>CM020028.1:20308271-21558271 GCA_009769605.1 Bucorvus abyssinicus
TTGTTCTCCATTATAACTAAGAAAAAGTACTCCCAGGTTTCATTTTCACTTTTTCTCGGTGTGAAACTTGTGTTGAACTACTGGTTCAATGGAAGTTTCGAATGAAGTAATAATGGGAATGAATGGGATATACATTGTCATTTGCTCTGCAATTTTTTTTTTCCCAAATATGGATGGACATTGCTATTACTTTAAGTTTGAATTTTGACTTTTCAAGAAAGGCCAAAATACCTGCAGTATTCTTCATTTTGCAGAAAAAGAAATATTTAAAGCTGTGATTCTCCAAGATTTCAATGTTTAAATGTTGCAGACCAGTTTGAGATTTCCCCTTCTGTCAGCCACTTCTTCAGAGCTACACATGCTCCATTTACCTCTTGTTTTAGAATTTCATACAGCTTTCAGAATATCTCAAGCTCTAATTAATCAATAACTCATTAGATTTCTGGTAAGCCAAACACCAGTGTGCAGAAGTGAAGTTCTAGAAGTTCATCCAAGATAAGACCAGGTGTTCTGGGAGTAGAATACAGATTGGTTTTGTATGTAGAGACAGATTATTGCATCAAAATGTTATTTGGGGTATTAATAATAAACACTATTTCAAAATCCAAATGGCTCTTTGAAAGCTCTTAAAACTTAGTCTGCTATGGCAAAAGAAATGGTAACCTGACACTTTTATTTTTTCTCCTTTCTTTTTCTTTCGGTGTGTCCTGTTTCTCTCTTTCTGTACTTTACAACAGTGTAGACCCCAGAGGTCCTGCTTACAGAAAAACAAGCTGAGATAGCACTAAAATCCTTCATACACAGTAATAACAGCAAGAGCTGACTTTAAGTTTACCTCTCAAAAATCTAAGAAATTGCAGATCAGATGGACTAAACAGTGGGTCCATCCTCCTGCCTAAAGCAAGGTTAACTATATCTATATCATTCCTGGAAAATGTTCATTAATCTTTTCCTTAAAGACTCCACATGAGTCTCTACTACATAAAGAAATGTATTTCTTTCCTTTTGTATAGCCATCTTTTACATGTCTGTGAGTGAGTGTTTAGAAAGCTCTGTCTGCGGAAGGTACTGATGCTTTCAAGACCACGCAAGTCTCAGAGTCACACCTGCTGGATGTGGGGCAACACCTTGTTTCGAAATTCATTGTCTGTGTTCAATAACTGAAGGCTTGCTAGCACAGATTACTATTAAAAATATCCCTAAGATAGATTCTTGAGCTGTAAGTAACTGAAATACTGGTTATCACCTTAAAATACTCCAGTATCAAAACACAAAGGAATTCTTAGCTCCCCATGCCTGCCAAACAGTGAAAATAGTGCAAATAATTAAAAGAAATTGGCTATGACAAACCTGTGACCCTAATATCCAGTGATATTTCAGCTAATGCTTTTTCAGAATGAACCTCAATTATAATATCAGCTTGTTTAAAACCATGACTCTCTTGAATTTTTTCCTAGCTGATAGTTGTTCAGCCAGTTCAGCCAGTACGTGAGTATAAGAATATTTTAAATTGGCAAAAGTTACCAAGAAGTTAAAATTGATTGGTACTATAATTTGCCAAGATTCTGATTCCATATATGTTATTTCAGATTACAGAGATGGATAAAATCAGGACAAGTCAATGGCTGCTGCACTGATGCTGCCATGAAGCTGTACTTAGAGCCATAGAATGTTTTGGGTTGGAAGGAACCTTTAAAGGTCATCTAGTCTAACCCACCCTGCAGTGAGCAGGGACATCAACTGGATCAGGTTGCTCAGAGCCCTGTCCTACCTGACCTTGAATGTTTCCAGGGATGGGGCATCTACCGCCTCTCTGGGCAACCTGTACCGGTGTTTCACCACCCTCATTATAAAAAATTTCTTCATGATATCTAGTTTAAATTTCCTCTCTTTTAGTTTAAAACCATTACCCCTTGTCCTATCACAACAGGCCCTGCTAAAAAGATTGTTCCCATCTTTCTTGTAGGCCCCCTTTTAAGTATTAAAAGGCCGCAATAAGGTCTCCCTGGAGCTCTATGTATCAATGCAGTTTATCACCATTAGGACTAACACATAGTTTATGAAAAGATTTTGCATTGGCTTTTATTCATCTTTTCAAGATGGAGTTAGCACTATGCCTCACTTTATGGGAGTTCCAGTAGATAACACATAATGTACATACATTTAAAGTGTCCTGAAGCCATGAGATTTATTTTATTAGCTTTGTCCTTTCCGTTGCCTCTAAGCTATTAATCATTTGATACATGACATTTGGGGTCCCTACAGTCCTACTTTACCTACCAAGCAATTATTTAGTGTGCTACCTCTCAAACCAGCAAAAGGACCAAGTTGGACAGACAGTTGTTTTTCCGACTTCCAATGCATTGAGTAAATCTTGCAGACAGGTCTGCCCAAGAAGCAAACCACTAGTAAAATGATGTGATCAAGTAGATCTGTGCTTTAACTGATTGTACTTTATTTTAAACTGGTTTGGAGAGATTAAATGATTGTTATATTTTTAGACATAGCAGACATGAATAGATTGCACTGATGTGAGTAGACCAGGAATTCACACTGTAGCTGCTTCTGTTATAAGCTGCATTTGTTAAGAACCTCCTCTTGTACAATACTGTAATTATTTGTTAAAAGTTTATTAAGAACAGTTGAATCTGTATTCACCTTTCTGCTGTGATTATAACTTAAACTTACCATAACTTAAACTTAGATATGAAGTTAATTATTCCTTATGGCTTCTTTTTTCTTTCAATATCCAGTTCAGAGGTGTGAATTCAAGAGACATTAATAACTTACTGTGTATGAATTAAAGGTGAAGATCTTATCATTACTACTGTTATTGAATCTATACATTGAATTCTCGAAATTATTTTTTATAGTGGGGTAGTGGATCAACAGTAACTCTCTGTCCCAGGAAGCAGGTATTTGGAAGGCAAAGAGAATTGCTAGTTAAGATCCAAAGTGGGCTTCGTTTTATCCAGCTGTAGTGGTCTACAATGTAGATTTCTGCAGCTGAATTTGTCACCGTAGTCCTTTTCTTCTAATTATTATTAATTAAGAAATATGGATACTTTTGAGTAACTGGTAGAATTTTTTTTTTTAATAAGATGAGCTATACCCCCGATTCTGTTTATTAGGCTGACCTGATCTCTACTGTATGCAAAGGAGGGCCCGTAGTGCCTCTGTCAGCTGTAGAGATGTATACTGCTGACAGCTATAGGTATATATACTGCAAACCTCTCCATGGAGTAAGGATGCTGTTGATGGACTGGGAAAATAATCTTGTAGCCCTGATGATTTTGGTTCTGCTAGTGGAAAAGAACTCTGGTATGTGATATTTAACTTGTTTCTACTTATTTAGAGTTAAGAAAACATTATGGTCATATTTAGAAAAGGAAAACAAAATTTGGGAGAAAAAGTCTCCTAAAAATAATGTCAACATTTAAAATGAATGCACTAAGTTCTTTTAAGTAGGAAATTAGTGCTTTCCAGTCCTTTTGGGTGAATATCTAGATACTTTGGTTAATTTGTAGCTGAAGGAAATTGGTTGCGGATTGTTAAAACTCATTCCTTTAATGCTTTTACTTCCTTTGTTGTTTGTCTGTCTTATAATTTTTGTGCTTTGGGAAAAGATCTTAAAGTTTGGCGCACAGATCCTGGCTCCATCTTCGACATTGATCCTCTGGAGGACAATATTCAGTCTAGGAGTCTGCATATGCTTTCTGGTATTGCTTATACCCTGACCTTTTCCCAATTCAGCTTTTTATGTTTATGAAACTAAGTTGTTACAGTAAATTTCCAGGTCAATGTGCCAGCCATATGTTTTATAAGTATGTTTTCACATACATACATATATATATAACTGTAGTATTTTAAAAGCAGTGTTTTATAGGAACTTCAGCTGTAATTACACGTGCAGATAAGACATAGTGAAATGAATCTTATCCTAAACAACAGTTAGTCATACCTCTTACACATAGTCACTTAAAAAGCATTGACCTACTTTGTCCTCACCATAAGTAGAATTTTCATATAATTGGACCTTACTAAAATTTCAGAGATACAGAAGGTGGCCTATTTATGAAATGGATTTCTATGCACGGTTTCCTTATATGACACTTGATACTATGCCTTGTGCTGTTCTTTGCACCTCCAAGGTGTTAATAATGTCAGGGTAGATTGAAAAGGAGAGAAGGCAATGTAATACTAGGCAGCAGTGTTTTGGCTCTACAAGTTTTTGGGCTTTTTTGCCCCCTAGAAATGTTTATTTTGAATATTTAATTTTGCACAAGTATTTTCTTTGCCTCTAATAGTGCAAATTGAAATATTTTATATGTCATACAGCAGTATTTCCACACACACTTGTGTGTATTCTGCGATGAACATTTTGATTTTCCATTGGAAATTTTCATATGCTTCATCTTCATCCCTTTTTTCCAGTATCTCAATGCTGCATTCTGTTCCTGCTGTTCTTTTAAAGCAGAAAACAAGCATAGTTGTATCTGATTTTTTAGCAACCTTTTGAACTAATGGTGTTCAAAATGGATACAAAATTGTGAACAGTTCATATTTCTCTAATTTTAATGTCATCAATGTATGAATATCAGTGTTAGCAGTGTGGGGTTTTTTTGCTGTTGCTTGTCTTTGCTCTTCTGTCATCTATTTACTATGATATTCTTTCTTTCTACCTTTGTAGAAAGAGCAAGCCGTTACAGTAAGCAGTATTTACATTCTACCGGTCTAGGAGATTATAAATCAGATGGCTCTGACACGAACCCTACCTTTTCTTACTGCAGTGAGATAACAAGGCCATCTGATGAAGGAGGTACCCCTTATTCCCACTCTTTTCACTAATGACACTATCACAGTGTGTTGAGACCTCACAGGCCTGTATTAACTCCATATCCTTGTATAGTCAAAAATCATTAGAAACTATGTAACCTATTGCCTGATGGATTGAGGAAGCAAAGCAAAATCTCAAGACTGCACAGTTTCTTGCATGCCGTATTGCTTTATCGTGAAATCTCTTTCACCATTTCGGTAGTGCCGTCAGTCTGAAAGCCCTGCTAACTCCCGTTTACAGTGCTAAGAGATGTGTTTTTGCAAAACGTACATGAATCTGTGTTTTTTTTCTCTTGAAAGACACAATGCAACTGAAAAAATTATACCTCTGAACCAAAAAAAAAAAAAAAGAAAAAAAAAAGAAAAATCACATTCTGCTTCTTGGTGGGCAAATCAAGCATATAATATAATTTTTGTGGCTGAGGTATGTCTTCCCATATTAAACTATACAGGTGCTTGTGGCTCTCTGTTTCCATCCTTGAAAAAAAAAATTGTATCAACTGGCAACTTTATGACATATGAAAGTTTTCTTATGCTCTCAGCAGTTTGGGAACCAGGGTTAATATTCACCTGGGAAGCTTATAGTCAGATATTGTTTAACATGGATTAATATTAGAATACTTTGATGAATCTGCATTCCCAGGTACCAAACCACATCTTGCATCTGTTTGGTGCTATATATTAGAACAAAATTAATGAAAATTGTGAATAAGGGTCTAGTCATCCTAGTGGCATTACAGTGTGCGTAAGACTTGACTACTGAGTTGTAAATATTCAGGAATAGTGCATTCTAAATATGTATTTTAAAAGAGTAGTGATTTCTACTTCTCAATTGTGAAAGAAGCTGCATTGAAAAGATTATCCAAAGGGTTACTAATTTATTTTTTTAAGGAGGTGTTAAAGATATTGCTACCATTTCATTGCCTGGCATCCTTGCACTATCCATGCTTTTAGAAGATTTTAAGGTGTCTTAATTGTAGCCTGCACCTGTTTGTGCTCTCCCACTCATCAGAGTACTATGTTAGAGTGGCTAGTGTTTAGTGAGTCTGCGTTGTGTTAGGTGCCATATAAATACATATAAGCAGCCCTGATTAAGATCGGGTAAGGAAGAAAGTGTTGACTGAAGAACTAACTCTGAGCAAGGGAAGAAACACAGGTTTTTAACAGAACTGTAATCCCTTATATCATGACTGTCCATCTTTATTTGGTATTTTAACTATATTCCCAACTCTTTTAATAGATGATAGCAATAATGCACATCATGCTGGTTTTTATGTCTCTTCCTGTGATGATGCGAAGTGGGCTTTGTAGTCCAGTGCATATTGTCTCTATATCAGTTGTGATCTCTTTTTGGCTCCATTCCAAGCCATCTTAACATCACTTTGTCAGCTTGACTTGATTGTTACCGGATATTTTTTATTACTTGCCATATTGAGAATAGGAAATGGCCTTTATTTTCCCGGTTATTTTGGCAGTAGTTGTTTGTGTGTCTGTTTAAATCTGTTGTTGCGGTGATGTGTTGAATAGATCCTTGCCAAGATCAACATATTTTAGCAAGATAATTTCCACTTTTGACCCAGCTGGCTGGCCAGGGTTTGAGCACTTGCAGACAATTCCCATTGCAGGGGAGAAATAAATGCCAGAACTAAGTATTTGACAAAATCCTGATGGTTTATGAGAAAATGCCATTTTTGTGAACACACTCAGAAAAAACCCAGCACTAGGTAGCATCTTTGGTCAAAAATACCAACCTTTTTCATGGCAGCATCTCATCCAAAATATCTTTTAGCTTGTAGCCAGAAGGTCAGTTTGCATTTAACCTATGTACAGTATCTCTTATGGCGTACCACAGTAAATGAGAGCCAAATCCATTTTGCTGAAATTTCATGGCTTTTTCTCATGGATTTTGTACTTTTAGATCTGGTAGTTGTTCAATCTGATAGTGCACCAACATGAAAGGCAGTTGAAAACCTGTGACTAGTTTTACAACCTCAAAGTGTCTTTGGCTTCGTCTCATCATCTTTCAGATATTTCTGTGTTGTTCAGTTGCTAATTTATTCTAGATACCTTTACTGATATTTGAACTACAAGTCAAGCCTGTAGCTGGGTCCCTGGCTTCATACAAGATGTTAAAGGCTTTTTCAGATCTAAATAACTCTCTCTCTTGTCTTTGGGGAATTTCAGTAACAACATCGGGGTGTGCGTGGTGGGGAGGATGGGGTGGTGTGGGTGGGGGTGATGGGGTGGCGCGGGCTACTAACATTGTCACTGGAATTACTTCTTCCTGTTTTGATTCCCTGACCATTATTTTAGATCATGAGGTTGAGCTGAGCCAAGTATGCCTTCCAGGGAGATTTCTCTAGAAAATCAGATTTTTGCATGATGCAAGTTTAGGAAAATCCCTGTTTTCCCATTTAGACTACCGCAGGTAAAACTTGATAGGAAACAATTGTTAATGCTTTCTAGCAAGCCTGATGCAGGCAATGAACTTTCATTTTTGTATTTATTACTTCAACGTATCACTGAATTTTTTTGCCATATGGGACAGAATGTGTTGCAATAGAGCTTCTCGGTCTGCCTTAAATGCTTTGAAATTAATTACTGCCCTAACAAAGATTTCATTTTTCCTGCAAGCCATTCTGTAGCACTTCCCAGAAACAGTAGGATGCCACATCAGTTCTTGCAAAATTCTCAGCTGTTTGTCAAGTAGTTATTTTTAGCTTGGCTAAAGAGAAACAGGAGCTAACAATTTCTCTCTTTCTATCCTGTTTTTAATGGTGGTGTTGCAACTTCTCAGACATGGAGCTATTCATTTATTTCGGGAAGGTTTTTCAGGTTATTTTCATCAGAATGAGAAGTTGAGACAAATGGATGTCAGACTTATTTTTGTTTATAAAGACAGACCAGGCAGTTCCTTCTTCACAGAACACTGCAGAAAAAAAAGCAACAAGAGACAGTTTCTTTGCTTTCAACTTGGGTCTTTCTAAACAGCATTGTCTGCTAAATTTCTCAACTGTGTTTTTGGCATTTCTTCATAAAGTGTTTATGTCTGTACTGATTTTCTGTGCAGTCTTACACACTGTCTTTCTCCCAGTTCTTTTCACACTCACTCTCTTTCTCCCCTTCTTCCCCTACAAGCAAGGTCCCATCATGTTAGTTTGTATTCAGGCACCAGGAGAGGATGATCTGACTCAACACCTGTTCCAGTCTTGCATTATTTTGGACAGTTGTATTTGTATTTCAACCATCTATTCCATGGAGATGAATTGCTTTTACATGTAACTCCCGTTTGTGTATAATTACAGAGTTTTTGGTGTCTGATGACAGAAAGGAACACAGGTATCACTGAACTGGACTTCTTGTATTCATGGTCTCTGCAGTGTTTTTCAGAAGTTATGCTAAAGCATGTATTTTTATAAAAGTATCTTCTATTTTAAGGTCTCCATATAAAATTAATCTACTGTCTTTTCGCCAGTAACTTTCTTAAGTAAATGAAAATGTCATTTAGGTCACACCCTCATGGCTTAAGACTATTTTGTTTAATTCCATTCCCCTAAAGGCAAGAGTAAAAATCCTTGAAAGCAGCTCAACTTCATAATATTGGAGACATTTTTTTTTAGAGGCCTGTTATTTTAAAATACTTTATATATCCTTCCCAGTAGTTTCATCTCCAGAGACTGAGATGGAGAAAGGACTTTTCAACACTAGAGTGTTAACTATGTAAGATACGGAAATGAATTTGTGGTGTATGATCCAATGCCAGTCACAGAAATCAAGCTCAGATGCTCAAAGCTGTGTGTGTGTGGGTATAGAGAAAGAGGGGCAAGATAAAGTGAAGGCTGCAAGTAAACCTTTAAGGTTAAGTAGTATTTTTCTTCAGGCCCATTGTTAGTAGTAAGCAAAGAAATTAAATACTACAACCAGAGGAAATTCTAGTTTAGGATTCAAATGTCAAACAATTTAAGTCTTTGAGAGCGCAGAAGGTCGCCCTTAAGGGTGTTGACCTAGTGCCTACAGGGATCACTCGGCTACTACTGGAACAAATTCCAGGCCTTTGCTGTGGTGGCAGGGAAGTGGCTGTGCCCATTGGTGTACTGCTAGAACAGTGGTGTGATAACTAGCCGTGTGGTAACAGATGAGCCATGGCGCCGCTACTAGGGCTACAGTTTTTGTCACTTCTGTTTTGCATTGGTCTTTGACTCATTTTGAGGTGAAGAAGTCCTCTTAGAGTGTTTGGAATGAGAAGACCCATCTGCACTAAAGACTAATCACTGTTATTCTCATTTCACTGTTAGTTATTCATTGGCTTTCTCTCTTTTATTATGCAAAAATTTGTGTACAGATTTGGTTACATTATACTTCAGTGAAAGTGTTTTCCTTTTGTTTTAGTTATTGATATCCTTTTATGCCGCTTTCCTTCAATCCTATTTCAACTGCAAAAGGTTGTCTTTTCAGTTGCTAATATTCTTCCTTCTCTCAGTTTTTACTTATCTTTTAATTAAGTTTATCTCTGTGGGGCTTTCTGTTTAACCTCTCCTGGTTTGGTTTGATTTAAATCAGGAGGATTTTATTTAATACTACCAAGTTTTCCTTTTGGTCTGAGCGTTTCTATTTTAAAATTATCTTACTAAACATCCTGCGATACTTTAATTTTTTTTGTCCCTGATGATCCCTTTATTTCTTTTTAGTTTAAATCTTCTAGGTTGGTTTTCCCCCCTTTTGATTTTGACTCCCACCTAACTTGGTGTCATCAGCAAACATGATGTACTGAGGGTGCACTCTATCCCCTCATCCCGTCATTGATAAAGATCTTAATGAGAACAGGCCCCAATACTGAGCCCTGGGAGATGCCATTTGTGACCGGCCACCAACTGGATTTAACCCCGTTCTCCACCACTGTTTGGGCCCACCCATCCAGCCAGTTTTTTACCCAGTGAAGAGTACACTCACCCAAGCCATGAGCAGCCAGTTTCTTCAGCAGAATGCTGTGGGAAAACAGTGTCAAAAGTTTTACTAATATTTAGGTAGACAATATCCACAGCCCTTCTCTCATCCACTAAACAGTCAAGCAGGACCTGCCTTTGATAAACCCATGCTGACTGGGCCTGATCTCCTGATTGTCATGTGCGTGCCAAGTCCTGTCACTCAAGATGATCTGCTCCATAACTGTTGCCAGCTCCAAGGTCAGACTGACAGGCCTGTAGTTCCCTGGATGCTCCTTCTGGCCCTTCTTGTAGGTGGGTGTCATATTTGCTAACCTCCAGTCAACTGGGATCTCCGCGGTGAGCCAGAGCAGCTGATAAATGATGGAAAACGGCTTGGTGAACACTTGCTCCAGGTCCCTCAGTACCCTTGGGTGGATCCCATCTGGCCCCATAGACTTGTGTGCATCTGAGGAGTGTAATAAGTCGCTGACCATTTTCTCTTGGATTATGGGGCCTTCATTCTGTTCCTGTTTCCTGTCTTCCAGCTTAGGGGTGTGGGCACTCAAAGAACACTTTTTTTGTTGTCTTTTACGGCTGTAGCCAGATTAAGCTCAAGTTGGGCTTTGGCCTTTCTAATATTGTCCCTGCACAGCCTCACGAGGTCTTTGTAATCTTTCCGAGTGGCCTGCGCCTTCTTCCATAGGCCATAGACTTCCCTTTTCTTCCTGAGTTCCAGCCAAAGCTCTCTGTTTATCCAGGCTGGTTGTCTACCCTGCCGGCTTGTGTTATGGCACGCTGGGATGGCTTGTTCTTGTGCCTTAAAGATTTCCCTCTTAAGGAATGTCCAGCCTTCCTGGTCTCCTTTGTTCTTCAGAACTGCCTCCCAAGGGACTTTTTCAACCAGTCTCCTAAACCAGTCAAAGTCTGCCCTCACGAACTCCAAGGCAGCAGTTTTACTGACCCCCCTCCCTACTTCCTCAAGAATTGAAAACTCCACCATCTCATGATCATTATGTCCAAGACAGCCTCCAAGCTTCACATCACCCACAAGTCTGGTCATGAACAACAAGTCTAGCAGAAAGTCTTCCGTAGTTGGCTCGCTCACCAGCTGTGTCAGGACATTGTCTTCCAGACACTCCAGGAATCTTGTGGACTGTTTCCTCTCTGCTGTATTTCCAGCAGGCATCTGGTAATTTGAAGTCCTCCACAAGAAGTGGTGGTAGTGATTGTGAGACTTCTCCTAGCTGCTTATAGAATATTTCATCTACGTCTTGATTGTGGTTGGGTGGTCTGTAACAGACTCCCACCATGATATCCGTCTGGATGGCGTTCCCCCTGGTTCTTACCCGTAAACACTCATCATCAGCATCATTACGCTCAAGACAATCAAAACACTCCCTAACATACAGGGATGAAAAAACTGAAATTTTGTTTTAGATACTTCAGAGATGCTACATAACAATTGACCAGATCCAGAAAAGATTCGTGTAGACAGCCTTTGAGGACTAAATATGGCAAATGGGCATGCTGGCAATTTGACTCCAAAGTCTATGAAGACTGCAAAAGGCAGAGTTTCGCAGTATCTTCCTGTGGGATGTGGGTACATCCCACAGCGTTTTGAAGTCTTTGAATAGCTTGAAGTGGAAGTGAAGTCAATGATAAACTGTATGTCCTTTCATGTCTCTCCCTAGTGGTGTGTCCTCCTTGTGTGATATGAACCTTCTGAAGAATAAAGGCTCCGGAGTAGTCAAGCCTGTGCCCCTGCCTTTCTTCAGACTCCAGGGGTTATGTTTCTCCTTTCCTCACTTAGGCAGGAATGTGTATAGGCCGTCAGAAGTACTGTTGCTTGAACTGCAGTGTGAACACAGCCCTGCAAAGAGCAAATGGAGACTTTGTGTGTTATTGTGTATTGCTGGCAACAGCTTCACACTGTGTACCAGCGCTTGGAGGGAGCTTTTGTTCCTCAGCCTGACACTGACTTTTTAAACATTTATTTCAGGGATGTCTCCTTCTCTCCTGCTAGCACACACCAGCATCTGTGTCTGTATATCTAAAATGTTTATCTGTAGCATTTGCCTGAGGCTTTAAAACTCACCCATACGTACCACAGAAAATCTTAAAACAAGGAATTGTGCTGCTGCTTCTGCTCTGGTTAATCTCCTGGTTAGTCTTGTCAGAAGACAGACTAGTCCCCATCGGGTTTGCCAACCAGCTAATGTGTGGGAAAAAATAGTCTTCTTTCACTCAGCAGCATCATGGTAAAACCGTGCTTTTCCATCTTGGTAATCAGACGATTTTCTGTTCTTAAGTGTATAATATAGTACAAATGCTTGCAGTCAAATAATAAATAAATCACCCATAAACCTCTTGCAATGTTTTTGAAGTTGGCTAAATACTTTTCTGCATATATAATATGAGCACAAGTGCTTGCAAATGTTTAGTACCTATCTCAAACTGCAAATTATTTAGCATGAACAGTTTTTGTTAAAGAGTTTATGCTCCTTCAAAACTAGTGACTCCTTCCATTTTCAAATAGATTTTTGCTGAAATGATATAGTTAGTTCCCTTTGTAAAAAATGGAAATTTTGTTTTAGATACTTCAGAGATGCTACATAATAGTTGACCAGATCCTTTGTAAAGGTTTGCTGTGACCACACCGCATCCCAAAGGACAATACTTCTTCAGGCAGCAAGACAGAGCTGTCTCCTGAAAACTAAACCTTTCATTTGAAGGGGAAAAAGCAGAAGTTACTTTTTCAGCTTCTACTTCCTGTTTTGCAGTGATTCCTGATGCTCAAAAGGGCACTTTTTTTTCTGTTTAAAAATAATGACATTACTGATGGAGGAATTTTTGAAAATGGTGGGACTTTTCCTGGAGTTAGACAGGTGAACTTTTTCACCTCTAGATTTGAAGTAAGAAGGAAAAGTAGATGGAAGGTGAATTGTGAGAGTTCAGATTTCAATTAGAACAAAGTGGGTGTATTCTTACACATGTGCTAAGTTCTGTATAAGTTTCTGTGAAAAGAAGATTTCTGACTGCCTCACATATAATTTAATCTCCTCTGAATAATCCATTTCAGCCTTTTAAGCCATCTAAGTCTAGGAATCCAGTATGGCAGTGGGACTCATTTATACACTAGCTTGAGCATTATCAAATCTATCTGTCCTAGACTGGACATACATTCAGAGTTTTGACCTCTGCTGAGTGCTTTGTTAGTGCAGAATATGAGAGAAATTATTCCAGAAGATTAGGTTTAATTTTCTTCCATTACAAAGAGGTATGAAGTATCTGTAAAATCCTTTTTTTTTAATGTAAAACTTGAAACTTTATATGGCACTCCAAGTGAGGACTAAGAATTTTTGATTAAGGTTTGATTTAGGGCTCTGGGAATAAGACTAAATATCCCACATTGGTTGTAAAACATTAAGACATAATTGTGATTCATTTGAAAGGACGTTTTCATTCAGTGTATGTTCACTGAGGATGAGTTAATGTTCCAGGGAGAGCTTTACATTTCACACTTCCAAAATATTTCTGCTTAGATTCCTTCTGCCTGTCTTTGATTCCCATGCTTCTCTCCCACACACTAGACATCTGGCAGCACAAAAAGGCAATTTCCACACATCCAGGTGGAGGACAATCCAGAAGAAATCCCATTTTCAATTTCTGTAGTGTGGCAGCAGTTCAGGGGATCCTTCTGTTCACCCTGCCAGCTGTCTGAGTTTGATGTTACCTTTTCCTTTAAACAGTTAGTGAGCAGAAAATGGAAGGGAAATTTTCAAGGGACTCAACAGTTGGAAGTGTTAATGGCTCCCTTGGCAAGCAGTTATTTCAGTTATTCAGTGTGGTCCCCTAGAGCAGGTTTTGGTACACTTCAGAGGATTTTATATCCAGCAAACAATAAATATCATTAGTAAAATTATGTGCAGTCACATACTTGATCCTGGTTGATGCTGTCCTTCCACCATTGCTCAGGTTGGTTATACCCACTACATAAATAAGTAGCTGCACAGAAATCAAAGCAGAGCTTCTGTGTGAGGAACTTGCAGGCTTCTCTCTTTAATGCAAATGGACAGCAGTTGATGCTCAGTAAATGCAAGCTTAAATTGTAATTGAAGGTATGTGGGTTGTATAGCATGTTAACGTAACATTCATTTTACTAACTCTTTCCATTTGTGAGGAAGCCTAGAGCAAAAACCTGCATATCCACAATTTAAGAAGGAATTGGCTTCCTGTGGCCCCACCAGGACCAGGGATGCCTCAGGCTGGCTTTCAGACATTTTGTGCATTCATAAATAAAAGAATGTGGTGCGATGTGTGGAAATGAAAGGCATATTGTACTGTTTTCTCAGCTGAGAAATGCTGTAGCTTAGGTGGAATGTCAGCCACAGAAGTCAGCTGGCAATTAAGTTTCTTTGTCAGTGACACCAAATCCTGACTGCAATTCATATTCAGAACTCCAGAGCAGGATGCCCTGTGATTTGGTTATGTCCCAGTTACAATACTACATAGACTAAAGTCTTTGGCCTTTTTGGCTACCATTCAAGACTAAATCCAAAATAATATTCATAGCAGTTTCTGCTATAACCCATGTAAAATGAATGGGGCCTCTCCTTCTATATTTGAACTGCAAGAACAGTTCCTAAGACATAATATAATGTAGAATATGTATGTGGAAATGCATGCATTAGAGGTTGTAGAAATGAGTTGAAGACCTTGTCTTTTAGGAACTGTAATAAAAACAATCATGGTCAATGGTTCTGCCAAGGCAAAACCAACCAGCCAAGTCTCTCCCCACTCCCATGACATCTGCATAAACTGTGCTCCAAATATACAATCTGTTCTCCTCTAGTCCCAGTCAGTATTTCTTTTGTCCTTAGGTTGCGGTAGACTATTTGATGTATTAAATCTGCTTTTGTGAGGAAAATGAGTGAATTAAACATCTAGAAATGATTTTGTAGTTGAATATTCAAAATGTAAGCTTTTGTCAGTTGCACTACCTCTGTCTGGTTTAGAATATTCTGTGGTCATCATCATAACACTAAAGTGACATTTTAAGATTGAAAACTGGGGACAAATAGCATGCCACTTTTAGGGTTAGAAGCCAAATAATCGAGGTAGTTTTATTTTTACAGTGCTGCAGTAAGAACTGATCAGTGGAATCTGGAAGGGGGATAAAATAGTTTGTATTTTGAGGGAATTAAATTGTAAGTGGATTGTTGTAACTGCCCATAAAATTCTAACTGTGAGATATAGAATTCCTACAGTCTTAAAAATCCTGAAAACAACTGTTCATACAAGTTGAACAGAGACAGTAATTGTTGTCATTCATTCTAAATTGTAATTTTGTGTTGTGTTCACTTCCATTTTATCCTGGTTTTTAGCAAAAAACCAAAAACATGTCAGTATGAGTGAACACTACAGTCACTTCCTATATTTTGGAAGGCTGGTAACCTTTTGAAACATTACTTACTGAATTTTCCAGGAGATCATTTACTACCCTATTTTATAACAAATACCTTCAGCTTTTGGGTGAAAAGGCTTATGTTTTAAGGGGCTGCTATGTAATCACCTTTATCAAATCTGTTCTTCTGAGTGTTCATAGTCTTACAGTCCTAAATGGCCTTTCCAAAGGCTGTCTTGGGAAACTGATGGCATTTTCTGTTCATCAAAATTGTCTGTGCTGCCAGGACAGGACTAGCTTGTGCTCTTTGCAGGCTGTGAAGTTGCCATTCACCACCTCACAGTTCCGCAGTCAGACACGGTCGCAAGCAGGAACTCTGTGGGTTGTTTGGCGTCCGGCTTCTTCTCCTCTCCTTTTCAGCTGTGACTCAGTATCCTTGACCCCCCGTTCCTCAGTAGAAATGATACTCTAAGCAATATCCACAAAAATCTTCCCTGAATTATCCTCTTTTCGTGAAAAGGATGCATGTTCAGTTGATTTTCCTCTTTTAACACTGCAGTAGAAAACAGGACTATTCTTGATGTCTTTCACTTTTCTGTAGACTCTGATATTTAACACCTGCTTGCAGACATGACTTCTGAAGTCTGTGCTAGCCTTGGCTTTCCCTGAATGTAGACCTTTTGTGCCGTTCTCTGAAGGAGAATGCAAGCTGTACTACTTTCATTCCTTTACGAAAAATGTCCTTGAGGGACTGTTTTTTTGCAATAAAGAGATTTAGATACTTCAGAGAGGCCAGAATGGACCTCAAGAAATAGATTGCCCTGAAAAGAATGTAATTGAATGGACTGATCCAATGTTGTCCTGGTTTGAGTTAGAACAGAACTAATTCTGTTCAGTGATTTCACTTTTCAGCTCAGTCTCTTCTAAGTAACGGCACTTTCTGAAGTTAATGGTGTATTTTTGCAGACAGTGTCTGCTTCTAGCAGTGATAACGCTTGATGTGTTACTGCCAGGGACTGGTGTGCAGAAAGGCTCTGGCTTGTACTTGCTCCTGTGCAGACCAAGGTCACTGTTAATCCTGTGTCCCACGTTGGGGTGCAGTAAGTCAGAGGCTGCACCTGTGTGGAGGAGCGGACAGGACAGGTGACCCTAAACTGACCAACAAGGTGTTCCATCCCAGAGACGTCATATTTGGCATAAAGTTGAGGGATCACAAGGGTCAAGCTCTCTTCTTGAGTGGCTGGTGTCCGAGGAGGACTCTGTCTGTTCTGCCTTTGATCCCAATCTGTGCATTCCTGAATCCAATTCCAGAATCCAGCTCCTGAATGTAGTTCCTATCTGCTGCCAAGTCCAGTCTGGGACTTTCCCAGTGCCTGCCCACAGCATCAGTGGTGATGGTGATATGATAGACATCACGGGATTTGGGTTCAGTATTGGTTCAGTATATATATTTGTATATCTATCATTTAATTGTTATTATTTTAATTGAAGCAGTTTTAGTTTACAATCCATGTCTCTCTCCTTTATTCCCTTTGTCTTTCCCTTTGGGAGGAGAGAGGGGTTAGAGAGCATCTGTCATTCGTCTAGTGGCTGGCCCAGCCCTAACCCATGATAACCATTTCTCAAAACATGAAGAATTAAGGAGAAGGCCTGAAAGACCCGGCACATAAACTATTATGTACTAGAGAGGCAGTTTGCCAGCTGTTCTTTCACTGGACTAACTAATACTTCCCAAATTCCCACTCCATCTGCTATTGGATGTATGATGGACTTACACAACAAAGAACAGTGTAGTGAGTATTAATGTTATTGGCTATTCATTCAAATTGGGAATTTTGGAACAGGTGAAACTTGCTCTCTGGAGTAACTGAAATATGAAATAGTCCCCCTCTAAAAGGAAAATAAATTACAAACACAATACAGGATTTCATGTGGCATGAACACATTAGATGTCCTTTTTGTCATTCCTTTCAAAATTTGTTTTCTTTGAGGTATGCTAAACAGCTAGATGTGATCTTCTGTTGTAATTTCATTTGAAATCAAACTTTAATTTCTTATAATGAAGCTACTGTTAAGAGTTATCATTGTATGATTCTGCATGCCCCAAAATAATCTACTTCAGTTTACATGGTGTGTTCATATATTTAGGCTTAATTATTGCTAGCTGATAAGATGGTGTTATGAAATAATGGTGCTTAAAAGAGTCTAGTCTAATCATGTCACTAATGAAGTTTAGTTTAAAACATTTTATTTCATCCATTGTAAGTAATCTTGTGAGCAGTGACATTTTGATTTTTGCATCATGAATGAGTAATGTTAGTTATTTTAATACAAAATGCAAAATAAGTAATTTTGTTGATTTCTGCCCTGCCCCTGCCTCAATTTTTTTTCCAAGGATTTGAAGATTGCGTGGTTTATTTCTTACATCATTATAATTTAGGTTATGGAAACTTTCTAAGCTTGTAATGTTCTGAATTTGCCTCTGACTCCGAGTAGTTCAGAGCTTCAATTCTAATGAGGTCAGTGAGCATGGCAGATACTTATTAGCACCCCATGTGAATTAGGCCATACTTTCAGATTGTTATTTCAACAACCTAATTAATCTGAGTTTGATATTCCAATCTACTAACTATTACTGACTCCTGTAATGGATAGTATGCAGACAAACTGCTCCTTCTGACAGCACCACTGAGAGCAACAAGCCTGGTAGCTCAGACATCCATGAAAGCAGCCTAACAGACAAGAAAAGGTCAAGAAAAAGAGGGTGGGGGAAAAAAAAAAAGGAAAGGAAGAAAAGAAATGAAGGGAAAATTACTGTTACAAGAAAAAATGCCAAGATGCTTTACCGTGTTGTTTTCTACTGTTCTCAAAACAGCATTGTTCTGTATCAGGTCTCACCATCTGCAATCTTCAGGTTAGTGCTTTTTATATGCTTCTGTAGTCTGACTTGTTCCCAGTAAATTTGACTGTGCTGTGCTACTCATTCTGATTAGGAAATAATAAAACTCTATCATAGATAAGAGTTAGAATCAGTTTAGAGTATGTGTGTCCATTTTCTAGCTTATTTGAAAAGTTAATGCTACGCAATTTAACCTTAGAGCTGGCTGGGAATTTTTCAATATTGTTCATCAGAAGATAGCAGTTTAATGCCAAACTTCTTTATAGGAATGCATCACTTGTGATTAATGTCTCAATGCCAAAAAAACGCATTTTATTCAGTTTTGAGATAGCTAAGGTTATAGCTTGACATTTTTGAAATAATCCAGCTTTATGTTGAAATATATTTAATTTTGAAGAGTCACATAAACTATAATGAAAATTATAAAAATTAAACCTAGATCTTTTGAAATGATTGGCATAGAACTGTTTCTTTACCTGATTTCTAAAACGTGTTTTTGCATGAACCTTTGAGATTTTTTTTTCTTCCCAATTTGGGATAGGAGCATTCTTGGCAATCAGTTCTGCACTGGGAAATTATTACTGAGGTTTTCCTAATGTTGTATGTGTCTAATGTAGCTGTACTCTTCTGTTTGTCCCCCATACTCCAGTGACTGCTTTTTTATCACATCCTTTAGGGACTATCCCCTTGCTCTGTACCTCATCTCAACCGCTTTACCATCTCCATCTCTGTGCAGTCCTTACAAACTCATTAAAATCTTTAAGTTAAGGCCACTAGATATCTGTTTTTACTGTCAAGTAAACAGCTCTTGCTGGCTGCATTTCACTTATCTTCTCTAAAATTCTATTTTGACTTTTTTCAAATACTGTGGAGACATAGGATACAAATAATTGAGCAGTTCATGCCACAGGCTAGCACACAGGACCATTCAGCATTACATGGGATGGATTGTTTGGAGCTGGGTGCTGGGACAATTGGAGGGACACATCTATGAGAGGCTCAGCTCTTCTGTGGTTTGAACTCGGAGCTTGCATAGAAGTGAGGTGCTTGCAAGGGCATACCCTGGGACAGCTGAGCTGATCTAGCAGTTTGCTGCCTTCTGCTGCTTCAAGCATCAACCTCAGATACACAGTGGGAATCAGGGATGAATGTCCTATAGCCTCTTTGAGACTTATCACTTCATGACGCCTGCTGACTTCATCCAGCACTCGTAACTTTAGCAGAGAACAGTGTTTAGCATATCATCTTTAAAAGCCTGCTGAAAGCACATCTGTTATAGCAGTCAAGCTACTTCTCTTTTCATGTCTTTCACAGCCTATCTTTATCATGCCTACCCTGCCTTACTTGCTGACAAAGTGTTAAGATTCTCAGTTCTGATTAGCCTGTGATATGGGCCCTCTTTAAAACTCTCATTAAATTCTTGGTTGACCACAATTGTATTTCATTTACCCTGCTATTCATGCTTAGGCCAGATGTAAACTTCTGCAGAATTATATGCATTAGCCTTTTTCAAATCTCTCCTTAGAACTGTTTCTTAAGGTACTTGTGTGGTTAACACAATGCTGTGCTGAGCTCACCTCAAGAACTTACACAGGAATATACGCAGCATGGGAAATAAACAGGAGGAATTAGACAGTGTGTGCTTGTCCAAAGAGGTATACTGAAATCTCCATCCTGAACTCAAACTTGACTGGACAAAGCCCTAAGGAACCTAACCTAGCTGCAAATTTGGCCCTGGTTTTAAACAGGAGACAAACTATATTACCTCTAGAGGTCTTTTCCAACCTTAATTATTCTATCTGTTGCGACTCCTTTTTTTAAATTGTGTGTTCTCTTGTATACTATTGTCTCATGTTTTTCACTTGGTTTCCTTTCTTTGAATTCAAGCTCTTTGAAACTGTGTCTCTGTTACTTACATATAGTATTTTACCTGCAAAGGTTTTTAAAATACAACTTTAAATGTTCTTTTATCAAGCATTGGAAAAGGCTGCCCAGGGAAGTGATGGAGTCACCATCCTTGGAGGTATTTAAAATAGATGTGGTGCTGAGGGACATGGTTTAGTGGTGGACTTGGCAGTGTTAGGTTAGTACTCGATGATCTTAAAGTTCCTTTCCAACCTAAATGATGCTATAATTCATATAGTCTACTTTTTTTTTCAGATCTGTTTGGCATTCATTTTTTCTGTCCTTATTCAGGTTGATTAGTACCTTTTCATCAAAAGTCTTGCTGCAAATTTTGATGGTCCAGCTCCTGGAGAGGAAGTACTGCTTCAGCACATAAGTGCAGCTGAATCAGACCCTGAGTGATTTCAGGTGCATTACTGTGGAAGTAATTTTGTATTAGAAACACTGAATTCAGCTAGATTCAGGAAAGAGGTGAAAACTGTTGGTCGTATTCAAATATGCCAGTCTTGATAAGTGATGATAACCTACCACTATGTTCACGGATGTGATTGGTAATACACATTTTAACCCCAAACACTTTAAATATTTTAATGGTGGGGAGCAGCAGCCAACATCTGGAGAAAGTGATAAAAACAAAAAGTAAAGTACTGAGTCAGAGTTTCTAACCAAAGTTACCTCCCTGACACTTTCTGGAGAAGGCTTTAAAAGAGTGTCAGTTGTTACTATTCACTAGCTTCAGTGCAGCAATAACACAGTTTATCCTAAGGCTATATCTCCGTAGCTATGTATTCTTGGACTGGGAAGTGGTCAAGAGGCTTGTGCAGTTCACGCAGTGATCCATCCACATGAACAACCTGTGGGGTGTGCTGGAGTATCCCAGAATTGTACTCTAGTCCTACACATCTGCACTACTTAGTGTTTTCTGCTACAGAGGACATAGCTGAGTAATTTCTAAGGGAAGGGCAGAAGAAAGAAGAAGCTGAAAGCTGTAGGCGAGGCTTGCTGAAGTAAGACCATGAGAGCTGCTCTAGATGTTGCAACCTGTGGAAAATAAGGTAGCAGCAAGGCAAAACGGGGAGTACTGCGATATATGTATCAGGTTTGTGTGGCAAGATTTTGGCAGTGAGGGGGCTACAGTGGTGGCTTCTGTGAGAAGCTGCTAGAAACTTCCCCTACGTCCGATAAAGCCAAGGCCAGCCAGCTCCAAGACAGACCCGCTGCTGGAAAAGGCTGAGCCTGTCAGGTGATAACACCTCTGTGATACCATATTTAAGAAGGGGAAGAAGCCCTGTGTAACTGCAGCCGGAGAGAGGAGTGAGAATATGTGAGACAAACAACTCTGCAGACAACAAGGTCAAAGAAGAATGTCAGTGAAGAAGGAGGAGGAGGAGGTGCTCTAGGTGCCAGAGCAGAGATTCCCCTGCAGCCCATGGTGAAGACCATGGTGAGGCAGGCTGTCCCCCTGCAGCCCATGGAGGTCCATGGTGGAGCAGATATCCACTTGCAGCACGTGAGGGAGCTCATGTCAAAGCATGTGGATGCCCAAAGGAGGCTGTGACCCTGTGGGAAGCCCATGCTGTAGCAGGCTCCTGGCAGGACCTGTGAACCCATGGGGAGAGTCCTCGCTGGAGCAGTTTTTCTGGCAGGATTTGTGACCCCATGGGGGACCCTCACTGCAGCAGTCTGTACCTGATGGACTGCATCCTTGTGGAAGGAACCCACACAGAACTGCAGCCTGTGGAAAGGACTCACACTGGATAAGTTCTTGGAGGACTATTTCCTGTGGGAGGGAGGAGTCCTTCCCATAAGGAGAAAAGAGTGGCAGAGACAATGAGTGATGAAGTGACTGCAAACCCCATTCCCTGCCCCCATGTGCTGCTGGAGGGGAGGAGGTAGAGGATATGGAAGTAAATTTGAGCCTGGGAAGAAGAGAGGGATGGGGGAAAGGTGTTTTAAGATTTAGTTTTTATTTCTCATTATCATACTCTGATTTGATTGGTAATAAATTAAGCTAATTTCCCCAAGTCAAGTTTGTTTTGCCCATGACATTAATTGGTGAGCAATCCCTCCCTTTCCTTGTCTCAACCCAGGAGCCTATTGTTATATGTCCTCTCCCTTCTCCAGCTGAGGAGGGGAGCAACAGAGCAGCTTTGGTGGGCACCTGGCATCCAGCCAGGGTCAACCCACCCCAGTGTGGAAGAACGTGGTTCCCATCACCAGATTGATCTGTTTCGGGCAAGATAGTCATAATGTCAGTAGCACAAAGACATATGATAACGCTGTATTCTGGCTCTATTGCAACTTTTGCGCTCTTCAGGAAACCTACAGCTTGATAATCCTCTTACACACACTAGAATTAAGCACACAATAATAATAGTTTTTCTTTTTGCTTCCTGCTGTCGCATGTTGTTATTACAAAATGTTGCAATGTTCTTAGTGAGTTTTCTGAAGTCTTAGTAGCCTGGTAGTGAAAGCATGAGATAACAACACATAAAGTGGAAAAAAATGCTTAAAACTGCATGATGTCTGTAAGAGTGATTAGTGAAGTGATTAGTGTTTTACAGCTGGTCCAGTAAATGGCACGTATTGTAATAAATGGAAAAAATGCTGTAGTTACCGGTGGGGATACATTGTTTTTACCATGGATTATCAAGGTTCTGCTGAACAAAAGAATGAAAAAGAGTTTGGTTTTGATAAAATATTGTATCTTGGAACCTGCCCTTTAAGTGATTTTTTTCAGCATAGACTTTTTTTTTTTTTACCTAGTAGTTATACAATCCTCTTTTAATTATTTGTTTCCTGTTTCCAGTCTGACCTTTTTCTTTCCCAGTCCTTCTGAAAGCAGGAGGACTGGTATACGCTTTGCAGAGCTGTCATTCTTACAGCTTCTTTTTCTTGGAGGCTTCCTCTTTGTTTGCCTTTTATCACATTCATTCATTTTTCTTTTCTCTGGGGAAGCCTATAAAGGTATACTAAGAAAAATATGATAAATTATTTCAAGTACGTAATTGAAAATGAGTGTCTTGCTTGGTAAGTGGGGCAAGAAAAGAAGTTTTGATACATCAGAATGCATCTGGTAAAGTCTTAATACAACAAGAAAAAACATCCACCTGTACTTCTGGGAGCAATGGTCAGCCCTAAGCTCCCTCACCAATAAATCTGGCTTCAGCTAATGAATTTCATGTTCCACCCCTGTTTTATTGTTCCCTTAGGTTACCTAAAACCATTGCTTTTGCTGCTGCTGCAGTCAGTGATGTTATAGAACTTTATACTTGGGTCTGAGCCAAAAGATTGCAGTTAACTGTGGGTGATGATGACGAAGAATGGTCAAACTTTTTCTGCATCATTTAATCTCACCTTGAATTATCTGTATGTCACCAGAAACAGAGCTCAGATCTGTTGCCTCTTCACTAATCTGCTTATTTCTGTGATTCCCAAATTATATTCCAAATAGCCAACTATCTGAAGTTTTCTTAAGTAATTTTTGTAAAAAATTGTTAATAATTATTGATCATCATTTGCAGCTTTACTACAGTATTCTTTCAATGGAAGAAAGGGTGGAATTATTCAATCATGTCTTCAATTCTGATACATGCTGATATATTTGCTCATGTATATGATACCTAAATAAAATTCTGGAAAATATTTAGCAAAGCTAATCCTGGAAATTCCTTCTTTTTGTTTGTATACAATCTTTTCTCATACTTCAGCTTCTAATGCTTCCCAAAATTTCTCCTGTTGTGGAAGAAATGGTTTATTTCCCTGGGCTTATGGTTTCTATTGTTGCAGGTAAATTAGCAAACAGGTTTGCTGAGACAGTTTGACAGAATTCTCTCAGCTTGCAAGAATCTGATTGCAAAAGAGGAGAGCATGTCTCAGACCTGCTGCTGACAATTGTTAGGAGGTGGGAGGCATGGGTTGTCCTCCCCAAAATATGCCTGTTGATTTGGAGGCTGTAATGGAGCTGACCGTCCGTAGGCTAACTGCCTTATGCTGACAAGGAATGACTGTTAGGAATCGGGAAAGATCTGTTTTGAGGAGAAGGAATCAAGAGTACAAAGTTTCTACCAGCATCTTCCCTTCTCTTAGAAAGAAGAGAGAAACTCAGAGAACTCTCAAGGGAACTTGCCAGGGATCAGGAAGAAGCTACCAGCTCTTTGTCCCTGCACAGCGGGCAGTGTGCTGACAAGTGGCCAAATGGTGGTTTAAGATACTACTTCCTGTTAAGTTAGAAAGTTGAAGCTGTGCTCAGTTTTGAACCCACATAACTAATTTACTGCTGCTATGAGGAGATGAGACTCCGTTGGCTTCTGTGAACTGACCTATGCTTACGATGGTGGTAATTAGACAAAATATATTGATTCTGGCTTGATCGCAGAACCTTTTCTTAAATTACGTTTTTCTCTATTTTCTCGTGAAGGGCTTTGTCTGGTCATGTAGAAATAGCTTGTAACAACACTGAAACATAAATTATGTGATGAACTGCTTAGGACTATTCACTTAATGCATGATAATCCTGTGAACATGCTAACGAGCAGCAATTTTCTGATGATTAAACTGCTTTAAAATGTCTTTGTACTCATATGTCATTAGAATGATCTTGGCACTTCTGAAACATCCATTATTCATCATGTTCCAGTGTTGTATCTGACTGTGTATCGCTTTAATTTCACTCACTTAATGAAGCAATCTCTTCATTACAATAGTTTGAAACAAGTTTTCTGAATAAGAAAAACCCTAGTTAAATGTACTGCGTTACTTATCTTTACAAGTATAGTAGAGCAAAAAGCAACATCCCAAATTGTAATTACCTACTTAGTGCGTTTGAATTCACTAACTAAAACTGAATGGATATTTTAAGTAGAAACTGTGAAATCAATGATACTGTTTTTTGGGGAAGCAGGATAGGTAAAACACCTTGATGAAAGCACAAGGTTGACCTTTCTTTCTGAAATAGTTCAGCAAACATTTCCTCAGTAGTCCCTTTTCACATGCATTTATTGTCCCGATCATTCAGGAAGCAGAGAATGACTGAGTATTATTACTGCAAATATAAATAATACTTTTATGTATATTTTTAATGGTTGTTTCCTGCTTCTCTTGGTTCTCTCCATTTTACAAGCCCTGGGTTCTTCTTTATATTGTGAACTCCATTAAATCCTATATTAGCTTTGCTCCTTTTTGAATCTGTGTGTGATGGCTGTTCCAGAAGTGGTTCTTCACTTCCTAGCGAGCCCATGAGTTGTATCTCAGAAAGTATCAAACTGCTGATTGATTCCATATTTGAAGATTTTTGACTTGTGGGCTGCATGGGCTCTATCACCTATAAGCAAAAGATGGCTTTTGTCAGAGGAATTAGAATACCGGCTAAATTGACCACTTGAAGAAGTATCAACAGAAATGTGTTTTCTAAAATTGAATTTCCAATTGAACTAGTAAAATTATCAAAAAAACCCAAACCAAACCAAACAAACAAAAAAACCAAAAACCGAAAAACCCAACAACAACAGAGGGAGATGGGCTAATAAACTCCATACAAGCAAGAAATCTTCAGAGTACATGAAAGTCTTGCAAAATGTGCACAGATATGCAGTGACTAAACTTTTAATGGTTAGATTTTGATAAACACTTCAGTCTCTTAATTTTGCTTAAAAAATGCTTTTTGTGCTTGCTGGGAAAATAGTGGATAGTCACCTGTGCTGTGCTTATTTCTCACAGATTTTTGATCAAACCTGTTTTTTAACCCGTTCTGATTTGCTCTGTTGCTGAAGTAGGATGTTTGAACTGCTATGGAGGGTTTACAAATGCTTTCCTAGTAACCCATAGGGGTAGGGTGTCCTTGTTGATTGTATTAAATCTTTCAACAGCTTTTGGTACAATAAAAGTCAATATATTAATGCCTAGCCTACAGAATTGTTAATACAATGTAGTTGTTACAATAATGTGAATAAAATATGTGTGAAAGGGAAGGAACAATTGTGTGGTTAGATGAAGATACTGAAAGAGATGGACTCGGAAAGATTTCAGTAAGCATTGTTTGTGTTAGGCTAGGAGTGTTGATGAAATCAGGATAAAATAAGAAACTCAACTGTGGACTCACTTTTTTACATTTCTGTCTCTTCCTGTGAATCAAAGTCCTTTGTTCATAACCCAATAAATAGGAGTTAGTTTGCAATGAGTAAGGAATTAATTGCAGAGAATTTCAACTGAAACATTTCAGATCTGTATTAATATATAGCTTTTCTCATCAATCTTTCCTTATAAAATGGCAGTTTATGGAACATGATATTTAGTGCATCATATATGACAGTATCAAAATTGAGTTAATGCTGTCTCAAGCTTTTGTATACCATTTTATGGTCAGACTTCTGTGTTAAGCTTTTCCTTCCAACTAAGCTTGATAGTGTTTGTGGATATATTGCGATAGCTTTGGCTACATTTATGTGTGATTCAACCTGTGGAAAGCCTCAAGTTGTATATGGAAATAATTCTGAGCTGTTTCATAGTGAAGAATTGTTATTTACAATGCAAATAATCTACAGTTTCTACAAAACGCTAGGTAAGGACTTTTTAGAAAATTGATATTAATATGTCTCTGTTTCTTTAACACACAGCCCCTGTTCTCCCGGGGGCATATCAACAAAGCCAGTCACAAGGGTATGGATACATGCACCAGACCAGTATGTCATCCATGAGGTCCATGCATTCACAGCCTCATTCAGCAAGTCTGGTGAGTAATGGATTTATAGAATGATTTTACTTGGAAAGCAACCTCGTCAGCTGTTGTGAAATCTCTTAAATATGAGTGAATTGGTCCCCTTGAATTGTACAGTTGGACTATTTGACTGTCCTTGTCCTAAATGTAAGTAATAGTCCTCATGTATAAAAAAAGATTGACTGAGGGCAGTGACCAGAACTTTTATGTCAGAATGCACTAAAAAAATCATGTATGATCTCCAGAAGGCAGAGGAATCACTGAATCTTCTACCTGCTAAAACAAAGAGTAAATGCTTGGACAGTATTTCACAGGCTGAGTTTTGATGTTGTGCTCTGGATCCTAGCACTGGATGAAAACCTCTGATCTCTTAAGAACCCTCTGTTGGTTTAAATTTATTTAAAATTTTTCTACTTGCTGATTTTGTACTAGCAGGCTTTGTGCCTATCCATATTATTCACCTTTTCTTGTATAAAGCTATCTCAGACCCGGTATTGGTGTGCCCTTTCTAATTCAACAGAACAGTCATGCACCCACTGTGCCCGATCGAAATCAAGTTATACTGCTGGGCAACTGAGAAGAAGCTTTATCATGAAACTATGGCCACAGTCATAAAGTTCTTAATTGTGGTGGATAAGAATGTAAAGCTGGAGTGCATATTTTGATTTAGAAGTAACAGGTCATGGAAGGACAGCTGAATGGGTATTCAACTGGGGTTTTAGGAAATTGAGCTTGCTTCTTCTTTTTCAACTCTTTATATGTAAAATTGAGTTTCAATGGTTATCATATTTCGTTTATCATATCTCTGCCTAGAGATTTCATAGTTCGAAACCAGTCATCTTTTACCTTAAAAATATTGACTCATCATTTTGAATTTTAAACTATTTTGAATGGATGTATATTAACTACCTCTGTCCCTTTTTTAGAGACGAAGAAGTATTTAATTATGATTAATTATGATTTAATTCATATATAATTAACTCAGAGCTTGCTGAGCTGAAAAAGACTGTTTACAAGATTAGCTGAAACTGGTATTTCTCTTTAAGACTGAAACTCCATGGCATTTTATATTGTAAAGATCATGGCATTCTGGGAGGTTTGAGTGCTTTCAGTCTTTCCAGTTTCTCAGCTGTTTGGTGGCTGAAGGGGCTAACTTGCTGGGAAGTCTGGGATCCAGTTACCTGCATCTTTGGGCAAGCCAATAAACTGGGAATCTCTTTGGACACCTGCATGACAGCTGTGAGGCAGCTGGTATGGAATCAACTATTAATTTCCAAGGATGTTGCAAGGTACTCGGGAAGCTGGCTGCTTTCCAAAAGGGCTGGCATCCAAAAAGTGGGAGACCCGGAAGCCTGGGCTTTGCCCGCAGATTTGCTAGTCAGTGGGGAGCAAAGTACCCTTCAAATCCAGGAGATAGAGAACTGAGATGCCTGCAAATCTCGAAATGCGCTTGGCAGCCTTTGCAGCTGTCTGGGCAGATAGATTACTACTATTTCCCTGGTATCTCTATCTCCCAGTGACTTAGCTGGGGGCCTACCTCTTGAAACAATATAATTTCAGTCATCATGAGAATCATCATTTGCCTTGCCTTCCAGAACTGCGACTGCAAAGGTAATAGGAAAAGGAAGGCAGTGAATTTAAAGCATTTAAAAAATAAAGGATTGACTGAGCGTCTCCTTTCAATAGGATTTCTTCCCTTTTATGAAACTGTTATCATTTTACATTCTTTCAAGTGATAATAGCTGTTGGTCAAGGGAAAAAAGGAAACAGCAAGTGTCATAGTTTGAATAGGTCTTGTTGCTGTTAAAACCTGAGTGGATTTCCTTGACGACGATAAACCCCAAACATTTCCGGAGAAAGGAAATCAAGGACTGCTGTCCCGGTGCTGACTGCTAGCTTGCCAGTCTGGTGAGGAAGTCAGAGTGTGATCTTATCACCCCCAGCGTGATGATACTGCTCCAAAAGAGGCATCTGGGATGCAGCTAGAACCTGGCATTCTCTCCTGTCTTTCCACCTTCACATCAAAAGACTATCTTTTCTTCAGCTTGTGCAGCTTATCCAGGTGTGCTGAGCATGTTGCACTCAGCTGTTGGGGTGGCACAAGACATTCCCAGTGTGTGCTGGGGGAAAACTCTTTGGGGATGTGTTTAAGCGTAGCAGTTTGCACAGACTAAAGATGGAAGGCAACCTTGGAGTGCTTTTCTAATGCAGTGCGGACATGCCCTAGGAGCTCTGACAAACTTACACAATGTTAAGTTTATTGCTTTCAGCTGGTTGGTTGGTTCTGGGTTTGGAGCAGTACTGCCAGAGATGCAGCCTTGTCTGGCTACGCCAGGCAGAGGGAAGAAAGAAGTAAGAGAAGAAAGTAAAAAGGGGAAGGGATAGGAGGAAGGAATCCCAGCCTGAATACTGGTCTCAAAGCATAAGCAGTTTTTGAGACAACCAAAACCAAATGACAAAGTCACCCACAAGTGCCTGAGTTTGACCAGGACATCTCTAGGGTGACAGTCATTAACATCCCATGGATTTTACCAGTTTCATCAGGGTGAGGATGATTGGAGAGTTAGCTGCTGTAGTAAAACCTACTCCTTTCAACCAGTTTGTTGCACTGTTACCAAATCAGGGTCCCCAAAAGACATAAATTCATTTTATAATCATGTCCACTAATTTCCTATAGTGAAAACCAGAAATTTTCTAACTTCTAAATTTTCAAATTCTTGTTTATTTAATTTTGAGCATGATCCTAACACAGTCTCTGAGTAGACTTTTTTTCCCCCCTAGATATTAGGATTATTGTGTTATTTTCTGATTCTTAACTTTTTCTCACTTTCTATGAGCTGTTCTGCCTAACCAGCTGAATTAAACTGTTCCTCAGAGTACAGAATGTTTTATAACAGAGCCCTGAAGGCTGTTTGCCTCTGTAAGATAAGAGGGTGTTCTCATGTCTTTAGATAACTCCAAGTGGTAAGAAAACAAAACCTAGGTTGCAAATTTGTATTCTTTGATAGCTGTTGTATGCGAAGGATGCTGCAACAGATCTTTTCTGTGCAAGGAGCAATCCACAGAATCAGTATAAACTGGTGGTTGAAGTAGAAATACGCATCTGTCAGCTCACATCTGGGTGGGGAGCTGGGAATATGAGATCTGGGTTTCAATACTTCATATTCATGAAGACTTACTGTTCTCTCTAAGCAGTAGATGCAAGTGACACCTTTGAGGAGGTGGGGGATAAGTATTTGACTCTTTTACAAAACCCCAACCTTTTCTTATACACTCTTGTGCTCTTGGTACCTGCTAAACTCACTACTGACAAAGGAATATTTCACTAAAATTAATTTTTAAAATCCCTGCTTTCAGTCCTTTAAGCATTGTAATTCTCAATTATATAGCCCAGACTACACTCTGAAGTTATAATTAGATATTAAATACTAACAGGATTATTATGGAGATTTCTCCTGACAGCCATTTAGCACCTAATTAGGTGTTAAGGCCATAAATTTAGGTTTCTCATCAGCATTAGGGCCCTAATAAATTTTTTTTAAGTTGAAATTAGCAGCTTGTCTCCACAAACTGTGCCACCACAGTGATGTAGTCAAGCTGCCTTAAAGAAGGCAGCAGTAGTGTGTCCTACACCATGATGTTCTAAGGACGAGTGAGCATCCTTCTGGTTGAGCAAAAACTTCCCTGTTTTTTTTCCAGTTATATGTTAGTTTAATAAAACATTTTATCTCTTACCACAGTCTTTGCCCATTTAAGGGAGACAAGCATGGCTCAGAGAAAAATAAATTCTCTGCCTTATGCCAGATATGGACTTAGTACCATTTTTCCTAAATGGACCTTTTTTTGAAATAAATTGTTTAAGGGACTAACTGCTGCTGAGCTTGTTGTAATAGTGTATTTTTAACTGTTCTTTTTTGGAGCTAGTTTCAAGGCTCAGTAGAGAGATCAGCTGAAATAGTTGAAAAAAAAAATTCTCAAAGGCAGAGACCATTCCTTAGGCTCTTCTGACGACTAGTTTTCTAGTTTGTTAATCTTTAAGGAATTTTGGTGATGATAGAACCTCCCAATTAGTTGCTTCAATGTAGTGCAAAAACAAGGGTGCTTTTTTCATCACCTTCCATGAACACTTGGAAGACATTAAGGAACCACCAAGAAACCACATACCTCTGATTGAAAATGGCTCTTGGTCACAGCCTGTAGGGCAGCAACACTACAAGGCACATCAGAGAACAATCACACAGAGCAAGACTCAGATACAGTTCAGAGTAGGCTTGTCAGGAAAGGTAGTGGTCTCCAGTGTTTAACCAGGAATTGACTTCTCTGTAGTGTTTAATCTGCATTACCAGTGCTAAAGGCAGAATGAAGACAAAAAGTGTATTTCTTGCATGGGAACAGTAATAACAAGTTGCCCTGTAGTGTTTGGAGTAGATGATACCACATTTCCAACAGGTGACAAATAGCCTACTCACTGTGGGTGGTGGACTCTCCATCTTCCCTGAAAATAATTTCAAAAAACCCCATATATGAGATGGTCTAAAACTAATGCAGAATTGTTTTTCTCAGCTGGGAAGCAGAACAAAGTTTATTGTCTCTTAAAAGGTTCAGGCAATAGTACTAGGCATTCACTCAAACATTGACTGTTTTTACTTTTTTTCTCTTTAAATCATTGTACCAGAAAAATTCAGCTAGATATGGTGACATATCAAAAATTGCTGGTGGGAAATTGAATATTATCAGTGATGCTTGAACTGCTCTTGACTTCTGTCAAGAGACAGGGTGAGGAAAAGAAAGTACTCCTGGGAATTTTAAAATGAATTAGTTTTGTTCTGCTCAAGGGGAGACTGTTCCCTTTGAGTCTGAAAATCCACTTTGAATGATAGCGTTTTATTGAGTATTTGTGAAAATTATTGCGGCAGACTTTTTGAAATATCATTTATCTTTTTTTTTTCCATTAGATACTAGATATTATTTAATTAGATATTCAAAATTCTTAATTTGGGTAAAATCCTAATGAAACGAAGGACATTCAGTGAGATGGCAAAGTTAATGGCCTGGATGAAGACTGTGTTTCTTTTCTGTAGTGAAGACACCGGAGAAGCTATTTGGGAATCTTGCTGTCAGGGAGCAGAAGTGCAGCTAGCCATGGCTGGATGAACTGTCGTTAGTGAATATATGAAACAACAGTTGGAATATTTCCAGAGGCAATGAATTGCTTGAAATCTGTTTGTATGAGGGCATTGGACAATGTAGGTTCACAAAAATAGTTACTCAGAGTCTGTATTCACTGTATATTTGATGAGGTGCAGAGTGTACTGTTTCTTTTCAGCAGGTAACTTGTGATTTCTCTCTCTACCTTGCTCACTCTCTTCTTTTTCCTGCTCTTTTAATTTTTTTTTTTTTTGCACAAAGAAGAGAAAGAATCTATCTCTGTTTAGGCTTGAGACTTTACAGCCTTGTTTTCTTTCCTTCAACAGAGAACATACAGAGCTATGTATGACTACAGTGCTCAAGATGAAGATGAAGTTTCCTTCAGGGATGGTGATTATATCATCAATGTGCAACCAATTGATGATGGCTGGATGTATGGTACTGTTCAGAGAACTGGGAAAACAGGAATGCTTCCAGCAAATTATATTGAGTTTGTTAACTAATTTTTGTCTCTAGTCCTTTGAGCTTTATTATGATTTACTCAAAATCTAACCTTTTAGAAGAATTCAGAAGAATCTTTTAAGAGTACATGTTCATTACTTTATCACTGCTATGACAGTCTGCATTCTCACTCAAAATCCAATTTAGAATTCTTTAAAGTGAAGATAAATAATCAACAAGAAGCTCAGAGCTTTGAAAACAGCATTGCTTATAATAGTGCTCCCTCAAAATGAAAAGCATATATCGAAGCCGGGTGCTGCCAGTCCTATAAAGATTTCAGTCAATTAGCTGTAAGGGGGAAATACCTTCTCCCAGCATCTCAAAGACATTATTTCTCCTTATACTAACAACCATAAAATCGATTCACTTCTTGGCACTCTGAAGTCACAGGAAGTTAGCACACAGAATTTGAACACATCTTCCAATTATTAGGGACGTGTTTAATGTTCGAGCAGTTAGCATCCTAATAAAAATGTTGAGTAGATAATTCAATCATTTGAAATAATGATAAGTAATATGCTAGTAAAAAAAAAACAAAACAAAAACCTACTGCCCAGCAGCCTTACAGTAAACAAGTCTATTTATTTTGACAGCAAGAATTTCCTGACTCTTGCATACCCACATTTATTCCTGAATTACCCATTTTCTCTTATTTCCGATGGCGACCTCTTCTATCAGCTTTGCTTGCATTCCAGTCCATCAGTTAGATCCATGCCTGAATTCATGGTTCTTCGGTATCTTTTCCACAGAAAATTCCTTGCAAAAACTATCTAGAATATAAAACCTGTCAGTTCTTCTGTTTCCTCCTAATATACTTAGCATTTAACTAGAAACTTCCATTAGGACAATGTATGACCAATACGTGTTAGTTCCTTTACCTTCACCTGTACTGCTGTAAATAAAAATCCTCTGTGAGGCCCCAGTGCTGTGCAGTCACACAAAACCTGCAGTCACGTCCCTCCTTCTTACCACAGGTAACTCGCTTAATGGCTGCTTTGCTGATGAGCTAATATACCTACCCCTGCTGCAGAAATACTTGCACCTCCACTGAGGAGTGGAGGAGGACTCTGGTTATTGTAGTGCATTTCAGCTCAATGGCCTAATGCTTCAGTTTCCTCCAAAAATCTTGGTGATCCAACAGTGGGTTGTACGCTTGCCAAATGATGAATGGTGGAGAAATATTATGTTTTCTTTTACTGGTTTAATCTTTCTCATAACTGACACTGAAGAGAAAACTAATCAAGCAGAAGTCCAACGTACTCTGTGCCATCATGCTTCAGATTAGCCATCCATAGAAAACAGTAAAAATATTTTGCTGACAAACCTTCACATACACTACTTGGTGTCCATTAACTTATGATCAGAACTGAGACATCCAGATCTCAGTCTGTGAGGCTGAGGAGAGGATCAAATAACTGGTGACAAAATGGACCTGTAAGATGGGCTATGTCAGCAGGCTTGGGGCACAGGGAAGTTGCTTTTGCTTTCACTGGGTGCCAGGAGAGTGCTGTCTTCCCTCCCAGAGAGAAACTATGAGGAAGGACAAAAGAGTTATTCATGAGGGAACTTCCTTACATGTGTAAGGAAGAAAATGTTTTTGCCTGTAATCACTTGTGGTATGCAGAGAAGTTAATTTCAAAGTAGCTCTCAAAATATGGAGCCTCCACTGGCTTTCTTCTATTTCTGAAATTTTTAAAGTAGAATTAAATATAGAGTTTATAGACAATTTTGTGTTTCTCATTTCACAAAGTAAGCAAGCCTGCAATATCTATTTAAAGAATAAAGAAAGAGGTTAGCCTGGATTTGATATGTCAACCAAAAGCATACGATTGGGAATTGGAAAGCTTATGCAATTTTTGAGGCTAATTTCAAGGCTGAAGCAGACCATCTAACTTAAAAAATTGTGGTTTAAATCCAAGGACGCAGTACTGTAAATATGCAATCTATATAGATGACACTGGTGTCATTTAAAATTCTTGAAAGTTTTGCATATAGAGCTGCTCCTGCAATGGACCCTTATGCATTACTGGTGACTTTCACATAGAATTAGTAAGCTTTGCAAGTCAAATGGTTTTTTCAAAAGGCTGATGTGGTAAGCTGAGCTAAAAGCTCTGATACAAACAGTCTGCTTCTGTGTTGGTTTTCATCACCAGCCATCAACAGCAAGGAGAGGAATCCCACCTTACAATGGCTGGCAGATTTTTCTGATGATGCCTGAGACAGACTCGGCTATCACTTGCTACTGTGCAAGTTGTCAGTTTGTTAACTGGATATGAATAAAAAGAAATATAGGGAATAGATATATTGCAGCAGGTTGCAATTTTTAGTGACTTATAAAAGAGAAATTCTCCACCTGTAAATGTTCTAGCATTCTTCTTAAGCGAGGAGATGGCTTGCAGTGTTGAACGCTGTATGTACAGTGAAAAGTAAATCAGAATATGAGCATTTGATGACATTAGAGGACTATGTTATGCTAAGCAATGGAAATAAAATTTCCTTTACGAGCTCTGAATATTCATTAGCCTGGCAAAGCAGCTAGAGCAATTTGCAAAATAAAAAAGGTCAAGAAAAACAAAAGAGTATGTGAATTGTATTTCTCTTGAGAATGGTATGTATGTCAGCAGAATTACTAAGATCTGTTTTAAGTTACTTATTCATGTAGTCAGGTTTTTATGTTGTATGTGCTTAGTAATTCATGTTCACATGGAATGGTTCCTGCTTTTTGATGTAAAACAAACTTTAGTGTCATTATGCTTTGTTCTAAGCAATGCTATCACAGGCCCAAAGTTATCGGAGTGCAATTATAAAAATGTTTTTTAAGGTACAAAATTTGTAAGGTAGGGAAAGTAAGTCAGCAACTAAATTGTGCCAGCAAAGGTTTTACAAGGCATATTTTGGAGCCTGTCATATGCAGTGGGATGTAGGGGTGAACAGATTTATATGATGTCTTGTCACCTTTAAAGTATATATTCTTTTTTAACACAGCATGTTCCCCTCACTGTACTTTCTTCCTGTAGACAACATTTTTCTTGGGAAAGTAAAAGACTTCTAAGGAGCCAGATTTCCCGAGATATTCCCAAGTTCATGTTGGAAGTTCACACATTCCCACTTTATGCGTTTTGGAGATAAAGAAGATACAATGTGCTGTAATTCTAGCTAACACAAGTATAAATGTAGAAAACGACACAGAACATATTCATGCATATATACGAGAACAAATGGGTGCCTTGCTTTTCATTACTCTTTCTTGCCTGGCTAATCTTCATTTTCTAAACAAAGCTACTTACAGATACTGTGGTTGTAATTTTTCATTATGGAACATTAGCATTTAATCTTGATGAGACAGGGCTTTCTTGATTACATTTGACATACCATAAACCACTTCAGAAGATTGGGATTTGACAGAGAATCACCTCCCATGGATTATATTTTTGACAAATGTGTCCCTACCAAGTGTTCCTTGGGGATATGGAAGGTCTCCAATACTTGGGAAAGGTAATAATTCTAGTTTTTATTGTACAGTGACTGCATGTCATCTTGTAAAATGAAAAAGAATGACAAATACAGAAGTCTTTGGCAGAAAGTGGTACAGGGTATAAAATGTTAGCTTTTAATTATGTTGATTAATACTCCTTTTAAAAGACATAATACGCTTTTGTTTGTTTAAATAATATACTGAAGCAGACAAAAGAAGCTGTTGAAAGAAGATCTCCAAACTGATGTGCTGGCAAATGCAAAGTACTAGTGAGCTGAAGAAGAATAAACCATTTTGCAGTGCTTTAGTGATTTTCTCCAGCTTTATGCCATAGGAACCCCATCTCCCCTTTTGAAAGAAAACCTGAAAGCTATATTTCCTAAACTGCCTGCACTACAACAGTATATTCAAAAGAATTTCATATGCTTCTTGTGTCTGATAAATAGAAATTGCATATTGTACTTCAGTTGTAATCCCGTTGTTGTTGACATTTGTTTAATTATTATTATTTTAGGGGAAAAATAAGCTATACTGTAGCATTTCAATCATGTGTATTTAATATTACTATTAGAACTTGCTAGACCATTGGAAGACAGCAATGACTGTATTGACATTGATTAGCATGATGTGGAAACTCTCTCAGCTGTTGGTTTTTGCGGTGTGATATAAAAAGCAAAAATGAACCGCTGTGCAGTTTGGCTTATGTTTGCTTTAAAGTGTGTAAAGTTTTAGTTATTTTGCAATATATTTGGGAGTATACCGTTATGAAGGTAACAATTGTTTTTCAAAGGACAGATATACTTACTCTTGGATCATATGATGTATCATCTGAATTTGGCTTTTGTTATGCAGAAAGTTAACACCAGCTATTAAAATATATTTTAGTAGAAATGCTTTAATTCCTGTTTCTTCCTCTACACTGTGAATATTTAAGCCTTGGTGGACTAGAGCAACATCATGCTGCCCAAAGTACTAACCTATGCAAACTAGTTCACATTTTAGTTGATGTCACAGTGGATGTAACATAACCATTTATTTTGCGTAACATTAAACATCATTCAAATAAAATATTAAACCCAGCACTATGTATGTATTATATTCATAAACATAGCCATTATTATAAGCTATCAAAGGTGTATATTGTTTTAACTAAGGAAGCTTTGAGTTTTCAAACTTAAATAGAGTATTTAGCACTATTATTCTTCAAGCTTGGCCTCAGAAAATAGTTTCCTAAAATGCCATTTTATTTCAGAATTACTCTCTCCTCAGAGAGTTAATTTGATTTTTCACTATGTATTTGTAACCCTTCAATAGAACAGAGAGTTACATTCCATGTCCCTTGGTTTGTTTAAATAAGCAAAGGTAGTAAGTGAAGGAGATCTGCTGGGTCGACGGATATCGGTTTGCTGGTCTGTGAATGGGCATTTGGTTAGACATGCTCTCAGTGCAACGCTAGTGAAAACAAATTAAATTACTGGCCTCTTTAAGACAGTTTTATATATAAATGTGGTTCTTCAGTTATCTTTATTCACTTGACACAAGTAAATTACTGTTACAAGATTGTAAGAAAGTTTTAAGTTAAAATAAAATCCAGAAGGATTTTGGAACTGCTCTGCCTGTAGTTGAAGAAAATTATTATGCTTAGGGACATGTTTTATTTATTTGACTGTTAAGTGTACAGTCCAATGAACTGCATTAGAATATTTTAGTTTTTACCAAGTGTTAGTTTGATGAAAGCTGTTAACAATGAATGACAAATGGCAGCTACAAATGGAGCTGGTTAGTTCCTTCTAGGTAAGTGATGTACAGTTGCTACTACATTAATTTTCTCCTCAAGAAATACGTGTAGCATTTCCTACGAAGTTTAATTAGTTACAGAGCTTTGATTCTGTGGTGCTTTTATATATTGGAATACCACCAGTATAGCAAAATCCAATCTTTATATATGTTGTAGCAAACAGAAGTTTTCAATAAGAAAAAGATTTGAGAGCTGCCAAAATGGACCTCAAGCACTTGGAATGTGATTTATTTGTAAATCCCTCCATAATCTGCTAGAGCAACTGAAGTACTTGATTTTCTATTTCTGTCCTAAATGTCTATTTCAGGTGAAGGTTCTCCTCCTGAGAGCCACTGGTGAAGTTCATAGGAGTTGTGCGTTCAGCATCTGAAAGGTCATGTCCTTATTCAATAGCAGTGTTGAATCTAACAGATGGCTGAAATGAAGAAAGCTTTCCTGTCTTTACTGACCCCACAGAGTTCATTATCAAAAGGATCTATGTACTGGCACTTGAAAATCCTGTGGAGACCCTCTATGCTGTATAATGCATAGGCTGAGAGCTTCTAGCTATCACTGCTTTTAGGATATCCTTATTTCTGCTCTGTCACAGAACTGGGCTTTTGAGTTTCTCCGTTCTTTTTAGTTAGCAAGAGTAAGCTAATTTTACATAGAGTTCTCTGTACTGAGGTAATAGCAGCTGAATGCATTGGCTGTGACAAGAACTGCCTGCCCTCCCTTCTCCCACTCAAAATCTCCAAGCCCAGCATGTTGCCAATCCTGTCCTGCACTGTACCTCTCTTTTCTTCCCGTGAAGCTACCTGTGGGACGTACTGAAAAGATATCACCAAATGATCCAGATTTGCTTTTTTCTTCGAAATGATTCCTTTTATCATAATCCTTTCAGTGATTCAATTTTATTGTACAACCTCAAAACCAGTAACATTAGCATAAGGAAAGAGATAGCAAGGTATGGGTGGGAAGGCATGGCTGAAGTGAAAAGCCACAGATACCTTACCCAGGTTTTGCTGCAGAGGTTAGTACAAGTAAACCATATGTCTTGAGAGTGCTGGCTGAACAGCTAACCCGTAAGCTGAGCAATGCTGTGCAGATGTGCTTGCCTTGTCTCTGTGCTGTGTCTGTGCTGCAGTGTCAGAAGTGACTATGGGGTAGTGTGCAGATACCTAGTCCAGCTTTCGAGCATTAGTCTGAATCCCAGTGGCAGGCCTTCCACAGGCATATGGCATTCATAAGGGCAAATTTATCCTTCCAGAAAATGAGACCTCAGATAGTACAGGGGGAACTAATTGTCAGTCATTTTAAACTGCATGTTCTCCTGCCCAGCAGGAAGGAAATCCATTGTGTATAGTCAGAAAATTGAACCCCTTGGCACCACAGCAAGTTCCTTACTCTGACCTGTGTAAGTACCAGAGTGAAGTGATGTGCCACAGAACTCACCTGCTCCACAGATGTGATACTGCACAACGTGCTACATGCTGGGCAGATGTTTAACAAAGACAGCAGAAACTGGAGATTCATATTTATGCCCTATGTCCTAAACAGAGACTAAGCAGTCCTTGATTTTATGTATTTTAACTTAGTTTTCTTTCCCACCTGCCTGCCATTGATAAAATCTACATATGGAGAGGCCTGTTCTCATGCAGAAGACTACTGCCTTGTGGCTTTGACCACTTGTATCTCCAAAGAGAGATCTCCAGGCATTAACATCTGGCTCTTAAAATACTTCTTGTTGTATAAATACCCATTTCCAATGATTTCACGAACAGCTGGCAGCTTTTGTGATTGTTCTTCGATCCAAGCCATAATTTTTCTGCATTTTTCCTTTTCTTCCTCCTTTCTTCTCCTGACATGCTTAGACCCTCCAGAACTGTGTTGCTTTGGACAGTAGCTTTTCCAGGACCCAAAGGAGATATTTTTAAGAGGCTCCTCAATGCACTGAGAAGAATTTAAATGCTTGAAAAATGCTAGTGTTACCTGCCCATTAGGCTCTCCCTCCCCCAGAAGCTGTACACTGGCTTCACTGTGTATCTTGGCCTTTTGCCTTCTTTCTGAGGGGCTCTGACATCTCTGTCGCTGAACCCAGTGGGCTTGGGGCCTCTCTAGTCCGACCTTCAGACCACTCTCTGGCTTCTATAATTCCTGCATTCAGGATTGGATCTTTAGTGGGGCTCACCTACCTGTTCTCCTGTCGAAACATTTAAGCAGCACTCAAAGAATATTGACAATCATCCATTTACCCCAACAGGTGTTATACGTCTGTTGGCTCAGCTATGAACAATTCTCTGTGAAGAGTCATCTTGACAGTGCTTTCACTGTCCTTCCCTTGCCTTGCCTGGTTGCTTCTGAGCTCAGCTGCTGATTTCAGAATCATGATAGCTGTCTCATCAATACCCAAATCAGTTCTTGTTCATTATCTTCTTCACAGAATTAGTGTCTTCATTATGTTATCCCTGATTTTGGACTGAAATCTTGATTCAGGAGTCTTTCTCCATCAGTGTTAGAGTGAGGGTCTCATGCCATGTAGTTGCTGACTGTGGAAACTGTGTTGATAGGCACTGTCCTGCTTACTAGAACCTTTCAGTTCCTAGCACTGCTTATTCTGAATGCATCAGATAGGTTGGATCTCTGAGAGACATGATTATCTCTACCAAAATCCAGCCTTTCTATAAACAAATATGTCTTTATAAAATAAACACTTTTTCCTGACTTACATTTCCTCTGACTCAGGATGACATTGACATCTTCTGATTTCGTAGCTTGTAATGACCTTAGGAAGCATACATCTAAAATGAGTTAGTAGAATTCGGCTCTAAGGGGCTGTTTAAGCAGACAGTGATGACTGCAGCTATTATTCAGAATGGATATCTCGAGTTAGCATATCAAGTGTCATGAGAGCTTCCCTGATCTTAGTTAACCAGCCAATATAATTCAACAGGATATATTAAAAATATTAACAGATGGAAGCTCAGGCAAATTTACAGGTTTCTGGATGTCAGTTGAGGAAACTAATCGCTATGCTACATATCCCCACTTCTAAGCTTAGAATAATAATCCAGAATACACAAACAGTCACCTACACAAAGGTGAGGTCTCTCAACTTCAAGGAGTTTTCTTGGGCAACATCCCAACCTAAGGGGAGAGCACCCCAACACCGACTGCAGAATTGCTGCTCCAAGGAGGACTGTCTCAAACTTGCTCCCGGCAGGACTCCATTTTTACCCTTAGTGGAATCTGAGCTGTGGTCATGTATGGTCATATTAGTTCCCGTTGGCTGCAGACCCACTTTCTAGGTGTGTGCATGTGCTGGTGGGCTCAACCAGAGCTAGTGAGAAGCTTCTGGAAGTTTTGAGCTGCTTCTCTGAAATCTGCCCAGCAACTGCTGCAGTTTAATGGTTGGAAGTTTCTCAGGCCGAGGGGGCATCTGCCACACCTGGTCTTCCTGGCAAGTAGTTCAGCTGAGAACTGAGTCAATGCATTTATTTGAGTGACTCAGATGTTTAAGAAACTGTCATTTTCATTTCTAATCTAGCAGTTCAAAACAAACACAAGGTGACATTTATAATAATCTAATTGGCTGTGCTGCTTAAAAAATTCCTTCATCAACATGGAAGTGGAGAAGGTGAATCACATAGTTTTGGCAAAACACATGTAAGGTGGAGCAAACAGGCAGAATGTTGGGCATTTGAACTGACATTCAGCATGCTTGCACTTCCAATCTTTATCTTTTCTTCTGAATTTTAAAAAATAGTAATAGGAAAGCTCTGCTTCTTGCAGCAGGACTTTGTGTGCCGTTAGACAAATTAATCTTTAGTGGAAGAATAGATTCAAGGACAGGTGTAAGGCCTTGCAAGACAGTCAGGCTTCCAAATCTTAAAATTAATTAAACTTTTACTTTGGTCTTTTGCATTTTCTTCTGGCCCTCAAAATCCACTACAATAATTTTGCTCTGCTCTACTTTCAACCTTGCATTCCTTGTTGCAGTTACCTTTGTAAGAAGAGAGGAAGACCAGAAATGTTGGAGTGCTTCAAATAACTTTCTCTTATTACAATTTTTCACTGCTACGCTAAATAACATCTGTGAAATATTCTCCATTCCAAGGCTTTTTATTCCACCCTCAAGCAGCATATCAAAACAAGTAACATATTCCCTGTCCAAATGCCACTGGCCATGATGCTCTGTTGCACAAGCTGTGATTGTTATGAAAGGGAGGACATAGTGTGCTACAACGACAACTGCTACAGTCTTGACATTAGAGCAAGCACCTCGCGAAGGCTCCTGTGAGACCTTTCTTGGCTTGTCACTCCTTTGGAAATAGTAGCCATCACTGTGATACCAGTGCTCTGTGAGATCAGTACAGTTGCAGCTTTGCAACTTGGTTTGTTTTCTGGATGCTCTCAAGTAAACACAGCTGCAGCTGCCTTTGAACAGATTGATTTTAGATGTTGTTTTGACTAGTTACTGCTTATGTTTTTGTTGTGCTCTACTGCTTTCATTTTCTGCTTCTCATGATATCATGGCCAAGCCGGAAGAACACATCGTATCTGCTCATTTGAGGGCTTTCTGCCAGCCTAGAGATGTAAGTTTTCTTAGCTTAAGCCTTCTTTTTTCCAGCGCTGCCAAACTTGTTCTCAAATATCAAGTATATGTGCAGGCATGTACTCGCCCTCCTACAAGGCCAGAACTGTGATCTGAGCTGGTGCAAAATGACTCAAAACAAGGGCATGTTCACTGGTCGCAATAACACTAATTTGCCCTCTAAGTTGAACACATGGTCCGTGAAGCAGACACCGTCCTGTGCCCCTAAAAATTTTCCTTCTCTAAGTACTGCTGGTCTAGTGACTATATATTTTAGGGTTACATGAGTCCTGTGTGTGAAATGGACTTTTTTGTATTTTGTAAAATAACAACAGGCTTTTCATGACTTATTGCAATGTGCTTTAACCCTGATGGCCATAAGGAACCTACAACTGGACAAGAACTTCACAATTTAGTAAGGTTGGTGGAACAAGCTTACCTAGTTTGTGCATTAGTTAATTAAAAAAAGCTTTTTCTATACAAATATGCAGTGAAGGATTCTCTACAGGGCTGAACAGTTTTATCTGGTTTTGGAAAGCAATGTTGGGAAATCATATCAGAATAACTGGACCTTGTTTCTTAGTCCAGACTAAAGTTATAACTTAGTCTGCTATGTTTCTTGTCTGTGTGTTCAGCTGGGGCAAAAACAAGGTTGACAAGGCAGATTTTACAATATATTTAGGTTCAGAACCAAGAAGATGGGAGACAAGTGAGATTTCAAGTCACGTCTGAAATTGTCAGCATCAGTTACAGAGTGATGTTGGAAATTTCACTCCATATTTTAACACTCCAATATACTTTAAGAAATCATCATCCTTTAATGACTTAATTATAAATAGTGAAATGTTCACTGAATTAAGGATAACAAAAATTTTATTTGCTCTTAAACCAAGTATCTAACAACTAGGCTAGAACTATGTTGACTCTTTTTCCATCTCTTTTGTCTAAGGAATGTTTAACTAGGCTATGTGAAATGGGCATCATCAGTGAAATGGATGTCAGTGCTGAATTCTCCATAGTTTGGCAGTTCATTATTCTTGGACAAGATACTAAGTCAAAACCCCTTTAACAGGGAAGAGAACAAACAAATCCTGAACGAGGATTTGAGTTACTGGATTAAGAGAGAGCAAAATATGTCACCTAGTCATGCTCTGAAAGAACATATCTTCTTGATTCTTTATAATAGGAATGAGATACACCGTCAGCAAAGTGTTCAGGGCTGTGAAACTTGAGTAAGGAGAGATGAATGCCCGTGCCATCCCAAGTGTACTGCTTCAGCTTGGAGATATTTAGGACCTGGTTTTGGCCTCAAGCATTTCCTACCCGCTGTGAAGAAACTCTGAAGGGATGATTATATAGACTCAGTATGTCCTGTGTGGCCGGACACGTCATGGGTCATTTTTAAATTGCGTTGTATGGAATGGGTGGGAGAATGCTCATGCTGGCCTTCAACAGATAGCAAATCTTTAAGCAGAAACAGGCCACCTAGGAAAAGTGAGGACCAAATCCTAATATTATGTCCCAGCTTTGTTAAGGATATGGTTCTCCTCACAAAGCTCTGAGGAAATGAGAGATTTTCCTTCTGATGAGCTGGTGGTGCCTGGCCTCTGCTGGTGGCAGCAGGTCCTGAGCGCAAACCTTCTTGGGGCAAGTCACTCCGAGTGGGTGGCCTTGTGGGTGGGCACCTTCCTCAAAACCTGCAGCTCAGCCCTGCCATTCAGCATTGGCTCATTACCAGCAGATTTCTGAGTCCTCTTTTTTATTTATTCTTTTTTCTGTAAGTTGCTCTTTCTACTTTGTTACGTATTTGCATCTCAGGCAGCAGAGTGGTAGCTGCGATAGGAGAGGCATGGGGACGTGTTATCTGGAGGTGGGAGTGCAGCTATGGAGATGGTGGAGCTGGTGTGCTCGGAGGAGTGGATACAGACCCAGGGAAGGCAGGAATATCTATAGATCCCGAGATACCTCAGTGGGCTGCAACAGGCTGAGTCGCCTGGGAACTGAGCCCCACCACTCACTCCTGCTTATGAAGGGCAGGAAAGAGTGGTGGATGTTCAAGCATTATTTCTCCTAAGTGGGTATGTGAACACTTGTGATGAACTTTTTTCACAGTCTCCAGGCCAACTACAAAACCTGGAGGAACAGAAAGAGCATTCCTGGAGTAAAATTAAATTTTTTTTGCTTCAAATCAAATTATCCTTGAAAACACTGGATACCTCCCTTATCCTACTGTTTTCCAAGCACGGTAGGTTTTACCATGAAAAACAGCCTACATAAGTTTCTTAATTTCTTTCTTGTTGAAGTGCAGATCAAGCTTCCTCTTGTTTCTTCTTTTATTTGGGCAGTTTACTACTGTGATGAGAGCAAAGGTCTCTTCACCTGGTGCTGTGACAACACTCAGAAACTGCCGCTGGTGACAGTCATTGCTGTAATCCTCATGATACACATACCACTGATAGCTAGGTACCTATCCACAATTTTCTAAATCGCTCTGCATTTTTAGCAAAAAATGTCCAGGAGCTGAGACGGAAGTGTATAACAGCATCTCTTTACCCCTTTTCTATTGTGCAGTGAAAGGGAAGCTGAGGAGCAAAATACCTGCATGTGGGCTTTTAAAACATCCTTACAGGACTGAGTGAGCCACAGTTCATTAGTCCCCTTAGCAATAAAAAAAGACGGTCATGTAAAACTGGCACAAGGGGGCAGATCTGCACCGTTAAAAAGTCTTCGTAGTTTAAGATTGAAGTTGTGTTTATGAATGCTCAGAATTAGCGGCAGGACTCAGTCTGGTAACTTGTTATGTGCATAAATGGCTATGTTAATTGTCCATTAAGTAAAATTCTACTGTATATTTAATTAGAATGAAAACTCACTTTTCTACATGAAACCAAAGCTTTTAGCAATGCAAATTGAGTACAAAATTTGATTTCCAGTGCAGATCAAGAGCAGAGAGGACTAGGGAATAAAAATATGCTGCATTAATATTTTTTACTGGATCAGATGAGATGAGATATACAACGATCATAATTCAACACTTGAAATATAAACATATTGGCACCACATTGTTGTGGTGCTTAAAGGTGTCCTAGTACTTAAAAATGCATATATGCTCCCTGAACAGTGATAATTATTTGGAAACCTGTGTTGGGGCTTATGGTGGTTCTTAGGAGTTCCTAGGGTTAAATGTGTGTAGATAATGCTGTATATGACTGAAAGAAGAAAGCCAGTGCAGGAGGAAAAGCTGCAGTAGGAGATGCTACAGCAGTAGAGGTTTCATTATACTATCATGAGAAATTAATCTGCTGTAAAGACAACTACTCGTGCAGTGACAGTATTTTCCTCCCCAGACCTCTCCTTGTTGTGAGGTGCACTGCATCTTCATTACCTGATCTGTTCCACATTTCATCCAAAGCAGATTAATATTTTTGTTACTTTTGAAAAAAATATTAAAAGACAAAACTCAAGTGCCAGAGATAAAAGCAGTAATTTTATTTCATGTGATTACATTACAAATTAACTTTTATTACTGACTAGACTTGGACTTAATGTAGCTCTGTTGCTCAAGCAACATCAACTTCAAAAAAGTCTCCTGTTTAGATCCATCTGAAATTTTTCAATAAGCAAGGCACAGAGATTAAGCTTTCAGGTATTTCATGAGTTCTTCACTGTGGCTGGAATGAAATTAATACAAGAGAATAAGCTATTTACACATATGTATACAGGTAAGTCTGCAATTCAGTGTTCGTTTGGGACACTTTATTTTTCTGTGGAAGGAAAAGGCACTCAAGACTTTAAGCTCTCACTCTTCTATTGTTATAACACCATTGTGCCAGCAGATGACTAAAACTTGCCTTGAAGCAGTGGAGGCTCTGTTCAGCTGGAGACAATGCAGAGGTGAGTGGATGATGCTTCCCTGCTGCATTTCATGTTTCCAAGCACATTTCTCAGCCTCACTTGGATTGTTCCAGGTCAGAAATGAGGATGTACCTTTCCAGACTGTTGATACCTGAACTATCAGAGTCACCCCTGACTGATGTTCTCTAAATATTTGATTTCTTTATTTTACCTACTGACCTGTTTTACTGATATGATAAAGCAGTTCCTTTGCCCTTTCTTTATATAGATGCTTTTTACGTAAGTGTAGCTTTAATCTCGCTTCCACAGTTGCCAGATGTGTTATTTTCTTTAAAATGTCTCATATGCCAGTTGCAAACGATTTCAGTTCTTCTCTGAATTTCCTCCATTTTCTCTTTGTTTCTCTCATTGCCTAAAATGAGTACAAGGCTTAAGAAAGCTTCAGCAGAAGCACAGAAAAAAGGTCAACTTCTACCTTGCTCTGAGAAGTGTAGCAGTTGTGTAGGGCCTAGCTGAGGTCCGTGATTGAGATGGAGATGAGCCTAGGCAGCATCTTCTCCATCAGAAACTGCTGAGGCTTGGCTTCTGCTCCCCTTGGGCCTCTGTAGGAAATCTGCTGCTCTTATAGCTCCATTTGTTTCCTCATATTTATTAGCTCTACAAAATGATATCTCCTTTACCACTTTCTTCCACCTTGGGTGCATGTGCCTGGGTCCTATGTGGCTCTTACCTGTGCTTGGGTACCCTGGTCTTGGAGATCCAGCTGATGTGCTCCAAGCCGGAAGTGGATAACATGGCAGTGTGAAAATAATGTTGATGTTCAGAGCATTTGTGATGAAAGTGAATTCAAACTCAGGCCAAAGTGGACAGCTGGACGTGGCTGTGTGGCTTCACTTCTCTGAGTAGAACCAAATGGGAATGAACCTCTAGGAAGCAGCACATGGAAGGCCTCCTCTCCTAGCTTTCTGTGTGACACCATACAGGCTCCTCTACTTTATCTGAGAGTCTAATAAAGTGACTGCTAAGTGGTTAGATGCCATGATTGCCCTTTTGCAAGCTTTGACTTGAGACACTAAGATTACTTTTAAGGAATCTCCAAGGCCTTGAGTTTTCAAAAGTAATTGCTTGCTATCACCGGGGTGCATTTTTAAACTTTTTTCAACATTTTTCTATGCATTCTCTTTTCTAGTCGTAATAACTATCTATTTCTACAGCTGCTTTCAGCTTGTAGTTTTGTTATGTTTTTTTTTTCTATACAGGTAACAATTTACCTAAATAATTCTGACTATAGAATTGCTCTATTCCTCCACTTGTTTTATGAGTGTAATAAAGGACAGAGCAGAAGATATGAGAGCTTAATTCCAGATTTTTTATTTTGTTTATAGCTAGATCATTGCCAAGATGTTATAGTTTGATTAAAATAAAACAATATATTACTGAAAGCAGGAAGACTGGGTACGACAATAAAGCTGTTTAGCATGTCGTAATCTTTTAAATTCCAGTTACCTGCTGTGTAAAGCTGGGCTTAAAATGGTTTCTTTGTGACATGATCCGGTCCCACAGGAAACATGCTAACATTAGAAAAGAAATTTTAAACTTTGTACATTATTTACACAAGATGATTAAGACCACATCCCACTACTTTGATGAAGACTTAAGTTATGGTCCACGAGGAGGGAATGTCTGTCATTGAAACAATTCCCCTGCTTCATCTTTGAACCCTTGCTTGTTTTCTTTCTCAAGTTTTCATGGTTGGTGTTTATTGACCTGCATTTAACAAGACAGCTAGTTTTAGCCAGTACATTCTTGTAGGTTGACCATCTTTGTCCTGGCATATTGAACAAATTGTTTCTGGTCTCAGACCTCTGAAAACTTGGGAAAAAGTATTTCCTAAGTTTCAGTGAAAGATTTGTGATACACATTACTGTATTTACTGAGTGTTTGTAAAGCACCAGATTATGTTCAACTAATGACTGTTTAATGCTGAAGTTCAGCACATCTCACAGTTGGACATTAGCTAATAAATACAAGCTGGTCTAAATGTAGTAACTGTTGTCCCCTCAAGAAAAAAACCCCAAGTTTTATCCCAGAACGCCTGGGTGAATCTTTTAAACCAGACAGTTTTACAGACAAGTTGTCACTCCTCAAATTAAGAATATTTCTCCAGTGCCTGTCCATGCTGTAGGTGTTATGAATGGTGACTCAGTAAAGGACCATCCTCTGTGGGTGGTTTCTTCAAAGGTCCTAACACAGAATACTGTAGATCAATACTCTGACATGCGTAAAACCAAGTCATTAAAATTGTGCACATGCTCTTAAAGTATATTTTAGAACAGGAAGAGTACTATTCCTTGTGTCCAAACCCAATTGGTGTTTGCATCATTACTTTTTGTATTTTCATAATTCCAACTATTTTCTATTTTAATAATAATTTATTGGTTTCAGTGAAGAGAACACTGATTTTGTCAGTATACAGTTTTGGTATACTAGGGAGGGTCCAGGCTGCTGCACTCACCACTTTTTTCTGGTATAGAGTTGGGCTGTTGAGTTCCTTATTACCCTAGAATTGCTGCTGCTTCCCAAGATGGCTTGTTGATACATTTTGTAAGCAACAGGTAATTCATAGAGAATTTTTTATGACTTTTGCTTAAATAGTTATCTCTGATGGTGCTATACCTTAGAAGTCATGCTATGGGAAGCTTATGGAATGACTAGAAAATATGCCTGGGTAAAACAATACAGGAATTTCCGGTGAAAATTTGGACATTTGTTTCCTGAAGATTTCAGTGACTATTTCTCCTGTTTTTATACCTGTGCTTTGAAAAGCTCTTGCTGAGCAAGCAGACAGGTGATCTGCTCAGTCAGCCCCAGCTTTAAACTCTAAGAGAAGTGACAGGTGGAAGAAAGAGAAAACAGGACAGTAGAACAGGTATCTGACTTACATAGTTGAGAAGTGCTTGCGATATTTTTTCCTTTTTTTTGCTAGATCTTCAAGCACCACCTGTCAAATAATTTAGAGGAACTCATTCTGTAACCCTTGTTGACTGCACGTAGCAGAATTCAGTGGGGTTGTGACAGGTGTTTTGAAGTTGCACCACGAAGCTTGCTTCTCTGGCTGAAAATGTGGTCACTACCAAACAACTACCAGAGCTGGTAACTAATTTTCAGGCCCAGAACTGAAAAGAATATTATAGCCTGTAATATTTCTTCCATCTCTCTTCCAGTACTTGATTCCAAATATTCAGTGCTTTGTTTTGCTCATGGAGTGAATTTGTTGTGAAATGAATTACGCATTTACATCTCTACATTCTGACTGAGATCTTACTAGTAGCACTATGCAGCAGATGTTAAATACAGTATCTACAATGGCATGCAAAGAGAATCCATTGTACATATGGAGGTTCATGAATCCTTAATTTCTGTCCTATATATAACAAAGAAGATGATCTGTGCTGTCCAAAATGAAACCTAAAGTGATGCCAAAAAGTAAAAGGCAATGCCAAAATATCTTTGAACCTAAGATCAGGAGTGTCTTATTATGTCTTAGAAGTGTCTTATGCCAACTCTCCCTTGGAAGAAATACTGAGAATTGGGAAAAGAATCACGATTATTGATATTAATTGGTGACTGAATAGCTTTTCTTGGCAGTACATGTCATGGATGCAAAACAAATTCCATGGTGACTAATGTCTTTTACCTCTCATTTAAAATTATCGTTATTACATGATTGTCTGTTGGAAGAACATCATGGGGTGAAGTTTTGACCCTTTTACTTTCCTTAGGTTCTTGTTCCTACCAAGAGTTTGCATACAAGTTGGGCAAGTTGCTTACTTTTATATAAACTAGTGGAGGATGGCTCTCGATATTTTCACTTTTAAACAAGTCTTGTAGTAAAGGTGCTGATTTAGTTGCTATTTAGAAGCTCTCACTTCAGTTTTTTTTGAAGTATATTCCCATGCGTAAGTGTGTGTATATATAAGCCTACCTCTCACTGTTTTAACAGATAAATGAACAGCTGTGTCTTTGCTGTTTAGAATTTAATTTTGGTTGTGTAAGACAAAGTGGAAAGCAGAGATAACTGCAGTTCTGTTGGTTGTTTTACCTGACATGATCTATGTCAGTGAGAAAAGGAACCAGCCCTACTTGACCAGCCATTTGTGCCATGCTGTACCCTCCTTGCTATTATGCCTTCAAAAGTGTCTGTCCAGCTGTACAGTGAAACAAATCCAGCAGCTGAGCATGACTACAGCTAACCCAGCAAACAAAAGAAGTTAGTTTTAACCTTGATCAAATCCCCATCCCAGGTTCTGGCATGGCTGATGAATGTAAGCCACTACTCAGTAGTAGAGGTCAGTCAGGAAAGAGCAAAAAACCTGTCAGAGCTTATTAGTAGAAGATAAATTTCTGGGTACAGAATCTTTCTTCAGTGATGTTATAGCATTATTTTCACTGCTGTTTTCTAGAGTGTAGGACACCATTTTTTTTTTTTTTTTTTTTTTTTTTTAAATAATCACCTAGTTAGATTTGTGTAGATTTTGGGTTTTGAAAGGTTTTCCCCCATGTCTTAGGTACTTAGAATAAAGAGCAATGAAGTTTCAGTCTTGATAAAGAGCTGTAGTAGAAACAGGAACAGTAAAAGCTAGATGTCCTACCTTGCTAACGTATTTAATTTCATCAGATGTAGACATACAGGCAGCTCCAGTGTTGTGTTTCACTGGTGATTGTCATGTTGCTGTCATGGTACATTTGTCCAATGTAGATGAGGTCTGAGACAAAGCATAGCGGCTGGTTCACATAGTCCAACAGCAGTAAGAATTTTAAAGTCAAATTTTGTGTCAAAGTAGAAAAATAACCATTAGAATTTAAATTCTTCTGACAATGTTTTGAGCTTGTTCACACTCTCCAAGTCAAGCAACCTGCTGTTTGAAGGAAGTTTGCTGAGATTCTTAAGCTAAATATGGGATGTTTGGCTATGCAGCTTGGGTAAATTAATTTGAGGTGTGTAAGATAACTGGCCTGGATCCAGCCAGCTGTGAAGCCATGGTGTGCGAAGTAAACCTGATCAAGGAGCTAGGTGTGAGCTTCAGTGTTTTGCTGTGCTGAACTTTACAGTACTGTACCTGTCAATACTGAATTACTTACATCAGGCTAACTTGGACATGTTTACCTGAACCACAAGGACTCCAGGAGATGTGCTTATTGTGTACTTGGAACAAACAGGAGAGAAACTATAATGCAAATATGAGAGAAACTATAACTTCTCATTAGAAGACAAACAACAATTTAGGTTCTGGTGTCAGCAAAATTTAACGGGATTCCTCATTGCAATTGAGATGGTGGTATGTTAGCCGAAGTAGAGACAGTGGTCTGAAAGTTGTACTTGGAGCTTTCCCTTCATTATGTCCAAGGGGAAAAATAGAAACAAAGATCTAATAAGCTCAAAAAGCAAGGTAGTCTAAGGCTTGATTTCACTTGAGCTTTATCAATGCCAAACACAGTGAAATTCAGGCACTATAGAGCTCACTGAGGAATATTAATTTGTGCCCTTGATTTGCTGGATAAAGATGTCCTGCATGCTTAGGAGAGGAAGACTGAAGTTTTTGTGAAAAAAAGTCCACTTTTCTCTGTTTTCTTAAAACAGAGAAACTTCCTGGAAAATCAGTGCCCTTTCCCTTGACAGTCTTCAGCTATATCTTGAGCAAACTTTTCAGGCTGTTACAGGAAACAGGTGTATGTTTTATTAAGATCTGTCATTAAGTATTTATCTATCCTGTATGTGTGGCCTTGCAGCAGATGTTTTGTATCAACAATATCTGCATCTTGTTTTATATAATCCCTTTAATATTGATGGGATAAGAGTAGAGATATATTTGAATGTAAGTAATGCATCATTTCATGTTAGTGTTTGTTGCTTTCAAGGTCTATATTTAGAAACAACTGTGTAAACCTCTTCTGCTTGGGTCAGCAGAGGTGAGAACACAAGAACGTTATAAATGTTGGGTTCCATGTGTCTTGATTTCCTGTGCAGACCCAAAATAATGCATATTATAGAGTCAGCTCTGGTTATAGGTGTTGGCAAACAGGTAGGGAGTTTCCTCTCTCTCTGATGACAGTTCTTTCCCTTCCTTGTTCCTAACCTGTGGGCATAAACTCATTAGCAATAATAGAGTTGTTACCTTCAGTATTTTGTTCCTCCACAGGAATCTAAATAGATTTTCTTCATCAAAGAAAGGATCATGAATGAGAGTGACTACTTTATAATACGAGACCTTATAAAAGGATAGGAAATCCTGTTTGAATGCCCAAGCCTTCTGCAGGGAAGCCCAATTAGCAATAAAGGAGCTTTGACTTTATGGGACAACTATGATGGTAACGCAATTAGAATGAAAAAAGACTATTTTCCATTTTTATCCCTTTAAAAATCTTATGGCCATTTGCATTTTTTTTTTACTATTGAATTTCTAGCCTATTCATCAAGCGACAGACACTTCACACATTAAATTATGCTTTTGTGTGTGTACATTCAATAGGTCTTTTCACTCCTGTAAATCTGCTATTAGTCCTATTACAATGTTTGCTTATGTCTTTTCTGTGCCAGGAAGGTTCTTTCTATTCAAGTCTGAATGAAGTAACAACATTTCCTAATTTCATACAGTCCTATTATATCAGAGTAACCCACTGAGCGCTTGTTCAGCTGATGAATTAGCTGTATGAATCTGTCAGTCCTTTGCCCATTGGATGTGCTGGGCCACTCGGTGCAGGAGAAGCCCCAACTTTCCCACCACAGCAACCCTGTTAGGTGCTCCCCTCCTGCTTCTCCTCAGCAAACGGGCACATACCTAAAATGTCTTTGGTGATGATGAAGACTCCCTGTCTTAGTTTTAAACCTGACATACCCAGTGTAGTCATGTAATTCGGGCTTTGTCTATCACACATCCCGTGTCCTGGGATACAGGAGAGCAAGACTTTTAGTAAAAGTGTTGGGTTCTTCTTCCTCTTCCCTTCCCTTCCCTCCACCACCCCAGCAAGTAAGTGCCATGTACTCATGAATCAATTATGTATGACTTTTTTTTTTTTTTTTAGTTAAGCTATGGCCACAAGAGCTTGGAAATGCATGCATTTAAATATATTTAAAGAATTTTAAAATGAACATAACATATACAAAGTCCCTTGAGAGGGATTGAGTGAGATTCTCAGAGAGACTGTGGTTCAGTAAAAGCACCAGTACTCCAAAATAGATTTTATGTCTGAAATGTAAAGTTTTAAACTTACTGTGCATCCCCAGAATGAACATATATCATCATTAAAACTGGGCAGATAGTGAGAACTTATTTGTAAACATGTCTTAATTGGATGCACACCACTGAGTCATTCTTTTCTTTTAAAGGTTTGGTGAGAAGCAGGGAGCCAAAAAAGAAACTGAATAAGCTTCGAAGACTTAATTCTGTCAGCCAGCTTTTACAAGTGGAGAAAAAAGAATGAACAGCCTATGCTGAAAACTCCAAACATGTCATCGCAATTCCTCCAATTCATCACTCTGATATTCACATTATATATGGAAGGGGAGTCTTGCCAAAGTTAGCATCCCTTGTCCTGCTATCAGTAGCAGCATTTTGTGTTGTATTGAATGAAGTTTGTTCAACATAACTCTTTTGCTGGCCTTGGATCTCAGGCAGCAGCTGGGTATTCAAACAGCTATTAGGGGCAGCGTAAAGTTTGCAGACCGCTCTAAAAGCTCAGCCTTGAATCCTCTGCAATATGGAAGGCTGACACGTGGCATAGTACATGAGTCACAAAAACCTCTAAAACATTTTGCAGCAGAATGCAGCTTTTGAGAGATGATTTAATTAATAGTTTTCTATACCTCTAGAAGGGCAGCATCTTTTAGTATGGAACCATTATAATAACAATGCACTTTTAGAGACAGGAGTAGATAATAGAATCTTCAGGATAAGCAAGGATAAGAGATATCATAGCAATCTGAGATTTGATGCTGCAGCTCACTCCGGGGAAACAGAATTTACTGAAGTTCCAAGAACTTCAGCACCAGACACAATCCAATGTAGAGAGCAAAAAGAATAAACTCCAAATGCTGTTTCTGTTTTCTTTATTCTGCTAGCCAGCACTCTAGACTTATGGCTGAAACATTAATATTCCAGGAACAGAAGAGGAGGCCTTTTCTGGGCAGCTGTTTCCATAGCTTCTCCTTCATTGCATCTTCTTTTGATGGTAAATGGAGATGACTTTTGAAAGTGTGTTAATTGCCACACTAGCTTAAACATCATAAAATAACAATAGTGAATTTATTTACAGATGACGGGATAATTCAAGCAGTACTGTGTGATGGTCAGGTATCAGGTTTCACAATGTGCTGTGAAATACAAAAGGGCCAACAGCATTATAATGAGAACAGACAAATTACTGTATCAGCTTCTGGAAAGTAAAATCACACTGAGGATGTCGGTTGTTACAAGGCAATGTTACAAATCTCTGATTCCCATGTTCTGCTTGATCAGTGTGCTCTAATAAACACATGTTTTATGTTGTCACTTTGATCCATCAGGCGGCAGAGAAGCAAAGGTTTCTTTGCTCACAGGACTGGCATATAGTGGAAGTAGCTGAGTGTACATTATAAAGTGTGTTAGTAATATTACTATTACAATTCTCTTTTTCGTTCTTTTGCAACTAGGTTTAGCTTATGGTCACAGTAGGGTGATATTTTGTTGTGACGAGGCCATTTGAAACGGAATGTGAGGAGGGTGCCATAATTACTAGGATATGCTGCAGAAAATCAACTCTGGTATCAACATTACAATTTTTAATGGTAGTATTAATTACATTTACCTGACAAGCATTTTAAACAAATACAGTGGACTTTGGTTTCATATGTAAAACTGGTCCCCCTAATAATAACACAGCATTTTTTTTATGTTCTTAGTGCTTTGTATCTATCAATTAGCCAACACAACATCCTTACAAGGTAGATGGGTAGACTGTAGTACTCTTTTTTCCAATAGCTAAAATGAGTCAAAAGGCAAAAGACTGCCCAAGGCCATGCAACGAGAGAGTTGCAAAACTGGGATTAAAGCCGTGAGGAATTTGTGAACACGCTGCTTCATCAGTAATACTTGTTCTGCGCAGATGGCCGTTAAACTAAAAGGAATGTAAAGTTCCCTGTTGATAAAGAGATGGACTGGAGAGTTTTTTTAAGAGCAGAATATCTTCAGTGGAATGTAAGTGCTTTATTTAAATATTTTAAAAAAGGCACTCTCTAGACCTCATTATTTTGCCAGCTTGATGTAAAAGAAAACAGATATAGAAGGAATAGCATCTAGATCCTGAAAAAAATAAGACGTGTTAGTAAATCTCCAGCAAGGAATCTACATGGCAACGTTTTGTCTGCTGCCTTATATGATGTATAAGGGCTCAATATTGGGGCCTGTTGTCATTAACATCTTTATCAGTGGTCTGGATGAGGGGATCAAGTGCACCCTCAGTAAGTTTGCAGATGACACCAAGTTAGGCCGGAGTGTTGATCTACTGGAAGATAGGGAGGCTCTCTGGAAGGATCTGGTAAGGCTGGATCAGTGGGCCAAGGCCAATTGTATGAGGTTCAACAAGGCTAAGTGCTGGGTCTTGCACTTGGGTCACAACAACTTCAGAGTGGCTGGAAAGCTGCATGGAGGAAAGGGACCTGGGGGTGTGGCTGACAGCCAGCTGAATATGAGCCAGCAGTGTGCCCAAGTGGTCAAGAAGGCCAACAGCATCCTGGCTTGTATCAGGAATATTGTGGCCAGCAGGACTACGGAAGTTATTGTTCCCTACGGAAGTTATTGTCTCCCCTGTACTCAGCACTGGTGAGGCTGAACCTCGAATACTGTGTTCAGTTTTGGGTCCCTCACTACAAGAAGGGCATTGAGGTCTTTGAGCGTGTCCAGAGAAGGGCAATGAAGCTGGTGAGGGGTCTAGAGCACAAGTCTTATGAGGAGCGGCTGAGGGAACTGGAGCTGTTTAGTCTGCAGAAAAGGAGACTCAGGGGTGACCTCATCACTCACTGAAAGGAGGCTGAAGCAAGGCGGAAGTTGGTCTCTTCTCCCAAGTAACAAGTGATAGGACAAGAGGAAACGGCCTCAAGTTGTGCCAGGGAAGGTTTAGGTTGGTATTAGGAAAAATTTCCTCACCAAAAGGGTTGTGAAGCATTGGAACAGGCTGGTCAGGGAGGTATTGGAGTCACCAACTTTTGGACTTGATGATCTTAAAGGTCTTTTCCAGCCTAAATGATTCTATGATTAATGATTCTATTCCATGAATTGCTGCAAAACCGACTTAGGTAAATCAGATGTGGAGTCTCTCCTTTCACAGAAGGAGCGAAGAAAATGACGTTCATTCTACTTCAATTTAGGACTTGATTCAGGTGCTTACACACAGCTCACGTGCCTTGGAGTTTCCCACCTGGCCTCCAGCTGCCAGTCTCTCTTAGACCTTCAGTCTTATCTATAGTCCTAAATAAATAAGGTCTGCCCTAGGAATCAGCTACGCAGATATCAGCTTCAGCGGAGTCGATCACCATAAGGCTCTCTTTTTAGTCAATGCGAGGAGCAGGGTTGTAGGGTGAGATTCGTCTGGCTTGTTTTAAATGTCTGCCTTGGAATAAGAATTGCACCCTGGAGTCTGTTGAGTGTTAACTTGGTCTGCCTTGACTGAAGCAGGCTGGGAAGGCTAGCTCTGGTGTGTTTACACTGGAGACGTGTGTCATTGATCTTGTTGAGTGTGACTGAGCACAGAGCAGTCAGCAGCAGTTTGGGGCAGCTGATTATCAATTTCTTATTGGTTTCTTGGGACACCACTTTGCATTATGGCTGAATTAAACTGCAGAATTCCTTCTGCGCCCAAGCTGGTGTGCAAAGAGCAGACTTGCCACAAGATTCCCCAGGTACAGTATATCCAACTGCTCTGTAGGAAATTTTTATTCCTTTTTTGGCCATCGTAGAACCAGAGGAATTTTTAAGCGTAGAATTCGGAGTCGAGGTAGTTCTGCATAAAGTTGGCAAGAAATTATAATCAGTTCAGCTGCTGTTTTAAGTCAGAATTTATCCATCTATACCACTGATTAATATGGCTGGTGACTTAACCAGTATTAACAGGCCTTGCTGAAGAGATATTATTACATTGGAAGAAATTGAAGATATGTTCCAAGAAGCGATGATTCTTGAAATCATACTTGTTATTGAAATGCCGATAACGTTGTAATCAGGATTTTAGCACCCTGCTTGATAATTAAACTTCTGCTTGTCGAAGATTTCCTCTTTGCCTGCTGTATATGAACCAGGTATTACTTCTGGGTTACTGAAGAGTATTATACTCATGTACTGGTCAGTGAAAGAGTGCCACTAGTGCTTTTATCTTGGTAATGTTTCACAAAGCTGATCCTAAAGTTACGAAGAATAGCTGCCAGCTAAGGAGAAAAATTCAGGATCTCTAATCTTTGAATCTTCCAACTTGTCTTCGGTTTCAAGCTAACATGCTTTAGGGTACTCTGTGCTGTCAGATTTTCATTCGACATGGGGGATGGTTAGGCTAAGGAAAAGAGAGAAGCTTTATGAAAGAAAACAACATCAAAGAATAATGAGCTTCTTGCAGATGTCAGTGTTGTACAACACACTTTGCATGAATTATTGGTGTTGTCACCTCTTCTGCTGGAGTGCAGAGAGGAATTAGCACTGCTTCAGTTCATTGGTCAATTCTTGATTTTCCCTTAAATGAAACAAAAGACTGCTTGTTGAAGAGGAGGTGTTGTTTGGAGACTGCCATAGAATGATATCTGCTATTTTACTGTCTTTCTAATGGATGTCTTATTTTTTAACACTTTTTAATTGCAATATCTTTAGTGTGGCTTCCTAGAGGAAGAAGGGTTGTAGAAGCACACTACATGTCTGTATAGCTTTCCAAATCCTCTTCTGGATAAGTCTGTTGACTAATACCTACCCAGTGTAACAAAGGGGAAATGCTCTGAAGAATCGTAATTTGCTACATGGTTTAAGAAAATATATAGCCCGGCTGAAAAGTCAGGCTCTGCTATATCCCTATTGAGAGAAAAACTGCAGAGGGAATTCAGACACCAGATAATCCACATGCAACAGAGAAAGTAGTGGCTATCCTCTTTTTTGAAAACATCATTTGTTGCTCATGCTTTGTTAGGTATCAGAAGTGAAACTTCTATAAGTTAACTTTAAACATCTACACTGTGAACAGCTACACCTGAGCTATTTATCCTGGAGTTCCTTTACAGTCAGTGGAGAAAATTATGCAAGCTGTGGCTTGTTTTGAATGGTATTTTTAGGATAAGAAGAGTGATTTTTAATAAGGGTCTCATCAAGACTTTCTAGAAGCTGATGCTTCCAGCAGACAGACTGAAGGGACATAGGTATGCCACAGGCATTGCCATATCTGCTGGGGACGTCTCATATATTCTAGGGCACGTCACATGGCACTAAATGCATCTAAGTTGAGCCCTACCAGACCTAAACTCAGTTAATGCTTTCTGGGATTGTATGCATCCTCTTACTCCAGTTTCCTAACATTATGAACATAAAATACTTCCTCTAAATTGTTGCTTTACTTCATGTGCTTCTGGGTGCTACGCAGAGTTTCTTGGCTGAGCATTTCCCCTGCCTCCCACGTCACAGGACAGCCCTTCTTTTGGCAGTAGCAAAAGCCAAACTCAGTTACACTAAACTTTTAAAATGTAGTAACATGAGTCCTCTCCAGAATCCTTTTCAAGCACACTGAGCAAGGTGTTGAAGATCTGTCTCTAACAAGCAGAACTTTATTGAAGAAGGGAGAAGAGGAATATAAAATAAACTATAATTATGGAAATCTGATTGGCAGATGACCAGCCATTTGGTGTGCTCAGCGCTAACTGGGTTCACCCTTAATTGTGCCACCTACTGTTCTTCACCAGCTTCTCCTGCTTAGGTTCACTGTTAGCTGCTCATGGAGCACTGCACATAGGCAGCCCCATGGTTTGTCAGCAGTGACAGAATAGCTGAACAGAATTCTTCTCTTCTCTTATATACCCTCCTGTCTATATACCCTCCTATGCCAGTGTTATTCACCTGGAGGTCAAGCTAAATCTTCCACCCCACAAGGACACACTAATTACTGGTTAGGTGGGTATTCTTCTCCTAACTTTACTATAACATATATATATATATATATATATATATTTCAGAGCCAGCAAAATCTGCCAGTGTAGCTCTTCTGCCATCAGGCAAGAGAAAAAAAGTCTTGTCTTCTGTCTCCCCAGTGAAACTTGCACAGGATATGAATGTTCTGTTCTTTCTCAAGCATCAGTCCACACCCAGAAATGAGACTAGATGCCTAATTCCCATTGATTTCCAATTGTTTTCAGTGCAAGTTGGACACCCAGACAGAAATTAGATTCCCAAGTACCTTCATGAATGTGGATCTTCCTATTCTTGCAAGACCAAGTTGAGGAGGAGAAAGGAATAGGAGAAATAATAGTAAGTTAAGAATTTTTTTTGTAACATAAACCTATTTTCTTAGCTGTTTTCCACATTATTTTGAAATTAATTTTGAGGCATTTCAGTCTCTGCATGCAGAAAATGTCATTCTAAGTGGCTAGTGCGAATTGTGTTATTCCAGTCACAGATGGGAGAGACAGTATACAAAAAAATATGCCTGTCATTATTTAAATCTTAATGTCAGGTTTCTAGGGATTTATGAGTGGCTGGGTTTAATCTTGAAAAGGGAAGTGTTAATGTTCTGTATGTAGATGTTATAGGTAATTTATAAAGATATATATTTTTAATGAATTGCCAGATTGGGACTTTATAGAACAGTTTTACCATTATTTTTCAGAGTGACATTGCATAATTATGTAATTTTGAATTCAGAAGGACAAAATCTTCTTTTTCCTTTGATAATAGCATATTTAACAGCTGTATTATAGACTATTAATTCTTTGAGAAAAATGCCTTATAACTTTATCTAGTAGTTTTTTCATCAAGCTGTAAATGAATTGGTAAAACTTGAAAGGGGTAAAGGAGAATGATCATAATTATGCAAATGCAACTTTGCAATGAAAGGAGGAGTTTTTGCTCTCTAGTGGGGTCTGGCAAGATTTTATATAGCAGAGGTTTGGAAGATGATGTAGATAAATGATAATGATCTCCACACTTCATTATTTAAATCTACAGCTCATCCATTTTAACAGGATTCTTTGGATAGAGGGCTCTTTGTAAACCTTTCTTTAGAGTTCAGAAACTTGAACATCTGATTGAGCCAAGGTGTCCCACTGAGCTACAGAAAGGCCAGTTTTCTGTGGCTGACAGCACACAGAAACCAGTATAGCTATCACCACATCCAGCTGCCTTTGATGCCTCAGGTCTATTAACTTTATATTATTTATAGCTTCATAGAGCAGGAGTTGGCTTCATCATGAGCCTGAAAGGAGGTCTGAACTCTTGCCTCTTGGTCTGTAATAAAAAGGATTAAACCGTGCTGTCACACTGTCTTCTTGCTCCAGAGTTAGTAAGTACATGTGTGTCATGTATGTAAAGTTATCAATGTACACAATGATAATTTTATGTATCACATTCGTCCTGGAATAGGACATTTGTCATGATGCACACATCCTGGAAGGTCTTGTGTTTACTATGTCATCATAAAATTAAAAATTATTGTTCTCCATGAAAGCAGATTTTAAGTTTTAATTTGATATATATGAGTGTGTGTTATTACAAAATGTTCAGTGGCCACTCACACAGAGGACACATCCAGTGTTTTGAGGGACACAGAGAGAAATGCTATACCTAAGGAAGACTTAGTGAACTCAGTTTAAAGTGGTCAATGTATAAGACCTTTCCAGTAAATGTTATTAAATATTTTGACAGGATTCAAAGTTGGGATTAACACTTCCACTTTGTTGCAAAAAGAACACAGAGGATCAGATTCGTCAGGCTGCTCTGGCAGCTTTGCACTGTGTCAGCAACACAAAGCAATAATAACGCAAGGTTAACTGGCCTGCTAAACCTGGTTCACAGCTGCTTCACATCACTGAAGTGGTACAAAGCAGCTGGCTTCCCCTGGTGAGTCTGGCTCTACCAGCTTAGTAGTCTGCTGCTGGTGCTGATAGTGGCAAGACGGTTGTGAATGACCCCAGTGTGAACTGCGTGAGTGATGTTTGGTAATGTTAGGGTTGGACTGCTGGCAAGGAAAAGTTACTAAATTTTATTTTCTAATGAGTACTTGACTAAGAGCCCTTTCTGAACGGCTGTTTCCCTTTGAAGCACAGAAAGGTATCAAGAGGCAGAGAAAAGCTTCTCTGGTGACAGAGCTGAACTGACTTGAGGTGAAACTTAAGGTCACTTTTTCTGCTAATGTTTCTTATGTCTTACCCAGTGTTTCTCTGCTTCACAGAGCTCTTTGCTAGGAATCCCTTTGGGCCAAGTTTCTCTGAAGAGAGAACATTTTTCAATAAAAGGGAAAGCCTCTGTCTCTAGTGCATCTGCCTTCTTTTCATGGCTTCTCTAATCTGAAGGGGCTGACACAACATGACTATGTGCAACAACCCTTACCAAAGTGCTGTTTTGTTCTTCTGTGACGTTTCCATGACATGGAATCACAGGCACGTTGAAGGCACGTGTGTGACTCAGGGGAAAAGACCTGGGTTTGACTTGTGACAAGGACACAAGTATGCCTTGTATGCCTTCCCTGGATGATATTTTCTGGAAATACTGGCTTCTTAATACAAAATTACGTGGTCTGTGTTTGTGAATTCTTGTGTGGGGAACATGTACTCCTTACAGGCAGGGTTGCAGATAAAACCTTTAAGTTCATGATGCTGAACTTCCCTCATGGCTTTGTTAAAATACTGCTTTGTGAGCTGAGAAGACAATGTTAAATAGTGGCTTCAATAGGCTTCCTCTGGGTGGAGGATGCTGACAGTTGAAGGCTGTGCCCCAGGCCAGAGACTAGGAACACATCCTTTGAAAATCTCTTGCAGGGATCTGCTATCCCAGAATGTGCAGTGGTTTGTTTAGATGAAATGCAATGCATTTAACATCCACAAATGCCTTCAACCTTCAGCTATTTATGTATTCACTTATGAGGCAGCTAAAAAGTCACTTTATCTCAAGAAATCATCTTTTGGCTGAGCGGTGACCTTCAACTAAACTGAACTAAAATGGAGAGAGAAGGCACTGGAAAACTACATGGGACCTTGTTTCTCTTCCTTTGAAGCTCCCTTTCATCAAAGTACACAGCATCTTGCTGGCCTCCTTGCTAAGCTGGGGTAACTGGGAAATGTCAGTGTTTAAAATTGCGTTTTCTCACCTCCAACGTCTCAAGAAACTGCCCTTCTTTTCAAGCAAAGAGCTCTCCACAGCAAACACTGAATGAGCACATTTGTCACAGCGAGCCATTTGTCAGCTCCAGTTGGGATTACTGTATAATGCTTCTCCTGCTGATACACAATATGGTTCAGGTTACCACACACTCCAGTTCCCATAGTGATTGCTGAACTCCTGGTGGCTGTTTAGTGTCCTGGATCACTCTTCAGAGCTATCAGTGTGGCAAATCTCGGTTATTTTTTAAAGGTTCTTCTCCAGTTTGATTTTTTAACTGTCATAGCAGATCAAGAAATAAGGACAAAGTTTATAAGTACCTGGATCAAAGTTTTCCCTGTTGAAAAAAAAAAACCTTAGCTATGAAACCAAATTTTAGAGCAGAGTAGATGAATTGAGTGTCCTACTGTTCTCTAGATGAGGCTGCATAATGTTCTTCTTTCTAACATGGTGAGAATGATGTTCTCAATCTCTGAGCACTGGCAGCCCTTTTTATCCCAAATCCACTCAAACAAGAGAGGAAAGAAAATACAGCAAGCAGGAAAACCACCCCAACATACAAGGATCCTCTTAACAGCATTTTAACTGCACAAAGTTATGTGGATACATAGACACAGTTACAGAGTGCGATATAATTAGAGTGCTGATGGGCAGCAATGCAACACGATAGTTTAATAATTCTGGTATCTCTTTTGTTATTGTCCTGTAATACTCTTTCCTGCCTGTTTGTTAGGTAGGATGTTTGCGTGGGTGTATAATTGTGTAAGAAAGAGAGAGAAACAGAATACAGTGAGGGACCAAATCTCTTACGTTAAAACAAGTTTGCTGACAAGGCAAAGAAATGTGTGAAAAGCCCCACAGCAAACATTCAGTATGCTCTGGTTTACACCAGAGGACAGCTGGTACACAGATGGCCTGGGATGACAGGGGAACAAAGCTGCTTTAAGCCACACATGCCTTGCCTCGTGAGTTGGCGGTGTGTGCATCATAGCTGTTTGCAAAGTTTTCTCCTGCTATCCCAGCCCAGAGGGGAAGGACAAGGCAGATCATGAGGAAAGGATTGCATTGTTGCCTAACAGTCTTTTTGACCCTCTTGGTTAATTATGTCAGGTTTTGGAATACAGGATTGCCTCAGAAAGCTGACCTGGCCTATCAGCATTTCCGAAGAGCTTTGTTTTTCGCATGCAGAGTTTTTGAAGTACAAAATGGAAAGTGAATGATTTTGCTTACTATAATTTTTTCTAAAATCCAAAATGCAAAATGAATACTTCAGATGAAGGGTCCTAGCTGAATAAAGCTGGCAACAGTCCAATTCTTTAAAGATTTTTCAGAAAGAAAAGGACTCTGCTTATTTTCCTCGTCATAAGTGTTGCACAGGAGTCTTCGTGAATTGAGGTTCTCTGTGGACACCACTAATCCTGAGAGACTGCAACGAGAGAGAGTAGATTTCCATTTCCTATTTATGTGCCAAGGATGGATAAGACAAAACAGTTCTCTCTGTCTCTTAGGTTTTCCTACAGGGACATAAATACCTGATGTGAAATTTGTAGGACAGTGTGTCCTGTTTAGTTCTAACCTTACCTGAGAATGAATGGTCTGCCTGTTTCTTTGTGCTTTCTCGATATCATCTTTGCACATTTGGGGAATTTATCTTCTTTTAATGATTAGAGGCAGTGGAGGGTAGAAGGATGGACCTTCGGTAGTCAAAAGGATGCCTCTGAGGAGGGATCATTGACTCAGTGCGGTAAGAGTCTTTCACAGCTCTGATTTAAAAGGTTCATGAGTTTTAATCTGGAAAGATAGTAATGGCCAATGATGCGATCCAGGTTCCCATCATAAAATGCCAAGCTCTGTGTTTCTGATTTTGCATCATCTGTTGGTTTCTACTGGCCTCTCTGTTGCAAGAAATATGAACAGGCACTCCTGGCTCTAGATGTAAAAGAGCTGAAGTGAGTATTAATGCAATGGCTCTTGCAGTGGATAACTGCTGATTTTTATCAAATAATCTTGTTTTATTGAACGGCGTGTTGGTGACGTATACAAGGAACCCTAAAAAACCCCCCAACCTTCATCTGAAAGTCATATTTTGTTCCAAGGCAGGTACAGAGCTGCCGTCGAAAACAGATTATCTAGGGTATGTTCCTCAGATTTATTATCCAAGCCACAAAAGAACAAACTTCACATTGTTGTTTGTTTATTTTTTACTGTTTCCCGAATATTTGTGATTTGTTCACGCTAAGGAAAAAAGTCTCTCTCTGGTTTTAATTCTGTTTGTTTATAGTGAATCAGGCACCACCCTGGAGAGTCACAATTGCTTTGATGGAAATTTGTGGAGAATGCATATCAGTTGTGGAATTAATTCAGTGCATCTCTCTTAATTAATGAAAATAATAATAATAATGATAATCTCATATCTGTGTTCCTGTCTTTCATTTTAAAGTATTCCAGAATTTTGCTCATATTATTCCTAGTGGCTGAAGTATACTGGAGTGACAATTCACAAGTGTCTTTAGTGAGAGTACTGGAGCAGACTTTGAAGGGATTCATGTGAAATGCTTGTGCTTTGAAGCAGCCTTTTTGGTTCATATCTCTATAGGGTATCTCTAGGGTCACAAACTGCTTGATATTTAGACAGCTAAGTACATATTTGCATGTATTTTTATGATGATTCTGTGAGAAATGATGGTAAATATATTTACCAGTGTAGGAAGAAGTAATATTTCAGACAAACAGAGCCCTAGTAATACCTGAAGTAATGTATCTACGTAATATAATTCTGAATAATATATCTCTACCACATGCACAGTTTTCACTGTGCATAGTACCAAAGGAGTCTCTTGGCTGGTTGGAGTAGTTGTGGTGATTGAAACATAAAGAAATAAAAATGGAGCAGCTATTCTTCTTGCCTTGTAAAAAATTTAACCAAAAAGAAAATCATCTGTCAGACCGCATGGCTATATATTACCAAAATCACAAGCTTAATTTCCCTGCTGCCTGGTATTAATTAATAAATGGAGGTAGTTTATATCTGCATTTTGTGGCCCTAGAATTTAAAAGATTCTGCAGATTTTCATTTATAGTTTAGCTTCCCTTACTGAAGGCAGAACCCTTTCGCATACTTTTGTTCTCTAAAGCTATAAAATCTTCTATGGATACCAGATATTAGAAATGTTCATATCACTGATTAGTCACTTTCTTTTTCAGAATTTTGCCAAGAAAGAGTGTAGGTATGAGATTACTTTAAAGCAATATTTGGGAAACTGCGGAGTTAAACTTGAATTGTGGTAAGTGTTTGAATGTTCAGAGTGGAATTTTTCTCGCCTAAGTTTAGACATCTACAATAGAGATGTGTGTTTGTGCTAGTAGTCAGTGGAGAGTAATGAACATTTCTGGGGTGTGTTTCAACTGATTTGTTTTAGATTTCTTAGGATCTTAGGTTTTCGGATGTGATGAATTTCAATCTAAATGTAGTTCCCCATTGTCACGAAAAAGAGTCTGATCTGCAGGCATTTATATTGACAACGTTTACATTTGGGAGCAGGAGTCCCACTCTGCAGCTCACGTTTTCCTTCCATTCTGAATTCCCATCCTGTTGCATACTTCTGTGTTATATTGCTCAAACTATGACTTTTATCTTTAGCCCAGCTAGGTAGTGGAAATAGTTGTCAAGTTTTAGGTAAGGCTGAATATGAAGCTAAAATACCAGAGTTGATTTTCCAAAGTGGTGTAGAGCCTTTTAAAAAATACTGCCATGGAAAAGATATTTCCTCAAAGAGATTTCCTCAGAAATATAGCTATATGTGTAAAATTGGCATTTAAACATTTTGGAAGCAAAATGTAAGGCTCTGGTTGTTTAAACCCGTGGGCTATTAACCTTAGACTCAATAACGCTGTTTTCTCACAGGGTCTGCAAAACAAACTCGAGGCAGCAGTTTCCAAAGAAGTCTGCATTAAAATAAAGCCTTAGCTCGTAGGCTGCAACGTAACACCTGACTTCCAAAGAGTGATAATCAGATATGGACATTTTTCTGAAGAATATTCCCTTTACTGTGACATTGCTCGAGATGTTCACATTAGCTTCATTAAGCTTGGCAGCCACTGTTGGCTGCAACAGTTTAATGAGCCAATGAGCATTTAATTGTGGTCTACTGTCAAAGCGTGTGTGATGAAGTCCACACAAGTCAATGGCCATATACAGTCTCTGAATCAGTGCAGTAGAAAATATCTGTGATAAGCAGAATATTAAAGATTGATATCAAAGCTTTGGTAAGGGCAAATATGGCAAAAACTGACTTCATTTTATATGAGTCTGAAAGTGAAATTCTTTATGTGTTCCTTCCCCCATAAACAATACATTCTTTTAATTCCTCTGCTGCATTTCAAAATGAAACATTCTGAAAAAAGTTACCTAGATGCACCAGTGATACCTTCAATTTCTGAAAACATTTAATCCTTTGGAAACAGTTCCTATCTTCTTGTAATGTGACTGGTATTGTGCATCAAAAGCATTGAGCTGTCTTTTATCAAGAAGAAACATTATTCTTGCAAAAGTAATCCTTAAGGTTTTGCTTTCTCAAGAAAATGACAAAAGTTCTGTCCAGCTAGTTAGAAGGTCTGTCTACTTTTTTATACTTGTAGGAAATTGCTTCCTCAGCAGAAAAAAGAGGGATGTGCTGGATAAGTAAGACAAATGAAGTGCATATGAAATAAAAGGTGGAAAGGTAGAAATAATTCAAAATATTAACAAATACATCTAGAAAACAAAGGAACAAAAGAAATATTTCAGCAAATATGAGAAAACTAATAACAAATGTAAGCAAACTGAAAAAAAAAATCAAGTGAAAAATTACATAAAAATTTATTGACCAAGCCAAAGAAGGCTGAGCTGACATGACTGAACAAGTTCATAAGTGGCTGAGCCAGAGGTTTACAACATTAACCAGACTACGGATTTCATGTTCATATTCTTGAACATGAAACTGATGTCCGATTTAATGTTAAGTCATTCCAAGTTGTTTCATTAATTGAGGTGTTGCTCTGATAATGCTTACATCGTCATAACTTCAACTTGAATGTACACATTTCTCAGAAACAGTAATTTATTTGATTAAATTATGGATCCTACCAGAAAAGAAGACTATTAAGCAACTATTCATTAAATGATAGCTTGAGCTGAGAAGAGTAAACGTAACTGTGCATGTTTTCCTTAAACCTGATTCTCTGTTTTTATATTGTCTGTCATGACACTAATGAATCCTGCTTTTGAAACAGAGGTACTGCTTTTAATATGGGGTGATAAATTATAAATGGTAAATTTTCTTAAGGGGAATCTAATTTACATTCTTCTTGTTTTTAGTTCAGTGATAAAATGAATTGATAGAAGAATTTGGATTAATGTAAAAAAGTTCACCTATAAAAATGCAGAATGTGGATGATGACATAGAATTAGATTTCTGCAAGACATTTATGTTGTCCAAATTTAACCAGGTCCTATTGCCCTTTTCTTTTCAGTGCCTGTATAAAAAAATAGCATAGAATAACAGAAGGATTTGGGTTGGAAGAATCCTCTTGAGGTCATGAAGTTCAAACTTCTCTCAAAGGAGGACTAACTTTAAATCTAGATCAGGATGCTCAGGGCCCATTCCAGTAGAGGTTTGAAAATCTCCAGGAATGGCAGTTCCACAGTGTCTCTGAGCATCCCATTCCAGTGGCTTAGCCACTAACATGATAAAAAAATATTCTCCTATGTATAATCAGAATTCCCTTTGTTGCTGCTTGTAATCATTGTCTCTTGACCTGTGGCTGTGCATCAAGGTGGATGTCTAGCTGTCTTCTCTGTAACACTCTTTCAGGTCATAGGTAACTGCAACTAGATTCCTTCTCTTCACAAAGCTTAACAAAACTTGATTTTATAGAAAAGTGCCAGGAATTTTGGTCTAACATTTAGATACAAAACCAGGATTCAATACAGAACATTAAATGGAATTCAGTTTTAGATAAAATACTTTCTGAAAAAATCTGAGCAGTGACCGTCTGAGCCCATGGAAGTGTAGACTTGAAGTAAATGTCCTTGTTTGGCCCCAGACCTGTGCATCTGTATTTGCCCCATGGTGCAGGTTCTGCCTGCTACCTCGTTCCGGAAATCAGACCATTCATAAGCGCTATCATGAAGGAGGATTTCTGGGGGGAGATGCAGTATCTTTTATTGGAGAGGCTGATAAAGGACTCCAATCCACCAGATACTCTCAAAACACACATAACACGCTCTTATAGGTTAGTAAATCGGAGAAAATGTAGTTGTATCATAGCATCGCAGAGTAATCGAGGTTGGAAGGGACCGCTGGGGTATTCTGGTCCAGTGCCCTGCACAACACAGGCCATACTATCCTGTTAAGACTAGGCTATATTGGCTTTACCTAACAGCCTTGGGACTAGGGTGCTCTGGAGACTGGAGAGTCCAGGTCTGTCCCCTGCTGCGTCCAGGGGAGCTCTGACCCACACATCTCCTCCCTATGGACAGGTCTGTGATGGCCAGGCTATAGGCTAAAGAGGTATAGGGGCACCATCCCATGTGGAAACTATGCTGCTGGCAAAAAGAAATCAAGCTGCATGTTCTGTGTGAGTGAATTAAACAGCTCCAGAAAACGCTGCCAGGAGTTGGAAAATCATTTTACTCTTAAATCCTCTAAATGGGCGACTATGTGGCTTTGGCATTGTTTTCCCAAACAGTTCTACTTGACTTGGGAGCTACTGCAGACCAGGGACCTTTCCCATCTGGCAGTTTGCTTGTGGCCATCTTGTTTTGGAAGTTAGGGAAGTTTGGAGACATGGGTGTGTGTCATTCCATGTTACCTGACCTCAGGGCCAGACGATGGTCATGAACACATCTGGTTTACTTGCCTGGACATTATAAAATGTAGATTCTTATCTCTTTAGGCAGAATAGCTTATCGAACCCTTGCTGCCCACTGCCAAGATGAGCACAGGAGTAAGAGCTTATATGAAATCAACAAGTGGCATATCCTCCTCTGTAGCATTTTCAAGTGGAGGACACTATTGCAGTTTTGTGATATTGATTTCTTTTTGCCTGGAGGAGGTGTGTTCTGAAAAAATCTGCTAGATAACTTATCAAAGGGACTTAAAGAGGGAGATGACTGTCATCTGAATCAAACCAGGTTAAGACAATGAAGTTAGCTGCTGAGCTCTACAGGCTTGCTTGTCTGCACAATGTTACAAGTCCAGGCAGATGGCTGGGGGTCTATTTTGTCATCTGAATGCATGGATGACAGTTTGGGCCCAGACACTTATGCCATTCATGTCTCTGGCTCTCTGTTCTTAAGTACTTCACCAACCCATTCCTGCCAAAGAAAGAGCAGAAGGCCAAATGCGTACCTTCTGTGTCCAGGATGGCATGGTCTGTCTTGCACGTGACACAGCCTGCAGTGTCTAATGCCGTAAGCCGTGAAGTCAGCCAGGATGTGAAATGTAAGGATCTTAAAACGTAAGTGGCTATATCCATATCAACAGAATCAGTTAGATTTTAAAACATTTGCTTAGGCCCTCGCATTTGGAAATGGTTGCTTAACTCTTTTTAGGATTTTACCTTTCAAAATCTTGGCTGGAGTCCCAAATACACGTGAAAGAACAAAGTGAGCCTTCTAAACATGGCAATCAGCCATCACCAGTTGTGGAGAGCCCATGCCGCAAAAGTGGTGCCAAGAACCGAGCTGTGAAACAGTTCAGCTCAGTAGCAGTCATCACCTGCAGCTGCTCGTCAACTTGTTGATTCTAATGTGATAATGAGAAATGCATTGGTCTTGACATTAAATACTTGTGCAGGCATCCAGAGAAAGGATGCTTAGGGATCAGAAAACAAAGATGAGGGATGGAAGCTTGTGTCCTTTGCGCTCACAGCAAAGTTCAATGAGGTGTAAGGAACTGACAACGTAACGATTGGGTAACGAATGATGAGTCCATTTGGTATTACTGAGCTGTACAGGCTAACAAAATCAACCTTTTCTTTTGAGAGAGGGATGTGGCTTCAAAAGACTCTTGAAAAGTACTCAGACTGAGTTGTGCTGCCAAGACAGAAGTTTTTATAATCCCGGTCTAGCACACTGCCCCTAGAAAAACATGAAGCATGAGGGAACCTGTTTGAGTCCTGATTTAAACCACCATCTGATCAACTAAGAAGAAATTATAGAACAATGTGGACACAAGTTCCCTGATTTAGGTTTTTTCCTCCAACAGAACATTTTTCTGAATTTTGTATATCTTCAAGTCACATCACTATGTAGTTAAGTTTTCTTTATGAATGAATAAAATAGTGCAAATAAATTCTCTCAGTCTAGGGAGAATGAAAAATGAATGAAAATGAATGAAAATGATACTTTTGGTCAGAAGTCTCTGATTTGTTGTAGGACAATTAAAGTGTAGCATAAAATCTCCAGATACAAATGCACCTATTAAGAATTCTGGGGGTTGTTTAAAAGGATCTGGAAAATATAATAATTTTTGAAGTTTTGTTTTTAATGTTATTACAGTCAAGCAAAACCAGCTGGTACTGGACTATTTATTCTCTTCAGGATGGTGAAAATCTTTGAAAATTTTTGTCGTGAGATTTCCAAAGATCATGCCTCAAAAACCAAGAAATCTTATAAAAATTACTAAAGAGATTTCAAATACAGATATTATGGTCTTGATTCACTCTCACACACCCAGAAAATTACACATGGATAGAATTAGCACATGCTCACCTCTGAACAGCTCCCTCCCACCCCCTTCTGATAAAATTCCTGGTAAGAAGATTTCTGACATTTATATTCTAAAGCTTTTTGAAATACCGCATCCCAAGACACACATATACACATGCTTTTAGTCTCTTTATTGTGCACCAAATAGCTTTCTTTTTCAAATCTTCAGGCCACTTAAAAACCGCAGCTGTAGCTTGTTAACACCACCTTGAAAAGACATGGTTACTGAACACTGTTTATTCTGTTTTGTCTATCCTTGTTGTATTGAAGTAAATTGCTTTGGATTTGTACTAAGTAATTAAGCAAGAATTGAAATTATTTAAACTTCTGTGCGTTTTATGGATGTTCTATGAATCTATTAATAGATACCGCATATATTGTAGATAGGTTTTAGATGTTTTGTAGCTGGACTATAAGTGCCCATAACACAATTAGAACGATATTGTTTCTGGAGGTGTTCGCAATATGCTGTTAGTTTGCAGACAGAGTAAGAAATGCAGCAGTTTCAGATACAGCCCTTGAAAATCTCTTGGGCTCAGGATGTTGCTAATATGCTACAATCCTGGCTGGCAGAATTAAAAAAACCATGTTTGGTATTTGGTGTGAGAGAGAGAATCCAAAGCTAACAGGAAATGTATTGGCTTCTGTTCACATAGGTTCATACTCTGACATTTCTGAGAGCACTTGGGATTTAAACAAATCTCCACATGCAAGCTAAAATTCCGTTGGATGTGTAGAGTTGTTTTTTTAAAAGTGCTTTCAGGTCCTTGAAGCTTTTGATCTGCATTCATGTGAAATTTGAGCCAAATTTGACATGTGGCTTCCAAACTCTTGGGTGAACCTGAGCTTACATTCTGGAACCTGATAGGAGAGCTGCAGCGCTATGAAAATTGGCTTAGGACTATTCACAGCATGTAAAGTTAATCATGGCTTGAAGCCAAGGAATGCTGTACTTGATTTCGATAACAAATTCTTCCACATCTTTATAAAATTTTTTTCTGTTTAGGGGTAGAAGAGCATTAAAACATTGGACTAAATGACGTGTCTCAAAATAACCAAACTTATAAATTGTCTGAAGCTGGAGTCAAATAGCGTTTGATCTACGCCAGGCTGGGATGTTTTTGTTCATAGGCACTGATTGCTACCCATAGACAAGGGAAAAAAATTACATTACAGGAAAAGAAAAGGGAGGTTTAGATGTAAGAAAGTGTGAAGGAAAGCAGTTTCTTAACTGGGCTGTAGATAGTCAATCTACCTCCAATCCCTGTTAATTCACCCTAGATCAAGCACTAAACATATGGTATGTGCAGATGGCTCATGCAGCTGCTCATGCCTAGAATCCAGGAGGGTGTTTCTTTGCAGTTTTCTCATATTTTGATTCAAAACTGTGTTCCAATTTTTAATGAGGATGGTTATGAGAATGCAGTAATAAAAGATGTCTCCAGTTAAGACTGTTGGGCAATAGGCAGTATCCTCATTTGGGGGTACTCATTATTCTTAGGTGTCAGGCCTTTGATCTGAAAGAGGGATCCTCAGGGCATTTTTCTCAATGGGTATTTCAGGCTCTTACATGTTTGCTTACTTACACATCCTGTACACAGGTGCTGAGCTTCCCGTACCAGCTCATCACCACACACTGTGTGTACAGATACCTATACAAGGAGCAATGCCAGACGGGTTTTCCTAGAAGAGGATACCAGTGATGAAGAACTCTAAACAGGGCAGGGGTCCAGTGTTAGTTCTTTGAATCACAGAAAGCTATTTAGAGAATTTTTTAAATCCTAAGTGTGCATCCCAAGACTAACAGTGATGCCTCTGGACAGTGGTTTTTTCCCTTTGCAGAGTAACAGACTGAATCAAATACGTCTTAAGAAACACATGATCATACAGCGTCATCTTGTTCTTCCGCTGTTGATAGCTCTGTTCTATGCTTAGTAAATTATTTGATCATTTAGATTGGAAAAGACCTTTAAGATCATTGAGTCCAACTGTGAACCTAGCACTGCCAAGGCTGTTAGGAGACTTTAGTACTGATGCTTCCTGAATCATCAACCTAACTCGATTCCTGCCTTTTCTGCATCTCCCTCTTCCCTATTTAGAAGTGTATCTGAAGGGATCTGTAATTGATCTCTCTCTAGATACTTGTATCTTGCTCATTACATTGGTATTGTCTCTTTTGTTACCCTTTTGTGGGTTATGTGAAAGAGTCATTAGTGCTATGCTGTCTGAAGAGAGTCTCACAGAGCTGGAACCAAGCTGCTGCTCTGCTTATGGTGGGCAGCAATGGACCTGCCTGGAGGGATACTGCATCCCAGTTCACTAAAGCACTGTGGTCTCAGGGTGGTGGCTGGCTAAAGGCTGCCGAAACACAATTAGATTAAATACAATGTCATGTCAGATGTTATTGTCACTGAAATTAATTTTTAACTTATTACTGACTATGGGACTATGTCTTGTTCAGATAGTGCTCTTAGGATTAAAAAATCAGAGTCCAAAATTGCAGTCCTCAGGATCTCACCAAGCAGCTACCTAATCCTAGAGCTGCCTGAAGTTCAGGGTCTGAATAAAACACACAGTAAAAGGCACTAGTCAGAATGTGTAGCAGAACTAACCAAACACCCATTTTCATCCCACTCTGTGGGCTTGAGAGTTCAGGGCTTTGAATCTTGATCAAAGCAAAGTTTCTTCCTGAAGTTCAGAAACAAATGAGCATTGATTTAATAATTTGGTGCTGTAAAAGGGGTCATCCTGCTTCTTCTCCCCTCTCCTGCTCTATGTGCGTACTCCTAACCTGTACCTTGGACTAGTTCTGGAGTTTGTCAGAGTGTTGATTCATTTCACTGAATTCAGCAGAAAACTAAATGAGCAATAAAGCAAGTATTTACTGAATTCAGCTGATCACTGGGGGACCAGGTAATTGTCAAAACTGGAAGAATGGAGAGGAGAAGAGGAAGGGAAGGACCTTCATTCATGGGAGGATTTGGCAATTAAATCTGATGTTGGATCAACTGTCTCACTAAAGCTCATCTTATGGAAATGAGGCCTCAGAGATGGTTTGGACTGGGGACTTGTGCCTTAGTTCAGTGTTTCGCTGTTAGCTAACTTGGATTACTTCATATTTTGTTTTTGAGGATTTAATTCTGAGGTGCTTTTCTTCCTCTGCTCATTGATTGTGTATAGGAGTGTGAATTCTGCAATGTAAGTCAATATTAAGCAATGTGTTGCTGATCACTGCAGTCCCTAACTCCATCCCAGATCTGTGTCAGCCTTGTCCATGGGGTGGACATTGAAATCTTCTTTGCTTTTCTCCGAGGCAAAATTCAAGTAGACTAAAATTCAATTCATGTTTTTCCTGGATCAGCAGGGGATTAGTAGAAAGAGGACAAACAAAACAGAGAGGAGATTGCATGGAATAAATCAAAAAACATTCGCTAAAAGCAATGGAGTTATCCACCAGCTGAGAATCTTGTCTGTTTTATTTCATCTTTGGCTCAAACCATTCAGACTGTGGGGTTTGTTTTTTTTTAACCTGTGTTTAAATAGGCTCATCTCCATTGTGATTTTAAACATTTGTTTGATTGAAAACTAAAGAAAGACCTCAAGATCCTGGCATTTGTTAATTTAATATAAGTCATTTTAGATGAAATTGCTTTAAGATACAGTTCCTGTCTGCTCTTCAGTAGAATCTCAGTGTCTCAATCTAAAATATAGGATGTATTTCTTTCAGAGTAAACATTTTGTTTATCCCCTTCAAAATAAAACCCTTCTCTAAGGAAAAGGTGAAAAGATTACTTTCTACTGATATGACTACAGTGTAATAATAATTGAGGTGATTCCTAGACTCTCGTAAGGCATGGCAGTTTTCTGCCTGGAAGGTTTCATGTACATACATTTTCATTGCCTGTAAAAGAAAGCCTCCCCAGTCTAACCTAGTTCAGGTCAGTCAGGAGCCAGTGGAATACACGTTGCAGGAAATCTTCCAAACCTGGAGTAGTTAGTTATGAAAGAAGTAAAAGGTACAGGGAAGCACTTTATGTAAATTGTTTTGCTGCAGAATAATAGGTTCTCAACTGAACCTGGATTCTAAGACTACAGTTGATGAGCAGTCTTGTTAAATTAGAAAATAGGTTTGTTGATTATTTTTACAATAATGTTGCAATGTTCCTTGGTGGAATATTAATCACAATTTTATCACAAATAAATATTGCTGTTATTGGTTTACTTCTATTTACACAACTTTTTTTTTTTTAAGTTGAATCAACTGTTTTTCAGGAATATGGCTATAATAATGTGGTCCAGGCTAGGAATCTGCAGTATGTAGAGGAGGCATTAGGTGCATGAATGTACTAAGCATTTATGTGTCCAGGGTGAGATGAAAGGATACCAACGTTATTTAGAATGTTATAGCTCAAGAATTATTTTTGATTCTTGCTTGCTCAATTTCTAATTTAAGTTTTAGGAATACTAAAGAGGTAACTTTCAGTACAAAATTCCTATACACTTCATGTCTAACATAGCATCTGAAATACATTCAGATTTTTCGTCAGCTCTATGAAGATTTCAAGAGGAAAAAACCATAGGAGTGTTTGTTAGTTTAAAGGATCATAAACACACCCATGTGATACTGCTTTAACTGTGTGCCAATGAAGCACCTGTGCATACTGAGTTTCAGGACAAAATATCTCAAAATATACCAGTAGTGAACATGAAATAAAAGCCTTCATGTAGAAAGTAAGTTCGATTCTTTCCGAACCTTTGAGAGAGCTTGGCTGAGTTCTCATTATACTTGCCTTTCTATATATCTGATTTTTGGCTATTTTGAAACAACTCAAACTATAAAACCAGAAATACCTTCTCTCCTGAGATTTTCAGCTCAAATTTACAGACTTCAGAGTATAACAGGGATCTGACTTGATTTTTAAGATTAATAGTTTAGATGAGCAAACATATTTTTGTGTGACTATACAAACTGAATTTCGCTTAGTTTAAGGCTTTAAACACATTTATTCATACGGAGTATGGACAGAATATAAAGTGGTGATTGTGCAAAAGCCTCCCAAATCAGTGATTCTAGGCATACCAGTGGATTCAGACTAGCTTTTTAATCTCTCAGCTCTGATTTAAAAATGAAACACAAAGACAATTATGTATTAATTTTTAAAGTTCTCTATGCTACGTAGTCGTACTCTTTAAGTTAATGGTAGTTTAAAATCTCTATGCAAAGCTGCAGACCTTTTGGATTTACTCTCCAGAAGCCTTCAGTTATTGAGCTGAGGTGGCAGTGAATGGCTCAGCGCTTTTGAGTTTGTTTGATTTTTTTATGGTTAGTGAATGATTCTGGTGAGACTTTGCAAATAGGAGTACGTGACAAGAGGATGCAGAGGGACTGTCAGCACTAGTGCCAAAGCTCAAATGCTGTCATATGCTTGTGTAAAAGGGCTGCCTGCAAGTGCAGCTGCAGAGGAATTTCTAATCCCATCTGAAGTTCATTCCAGAACCTCACAGTAGAATAACAAAGTAACATTCTAGCAATGGAGCTAATCACCTTTGGGACTACAAAATGTAGGCAAAGAAATGCTCTTAAACATTATGATTGAAGCCTGTAATGTTTTAATGCCTTGGCAGCTAGCACAGTATTGCTTTACAAACAAATGGAAACCAGTACCAACGTGTCTCTTGGACAGAGAAGTAAATATATAACCACTCAGATTAGGCGCTTTACTTTTGATACAAATCTCAAGGATGCATAATAAGATGTACTTAGACTCAAGCTGCAGTGGGAACCAGTGGAGCAATTTGTTGGGTGACTTTGCCGTAGAGTTAATGAGCAGACAGGATGTCCTCCATGCAGAAATACCATCATGTTCTCTACCTCACCAGCTACTTCAGATCCTTTGACGGTTCACAGAGTATTAGAAAACACGTAGAGGCATATTAAAGAGGGGCACACACTGGAGTGAAGAATAATACTGCTGAATTCTCTATTCCTGCTGTGAGAGAGACATAAATTCAGTGATTCCATAAAATCTGAGATTGCCGCCTATAAAATACACAAGTAAATAATACTGTTTTATGGAGCAGACTATCAAATATGATTACTTCATGCACACATCTGTTGATTTCCCCAGTGGAGTTAATTTTAGATCCTGTGACTGGGTAATGAGGGAAGAGAGAAAGAATTCCAGCGGAGTGCAGAGGGGAGGGTTTGTGCCTGCCATCAAATGTCAAACACTTCATCCTGGGTTCAAGTCAGACATGCCTTGTGCCAAGCCAGGAGCTGTAGCATGGTAGGTTTCTAAGGTCAGCAGAGGTCAGGAAAAGACACTAGGGTGTCTACATTTAGCCCCCCTTAGACTGTGCAAAAATTTTACTTCTGTTACACACATTATCTTGCTACAACTGACACCAGCTACCTGTTCCTTGTATCCCCAGTGATTCTTTTCTCTTGTGTTGGACTTTCAAGGATTGCCAAAATAGGTGAATTTTTAGAAATTATCTTGTATTAAAAGGAAACCTAGTCTTTATACATTTGCCATTGTCCTCAGTGGCTATACTGTGGAAGTCAACGACCAGCTCTGCTGATCTCCGCTACTTGCACACCCAGCACTTAGAAATGTGGTATGTGGGACAAAATTTCTGTACTAAGAGCTGAAGAAGCCTTTTGTTTCATTTTATTTAAGCTGGTGGTCTTATAAAGGTTCTTAAAAGCTTTTCCATTTGAGGAAACTGACTGATATATTACTAGTCTTTTATATTTAATAAAGCTATTGTTTAATAAAATCAATTTAATCTGGAATCATATCCATGTAGAGTAGGTAAACTGGGATAGTTAAGGGAAAAAAGGAGAATACATTATTCTATCAAATTACACTGTTGTTATGTCAGTCAATTTCCCTAAGTAGGTGAGCTCTAATGACCTGTTTCTATGAGACTGGAAATGTATCATGCACATCTTATTTGCAGCAATTCATATGGCTTTTTGTAATTTTAAAAATTGTTCTTCTAATTATTTACTTCCTTGCTTGCCAGATGATAGACATTTCTGGACATGGACAGTAATGTTCTGTGCCTGCATCTCTAATTTATGTATTCTGCTCTCAAAAGTAAATTTTCCAGATAATAAAATACTGTAGGAAAATTACTCTATCTGGACCTTATTTTTTTAAGAAGAATTCAGTTTAGTTAAGTTATAAATCTTTCTAGATGTTCCATGATAGTGGAAAAGAAAGCATAGTCTTAAATTAGAAAGAAATGTAGTGACAGGTGTGATGGCAATGAATTATGGATCCCTGTAGAAAAGCGTGAAAAATCTTCATTTTCCTGTTATAATTAGCTGAATATGTGTCTCTCTGTTCTGATTGTTGCTATTAAGCACAAATCCAGAGGACATGTTGGTGGGAAGGCAGCCATGTCCTCAGATTTATTGAAGGTGGTAGTTCCCTCTCAGTACCTCTTTCGTCAGCTGGAGAAGATGAGAAGCACTGAAAGGTGCTGGCCTTTGAAGCCACCTTTGTTTTGCCTCAGAAAGCTGATGTCGGATTACTTGGGAGATGTAATACCTTGTTCCAAATTTGTGGGTCTTACTGTCTTGTCAAATGCAGTTGGAATTGCCCAACGTTTCAAAGGCTGTGAGAGAAAGATGATAAGGATGGGGTCTGACAGATGGGCAGAGTGAAGGCAGGCACCCACACATGTCCTTTGTGATCCCTTTTCACCTGAATGCAGGATAATGAGTGTATTCCCCCACTGATCAGGGATGGGGAGGAGGCACTTGGTGGGCTTAGAGAGCAACTCTATATAATGTTTAAAGAATGTCTTTATGAAGATTAAAGCTTTCTTCATTGTGGGCTTGATGTCAGTTGCTGAACAGCAGTGCTGGCTCAGACCTCTGGTACCTCCTGCCTTCTCTCCTGCCTCTGGCAGTGGGCAGCACAAGGTGCTTTGGGCCCCGAGGGATGGCAGGTATTAAATGCTAAACTTTACGGGGACATCTAACATGTTCTTACACAAAAATTTTTGTTTCCGCTGCAATTTTAATTAAAATTAATTACTGGCACTGTGAATGTCCCTTTTATTCAAATCCATGTCCTGCCTGCCTCCAGATCTTGGCTGATAAACTGTTAACTTCTCAGCAAAAGTCTTCTCAAACCTCTCTCTGAGATGGATTTTCATGCTGCTTCTTGTCTCTGGAGTATCTGCTCAGCCTTCCTGAAAATATAATTATAGTAAAGTTAATTGGGTTACTATAGATTTATACACAGGTGTAGAAAATGGAGTTGCCTTTTGTTTCCTGAGTTTCACTTCTTATATTCTGGTGGGGAGTGATCCTGAATCTTAGTCACTGATCCAGAGCACATTCATTCTGTCTCTGGCCTTGCTTGTGTTAGGTGTTTTTGCTTAAAAGAAATATTTTTCTATCAAAACAGAGTCAATTCAACAAAATGTGGGAATGAGATATGAAAAAGTCACAATCAGTAAAAAAATGTATAAGTGGCATTGGAGTCCAGTGGTAGAAGCTTTGTTTGTTACTGTATTTGTTGAAGCATCGTTGTAAGTGGCTGTGATCCCCTAGCTCCTGGTAGTTGGGTAGCTTGCAGAAAGGAGCTGTTTGGGATTATAAAGAGAGCATATTTGTTCAGTGTTCTGTGTTTTTTTTCCCCCTCCCTTTTCTACTATCTAACTTTATTTGGCCCTATTCTATGCCCAAGAATTTGAGATTTTTTTTTCCCAGAACTCCTGAGTCTGGGATGTATAGAGCATCCCCAGTTTCTATGGAGTCTGATGAGAACAGAAGTTCTCTTCAGGCCAGCACCTATACCATGGGTTTATATCCTGTTTTTCTTTTTTAACTCTCCCAACAGCAGTGAAGAAACCATCTGAAGTGGCTGCAGGCGTGGTGTTGCAGGCAGTACAATCTCTCTAGAAGCTTCTGGAAGCATAAGAGTAAACATGATAGTGCTGGGCATGTTCCAAAACTGAAAAACAAACTCTTCTGCAACTCCTCAATCTCCTTCTGTTCGTAGACATGAACACTGTCAACAGTGCTTGCTTCACTCAGGGGACCATATGCATCGCAATATGGCCTTTAATTACTCAGTTGTAAACTATTCCTCAAGTAATATGGAATTGTATCCATATTGCTTTGGAACCTCAGTTCACTGCAGCTTTGCACTTGCCAAGCAAACACAGACCTGGAGCCACTTGTGAGAGAAGTATGTAGAATTGCATAATAATATGTAATAAAATATTTGTACGTGTTTGAATGCTGTCTGTAGACCACGTTAATTTTCAGCTAAAAAAGGCTTACTGTTGCAAGGCTGCTGTTTGCCGTGCATTTTCCTACCCACAAACTCGGTACAGCTTTGGTATGTGTAGTTGTTCTTGGAGGATAGATCCTCACTGAGCTCTCAAGAGCTGCAGCGAGTGCTGTGTGACTCAATAAAGGTTCTGGGGAGCAGTAGTGAATATAAATACATTTTTCAGTCGTGATAAACTTAAGCCTTATTGTAGGTTTATGTTGAGAAACTGCAAATCTTGCCTTCAGGTTGGCTCCTGGAATTCCTAATGATTGAAGATTCTGTTAGTCTGTTGATTTTAGGGGTACTCTTTGAAACACAGGCCTTAATTCTGCCGTCTAGGCATGCTTGTGCAGACCTGCAACACTGCAATGGGCTGTGGTTTTTCTTTCTTGTTTTTTTCTTTTTTTTTTTTTCCTTTTTGCCTGCTCTGTAAGTTAAGAAAGGACACATTTAAAATATATGAGTACCAAATGCATGACTTAAGATGTTGTGTGCAGAGTGTCAAGCCATTGCAGTGTGTAATTTTAGGAATGAAGATAGGTGTTGGTGGAAGGAAGTGCTGATGTATCCAAAACTCTGCAGTCCCAAAGGATGCCGCTGTAATGTAATTTGCTAGAGACTAAAGCAAGAGAGGAAGGGTCTCTACTGCCAGTCATACTGCACTAACAACAAACACAGCACATTTTAAATTGACTAGTAGTGAGCGGGTTAAAAAAATACCAATTTTAACAGATGTTAATAAACAGTATTTAATAGGAAGAAGGCCGTGTGGGTTGTCTGATATTTATTTATGTCTACTCGGAGGTACTAAATAGAGAAGAGTATAAATTATTCCTGACATCTTGATTCTCAACATGTAAAAAAGCTATTCAATATCTTTAGTTCATTATAAGCTATGTGACCTGTACATGTGGTTATGAAATAAAGTGCTGACAAATGTTTTCCTCTAAGCAGAAAACAGTACTGCCAGCCTGGAAATGTGGAATTGCTGTGCTTCAGCTAGCACTAAGTCTTAGGCTCTGTTCAGTCATTTTGAGGTGATGGTTGTAATGTAAAAAAAAAAAATATGCAGGATTAAAGAGAGATGCTTTTATCAAACTTGGGAGTAGGGCACTGGAAATTTTGTGCATGGCTGAGGATAAAGGAAAGGGGTAAGAAAGGCAGGGAGGGGGTGATGATGACTTTGTCTGTCCCTCAGAACCTTTGTGCTGGTGTAGAAAAAGTTTAGAAGTGGTATCCCAAGAGAAAAGACAGTTAAATATAAAAACTGAAAGCATCAGGATTCTACTGTACATGGTCACAAGGAGAAAGCTGCAAATGCATTGTTGCGTGAAAAAGGAGGAAAACCCAGATCCTTAGTGATCAACACAGCCCTATGTGAGTCAATGAATAAGTACTAAAGGAATAGATTTAGGGAGGAAGGTGCCTGGTTGTTCAGCATGCACCCAGAATCATGGGGCAGAGAAGATGCTGCATGTGGTGAGAGTGAGAAAAGAAGGGACAGAACCAAACAAAAGCAGTTAACATGATGAAATCCCCTCTGTCCCCTGCCCTGTGTGTACAAGATGCTCACTGCTAGACCTTGGGAGAAGTCTTGGCTGCAGACCTCTGGGCTGGAGTCCAGCCTGTTGACTGCAGGGAGCCAGGTACTACTCAGTGGGACTCTGGCACCAAATAGTTTAATTTCAGATGCTTCTCGCTTGCCATCCTCCATAGGTGCTATAGAAGGAAGCTTTGCTTTTCTTGGCTCGAGTGTCTCTTGCTAATTGTATTCTTTATGAATTGAGTCTATGTCCCACTCACAATAAATATACAATCCTTATCTAACAACTGCCATCGTCTGTCTAAAGACGTAATGCTTATATTAATGAAATGAAGGCAATAGTATGTTCAGCTGTATTATTAACAAGCAAACAGCAGCATTTGCTGTGGGTAGTAATATATTTTAAGTAGCAAAAGCAAGAAGAGATTGAGATGGGGACCAAGGGAGTCCTGGACAGGGGTCCTGTGGAGGAGAAGTCCTGTATAATACCAGAGGGGCGATTGAAAGTGTATTTCCCTACTACAAAAGAGGTTCCTGGGAAGAAGCCCCTAAAGAGGAAGATGTTATTTCCCACTCTTTGATTATGAAAGCCTTCTCACCTCAGGCACTCCATCACTGCCCATTCTGTGAACTGTGTCTGTTTTGGTGGCTCTGACACCTCCTGCTGCCATGCCTGTGGTTGAATTTGTGTTTTTTGAGGAAAAAGAAGGAAGGACTTAAACTCCTCTTCTCCCTCCAGACCAGAAGCAGCTAGCAATTATTTAAAAAAAATCCATATAGAGGAGACCTTGGGGATATATCTAGGGAAGAGTAGACATATGGTAATCCCAGATGCAACTGTGAAGTCCCCAGGACTTGGCAAAGCACACTGAAGCCCCAGAGCAAAACAGCTGTTGTAGAGAGAAGGGTGAGAGCGGGAAGGTAACTGATGTGGGACCACATTCTTACCCACTTCTCATCTCTCACTTTAGGCCCTAAGCTTGCTAGAGTGAATCACAGTCCTGTTACCAAATTGTTTAGAGTGTAAACCTGTTAACATATTTGGCTTGCTTATTTTTAATTGCCTTTGTCAGGAAAGGGGAATCTTATTTTGTGAAGTCCTGCACGCATCCAAGGGAACACTGCAAAACACTTCATTCGATTTGCTGATGCAGTCTTACAAAATTCATTTAAAAAGAAACCTTTCTTTGCCTTGTCTTTTCTATAACAAGGGCGAGCCCTGGGAGCATATACAATGCAGACGACGTATTGCATGACACATTCAATCTCAGTGGTTCCCCAGTTGTCCGTGGGAAGGAAAATAGTGGGGACCAGACTGCTGCTGCCTGAAGTAGACAGCAGGCCACCTCATCCTGGTAATCTGTAAGTCAGCCTCAGGCTAGATATAAAGGAAATTGATCAATGTTTACTTTTAGTCTTTTATTTTCTGTGATTTAGGTCTTCAGTCCTTGGTATTGTCCCAGCCATTTCAGCTTACAGCCTGGCTGGGTCTGCGTGGTCCCAGCACTAATAGGGCCTGGAGACCATGACTGTATGTTTTCAGATCCTGGCTGATACGTTGATGCAGCCTGATGCTCTGTTATACACACTTCTCAAAGCCTTTTTTTGATGCAGGTTTGGAGAGCTCTGTGCCAAGTTCCCTGGTATGGGTGCTCCTGAAGAATAATAGAAATGCTCTGAGTTCTGGAACAAGGCACCCCATTAGTCATGAGCTACATGCACACAGCAGAGTATTGTAAAATTCTCTGAGAATAGCAAGGAACAGGATATCACTACTAGCCTGAGGTCAGAAAGAAACTTCCTCTCCAGGGCATACCATTTTGTTCTGAAGCAGGTGATGCTACCATTGTTAAAGCAGGATATCAGGTTCAACAGCCCCAGGGCAATGCGTGCTCCTTTGTTCCCCTTTTTGCTGCCTCAGGAGCAGCTGGAGGTGGAGTACCTGTTTTCCATTCTCTCCTAGAGTCCGGGAATGCCATGCCATAACAAAGACCCGAGGGATATATATAGATGGGCTAGAAAACACGGAATTGCCTGCAAATGGTCAGATAGGATTTAGGCCTTTTCCCCCCAGAAGGGTGACAGGATCAATAACCCAAGTGAAGTGCATTTACACCAATGCTCGTGGCATGAGCAACAAACAGAAGGAGCTTGAAGCCATCGTAGAGCAGGAAAACTATGATATAGTTGCTATCACAGAAACGTGGTGGGATGATTTGCACAACTGGAGTGCTGCAATGGATATCTATAGACTCCTCAGAAAGGATAGGCCTGGAAGAAGAGGTGGTGGAGTGGCCCTGTATGTTTGGGAGTGTTTTGATTCCTTGAGTGTAATGATGGTGTCAATAGGGTTAAGTGTTTATGGGTATGAATCAGGGGGAAGACCAACCAGATAGATATGATGGTGATCATGAGATGGTATTTTTCAGTTCTTGAGGAAGTAAGGAGGGGGATCAGTAGAACTGTCACCTTGGACTTCCAGAGGACAGACTCTGACTTGTTTAAGAGACTGGTTGACAGAGTCCATTGGGAAGCAGTTCTGAAGGGCAAAGGAGACCAGGAAGGTCTTCAAGAAGGAAATCTTTAAGGGGCAGGAGCAAGCCGTCCCAGTGTGCTGAAAGATGACCCAGTGACGTAGACAACCGGCCTGGCTAAAGCGAGAGCTTTGGCTGGAACTCAGGAAGAAAAGGAAAGTCTATGGCCTATGGAAGAAGGGGCAGGCCACTCAGAAAGACTACAGAGATCTTGTGAGGCTGTGCAGGGACAAAATTAGAAAGGCCAAAGCCCAATTAGAACTTAATCTGGCTACAGCCGTAAAAGATGATAAAAAAATGCTTCTATAAATACATTAATGACAGGAGGACCAAGGAGAATCTCCATCTTTTATTGGATATGGGGGGAATCATAATTACCAAGGATGAGGAGAGGTTGAGGTACTGAATGCCTTCTTTGTCTCAGTCTTTAATAGTGACAGGTTGTTCCCTAAGTGCTGAGCCCTTGAGCTGGATGACAGGAAAGGGGAGCAGAATGAAGCCCCTGTAATCCATGAGGAAATGATTAGTGACCTGCTACACTACTTAGATGCACACTAGTCTATGGGGCTGGATGCAATCCACCCAAGGGTACTGAGGGACCTGGAGCAAGTGCTCACCAAGACACTTTCCATCATTGATCAGCAGTCCTGGCTAACTGGGGAAGTCCCAGTTAACTGGAGGTCAGCAAATGGGACACCCATCTGCAAGAAGGGCCAGAAGGATGATCCAGAGAACTACAGGCCTGTCAGTCTGACCTTGGTGCTGGCAAAGGTTGTGGAGCAGATAATCTTGAATGACATCATGTGGTATGTACAGCACAACCAGGAGTTCAGGCCCAGTCAGCACGGGTTTATGAAAGGCAGGTCCTGCTTGACTAACCTGATCTTTGACCTACTTAGTGGATGCGGGAAGGACGGTGGACATTGTCTACCTGGACTTTAGTAAAGATTTTGACACTGTTTCCCACAGCATTCACCTGGAGAAACTGGCTGCTCATGGCTTGGATGAGTGTACTCTTCCCTGGGTAAAAAACTGGCTGGATGGGTGGTCCCAAAGAGTGGTGGAGAATGGAGTTGAATCCAGTTGGTGGCTGGTCATCAGTGGTGTTCCCCAGGGCTCAGTATTGGGGCCTGTGCTGTTTAATATCTTTATCAATGATCTGGATGAGTGGATCAAGTGCACCCTCAGAAAGTTTGCAGACGACACCAAGTTAGGCAGGTGTGTGGATCTGCTTGAGGGTAGGGAAGCTCTGCAGAGGGATCTGGACAGGCTGGACGGGTCAAGGCCAATGGTATGAGTTTCAACAAGGCCAAGTGTGGGGTCCTGCACTTGGGTCACAACAACTCCCTGCAACACCACAGGCTTGGGAAAGTATGGCTTTAAAGCTGCCTGGTGGAAAAGGACCTGGGGGTGCTGGTCAACAGCCAGCTGAATGTGAGCCAGCAGTGTGCCCAGGTGGCCAAGAAGGCCAATGGCAACCTGGCTTGTATCAGAAATAATGTGGCCAACAGGAGTACGGAAGTTATTGTTCCCCTGTACTTGGCACTGGTGAGGCTGCACCTTGAATACTGTGTTCAGTTTTGGGTCCCTCACTACAAGAAGGACACTGAGGTGCTGGAGCATGTCCAGAGAAGGGCAAGGAACCTGGTGAAAGGTCTAGAGCACAAGTCTTATGAGGCAGCTGAGGGAACTGGGGGTGTTTAGCCTGGAGAAAAGGAGGCTCAGAGGAGGCCTTATCACTCTCTACGACTCCCTGAAAGGAGGCTGTAGTGAGGTGGGGGTCAGTCTGTTCTCCCAAGTAGCAAGCGATAGGACGAGAGTGAATGGCCTCAAGTTATGCCAGGAGAGGTTTAGGTTGGATATTAGGAAAAATTCCTTCACTGAAAGGGTTGTAAGGAATTGGCAGTCTACCCAGGGAAGTGTTGGAGTCCCCACCCCTGGAGGCATTTAAAGGACTTGTAGATGTGGTGCTGAGAGACGTGGTTTAGTGGTGACCTGGCAGTGCTGGGTTAACAGTTGTACTTGATGATCTTAAAGGTCTCTTCCAACAAAAATGATTCTGTGAAAGGTCTGTAGTGTGTAGAATATTGCTTTTCACTGTAGTGGGGTTCCTTACTTCTGTTGCACACCAGTCTTGAATTCTTTAGCGAAGAGTGTTGTCAGAATTTCTAGTGCAATGTGACCACCTAAAACGAGGAGTCTTTAAAGCTATGTGATGCTACTCTTCTCAATGCTTGTGTATTGCAGCATACAGGGAGGAGCAGCCATGCACATGAAAGAGGTTGACACACAACATTTGGGGAAGGGGGGGAAAGTGTTTTAATAGGCAGAGGAAAGACAGCCTGGTCTCCCAGGTGGCAAGAGTGAAGAACGGGGAAGAAAGGACCATGCTTCTGCACAAAGTTTGACTTTCAGGCTTTCATCTTCACACATGTCTGAACATGTGGATGGTCCTCTAGCCAAATATATGAACCTCCCATATGACAGAACTTGTGTGGCCGTCCTCAGAGAGACCAGGGCTGGGGTGCCGCATGCCATGTCACCGGTGTCCTGTACAGAACAAGGCCATTAGACCTAAGGCCACACAGAGGTTTCGTCCAGAACTTCTTTCCAGAGTGAAAACCTGCGTTACTGAGCCTTAATTCTGTTTTCAGTCATCATCCCCAGCTGTTTCAACCTGCAGTACTAGCTCTTTTATTAGTAACATCTTCACCAAATTTCAGAGGCAATGCTCATGTTAATTTTGCCTGAAGCAGATTCTGAAAGTCTTGAATTGTCTCAAATATATTTATGTGCATTTAATATTTGTGTTACCATTCAACAGCATAAGTGAAGACCAGAATTATACTCAAATACAGAGAAAGAAGAAAATATTGTTAAGTAAGTGGGCTACCATTAGCTTTTATCTTTCTGCTAGTGTATGTATTTTGGGGTTTATGAACAGAATACATTTCAGGGACTAAGCGGAGTCTATTCACTCTATTAAGGTTCATTTTCTTTTAATACTCTAATCCCCTCAGGATGCCATTTGCCCTAATTGTTTCTTGAATGATCCTCCAGTGTTTAATCTTCAGCCTCTGACTTATAAGCCCTTCTGCATATACTTGTGGCTCTGTACAAAGAAAAATGGGACACGACATCTGTTTCAAATTTGTTTTTCTTTACTTTGCAATTATGCCCCTTGTTCTCTTATCTGTCTCCCAGCAAAAAAATAGTAAGTGCATTTGGCATTAACTGTACTGTTTAAGATTTTATATACCAAAATTAAATCTCCTCAGACTGTGTTTTTATTGTCTATAAATTCAGATTTTATGGTCTCTTCTAATACTCTTTTGTCCTTGGATCGATAGCACTGCCCTTTTTCTGAACTTTGCAAACATTACAAACATTAGGCAGGCCCACGAAGTTGTGTTGGAGACCGATAGATCTCATTGAAGGGAGAGTGCAGCCAGACTGCACTTTTTCCACTCACAACTGTTTTCGACTTGTGGCTTAAATGCTGTGTATACTTTCACATTCATTACTTTTAGAATTCGTTCTCATTGTTTAGATTAATCTACTTCACAGATAAGTATTTACTTTCAACTAATCACTATTTTTAGAGTAATATGTCTTATTCTCAATACTACAGTTTTATATCTGTGGAAGTCTTACTGAAGAGTGATAAAAGAACATTTAAATAAATCCAATCTGTGTTCCTGGTAAAGCAGCTTCTGTCTCTGCATTTTCTGTTTTGTCCAGCCTGACTTGAAAAGTCCCCGAGTTTCTTTGATTTTCTTTAGAAACTACTTTAGTCCTATAGAACTTAATATCAGGAAGGCTATTTGTCTGACATTCAGTCTGAATTTCCCCTTCTTAAATTCATGTTGTTGCTGCTATCTGTATTTTCACGTATCCTATTAAAAGATGCCTCACAACCCCTAGCAAGGCCCCCTCCCCTTGCTCTTTAATAGTATGCTTAGGCAAGATACACATACTCAGCTACTTTAATTTCCTCATAATTCAGTCCTGCTGTGCCCTGAACATTCCTGTTTCTGCTTTCTGAGTTTTCCCCAGACCCCCCTGGATGTGACAAAGCATCCCCAGCTGAGTGGAGTATTGCAGTGCAATAGCATGAGAACCTGTCCTGCAGATGTGCCAGCTGTCAGCAGTGAAAAAGTCAATGGAGCCATCACAATTTACACTACCTACAGGTTTGCTCCCATGCCTAATCTCATGCATCCCTGCTATTGTATTGCAATATGATGCCTTCATTTAGGCACTCTAAAACTGCTCTAGTGCTTTCTGTAGTTACACATCCTTGCACGTGTGTCAGTCAAACTTCTATTACAGCATTGACACTTGCCACATTTCTCACTTACATTGACTATTTAATGTATGACATTAAGTTCCTCTCAACAGCTGTACAAGAGCATGCATTTATTTTAACGTGTTTACTTGCAGAATGTTTCAAACTATTTCTATGATTTCCCAATCTGTTCTGCATTATTTCTTTACCACAACCAATTTTTGCTGCACTTTCCAAGCTACTACATGCAATTTTTTTACTATACAATTCTATGCTGTACTACATGTATTAAATAAATATATATTGTATCTATACTTTACTTTTATATATAATACCTTGTCTCAACCTTTACATTCCCTTCACTTATATTTCCTGCCTTCTGATTGATAAAGAAATGAAACCATCAATATATGCAGAATTTTATCAAAAGATTACTTCATCTGGTTAGGAACTGTTTTTTTTAATCCCTGGTTTGCATTTTTTCCCCCAAACTTTTAGCTTACAGTAGTGTTTTTATTCAAACTGCTGATTTTCATCCAGAGAAGCCTTAGTGAGAAACAGTACTTAGAGTAAGCAAATACAGAATGTAAACTTTAGAATGTAATTCAGTCAAGACCATTTTTCTTAAGCAACTTTTTAATAAGACCTTTACTAAAATGATAATACAATTACTATGTTCTGGTTTTATACTCCTTTTTTTTTCCACTGAAAGAAAGGAAGAGAGAGGGAAAAGCGTGAAGTGGTGAGTGGCACAGAAAACAGTCGTTCTGTCATCAATTTATGTTTTCTTGCTTTGGAAGGATAGAAAAATAGAAAAAAGCACGACAATTTGGAAAACGTGTATCTCTTTCATTTTTTCCTCTTTTCCTCACTAAGAAATGAGGAAAATGAGGAGAAAATTAGAACAATTAAATTTTTCTTTCTTTTTTTTTTAAATGCTTCCAATTTTATATATTAAGATACGAGAACTTTAAAATGGAATTTTTTCTTACTGGTGATATCTTGAGGACAGTGTGAAAAATACTCATGAATTTTCAGTAAGTCCTACTGAAGTCATATGGCAAAGACCTGGGGGTATTTATGTAAAGTGTATCTGTATGGCTGAAATGTCCCATTCTCAGGCTTTTTTCTACTCCTCACACTCTTTTCCTAAAATGTTAGTGTGACTATTAATGCCTGTAGTTCTTCATTGGCATAGTTATGATTAACTGAAAAGGAGCTGTGCCTGCTCCCACAGTGAGGGCTAGTCAAATACGGCGTGTGAGACTGCAAGAGGTGCAACAGTCGTGAATGTATCATCAATGAAGTATGCAGCAGAGAGTGAGTGGAGTGGAGAATATGGTGATAGGTTCTGGGATATTGCTTTTGTTGCTGCACATCTTAGTCTTGAGTTGTTCAGTTTGCTGAGTCTGTGGAGATGTCTTCAGCTTCTGGGCGTATAGTTTTCTCCCTGATGCTCTCAGCTGACAAATTTTGCTGGTGGCAGGTGTATGAAACCTGATAGACTGATTCACCTTAATGGGAATGCTCTGCTGCCTAGAGACTGCTCCTGGGCTTTCCAGCAACTGCAGCGGCATGCTTCAACTGAGCACCATACTTGGCTCTTTATGCCTTGCTCTGCTAAAGTGCAGGATTCAGTCAAAGCTTATGTCTCAGCATCCCTGAGCCTTTTTCTTTATTACACTAGAGAAAATGCATTTTTGTAGCATAAAAATGTGGGTCATGAATGTATGTCCTCTTTCCTTCTCCTTGAAATGACAAATTTAGATGATTAATCTCCATGCTATTTCCAGCTTTGGCTTCCAAGCACAGGGTGTCATAGAAAGTGATACATATATTCTTTAAACTAAGTGACATGAGGCAGCAGCCAGATACATAAATATCTTCCATGTGCAGAGCTTTAAATAATAATAACAGTATTACAATGAGAAGTATGTGAGCTCACATGGATAAAACTATAGTGAGTAAATACAGGGCAGCTGCTGGGAAAACTTTGTGAATAATGTGAAGATCTTGCCTAGGTGGCTGTACAAAGTGAACAGCAGCCCTTTGGGAAGGGTAGGATACCTTGCTTAAGGAGGGCTGTGGGTGAACACAGGTAAAGATGAGTACACCAGATTGATAGCAAAAGGTGTTTTGCAAGCACTATGCTGAAGGCAAACTAGTGAAAGAAGACCAGAGAGCTGAAAAAAACCTTTACTTGTCAAAAGGGATTGCTTAAGGAAGGAAAAACAGCTGGTAAGGGGAAGGGAGAGCAGTATCACTGGCCATCATTTGTCTTTACAAAAAAGAGGTCAGCCATCACATAGTGAGGTGTTTAGTATATGAGGGCAGGACAGCTGGTGGGTGAAAGCACCTCATAGATATCCAGTATTTTATCCCAGCTGCTGTATAGCTTAAAAACCCCCCACCCTTTGTTTTTCAATAATGCGGGAAACTTGAAAATCAAGTCCACTCAAGAATTTTCAGACTACTCCTTCAAAATTCAGTGACAGCATATAAGTTTCTTTTCAGAGGCAGCTTTTTCAAAACACTAACAGGTTTAAATGCTTAATTCCTATTGACTTTTAATATGAGTTAGGCATCTGACTTCACTTTACACCTTTGAAAAACTCTTTGTTAATCTTCACAGTTTACATTTTGCCCTCTGAGACTGCTCGCTATTAAAATAAATAAACTCTGATCCTCCTGAGAGTCTGAAGAGCTCTAAGTCTTACAAAATCCCCCTAGGAATGGAGTATATGTGGTGAGGGAGAATCTTGTTCATTATTTTGCTCCGGATCTCTTGTGCAGTTTCATGCATAAATCAGAGAACCTGAACATCCACCAATTCAACTAATAACTGAAAGTAAATGTGCAGAGCAAAGAATCTCAGTCTTGTGATCCACTGTGGTAAGAGCAAAACTAAATCACTGTTGTGGTATTTGATACATGATTAATAAAGGCTGATGTTATTTAATGGTACTACCCAGATAAAAAATCTCCACCAAGTACCACAAACTGAACACCTTGTGTTCAACACCAAGCTTGTGACTCCTGCTTAAAGAGAAGCTAAGCAGGGAGATGTCCTTGCCAAGAGATCACATATTATGAAGAACTGCATCCATTGCCTCTTTCCAGACTTATAAAGCCAGAAATGCCTCTATAGTTTTGAAATAAGCTGCACTACTTGAGCTAATGCCTGGAAAATATAATCTGCAAACATCTTTGCTGCTTCAATAATTGACATTGTTTCATGTTCTCCAAGGTATATTACTCATGACTTGATTAGTAGCCATATCACATCCTGAGCTACCATCATCCTCCACTAAACCATAAACAGTTGTGTGTGCTCCACACCCACTTAATAGAGACTTCTCTGTTCACATTACAAATAAGAGCAAGAGCAGGTTAGACACACAGTGTATGGAAGGAGAACGAAGAACGTGGAAGCACCAAAGGAGGAAAAGATCCAGTAGAGAAAATGCATATTCCCTGTGTCAATCAAATACCAGCAGAACCAAAGGTAATTTGAACTGCTAAGCTTGATGTTCTCTCTGAAGCCGGTGAGGCAAGCTTTCATAGATATTCTCTATGAAGCCTGAGTGATAACAAATATCAGTGAGGCCACAAACATTCCAGATTCAGTGGAAGAGATTCAATTTGATTGTCCTCAGATTTGGCAAGACAACTTTTAGATGAGATTAATGGTGCCATTTTACAAGACATAATGAAACCAGTAACAGAACAGAAAGAGCAGGAGCCTCTTGGAGGAAAAGAGCAATGTTGTTTCCCAAAGACAGCAGACACTCAATGAGATTCTCAAGAAGAAATTAATTCAAGTCCTCACATTTTACTTTAAGTCAAACATTTATGTTTCCCTCTTGCTGAATTTAGAAACAGAAAATTTTTTACGGAGACTGGGATTGTATCAGTCACTTAGACATGCAAGCTTTGTGAGGGAAAATAACTTTAGAGACAGTCCCCGTGCTGGTAGACCAGAACTGTCAGCCTCTCATAGTTTTTGTTGGCACCTGAGAAGTGAGTGACTCAGTGGAAGCCCAATCTGGATTTGTAAGTTGCTTTGATTTCCACAGAAAGCTGGACTAAACCAATTTTGCACAATTTTGCATTTAGCAAGTTTCCTTAACTGTGATTATTCTTTTGGATGTCATATCAAGGAAAATAACTTCACAAACGCTGACCAATTTATACATTATTTCTGTTTCTAATTAGTTTGTCCACAATGAAAGTGAAGTTCTCTTTGCATACCTCTGAAGTTACGAATCTGTCTGAGCAGTCAGTGCTGTTTTGTTTTCACATGTTTGACTGAGTCCCTGGGGTTATGATTTGTGTCTTGCGTGTCTTGAAGCCTACTAACAAGTGCAGTTGTCCTCAGAAAAAGAAACTGTGCATATTTAGCTAGCTGTATTTAGCACAACTGTAACATTTGCAAGCCTTTTCATGTATGCCACTCCTGTGGCATACATTACAGGCTAGTTTTGGCAAACCAGATTAAAAAAATATAGCAATATACAGAATAGTTTAGAAGTACAACAATTAAAAAAAAAAGTATAGCTAATTTTACAAGTAGTGAAGATTCTCACTTGAATTATATGTACATCTGCTTATCTATTTCATGGTGAACTAGAACAAAAAACCAGAGCAATAATTATACCATTGCACTGACGGCAGGAAACGTTGATAAGTCCTATTCTGGAACACTGGAAAGGTCAAGTAGTTACCGTATTAGACTTCTCTGGAATTAAACGATTAAAAAATTGAATAGATGTTTAACACTGCTGATTTGTAGTTATCCTTTTTCTGGATAGCTGACTGTGAGCAGCACAGTGCCAATATACTTGAGTTATCCCTGAACTTGTTAGCTGGGGCACTACAAGTTGTGTAGGTACTTCAGAACTTGGCTTTGCATGGGTTTCTGAGCAAATCCACCTAACCTGCAAGGTGTGCTCACACCTATGCTTCTCCTGGCAGCACAGTAGCTATATCTGTGCTGGGTGGATATGTATCCTTCTATTCCTGCACAGCTAGAGTTGTTAAGATGAATTTACGTGTCCCTATGAAACAGCACTGGCATGGTAACATTTCTGAAATGGATGTGGTATTCTCAGGGGTAGCTGGTTTCCACTGCTGAAGCAACAATTGCTCTGCATGGGATTTGGAAAATATACAGAGATAATAGGTCCTTTCTACAGTGGTGGCTATCAAAAAATTATCATTTATTAAGCAACTATCAAAGAGCAAAAAGACTGGGGTGCCAAACTCACTGGGCTATAGCAATAGTGGCTGTAATAGCCACTGTACTGTGTGGTTAATTTAATGTAATCTCAAGCGATGAATACATCTGAATAGCTGTAAAGTTGTAGCAAACTTTACAAAGTGAAGAAACAGAGCAAAATGAAGAAATATTTTGCTGCAGTGGGATAAAAAAAGGACAATATATGTCAGTGGAACATCTTTCAGCTAATTAGTCTTACCCTTTCTCGTTCGTTTTTGCCTGTCAAGAAAATGTTAGTGATGTTCATTTTTGCTTTAAAGGTTGCTAGGAAGCGTTCAGCTGGTTTCTCAGAGTGCCTACAGCTGCAGTTAGAACTTAAACTGAAAATCTTTTTGGTCAGAGAAGGGAAGGGTCTTTCTTTTGCTTTCTGAGATATATGCTGAGTGTGTGGTTACTAGCTTACTGCAATTTAGGTTTCATATAACAGCTGGAACCAGATATTGTACTCTGTGCCATTAACTGTTTTCATAGGGCCCAGAGGAGGGGGTTCAGATCACCACAGAGTTTTTATTGTACCTTTCCATAGCAGAATAGCATAAGGACAATTGACTCCTTATATTTATCTTCTGCTAGAAATTAAGCTTCAGCATTAGGATGGTTTTGCACCCTCTTGCACCTGCATTGCAGCCTCCAAACCTCAAGTTTGGGGTTCTGGGTTACATAAAAACCACAAAATAATGCTGATGGGGAGTGGGAATATACTGAAATTCTCAAACATCCATTACTACAGAATTTGCATAAAACATATTTTACCAAAATAAAATGCTCACCTCATAAAAACTATTCTCCTTAAATGGGACATATCTTTTATGGCTCTCTTGCAAACTTTTAAGAAAATGTATGTATGCTATTGGCCTCAGTCTAGGTGCTTCTGTACTTTATCGTGCACTGTTAGAACCAATTTGGACCATTGTGTCTGTGTTTAAGAACAAGCAGCGTAAAATGATCAACTAAATTTTCATCAGTGGACATGTTATAATCTGTTTTACAAAATACCGTACACAACCAAAAAATACTAGAAACCACAGTGTAACATGGAGTACCATAACTGAACTGACTGTAAGTAGTTTCCAGCAATGTTATTTTGTGGAAAAGCAATCTGATGGTATATAAAGCTCCAGTATTTTTTGTAAATTGATTACAGCAGGGCTGGCACCGACAAATATGACTCTTAAAAGAATGATTGCCTGATTGTCCTGGTTTGAGTTAGAACAGAACTAATTCTGTTCAGTGATTTTACTTTTCAGCTCAGTCTCTTCTAAGTGACGGCACTTTCTGAAGTTAACGGCGTATTTCTGCAGACAGAGTCTGCTTCTAGCAGTGATAACGCTTGGTGTTTACAGTTACTGCCAGGACTGGTGTGCAGAAAGGCTCTGGCTTGTACTTGCTCCTGTGCAGACCAAGGTCACTGTTAATCCTGTGTCCCACGTTGGGGTGCAGTAAGTCAGAGGCTGCACCTGTGGGGAGGAGCGGACAGGACAGGTGACCCTGCACTGACCAACAAGGTGTTCCGTCCTATAGGTGTCATATTTGGTGTCAAGCTGAGGGATCACCAGGGTCAAGCCCTCTTCTTCAATGGATGGTGTCCGAGGAGGACTGTGTCCGTTCTGCCTTCGATCCCAATCCGTGCATTCCTGAATCTGGTTCCGGTCTGCCACTGAGTCCAGTCTGGGACTTCCCTAGTGCCTGCCCACAGCACCAGTGGTGACAGTGATATAATTGCTATCAGAGTGGTTGGGTTTGGTATTGGTATTGTATATGTTTGTATATAGTTCATTTTATTATTACTATTTTCATTAAAGCAGTTTTAGTTTTCTTTTCCAGTCCATAAGTCTCTCTCCCTTATTCCCTTTCTCTTTTCCATTGCGAAGGGAGAGGGCTTAATAGAGAGCATCTGTCATGTGTCTAGTGGCTGGCCCAGCCCTAGCCCTTGACTCAGAACTCAGCTTTTAATGGCTCTTCCATGAGCTGCAAGTAACAAATCTACACTTTCCATTGTAGTTTCATTTTCAAGGCTGGTAGTTCAGAAACAGATGTTTCCCTATGCTAAATAGAAACTATTTCCTCCATTGGTGGGAACTTAGAGAGACCAACTGGGCAGAAATTCTCATCAATCTGTTCAGCCAATCTACTCTTCCATCTAAAATTTTCAGATTTTTTTTCAGGTTTGCCTCAGAAACACCCAACCCAAGCATTCTGTCAGAAGGAAAATACCAACAAAGGGTGAGTCCTTTCACATGCTCTGACAGCAATATATATATGCCAATGGGCTAATTCAGCAGGAAATACTATCACAAGCTGACAAGGCACTGGTGTATCTACTGACTTCTGTAAGCTTGGTTCATAGAAAAATATACAAACCTAAGACAGAACTACTGCAAATCTTCAATCAAGATACTATGTCCACTTCAACATACGAATGTGAAAATTGGAAATATCAAAGCAGTAAAGACATGTCTAAATGATTTGAAAGTTAACATCTCAGGGAATAACTAACCAAGTAGTAAACGGAAAGAATCTACAACAAATGCTCAGGTTTATTAGAAATTTCAACAACCCTTTAACAGTGTCTGGAAAGGAAAATGGAATTATTTAGAATATTAAGGGTGAAGCCAACGGCAACCTACCATTAAGCACCTGGGAAACAGGGAGGATCCAATGCAAAGAATCTGCTAAAAGTCCTCAGAAAGGTAAGACTTTCAGGAAGAAGAGAGAAGCAGAGAGCATACAGAGATGGGGCAATATAAATTTGTACAATGTGAGCTTGGGATGGCAAAAGGCCTTTCTGATAAAAAGAGGCGAGAATATCATGGACTCCAAAGTAGAGCAGAAGTTCCTCAGCCCTGAATTAAAGCAGTTTGAATAAATAAGAGGGAAAAGTGATTTGTGTTTGTTATTTATTTTCTTATAGAGGTCTTCTTTAGAAGATTCTGACAAATATTTGGAATATTCTTTACTCTGGAGCACACAGCAGAATTAGGGCTATGGAAATTTTTTTTTTTTTAACTCTTGGTGGGAGGTTTTCGAAGCTGACATTCACAATGGATTTGTGTCTTTGTGCCAGTGCAGATGGTCTTGTCAAACTATGCCTAGAAATTCATACTCAGTAAGCACAAACTGTCTGGTTCAGGGCTCTACAGGTAGTTTTTTCTGGTTAAATTTGATTAATGCTTTTTTCCGAAGCCTTGAGACTACAGCTTGATAAGAATATCTAGATACCAATGTGGAACTGTATTTTTTGATTATATACAATACACCTATGTCTAAGAAAAGTACCATGACCACATCAAATTAAATGGCCAGCAATGGAAGAAAAAACCTGTTAAAAAGAAAACATTTCTTCTCTTTATGAATATGAAATACAAACAATGCAATAACCAGCATCAGTTATATCCTCTGCAAGCAGTAATGCTTCTGACACCAATTATTATCTGCTGTGTGCTGACACTTTAACCAGCACTACAGTGGACAAGCAGTGGGCAAGCCATCTGCCTTCGTAACAATAGTTCCCCTTACCATTGTCCTATTTCACAGCATCTTTGTAGGTGACTTAGAGTCACACATGCAAGTGTAAGTATTTTTTTCTTTCAGCTAAATAGAGCGAACTGAGGGAAAACATCTCATGTTTTCATTTGCATGCAAGAGAGGATAAAAACTTTCCAAATTAAATACTCTGAGAGATCTTGTTTCATAGCTTAAAAATCACCCTACAAATATGTTGTCCAGGCAGGATCTCCCCTCCCCACACAGTGATGACAGTTTCAGGTTTTATACACTTGGAACACCTGATCCAAATTTTTATTCAATGATTTGTGTAAGCTTTGGATCAGGTGCTGTGTCTTTTGCTGGCCAATCCCATGTTTGGGGAATAAGTCATATTGTTTTGTAATGAGAGCATGTAGAATCATAGTAATTTCTTCTGCAGTATACTGCATCTGTGTGTGAACTGCTCTACTAAGGATCCATTTATAGATGATGAAGGGAAAGGCACTTTTTGAGTGCAATTCCTCTTACCTATTCTATGTAAGTACTTAGGATAAAATGAATCATGTCTCTGACTAGACCGATTTCCAAGGACCATAGACAAAGCCTTGGTGATTAGCTTATATGGATGTCTGCATTAGGCAGCTGAATGCCACCTCTTAGTGTTCAAAGCTGACCCTGATAATTTCAAACAAGCTGCCAAGTACAATAAATAATCATTACTAATATAGGATTAAATTCAAATAATTGCCTAAAGGCTAGGAGATATTTATCTAGTTTTCAGTAACTTGAATCATCAGTCAATATTCCTAATTGTTTTGGTGAATACATCAGAATCCTTCACACTAAGCTCATTACTCTATTTAAACCTCTTTTAAAATATTCTTAACTCTTTTGTGAAGCACTGCAGTCCTATTTAATGACAAGTGGCTCTTTATGTAAAAATTGATTGCTGCCACCGTGTGTTTTATTACCTAATTTCTTTTTCCATTTCTAGATCCTGAGCTGCTGCCTGACTTCCTGGCTTGACCTTGGACCCATCTCAGTGCTGGGGATGTGCCTGGTGAATGCTGGGTTGTGTCTGACCCTGATCATGAATACTGGTCCAGCTCTGCTTACCTTGCTCACACTGTATGGGACCCTGCCCAACTAGTGTCTGCCTCCCCATGCCCGTGGGGCAGGCTCCGCTTGCTGCACCTTCACACTCATGATAGAAAAGTCTTTACAAGAAGACTTCTTTACTTGCTTCTTTACAAGTGAAGGTGAAGTTTCTGAAGGGAAAAATTGCTATATCAGAAAAACTGTGTATGTGATTCTCAACACTCAACAAGAATACAACATGATTTCTTAGGTAAGTGAAGGGATCCACGCTTTAATGCACTCATGCAGTATGTGTGCTTTCATTTCTCAGGTGACACTGTCCTCACATCCCATTTCAGAACCTGTCTACAGCCCTGTCCTCACAAAGGTCTATGTGTATACCTTGGTTTTCCTCTTCTTGTACAAAGCTTTCTCATCCTCTCTTTCTGAGAGAAGTTCTGTACATTAACTTTCCTTCCATGCTGAGCGTTTGATAAGTCACCTATTTTTCACTTTTCAGACACTCCTTCTCCGACTCTCTTTTTGGGTGTTTTAGGGCCCTGGACCTCCTTGAGGCAGGAGTTCTCTGTGCTCCTCACAGCCCAGGGTTCATTTGCACTGCCCATTCCCACCGTGCCATTGCCTCTGTGCAAGTCCCCAGATTATTGTATCACTGAAAAAAACCTATCATATTCTGAGAGGATATTACAAATCGATAGTGGCATTACATAACAAAATATGGTAACATGGCAAACAGATACATGTAAGTATTGTTCATAGTGAAATGATCTGGAAATAAGCCGATTTCAGAGTTTTCCCAATTACTATACTGTAAGTATTTTCCCATCACTGAGGCCTGGCTCCCTTCAAAGCACAGGTGGCATGTATACCCTGTGCTTGAAGATGGTGTTCAAAGAGTATCTGTTTCTAAAACTGTGCACAAACTGTATGTTGAAAACTTGCCTAAAAATAATGCACAAGTTCCTCTTTCCCCAGCCAGGCTTAATTTACATGCTGGCGTCTAATAAGAATTATTTGCTCCCCCTTCACAGTTAGTATGTTTTGCACGTTTGCTTGCGGAACATCTCTTATCTCATTGACTCTGCGTTGGCTGTGCTTCGTTCCTTCCTGGGTTTAGTTGTAATGGATTGCCGTTAAGTTTGTTTCTGAGGAAGAAGAAAGGCTTAATGAAGTTCCAGCCTTTGTCTTGTTTGTGATAGAAAAAAATGAGATGGAAGAAAACCTCTGCTTTGGTAGACCTTTTCAAGCTTTTCGAGGTTTCAAGCAGCCAAATATGTTTTGCTTATGCAAGAATCGTACAAATAGGATGTCAGTATTGACCTCTTACAAAGCAAGTACATTTGTATTAATAGTTTGGTAGTTGATAGGACCTGAATGAATAAACTACTTGACAAAAATGAGTCTCTTGACCTCTTTGAATGCCTTAGATCAACATCCTGTTTTACTTCTCATAAAGTTTTAATTCCTGAGAGGATATTTTTTAAAGGATATTTGTCTGGAGTTCTGAGGTGCCTTTGAAGAAAAGGGAGCCATAGCAATTTGAGTGAGGCTGCATCCCTAGAATCAGAAGAGATATTTTTTCGAGGAGTATTTTTTCCGTTCCCTAACTCTGACTGTGGATGGACTGTAAAAATCAACCATGAACTTTTTTTTCTGTTTCATTCCCATGTTCACGTTTTTCCCTTCTCTCTCTCTCTTTGTCAGCAGGAGGTTGACATCTCTCTGGACTGAGGGAATTGAATTACAAACCACATTTTGAATACTGAATTACTATGCCAATCTGAACTACTGGACACATAAGTACCAATTTTCTACTAATCTTTTCAATGCATCGTTTCATATATTTTGAGACTTTAATTGAAAAAAATTTCCACTTTGTTGTTTTATTATGTGGACTTCCCACGGATCAATCTGAGATGCAGTTCCTTCCCCGCGGCACCTCAGCAAGCCTTAGCTCCTTGTGTGTGCTTTTCCCCCTTGCAGCAGTGGCAGCAGTGGCAGCAGTAACCAAAGCCCAGTGGTAAACGTGGTAAAACAGAAGGAAGATACTCCAGCTCAGCAGGAGATGGACTTTGAAGCTGTCCTATACCTGAGCTCAGAAGCCTTTGGAAGTCACTCTGGCTCTATGGCAACATCCAAAATCAGGAAGTGAGTCTAGATTAGTGTTTAGTTTGGATAAAAAATGAACTGCTGAAATTAGTCTCCCACTGAGCCCTCTAAGGGTCTCATGGAAACTTAGTTTCCATGGGCTATGAGATGGTGCAGCTGAGAGCACATTAGCCCTGTTTGGAGGAGGTTGAAGGCTGGATAATCAGTTGATGCATGGAGGCAAAATTTTGTCCCCTTCTGGGTGTTGTAGCTTCAGAATTTTCACACAAATCTCACACTGGGCTCCAGTGAACATTTCTAATGGAGTCTTTATCCCTTGAAGGTTGGTATGTGGCTGTCTTAAGGCAAACAAGTGAGCAAGCAGACTAAGTAACAAAAAGAAAAAAGTAAAGGAAAATATTCTTCTCTAAGCTTTTGCACTTAAAGTGCTGTCAGTGACACATTGCCTTTTCAAAGCAAAGTATTGCGTATTTAGAACCAAAGACTGACTGAGAAATCATATCATAAGGCACTAATCATTCTACATGATTTCTGCCTCCTTCCAAGTCTCACCTTTTTCAGATCAGAGAAAGACTCTGTTCCTCACGGTTCTTCACTCTTGTCATCCTGATCTGTTTTATTCCACCATCTCTCTCTTTTAAGCACTCTTTTTGAGGATTTTTTAATGTTTCATTCTTTGTAAGATTGTCTCCTGAGATTAGGAATGGAATAGGATGCTTATAGGCAAGAGCTATAGCCTTCATCTTTTAGGTTTGATCCTGATTATTTGTATCTGAGAAAGTATTGCATTACCTTCCTTTTTGTTCTTTCTAAAGCTGTCATGGAAAGGAACACTATTAAGGCATATAGGAAACATTGGACCATAAATAATAGCTAATTAGAATTCTTAATTTATTAAATGGTAGAACTACTTACTACAGCATTATCCTATGAAATATGAATGAAACATTTGAAACAAGAAGAATAACAGATGTATAATGTTTAGCTGTGCTAAACTTTGAGCTTTATTTAAAGACTTCCGATTCTCATTCCACAGACAGTTTCAAATGTGTATTGAATTAGTCGGTTCGTACTAACTGATAGTAATAGAATTTTTGTTGAACTTGCCGCAACATAAAGCAATGACAGCTGGGCACTGCATATAAAACAGGATGCACAGTATTCTCTTATTAAGATCCATTGTTATTCCTAACTGTATTTCCTGAGCTAATTGTACGTAATCTTTGTAGTATAATACATTCTTTGTCCTGATCTTCCTTGGTTTTTTATTGAAAAGTCTTGTATTTAGACATACTTTGAGGCCAAGGCTCTGTGACCTGATGCTGGAGGTGAAGCACCTGTTTCCTCATACTATGTTCCCAGAATGGGTGCATTTCACACAGGTGTCACTCAGTGGTTATACAGACTTGAATCGTTCCTGGGACCATGTAGCAGGCACATTTCAGGCAGAAACTTCCTCTTCTCCAAGACTTTTATTAAAAGCACATTTAAGAAAATGCAAGCAATGCAATCAGGAGGCATCCCTGTGAAATGACATTCTGTAGGCAAGATAACTCAGAAAAAATTGTAAATACTCCCAAGATATCCAAAGTATATCCACCTGCTTTCTGGAACCTAAACCTGTTGAAATATATTTAATGAGTCATTGAAGATCTTGAAATCTTTGCTGTGTAGCATGTTTTAACTTATTTACATGTATGCAAAGCCCTGATGTTTTATCATTGTCTTGAAACCTGGAGGTCTCAATTAAATTGCTGAAACATAGGTATCTCTAGTGATGCCCCAGGGATCTGAAATCTCTGTGATGAAGTACTGTGCCTTTGAATGACTTTCAGTGCCTGTATTTCGGCAACAGCATTGAGTTCAGAGTGACTCTTGTTAAGCTGCCTGTTCTCAAAACAGCAGAAACAAGCCTAGGTGGAACTACTTAAGAAATCTGAACCAAATAGAATAGACTATTTCAGTTGGAAGGGACCTACAACAATCATCTAGTCCAACAGACTGACCAGTTCAGGGCTGACCAAGTTAAAGCATGTTATCAAGGGCATTGTCCAAATGCTTCTTAAACACTGACAGTCTTGAGGCATTGACCACCTCTTCAGGAAGTCTGTTCCAGTGTTTGACCACCCTCTTGGTACAGAAATGCTTCCCAATGTCCAGGTTAAATCTCCAGGTTAAATCTCCCCCAGTGCAGCTTTGAATCTTTCCCATGCGTCCTATCACTGGCTACCAGGGAGAAGATCTCAGCACCTTCCTCTCCACTTCCCCTCCTCAGGAAGCTGTCGAGAGCAATGAAATCACCCCTCAGCATCCTTTTCTCAAGACTAGACAAGCCCAAAGTCCTTAGCTGCTCCTCATAAGACATTCCTTCCAACCCTTTCACCAGCTTTGTTGTCCTCCTCTAGATGCATTCAAGGATATTCACATCCATTTTAAAGGGCCCAGAGCTGCACACAGTACTCAAGGTGAGGCCGCACCAATGCTGAATACAGTGGGATAATCACCTCTCTTGACCAGCTGGTTAAGCTGTGTCTGATGCACCCCAGGATGCAGTTTGCCCTCTTGGATGACAGGACACGGCAATATAATCAAACTAACAATAAAGGAATAATCAATCACTTCCAAACAACTTCTCTCCTCGAATTCTTAGTGTTAGAACAGGAGAAGGCCAGAAGCAGCACCAATGGCATAAGGATAATGAACATCTATTGCCCGTTTAAACTCTCTCATCAACATTGTGCTTTTTGACTTTTTCTTTAAGGAGGTATATCTCAGCGGCTTGTATAGAATGGTTTGTATCTATTCATACCACAAGAAACAGGGAATAATTCACAGAAAAAGACATGTAATAAGGAACTTTACAGACCTGTAAATTTGAGGACATAATGCTATGTATTGAGAAATTCAGCACCAGCAGGTAATGCTCTGGGGCCCCAGGAATCTCTTGTCTACACTAGTAAGCGGTTAGCATGGTCTCATGTATAATTGCGGTGTTTCCCAAAGGTGGTTTGGATGAGGACACTCTTCTGTAAGGACAGAGACTTTAGCTGTGCCTCCAAAGCCATTCTATTTTGGCTGGCTGTGGTGCTAGAGAAAAAAATTCTGGCTATGTCTATTTTATGAACATAGACATGGCTATGGCAGGTGCAGCTGCCCTGACAAAAACCTAACAAAGACCAGGGCTTGCCAAAGACCTGATAAAAATTGTCTTGGTGTCTCGCAGCCATTAAAACTTGATCAGCTCAGTGCTTCAACACCCAGATCCTTAGGCCTACATTTTTTAAGTTCTTGCCCCCAACTAATTAGAATGACCACATTTCAGATTCGACTAGGATATAAACGGAGCCCCACCAGAGAACTGATTTTGAGTCAGTCTTCCTTGGAGCAAGTAGGTTTTGCAGTTGTTCTCTCTTCCCTTGGATTGGGACGCCATTCAAGGAAACTTCCCAGGATTGAGTGAGCCCTAACCCCTCCCTTTTGGTGAGTGGATATTTCTTCTGGAGATATATATATACTTGAGTGAGCCCTTGCCGCCTTTGGGGTGAGTGATCCCCTTTTTGGGTACCCTTGAGTGGGAGGTTTTTCCTTTTATGAGTAAGTGTGCACGTTTTGGCTCTTCTTTCTAAAAAGGATATTCCTTGAAGCTTGGAATTAGTTGTGTAGTAGTATATTGCTACCTGGCATCTCAACTTGCAATTTACTTTGGTTTGTCAGAGTGCTGGGCAATTTTAGTTGCAATAAATACACATTTTGGGCAGCTTCTACTGTCTGTTTTGTGGGTGCCTCCACAGCAATAGCCTAGGAGTTCACAAAACACCAAGTTCCAGGCCATTTTCTTGATGTTATCTATATGACAAAAGGCATGATCCCATGTTAAATGGTGAAATTCTTCATAGGATTTAATAAAGCCTGTAATCTTAAAAACATCATCAATAACCTCACTTTCCTCCATGAAGAGGTATAGTAGAATTTCACTCTGGAAACATCTTTGTTAAATCCCCTATTTTTTACAATGGTTGGTTTTGTTACGTTTGTGCAGCAAAATTTATGGTATTAAGTTGCATTTTCAATGCAGAGAAAAGAAGAAAAGAGATCATTTTTTCCCTTAATCTAATACCCAGCTGCAAAAAAAATCAATCTTTTTCGGCACTCTTGGAGAGTTGGAAATGAAATGAATGACAAGCCCTGTGGTACCGTCTTGAAGAAAAGCTCTGAAGGTTGTTTTTAATATAATTTTCAATCCAGATTAGATTAATTATAGAGTCATCAATATGGTTCATTAAATACCTATAATATTCCCGACCCGACAATAAATTTGGCATGCAATATTTCATTGGCTTACCTCCATTTGTGCAACATTACATTATACATTAAATTACAGCATCATCTATACTTAACCTTGTGTACACACATGTGTGTGTGCACACACATTTTGTTCAGTTAAATTAGTTTTCTCGTGAAATAACATTCATAACTATCAAAATTGTTTTTCTTTCTATTTAATCAAAAGATACTCTGATTTTACCAAATTGATGCATCACATCAACATGAAAACCTAATGTATAAAAGAAGTGACGTACTTCATGTCAATCCTAAATTATGTTTCCCTTAATTCATTATCAGCTTATGGTTCGTTAGGCCATTACATTTTTAAACCCCTGTCCTTCCTTTACTAGTTTCAACAAAACCACTAAAATTAAATCTTTATATGAGTGCCACAGCTGTCCCCTTTGAGATCAGTAGTATAATTATGAATAGGCATTGCCAGGTTATTTCTGTCACCTGATTAACTTCCATGACACGAAACCTTTGCATTTGATTAGTGGTCTAAGCCGTAAATTTAACGTCTGTTTTCAAAATTCAAGGGTAATTTCTTCAAGCAAAGCTTAGTAGTTAGAATGGCCTATAATATTTAATTTTTAAAATCAGAAACAGGGGAAGTGTTTGTGTGACCAGTTATATTGGGTTAACAGGGATTAAAATAAAAAGAAAGTGGCCTAATTCCAGCTGTGGTAAAATGTTACAATATCAGTACCCCCACAGTACTGAACATTTCTGCTGGCTATAACCCTGATGGTAAAGTCTATTGAGCTATTTGGTGACCTCCCCTGCATGTGTTACAAGTGAAGGTGACCACGATTATGGTTGGTGTCTCTGCAAAAATTTATGCATGTTTTTGCTGAGCTTAGATCTGGCAACTTGAGCTTAAGCATCTTAGGAGTCTCACAGAAAGCAGGTATTGATGGAAAATCTTCAGCATACACGTTCAGAAGCGAAAGCTTAAAAAAAAGAGCAAGTCAACATGTAGTCAAGGAAAACAAAGCAAATACTTTTGTACACTCCAACACTTTCATAGAGTTTTCTTGAAAAATTTTTAAGTCACTTCCTGCTGGGCAAGAGACTTTCCCAGCTTTTACCTAAATTAATATCTCAAGACAAACAGCCTTTATAGTGGAAGTGCTGACAAAAGCTCAACTACATTATTATGATGCCTATGTATAGCTAATAAATGACACCACCTTTCCTAGCAGCTTTTTTTGCATGTTGTAGATAATTGTTAAAGCTCTCTGATGTTATTCCAACCAGAAATTCCTAGATGGTTCTAGTGCTGTTTTCTTTTTGTGTCAAAGCACTGAATGATTTGCTGTGGTCATGACAGGTATACTGTGTCCCAGGCTGATGGAAGCCAGAAATTAAAGAAAAAAAGAAAGGAAGCAAGCGTGAATTTTGTCATGGGCTCAGATATGGCTTGAAGAAGGGACAAACCCAATGATTTACTGTCTATTATGTAAACTACCTGAAACATTATTGTTAAGAAACATGAAAGATATAAGTTTCTGTAATGTCCAGACTTTTGGAACATATATTAAAATCATGTTTACTTACAATAATACAATGTACTGGCAGCTGTTGCTGTAAAATAGCTACAAACACGTGCAGGGACCTGTGTGTGCTGCACAGTTAATAAGCTCCAGGCAGTGTACATACCCCTCAGCCAGAATCCTGTCACCTCTGTTGAATAATTTCTCCCTACGTGCTATATCAAATCAAGGTCTTTACAACGGTTGGAGAAGAGTGACTACTGGGGAGAGGGGTTTTGCAGTGTCAAAAAACTGTGTACCTGTTAGTATTGTGGATGCTTTTGTCTAATGTCCATGACACACAGAAACAGAGCAGAGTTTTATGTGTTAGACCTTAGACAGCCAAATTCATTGGGCAAGGATCATTATTGTGAATGATAAATAGTGGGAAAGGTATAAGCAGAGGGCACATTATAAACCCACTTTATTACTAATCCATGCTAGTACTAAGCTTGTAGGCATGCTACGCATTGCTTTACCCTTAGGCTGTAAGTGGTTGGCAGTAACTAACAGCAAGTATGGAGATGTGTATGACATGCATAGTTGCCTTTCTTAGTCACTAACTCTCAGTAACAAGCATGTGTTTAGCTTCATGCATGCTACAAAATATAGAATGTATTCACTTCTTGCTTCATTATCTCTTTGGAGTGACATACCTGCTGAGAAGATCTTAATTAGGCAGTTATGCTCAGCTGAGCATGTCTGCATGTTTCTGTCAGCATTCCTCTCAGCTTTGTTTCCTTTGATCAAAGGGTGGGTGTGCAGAGCTGTTTTCTTTAAAGGTTCAGTCTTCTGTGGAACGCCATTTCCGATTAAAAAAATCTCAAACAACCAGGAGGGAATTTTAATGTGAATTTCTTTAACTAGCGAAGAAAGTATTGGCCTACCTGCTAAGTATAAATGGAACAGTCATCAAAATCTTTGGGATTCTGGGCAAAAGACATTTTGGCACGTTGCTCATATTATACTCTTTCTACTTTTCCTATGAAAAGGACAGGAAAAAAGCAAATCACCTCTTCTATTTATATTCATCTCTATTTGCATTGTACTTTGTATCTAGATTCAGAACACATATTTTTCAGCAAAATAAAATGGATGAACACAATAAGGAAAGGAATAAACATCACATTTGTTTTTAATCCAAGATCATATTTATTTTATTCTGTGTCTCTTTCATTCCATTATTTAGAACAAACATTAACAAGATTATGGCTCTAATTCTCATTTTCATTATGGATGGTCTGGAGGCATTGTAGCCCAGAGCTTTGACCACCTGTACACACAAATAAGCTGGGCTGGGCCAGCTACCCAGAGTATGGCATTTAATTTTGTTCTGTTAACCTTCTGTCCTCTCCCTGCATTACCAGGGAGGACAAGACAACAGATACACTGTAGGCACAGTTTGACCAGGTGGCAGAGGGAGACCTGGGATGTACAGATTGGCATGTCTTAGACACGAGAGCATTTGGGCTGTGTGCCACAAAAGCATCCCGAAGTCCAAAGGACATCAGGAAGCATGTGGGGATGGTGTATACTCAAGTATCATTCTAAAAGGCAGAGAGAATATGGCAGGACATGCGGCCAAGGTCAAGGGTCCCAATATGCTACAGTTCAAACACAACGCACATTTTTTATATACTCCCATGATAATCCCACTGCTAAAGAGCAATTACTGTACAGGTTAACTGGTGCTTCTGCTGTAGGCTCTTAGATGAAAAAAAGTGTGCCAAGTTGTCTGTGCTCACAGCTAGAGAAGATGGTATGATGTGAGTGGAAATACTTTCCCATGAGGGACTGCAGAAATAATCCAGAGAACAGGGATTATTGGCACTGAGAAGAACAAGTGCTATTTTAAGACTTGGTCCCACTGAACTCGGATCCTGGTGTTCTAGGTAGAACAGGCCTTCTGAAGTGCATTAGGCAGTGCATGCACAAGGACGCAATGATAGATGGTGTGGACGTATCTGTCTATCTAGTGTATGTTACTTGATGAAGTACACCTAACATGGTGATTCCTGTTTCATTGATCATGCAACGTAAAACCATTCTGTTTTGGTGAGCAAGCCCAAGATTTGACGTATAGGCTTAGGCAAAAACTATGCCTAGTGTGCCTAAAACCCTAGAAATGGCTCTAGATGGAATAAATTTCATCTGTTTCACACCAAAAAAAACCCCAAAAGACTGGACAGTCTACCTCCACCAAGATCCTAGGACATTTGGGAGTGTAATTTCTCACAGCCACTGGAACTGCTGATTCCTGGATGAAGGTGTAAAGCTCCAAACTATGTACTATCTTGGCAGAGGAGATGTAGGCAGCTGTTTTCCCAGACAAACCAGGAGATGGAGGGCAACCAGAGGAGTGAAAGGGTAATTCTGAAGTGTATTGTCATCTTGTGCTGTCCTTATACCTTCCTCATTATGAAGTAATCTGTGAGTAAATTTAAGCCCAGGTAGTTGTGGGGTTTTTTTTTTTAGCAACTGAAGTATGAGTAATTTGAAAAAGTGTGAGCCTCTTTTTTGTAGATTAGAAAACGTTAAGAAACTTGGTGACAAAGACATGCAAAACCAAATAGCTTAGAAAAGTGAGGAAGTGGTGGAAGACTACTTGTTATTAAAAAAGGAATAAAAATAGCAGTAGTGGAAAGGACACATAAAAGCATGGAACATTTTCAGTTTAACGAGAATGGTAAGAATATGAAACAGAAGTTCAGGATATGCAGTAGTATTTTTATACATGTGTTTTCAGAGACGGTAGCAAGGGTAGATCTTTGTCTGAATTCTAGTGGGAAAAGTAACATTTAAGTTATGAAGATATTTAAATTCTCTGCAGACACAGCGTGAATTTCAATATGAAGATTTAGCAAAAACCTTATAGGTGAAAGATTGGGTTTATTGAAAGAGAGAACTGAGAGGAAAAGAGACTTTCTAGCCCTCTTTAACAAATCCCAAGAACTCCTTTCCCTGTTGAATTAGTTTCTGTGGAAAATTATTTTGCTTAATTGTACAAGAGAACCCGAGAGGACCTGCTGGTCAACCAAGCAACAAGTTCTGCTATTTAATTTGAAAAAAACCCCAGCCTTCATGTTTTAAAAAAGCTTCCTTTAACTTTCAGTATGTAGGAAGAAAGACCTATCTAGAAGAAGAGATAATAATTGCAAAAGTTAAATGTTTCCGTTATTTAAGGACTTTGTGTTTATATGCTCTTTAATAAGATTCAGTCCAAAAAATTATAACAAGAGAGTTGGTTGAGAAAAAAATCCTGCTTTAAACATGGAGATTAGACTGTTTATTTCACTTTAAAGGAACCTCTCTTCATCTGAGACAGTCATGAGAGGTGAACATGTTGTAATTTAAAGACTCTCTCTTAAAATAGCACATTATAATTTCTTCTCATCACCATATTAAGTGGCAAAGGAAATTCCTTGCTATGGTTACGTGAGTTTTAATGTAAGAGAGATATGCATATTAAGATGCCAGTTTAGTTGGAGGGAATACTTTACACTTTGGAAACAAACAAAAAAATCCTATACATTTTTTTCAGCAGAATACTGACCATATATATATACAGAGATATCTTGGCTGTACTTGAATGAATTATTTAGGAGCCACCAAACAGGGTAGAGCCAGTTCCTTCTCACTTGTAACTGAATTGTATCCTAAGAAGTGTAGGTCACCGACTAACTGGGTCTGTGTTGGCCGAACACTACCCACAAGATTAGTACTTCAGCTGCTAAGGTGAGCTAAGGCATAGTTTTTTGCTACTTATAGGTTACTGGAAGAGATTATTTCAGATGAAGGTCCTCAGTATGTTCCTGAAGAGTTTCAAATACGGCTAAGGAGAAATTCACTAAAGCGCGCTCCGTCTATTGCTTATCAGCTAGCAGTATCAGATAGGTTAGCAGACTAGTTTTGTAGATGCTTTGAAAAGGTACTAGGGAAAAAAAAATATCAGTAGTCTGTCATACAGAAAATTCCAGCAAAGTTATTTCTCAAATGTCAGATGTGAATTAGTTTTGATTTATTTGATTGTGTTTTAGCAAAACAACCAAGAAAACAGGGGAGTAGATGTATTTTTAAACCCTGAGTGCCCATGCTTTGTCTAAGGAGTAAGTTTGGGGAAGGATATTTTGAAGGGGATGTTGCAGTCCCTGTTTTCTGTAGCAGGATTAAAATGAGAGATAATGAAGAAATGGGATGACCATTTGCTCCAAAGAGGAAGTGAATGTTATTGTGACTTATATGACATTCCCTTTGTTTGTGAACAGTAGTCCCATTAATAATCTTATAAGTTAACTAGTCTTCACTTTACTCCTGAGAACTTTCTGAATCTTTAAAACCATTTTGCTTTGTGAAATACCTGGGTTTTCATTTTTCATTAAGAACCAGTCACAAAGGAAACTAGAGGCATCAGTATGTCACCTCCAATTTTAAAAAGTTCTGAGCAGAAAATATTTGATAGTTATTAACCCTAGATAAAGAAAGGAGTATATTAAACTGGAAGCCTTAAATGCCATCCTTTTGTTTTTTACCTTGAAGTGGTAGGAATTATATCTTCCAAAGACTAACCAGCAATTTGCAGCAGGCAGACGAGTGAGGTAGAGCGTAAGGGATCTTTTATCATCGTTATTAATAGCATCTTACATTTTCTGTAACGTCTTTTATCAGTCTCCAAGACTGATCTGTGCTATTACTGAACATGGTTTATTTTTTTAATTCTGTTTTTGAGAAGCTCGCTTGAATATTAAGCCACGACAAACATAAGTTACGTTTAATAATAACACTAACCATACATTCAAATCTGTCACACAACAAACAGAAGCGTCTAAGAAGCATTTTAAAGCACTATATTAATTTATTCTAAAATGTGATAATGTCTTACACTAGGTTAAATACGTTGACTTGAGTGACCCTGAAAGATTTGGTAAACCAAGGGAGAAAGGTTTTTAAAATGATGAGAGTTAGAAATAAAAGAAAATTATAGCCTTGCACATCAGATTCTTGTGTGTGAGATCCTTTGTAACACAGAGATATAAGCACCACATCATTCAGTGCACTCAGCTGAAGGAAGTGAGCAGTGTGACCAAATTAAAGTCTGGAAAAGTAAATATGAGTATTTATGAGATATCTGTAAGTAGGAAACAGCCTTATGATGAAAAGTATCATTAATTGCTACTTCAGTGCTGTAGGTTTTGTGGGTTGCTCTCACTTTGGTGAGTATCTACTTGCCTGTTGAGTGCACAGCTGTCTGGACAGGACAGATCCTGCCTGGCATAGGAATGGGAGGATCTGATGCCTTTACAGAGACATTTCTCCCAGATGAACTCTGCAAAACCCACACTGGCATGCTTTATGGCCACAGCTCTATGAAGCAGAGAAAATTTGCAGACCCACAAAAGCAGGGACTGGGGAGTACAAAGAAATGCTTTCCCTCTCTTATGACACTATCAAAATTGTATCAGCAAGTAAGTAAAAATCATAGATAAAGAATTCTTTCTATAAATAGTTAATTCTTAACTATAGCCTGAGAGGATTTTTATCTTTGTAGCCTCATAGAAATCATTGGTCTTGAACTGGAGTTCTGCCTGCAAATATTTCTCTCGGTGACATATCCCAGATCTGTTATTCTCTGAGACATTTCTCTAACAGCACTCTAGAGAACAGTGTGTTTGAAAGACTCTTGGAGGAGTATATTTTAACAAAATTTTGATGTGTCCCATCTCCCTTTTGGCCTTTCACACGTGAGGCACAACCTGGCACAGCAGAGGTCTGACAGGTTGATGAGGAGATTGATGGTAAGCAAGCAGGCAAACAGATTTTTTTCTATACTTAGGCATATTATTTTACTATTAAGAGACATTACAACTGTTTCCATTTTAGTCTGTGTGTGTCTGAGTTGTCGAAAATGTTAATCATTAGTACAGAAAATGAAATATTTTAGAATTATCTTGAAATAGGGAAACAAGCCTTGAGCAGCGCGATATTCCAAAAAGTAATGTTTACATTGGAAGTCTTGGATCTGAGATTTGCAAGTAGTCATTAGAACTATATGTAAGGTGTTTGCTTTAGGAATCTGCTGTGGGATATCTGATGCTGACAGTAGACTGAAGCTGATAACTTAAAGTGGACAAATGAAGAGCTCCACAGTCTTGACTGTGCTTATGATCTACTCGTAGCCTCCTCTCAGGCCTTCCTCTCCAGCAATTATAACATCATTCCACACTAGTGACCCATTGCTCTCCTGGAGATGATAATTCATTGTCAACACCAGATGTTGTCTCACCTAAGAAGCAGAAGTAACTCCAAACTTTCTGTGTATTTCCTTATTTTATGGCTTTATAAAGGTTAATCTCTAGCAACAAGAGAATTTATTCACTTACAAATTTTGCCTATCACGCCATTCGTGTTTCATTTTTATAGTTGGGAGTTCAAGCTAATGCCACAAAGTAAGAAACTGAAGTAGAAGATCATTTGAATTTCCTCTGGCTATTAGATAGGTAGGTATGAGCAAGGAGTAATAGCACTTTATTTGCAACAAAACGGAAACACTTAAGAGGATAATACAGAATTTCTAGATTAACAAATTGTGGCAACAGATTTAATGCTTCACTGATAAAAGAATTCATAGTGCTATTTTATGGATAGATTCATTGTAGGAATCCATATGGTTATAGCCATAGGACTGACCGAGCTTGGTGTTAAGAAACTCCACTCCAGACCAGGCTTTATTGCAATCTGCACTGTTGTGTTAAATTAGTGTTCCAGCTTGCACTTGCATCCACACGTCTGATTGCCTACATTGCCTGCTTATTGATTTATACTGCAGCTAATGTCTGGAGCAACCAGGTGGAGAAACACAGACACGGAAAATTGAATCCTGTCTTTTTAGGCTCTTTGGCACCTCCGATCTCTCAAACCACAGTGCATAAATCTTGGGTTATTCTTTGTCATAATTGGCTAGATAGTGCAGATTAGAACGGCATAGCAAATCCTCCCCAAAATCCCCACCAAGTGATTCTGGTATTGTGATGTCCGCTGGGGCTGTATCTGGACAATACTCACTTTTCATTCTTTTTGCACACCAATGTTTCTGATTTTTAACCGAGACAGTAAAGAGTGACAGAACAGAAAAGACATAAGGCTGAAATATTGCCTTGCTGAACTTTAGAGTGTTCATGATTATGCAGGAGGAGAAAAAATGACCCTCAAGAATGTTAAAACCAGTGTTGATGTCTTTCCAGATGTTTCTAAAATCATAATATTTAGTTCTGGACAGAGCCTGAGGTCAGCAGTGTTTTTTTCATTTCACCTAATTTCCTGTATTCCAGGAATTTTGCTTCTGTTTCCAGTTAATGCCAGAAACTACAGTTGTGCAATTTGCAAACATGTACTTTTTTAACCCCACAATAGAATTTATCAGTCATGTCCATGATTTTTTGTCACACTGTTCGATGGGACAAACAATTTTGTCAATCTCTCACTCATTATATAACTCATTATACTTTTACCCTTGCAAAAACATGGGGATTGAGAATGGCTGGAAGCGTAGCCCCATTCCCGAACAATTTCTAACTGGCAATGTTGTTAGCAATACAGGGTGGCAAATTGCTCGGGCTACCCAGATTATGTATCATACTCCAAAATTGCTAAGGATTGAGATGACTTCCATTTGCATAGTTATTAAAAAAAAAAATTAAAGACATTCTCTGTACCCTAACAATAAAAATATTTTCCAGGCATCATGTTTTATTTTTTGTGTATATCGTCTTCAATAAAGGACTGATTCTATCCCTGTAGGTATGTAAAATGAAACAAGGTCTGTGCATGTGCAAGGTGGGATTAGAGATTTCTGGTTTTTAATTTAAAGTCTGTTCTTCCTGACCTTTCAAAAGAAATGAGTTACTCATAATGTCTGTGTGACTCCAGAATCTAAAAATACACCTGTAATATATATCTGCATTGCAGAATATATGGTATCAAATGGAATAGTATCGTCCCCCTAAGACTCCATTCTGTGATCTGGTTAGCAGTTCTTTAACATCCCTCTTAGAAATCTCTGTCCTGATCAGAACTTCTGGGGTTTTTTTGACAAGAATAAAGTTTTCTCAGCAGAATAAAGGGAGTAGGATTCAGTGTTCGTTAAAAAAATCACTGCTTTTAAACATTACAAAAGCAAGTGAATTCAGAAAAATCCTGATACATTCTTTTATTTATGGAAATGCTTGGCCTGAGCGTGGGAGAGCATTATCTGTTTTCACCTTCTTATCTCCTGAGAAAGTGAGGGAGAGAGAAAGTAACTTCCATTTCTTAAAATTATACATTTCACAAAATAACTTTCTCTTTAATTAATTTCTTGTCTGAAAAATACCCAGCAAATGGAAAAATAAATATGGGGAATTTAGTCTGAATACTTTCTCCTTTCTTACTACTGGAAGTCATATTTTTGTAGAAAATTAGATGAGAATACACAAATAAAAGTAAAAATACAATGATATTATAATTTATTTGGACTACAAAACTTTGGTGCATATTTCTGTATGGAAAATTGCCATTTTCCATTCAAATTCGAATTGTGTATATTTACATTCTGACTTTAGAACTATTTTAGAAGTCACTGAATGATGAAAAAAAGTCTTACAAAATTACCAGATTCAGATTGGTTGAATTCAACCTTAGTTCCTGTTTCTCCTCCTTTGAAAAGAAGCTAAAGTTTAGTGTCAGACAGTAGCAAGCACCAGGAATAAAACACTTGTGTTGATATCAATTAGCTGATGTGGATTGAAAAGTCTTCTTGGGAGAAGGGAGCAGGTGGTAATGATTTGGGCAAAGTCACTCTTGGATCTGACTGGGAGACTGAGCTTGTCAAGGAAGAGAGAATCTGCCAATTTTTATGCTATCAGGTAAAAAAAAAAATGGTATTTGTTATTATGAAAAAAAGGGTTGCATGAAGATCACATTTGAAACTTTAAAAAATATTTTTATAACTTGAAAATTTTTGATTTTCTAGGGCTATAGTTTTCCAGAATATGTTGAAAATACTTTGAAGTTGCATGAGTAATCAATAAATATTTCTATGGATGGTGTATTCCAACATTACAAATTGAATTTAATTTAAACAAAAATCTTTAATGCAAATGGTCTCCTTTTATGATTATCCCTAAAAATAAATTGCAGTGACTCTTGACTTTGTGCCAGTTGATCCATTATGAGTAATATACTTAGTATTCCAGATCTATCGAGCCGTTCTTGTCTATTTGTATTGCAAGTTACTTTAAAATATGCTTCCTGTTGTGGATATTGATTTATTTAAATGTATTTAGCCAGAAGCATCCAAAAAGAAAAACCACCTAATTTTGTTATTATTTTTTAAACTAGAGTTGAAGTGCATCTAACACTACTTTGAATTATATCTGGTTAAAAACTGTAGGAATTGAAAATCTGTCCATGCTTTCTGCAGTGAACTTTGAAGTCTATGATTTCAACTGAAGGAGCTGAGTTCAAAGTAAGAGAACTGCAGAAGTGCTAAGTGCAAGTAAAGTCCAGTTGTTCAGCATGAAACCAAAAAGCATACCACATCAGGAGAGATGAGATAGAAGCAGGGATAAATTAAAAAAATATTTTTCAGTTTAAAAAATGCCTGGCTGTTTGGTTTTGTGGTTTTTTTGTTTCTTTTTCTCCAAAAAGATGTTTGTGATTTTTTTTCCAGAGGCTCTTACAATCTGGTGCCTGTGAGTCCTGGCACACAGACAGTGCTGAGACTGCCCTGGGGATGTGCCTGGGTTTTGTTTGGGTATTACATCTTCATTTGACTTTGCAGCATATCCCGCAGGCAGGCTGGACTCCTCAGTCAAACAGGAGGGGATTGATAAAGAGCAGGAGACTGGTATTTATGTAAAGGGCTATGGCTAATAATATTGGATGTGCCTTTTGGCATTTGCCCAATACCCTGCAGGGAAAAGCACACACTGAGGTCAGTGCTTGCCTCAGGCAGGTGGAGTGACGGAAAAATTTTCCCCGTCCTTTAGGTAATCCTCTGAGTATATCTACCAGACACTGCAAACAAGAGTGGCTCTGACCACTCAATTAAAAGTTGCAGCTAGCAACGCTAGTTCCCCGGGTTTTTTTTGTGTAATAGCCTGAAGTAGGCCTAGACACTGCGGTGTGAGCTGGGGGGGAAGGAGGCGAGCACGGCCCTCTGCCTCTTGCCGTGCAAGCCCGTCATCACGTAGCAAACATGCAGCGGTCAGGAGGCACGTGAAAGGAGACCTGCTCTGTAGCCCAAGCTGTGGTCCTTGGAGTGAAGTTTTTTATGGCTGTTACAGTTTGCTTGCTCCTCCAGGACTGTCTAGTTTCAAAGCTTAGGTGAGGTGAAATGCCTAAGTGGTGTTTCCTGTAGAAGTGACGTGGTCTCCTGAGCCAGCCTGGAGTTGGGTTTCTGAGCTCCCAAGAGGAGTCAGAGCTCAGACACCTCCTTCGGGCTAGTGCACTGTGCTTTGGGCATTGCTCGTGCGATACCTGCTTTTCCCTCTGAATCTATAGAAACCTCAGTTTCCTGGCTTTGGGATTTGGCTTTGCATCCCCAAACCCAGGTATATATACATATTAAAAAAAAAAAAAAGCTGCCGAAAGGCCAGACTGAAAGCTTGACAAACACCTGGGCTTGGAATTCAGGATGTCTTGACTCAGTACTCAAACTGCTCAAACTGTTGACATGGCAATAGCTAACACGTTAGATGGTTACACAGCAAATACGATTTTACTGTGAGCTACTATCGGTATAAATCACAATGACAGAAACCATTTGTTTAAAAAAAACCCAACTGATGAAAGAGGTGAAAGAAAACTTTGCAAATTGTTGCTGATTTGATTAATAACTTTGGGGGAGGGGGTGGGGAAGGATCACTAGCATATCAGCACTAGAGAAGTCTACTAAGACAGACTGATTAATAGAAAAAATATTACCTGAATGTATAAATGCAGAGATAAGGTGATTTTTATAATTCTGAAGTTATATAAAATACAAGATTAGAAAGATAGGGTATTATTTTCCTTTAAAAAATTCTGGGCAAGGAAGATTCTCAGTAAGTCAGTTCAGTTCTGAATAAGAGTGAAAATAAGACAGTCATATAATACTATATTTGGGAAAGACAACACTTTTTAAACACATATGCAACACCTTAGACATTATGTAAGTCTGTACATAATTCAACAAGACTTACTGATATATTACCTTGTTTGATCAAATATAGCTTCCGTGACTATGATAAATTACTATTTTTGACTCTTTGCTTCCTGCTTAGAGAGACCCCATTAAATAGCACAAAATATAGAAAGCATAGCATATCAGAAACTTTTCTCATACATTTGAAGGGCAAAACCTTTCTACTGGATTTCTTGGTATATCTGGGTTTGTTTCTTTGTTAAAGAGTTCAAAAAATTTTTCGTTAGCTAAACATGTAAGATTATGGGGCTCATCTGAATTTATTTCTGTGAACAAATGGGGAAGTTGGAAATAAAATAATTCATGATGAAATGATCCATGAAGTGGATAATTTCTATTCTAGGCATAAAAAGTTTTACAACAGAACAATTAATTTTGCTTATAGGTAAATAAAGAAAATATATTTAGAAGCTAACTCCTTTAAATATTGCCATATTCATAAAGATGTGCAATATGAGTTTATCTTCAGCTAATGAATCATGACAAGAGCGTGAGTACTTTGCTCTCACATCTGTTCGCTGGTACTGTGGATTGCACACCACCTGCATACTTGGTGATCACTACCATATCGGCTACTCACAATTGTTTCAGTATGAGGCACAAATAGGCACATGTGCACTGTCAGGAGCAGCTGAGACAGATGGAAAAGCTGCACATCAGATGCTGTAAAATGCAGGCATATGTTGGTGAGAGTGTAACATTTTTGGGGAAAATGAATACGTTTATTAAACTCTTTTGAGAAGCTCATCGGTAAGCTGGTCAATGCACCTGGAGAAGACTAATTGGCTAGCACCCAGTCCTGCTGCTGCTTATCTGAAATTATTCTCTTTATGGGAATCCTAAATGTATTAAAACTTTACCAGTCACGGATCTGGCTTGACTCTTATGGCTGTCACTACAGATCTTGCTTTCCTGTCCCACAGCCACTGAGATTAATCCAAGCAAGTGCCTGGTGTGACCAGAGGTTGCCTTTCTCAGTATCTTTCATGGTATGTCTGTAATCTTGCTGCTGTCTGGCGTTTAGTACCGACACTCTCCCATGGTCCCCCAGCCAGACACACATGGTCTGTGCTTCAAAGGCTCTGCACAGTTATTGCTATACTAGTGCAAACCATTGAGGACTATTCATATTTAATTTTAGAAATTTAAGTTGTATGAACCAAGATGAACTGGCTGGATGCTTTATGATGCATGCTGCATAGCCAATTCTTTTATTTATTTAGCATGCTATTTTTTTCTGGATTGTTTTGGCACAGGACAGACTGTCAGGTTTTATCATGTGCAAAATTTCAGGTAGGTTGTTCAAGAATTTTAGGGTAATGTATGCAAAATAAGTGTCTTAAGTAGAAAGAAATTTTTTAGGACTGCATATTGTGGCTAAAAATGGGTGGGTGGAGTTAAATTCAAAAGTCTAAATCTCCCAGTCCAGACGAGTCATAATTAATTGCAAGAGGAATTGAAAGAATAACTTATGGTTTTCCTAATTTCACTGACTTCAATCACTTTCATCTGATGTGTCTCACCTGGGGTAGGTGGTTTTTTTTACCATGGACCTCCTTCCTTTTGACATAGCTATGAAAGGCACGACAGGTGTTTCAGAAGTAGGGTGGTATTTTTTTGACAATAATTGAAGACATTTTTATGTACCTCTGATTTTAGAGGGGGAGCATATGATAGAGGGCTTAGCAATGGTAAAGAGCCTGTGAATGCAGTTTATGAATGAAGTTTGGGCTTAAGCCAATGAAAGGTCCCTGGTGAAGAAAAGCATGGCTGGAAAGCAAGTGAGAAATGCTAAGCACTTACAAACTCTTGCTCTTTTGGGAACTGTGGGGGTATATCTGAAATCACAGCTTGGTCTGATGTTTGAAAAGGTTGCTTGGGGTTAAATTCTGCCATAAGATTTTGGCATCTGGCTCTGATTGGAGTCAATGGAAGTCCTCTGAGTGCATCTGAGGGCACAGTATGACCCTTCCTGCTTGTTTTCACTCACTGTATTTTTATGATATGACACTTCTGGGCAGGGATGGTCTCAACTGCCCATTCACTTTAAAGGCCGTGTATTAGGAAAGCTGTTCTTGTGTTTCCTTTCGTTCTCTGAGCAGTCCTTAGCCTTCTTTCATGACTTTGTTTCTTGTTGATTTATTAAACTGCTAATGCTCAGATCACAGTCTACGAAAATTAAAACTTCAATCTTAAACAAAAAATAAGCAAGTAGATACCGTAAGTACACGATTAGAGCACAAGCAGCTACTGGCAGACATAGCATATTCCATTTTCAGAATTCTTCTCCAAGATTCAATCAATCTTTCAAATTAAATTTCAATCAAATTAAAAATGTGGATTTTCCTTCAAGCCACATTGAGCAATCAAGTCTGACAAACAAGCCACACTATGCTCCTGAAATAGATAATAATATCAGTAATGAGGTATTACTATTAGGAGTAAATGGCTTCTGTAAAATAATAAACTCATTTAATGGGCCAAATGATGATAAAGTACTTTTCATGGATATGCCAGAAGCAGAAATTATTTCATGAGGATTGGAGTGCTAACTTAACATTCCTACTGCAAAGCTCCAGAAGGCTTGAGGCTGATGGCAATCTTGTGATTACCGTAATGGAAAATGAAGTGGGATCCTGAAAGCTGAATGGCCCACAGCCTGTTAAAGTATTCTTTAGGGTGGGCAATACTTAAAATTCTACCTTTTGTTTTGTGTTGAAGCTTGTGTGACTGCAGGATCACTGTGCTCACAACTGAGGCTACTACTGAGCAGAGCTCATTTTGCCAAAATTGGTATGGGATTACCACTGTTATGAGGATGATTTAGGAAATATTTCATGTTACATTTGAATATTAAAAATCTTGCTTTTGTTTGGGCTCATGACATTTTGCCTGTAGATGTAAAGAGCACACGATCTTTTCTCCACTCCTTCCCATAGGGTCAGCTACACTCTCTGGACCCTAATTTGAAGGCATCTCCATCTGGTAGCTTTGCTCGAGCTTTCTGTCCTGTTGCCTGAATTTGTTATTGTACATTTAAACTACGCTCTCTTGTTTTAAAGCTTTCTGAAGATTCCCCAGTCTCAGGAGTCATAGCCACTGAAAACCTAGATTACATATCACTCTGTAATATCAGTGATTCAATATTTAAATGTGCTGTTGCTGTAACAGGATTCTAGTATGACACCAGTATTTATTGCATAATAGAGGAAGAATTAGGCACCCCTGTAGGGAGTGTGTTGCTGCATGCAGGTAGCCTACAGAGAATGATAAATAGAAAAGGACTCTTTGCATGTCTGCCCACCTCTATCACTGGAGCACGCGTGAACAAGCTAAGGTGCCAGGAAGGACCTCCATACAAGAGGGCAGTGAGCAGGAATGAGGACACTTTAATGGAGAAAGGCACCGTTCAAAATGCACTGCTGCCTCATAGACAAAGGAAGATGGCCTTGGCAAGCTGTGAACATTTATTTAGTCCAGTATCACTTGTTCCTAAATACCCTGGGTTCCTGATTTAGTAGGAGGCAGGGAATTATCTGCTTTGAAGAATCAACCCCCCATGTTGTTACCAAAATCCTGTGATTTCCTCTTGGTTCTGCTGCTTGCAATCTGGAAAGTAGTCTCCAGCCCTTCTTTCTGAAGAGCAGGTGTCATGTCAAAACAAGACACACAGTGCTCTGTTTTAAAGATGTTGACAGAGGATTTGTTGTGTTAATGACTGCTAGTAGTGCAGATGGCCAGATGCTGATGTCCCGCTCTGCATCATGGGATGGCAAGGTAAAGCTGCCAAAGGACTTTCTTGTCCTTTTGCCCAAAAGGCCAACAGCTTCCTGGCTTGTATTAGAAATAGTGTGACCAGCAGGACTATGGAATTACCTCTGTACTCAGCACTAACAAGGCCACACCTTGAATACTGTGTCCATTTTTGGGCCCCCTCACTCCAAGAAGGACATTGAGGTGCTGGAGCATGTCCAGAGAAGGGCAATGAAGCTGGTGAAGGGTCTAGAGAACAAGTCTGTGAGGAATGTCTGAGGGAACTGGTATTGCTTAGCCTGGAGAAAAGGAGGCTCAGGTTTATCGCTCTCTACAGCTACCTGAAAGAAGGTTGTAGTGAGTCTGTTCTCCCAAGGAAGAATAGGACGAGAGGAAATGGCCTCAAGATGTTCCAGGGGAGGTTTAGGTTGGATATTAGGAAAAATTTCTTCACTGAAAGGGTTTTTAAGCATTGGAACAGGCTGCCCAGGAGGTGGTGGAGTCACCATCTCTGGAGATATTTAAAGGATGTGTAGATGTGGTGCTGAGGGACATGATTTAGTGGTGACCTGGCAATGCTGGGCTAACAGTTGAACTTGATCTTAAAGGTTTCCCAACCAAATTATTCTATTATTCTCTGAAATGGAAAATGCTCTAAATGATCTTACCTTTAACACTTCAATGACCTCCTGGAGAGACATAGGAGGAAGGCACAGTTTGTAGAGGGGAGGAGATGAGCAACCTCTTTGAAGAGGAGATTAGACTAGAGACCTTCTGAGGTCTCTTCCAGCTTGAATTATCCCCTTTTTTAAAAACTTTTTGTTGTTTGTTTTACTTTCCAGTTGTAGAAAGACTTTTCAACAGTTGCTGGAACCTTGATGAATGTAAGAAAAGAAAAAGGAACATGTTTCTTTGGATGAAATGCAAATATTTCAGTTGCAAAATATTTGGTTTATGCAGAGATGTCACCAAGTTCAGCAATAAGTCAAATAATATGTTTCAGTTTCCTAGGAAGTTTTATTGTGGGAATCAGAGATTTTTCTGAAACTTTTTTATGCACTCACATTTTTCTTACTATGAAAGGGATGAATTTACAGAAGAAAAGAAACAGATGAAAAAATACTGTGGAAGAAGTTTGAAGGGTTCAGAAGAGGTATGATGGATAAACCTGCCTTCCATGTATTAATAAGACAGAGAGAAGGACAAAATGATTTACTCTCAGTTTTCAAAATATGAGATCCAAAGCATAAAACCACAAAGACTTAGGGAAGTATCACCTCCTTGTTTAATCTTTGTTTTCTCAGAACAATATTTTTAAAACAAAAAAATTGGCCACGAGACAGATAAAAAGCAGTTCCTGATGCTTACTCTAACAATTTGTAATCTCATGGAGGATGCCCTATGCATTTGCTAATATTAATAACATTAAGTTATCTTTCTCATTTTCTTTTGTTTTGGTTTTTTGTAGGTTTTTTGTTTTGTTTAGTTTATTTCTTTGTTTTATGTTTAGGTATATATGTGTGGACTGGTTTCCCTAGTTTTCTGTTTGATGTTTCAAAAAATGCTCTGACATTTCTGACTTCTCGTTGAGGGAAACATATGACAAAGATATGTATACTCCCATAAGAATATGAAAAGGCTTGGCTGAAAAAAGCTCATTATCAATAACATTCAGGGAGTATTATGTCATCTGAGAACATTTCTGATGTACTTCCATTAAAATTTCCTGAATGTTTTACGATGGTTTGTGCATTTTCTTTGAGACTGGCCATGCACAGTCTCTTTTCTTTGCAAATCAGGTTCAAAAAACTGTCTTATCACTGCTTAGCATTTTTGTGATGGGCTCAGTTGTGTCTCGCCAGCAATGTTAAGTGTGCGTATAACATAATGTTATCATTTATCAGGAAAAACTCTCTATTCAGGCAAAGGCGCTGGGGAACCATCAAGAGCTGTATTCTAACAATCAGGTATCAGTCTAAATGGCTCATATCCCAGCAGCTGTTGGGAGTATTACGTGAAGGGCTAAGGCCCAGGAGTAGGATACAGCCTCTGCTTGGTTAATCATTGCTTGGAGGAGAGAGAGAATTTTTTTCTTTGGGGATTGCACTGTCTGAAGGTTAATTGTTTAATCTGTTTTGACAAAAATCTGATTAAGTAATGGAACAAGAGTGAAAATGCACGTTGGGGGAATTTTTATTAAACTGAGTATATGGTTTACTGTTTTCTAGTCCAGTAAAAACACTCTGTCTGCTTTTCTCTGCATAGCTGGAATACTTGATTTGTAATTGTGTTGAGCTTGCAAGGCTTCTAGGTGAGAGTAGACATATAGCACGTCTCCTTGGTGCAGAGAAATGCATTCTACTTTTGAAACTAATACTTCAGAAGAGTTGTTGGATTCAGTATGTTCGCATGTGGTTGGTGCTGATTTTTCTCCCTGTATTATGTCTGAGGTCTTCTGGGGGACTAGCGAAGATAGATATCTATTATGTGCTTTCGCCAAGTAGTTTTTGAATTTCTATAAAGAGTTTCCTTGCACAGGTTACCTGAAAAGAAAAAAAAAAAGCCATCCTAATAATCTGTTTGCTGTAGACCCATTGCCAGCATTGCCACAACAGCAAATATATATTTTAGTGCTGTAAATGCTTTTTCATTGTTCACAGCATCTGACAGCATAACAATATAACTTCCTTTTCATGCTTGTTTTTTTTTGTCTTGTTCCATTAGTAGTTATCTCTGGATGGATTAATGGAATTCCATACCCCTAATTAATACATCGTTCATACAAATGGTACATGCTTCTAGCTTTTAACATTACTTCATTTAAATAAGACATTTATTGTTCAAAGGTCTACTCAGACATCTTTCTGTGATATTTTTTCCCCATTGACTCATTTCTATCATGTTTTGATTAATACAACTTGAAAGCTTGTATTTGGAAGACATAACTGATGTCTGTAGCAATCTACTACACTTCATAAATGGAAATAAAATCATTTTTAGATACCAGTGCAATGCAGTCAATCTGGATTCTTAACGTGGTCTTTTTTCCAATCCCCCCAGTGATTCTACAGTTAGAAAGTGTGCAATTATGTCCTTGGTTAAGAAATTCAGAAAAGGAACCACCCGACATTTTCTGAACACTAGCTTTTCAGTCTAAGCAGCGATACCATCTAATTGTTGATCTGAATAAGAAAGGATGCAGTCTGCTACAAGAATTTAATTCCAACACATTGAAGTTAGTGGGAACTCTTTCATGAACGGAAATGGGAGCAGCAGCACGGTTGTATGACACTCACTGCATACAAATTACCTAACTGTTGTTTGAAAAAAGATGAGGACAGGAAATCATCAGAAGCAGAAATGGCGGTAAGGAACATAATTTTTACTATTAATAAAGTTTCCTTCCAGGCTCCTTTCTTGGATCTGGACATGGGGAAAAAAAGTTTCCTTTCACTCTGCTGTATTTATGACAGAGATGGAAGTACTGGTTTAGCTGCCATTGTTCAATTACCTTTTATAAGACAGTTAACAAATACTTAGAAATGTTGGCAAAACATTACTCATTTAGGTTGATATATTCCATGTCAGATGTCTGCCTAGGACAAAACACCTCTGTGTCAAGCAACAGGGCTGAGGACGTACATTGATTTACCACGTTGTCTTTGAAGTGCTCTAGCTCTGTATCCAAAACTGAATAGGAATCTAAATTCATTCTTGGTCATTACCTCCATACCATAAGAAGAGGAATATATTTCTGCTATAGCTCATCCAAAGAAAATCAGAACTTTTTTCTTCCCTGACCTAATGCAGTGTAGCTTGATTGAGATTTTGCTTTTGTTGATATAAATAGTGGAGTTCTGTGTTTCAGCCTGAGAATATAGTAGTGTACTTTGCAGAAATACGAATTCCTTTGGGACTGGAAAAAATCTTTTCTTTCCTAAACATCTTTTCTGATCGTTGTTCTGTCACTTCTTAAAAGTAAAGAAATTAAGATAAACCACAACAGTGAAAAGCCACTCTAGGCCAATAAAAATTACTGCAATAACTCCACCCTCTAGGAAAATACTAGATGAACCACCTTTTGAAGAGATACTGCATTTGAAAGGTGGACACTTGTTTTCAATCATTGGAAGAAAGATAATTAAACTCTCTCTTGTCACCAAGTTAACTTGTTGAGTCTGGCTGTGTACGGAAGTTTCATCTTTGGGGTTGACAAGATAGAGAAGGGATGGGATGTCAGGACCATCATTTCCACAGTCCAAGGGCTTTGGCTCAGTGGTTTGGCAGGGTGCTAAGTTGCTGGGCTGGTAAGAAACTACACAAGTTTCAAACAACCTTATTGAAAAACTGTCCAAACTGATTTTTTTAAAAAGTGCTCTGCTTTCAACGAAGAAGAAAATTCCAAAGGAAAATGTTTTGTTGGATTGTTTTTTTCTTTTCCCCAACCAGCTCTAGAATGTAAAATTATATTATGAATTCAGATTCATGATGCAATAATGAGATGTTTTTATTTATGTTTTAGGGCAAAGAATTAAGCTTTAAATATTGGTAATTATGTAAGATGTTGTTGGCACTATTCTAGTATGCAGAACCTAGTTAGTGCTGGCCAGAAATTTAACTACTTATTTGACCTCTTTAGATCCACAAACATTAATGAATTGGTGTCATTGTTGCTCAGTGGTTTTTACAAAATTAATGTTAAGAAAATGTATGGCTTTCAGTACAATCGATGCTGTGGCAAGACAAAAGGATGAGGAAAGTATGGAGTAATTTGCTTTCACTTCCAGAAGAATAAACTGCATTGAAAATCTATCAGGAGAAAATTAAAGAAAGGCTGAAATATGCAGCCACCTTAGTCTTCTGCAGTAGCAGTGCTGAAACTGAAAAAAAATTGAAGGCTTTGAAAATTTGAAATATTAATGAACAGGAAAAAAATAACCGGTTTAATTTAATTTTGATGTTGTGTATAGAAGTATGTTCTATCTTAATAGAAGGTGATGTGACACAATTTCTTTTTTCATTTGTATCACAAGATTGCTTCCTTCCATTGTACAAAAGAGTGCTGTTTTGTTACACCTTAGCAGCCCTCCTTACTGAGATGCAAGCATTGATCTCTATACCATTTAATATATATTTTAGTGAATTTCATAGATTTTTCGTACAGGTCTTAATTACTTTCATATGAAATACTCTGCATACATTAAAGGGGAAAACCTGAACCTATTGCCTCAGTGATTCTACTGCATAAATCTGCTACCATGGAAGATCTAAATAGATTGCATTTTTAATTTGGCATGAAGCAAAGATGAAAACTAAGTATGATAATTATTTTTATGTATTTGGAGACTGATATAAAAGAATGCCTTTCTCATGAAAAGGCAGGATGTTTGTTTTCAGTATGAAAATGAATAACAAACTATTCTTCCATCAGTTTAATTATTTTTATTTAAAATTACATAAATTAACAGGCTTTATTAAGCACATGGCTGTCTGCCTGCTTCCATGCTAAAGAAAATGGATATTTAAATATGAGATCTTAGTGCTGAATTTCTAAAAGAAATAGGGACCAGATCCAGTAAACCACTTGAATAGGATCTGCAGAAACGTGTGTGACAAGGCTGAGGCAGCTTAACCCACTCTTTAGGCAACAGCTCTGGAAATAAAAATTGCAGGCTGTTCCCAGACTTCCTCTAACAACACTTAGGAGAACACACATACCCCAGAATAAGATGCAAACCCATCATCCTGTTTGGGTGGGAAGCTGCTAAATTCTGTGCAGAGGTGCTTCAAGCCAGCGAAAAGGAAACACTGAGCACAGGTGTGTTTCTGCAATGTCATCACATTCCATGATGTTCATGCATCTGGTACCTTCAAATCTGAAAGACAGATGTCCGCTTGAAGACGGGTGTCTATAATCTTTCTTCCAAAGGGGTAGGTTCTCTTTCCTTACAGGGAGGAAAGTTAGTTATTTCTACAGCTGCATATTTCTTCTAGCCTAGCCTCCTAGAGCAGTCACTGTGGAAGTGCTTCAGCCCATGAAGATTCAAAACGACAGCTCACTCTCCTAGGTACTTTTGGCAGGTGAAGACAATTCAAGATGCTTTAGGAGAGGGAGAGAGACAAAGATAAAATAATTACAGACCTGTAGTCTAATGCTTATCGCACTCATCTCAGTGAGTAGTGTCCAGGTTTTTAGACTGTGTTAAGCACTCACAGTAAGGAAAAGTCCTGGGCTTAAGTGCAGTTAAGTGTTAGGATACTTGCAGGAGAAAAGTGCATTTGGATCTTCATAGGCAAAACAAGGAACCATCCCGTTCCTCCATGAGTGCCCTAATGGCTAATTAGCTGCACAAAAGACAACTGCAAGCTGTAGGGAAACAGCATTGATGGTATATCTTCTGTATGTGTCTTGAGAACATTTATAGATCAAGCCTCCTGAAAGGCAAAGTTGGAGGAGCACCTAGTCTATGCAGGTATCAGACATGCCTAGTTCCATTTCACAAAATGAAATTTTGACACTGAAAGTCCCTATTTATCATGCTTTCTTCATTATAGGAAAACTTGTAAGCTTTGGGTTTGGTCTATGGGTAGTTCTGATACAAATTCTAAATAGCACTATAGCTAGTTTATCAGTAAAATCTGTATTATACAAAATGTGGTAACAAAGAAGGATTAGATTAGGCCAAAAACTGGACATGTATAGAATTTGTGTTATGGCCTCTTCACAAAGTATGTATGTATACCTATACATATGCATATGGACACACAAGGTAGGCCATTTAATTCATTGCATATACAGTCTTAGATTCATCGTAACACAATAATTCTTACAGAAACTTCTGGCTATACTGGCAATGTGAAATGTAAGGAAAAAATAAGAAGAAACTATACAAAATGTCTTTCAAATCAAGTTTGCTATGAGCAACACTGCAGTTTTGATCTCTGCTTCTTCGTATTACAAAGAAGTTGCTAATGCTACAAATAATTATCCTCAGAACTAACTGCATGAATGTGTTGTCCCATTGCCATTAATGAGACTGCTTATGCACATAAAATCAGCGATATGAGTATGTGCTGAGTCAGTGTTCTATATAGTGGCCTTTGGTCCCTTGATAATATTGATGAAGACTATTAGTTCACACACAAGAGAGCTGGGTACAGCACAGCAATGAAGCTGCAGCACCAGTCTCTACTTCCTGGATATTCACTGTGACATTTACCTGAGGTGTGTCTTTATTAATTGTAAATTTGTATGTGGTATGAATTATTCTACTGTTTCATATTGTCTGGTTTTCTAGCCTTAAAGTGCTGTAAATGACAGCACTTTTTTCTTTCTTTTTTTAATTTTTTTTCCTCTCTCTCTTCCACTCCCCCCGCCGCCGTTTATGAACTGAACACCTTGTGCTCTTGGCATGTCTCTTAAGTGGACCTCATTTGGTTCCAAAGGCTAACTGGTAGGACACAGCTTATATTCATAGAGCTACATTATTGTACCCTTCACTCACCTATTTTTGTATTAACTTGGAGGTTTTGTCTAGTTTTTTTGAGAGTGCTAATTGGTAGGAGCTAGAAGTATAACAGGGACTCTGCTAAAACTAAACAGCGAGGATGGTGATAGGCTGGTGGCTGCAGATTTGCTTTGACATGGTTTTGTTTATTATAGAGCACAAAAGGTATTGAAGAGAAACCCAAAGCCTTAGTTGGACACTATCCCATGGTCAGGTTTCTTCTCTTGTCTCTGTTCTAAGCTAATCCATAGTATATGACAGAATAGCAGGTAGAAACATTGTGTAGGTCAGACTGATTTATTACGTTGTTAACCACTACTTTTTTGCTTAGCAAGAAAACTTCTAACTTGTGCAGTGAATTCTCTTGTAGTTGAGCAGATCCTGTGCAAGTGTGCTTGACTGGCATTTACCGGTTTGCAGGATTGTGTCCTAAATGCTGAAATCCTGAAATAACTTTAATTCTTTAATGCCTGAAGCTCTAAACTTTCATCCTCACTCAAACTCAAACCCCAAAGCTACCCTTGAACATTTCCAGTCTTACTCTCCAAAAAACATGATACATTTACCACTGCAAACACTGTTAGTCCTATTAACTCACCACGTCTTGCAGAATTTAGCAATAAACTGAATTCTGCAGCCACTTCTGTCCTAGCCTTATTTTCTCTGATCAGTATTCGTACCACTGTGAGAAATTTCCTAGTCCGTATCAGTTAATCAACCTGCCTGAGAACTCATTATGAAAGCCTGTAGACCTTGCTTTCTGAAGTAGTTCTAGAGGCATGTTTTGCCAGAGGTCAAAGTCATATATTAAGTTAGACATGGGTCCCAATGATGGTGTAATGCTTAAACATAGAGTTAGGTTAATCTTAGGGTGTGGGGAAGAGTAACTACAACTTGGCTTACTGATGTGTTCTTTAATGCTTGTTTAATCCAGGAAGACTAATGATCAGTCAGGACAGCTGGGTATAAGATGAGAGGCAGAGGAGGTGTTTGGAGGAGAAGGATGGTAGAACTTCATTAATTCCAAAGTTCTTCAAAGCTGTTGACATTGGGAATAGGGCTGGCACTGCCAGAAGCTTAAGATCTCGTAGTACTCATGGGATAGGAAAGTCCTATGTAACTAAAATGCAGTGCTTACAGAAATCAATGAACAGAAATCTGTTTAACTTCAGATAATGATGCTTTTGTAATGATTAAGACCAGCTTTAGCATTGTCAAGGGAGTCAGGATTCAGAAAAACAGCATCTGAGGAACCAGCTGCTTGCTGTTTTCTGCAGAGGTCACCAAACTGAGCTGTGCTAGAGACAGAGGCCAGTGTTGTCCAGTGAACAAGGTGGTGTATTGGGATCACTAGGTCATACTCAAACTGCCAGTTGGTCAGGAAAATATGAGCATGGGCAATTTTTTTGTTTCCAGTTCAAGGACTCCACCCCTTGTGGTTATTTGGCTTTCTCCTGAATGTATTTTAGTGGAGGAGATCTGTCACTTGGAAGTACTCTTCAGGCTGCTGCTCCTTGTAAACTTTCCCGAGAGTAAATACTCCCATGCAAAGGTTTGCTGTTTAAAAGTTAACTGGGACTTAATATGCATAATTTATGAGGAAATTTTCTCCTAAGGTGGAAAGAGGCAAGTAACTGTAGTATAAATTGACCTGTTGCAAGATTATATTCCATTTCAGTGGGAACTGCAGGCACTCACTGTCTTGCAGGATCAGTAGTTTAATATCCGCAAATGCGATAGTGAGCCAAGTGTATCCTGTTCATCAGGGGAATTTCAGCAACATTGAGCACTCCCATGCTGAGAACTATGTTTTTCCAGGGGAATGAAGTCAGTCCCGTTCCTGAGCCATTTTACACAAGGCTGGGCAAGACCTTCCGAGAGCAAGTATCTTGCAATGAAAGAAATGGAAAAAACTTTCTTAGCATTTTCCTGCTTCCTATGGAGTGAAATACTGTCTGCTGGGTAAATGACACATCTGTGACAATAGCATATGAGATAGATAGGTATAAGAAGGAAAGTACAGAAATGAAACCTGGCAAAGTTCTTTGTCCTCATCCTGCTGTTTGTGTACAAGAAAGATTCCCAGAGTATTTTGAGCTTCTGGTTTTTTTGACTGAAAACTCCAAAGATCCATAAATTACATCGATTTACTATTAGATTATTCAAATGGTTTTATGGCTTATTTAAGTGGTTTTATTTATAAGTCAAAAGTTGATAAAACATTCATAAAAATATTAATAATTACATTTTAAAATCATTTGGGATGTTTTATTTTAAAAGTTTTTCATATGAGGTCTAGAAAGTATCAAATGGGAGTTACTGTCTCTAGGTCTGTGCCTTCCAAGCTGCATAATTCTGAAGTGTGAAAAGGCTAATCTGATATGCATTCTAGTTATTCTTAATGCATAAGTCTTTTGATACTGGAGCATTAGAAATCTCTCGGAGGGAAGCCATTATCCAAATTTATGCAAGGTTGTGTGAATAATGTTATCCCTCTGCAAGCTTTGCTTCCTATTGCTGGACATGATGCAGTGAGAATAACCTGGCAGCACTCACTCCAATCACTTGTGGAATTTACAGAGAGTTTATGTATTCCCTAAACTAAGCGGACCACAGGTAGGACTAGGATGCTTCTAGGGAAATAAAGACAAAGAATGCTTCCTCTTTTGTTCCCTCACTAGTTTTTTTTAATATAAAGTGCATTACTTTTGGTATTTAAAGAAATTAACTGGCAGCTGTAAGAGATCAGTTTTCTAACATTCAGCGAGTTAATATTTGCAAACATAAAAGTCTTAGTAGAAAATCCATTAAAAACCTGAGAAAATGAACGTGATGCTTGACAATCCTGATTAAGCAAGGTTCATGGGGAGATGTAAAGACCTTTTACTATTCCTGCTGACATAATTAGAAAAAACAGGCAAGTTTAAAGCATGAAAGCCTTTTGACACTTTTGAAATATAAGGCATCAACCTTCAAAGATAAGTACTCGTGGAAAAGAATTGCTCAGAATTTAACTTCCTTATGTTCAGTTAGAGTCTCAGAAAAACGCTGGTTAGCATCAGTTGAACAAGATTCCTCAAGGGAATATCATGGCAAAGGGAGAGCCCAGATGGTGCTGAGAGGGGGAGAAGGTGGCGTTATTTTCTGATGAACACTCAGTGATAAGTTAGAGGGCAAAAAGGGAAAAAAAAGAAATCACAATCTGACACAAAAGCAGAATATTTTTTGTGTCTTTGATTTTTAATGTTCAGGACAGTTACAAATTTGAGTTTCTGTGCAGTACAACCACACTTAAAATACAGTTACCCTTTCTGTATTTTCTTGTGCAACAATATATATAGTGCTTCTATATAGCTAAAGAGGTTTTTTTAAACAGATAAAGCTGTCATCTTTGATACAGTTAAAAAAACAAGCTAAACACATGTCACATTATGTAATCCCAGAAGCCTTTTGACATAGGCTTTTCTACAAACTAAAAGAATCAATGATACAGAGGATCATAGGGTTAAAAAAATAATTGTCCATCAGTTTTATTAAAGACCTGTGCACTGGATGCATGCCAGATGAAGTGTAGCTTTCCCTAGAGTCACTGAAGAAGAGTTTTTGCAAACTGTGGATTCTATCTAAAAGAGTTAGAGACTCCTGGAGGGATTTTTTTTCCTTTTCACTACGTAACTCATCAATAAACCATTCCCTCAGTTTCCTGTGTGAGAAAAATCACAATCCTTTATGTAATAAAACCAGAAATGGTCTCTCGTTCCACTCAGAAGGATTTGAGCCGGAACTAAACTTTTGAACTGCTGTTGGTAAAGAAACCAATGGCTGAGAGAGATTGCTAGGTCCAAAAGGTACAATGACTTGATGTGGTTTGTTATTTATTTTGTGTATTTACAGTTGTAGACCAACAAAAGAGAGTTTTACTGCCCACTCCCTCCCCAGATTATTTTTCCCATATCTAGAAGCTAAACAAATGTTAGCTCATGGATATATGTCATTGTCCATTGCAGTATCACAAAACTGTTTGGTAGCTCTGTGTGCATGCAAGAAAATGGAGAAGATGTAATTTCATGTGGGAGTGGAAGAGGGTTGGGCATAAAGCTGTATGTTTAAAGGAAGAAAGGATCAGTCCTGAGGGACTGGCTCAGGGAGGAAGGATTTAAACCTTAATCATGTCCACATTCTCCTCCTACAGAACTAATATTTCATCTCTATATTGAAGTTAGTAGTTTTCAGGAGAAAGGAGCAATAGCTGAGAACAGTCTGAATTTTCAGCTCAGCCTGAAAAATTCCTTCCAAGTGTCTAGAGAAGGAATGCTAAGTGCAGGTGGAGTGGCGATATAATGGGCTGGGGGAGCTGTCCAGACTGTTTAGAGTATTTGATTTTGTGAATAACAATAAAGTCTTTTCCACTGACCTCTGAAGGATTAATTTCTTAATTTAGTACTCAGTGGCAAAGAAGCCAGTAGGAAAAAAAAAATAATTGGATGTGCATGTAATGAATTGCAGTGTTTATAGTTTGTATAAGGCACAAACCTCTTAATCTGCTGATTGCAGTTGAATTTGAAAAGTGTTAATTCATGAGCGCTGACATTTCAATTATTTTGTTATTAATACGTTTTGCATTCACCTGTACTGCTGTTTTAGCATCATTTCAATAGCCCTGCTAAACAACACTAGACAGATGATGGGAAATGCCATATCACCATGCATTTTTCTAAAGGAGGGTGTGGAAAATTTAATGAGACTTTTATTTGATTTAAGGAGGCTGTTTTTCAAAGCAGAAATACAAGGTGGTGTTAAATTGTGCTGACAAAGGAAGGTAGAAAGTGAAAAAAAATCAATTCCATTGAAATTTTAGACTTGTTCAAGCAATAATTCTTTTTTTGCTTGACATATTTATCGGTGTCCTGTTGTAAATGGCTTAATATTTCTTAGAAGTGCTGCGTTCATTTTCAGTTCTAAATTATTCTTTTTCTTTCTTCTCTCTATTAGATGGATTTAATCACAAAGATAATTACCTAAGTCATGTTGTCTTACAATTTAAGCACATAAGAAGGGAAATAAATATAAAGGAATGCAGACAATTACATGAAAGTGCTTTTCCAGGAGTAACTTTTTCCTGGTTATAGTGAAATTATTACAGAAATAAAACAGTGATATGCCTTTAATGTTGTGACATGCAGACTGTGTAATATGATAATTCCAGACCACATTTCTTGGATCAACTAAAAAAGCCAATGCATTTAAAACCAGACAGGTGTTATGACCACACAACTGCCTGGATTTGCATATGGTGGGACTGTCAAAGAGAATGCCTAAATTCTCTTGTATGAAACTAAAAGCGCTTTTGTTGATGTGATTCAGCCAGTCTGCATGTGTCATGGGGGAGACCTGATACTCCCGGATCTGGGGATGCCATTCTGTGGCATGGCAGTGTACCAGGAGTAGGACTGCAACACGTGACCCTCTTCTAATAGGTGTGTAACCACCTTGAGTAGGATTTATTTAAATCCTGAATATGATCTCATTAAATCAAGGTTTTGTTTTCTCTTCTAGACAAACCTAGGAAGAAGAGAGATGATTTTAAAACCACCCTTTAGCTTGCCCTATTTTGCCATCTGGCATGTGAAGTAAGAAATGGGAAACCAACATTATAAATAGTAATGGCAATACTGGAGCTCCTGGAGATACAGATTTTCCCCTCTGACCAAAAGCTGTGAGATATGAGCCCTTAACAACAAAGGACATGATTTTTAATACTGTTAGTAATTCCCCTTGGTGGTATTAAAGATGCATTATTTGTGGAAATTTCTATTCTGAATACATCAGAGTGCATCTCTTCAAGGTAAGTAAACTAACTAGCCAAGTGATAAGATAAAGCTGTACTTTTAGTCCCTTCATAATCTTTTTAAGCAATTTGAAGGCATTTTTTTAGGTTAGGTGATGAAATTGGGTACCTACTTTATTCCATGGACTTTTTCTTAGTGCATACAATGGTTACACAATCTTTCCTGAGGCTACTTCTCAAGAATATTTGTCTTTTCTTCCATGGTCCACGTAACAAAGATCAGTTATTTCTAGTGATGAAGGAACGTTCATATGGACAAACAATGTCATTAACAGGGGCTAAATAATACTTTTTACAGACCATTGCGATGTGATTAGTGATCACTTCAGCAATTGTTTGAGGGATTTTTTTCCCCAAACAAACTCCTTTCTGAGAACTTTGCTATTTCATTTTTACTGCAAAGATAAATGTCTCAGTTTAGTGGAAGCAAAGAACCTTTTGTCTCTGTGCATAATAATGCAATAGGAATTGAATCATTAATACTAACATTTGTGCGTTTGTTACCAACCTATCCTGCCTGTCTGTGAGTGACTGTAATAACCTCTCTTCTGACATTTATGTGCATATTATGTCAGAACCGCATTTCAGAATTCCTTTGACTTCTTCAAGAGCTGTAGATGGGGAAAGTAACTTTGATAGCTCTCTGAAAAGCTACCTTTGTCTGCAGCTGCTCAACTCGGGAATACTTCTTAAGTTAACAACAATTTTAGCCCTATTCTAAAAAGATCTGAGAGCCTTAAAACGAGCCAGAACTAATGCCTAATATAAAATATAGTGGAAAAGTTTCATTTACGGATATTTTCTATTAATTAAAAAAAAAATCTTGATATAGGTCTAGTTATAAGTTCTGAGCTTCTGTGACATTTAAAAACAAGTAGAATGATGTATACTTCTTTACTATACTGGAATTACCCATGAATAAATAAAAGTGATCAACAATTGTCTGCTCTCAATTTATGAAAACTACTATATAAATTATTATCAAGTTGTACCAATTTTGATAAGCACCATCCAAAAAGGAAAAAATAACGGAGCCACTCATGCCCCACAGAGCTTACAATCAACAGCAGAGGCTAAGTCAATACAAATGATGATAAATAATAGTAAAGAGATGCTTGCGTACTGATGATACACTGTAGAAAACTGTTGACCATCTTATCATTTAGCCAGCCCAGTGATACAGCACTCTCTATTAGCCACTGCCCCACGCTCCCTGTCAACAGCCAGGCACTTTTCACTGTGTAGCCCAGCCATCCCACATTGCACTGGAGTCTGATGTGCTGACAACTGGGAAAGGAGAAGTGTAAATTGGCACCAGTGGTCCCCTAACAAAGGAAACTGAAGGCGCTTAACACCAACCAGTGTTTCTTGGGTGAAGACGTAGCTTCATCCCTTTCTCTGCTTCCATTCCCCCAGTGCTTGAAAAAAAACCAATGAGCCCTTTCTAAGAAGGTGGGCTTTCTTCCACATTTCCAGTGTACTGTATCTCAGTTAAGTCTGGCCCATTTTTGTCATAGTAGAGTTAGGATTGTAATCACTTTAAAGTCTTGATATAGTCAATTACAAGAAATAGATATGTCTCTGTAGCAATTTTCACCTTCGGGGGCTGGATTGTCTTCTCCACTGAATAGTAACTCTTGATTTTAGAAAAACTTGGATAAACAGGAGCTTAAGTGTTTAGTTGGGTTTTATTCTGACTTTCCAGAAGGACACATGAGGTTAGAGTTCAAGGCATAGAGAAATATTATTTCACAGATGGATATCAGTCTTCGTGCCATCTCTCTTCCTTTTTGTCAGAATCGCACAAGCTAACTAGTTGGGGGAGTGTTTTAGCTCCCTTAACTGGTATGACTTTAACTAAGCCTGGAAATAGACCTATATACCTATTAGGATAGAGATGTATCTGATTCTGTTGCATGGCTATGTCTATGTGGACAAACATTTGTATAATTACATTGTTTTTGATTTGCGAGGAAAGTGTGTGCTCCTCTCCTGATCCAAAGGTCAAGCAAATCCTGTCAGGCGTAAGGGCAAGACCACACTGAATAAGAGTAACGTGGCCCTGGGCTGGAACAGGTCTCCCTGAGTTCAGAATGCTCCTGGGCATGGCAGTACCTCCCCTCTTCATGTGGGAAAGACTGCTGGTCCCCACTCATCCTCAATCCTTAGAGGAATTCAGGCAATGCCTGAAGAGACCAGGGATCTGTGGGTAGTGCTCATGAAAAGGATCCAGCCCTTTTAAGCTTGAGCAGCACTTGAAGCCAAAAGTGTGATGTGAAAGGAATAGAACAGCATGATGAAATGATTGGTGATAAGCTTGGAATATTTTCGATGCTGTTACATGTAGCTTTTTCAGACATTCCAGATCAACAGAGGAAGCTAGATCTGATTATCATATTGACAGAGTAAATCTATGCATTCTACATTATGGCTCTGAGACCACACTGTTCGCAAGGAGCAGTCCCAGCTTTGTGACAGAAACTCAGTAAAAGATGACCCAGACATTCCTGTTCATTCTGGACCTGACTATAAACTCTCAAAATAATTCAAAAGCTTAAGCATTTCTCAACTGGCTGCAAGGACCTTTAAATTACTCTGTGCATAGAACCAGAAATGATGAAGCAGCAGCCTCGAGTATTGAGAAAACAGAAAAGAAGTTATGTTTTTCATTAATGGGAGAAATAATAATAATAGGAAGACTCCAAAAACATGACTGCAAAAACTTTCTTTGAAAAGGAGGTTAAATCAACACTTGGTAGAGAAGATGACAGTAATTAGATAAGGTTCAAATCTCCACCTGTGGATGATTAAGAAACTTAGCTATGGACTAGCACTGGAAGAAAAATGCTTTAACAGAGGAGTAGTTAAGAAAAACTTTTAATTAATTCTATTAATTCTCAAGCCTGTTTAATGCAGCTTAGAAGAAGAAATAAAATGTTGGCTGTTAATGTTCAAATGAAAGCATGAAATCTTTTAAAAGAAAGACAAAACATTAGAAATCGCTGTAGAAAAAATAATAATGTTTTAGGTATTTAAAAAATTTTAAAAGTACATTGCACAGATTCCATTCAACCTAATTCTTAATTAGACAAAGATATTGTGTATGTATTTTTTTCATCAGGAAAATTGAGTGCAGCTTTATGGAAATGAAATAATTTTTGAAAAATGAATATACATTTGTATCAAATCAGTTTCCTCTGTGGATTATGCTTATAATTATGAATATGAGCATAAAAGCAGCTAGATATAAACATTCCTTTGCAAACTGTGGATTTATTATACACTTGGGAAACAGCAGGCCTACAATTATCAAAAGGAGAAGGTATTATCTGGGAAAACTGCATTTCTTGGGTAGCTTGAGACATGCAGACTTAAGCCCATGAGCTTGGCTGGTGTTCCCTGGGTCCCAGTTCTTCAAACAGGTTTGCCTTGTAGGAAATTCCCCTGATGTCTGCAAATCTCCTCACATGGTAAAAGCCCAGAAATACTCAGGATAAAGTCCTAGTTTTCTGAAAGTCAACGGCAAAACTTCTGGCTATCGTGTGGCCTGGATTTTACACAAGTCTCATTAATAAATCCCATTTTCTTCATAAAGCATCACCACCAATTATGTATGAAGAGTGGGAATTTTAGTAGAAAGCAAAGAATGGGAAGTAGTGTCTCCAGGAGAACGAAAGACAAAATCACTTACAAGTTTGATATGGTTGGATGAAAGAACTGAACATATTTCAAGCCATAGTAAGACTGGAATTTTTTCAGCATTTTGTTCTTGGGGGGTTGGGTAGGCAATTAGATTTTTACTTCTGATTTAATATTCGTCTGTGCATTAATGTACTTCTGTGCACCTTTTGCACAGTTATACATATTCTCCTCTCTCTGTTAGAGTACCAATTAGAGGACCATGAGATTTCTGTAGAGCTATGCACAATAGAAACACAAGCTCCTTGTTTGTTAACTTATTGAACAAAGAGGTACCTAATGTGTAAAAAGTGGACAGGAAAGAAAAACAGAAGCATAAAGAAATGAAGAGACCACACTTAACACTGCAGTTGTACCTGGTCCCCTCAACTGACAGGCTTCTGTCCAGTAATGTGGAGTTCTCTCCAAACAGGACTTTTTCCTTTTGGAAATGTAGTCCAGAGATGGCTACTGTGAATGTGCTGATAACAATGGGAACTTGTGGTACTGATTGTTTGCTGCGACTTGAGATATATTTGGAGAAAACTCTTGCACAAAAATCCCTTCATTAGGTACTGTGCTGTCTTTCCCTGAGTCCATGGACTGAGATAAATAAAGAAATGGTGATAGACAGTATTTGCTACCAGCAGACTTGAGACAACTCCCAGTGTCTGGAATGGAAAATCAATCTGAGAATCTGGAAGAGAACATAAAGCAATTAACTAGTATATTGATTCCAACTGATCTACTTGGAAAAGTGATGATCTCTTCTCAGTCATAGGAAGAGCTTTGTTGTTATTGTCCACAGTTTACATTGTCTGATGCCATTTATTTACTGTATTTGTAGGTAATAAAAATATGTAAATCTGACATGAGAGAAACAGAAAGAGATTTTATTTTATTTTTCTTATTTGTTATTTCTTGCCTTTTTTGAAAGGAATTATAACCATCAGTGGTGAAAAAATGTTTCTGTACTTCCCCTTAAAATGGGCTTACTGCATTAGAATTCTGCACTGATATTGAAACTCACAGAAACACCATATGATCAGCTCGATGAGGAACAACGCAGTCAGACCCCTCTTTTCAAGTGTATTTTAATATGACATATTTCTTACAGTTTGGGATCTAATGTGGTGGAGGCACCCACAAAACAGACAGTAGTAGCTACCCAAAAATGCAGATTTACTGAGATCAATGTTGCCCGGCATTCTGACAGTCCAAAGTTAATTACAAGTTTGGATGTCAGTTGGGAATATATTACTACACAACACTCTTTCACGGGCACGCCCTTGCCGTGGGGAAAGAGCTTGCGTGCCCTTGTGAAGTTGAGAGCTATGCTGGTGGTGACATATGCCTCCGGTAGGGTCTCCCAAGCCTGACAGGTCTCAACTGAAGGGTCAGACAAAGTGTGTCCACGGGCAGGATGGGCTCACTAGCCTTCGGGCAACCATCCTAGGAGAAGGACAACTCTAACTCCAAACCTGGGCAGATGGAGCTCGATTAGCCCTGTAAGGCCATCCATCTAAGAGAAGGATACTCTAACCAAACCTACGACCTGAGGACTTCGCTGTCACCGTCCAAGCTCGCTAGGCCCTGGCAGATGAACCTCAGGTGTAAAGGGTGGGGCCAGTCTCGCGCACGCTGCACCTCACCTAAAAAAATCCACCGCGCAGGCTTGAAGGGTGTACTCACTTTTAAAGCCCTTCCCAAATCTTCGTCCGCGAAGCCAAGCCATGACTACACAACAAATTCCTAAACTTTTAAGGAATGCTCTTTAAGAAAGATGAACCAATGCATACTTACCTGTAGAAGGGAAAATCTCCCATTCAATGGTACCTAAAACTAAGGGGTCACTCACCCAAATGGGGGCAAGGATTTACTCAAGGATATCCTGAAGAAACAATTCACTCAGCAAAGGAGAGGTGAGGGCTTATTTGATCCCGGGTAGTTTCTTTGGATGTCATCCCAACCCAAGGGGAGAGTCCCAACTGCAAACCTGCTGCTCCAAGGAGGACCAACTCCAGTTTGGTTCTCTGGAAGGGCTCCGTTTATACCCTAGCTGAGTCTGAACTGTGGTCATTCTAATTAGTTGGGGACAAACGCAGGACAAAGGCAGGCTAAGGGACTGGACTGTGGGGCACCAAGTAATAGCCATGAGGGGTTGAGCTGATCTTTATCAGGTGTTTGGGCAAGACCTGGTCTGTGAGAGGTCCTTGTCTGGGTGGCTGCACCTGACACATCTAATCTCAGATGCATTTAATCTTGGTGTCCCTCTAATAGCAATGGTTTATTTTCTGTGCTAAACAATTGTTTTGCTAAAACAAATAAAGAAGCCCGATGATATCCTGCAACTCCATTTATGCGGAATTTAAAAAGCTTTTACAGAGACTTACCATGGGTGTCAACTGAAAATTACTCAGAATAAAAAGAATTTCTTTACAGCTTATGTTGGTTTTTGAGTGTTAGTCTTGAGATCCAAATCAGGTCCAAACTGTCTGGAGTCCATAATTAAAATCAGACATAGCCTGATGATGCTTCAATATTGCTAGATTATCCCCCATAGCTCATATGAGTTATGATACAATTGAATTTACATGTTCACAAAAAAGATCCTGCTTCATCTGTAGGGAAAAAATTAATAAGAAAGTTTTATGGTTGAAAGCCAATTCATTAATCTTCCCTGCCATGTATAAAAATCTGCTGCATTTAGCAATGGTAGATTTAGAAGGGATAGTGTAGAAAGCATGGCTATAATAATCATATATTTCATATCATGGCTAGTTACGAATGCACAATGCGGGAAAGCCTGTTTCAGTGTGTTGGATTTCTTTCTTTCTTTTATTTTAATTGTGATATGGAAGACCATTGCCTTTACATCTTTAATGCTCTAAGAATGACTGCCCTTTAGGTGTTCTGATAGCAGTCCTGCAGTATGTGCTAGACCACTGAGAAAGGCTGTTATGTACGTGTACTCTTCTTTTTTTTCTCTTTTATTTTCAGGAATCATTGTTGTGGTAGTTCCAGTTGGTGCCATCCTTGATAAGGTAGGACTGCATTCACCACGAGGGCATAGGATTACTGTTCTCACTAAACCTGTGAGATTATGGCTTGAGTTTGGTGCAGATAAGAACGGGTGTAAATTATAGAAATGACCAATTATGAGAAGGTAAGAGCTTGTTATGTCCATGGGTGTCCTGTTCATGTGATAAACAGATGTACGTGGTTGGCTGTGCATCATCCTAAACACCTGCAGTGTGGATATAGACAGTGCTCCAGACTGCGATGCCCACACTGGAATGACCTAAGAAAACAATGGAGAGGTGTGCAAACTTTTGAGTAAAGGCCCTAGATGAAAATAAAAGGATCCAGGACCTGACACACCCCTGGAGAAAGGAGAAGTCGCAATATACATTGAAGATATACCTGGTGAGAAAATTGTTCTTTGGTAAAGGGATGCATTTTTATGAACTTTTTCAAGACTGGAAAAGTAGAAATGGGAGGAACTTGTACAAGATACAATTTTCCTGTGGATTATTTTTAAGCAAGATCATTTAGTGAGCTTCTTTACTGTGAGACCTCCACAAATCGCTCTGTTTGTCCATCTGTGAGGATGCAATAAATGTAAACGAGGAAAACAAATAGGTTAGGGGAGTGGGAAGGCAGAAATCCCTTAAGAGGTCCTTAAGACACATTTGCTACCAAAGTCAGTACATAATGAAATTAATCTCATATTGTTGTAAATGTCTGTAAGTTAAAAACTAAAAGAGTTTTGACAATGTGTAAATTGCATTTATAAACTGGGCCTGATTGATAAGCTGAATTATTTTCTGCTATTGATGATAGGTCCGGAATACGGTCCTTGTCTGAAATGATTCAAGTACTGGGAATTAACATTTATTATACACAGAGATGCACAGCGTCATCCTAGTTTGCGAGGTGGTGAGAGACTGCTATCGGAAGATATGTTGGTGCCTTTTCTGATTTGTATTCCCATGTTGTCTTTCATCCAGCAAAGGGAGTCCGTTGTAGTTTGAAGCAGGTGATAGAGGGTGCAGGGTTGGAGCATCTAAACTCAGTCAACATGCTTTTCACCTGGTCCTGGGAGTACCTGAGACTGCTAGTTGTATGCCTGAAGTTCAAAGAGTAACAAAGATATTTTCATAAGGGAAATGATATCCAGATTTAATTTTGAAAGCACAACAATTGTGGCAAAACAAGAAAATGAGCTGACTCTACATATGCCGACAATCACCCTTTTCCAAACTTACCTGTGAGAATGGGCCAGGTAACTTATGTTACATGCTGAACTCAAGCCCATCTGCCTCAGGGGTTAAAGTGAGAAGGAGTGAAAAACGCCCACAGCCATCCACACACTTGTCATGTTTGTGGATGAATAGTGGATTTATGTGACCACACGCGCTGCACAGGGTGATGACCAGAGTGATGATGACCTTTGCTTTAGCACGTGCATGGTATGTCTGAGACATCACACAATGATGAACTCACTGTCTAGCCACTGTACGGTTCTTGCACACATATTTCAGTCTCAGAAATCACAGACAGAAATATGAAGTCCCAGAGCTGTAAATCACTGTTTTCTCACTGAGAAATCCTAAGGCTGATGAAGCTGGGGTTGGCTTCAAGCCTGTACAGGAACAATGGAGATATTTGGTCTGTGAAAAGTCTGGAGGTTTTAAACAAATCACTGAAGTCTTCAGACTGTGGAGTTTTCAGGTGTGGAAAATGATATGACAAAAGAGAGCTGAATAGATGATAGGTTTTTATATTTTAAAATATTTTTCATAGTCATATTTCTTGAATCCAGTACCATTTGTCAGATCTTGCTGTGGAGATTCAATGTTGAACTGCTATTATTGCCAGGTAGGCAAACAGTTTTCCATCTCATTTTAGCTTGGAGACAACTTTTTATTTCATCTCCAAATCACAAGTCTTCTTGATTAAGCTCTCAGGCAGAAAGTTCCCGTTTCCACATTGGTGTGTTTCCAAAAGTAGTGCTTTCAGCCAACAAAAAAAGAATAAGCCAACAATTCCTTTCCTCCTCAGAGCACTTTACCTTTACTCAAAGTGCTTATTCCATTCTTATACTTACTAAAGTTGGATGAAAGCTGTTTGGGATGGCCTGTTTTGTTTGCTGCGAAACAGTAGCAACTTGTTTTCCTAAAAATAATCTCTATGTTTTTCCCTGTGAATGTGTATTTTTCATTTTTGGAAAAAAATTTTTCTCACTATTCAGAAGCATCAGGACTGAATAGAAAACTGTAGGTCTACTTTCAGGAATGGCATGAAAAATATATGCTGTATTACACTTTATTTTATCTTTCATGCTTCTCGGAGAAACAGTTCATACTGTCTGAAGGGGACCAAGAAAAAAGCGACAACCAGAACTTCACTAGAATTTTTATTCCATGAAAAAGGCAGGTGGGTTAAAAACATGATCAAGTTCAATACCCAGAATACTCTCCCGTCCATTGCAGCATCACTCACTGCTTCTTCCTGTGTGTGGTGTTTCCCTAATGGTTATTAATATTATATGAGTTCTTCAAAACTGCTCTGCGTGAACTAGAGCTGAGTGCTATCATGGAAGGGAATGATACTGGGAAAAGTATTCACAAGTTTCAAAGTTATGGATACAGAAAGAGTGCTTCAGTGTCATCTCTTGCTCTACCCGAATACCCACCCCTGCCCCACAGCTAAGGAAATCTGCATGGGAGTCTTCTCCACCAGAAAATGTTCATTAGAAAAAGGTAAGAAAAAGCACTAAGTAAAGTTATTCATTTCAGCCCATTTGAATGCGCTTCCCATGATCATTGTATTCAGCTGCCGTAGCTCTCTGCCTCTGTTCATTAAGAGCTTTAGAAGCATACCTGAAACATCTGAGCAGCCGCAAATCAAGGATGAGTTTTCTTGCAATACTTTTATTTTTCTGATTAAAGTTGCCATGTACTCTTAAAAACCAGATTTTTCCTGGTACAGAGGAGACAGATATGCAAGGTGATGCATGTCAGTTATACACTTAACCACTCATGTTCAGGACTCAGATGCCTTCCCGCAGAACAGAGACCAACAGGATGGAACAAATAACGAAAGGAGGAGACTGAACCATCGGACAGGCAGAGCAAAGGCTGCCCTGCCCCACACTCATAAAACCAGTAGGCTGTGACTTCCAGCCACATGCCTTAATCAAGGTATGAGACTTTGGTTTATTATGTGTAATGTGCTGGCTGAACAATTTGCTCAGTAATTTAAACCAGGCATAAGACTTAAAGCTATGGGATGAGAGAATTGGCCTTTGTGTTGTCTCTACAGTGTCATGACCATCCATACTTTAAAAGGAAAATACTTATTCTCTTGTTCAACTCTAGCCATTGTGCCTTCTACAGATTCTGTGACACTCCAGAGTTACTTGTTCTGCCTTTAGTTAAGATTCACAATGTCACCTACTGTTGTAAGGTTTTGTTTTCAATTTCAATCATACTTCCGTTAAGTTTACACCTAGGGATATGTCATATAGTCAGGCACTCTGAAAGATTAATCAAAACCAATCCAACCATTTTAGAAAAAATGATAGATGGAAAATGCTGTTTGCTTATATTGAAAGTACTTAAATGAGAAGCATTTATTACCTGTGTCCTTCAAGGTAGAAGCTGGAAGAGTGGTTCACAATTGTTTCTCTGTTGCCAGGTGAAACTGCTTAAATATGCAAAATCTGAGTATTTAAATTTAAAATCTCCAGTAGAAACCTTTGCAACATGTGAGACAAAAAGACCAATATTTCTCAACTTGTGGTCTGTACCAGAAAGCTAGATAAAAAGCTATAGCTTGGAGACAAGCAGGAAGAGCAAGTAAGTTATTTGGCAGAGCAATACTTTGTCTCTTTAATGGTTTTCTGCTCATTGTACAACTTCATCTGGAGAATGTTAATGAAATAATGTGAAATACATGTCTGATGAGACTAAGGCAATGTAATAAGAGACTTTGTAGGTAACGTTTTGTGACTTTTTAAAGAGTGTTTTTTGTTTGTTATTGCCTTAAGCTTGTTCAATGTGCTCGATTTACATCTGACTTTTTTCTCAGATGAGCTTTCTGTGAAATAGGTTCTGTGAAACAGAAAATAGTGAAGATGCCAAAGCTTATAATAAAGGAGAGTTTAGAAACAAAGTTTCGATCTGAGGCAGACAGATTAAGGTCCCGACTTTTTCCAGCACTGAATACCAAATAGTTCCAGCTGATTTCAGGGTTTAAGAACAACAGTGACTTCTTCCTCTGCCGTGGGGTAGTTACAATTTTGTGCTATACCTGTTCTGGCTCTCCGTACCTAACCTGGCACACTGGGAGGACAGCTGGACCACAGGCGCTGGCAGTCCACTTACTTACCTGAAGGGTGGTGTCACACAACAGGACTAGACAGCTGGCCAGTGCTAAACAAAACATGTTTGCAGCAGCTTTACTTTTGAATACATTTTTTTTTTGCTGTTACACCTTAAAAACAGGTCTTTCCTCTCCATCTCCATTGCTTCTCAATTCTTCACTTGTCCACATAATGCTGTATCCTGCAGGATGAGGCAAGGTTCGGATATGCAGAGCTGGTGCCTGCCATGTCTTCATTATCTGGCTCAGCACAAGGTTCCCACATTGCTCTGTGAGGAGGCATAGAGGGTGAAGAAATGGGGATAAGCACCTTGCAGCATTTCTCCCCAGCAAGACCATACCAGATACTCATATGTAGTCCCCAATGTGAGGGAAGAGATGTCCTCATTCACAAAATTTTCCCCAGCTTTGTTCCAGGAAGCATCATACAGCACAGTGCTAGACAGAGCTCATTTTAGCAGCCTTAAACATCTTGCCTGCACCCTTACAGCTCTATTACACTGACCACATTTCCTCTAGCCAGAAGACCTGTGGAATTCTGTTTGTGCTTTGTCTGTGGGGAAATCGCATGAGAGTTAAACATTCCTCACTTCTGGGGCTGAATTACACTGTTATCCTGCTGTCTGCTGTGAAGAGCTTTTAAGTGGAGTGTTTGCCATTAGAGCCTCTCCATGTGAATTATTTCCTATTGACAGTGGTAGCTAGTAGGGGACATTTCTGTGGGATATGGATTTATAATTACACTGTTAGTTTAAGGATTAAAGTTTTTTTGGATGGTTCAGAGAGGGTTTTTTTTTTTTGTTTTGAAACCATAGGAGATGTATGAGGAATCTGACCTATCGTGTTGTCTCTGGCTCAGGGGCGGGTATATGAAATGAATAAGAATAATAATAAAAATAAGGCAAAGAATTATTTTTGCTAAAAGCACTTTAATCTGATTCCATGGACAGATGGCCAAAGCAGGAATTGTTGTGTTATTTTGAAAGGTTTGTGTGGCTGCCTGGAAGCTGTTGTCCCTGCAGCAGGGCAGGCAGAGTGAGCTGAGCGAATTCTCCTGGTGAGTTTCTCTGAGAAGTCAGCCAGATTCAATCGGGAGCCAAAGAACACTAAGTTAAAAGTAGGGCAAAACCAACAGCGTGTATGTTTCCATACCACCCTGGATTTACTGTATACACACTGTACAGTATGTCTGCACACACTTTGGACCAGGAGTGGAAGGACGGCTGTGTGGGGTCCTCATGCAGCGTGTCCGCTGGGCGTGGGCCAGAGCGAAGGGCGCTGCTGGGGTGAAGGTTTGGCTGCCTGGCTGGGGAGCGCTGCTGCCAGGATGCTGTGCTCAGTTTCTTCGTTGGAGTGGCTTTGGGCTCAGCTGGCTCTGGCTACAATCACCGGAGTGTTTCCCTAGAGTACATGTCAATATGGCTATGTCCCACATTAAACTTTTATAAAATGCTTTAACTCTAACCTTGACTGTTAGTATCCACATGAAGACTATGAATAGGGAAGATCTTATTTAGTGACTGTAGAAGGAAGATTTAATATATTCAACTCCATTAGGTCCTCCTAACTTTATTCCCTCTACAAAGTGCAATATTTTTAAAGTACAGGGTTTTTTTTATGTTCATTTGATAAATTAAGGCAATATGGCAGTTCAAAATAACCTTAGCAAGACAACTAAAGAATACTGTCCAGCACAAGGTGGATATGCTTCTTCAAAAACAAGTCTGAAAGCGATTGGCTTCTAATAGTGAAAAAAATGACTATTCTCTGAATCAAACTACAAATGTTAACTAATTTTGAGGTCACTTCCTAACTGAAATACCAAAGGTTAATGAGTACAAATGTAGTTTTCCAATCAGACAATTACAAGTGTCCTTGCTTTTGGAAGCCAGTGCAACTTTCAAAAAGAAATTTCATAAAACCACATTCCAGAAAATGTAAAATTGCCTCAGGAGGGGGACGGAAATACATTTCATTAACTTACAAACAAGTTGCTAGTGATTGTAATGAAAACCACTATCTGCCTCTGGCCACATTAAAAAGTAGGTGTAATGCAGCCACTGCCGATAGAGCCTGGCAGTGATGGTGTGCTGCTGCAAGTGAGGCACCCATCATGGCTCAGGTGAAGCACCTGCTAGGACAATTGCCTCATGCCAAGTGCTAACCCATAGCTAACACAGCTATGGTAAAATAGTTCTGACAAATGCCAGAATGAAATCTCAGAAAATTCATTTCTTCTGCAATCCTTACTCTTCAAATTGACATAAAATAGTGGAGTCCCTCTGTCTTTTTGAAAATGATGAATGCATGTGTCATCGAACAGTCGAGTAGTTTTTAAGTACATCCATTTTAATAGTATATTTATTTTACATGTCTTTCACAGTGAGCTGACTGACAAAACCGTATGAAGTCTGAGTTTTTGTTTAAATATTCAGATAAATCAAAAAGCCATTCTCCTAGGATGTTGTCTCAGGGCAGAAACAAATGTGGCAACTGAATTACAAAACCTTGACAGTCATTTACAGTAAAAATGCTGATACAGTAGCAATTGTAATGCTGTGACCAATTTTGCTATAATATAAATATTCTATTTTCTTTTTTCACTTTGATTTTTCTGTTCAACAGGTTGTTGTGAGCTTTAACTAATGTATTTGAAATAAGCCACAATCATATTTTGCTTTTCTTCTTCCATAAAGAGATTTCCATGGGCACAATGAAAACTTACCAATCAAAACAAAGTGTGAGTAAAATCAAATAAGTGTGAATAATCAAAACTATTGCAAGCACTGCTTAACTCTTTTTTGGTAGGGCTATGGCTGATTTTAAGCTTGAGCTTTCATTCGGTCTAAACCTTGTTTCATTGACACCCTCACACTCTAAAAGCCTGATTTTTTCCAGCATGAATTAATAACAATATGTATATCAGTATGTAGAATTATATAAAATCTATAAGCAATATGACTGAACAGAATTAAAATATAATGTTCAGATTAGTTATAGTTACGTGATAGTGTGAATCTGTGTCCAGAAGAAGAAACTTATAGAAGAGAGGACCTAATTTGGTTAACACTAGTTTATAACAGTTATTATTGTTTTGAGAAAGCCCCAAGGCCTGCTAGATGGAAAGGATGTATGTCCTCTGCTTTGGGTGGGCTCTGGCGGTGCACATGTGAGAGCCAGGACTGGGGCCAAGGGAGTAAACATAAGGAATCTAACAACTGGGTCTTAACTTGTGAAATTTGAAAGATGTGTGCTAGTGGGTTGCAGAGATGTTCCTCCACTTAATTCTGACCAAATTAATACCTCGGCTTTCATCTCTGTATATTAGAAAGATGGAATAGTTTTTTGTCATCCTGAAATAAATTAGCGCAATTAGAGAAACAAATATTTCTGTTTCAAGATCACATGAAAATTGGTCTTGAATATGTTCTCACAAGAAATGAACTTTTTAGAAAAATGGGGCTGAAGCCACAATGCGGACAAGAAGTCATCCAAATACAAAATGTCTGGCTGTCTTAGAGGCCCTTGTGGTCTTTCATCTGGATTTACTGGGCATTCACAGCATGTTCTGGTTATGAGAAAACTACTTATAAAGAGTAAAGAGATGCCCCGATAGATACCAGAGTAAACGGGCTCATGAGCATGTCTGTGTTTACATTATGCCATGAACCAGAAAGTGGATGATGTTTCATGGGTGAACATAAGGAGGATTACAGTATCTATACAGTATATTGACAACATCATGGAATCATAGAATGGTTTGGTTGGAAAGGACCTTAAGGATCATCTAGTTCCAACACCCCTGCCTTTCCAGGTGTTCAAGTTGCTCAAAGGCCCATCCAACCTGGCCTTGGAACACTTCCAGGGATGGGACAATGGATTGGATAATGCCAAATCCATCTCAAACTGATGACTACATAATCCTCACACAAGAAATAATTTTGGTTGTTATTGAGCTTATCCACGTTGGGACTACTGAAGGAATCTGCATCTCATTACAGAATCATATTGTCTGACCCTGTGGATTACAGTCTATTGTAAATAAAAACTGGTGAACAACAGGTATAAAATTACAGGGTGTCGTGATTTTACTCAGGGACCCACAAACCCAACGGTTCATGTAACCAGTGTCTGACACTGTGCTCCAGGTAATCACAGAGCCATACAAAGAAAGGGCAGTTTTATGACAAACATGACCAGGCACTAACTGCTCAACCTGTACACACGTGTGCACGTACTTGCAAGCGTGTGTGTCTCTGCACTTGGACAACTTTAAAAAAAGGCTTCATAGAATTAGATTCATTCACAGTGATACAGCTGAGAAGGGACACGCGAGATCTACAGAGCTGACTGTCTGCTGGTTAGGTTTGATGGCATTCCCAATAGAAACTCCTGGCAAGCTGAGACTTTGGTAGAGGAGATTGAGTCTTGCTGCTCACAGCTTAGATAAATCACCCACAGATGACTGGAACTGCATCCACTTTAATTACAGAGCAATATTTACTTTCAAAATTCAAATATGAAAGCTTCCTAACCTTTCTCTTAATTGGGGCCACGGGGATGACACAACACAACTAGCATCATAGATTGTTTTGAGTTGGAAGGAACCTTTAAGGAAACAATCAAAGCTCTTCTGCTGTGGAAGTCATGCTTTCAAAATAACCAGAAGCCATAAAGGACTAATGCCACCTCCTTACTCCTTTACTATTCATGTTTATTAACAGTAACCCACTGAGGCCAGCAAATGCACGCGGGCTCAAATGAGCAATTTAGAGGGGACATATAACAAAATGTGTGGTCAAACTCTGATCCAACGCACTCCATTCTGCTACAGAAGCGTCTGTATCGCTTGGAATCAGAAAGATGGAAGATGAAATGGGACAAGTATAATCGAGTCATGACATCTGCACTTGAAAAGCGTATCTACTGTAGATGACATAGGTGAGAGGCTTAAGAGGTCGACTATGTCTGAACGTAACCAATGGCTGGAAGGAATAGGCAGGGAAGCTAATATTCTTCTTCAAAGTTTGGGGTTACAAGTTCAAATGTCTTACAGACTGAACTGGAAATTTTGCCTGCCAGTGACTTACCCTTCACCACAAAATATGCTGCTTGGGTTGAGTAGATCTGGTAAGTCTGGTGAAAAAAACAGGAAAAATTTGCAAATGATGGCCTGGAGCCACCACTGCTCTTCTGATACACTTTTGAAGTCCAGTAGCTCATTAAAGGCCCAATTCTTAATCCGATCCCTTTCTTCGTCCTGACTCATCTTAAAACCACTCTGACTAGCAGTACAGCTATCCAGTAAAAGTGGATTAAAATTCCTAGACAACCACCAAAACAGCTTCAAATGGCTTTTTTTTTTTTTTCCTTAATGGATGTTATATGGCAAAATCAACTTTATAAAACAAAGGCATACAGCCTTTAGGCTGAAGCTTCCTGGCTCACCAAGAAAATTCATCTCGCCTATGGTCTGTTCCATCAGACTTTTTCACAGGGAAAACACGGGAGGAGTCTGTGAGCTAAAGGAAAGGCTCTGGCTGTAACAGCTTAATCCAAGCAGCCACCTTTCCTTTGCACTCAGGGCCACATACTAATCTAACTTTAGTGTGAATATATGCAAAAAACTGTTCTTGATATCTTAACATCCATGATGAAACCATGTTGACAGTCATCCATTATAGAACTGTCATCTCTCAAAGACCAATTTAAACTTAGAAAAGCCACAGAAAGGTCTGAACCTTCTTATCTAGCTCTTATAGTTGTCCAAAAGGGAACTTTTTTCCACTAAGGTTTCCCTTTCCAACCTTACATTTCTTAATTTATAATCTCTCATAAGACTAAGAGCAGTGCCGGACCACAGATCCATCTAATATAAAAACCTCTCTCTGTGGCCACAGAAACCTAGAGAAAAGCATGGATACAGGGCAAGCATACCATCTTATTGCCCCACAGTATTTTACTAGTCTCCAGCAATTTGGACCTCAAAGTCCTCCTGACTCAGAGCGATCCCAGAATCCTGGGTTGCTTTTTACATGTGACTAGATCTACCAAGGGACTGAGCAGGTTTTCTACAGTTCAGGGAAAATTCTCATTTGAGCTGGTTATTGGTGATCTAGTTTTGAGGTTGCTGGCACTGCCTTGCCAGCAAATTTACAGACAAGTAATTCTGTAGGTTCTTTATGGTAATAAATCAGTCAACTACTGGTATGTGCAGTGCCTTTTCCTGTTGCAAATGCTAAGATATGGAAAATACTACAAGGGACAACTGCCCCTGTTGTGGTAAAAAATTCAGAATGCTTTGACATAGAAAGTCCTTCAACTTCATAACAGCTTGTCTCAAAAAAACCTGTAATCTAATACTCCAGGCTAGAAACCACTGCCCGCAGGATGGGCAGCATTTTCTGGAAGGATGAGATAATGCAAATATTCGGATAAAACAATGGAGGAAATTATGACTGTGATGATGAAACTTGGAATACTACCGTTCATCCAAACTGCCTCTGCAGAGACCTAGGGATCATTAACAGGGATCTGCTAAGCCACTCACCAGGATGCTGGACAGCCTGCCTATTCTACAGCTACTGGGAAAGTAAAGAGAACAGAAAGTCCTGAGGGCTCCATGACTGGACTATTAATCAGAGAAAATGGGGGATGCAGAGAAACTTCATCTTTGCATATAATTAGCTGGCATTCAAGTCACTGACTCTACGGGATTAGTTTTAGACTCCATTGATGCAGCTGAGCTGGGCGTGTTAATTCAACACAGTTGCATGTGCAGATAGTAGCTCTCAGATGCTGGCTTGAATCCCGAAAGAAGTACAAGTGTTGGCTGTAAATAATGCAGCAGGGAATATGCAGGCAATGCTGTTTTCAATACTTATGTTAATGTATTACAAGTTTGCTTTGGTATCTCTCCCTGACACAATGTTAACTGCTGCTTAGACTTGCCCTTCGTGCAAGTAGTGAAACTCTCTGGTTTTCCTGGGATTAGGCAATGTGTAGCTCTACAGACACAGCTGTTCTCTGGGAGGAGGAAGAGCAGATGGACTGAAAGTGAGCATGCCATGTTGAAAATGTCAGTTAAATGAAAATTTTTTGCTGCTGCTGAGAAATGAAAATCCAAAGGAGGAAAGTCCTCAGTTTATTTTGGTTCAAATGATCATCTGTAAATGAAGACTGGGACATGGTTTCACTGAAACACCATGGAAGGAGAATGCTGGCAATGGATGACAGAGAGGCACAGAGAACTTTTTAGTTTAGATAGTGCTGGAGAAAGAATGACCAGGTTACAGGTTCACTGTGTTCATTCAGACATCTGCCCATGGACTGGAGGAGCCTTGGCTGTGCTTCAAGACCTGAACCTTGCAGACAAGAGCCCTCTAACTCCAATGTCATGTGATATGCATGTGACTGAACACAGGGCGAGCAAAGAACTATACTGTGCCCATATAATTGCTGTAATAATAAAACCTTACTACCGTTCTCAGACTTCTGGTAAACTACAAATAAGAAGATCACAGTGATGCCAACAGGGAACATTTCTGTATATCTTTATTTATTGTCTATTTTATATTATGTTATGACTGATTTGTGGAACTCAAAGTGAAGTAAATCACAGGTAAGTATATGCATACCAGTGTGTCCACATATATTGAAGTTATTCCTTACAGTTGGTCAAAAAATCCTCTGATTTCTATAAAATGTGTTATGATAAAATGTAACAGTATTAACATAAAGGCAATGCTTTTCCTGATTTTGTACACAGTGCAAGAAGAGGTAAAGGTGACAACGCTAATGTATGAGGTAGGGTGAAGCTTGAAAGAATAAGACTAATACAAATTAGTTTGATCAGACACATGCATTTCACTAGAATTTTCAAATTAATTTCTTCCCTTCTCAGCCAAGTATTGAAAATTATTTCTTCTCAGAAACCTCTTTGCAGTCAATAACTTCTTGTGCAAACTGGTGTACTGTCGGGGAAGTTTGACACTTGAAGAAAATGGAGGGCAGAAGGAGACAGGTGTGTGGGTTTCCAGGCTGCCTATGAGCTTTGCTGGGAGTGCTCCACAGCATTTTCAGGAGGTAGTCACAGGGTTGTGTACGAAGGCTGTAAGGGTCAGTAACCCTGTGTATACCTGTTTCTTAATCCCTCTGCATAATAAGCTTTTCCGTTTTCATGTGAATGTTCTTTTCTGATCTATATTTGCATATGGATGCCAGATGATGATGCATTAAATCTTCGAGCTGAACTGAGCATAAAAACATGCTCAAGTGAAGCAGGGAAATATTGCTGTGTCAAAGCCAGATAATATTCCAGATGCAAAATTTACCCAGCAAGTTGTTGGAAAGGAGCCGTCTCTTGAATCTTGCAGCAATAGGATTAGCATTTAACTAAAAAAGCAACAATTTCATTGACAAAGTGTACATAAGAAAGTAATAGGCTAGATCTTTAAATGAACCTAAAATCTATCCAGCACTGGAAATCAGTCATGCAATGAATTTTGAGTAAAACAAGTTATGATTATGATCTGATAAATCTATTTAAAAAAAAAAATGCTTGGACATGTAATTCACATTGCTTCTCGTGTCACCTGAGACTTAAAGATTAGGAGTATGTAATGCACGCCTTCTGATGATAATATAATACACAGGATGTACCACATTTGACTCTCCTGTATCTGGCCATGCTTGAAGAGCTATTTCTCAAGTGCACACAGTGTACACAGCACTGCTCTAACCATTGGCGTGTGATGGCTGAGATGATGGTGTGCTACAAATGGGATCTCCACTATTACAGCCACCTAACAACACTTATTTGACAAGTCTCTGCTTCCTGACTGCAAGGGGTTTTTTAATAATTGCAATAATAGATACACAGCTTTTGGATTCTTTGCAGAGAGAAATGAGAATAAACTCTCAGGGGCCCTATTTTCAAAGAAAAAGTTTGAAATTTTCTCTATCTTTGATGTTTCATTCTAGGAACTCTGATTTAGCAAAAGACAGCTTGACTGTCTTGAGTACTACAGACAGCAGGCACATTTTTCCTTGTGAGGGACAAAACTTCTGTTTTAAGCATTAGTGAAATTACAGGTTGTCAGGAAAATATATCTGGAGTTGGGCTGCTCCTCAGATCTTGGCTCTGAAAGTGTACTCCTCTTTATTTGAAATTCAAAGCAGAAGAATTCAGGACATGGAAAAAGTCAAGCAGGCATAATTTTCACACGTTCTTCCACTCATGACTCAGTACATTTTTTGCACTTGATTTTGTTTTTTCCTTGGGCTTGCAGCTTTCTCTTTTCTGTGTGAGATATTTTGCTTGGTAAATATTGCTTTCTGTGCATAAAATGTATTTAAATTGCTGCCATGTTGTAAATGAATGACACTTACTTTTTACTAAATAACTTCTTCAGCCTTACCTAACAATGATCTGAAAGTCAAAGTTGTGCCTTTTCCCAAGGACATAGTTTCAAATTCACTAGCCCAAGTTGTCACCTGCAATTGTTATGAAAGGAAATGAACTGATGAGATAGATAGTGCTCATCATTTGATTTCATACTTGTTCTACAAGCTATAAGAACAGGAAACCTATGTCAGATTTATTTAATTGTTTACTCAGATCTTTACTGTACAGGATAAAGTTGGATGTCTACAATGAGATCTTTGAATATTTTCTTTTAATTTCCTGCAAGAAAGGATACTGGAAAGGTTTGTAGCACTCCGTGTACTTCACTGCTATCTATATCTGAGGGTGACCTCTGATCAAAGATATATTTTAAAAAGAGGGCTAGTGAATATCCTTTAAATAAATGTAAACTTCCTTGCCTAAAGGCTGGAGAGGAGCAGCAGTAAGTCTATAAAGAGAGATCTGGGCAGTATTATTAGAAGTGCACTGCAGCCAATAAAAACTATTCCAAAAAGGCCCGTTTCCTCGATGGAAAAGGGCTTTGTTTCAATAATCCAATAGAAAGTTTAATAAAGCTTTGGGAATGTCTTCATTTTTAGATATTGCTGTGACAAGCATCACCAGCTAGCATGGCTATAGATGAAGTTTCCTCTGTTCTGTTTTTTAGCACACTGGCAAATCTTGTGGTGTTTGCAAAGTCTGTACTGTGTTACCCCTTAATGGAACACCGGTGTCTGGGAACTGAAAGCTGGTCCCGACCTAACTGACCCTTAAACCTGGGCATGTTCTCACACAAAGGCAGACTCTCTGTGGGCTGTCTTTCAGGTGTGACAGTGAATGCTGCCTTCACATTGCCAAGGAGAGATACTTAAGACCAGAAGTTACCCAAGCTGTCGCCTAGGTAAAGTCATCTTTAAAGTATATGGGCATACATTTCCATTGGTGGGAAGAGGGTGTAATGCAGATATAGGCAATGGTAGAATAATATATCATAGAGAACAGACAGTGTGTTTATACCGTTATCAGAAGACAGTTAACCAAAAAGTCAGAGAATACGTACAAATTCTGTTGGCCTCGCTCCTCTCAGGATCATGAGATATATGTTGGAAAAAGAAATATGATCTAAATGGAAAAATATTTCCCCAACAAATTTTGATGTCAGAATACCTTGTTCATTGTGTATTATTGTACATTTGCTGTTACAGTTTCTAAATATCAGATAATGTGCTGCCTCCTTTTACAGTATGGAGATACTGTACCCAGACAATATATAAATTGGGAAGATTATAACTGTAGTTAGGAACAAAAGGCTAAATAAGTGTTCTGTTATTCTTCCTCTGCCTTCAGACAGCGGTTGTATAAGGAAATACAGCATACATGAAAAAAACGCAAAGAAGTGTTTAAGAGGCATGTTAATGATAGGTTAACAAACAGTTAAAGAAACTTTAGCAAGGTGCCTATAAACAGATTAATTTTGTTGCATTTTAAATAGAATGCTTGATTTTCCAAATTTGCAAAAGTCATTTTTAGTGCCTTCCAATAAGTTTTAAAAAATTCACCTCCTACTACTTGAAAATCAATTGGGAATACAGAAATTCCGTCCGTTGGAATGACTCAGAACAAACCCTTGTGTTTTCAACTAGAAGAACTGATGAGAATAATAATGTTAGCCTTCAGGCCACTTCATCTTCAGAAGAAAGTAGGAGAAACATTTTACAAGTGAATTACGCTGAATTTTACAAGAAAGAGGAGGGATGAGCTCTGGAAATGTTAAATCCAGTGGCAGGCTCTGAAGGAAAGTATGCTGCCAACATCTGATTCCTTCACTTTTTTCTGCCTTGCTCTTCCAAATGATCTCATTACCTGTTTTCATCTCTGCTTTTTAATCAATATGTTTTCAATGTTTGTTCACCTTTCTTCCTCTTCCTTCTGGTAGAAAACTCGTATTTTATTCTTCTGTTCTTTTCCTACAGTCTTTTAAGTCTCATCTTGATCTTTTCCCCTCTTACTATTTGCACTGGAGCTAGAACTACAGTGCTTGGGAGGGTAGGAGGAGGAATTAGGGAATTGTGGATAGGGAAAAGAGGCAGGAAAGGCATTAGGGTTTCTAGGAGTTGAGTGAGGTTGGTATGGCAGGGCTGAAGAGTAAGGGTAAAAATCCTGAAGCTCAACTCTTGCTCCCAGCAGGGGAGAACAATGGGGATGGAATGGAAAAGGACTAACAAGCAGCATCTGTAGAAAGCTGTGCAAAGGGAATCTGCAGTTTGAATGATGTTTGCTGTTGTAACATGTGAGATCTCTCTTCTTCTGCGTAGTCAAAGTGAGGGGCCTGCAGCCCTAGCAGCCAGCCTGTAATGCTAGACATGCTTGCCTTTCTCTAAAGAAGTTTGTGCCACTCTTGGTCACATTTTCTTTCCCAGGAATTTCTGCTTCTCACCGCTCTCCAGCGCTGATGTTTTCATTTTTCCTGATGCATAGGTACTGGCTGAAGAATCACTCAGCTCCCGAAGCTGGGAGTCACTGTGCCATTGCCTACTGCTCGACACTTAGGTGTGAGGAATTGAAGGGTGAGTGACCACAGAGCTAGAGATGCTCCATCAGTTTGTGGATGTTCAGTGGTGGTGTGATCTCCAGACAATTTAGTGGGCAGCAAATATCTCCTTCTTTATTTACCATACATGTATTTTTTGTGAGATTTGGTTACACACTCGTAAGTCATGTCCCTGAGGATAACGATACTCCCTCATCTGAAATCTCTGATCGAAAGCATTTCAATGATTATACAAAATTCTTCAAATATACTCAAACATCAATGTTTTTCAATCTATAGTAATTTCTATTTTCCCGCTCCATAGCAAATAATGTATCACTGTCAGTTTCATATCGACTTTTTATCTGTGTGAAAATGGAATCCACAACCTATTTCTTTGTTCTTGTTTGCTGATGAACCATGTCCACTACTACAGTTTTTCCAGAATGCCTGAAATATTTTTTATTTTATCCTTTTCTGTGAATTTTCTGTGTTGTTTAGATTTTTGTTCATGTCGTGTTTAAAAATAGATGCCTTGCTCAATTTATATAGTAGACATATAGTCCCAGATATAGTAAAATGATTAAGTTATTATTACACCTTTAGTATATGTTAGAAAGAGATTTGCCTTTTTTGAAGCAGCATTGTGATTTACAATATACTTCCAATTCTTTCATAGAGTAGTTTTTAAATTTTTCCTCTATATTTTGCATTTATGCATTCAATCTTCTCCCTTCTCATGTGATGCACCTCAGTTGTAACACATCATATATTAACTTCTTTCTTTCATAGAATCACAGAATCATCTGGTTGGAAGAGACCTTTAAGATCATTGAGTCCAACCATTCACCCCACACTGCCAGGGTCCCTAAACCATGTCCCTCAGCACCACATCTACACGTCTCTTAAACACCTCCAGGAATGGGGACTCCACCACCTCCCTGGGCAGCCTGTTCCAATGCTTCACAACCCTCTTTGTAAAGAAGTTCTTCCTGATCTCTAACCTAGATCTCCCCTGGCTCGACTTAAGGCCATTTCCTCTCATCCTGTCATTTGTCACATGGGAGAAGAGACCAACCCCCACCTCTCTATAACCTTCCTTCAGGTGGTTGTAGAGAGCAATAAGGTCTCCCCTCGGACTCCTTTTCTTCAGGCTAAACAACCCCAGTTCCAAGGTATTCAATACCTCAGCCTTATCCTCACTACGTTTCCCCCTGCATCCAGCAAAAGATGGAGACCCTCTTTAGTTCTCCTTTTGCTGTTAATGTATTTATAGAAACATTTTGTGTTGTCTTTTATGGCAGTGGCCAGACTAAGCTCAAGCTGGGCTTTAGCCTTTCTAATCTCCCTGCATAGTCTCGCAAATCCCTTATGGTCATCCTGAGTGGTCTGCCCCTTCTTCCATAGGTCATAAAGTTTCCTTTTCTTCCTGAGCTCCAGCCAAAGCTCTCTGTTCAGCCAGGCCAGTCTTCTACTGCGTTGGCTTGTCTTATGGCTCACTGGGACAGCCTGCACCTGAGCTTTGAGGATTTCTCTCTTGAGGATTGTCCAACCTTCCCGGACTCCTCTGCCCCTCAGGACTGTCTCCCAAGGGACCCTACTGACCAGTCTCCTGAAAAGGTCAAAGTCTGCCTTCTGGAAGTCCAAGGTGGCAGTTTTACTGACCCCTCTCCCTACTGCCTCAAGGATTGAAAACTCTATAATTGCATGGTCACTGTGGCCAAGATGGCCTCCAACCTTCACATCACCCACAAGTCCTTCTCTGATGGTGAACAGGTCCAGCAGGGAGCCTTCCCTGGTTGGTTCCCTCACCAGCTGTGTGAGGAAGTTGTCTTCCACACACTCTAGGAACCTCTTGGACTGTTTCTTCACTGCTGTATTGAATTTCCAGCAGACATCCGGTAAATTGAAGTCACTCACAAGAATGAGTGGCACTGATCATGAGACTTCTCCAAAGTGCTTGAAGCATGTTTCATCTATGTCTTCATCCTGGTTGTTTGGTCTATAGCAGACTTCCACAGTGATGTCTGCCCTGTTGGCCTTCCCCCTGATTTTAACCTATAAACATTCTACCCTTTCGTCACCATTGTTGATCTCAAGACAATCAAAACTCTCCCTGACATACAGGGCCACTCCCCCACCTCTTCTTCCTGACCTGTCCTTCCTGTAGAGTTTGTAGCCATCCAACACAGCACTCCATGTTTCGGTGATGGCAACTACATCATTGTTTTCTTGCTGCACAATGGCTTCTAGTTCCTCCTATTTGTTGCCCGTGCTGCGTGCATTGGTGTACATGCACTTCAATTGGGCTAGTGATCCCATCACCTTTTTTGGTGGGGGAGAAGCCTAATTCCCGCCTGACCATTCTCAGGACCTGCCATGATTCCTAGTACACCAGTATCCCTTGTGACAATGCATGACACACTGCCCTTTAATCCTACTGCTGCGGCAGTCCCAAGGAGCTCACTAGCACACCGATCCACTAACGCTGATGTGCCGCTCTCAGGCTTAGCTCCAGTGAATCTGATTTTATTCCTTTCCCCCTTCAAATCTAGTTTAAAGCCATATCAATGAGCCCTGACAGCTCCCATGCAAGAATTCTCTTCCTCCTTTGAGACAGGTGCACCACGTCTGACGCCAGCAAATCTGGAGCTGTGTAGACCAACCCATGGTCAAAAAAGCCAAAGTCTTGCCGGTGACACCAGTCTCGGATCCAGATATTGACCTAGTGGGTCTTCCTGCTTTTCCCCTCATCATTCCCTGCAACTTGAGGGATCGAGAAGAACACCACTTGTGCTCCTGATCCCTTGACTAGTTGTCCTAGGGCTCTGAAATTTTTCTTGATTCCCCTCAGGCTTCTCGTTCGGAATTCATGACTACCTACCTGAAAGATCAATGATGGATAACAGTCTGAGGGCTGTACCAGGGTGGGAAGCTTTCTTGCTATATCTTTAACCCGGGCCCCAGGGAGGCAGCAGACTTCCCTGTGCAGTGGGTCAGGTCTGCATATCGGGCCTTCAGTTCCCTTCAGAAGGGAGTCACCTATGACGATGACCTGTCTCTTTTTCTTTACAGAAGTAGTTTTTATGATGGGCTTGGGTTGACTTAGCTCCAGTGATGCTTCCTGGCTTGGTGAGTCATCAGCTTCATTATTAATTGGCTCTGCTTGCAGGGCCTCATACTTGTCATTCAAGGGCACCTGGGAAGGTGGGGGCCTTGCTGGCTTTCAGGTGATTTCTCAAAGTTGTTAAGATCATTTTAAATTTTAAGTCTCTTATTCAGAGAGCTTTCTATTTAGTGTCATCTGTTAATTTTACCATTATATTATCTGTATAATTTTTCACCTTAGTGAAAATATCGAAGAATTTAATACATAGGACATATCTCTGTAACAATCCATTGAATCTCCTTTTGGTAGAAAACGACTTGGAACTATTTTTTATTAAACCTTCTGTACAGCAGTTTTTGCTAGAATATATTTCTCTAGTTTGATTATGAGGTTGTCATGAGAGTCTGTGTCAAAAGCCACAATAAAGACAAGCTATGTCACATTTCATGCTTCCCACTCATCCACTTAACCAATTATTTCGTCAAAGAAGGAAATGGTGTTGCATGAGCACAATTTGTTTTTCACAAATACATGTTAAATGGTTCTTATTACCCACTTGGTGTTAATGAACAGATAGATTATTTGATAATTTATTATGATGTTCTTTGAGGTATTGAAGTTACGTTCAATAGTTACTAATTCCTTAGATGCACATTTTTCCTCTTTTATAGGAAGTAAAGAAATTTATTTAAAAGAGGGACAGTATATGGAAAAAATACCACTTTGGTAAAGGACATAATGCTACAGTAATTAATAAAAGAAGAAAATAATAATCTTGTGTATAGTAATCTAATGCAATTAAAGTACATACATGGAGCTATTTGTTGTGCTTCTAAGCCTAAGTGAGTTCTTCTAGGTGCAGGAAACTTGAAGTGAAATTTACTTTATCAGGACTTTGCTAAGCAGGAACATATAGCAGATATAGCATAGAATATACTGTAAGCTGGAACGTTTCCCTTCCTCTGAAATCTGATATTTCGACCTGATGAACTTTTGTACAGAAGACTTCTTTCTTGAAAAATAATGCAGTATATGTACTTGTGGTAGACTGTCAGACTTCTTCCTTGCTGCTGCATCACAGTGAAATAAAATTCTTGATTTCAAGACTGGACCGAATCTTATGGCTTGTATTGACTTCTCTGTATTCTGGCTTGCCTAGAAGTAGAGCTGCAGTGGGGACGTCACTGAAAAATTACTACTTTTTGGTCAGGGAAGGGGATAAAAAAAAAATGTACATGGATTCAGTAAAAAAGTGACCGAAACTTCTGTCTCTAGGAGGCCAGGTGTTTGTTTAAAGTCTACTCAGATGGTAATTCTAAAAGTTGTAGCAAATGAAAACACAAAGCAGAGATCCTGAAGAGTCTTTGAGGAGTATTTTCCCAGAATATAAGGACAGGATAATTTAGTTCTAGAAGCTGACCTGATAGATTCTTGCAATTTATTTTAAGGACTTTTACTTTCTAGAGGACAAGGAATGTGGGATACTTCTGAGAAGTTAACAATGTAGTAAACTTTCTTAAAAGGAAGGTACTATGTAAGGGATGTGACATTTCACTGGTATGGTCAGGCTACCTGTGGGTTTTCCCCTAAAAAACCTGTACAAATGAGGTGCACAGGCCTGGGGCAGCTTATCTCTTTCTGACGTAAATTTCCTCTTAGTTTTCCAAGCCCTCAATTTTTCAACAACTTATCTGAAATACTGATAACCGTTTTAAGAAGAGATTGGGGCATTGAAGAGTGATAACAATATTTTCAATGTATTTTCTTTTTTGCTTCATAGAAAAGAGCCTAAAGCACGGTGAGAGAGAATTCTTGCTTATTAGATTGTAATTAAAAGAATCCAGTCTCTCTTGTTTATGATTAGTAATGTTCTAGCCAGCCTGATAAATAGACTTACAACATTTGCACTTTATGAATAGTACTCAGCCAAATGAAAATTAAATTTATTCTCCTTGGTAACATTCATATGAAAGACTGTTTTCTTGAGAAGAATTGAGACATTTTTTTGCTAGAATTTGAAAGTGTTTTTATTTATAGAGTGTTGTTTTGCTTGTTTCCTACTTTGTAATTACAAAAAGAATAGTGACTTCATCCTCCAAATAATATTGCTTCTAACCTAATCCATTTTAGGAGCAAAGATCCCGCAAAGCTTCTTTCAACAACAAATAAGCCATCAGGAGCTCAAGAGAACCTGATTGTTTCTAGCTGACCAGTACTACACCTTCAAAGCAAAACCCACTATCCTGCTCTGCATAGCAAACTGTCAGCCTGGAAGAAATAACAACTAATATATAAGAGCACAGAGAAGGACCCAATATAATGGGAATGAAGGGATTTTCATACATGTCTGCTAAAACATCCATATCAGTTTGTGCCTATCGCATCATTGACACCTGAAAGAACAAACTGGCCACAGAGAATGGAATCAAGTTTGTGAAGACCTAGTATTTACATTTTCTTTCTTTTCAAGAGAGAGATGCAACACAGAGCCTGGCACAGACTAAAGAATGACTGACCTCTTTTGTATGTATTCTTAAATATCTGCTAGTGGAGTAAGACACTTACCAGAATGAAAACACGAACTTACTATCAGGGAGCATTAATAATAATGTATTTTTCTCATTATTAATAATTAATAATATCCTCCCCTCCCTCCTGAATCAAAAGCTCATAATGAGAGACCATAGATGCTCCTTTAAGTATATCTCAGAGGACCATTTCCATGCTGGTCAGTTGACGGAGTCTGTACCTAGGTGTATAACAGTGTTAAAGATGAAAGTTGCTGGGAACCTCTTAAGTTTTGCTCCATGAACTCGCACTGCTGCAAAGTGCCAGAGCATCCAGGGCAAGGAGAATATTGCTGACCATGTAGGAGTATAGCTAAACAAAACACCTGAGAAAGATCTTTGGTTTGACCCACAAACACTGCTTTTTTAGTAGGAATGCAATTTTGAGGGGCGGGGTGTTAAATAATGCAAAAGTGTATTTCATAGAGGAACTTGTTCACATAGGCACAGATAACTTGAAGGCTTGAAGACAATGGAAGAGCACACATTATTAGGAAGGAGTGAAAATAATGCATTTGTTTTCTTTACTTTGGCAGTCAATTCAGATTCACTTTTGTATCTGGGTTTGGATGAATGTTCCTGCTGTTTGTGTAGCTCAGTGATAACTACAAAGAATTTAGAATATTTGGCTATCTTCAGCAATATTTTATGTCATAAATCATGGATCACATTAGCCAGGCCATCCATAAAGTCAGTGAGTAATGACAAATAGAAAGCCAAATTTGGCTTTCAGTTGTGCTGGTGTAAATCTGTAGTAAAGTTGAAATCTACAGAATACTCAGTTTTAGAAGAAATTCTTTATTTTCAATATTCCCAGAAGACCTAAAAATCAAAGGGCCACTTTCAGAGCACTAAAAGCAGCATATCATTTAAGATAAAAGTTTAAGAAATCCAGAGATTTTGTGAAAAAGAAACCTGTTTTCTGAATTTGTGTATTCCAATAAATGTCATCATAGTTAAATAAATGGTGGCAAATGTTCTTATTATCAAATCTTAAATCTGAAGAGGCAGTAAACTGAAATAGCATGGGAATTACATTGTTTTGGACATGGTCTGACACCAGTTTGTCTGGATGTACTGATACCTCCTCATTCCTCTGCTCAGGGCTGGCAGGAAGGCTCTAGCTCATTTTTTAGATGTGTTGCATCCTGTGAGCAGAAAAAAAGTCTCCCTGACCTCATCTGGGAGGATGCTTTAGCTGATGCTCCAGACTTTATCTGAGACTCAGTTCTAAGTAAGCATTCCCCTTGCTTTCCTACAGTAATAGGTCTGATTGTCTCTCTTTAATTAACGGGGACCTGATTATTATGCTGCTAGCTGGCAGCTGTTTATGGTGGGGAGACTAAGGATAGCTAAAATAAGCCAGGGAAGAAGGCGGTTCTGTTCTATGTAAACGGGAAATAATACACCCTTCAGTCCTGAGGTGCCAGAACTAGGGCAATTTTTGCCATTGTGTCTGGTGAGCAGGGCAGAATGGCCAGAACTTTGTCTGGTGTTTCTCCAGGCAGGCACAGGTCTAAGCTGACAGGATCTGGGCTTTTAAGAGTTATAGGCTATACCTCCATTGACAGAGGTTTCTTTGCGAGGGTCTATACACACGGATGTTGGAGGGCTTTGTGGATGGAAACACATACATGCTCAGAGGTGTAATTTGAAGTGTTTCCTCATTTGAATGCACCAGAAGCACAGCTGGTAAAACACCAGTGGGACAGAAAAGGAGTAGCGGTCAGATGCCATATGTATCGGATGTTACCTTGATGTAAAACAAGCCTGTGCAGAGATATACATGAAGAGTTTTTAGTGCTTTTGGGATGAATGCAGAACACAGATGTCTAAACTCCCTTCAACTCTGGGTTAGTGTACCTGTTGCCTAATTCATGAGGAACTGGCATTGTAAAGCTGCAGGTGCCTAGAGCTAGCTCTTTGCTAAGAGGTGTACAAGGTATGCTCTAATGTCAGGCCCTACTGAGTGAAGAGGAGACATTGGACTATCCTGATTTAATACATCTTCTAAGCTCATGCTTATGCTTCCCTTGGCGTGTGAATATCGATAAGAGACAGTGCCTCCATATTGTGAGCATCAGGTAGGGATGAAGTTGTGAAAATCCAGGTGTAAGCAGCAAAACTGCTCTACTTCAGGGATGCTTGGCTCTGGAGCACAGGAGAAGTGGAGACTATTTGAGTTGTGCCTACTGCTAATCTGTATTAACAAAAAAGCACTGCAGACTATTTTCATTATCCTTTGCTTACTTTTTGGTAATCCTTCACTAGTCAGAAAAAAAGCAGCAATATTTTTAAGGTTTAAATTTATTCACATCTGTGCTACAGATTCGCAAGTAGTGAATGCTTAGAATATTATCAGTCCAGCTGTTGTGTACATTCATCTAACTGAAGACCACCTGACTCCCTAAATGAATTTGTGTTAACTAGAGTTGGTTGAACTGTTACCTCTGTTTGTTTCCTCTACTGCCACTAGATTATATGGAAAAAGAACAATTTTTCACGTAGTCATTCAGACAGAACTTTTTTTTAATTGGAATTAAGCAGGAGTGCAGCCTCTCGCTTGTTGCTAAATTTGTTGTGTGAAAATTAAAAAAAAGATACTTAACATTTACATCCTCATAACGCTTGCCCTCTACAGAGCCCAAACCTCCTGTCACCTCCAGTTTGCTCAGCTGCAAATGAAAGATTAATGATTTGCTCAAGACAACATGAATAATTACATAGTCTTTTTTCCTCACTTTTAGCTTTACGATTAATTATGTCATATTGCCTTTTTTCAGATTATACCAGTAGTCTACTCAATTTGATCCTAGCATAGTGATGCAAAGTAATATTTGCCAAAAATTTTCAAGTTAAAGCAAAAGCCACAAACTTTCAGACGTATCTACATTTTGTATCCCAACTGTAAATAACAAGTACATCCCAGATGTTTTTGATAATATGAGGGGAGCAAACTGAGCAAGCATATTCAAGAGACAAACTAAAAGACTCTAGAAAGCTAAAAGAATACATGAGATTTAGAGATCTCTGCATTTGATCAAAACATTTTGATCCTACAAAATTTAAATTCTGCTAACAATAACTCTCAGAGCTTTGTAAAAAAACGATATTGTCACATCAGAAAAATATCTGACCCCAATATCTGAATTTATAGGTGTTTATTAACTCAGAACCAAAGAAATATTCTTACTGAACCACATGGTGACAGTTATTTGCAGTAGAAAAGGAAAATGAGTTGAAATACACAGAAAAGAGAAAGCTGACCCAGAAAGAGGAATAAAGGAATGGAATAATAGAACAATAATGGGTGACTGCGACACAGATGGGTTATGAGCTCAGCTTTGACTGGTCTTATAAGGTACAAAAAATGTCCTTTTCCCCAGCTTTCTCCTGGTCAAACTGATTCATCACACTATTTCTATTTTTCTGGGCTCAAATAAATTTCATCTAAAGATTGCTTCAAAACATATGGAGGAATCACCTCTGCTGAGGTCTTAAAACATGAAGGTCTTTTTTTCCTGCAAAAGGCTGTTCTGCCCTGCTGGAAAGCCTTTCTTCTTTTCTCAGGCTCTATTTCTCTGATAACAAGAAGTTGTTTGCTAGAAATTATCAAGTTTCTGCAATGTCTGCTTTAGCTGCCAAGAAGGCCTTTTTACTCCATGGACTAATGCAGATCTATTCCGAAGGGATAGGGAATATATTCCTGTGTTTTGTATGTTCTTTAGTTGTACATTCTCTCGAACCTGCATGTAAGCCTGTTTTAGTGTAACAAATTTTCCACCTCTTTAATTAATTGAATCCTTCCTGCCATTACCTACTCCTCTAGCTTCTCATATATATATATTTTTAATTGAGGCTACTGACTTGTAAAGCTTGTTATCTGATAATTGGTGATTCTGGTTTTTTTTCCTCCACTGGTGCTTTCCAATTAAGCAATTTTCTCAATCTTCTTTGAACTTCCTCTTCTGTGATCTGCACTTCACTTTGATTAATCACATCACTCCATGCCCATGTTCTTTCTTCAATCTACTTTGCCAAAGGGTCATATGATGCCTCCTATTCCCATTGTTCTTTTGAGAAATCATTCATACTTAGTTCATTTGTCACTATAAACTTCTCATCTTTCTGCCTGACAGTTTGAAAGATTTCCTCTGGTCATCTCCACTTCACTGGTAATGGTGGTTGTGTGTATTATCTTGTCTGTATCAATAAGGTCTCCTTCAACTCCACTTCAACTTCTGCAACATTAGGATATGAGAGGAAGATTTTTTTTTCCTGTGATTGCTTTAGTATTGATCGACTTTTCAATTTCCCCTTATTCATATCAACCGAAGTAAAGCTGCTGTCATTACAATGTTCCTGTAGACAGTGGGACAAGTACACGGTGGATACGAAATGGAGCCAGACCTATAAATCAGTAAGTAATTTTATACATGGAAAATGTTGGAAAATGTAAACTGTTCAGCATCATGCCTGTTTAGATCTGCTTGATATTATGGCTATGTGTTTTAAAGTAACGCTACACTATAAGAATCTTTCATGATTCTTTACTGATTCCCTCAGGAATTCACAACCCGCCCCCAGGTGAAATTCTTATTGCATAATTGTGTAGATAATGCTATTTTTCACACAAAAAGTGAGCAATTAAGACACAGATTTCCACAGTATATTCTGTCTCTCCCCTGCTATCCTAATGGATTAAATAGGAAAGAAGCTTGACAGAATTCCTATAGCTTTCCATTCAGAACTTCTGTGTCAGCTGGAAGCTGCGGTTTCTCAGAGTGAACATTGTCATTCTGTCTGAAGAAAAGTTTTGGAATTTGAAGAATAAATTATGTAGTATTTGGTTTCCCCCTCTTCTGGACATCAGAAGGTTTTTTTTTTAATTATTATTTGGAAAAATTAGTATTTTCATTGTGCTTTGTTTCTGAACTAGGTAATGAAATTTACAACCTGTTATAGAGAGTGACTGCCCACGTGGTTTATGTCAGGACTGCCAACATGTGGTCTATCACATGTCAGGAACCAGTTATATTAAATGTATTCGTTTCTGGTAAATCAGTCAGAGGGAATTTTGTGTTCTTTTAACACTGTGAGTTTCTATGCTTTTTGATAACTCTTACCCCTGTCTGCATGATGTAAAGGACCTATTTTACTTTTAAGTGGTCACTCACAACTCATTGTAAGTAAGATGTATTTTCTGAGACCTGTGCCTTGATAGAAACCATGGTAGTCTGTTTTTACTGTAAAAAAAAGTGATTGACCTGCATACAACATAGAGACACTAATTTAAATTTTAAATCTGCTTACTGGAGAGAGGAATGTGTTTTGAAGCTACAGTTTCATAATTTGGAACTAGCTAGAGCATCTGTTCTTTTGCAGATAAAGGGCAAACGTAGTCTGAATCAAATTACATGAACCTTTATTTAATCTCTGTGTTGTTGATATCCTCACACTTATCCTCATCACTTCTGCCTAAACTTTGAATATTGGAAGTGACTTGGTGAGGAATATTTTATTCCCACTTTAGGATTTAATTTGTTGCCTACCATTTGTTTGATGTTCTTTCTTCTTCCCATTCTTATGCTAGCTTTGTCAGCTCTTTTGAAAGCGTATATTGTGAAACATATAATTAAATATAATTAAATAGAAATAATTCTACAAAGTGTGACTTGAACAAAGTGCCAATACTTCAGAAGAAAACACTGTTAATGCATTTATTTTGACTCCTGCACTGCTTCCTTCTCTGCATTAACTTGGTACATTAAGGCATACAAAAGTCATAACAATTACTGTGTTTAAAAACTTCTTTATGCAATCTAAGGAGCACTGCATGAGAAAACAGCACATCCTTATCATAGTAATTCTTTGGTCTTGTAGGGTCAAGACAAGCCTCCCATCAATTTTTGTCCATTACAATTAAGGAGTGCCAAACCCTTTTTCTGGTGTGCTCTCTAAACACTCTTTCTGTTAGGCCAGGAATCTTTGCTGCATAAATACAGTTTTGTTAGTGATGTCTAGACTAGCTTTTAATACTGCACAGCTGCTAGCAATGAAGTAAAACTTTGGCAGCCCCCTTAATAAGTTCTCAGGGTTTTTAACCACCATACTGCTGATTTCTGGGTAGATAAAGTCACAGAATTTAGGTGAATCTTTTATAGCCTCTGGTTATGCCCACTGGTTTCAAAATTCTAGTATGAATAGTTCCACACCTAAAATGCCAAGCTGAACAGCAATAAGCCATGGGAAGCAAACTACAGCAGGATAGTTTAGTGGGTAAGATACTTGAGAAAAACTTAGAGTTAGTCTTGGCTTTGCAGTAATTTCTTCCAACCCAGCTGTCCTATGATTCTATGATTCCTTGTGTGTGTGTATAAATATATATATATATATTATACACATACATATATATATATATATACACATACTTACACACACACATGACCATGTCCATCGTTGTCCTTAGTGTTGTGAAGAGGATGTTAAAGCTCTTAAGTATTTAACAGCCATGAGTAAAAGTGAGATTTATCTCACTCAGTGACAGTCTTCTAAAAATTTAGGCATTTAGACTCTCCCAATAATTAAGAGAATCTTCCAGAGGCATCGATTTTCTAAACTTGGAGAGAAAAAAAATTTATCTTTAAAAGCTGAAGTTAAAGGAAAAGAAAGTAACTGAGTGAAGTTCGTATTTTTTTTTTTCTTGGCCTTTCTGTGATTTCATGCTTTTTGGGATGTGATAGCATCCCAGAGAAATCTTGCCAATTATTTTATTATTGACAGCATTTAAATTCAGAGTCATGAAATCTCTAAGCATCCCGCCAAATCTGATAGAAGAGGCAAGTTTGTTCTCCACACCATTTTACTATCTTTCCCTACCGAAGACTGAGGATCCTAAAGGGTTTCCAGATATAAAAATTCCTAAGAGGTCTGCAGTATCCGTGGTCAGCAACTACTGTTGGTATCTGAGGGACAAAAATGCTCAGATGGAGGATCTTGAAGCATAATGTGGCAGGCAGACAGTCATATTTCACTGAGATTAGAGCAAAGCCATTGCATTACTAAGGAAGAATCAGGTTTTTGCTTCTTTAAATGTCACTCTGGAGAGTTAAGATCTATTACACGAATGGTTAAGGGCATGTTTTGACCAAGATGTGTAAGAACGGAGCTTCACTTTTTTAAAAAATATTGCGTTGGTGCTCAGCACAGTCTCTGAACACACTTGGAAATCTGAGAAAAATGCAAAACCAGTAAGTAATGAGAAAGAAAAAGGCTATGTGACTAATTTGAATGATCCCAAGTTGTGTCCACAATTGTGGCACTATTTGCCAATTTAAATATTCATGGTTTTGTCACTTCAAATGTATAGAGAAAGCTGCTTGTTTCAGTTCTGTATATTCTAAAGTCTTTGCTATAAAATAATTGAAAAATATTCTGCCCACCTGTGCTGATGTGTATTCTCTTTAGAAGTTAGCTTGCTTAAAGGTCATTGACTGCTGCCTGCACTGGATAAATACCAGGATCTGAGCATCTATTTATCATAAGAAAAGGCACTGTATGAAAGAACAGGGTGGTAACATTCCCTTTCAAAACAGCTGTGCTGAAACACCGTATTCATTACTGAACACCATGTTTCTATGTAAATTATTGGTGGGAGATCTGAGAAAAGAAATCATAATAATGAGAGAGCCAAAGAGACTGACTGACTTCCTAGAGAAGACGAAGAGCCACATATATATATATGGTAGCTTGGACAAGTGATAAATGGCTACTGGAACTATGACCGAAGTCTTCCGATATTTAATGGGCATGAACATAGAGAAGTGAGAAAGCTTTTTAGAATAATGAAACTGAAGAAAATGGAAATCTTTTGGGAAGGGTGGTGGTTGTGTCAAAACAATCGCTTTCGGTATAACATTGTCCTAGTTTTGGTTTGTAATTTTTGCACGACTGTTAGAAATTTGTTTTAATAACAAAAAGGAGAAATGCAGTCGAAGTAACGAAAAAACAAAAACTCCATTTTGAGAGGAAAATCTTCCTGACTGGTGACTTTGATGAGCTCTAGAAATTTCTGAAAATTAGTAAAGCCCTGTCTCTTCAAACCTTAGTAAGAGAATGGGAAAGGTGTAAGCAAATGCCTAATAGCAAACATGTTTAGATTGACAAAGAGCAGAACCAGTTTTGCTGAGGTTTATCCATTTTAAATTGCAACAATAATCAAAGCCTTTAACTTTTTAAAAAGACATTACCCTTTGGTGCATCTATAATTCAGAACATATAGGAAAAGCCGAGCAAAAGAAATAAGCAAAAGGTCCTATTGTGCTGAGGCATCCCTTCTTCTCTTTCTTCTTCTGAGAACTGTGCCCCAGGGGAAGCAATGGAGTGAATATCATTTGAGTTCATTCTGGAATATAAGCATCTTCACCTATATCGGCATACACTTGCCTTGCTTTACGTACCAGCACAGGATGACTATTTTCAGCAATTTTTATCATCCACTTAAACTTTTGCAGGATGACTGTAACCAGTGAGCCATATGATGCATCATCTAGGAAGCTCACTCCTAGAAAGTGTGGGTCAGTAGCTGATGCCTCCAGGCTTGGTATGGGCACCCACAGAGTGATGGCAGGGTGTTTGAGTCTTCCATACTGGTCCTCTCCTCTTTGGGGAAGAAATCTACCTCCTCAACCTGTCCTCCTTACTGCAGAGATGTGTTTGACTTCTGTTGGTTGTTCAGAGTAGTGGGTTTGATTTAATTTCCTGCTCTAGCTGTAGTGATCAAGTACAGGGCTGCTTGACAGATGTCCTTGGACAGCACTGGTTATGTGATTTGCACACCTTATTATCCCTTTTTTGTTCCTTCCTCTCTCCAGTTTACCCCTACATTTCTCTGCCTCAGTCTTCGCCCAGATAAACAACCAATCCCTTACTATTTTTTTCCCATTTGTGCCAGTTTTGGGACATTTATACCCATATTTGTTATTTCTGTTACCATTGTTGAGGTAATCTTAGCCTTCAAAGATAATACTGATCTGGCCACCCAGGCACAGCTGACCTTGCAAGACTTGGCTACCCCAGAGGTTCCCAGTGCTCCTTTCTAGTTACCTCTGAAGTTTGGTAATTTCACACATAACTTCTCCCTAACCACCTGTGAAATTCAGATTTCTCCTACAGCACTCTGTGTAACTTTTGATAGCATCTCACACTGTTATCTGTCACATCTAAGGACTTCTCTGGTTGAGTTAACCCAGTGGGCTTTCATGCCCTGTCCAGATTAGCCTCACCAAAGTGAGCTGAGTCCAGTAGCCCTGGCACATGCCTACAGCCCACTTGATGTGTGCTTTTTCTGTCTTTCTTATTTTACTCCATTTGGCATATTTTACTCTTTCTGATGTTTGTTTCCTTCCCTACTTTTCAGCTTCCTTCCACTTTGAAAAAAATCTTTCCATGAATAACCATAAATAAAACTTTGAAAGAGCAATGTGTTGTGGTCTTAATGTATATTTGGCTGTAACAGCTGAAAGAAAAAGTGACCAGAGTCAGGAGTGCCCTGCATGAGCTCTAATGTCGTGTGTGATTTCATATTACAGTACAATAAAGGAAAATGGGTCACTGATTAAATTTACTTGGCTTGGTGAAGAAATCTATGACCCCCTGCACTATTGCATTGTTATTCTGACTTATCCAGCTAGAAAGGTTCCACATCTAAAAGATGAAATATTAAACCAGATCTCTGATATATGTAAGCACAGAAAGATTGAGAGTTTCTATGATCAAAATTGCTAATATGAACATACCTTGGATCAATGTGTTTAATGTGTTACCATTATTATCTTACAGATGTGTTTCAGAGTTGCCATCTGGAGGACTCATGATAGATTAGTCTCCTCCAAAATTCAAAAAAAAGCCTGCAGTTCCTTAGGTCTCCCCAAATAAAAATTTCTAGCACTCTTAAAACCTTAGCCCAGTGCTTGATTTCTTGCCCCTGAAAAACTGGATCTGCACGCAGTCATAAGTTAGTGTTTCATAGAGCATCATGCGGAAAAATCTGTAAGCCCTTTTATCTCATAAGAAAATCATAGGCAGAGATTTAAGTGCTTGCACTTACCACTCATTTCACCCTCCCTAGAGAAAACGAATGTCACTGTTGGTGAGATTTAATGCTTGCAGAATTGCACTATTTCATATAATTTCTCTCAGTGTTGCCAAATATATTTTAAATTGTAAAGGTTTCTTTTATAAAATAAAACTGCCTCCTCAGCTTTCTCCTATTTAAAAAAAAAAACCAAACTACTATATGTGCATGTGTGTGTGCATGCGCGTGCCCTCTTCTGTGAAACAAAAACCTGCCATCAGGACAGCATAGCCATTTACGGAGCAGACGTACGGCAGATTGTATCCTTAATTGGGAGTGTTTAATACACACTGAGCTGATGACAAATTTAGCGCTTTTTTTTGGCCTCAACTGCAAAAAGGCTTTCTACAACAGAGCTGACTTCCAATTTACACAGTACTGGTGTGTTATCCTTATGATAAAATGCCAGTGCACTAGAAGTGACTGGTGTTCCATTTCTGCTTTCCATCCCCAATATTTTCTCCCATTCTTATTGCTGATAGTTACTATTCAATATTTTGTGCACTTCCAATGCAGTAAGGATCTCTGACTTTGCTATTGCTACATCTGATCTTCTCACATATATTCCAATTCCATTAACAGTAACATTTGAAATATTTGGTAATGTTTTTTCATTTCTTATTTTCTATATCTTTGTGTCTTATGAAGATAACATTCCTTTAGTATTGCTGTACTTTATTGCCAACTTTCTATGTAGTATTTTATACTCATCTCCAGACAGTTAGATGCATCAACGGAAACTTTATTTACAGTTAATGTGACCAGGTCACATAATTTATTGTCTGAATTCACATTTTCTCTATCATCTGTCTTCTGTCTTTGCATTAACATGTATTATGCAAATGACCTAATTTAAGCAGTCAGTTAAAACTTCGGGCTGTTCTGTCCTTCCTTTTTTGTCAGGTCACTTGTAATTTTCCATTTTATTTAATGAGATTTCATAAAAGATACTCCATGTAGGTTTTTTTCATCTCTTTCTTCTTGGGTGTCTGTTCCTGTTGTCTAACGACTTATTGTCAGAGGTAGTATATTCCTCAGATAGTTTTGGTTTTGAACCAGTAAGTCCATCTCTCATAGTTTCCTGTCATTACTCATTGTATTCCCTGACATCCTTCACTGATCTCATCTTTTCTTCTGTACACTTCATGCCAACATAAAGCCACTTCAGGTCGCAGTTCATACAGTGCTGACTTCCTCCTGCTGCTTCTGTCGGATTCCTTTAAATCCACTTTTCATCAAGTCACTAATCCCCAGCATATGATCTAATTGGGTGGTACGTTGCAGCTCCTTAAGTAAGCCTAAGCATTACTGAATTTGCCTTAAAAATATTCTTTATTTTCTTATTTTCTTTGTTTCATTGTCATAACTCTCTTCTCTTGAACTCCTGTATAAAGCCATTTACATCTGCACTGTGGACAAGACACTATTAAATCTAAATACTAACTCTCAAATCTCAGAAAGTTTCACTGAGGAATTAAAACCTGTGTGTTTTCAATCCCTATAAAATACATGGAAATTGTTCTTTTCTTTTAGTTTTCCAATAGTATTTCCTATTGTTGTGGTTTAGGCCCTGCCAGCAACAAAGCACCACGCAGCCGCTCGCTCACTCTCCTCCACCACAGTGGTATGGGAAGGAGAATTGGAAGAAAAAAGGTAAAACCCCGTGAGCTAAGATAAGGAGAGTTTAACAGAACAACTCAAAGAGAGAAGAAACAACAGCAATAACAATGGTACTAATGAAATAATATATAAAGCAGGTGATGTACAATGCAACTGCTCACCACCTGGAACCCTCCTCCTGACTCTGCGCCCATGCCCTGGCCAGCTCTCCCCTTACACACTGAGCATGACGTCAGCACAGTATGGAATATCCCCTTGGCTGGTTTGGTTAGGCTGTCCCGGCTGTGGCCCCTCTCAGCTTGTGAAAATTAACCCTATCCTAGTGGAACCCAGGACACCTATACTGTTCAATATTTGCAACCTAAAACCAAGAAAGAGATAAGCAAGAGCAAACTAGGCTTCTCCTAAACTCTTGTCTTTCTGTTGTGTTAACACATTCTTTTCTTCATGCAGCCTATTTTCAATTCTAATAACAGATACCCTTAAAGATTCAAACACATTATTGCAAATTTCTGTCAATGTGATACTGCTGTGTGCAGCACTGTAATTTACCTGACTAAACTGCAAGCTTCTCCTCACTTGTTTGGGAAAGCTTTCCATTCCATGTCATTTTGGTCTGCTATCTGATGGCTCTTTACAACCTGAAACCTTGACATCCTTCTTGTTCTTGAGGAATTCTACCATTACTTTCAACATGCTTGACTTTTTTTTTTTTTTTTTTTTTTTTTTTGCTATTAGTACAGTTAATGTAGTTCTGTTACGCCCAAATCTTGGGAAAACAGAATATAGACTTTAAATTTTAGCTGGAACATTTTACTTTGTGACAATATTTTTAATTAATAAAATCTTTCTTAACATCATGCAGTTAAATGCGTCTTTTCCTGATTGTTTGCACAGTTCTTCTAAGCAGAAGATACGTGTTTGCAAAACCCTTAACTGAAAACTTTAGATTCCCTTCACTCCTAGTTGCCTTCCAGTTAGGCAATTTTCTCTGAACATCCTCATCTGTGATCTGCACTTTATTTTGATTAACCACACCGTGTTATTCACACTTTGTTTTTAATATCCACTTCTCAAAGAATGGGTTCCCTTCAATCAAGAAATCAAGCATACTATTTCTTTAGTAGTTATTGTATTCTTCTAATCTTTGTTTCTATCATCTGCCCAATTTCCTCTTTTCATTTACAAACAACTTTTTTTTTTTTTTTGTGAAATCATGATCATTATGAGGAAAGTTAGTAGCAATCTGAAAGGTTTTCCCACATTTAAGCTTCAGCAAACATATTATTACTGACTTATGTATGCCCTTCTTCAAAATAAATTCCATTCTTTAAATTTGATTTTGAGATGAAAGTTCTGTGGTAAGAAAACCATATATCAATTTTCAATTGGGGATGATAAGAACTCCCCAAATTGGTTACCAAGTAATAACTTATGCAAGTTTATATGGAAAGTGCTTCTGTCATTGTTTCTGAGCACAGTGAATATACATCAAAAGTGATTTTTTCTATTGGTGCTGGTTAAAAGAAGACACACACATACACAAAATTCAAGGATTTCTTTATTTAAATACAGGTATATGCGAGTCTTTCAGGCTCTGAGTGTTGGAAAGATTTGCTCCTCTGTCATGGTCACAACTGCAAAGAAAAGGATGGGTCTCCATCCTACTGTGTGACTACACAAAAAGCCTACATGACCTTCCGGCATGTCTGTCTTCGGTTACTGAAGAAAGTAGCCTGGCAAGAAGCTCTAGATAAAGTTACCATCTGCTGGGCCTTTGCATTTTCTCAACAAGGCTCCTGCCCTCCATCATCAAGTCCCTATAAAGAAATCAGCATGGGACAATGCCATGCTTTGGCTTTCCAGGTCAGTGTTGCAAAATGAGACCGCTGATGACAAGGAAAGGAATTGGGATTTTGGCAGCTACGTAAGAGCACATGATGCTTGGCACCAAAGGGTGTGATAAGGAGCACATAATTCAACAGAAAACTCTTAGTAATGTAATAACTGGCCCAGAATTTGCTGACTCCTTGTTAATTATTGAACAATCCCAAACTGTCTGACCAAAAACATGTTCTATGTCTCCTCAGCTGCTTATCCCAGATGACTAATAGCAACTGTTTTTGAAACAGGTCCAGTAATGTCTTTGTAGTGCCATTAGTTTTCCATAGCACTAGCCAAGTGTCTGAGTACCAAGAACCCTGAAACTCTGAGCCAAAACCTCTCCCTCCTGGTACTTCTTCCATAAGCAAGTTCTCTGCAAGAGTTCAAATACAGCTGATACTAACTTATGCCAAGAAAAAAGAAGTTCAAACAGGATTCTTTAATCAGAAATTCTCTTATATCTTAAAAAAAATATGGCTTCTTTGTTGTTACCATTAGTGCAACTAACATGGGGAGGAAGGGAAAATACAAAACATTAACTCCTTAGACAAGGATCAAGAGGCAATAGTTTCAAAATTGAGCAGGGAATAACAAAAAAAGAGTGTTTTGTGCTCAAGATGTCTGTTCCTGTTCCTAAATTTGCAGGGGAATTTGGGGAACAAAGAGTAGATATTATCTTTTGACCTAAATTTTTAAAGGTGACGTCTCTAAACATTTCTTTTTCAAATACTTTTCTTTAGAAACTCATACTTTTGACAAATAAGAAAAAGCTTTACAAAGTTTTACAAAATCAGCCACAACTGAAAGAGAAGCCACAACAAAGGTGTATTTTCTGAACAGGTGTCTGCCTTATTTCTGCCATGCTTTGCAAATGTTAATGTTGCGAGGTCTATAAAAAGAGAACAGGAATATTCCTTGGTCAACAATGTCCTTATCCACTACTGTGTGAAGAACTGGTCAAATGAGATCCATTACTAGTTTAATCAGAGTTTTATTCCTTAAATGTTGTTTGAGCACAGGCTTTATTGACATTCCGACTTTAAAAATACCATGTGCTAACCCTTCCAACACAATTCAGAGAAAAGATTTCCTTTCTTCTTTCTGTGATATGGTCAATTCTACTACTCACACCAAAGGAAAAAGAAATTGTTAAAATCCTTTTCTTCAGCATAATAGAAATTAATATATCATCTTGTCACTTTTCTGTCCTTAAAGTCCCAAGATGTCCATAGAAGGGACTAAAAGGCACTGCAATAGACTTTCTTGCTATGTTCTATGTATTCATGTGTCTATCAGGCTGGTAAAGCAATTTGATTTGCTTTTCCCACGTTCTCTCTGGAAATATTGCTATTTTCCCTTTAACTGTTGATTTACTCTTTGCTTGGGAATTTGACCTGTAAGTGGTTTGGACTTTTAACAAGAACTTTTATGCCACTGTATATGCTCTTAGTCTCTCCACATGGCTTTGTTAAAATCTTGACACCTTCAGATGGGACACGGGAATATGTGGAAACCAACAGTTTTGTGTATTTTATACATATCAACAGGTCTTTCTCATAACTCCTCTCTTCAGTTTGGTTACTTGCCTTTTAAACATGTATTATTGTTCTATCTGCTAAAATGTATATGCTAATCTATCCTTGGTATCCCTTGTATCTTTGGTCTTCATATTAATGATAAATCATAAATGGTAAGAGTCAGTAGCAACCAAAAAATTATGCTGCTCTCTCTCCATGTCTCACTCCAATCTCTTCTCCTAACTCTTCCACTTGGTGCCACATCAGAGAGCATTTCTTCACCTCTGTTCCTGGGGAGGAATCCAAAACTGTGGGTTAGATGGGAAGGTGCCTCCTACAGTTTAGAGAAAAATTATAGACATCAGGATGGGACTGAAAATGACCAAAGGAGTGATCCGTCTAGTGAAAGTCAATAGGAAGTACCGAGGATGGGGAGTTCTCTGATTTTTTTGCTAGGCATTTTCAGGGCTGTGGCTTTGGATAGGAACTTACAATCACAGCCTCGGATCCCCTGCTGGTAACGGTTCCAAATAATGGTTCTTCCAATGAATTGAGCAGTGTCTATTCTTTTTCTTTAGAGCAGGAGGATGGTGCTATCACCCATTTTCTGTAGTAAACTGTAATTACTATGGACATTCTGAAAAAATAAAAGAAAAGTCAGTGCAGTCAGGCTGCTGCCAGTTCTTTATATTGCAATTTAAACTGTTACCTAAATCCTCTGTCTGCTAAAAAAAAAAATTATCTGCATCTGTCTTGAAGATGCCTCAGTGTTATAAAACCATATTTGTTTTAAATTGTCATTATATTTGTGAGAAAGTTGGAATTAAACTAGCTATCTAGAACATTTGACTGAAATATTATTGCCTACTTGATTTGGAAAAAGGAATTCGTATTTATTTGTTAAATAAGCTATCTTTAGCACTAGTAATTAACGGGTTTCTGCAATGTGTGAACTATAACCTGCATCAGGAAGGCTATGAAGATAAAAGGAGGAAAAGTCAAAGAGCTATACTGCAATTTGTATATCGGGGTTGTGTTTATACCAGGGTTTCCAAGAACAATACTCCTGTGCTAGAATTCAGACATTGTATCTGGGGTCTTAGCAGTGTGCTGCATTTTGATTAATGTTCTTATCACAAAGCTTGATTTTTCATTGGACAGCAACCTGTGTACCATTGGGCAGGTATTAAGAGGAACACATACTGTGAGACGGGAGGAAAAGATCCTAAAAATATCATCAGTGAGCTAAACGCTTTTCCCTGAGCTGTGTACCCTCTCCCATTCCATTTGTGGCACATCAGGTAAAATATAAGCAGGAAGGGAGAAGTTTGTAGTTTTGCAAGAGGCGTTTTGCAGAATGACTTCTTTTATCCTCTAATTGCTCTCTTCTGATGACTGTGAACACAGACAGAAACCAAACACTTAGCCAAATAAATTTCCATCTCTCGTGTGCTTTGGTAGTAGGGTGAAGGGAGAGGCAAGTCCAAACCAGCTTTGGCTTTGGTTATGCAAAATTAAAGCTCTTATGATGAGGTTTTTAAAGACCAAACCCAAAACCTGATTAACTTGTCTTGGCACGGTTAACTTCACTAAGGTAAGTTTGAACAAAATTGCACATACCAGGATTTTAGCTAATCACCTGCTCTCTTTCTTCATTTCTTGTCTCTCTTTTCAGTACAACAGTTCCCTCTGTGGCCTCAGATTACCTTCCAATTGTCACCTCCATGTCTGACCTCCTTTTTTGTCTTCATCCCCTACAACTCATTCCACACAGACTTCCTGACCGTGCTATTGAAATAATACTCCTCACAAGAGATACTCCAAAAGACACTCTTTTCCAGGCTGAGGAATACACCGTGTGGCTGGCTTTCTGTTATTTTGTCTATATCTTGTCTCTGTGCATGAAGAAGTGATTACAGATTCTTCCTCAGATTTTGCTCTCAGAGCCTATGACATGTCCATCAGTGTGTCAGCTCTTAAGGTGATGGTAATCCAGTGCTGGCTGCCAGTAGCTGTCAGATCTCAGGACCAGGAATAGATCTTTGTGCTTGGGCCCTTTGACAGTATCTATCATTAATAATATTAGTTAGAGAACTAATAGTTCTCTAATTTTATTATTCTACAGTATGATCTGATCTAGAAGATCAGCTGTGCTGATTTTAGAGATTTAAGCTCTAAGATATGCATCATTGTTTATAAAAATGAGATAAAAAGCCACAATGATCTAAAAAAAAAAAAAAATCCAGACATCTGTCCTGCCTTTTCTTGTTATGGGCATCCAGTCTCTCATCTCAAGAGTTTGTTTGGTTTTATGTCACCACATACAAACTAGTGGTTGAAAGGCTGATAATGTTACTTGGATTGTTCAGTAACTAAAAGCTGTGTAGTTATGCAAATTGAATCTGCAAAACGATCCTGAACTTTTCCAGCTATAACTCTATTAAGACTACTCTATTGATTAGAGGCTGTGCTTTGTGCTAGCTGGCTACATCTTGGCTGTTGCCCAAAGTGGAGGGAAGGTTTCTGGTCCCACACAAATTATAACTGTCATGTGCAGGGCTGGCAAGACAGGCACTAACAGTATAAGTTTAATGCACGCAGGAGACTTCACAGGCCAGAGTGAGGTGTCAGCTGGCTTTCTTTTTTTTTTTTTTTGGTGCATTGAACAAGTTAGGTTCCACATACTTAGCAGTTTCACAGGACGCTGGACATCTAACTCGTCTTGAAAAACCAAGTAAGCACATATTTAGCATCTAAACATTTCTGAATAACTGCTTCATAATGCCCAGAAGAAGTTTGTCCTCTTGTTCAATACAGGTAATACTGCCTCTGTTTAATAAGATGTTCTTATGTGACATTTTTTCTTTCATATTATGTATCTGTGAGGCTTCATTCAAGCAATAAAACATTGATTTTGTACATTTTTAGTGTACATCTGTTTCTACCATAATACAGGGTGGCACACATCCCAATTAAGAAAGGCACATTGGCATGCCGATAAGTAATGCAGCATATGTTGTTTTTGAACAAAAAGGAAAAAATGCAAAAATTAAGGAGCTGTCTATTTTGGATTAGGATGAATCATCCTTTGGAAATGCATGTCTTGTAAAACTGGCTAGAGTGAATTAAACTTGATGCCGAGTTTCTAAACTTAGAGCTGAGTTTCTAGATTTCTGAAGTTACTTGAATCTCAACTTCTCTGGATGGTCTGTAACTGCAAATTAAACAAAACCAGTTTGCCTTTAATAACTGATTACTGTTTTGAGGGGAAGGACATACAAACACAGAACATGAGAAAAATCAATTTTTTTTTTAAAAAATCTTTCTTAGCTTAAATCACAACTAAAAAAATGTTTTAAATCTCTTGGCCTTAAAACAATTTACTATGATGATAAGAGATGATCAAAATAATAGTTTAGCTTCCCAAGCTATTGACAACTTGAAAAGAGATGAAATAGACCAAACACTATGTGGAAACACTGAATCAACTCAAAAGCTCTGAGGACCCACCAGTGAAAAAGGATACTTCAAAATGCGTAAAAGCAGTGACCTGTCTGTTAATGCTTATGAAATTACCTGCAGATATGACTAAATAGATTGCAGATTGTAATGTATTCAGTCCATCTTATACATGTATAACTTACTGTTGACATTTTCTCTTGGGCAATATTTTTTTGCTATGTCGCTTTCTTTACCCTTTACCCAATTCCTTCTTTCAATGATGAACATGCCTTTGGATAAAGTTCATGTTGCTTCTCCAGGTTGTTTCAGTTTAACACATTACACATTACACATTAATTAGTGTCTTCTAATTATGATATAGGCAGAACGATGTTAGAAATTAAAGATTTCCAGTGCACATATGGCTGTATATTGTATTCTGCTAATCTTTCCAGTATGCAGTGGGTTGGAGAGAAACTCCATATATTTGATATTGTTTTCAAGATAACTGAGAAAGAAATGAATGACAGAAATGCAAGTAAGTGGCATTGACCTTCCCCTCTCTTTCTTTTTGGATCATAAGATAAAACTACTCACATAAATTCTTTTGGTTCTGATGTTTCAGCTGTTGACAGCAATAAAAATGAACACTTCATAGGTAAGCAATAAGTCACGTAAATTTTTGGATTGAGAGTGACTCTCTCCAAACGGGGGCTAATGAGCAATCTGAACAGCACAGGTCTTGCTCTGTTATACCTCATTTTACCAACAAGCCTTTGAAAGAATGAGGCAGGTTGTGGGTTAAGGGTCAATTTTGCAGCAATGAGTTTATCATAATTTATTTACATCATGGGCTTTAGAGGGTGCTTTATGTGTTTCTAGTAATGCTATTTTCAATCTCACAGAAAAGAGGAAAAAATATAGCTTCTGCCAATATTTGCATTTTTTCCTTATAGAAACCTTCAGTACTTAATCGTTTCAGAAGATGCATGTTATTACATTTTGACTTTTGTTTTTCACCAAAAAAAAAAAAAAAAGGAAAAAAGAAAAAAGAATGTTTTGAAGAACTTTGGTTATGGAGCAAAAGTGGACATTGTTTATGTCAACAGAAACGTTGCAGCAATAATCAATGGGATGCAATGCAGATTAACTACATTATTTAAAAAGACATCGGTTGGCTACACAATATCAAAACATCCACTTCCTTCCTGATTAGATTTCCTAGAACACTGAACATACAAAGAGGATTTGTAGCGTCTATCTGTTGTTCAGTAGGTGCTAAGCTCTCATATCCAAATTCAGCAGTATATCACCGGTAAGAATTACCCAGTCTGAAGGAATCCATATGTATGTTGTAGCCATTTAAATATATATTACCTCAAAGTTATTAAGTTATTCAGAGGAGTACAAACCTTTTGCAAATATCCTTCTTTTCTCAAGGAAATTATCATGTATATTTATTTCCCTCTGTAAACACACGACTCCTTCAAGCAGACTGGATTACCTTTTCACCGTAAGTTTGATGGCATCTGGTGTGTTGAAGAGAGTGTATTTACTCCATCCTTTTCTTATTAAATTATTCAGCCACATTCTGATAAAGGTTATGCCTGAACTGCAACAGCTATGCAAGTTTCAAAAAGCATCAAAAGTCTGAAACTAGGACCTTGTTATAAGAAAAAAGTATTGGTATTGGAGGTTACTATGATTTTTAACTTGCGACTATCACAAACTGCAAGTGGGAAATGGGAAAGCTTTGCTTGCTGTTAGATTTCATTTTAACGAATCACGTTTCCTTCTGTGAAAATGAAACCTTATACATCAGTGCCCAGTAGAACATGAATAAAAAAATAGAAAATCTGAAATATGATCTCAAACTTAGAATAGCATGTAGTACCTTTTATTTTTATTTTAGAACACAGAACAATGTAATTGAAGAATGTAGCATTCTAGAGTTTTAAAATATGCAATTTTTCTGTCCAGTTGATAAGTTTCAAGGAATTTATATATGTACTTCTGTGTCTAAATGAAAGCTCCAACACCATCTTTGTGTTATATTCTCAAATAATAGTATGATATATGATAGAATTATACATTTGTCCTTGACAGAAATAGTCTTCAATTTTGGCATGTAACTATTTGCGTGGTTAATTCAGGACATCAAATTTTCCCAGCAGGGCTGCAGGCTGGCTTGAAACCACTTATTTTAAACAAACAACTGTGTTCCTCCTAATATTCTCTACTGTCTTGGTTGAAGACTATGTCACATTGCTCCTCAGTAACCAGAAGTGATAAAGTCTGGAAAAGGCCTTCCTCTTCCCTTGTGTACATTTTATAGGTGACTTTTTCTGGAATTGAGTTTTTGGAAGTAATAAAACTCTTTCTTTCCCAGACTTTCAGTGGGATATGCAGGTGCTCAGGACCCAGTCATACCAGTGTCCGTAGGCACCTTCAGTTTATGCCTCTGTGCAAACCAAACCCGTCATCTATCACAAGTTATCACAAGTCACTACAGTGATCTTTAGTAACTGGTTTTAATGACAGGCTCTGCTGAAGCAGAGAGCCAAGAGCAAGAAAAAAGAGCAGTTTAAAACTATACTTTTATCACAAATCTTCCTTGATTTGTCTCTTTCTTTTTGTTCTTTTCCTAAACTGTGCATCGCAGAATGCTGAGCTAGGTGTCAAAGGCAACTGACACCTCCAGGAGGGCAGGTCAGCAGGGCTCCTTCCTTGGCCAGTCCCAGTGCAGCTCCAGAGAGCTACCCAGAGAGCTCTATCTGCAAGCTGAGGACAGGGCAATGCCTTAGTGGCTGATTTTAAGCCATGGTTAAGATTTCAGATCTAAAATTTAGGTTTTCAGTGATATAAGGAAAAACAGAAGGGAACAGGTTGTGAAGAGTTTGACAGACCTGTTGGTCTAACGGAGAATCTCAACGGTTTTGGTTACCTTTGCTCAAACTCAGAAGATGAGATCCTGGTATGAATCAACACAATCACCTAGGTAAAAAGGATAATACTGACTTATCCAGCTGAATATCTGGTCTGCAATATGTTTCCCATCTCCTCCCTCTCAAAGTTTATTGAACTAAGCCCACTTAGAGGAGAACTAGAGAAAAAGATCTAGAAACTTTCTTCTCCTTCACCTTTAATTTAACAGAACAAACCTAGTTTTCTTCTTCATGGTGTTATGGTCTGAGAAGTGTCCTGCTGGGAGTTTGCCTTGCAGCTTGATAGTACAAACTTTGGATAACTCCTTTCTAAAACCAGGTGGTGTATCTGGTCTTGCTACTGACTTATCTGTTTGAAGCATGTGCATATTAGCTGACACCAAACTTTTGTTTGCAGTTAATTAGCACAGATCAGAAAGAAATCTCGTGCTATCTTACTGATCCAGGACTGCATACCGATGAGAAAGGAGTTTCATTTCTTCCTGGAAGCTAACGCCTGTCTTTCAGCTTATTACTATGATAATTTGTATTGCTATTCTTGCAAAATAATTAATTGATTTTTGCTTTCATTTGTAGGATCTTTTACAGAGGTTTATGAGCTCAGATGCATCTCATTTAGATTTATAACACATTTTACTTAAATACCTTTTGATTCATGACACTAGTTCATATTAACTTCATAATCTGGTGTGTTTCTCATGCTATCATCCATATAGCTGATGTCAGGCTAACTCTACCTTAGATGTAACACTGGATCAGGACATAGTAACAGTGCGAGAGACAAAAGATGCAAAATGTGCTTGTGCGTCTCTCCAGCAATGCAATGAAATGGATGCTTAGAATCAGAAGTGCATCATAGACAGTGGATCTCCCTTGAATACTGTTATCCAGCCTCGATTGGCATTTCTCATTGGAGAAAGTGTTGTTTTGCCGATGTTTACCTTGTCGTGGGGTATCCTCTGCTGATATAGAGTTGCTATCTACCTCACGCATCCCCTAGTTCCTAGAAAGCTGATCTCTCCAGGGCTTGGCTAGGCCCAGAAAATCACCAGTACTCTCCAGCAGTGTCTGTGCAGTTCAGTTGCCCGATAAAGTAACAGATCTGCTTTTGGTGCACTCTGATAATGCATCAGCAGTCATGTACCCAGTCATGAGCAGTTCTGACCTGGTCCATCAGTGAGAGCCTGTAAATCAAGTTACCAGTCCACAGCCTCTGCCAAGACTGACAGCCATTTGACAGCTCATGCCTGTCATGATGTCTTTGCCTGGTGACACCTCTACATAAAAAGAAGCCAGTGATCATCACTTAATTGCTTTCATATTCACTTACAATCCCCCAGTCACCTATTCTTTTAAAGCAGATCATATGAACTATGAATGAACACATTTTCTAGATAAACAGTTATGAGAAAATAGTAGGTATTAATAATTTTATTTGAGAAATATAGTGTAACAATGGTCAATGTATTTATCTGTAAACAACGCTTTCAAATGAACTGCTGGTTTAGATTATTTTTATAGCATTAAGTATGGCAAAAATCTGAAATTACCGAAGTTATTTGGCAAGTTAGCCTAAGGTTTCCTTTATTTACAGTGATCTACAATAAAACATCTGCTGCTACCATTACCATTCTTTACATTTTCCCTTTTGTGCAGCCATGGCTATGTGCTAAAACACAGCCTATGTAGAAGACCATAGAACGGCTTAATTGCAGTGTTGATGCTTTCTTGGCTCCCATTGAGTTTCTTAGGTCTGTGAGCACAATCACTAGGTAGAAGTTTGTTAAGTTTGGCATACCACAGGTGTGTGAAATATTTGGGAACAGGAGAAGGACAGGAGAAACATGGAGCTAGTGAAACAGAGAAGAATCAATTCATCAGCTTGAAGGCAAAGTAGATACATTAACTGGCAACGGTGAACATGCTTTGTAAATAGTTTTAACTGATTCAAATAACAGCAAAATAAACAAACAAACCCTACTATTGATAAATGCTGAGGAAGGAATGCCTTGTTTTGGTAGGAAGGGACGGGTAAGTGTATGAGTAGGGGGAGAGGGGCAGAGGACGGGTGATCTCCATTCCTCCACTCTTGCTTTGGATTCTGGGCTGATTCTGTTCTACAGACACTAGACAGTACCTGAGCTGAGAGAAACAGAGAAATCAGAGGAAATTAGTTTCTGTTGTAATAGCAAGAAATTCAAGACTAAGCTTCCAGGGTGATGACTGATTTTCACAGGTGGTTGAATGTGCTTGGCTTGCAGCCCTCATACCTTACATCACCATCCAGGGAGCTGTAACTGCCTACAAATGCCCTGCCAGTCTTTTATTAAGGCTTTAGTACGGCTTGGGTTTGCTAACTACTTCTCTCTCTCTTTTTTTTTTAATTTTAATTTTTATTTTAAGATTTATTTAGCATTTCCTGTATTCAGAATGATGGATAATGAAAAGGAGGGTATCAGTAACTTAAATCGGTTTGCTAAATTAGTAAAATAGTAAAGGACCATAAGGGAACCGCTGTCAGACTTAACTGTCTGAGACCCGATCACAGGATTATTTTGACCATTACATGTAATAATTTTTTGTTTGTGAAAATAAAACTCTTCAAATGACATAAAACTTTGTAGGGTGCTGCAGCCTCTGTAATCTGTAGTGTTTGAGCAGAGGCCTGCACAACATGTACCCCTTGCAATAAAACCATAAGACTGCGTCAAATGTCTCAACAAAGCCAGAAATTCCTATCTCACCAGTATGAGCAAACACACTGTGATGTGTTAGGAGCAGTTACACACTGCTTTTTTAACTTATCATAAAAACCAGGGGGCTGCTTCTTTGAGATAGTCTGGTTTTAACAAGAATTAATTTTATTTTTCCTTTTATGATGAATCTATTGGGATACTTCAGCATACATTCAATCCCATTGTCTTCTGAACACTTCTTCGGTGTTTTGTGTCTGTTTTTCTTGGAAAAGTATTGCCTTTGCCTATTCCATTAGGGCTGTTGTGTGGCAGGAACAGCCTTACTGCTGAGAAGGGGAAGAGCAGAATGGACTGCCAACTGTCCAGTGAAGGCAGCTGCCTTGTCAAAAAAATCCTGTGGATTCAGAGCATGAAAATCCTGCAAGGAGCAAATGGGCTAGAAACAGTAATAATGAAATCTGCTTGGCAGTATTTCAGCCCTCTGTTGTACCTCTCATGCATATCCTGCTTTGAAACACAGTGTTGAGCCACCCAACACCCAAAGAGTGCTTCTGAGATCTTCCAGGGACTCGCATTTCTAGACATCTCTTTTCTGTCTACCTCTGTTCTTTGTCCATTCTGTATCCTCCTCCTCCCCACTCCAGAGCTGCCACTTGAGAGAAAAACATTATCCTGAGAGAAAGACACTTCTCACTCTTGCAAATGATTGCATTCCTAGATGCTGATCATGAAAAATTTGGTCCCCCAAATTACCAATTCTTTCAAATGAAGTATGGGTTGAAGTTATAACCCATAGGAAGTGTTGGTATGCATTAAGTGCTTATGCAGTAGTTCTTTCATAGTTATTTCAATAAATATTTGTCAGATGTCAGATAAGACAAGAGTTATCTTCTATAATATTCTCCATTGTTCCTAATTCTCTTGAAAATTAGAAAGATTTAGCACCATGCTGTCTAAATACTGTTCCATCACTTTCCCCACAGAAAAACTGGAGGTGCACACTTGACTTAAAGATTTTCATGTTCACAAAAGCCACTGAAAATAATTTTCAACATTTATGGAGATGAGTAAAATTTGTTTCTGAATGTACCGTTTTCTGTTCACTAACAGCACTTTAGCCCTAGATAGCTAATAGAGATACTACTGTACTCTCAGACAGCAAAATATGGCGTGAAGTAAATTCTGCCCTTTGTATATAACCTTTCCTTTTAGGCATGTCTATGGTCATTCACTCACACATGAGCTTTTTCTTCTGTTTTAAGAGCATTTAAAGTAGTAACTTAGAGCATACATACCCTAATCCTTCTCCACTAACAGGCAGAGGAAATTAATCTAAGGTACCTTCATGTTTCTGCAAAATACTAAAGGAAAATACTAAAGTTCAGTTTTAATAGTTTGAGAAATCAAGCAAGAGAATTAAGACCTTTTATGTGATTACATCTGCTGGAATAGTACCTTATCTCGCTGAAGCAGATGACCTCCAGGACCTCTTTCACTTGTAAGCTCACTGCTGAGACCTGTGTGTTATACTGCTTATAAAACTATAACTTTAAAAGAAATTGAATCTCTTTTGCCCTTGTGGCAGGTCTGGGATCTAATGCAAATTATGTCTGAAAGGAATCATAATTTGAACTCCTAACCAATGAAGAAATGCTACTGTACGAGTGTGTCCTTGTGTGAGCCAGCTAGCCAGCAAACGGAGCTGTGAAGCCTCTCTTTGGACTTTCTTCAAAGATACCAAGCTTTCCTGCAGCCCAAAGAAAAAAGCGAGATCCTAGTATTTGTAATCTGAAAGGGAGGCAATGCACACACAAAAAAGTCTAATTACTTTGAAAAATAAATTCCTGAATGATCTTTATACATGAAAAATAAGCATTAAAGAATGGAAAATGGATCTTCTGCTTTGAAGGTCACCTTTAAAACTTCCAGCTCTTAAAGAGAATCTTGCCTTAAGAAATCACAGAGCTGCTGCTTTTTAATGGCTTGTTTTCAGACAAAAGAATTTTTCATTTTGATACCAGGTGGAATGCATTGGCAAATTTGTTACTGGACAAAGACAGCAAGCAGAGACAATATTTAGCAAAGTTATGTGCTGAACAAAGATACTCAAAGAATGGTTTAAGTACATCAGGAAAGATGAGAGGATTTAAAACTCTAAATTTCTTTTTCTCATCAGGTGTCTGCCCAGAGCTTTATTAGGGGTACTGACAAAATGGGATGTTTCAGACACACTTTTCTTTTCAACTTCCAAAGTGGGAATTGAGCCTTGCTTCCACTCTGCCTGTTACAGATCAAGGTGTGGTGTCCCAGCATATATGCAGGTAAGGCACTATGGACAAGCTGGAATATTTCACAGAGCTGGTGAACCTCCTTTCCTAAAGCAAGTTCCTAGAGTTAAGGTGCTGCCATCATCACAGCATGGCAAGGACAGCATTTCTTTGTCTTAGAACCCCCTTGGGAGTTAGGGGCAGAGTGATTTACGCAGGATCACAGAAGATAAAGCGGATGGGCAGTCACGTTCAGATCTGTAGTGGCCACAAAATGTACTACTTCTTGTCATCTGACTATTTTTATCTGCTATATGTGACTCCCCAGGGTAGAAACCACCATGTTAATCATGTTATCAACACTGACAGAAGTAAAGGGTAACCGTCCGTACAATTCCTGTTCTTTATAAAACAAAGACAACTCCCTCTTTGCCTTGTGCAGAAGAAGTTGATAAATATGTCTTTTAGTTCTCTTTCACTCTGCTTATTCAGAAACATGTAGGCACTGAACTGATGTCTATCTGCAGTGTTTTAATATAACTGTTGAGGGCAAGAAGTAAAAAAGAACAAGGACAAAAAAAGCTTTTCCTTCAGTTGCTTGTAACAGTGCTGATGGCAAATTCTGCTTTAATAGCAAAAGGAACACTGCTGCTGCCTGTTGAAGCAGAAAGAATATATTGCTGAAGAAAAAAAAAACAGTGTAAATTATTTTAAATGTCCTGCATTATATTACTCTGTCAGTTAAAACAGATGAAAACAATTCTGTGTGTGATGGAGAAAGGATGTAGCTAAATACAGAAAGGCATGAATTATTTAAAGGCTAATGGTTGACAGAAACAATTCAACACAGCTGCAGAATGACTTATGATCTGAGAATTTGCCTTACAAGCTTACATAACATAAAGAAGAGAAGCAGTTGGGAAATAATGCAGAAAGGTGATGTGAAATTATAATGAATGAGAAGGAAAAGAAAAGCAAGTGAGAAACCAATGTACGTGCACTGGGGTAAAGGCTGTGCCTCTAGCAAGTCACCTTTCTGCCACAACCTTTTGAGCAGGAGGTAATAAGAGGTCCCAAACTGTGGGCCTCTGAGGCAGTACTAGGTGAGCAATATATCCCTTGGGGCTCTGTGGTCCAAGCATGCCTACTTGATAGAGGGCTTTTCAGCTGTGGTGCAGTGCAGGGCTCTTCCCCTCCTGTGTGATCCACAGTCCTTCCCCATCAGCTCTCTGGCCATGTGAGATGGCATGGTCAAGAGGACAGAAGTGGAGGCGCCTTTTTAATCAGCTGTAGCTTTCTCCTCTCACAGAGGATGGGGACCAGAGCTGCTTTGCTCCATAACTCACAGAAATGTTATTGCTGTTGAATGACTTTTTAGCAGCCTTAAGCTACCTGGGACTATTTCTGTCAGGATGTTGCATCCAGCAGGTTGAGTGAACTCAAAAAATTACTGCCATACAGTACCCATAAGGCTGCTGCAGAATGACTCACATAGTTTCAGGAGATAGGGAGCTCAACCCTGCCAGGAGGTATGGCAGCTTCCCCATCACCCCCAAAACACTCCTTCAGAGGGTTCTGGGGCAGTGGAAACTTGTTGAACATTTAAAAAAATTTCCTTATGTTTACCAATTTGCAGCTGACTGCAGTACAGCTGCTTAAACAACATGCAGTCTAACTAAAGATGCTGGCTTTATTATATCTTAGTGTGCAAATAGTCAATTATTTTTGAATAAATGGAAGTTTAAACAGTGTTATAGCAAAGCAATTTTAAAGCAAATGTAGAAAAGGTGATAAAATGGCCCAAGGTTACCCTACCCAACAAGCCCTGTGCAAGGGCTGTAAATAAGAATGAAAATTCCCTAGTAACATGTGTTTGCATGCATGTATGTTTGATTTTGATGGGTCTATATTTCAAGTGAAATAGCCTGAGGAAAGCAGCTGTAAAAAGCACACAGAGCAAGTCACTGAAAATATATATTTGTAATGATAAAAACTAGCTTGAGTGCCAGCAGTACTTTACACTTTCAGAGTTATTAGATATGAGCAGCAGGACAAATAGTCAGATACAGTCTGAATTTTCTAATAAAAAATATAAAAGAGGTTCTTCTGGATATGCTGTTATCAATGACATTTTCATTTGCAGCAATGCCAGACTTGCCATATCAAAGCTATACTTATTTCCAGGATGGCTTTCCATTAGTGAAAATTTTTCTCTTTTTTTTTCCTGTACTAATTACTGAAACTTCTGACAGAACAGACATCTATAGTATGGCCTTTTTGATGTGAGATTTTGCCATGCATTAAACTGCTGTTCAGTCTGGCATATTTAGCCTAGTTTAGGGTAATCACATCCATCACTACTGTCCATCCTGTCTCCCTCCTAAGAGTATGTTTTCTTTTTTGGTCTGATTTCTTGGTAATAACTTCACGAAACTTTGATGAGAATTTTTCCCTCTTTTATTTTCTCTCTTGTTGATATTTTCAGGTAGCTTCTTTTTTTCACATTTTACTTTTTATCCTGACAAATAGTATCTGTGTAAAATACAAAATTGGTTTTTACTGAGCATGCAAGCTGTGCAGAAACCATTCTTTTGCCATTTAAGCATGGCCAGCCATGAAAAAGTAAAATGAGAACATGCAGTACCGAGGCTTGCATTTTCACTACAATTATTATTTCAGCTCGGCTAGCTCAGTCAGGAGAGCATGGGACTCTTAATTCCAGAGTCGTGGGTTCATGCACTACATTGGCTAATAAAAAGGGCGGTCATGGTTTAACGCCAGCTGGCAACTAAGCACCATGTAACTGCTCGCTCACTCCTCCCCCCGTAGGGTGGGGAGGAGAACGACAAAAAAAAGTAAAACTTGTGGGTTGAGATTAGAACCGCTAATAACTAAAATACAACAACAATAATAATGAAAGTGAATATAGCAAAAAGAGAGAGAAATAAAACCCAGAAAAAGACAAGTGATGCACAACACAGTTACTCACCACCCGCTGACTGATGCCCAAACAGTCCTCAAACAGTGATCTGCCCCTCCCGGCCAACTCTCACAGTTTATATACTGAGCATGATGTCCTATGGTATGGAATATCCCTTTGGCTGGTTTGGGTCAGCTGTCCTGGCCATGCTCCCCGCCAGCCTCTTGTGCACCTGCTCACTGGCTGAGCATGGGAAACTGAAAAATCCTTAACTTAGGATAAGCACTGCTTAGCAGCAACTGAAACATCAGTGTGTTATCAACATTATTCTCACACTAAATCCAAAACACAGCACGGTACCAGCTACTAGGAAGAAAATTAACTCTGCCCCTGCCCAAACCAGGACATCAATATTGAAGTTTTTCTGAAAGGTAAGGTCTAACTCAACCTGAAATAGAAAACATGAAATAGATGAATTAGAGTACGAAAAGAAAAGTGCACATCGACACGTGGCACACTTGCACATAGGGAGAGTGGCATCTGAACTATGATGAAACATCAAAACTTGCTGAAATTCCTTTCAAAAACTACTGAAAGAATTGAGGATGCTGCAGGGCTTCCAAAACAATAGGGAAGTTTGAGTTTTATTATTGGACTATCCACTGAAATTTGAGAGCTCACTGTAGTTTGTATTTTTTTTAACCGATAAATATCTGAGCTGATTCTTGCCACGTGCAGTACTGACTCAGATTCCAGAATTTATTGTTCTTCTATGAGGTTGATGGAGGTAAATAAAAAGTAAAATAGCTCTTTGACAGAATAAAAGAATGCCTGGCAACTTTTGACTTAACCTTAGATGTAGTGATACGATCCAGAATTTTAGAGAAATTACATGTTCTACTTTACGCTCTAAATTTTCCAAGGTGAATGTATAGGATCAAATTAATTCCTGGTTCAATCCACAGGCTTTCACTGGCTTACACCAGCGATTAATTATCTTGGAGCCCATTTAAAGTCTTTCAGTTTCACAAGCTAAAGAAGATTTCCTGTCTCAAGAATGAGTGATTTTCTTGTATTCTCATCCTTAGAGTGGAAAATGCAATGTGGTGGTGGAAGTGTCATATAGGCAGTTAGGGATGGTGAACTGTGAAAGGTCAGTAGATTTCTGGTAGGATGAGAAGGAGATTGGAAGGGTCAATAGGGCCTTGTGGGATTAAGGGTAAGAGTTCAAGGTCAACCAGTATTTTGGGGTGGTTAGAGTGAGGAAGTGTATTTCTTCTCCACAACCAGCCTGATCTTTGGACATATAAGAAACTCTGCATCTCTACTCCTCCTGCTTCTTCCCCACTTGCCCCAGTCTGGGGTCCCTACCCACGATCCACCTTCAGCCTGCAACCTCCTTCACCAGTCTCCCTCCAACAACTTTGTGGAAGCAGACCCCAGCTGTGTGTTCATCACAGTTTGTTGTTGCACAAATGATGTTGAGAAGAGCAGTGTGAAAGAGATTGCGATGGAGATATGGCTGGGGCTGCTTTGAGCCATGGCTCCTTCAGGAAGGAGAAGTTCGAAAAGGGAAAGACAGGGCTGGAGGGCTGGATGCTTCTTCAGGTGCCACGGCTTCTGCAGCTGGGGAAAGTCTACTTTCAGCAGTAGCTGCCACTCCACTCATCATAACTCCTCCTTCTGAGGCACCAACCCTGATTAGGGCCTACCTAGTTATGCCAAGGTTCTTGCTGCCCCAGCAGTCTGCTGTGCTGCCTTTGAGAAAATTTAAGGATAATATGGCTTTATGGAAGCACAGAATCTTTTAGATTGGAAGAAACATCTTGACATTATCTAGTCCAACAGTCCTGCTTAGGGTCAGCTAGAGTAGGATCTCCAGGCCTTTGTCCAATATGGTTTTGAATATCTCCACCAATTGAGAAAAGATTAATTATGAAAGGAAATTTCTCAAGTTGACTTCATAATTATATGAAAGATCATGTCTGAGTTAAATTCTAGAGGAGGTGGGACTCCAGAGAAGTGATCAAATTTTAACACTTCTACAGACCTATTTGACTTTTGGTTTCGTTTTCTTATGCTTTTGTTTCCTAGTCATTAAAAACAAAGGGGGAGGGGGAGGGGAGGAGATTATTTCTCTTGACATAAGATTCTATGTTGGTGGCGAAGGCAAGAGTGAAGTGAAAAATTTCATTTGTGTCCATCAGAGGCAAATTGGTATTCTTTAAATTAGCAGCAATATCTTAGCTTCAACTGTATGAGCTCATCACTAGCACATTACGTTCCTATAGTTTCTTATATGTCAGAGTCATTCTTTTCGAATGACTTTTGGAAGGAATTTCTCACACTATAATCAAGTGCCTGATAAAAATCTATGAATAGCAATTGAAATCCCAAGATACAAATCACATCCATACAAAAAACCCTTTTCAGTGTTCTTGAAAATCTTAAACTCAGAAGCTTCAAAGAGTAATGGCATTTCAGAGAAAATGGCTATCTTGCCTACTTTGATATGTTCTCTTCTAAGTGAGTTTACTGAAAGTACTAAACCAACAGCTATGGATAATGAATTTGTCTATTTCAGCCAGACAGCCAGGCTAAGGGCAGGCTAAAAGAGTTGTGTCTGGTGAGATAACACAGTTCAAATAATCACTTCTAATGATAAAATGCACTTTGGTCTTTGGGCAGTAAGATGTGTAGGTCCTGCCTGTAACAGCTCATAAGCAAAATGTAACATATTGCATTAGAAATCTAGACCTTCTTGAAGGTCTCAATTTCAGGTTTTCTCTCTTAGGTACCTGGAGCCTTTGCAAGCTCCTACCTTGGGCTTTGAGAAATGCAGCCGGAGTAGTGGGTTTCGATTGCAAGAATATTTTAGCTGCCATGAAATACAGAATCGGAAACAAAGAAAAATATGCTGGCTGATGATGTTACAAGAGATTGAAGAAATATATTTCCCCTCTTTCTACACAGCCTGTGAGGGTGGTTGCTCTGATTTTGAACTCAGTTTAGACAAGAAGGGGAGTTTTCAAATGCCCAAGTAGTGTGCCTTAGCAGTCCACTTGATTACCTTTCTATGCCTATTTGATTTGTTTTTTTGGAAAACTAGGGCGGATGGGTCCTCTTGTCATCCACTGGCTTTCACAGATCAAGTGCTGACACTGCTTGCTGCCAGTGTAATTTAAAGTCAGCGTCTCCCTCTCAAATTGAACAATGCAGAACAATGTGGTTCTAAGTTTTCCTCTGAGTGACTTTGTACAATGGTTGACATTTAACTTATAAGTCTCCCAATCTTGTTTTTATAAGTAAATGGCCTGAGCAAGTAAATCCTTAACTAAGGCTTAGCTCCAGAAGGCCTGGACCGTTAAAACCCATAATCATTAAAATCCAGAGCCACATACCCATTGCCTCTGATACTGAAGAAATTACCTTCCATGTAAGATGAGACTCAGAAGTTTCATTCAGGATTCTAGGGGAGATCTTCCCTTAACTATATGTAAAATCTTTGTTTTTGACCAATAGATATTGCAGATTCTCTTAAAGTAGGTACCAAGCATAAGTAATCAGCTATAATCAGGTATCAATTTCTTTCTACCAGCCTTCATAATGCATCCATTAAAGAAATGTTCTTTATTCCAGTAAGAAAGCCCATCACCACTCCTTTTTAGCTGGTAAAAAACAGTACTCTGTGTAACATGTTCCTTTGGCTAAAACCAATGTTCAAATGAACTAAGTATTTAAGAGGAATGAAGGTTCCGTAGATGAATGAAATATTTTTATTTAAATCTAAAGACTTCCCAGGGATTTTAGATGCTGTTAAGGTAATTTCATCGTAGGAGGAGAGAGGAACAAAAGAGTCCCCAAATATTTTTTTTTATTTGGCAAAACAGGAATGCAGGTTTATGAATAGCAAAAAAATCAGTATGGGAGAATGCTGGAAAATACTACAGAGAAGAGGTAAGTTTTCTGTGTAATACGAGATATTGACGTTAGACCTTGTTTTTGAATGAAGTCTCAAAGTCACTAATTCTAAAGAAAATGTGAGCTCTGACTAACTCTAGACGATATGCTGCCATTGGAAAGGTTTCTATTGCCTGTCAAAACTGATACAACTGTATCAAAACTATGTGCTTGGTACCACTTCACCCATGCACAAATCAACTGAGGTCATAGTATTTCTTGCAATCATTTTCTTCAAGCTGCATTCAAGACCTTTTTTTGTATTTAGGAGAGTACAAAATCTGTAGTTAAGGCAACGTAAGTTCTCAGTTTGCCCCCAAGAATAACTAAAATTGAAGAGATTTGGTTTATTTTTGTTTAAAGTAGTGGCCTTAATCAGAGATCAGGTAATATGTAATGTATTGCTCAATGATGTTTGCCACCATGACTCAGCTGTAGGAAGCTGCTCTTGTTATAGACCATTTTGTCAGGGACAATGTGATATGATGTTCCTACTCTATGTATGGTAGTATGTCTAGTCTAGATTGTTGCCCAGGGGCTACTAAAGGTGAGAGACAGCTAGCTTGAACATTACACTGATTTATTTTGTGCTATTTTCTTCTTCAGAGATGTACACAGTTCTTAATTTCATACTAAATCATCAAGCATTTGCCTATAACAGACATTTATACCTAGCTATACGTGTGCTATGAGCAAACTCAGCATCTGGAACGTAGCAGCAGTGTATTATCTAGACAGGTTATAAACAAGGCTCCATGAGGTAAGTGGGTGCCCATTTCAGGTCATTACCCACAGCCTCTGGTTCTGCTTTCTGTACAAGAAGTAACCGACTGCGCTTCCTGGACTTCTCTGGAAACTCAGGTTACATCAGGATGTACAAACCTGTGGAGCACCTGAGGGAGAGGAAGGAACAGCACTGTAGTGAAAAGAAAATCCCCTGACATTCTGGAAGACTTATAAATGTATGTGTGAAGGACACTTGGAAATAAAATAACCTTGGCTACAATTTTCACACATATGTAGGTATTTCTAAAAGAGAATAGCGATGAGTATAGGAACAATGGTGAGCTAGAATGACAAAGTGTCAATAAATCCCCCAAATTTGACTCTTTAAAGGTCAGAAACTTTTTAACATTAGAACATTGAAAGACTAGAAAATAGTACGGCACACACTATAAATCTTCCAGCAGAAGCCTGAAGAAAGCTATAAAAAAATCAGTGTTACAACATACATATGATTGAATTTCAATGAATCATCAGTTTATAGTGAAAATATAGCGAAATCTCCATCTTCCTCTGAAACTGAAGGTTAAGAGTGATACACTATTTTACATTGCCCTGATGTTTATATAGAATTCAGAAAACAGCATGAAGAAAAGCAGAAAATAAAGGAGATATACTAAAAACTATGTAAGATAACACAGCAACCATTGCTCTGTTACACATACATAGTTAACTGGAAAAAAATCCCACCTTAAATTATAACTATCCTTCATTCAATTAGCCTAACGATCAAGACTGCCTCACTTTGGTAGCTGTAGCTTTATATAAAACATACCTAAACAATACATCCAAAGTTTTTAGACTTAGAAGTAGTTTTGATTTCATTTTTTAAGTGACTATCTATCTCAAGCTTTGATTTCACCTGCAATTGATTTGTTCACAAGACAATTTACTGGTACCAAGACTTTAAACAGAATTCTGGGAGACTCAAGAAAACTGTAATGAAGACTCTTACGGGTCTGTGAGCTTTACCTTCTGCTGGAGGTATAACTGGCTGTCTAGCAACAGTGCTAAACTTTCCCACATCAGGAAGTTTCACGTGTCAGTTGACCTCTATTTTTCCTGTGCTAAATCAATAGTCATACATATTGCAATTAATAACATGCCCATGGAGTTGGAAACTGGCTCTTTGTGAAATAATGGAGGCTGATCGTACTGTAAATAACCGTGTGGTGTATGAGATATGTAATATGCATTATAGGCCTAATTTAGGAAGTGACTTTTCCCAACCAATTAAAAAATTGATCGTACCGTCCTATTTTGGCTAGAAAAGTGTTTAATAATTTTATGAAAGATAAAACCATTACATCCATAGTGCAGGAGAGTGAAGGGAGAAAGGATTATTGCATTACTGGCCTCTGAGAACGGGATTTAGGGAGCATGGTCCATTTTTTGGTTTTAGCACTGACTTCTGATGTCACCTGGGACAACTTGTAATCTCAGTGCCTAGCATCCCTTCTTGTCTCCTAAAGATGCTTGGTATCAAGCTAAATCGATGTATTTTTTAGAAGCTCAGTTCTAACACTTTAAAGGCATTTTGGTGCTCAGGGTAACAAAAACTACATACGTACATACAGCAGGTATAATAATAATAACAATAGATAATAATAATAATAACAACAATAATAAATATTTAATATTAACAATAATAATAAATTAAAAAACAGTGTCAAGAAATCTGCACTGCCTCCTCTTGTTAACATGGCCCAGATGGCAACTGTGGATCTCATAGGTGTGTGAATGTAAACCTTTTATGAGAACAGAATATCAAAACTGGTCTGTTCTGAGAGGATGTTTGCTCTAAAACTGACAGTACAAACAGGCAACTAACAGTGACAAAGTTTGCTTAAGGCTCCCTTATCCTCTCTAAACAGTAACCTGGACATTATGAAGACGTCCAGAAAAAAAGCTGTAGCCTTGAAAAGAAGTATGGACAGTACTGGGTGCAAAAGGGAGAGACTCACACCTTGGGATTTAGCTGTAGAAGGGTGTTAGAAATTTGGTGTTTAACATTTTGTGAGTGCCTGATAGTGCTGTTTATCCGTTTCATTGCTGATACTGTATCCTGAATGTGTAGTTAAGGATAACTATACATTTGCTGGGTAATTACGTGTCATTAGTAAATCAGTAAAATGATTTCATCCCACTTCCCACTTTTTCCCTGTATCATACCCTGTGTTATTTATAGTCTTGACCCTTGCTACTAAAAAAATTGGAAAAGACACAGTAGACAGAATTGAAAATCTTAAATATCAAAATGCAAGAGGCAAGATTTCTTCTGTAAGTTGTAATTAATTACACTTGCACAATTAACAAAGATGACTTTAAATTTTTTTTTTTTTTTTTTGCTACCTGAGATATACCATAAAATAGCAGTCAGGAAAGCACAAGAACTGTCTTGCGTCTGATGTGAAATTTTTCTACCAGTTTATTTTCTTAGAGTACGAACCAGTGATAGAGGAAAATTAACAAAGTAGTAAGTTTGATATAATATTTATTTGGAACTTTTTGTCTGAAATTATGATGTTTCACCATACTAATTCTATAAACACCAAAGCAAGAAGACACTTCCCTGAGCAAGATGCTCTGTGCTAGGCTTTTTGCACATGTCTGGGGTGAAGAGTGCTGTGGTAGTTTGGCTGCTGCCCTGAGCTTGGTCTACCCTCAGGTCTGAATGTAACACGCATGTGCATGCTGACGGAGTCCTGCTGACATCCAGTATAGTCTATAGTATCGCCTTATACAAGAGCTCTGCTTTCTAACTGCAGTTGGAAACCTGTACGTTTATGGTGATGCTGAGGACAGTACATGGGGTTGCTGAGGGACAATTGCTCTACTGTGGGAAAGCCTCCTCACTGGTAACAGGATCCAACAGAGCTGTATATCTTTGGGAGTGTATTGTCTCTACCATGCTTTTCCATATGATGTACATACCAGCCCAGAGGGAGTTGCATTGATGGTCACTATCACCATAGTCCTGAGAAAATTGTGAAGTGCCTTCAAAGTGAACTGTATCCTTCGATTATAAAAAAGAAAATTTCATGTTAAGATGGGCTACCTAAGAGAAAACTATGGTTTAGTGGTAACTGTTATAGATTTTGGACGTACTAATGTGACTGGGCTCACCTGAGAGATAAGTGCTTGTTGTACATTGGCCACAGATACGTAGGAGGCACACTAGCTAGTTTAGTGATCCTTTGTAGTTTCAGACTTGATGTGATGGTGAGAACAAAGTTAGCATAAATCACTGACATAAATATTGGCATACTACTTCTCTGATTTGGTTGGAAGTGAACTCGAGTCAAAACTGAAAGCACTGAGTTTTTTTTTTTTAATTCTCAATATTTAGCAAAAGTTTTCGAAAATTGTTCCATAAGTAATAGGAATTAGGGGCATTTCAATCATAACAATTACAAATTTTATCTTTTCCAGGCAAGCTGATGTTTTGATTTTGTTTGGGGGCAGCTGGAATGAGTGAAGGTCTATGGTAGGAAGAAAAATAAAGTCATCAATATATCTGCAATAGTTTATTCACAGTGACCACAAAATAACCTTGAAAGAAAAGCCAAATTTTCTGAGATGAACAATCTATAGCAGTCACAAAAAGGCCTGCTACACACCTCAAGCTTTATCACAGATGGTGGTAATAGCAAGAAGGACTGAGAGCGTTTGTGTCCACTAATGACTGTGACTAGAAAAATGCATTTCAGTAGAGCTGAAAGGTGTGCACGGGGGCAAATATCATGCAGTACATTTACATGGCAACTGTGTCCTTCTCATGACGTTTTGTATTGGAAGAAGAACAGATGACACTTCGTTTTACATGAAGACCAAATTCTACATTGATACACATATATATTTTATTTGTTACTTACCAGTATACCCAATGCTTCCAAGAGCTTAACAGGTATTGGGCAGTATGTGTGGGAATTTGGGGTACTCATTGTATCTTCTGGGCCTCATATGGTTCAACTAAGCAATAGGCCTTTTATTACAGGCTAATTATAGCAAAGCTGGCAGTTTCTAAAGATGTGACACTAAAATCCCCATGACTTTAGCCACCTGAGAACTGCAATATATAATCACCATGAAAGGCTCAGCCTGAAAGGTCTGCTTATAATAAAAGTGCATAGATAAAAAAGGAGAGGTTATAGTTCCACACATTTATTAGACTTCACAGACACAAGTGGTGAATTTTATGAATCAAATCATCAGGACATTCAGTTACTTCCGCTTGTCTGAAAACCTTATTAAGTGTCATTTTTATTGTTTTAAGTAAAGCTGTGTAAAAAAGAGCCCTTCTTATACCGTAGATTTGGTCCCCTGTTTAGATTGTCTGTATACATGGTTTTGTAGGATGGGTTTGTAATAATCCGTTTGCTCCAGGCAGCACAGATTGCCAAGGCAATAAAAGTGAGTGAGCTGGATTGTACCCCTGCTCCCACCTCATCAGCAGATTGTTTCCTGCAGCCCAGTTCCTGGATGAGTGTTAGACGTAAGCAAATCCACTGAGGGCAATCAAAATGCACAGGTATTACTCAAGGCTCAAAAGGAAAAAAATCTGCCTGCCCAGACTTCTGACATCAGCATTTAGCCTTATAGGACCTGCATTACTGGAGCTGCTATATATGGGGGGAAACAGTCATATCGACCTTCAAGACCCAGCAACAATTTTTCCAGGCTAATACTTAGTCAAAGTTACAATTAGGTTCACATCCTATAAAACAAAATAATTATGTTTGGAATTACCAGGGACAAAAGATATGGATACTCACAGTGACGCTTTTAACAGACACTCTGTATAATGACCCTATATTAGTTCAGGATGGTAAATTGTGAAGAGGATTTTATTGATTTTTTCCTTGTCAAGTTACTGGTTCAGAGCCTCAGCTGTGTGTCTTACCACATTTCATTTGAAGGTGGCAACATAACTGGTTACCGCGGTCGTATTCATCCATGGTGTGAGCCTATTAAAAATATGAATTTGGCCTGGTATGCTGCTGCACATTTTTGGGAAATAGTTCAAGACATACCTCAAATTTTTCTATCAGAAAGCCAAATAATGCCAGGATGGGGGTCCGCAAAGTCTTATTAGAGGATATTTTGGTGCTTTCCTTTCACAAATAACCACTGCTAATAAGACATGAAGAAATGGAATTTTATGTATCATACTTTCATTTAACATAGGATTAAAATAAAAGCAAACTAATTAATAATAATTTTGTCAGCCTTGCTGTAAAAAGGAAAAAAAAAAAAGACCTGAGAAATTAAATGGACAGAAGAATATAGTATCAACTCTGCTCCATTCATATACAAAGGAAATAAAAATATTTCTGGTATGAAGGCTGGCCTCTCTGTCAAAAGATATAAGGATTTCAATATAATATGTAGTAAAACAGGTATAATTTTTATTAATATATTTTAAATCAGTAGACTTAGAAGTTCATTTTACTGGTTTGATTTGGTTTGGTTTTTTTACAGAAGCTTTTACAGAGTTCAAGAGCTTAGAGTGAATTCCTCCCACATAAATGGTTTCCCTTACGTTCCATTTAACTAAAGTGAGAGATTTCATTTTATGGTAAGCTAACTAATTTAGAAATTTATTTAGCTATCTGTAAGTCTGTAAATAAATCCGGCATCTTCTTTACCATATTTCTTATTAATCTATATGCCAAATGCATTGTCTCACTTCCAGTTCCACTGAAATGAGAAAGAGGATTACTTTTTTAGATTCCCATTTGTCATCAGTGCAGCAGTCCTGGGGCATCAGAAGTTCATCGCTATTCAGCTTTTGTACTCTGATTATTGCCCACTGGAAACAACTTCTGCAATACCCAGGGCTGCAATATAGATCCCCATTCAAGTACTAACTAACGTATCTTGGACTCAATTAGCGCTTTTGACAAAACTTATTTAGCAACATTGAGTTTCAAATTTCATTTGAGGGTGGTGGAAATAAAGTGACTTTTGCTGCTCAATACTAGGAAAATCTTACAAGGAAAGACCAGCTCTTTTTTTTGTGTGTGTTGAGAAAAAACGACTAACCCATGGATTAGAATTCTGGCACATCTGCAAGGATGGAAAAAGAGAATACTCAGATTTGCTGTTGCTGTTCAAATCACACCTGGATTTTTAAGTCTGATATTGAATCAGACACTGCTTTTCCCTGATGTTTCTACCTACATTTCTCTTATGTGCATTTAGACAACTGTAAATGTGTACTGAACTGTGCCTGGAGCTGTGAGTTTAGCTGCAGTGGGTGAGGAGATTGTATTTACATCCCTGACTGGAAAAATTTAGCAACTGAAATGGGGTGAACACAAGCAGCAGCACTTTCTGCTGGCACCTGTATGTGTGTGTAACCTGTTGACTACATCTGCTCAGACCTAATGCTCACATTTCTGGAGATACCTGCTGGGATGCCCCATTAGATGAGGCAGCCCAGGATCTTTTCTCCTGGCAAGCACACTTGTCCAGAATGGCACTTGACCACAGTTAGGTCTATAATCACAGAGCAGTTTTATTAGTGATGGAAGACTTGAACACTATCAATATGCCCTTTGATAGCCCTAAAATTTTGAAGTGGCTCCAACAGCAGCTGGACTGCTGAGGCTTTTGTGAATCCTGGTGTGATGAGGGGACACTTGTACCCTGACTGAGGAGAAAGGATGAGCACTCTCAGCTGCCAATAGGTAACTATTTTGCTCACAGGTTGTTTAACTCTGGCTGGCAGCTCAGCACCACACAGCTGCTTGATTGCTCCTCTGCAGTGGGATGAAGGAGGAGAATTATGAAGGTAAAAGGGAGAAAACTCAGGTTTGGGTAAGAAGAGTTTTATAAGTAAAAAAAAAAAAAACAAACAAAACTTGTAAGAAAAAACCCCAGCGAACACATAAGAGAGAGGAAACAAAAGCCAAGAAAAACAAGTGAAGCAAAAGAAAGCAATTGCTGACCACCAACCAAAATAATGTCCAGCTAGTCGCTGAACAAGGGCAGCCTCCACCAACATCCAGCCCCTGTTTTATTGCAGTGGAATGGGCTCTTCACCGCCCAGCAAGGAGCCAGGTCTGGGGCATTGCTCTGGCCACTGCTGTTAGAAGGCTAAGCAATTGTTCTCATGTCTCTCTTGCAGGAGTTGCTGGCTGTCCGTCAGCAGGAAGGGTCGTTGACAAAGGGGGTATTCCACAGAGCTGCCAGGGGGTCAGCGCTTCAGGAGCTGCGGGAGGCCCTGGACCATGGCACAGATGACCTGAAGAGCCAGCCTGTGCTGCTCCTGGCTGTCATCTTGAAGGTGAGTGCTTCTTACCTGCAGCTAGAGAAGCTCCTGGCTGGCCTGGAGCATTCAAAGGCTCACCTGGAGACCTTGTCATTGCAGGACTTCCTCTGAAGCATCCCCTCCAAGCTCCTCGTGACCAACCTCAACCAGGACTGAATGACAGTGATGCAGAAGACAAGCAAGGAGGAGAAGCTCTCAGATCTCAAAGAGTGTGGGCAGCAGTATACCTGTTCAACAGGAGCCCTGACTGCTGGCTGAGATCACCTGGAAAGCTGCTCTACATAGCCGCTGTCTCCAAGTTCCCTTGGCAAGTCTGGGAGATGGCTGTGGGCAGCATTTGCTTTATTAACATTGTGTTCCTGTTCCCTCAGGATAGCTGAGAAGTTGCCTGCAGCCAATCTCCTTCTCCTGAAGTGGCTGCTGTCCCTCCTCCAGCACACTGGCCACAACAGGTCCACCAGCAGGATGAGCCACAGCAACTTGGCCATCTGCATTGGTCCTAATCTGCTGAGACCAGGCAACAAGGACCTGCTCCTGCTGGAGGCCATGCTGGAGAAGGTGGACTCAAGGTCTGAGGTGTGCAGGTGAAGTTCAAACAATCTTGACTTGCTCACCTTTTTGGAATTACAAAGCCACTGCCCAAAGCCAAAAGACATCTGAATGCCTGCAAGATCATTGTCCGTAAGATACTGTGCCATCGATTTGGCAATCAGAATTACAACTATCACTAGATCAATATCTGGTGATTGGTGTTATCTGGAGAAGTGAGAAATGGGGTGGAGACTCCACAGTCACATTCCTTTATTTTTCTGCCCTGGATGAAATGAGCTGTTACATATGCCCATGAAGGTGTAAATTAACAGACTTTGTGCCATTAACATATGTGATAAGCTTGCCTACAGTCCCACCCACACATGCCTACCCTGTTGGTCTAATAAGAAAAATGAAGCATAAATATCGCACGGATGTCACCCCTAAAGTTGGGCAGGAGACACTTCGGAACCAAACCGAAAGAGCGGATTGACGTATTTGCTCCTTCTGTACCAAGGCCCCGCCCCGCCCCCCCCCACCCCGGACCCCTTGTGGGCAAGATTTGTAACCTCAGGCACACTGAATGCTTTTATGTTTCCCTGGGAGTTAGTTAATAATTGCAATTGTATTTCTGTTGGACTATTCGTGCATCTGATATGCTTCTCGTACCAAGTGGCTGGGCCCACGATGGGAAGGGACGTTGTGTATTCAGTGTCGGACTTACAGTGCTGGATATTTCCTTGGTAACAGAGCTGTAGCCAGCCTGCAGTTCAACAGTTTATTACTGGCAGTACAAAAGAACCTGTATACATTGCATGTAAATAAACTGTTATTATTTGTGCCTCCAATTTGCTTGTTTTACACAGCAGCTGGACTTACAGCAAAGGGGCCGTTTGCATATTCTGTGTCGGGCTTATCATTCTGGATTCATTCCAGTATTGCAACACACCTCCTGTAAGGAACATAAAACTTCTAAAGCCTAGGAGCTCTTGCTATTGTTCCAGAAATAAGGTTGTACTCTGCAGTTTATAGCGTGGTCCCCATAAAAGCTGAGAAGATAAACTTGAGCACTGGAAAGCTCAGGTTTTGCAGTAGAAATCTTAAACCTATAAAGGACTTGGTTATATCTGCTGGTAGCAGATAAGGGATTCCTTTGACCACTGTCAAGTGGGCTGGGTTAGACAAATGACAGATGCTCTCTATTAACCCCTCTCCCTCCCCAAAGAGGAAGGGGAAGAGGGGAGAAAGTCTTATGGATTGGAAAAGAAAAATAAAAATGCTTCAATGAAAATAATAACAATAAAACGAAATACATACAAATACATACAAAACCAATACTAAACTCAATGCCCCTGATGGTGATGATATCACTGTCACCACTGATGCTGTGGGCAGGCACTGGTGAAGTCCCACACTGGGATCAGCAGCCGATGGGAACTGCATTCAGGAGCTGGATTCTGGAAGTGGATTCAGGAATGCAGGGATTGGCGTTGAAGGCAGAATGGACAGAGTCCTCCATGAGGTCACCCATGTTTCAATTCAGATACACATGAGGTAGCTGGGCATGTGATGCAGGATATCTGTGATGTTACTGAACTAAGTCTATGCTGACCTGATTTTAGGAGGTTAGTTGTGTAATATCTGTATAATGACACAGAGTTTGACCTCTCCTTAGGAAGAGTTACAGAGTCTCCATTACAATCTGGGTTTAAGAATAAGGATTTTGAAAATAAATTACTGTGGTTTCTTTTATGTGTGCATTTTAAATTGTTTTCTGGAGGTTTTGAAGTGCTTCTGGTACAGAAACAACTTGTAATTTTGGCTTCATTTGTATCTACTAAGAAGGCTAATAGTACATGCACCTTCATGCTGGGAATTTCATCAAATGGAACATCTCTGTGCCCGTTAGCACTGAAACAAAAGTCCGAGAAAAGAAACTAAGAAGTCAGGAAATTCACCTACACCTCTTTCTAGTGGAAGAGTCACATTTTGTTGTGCTTTTCTTTGCGCATGGATGCTTTGCTTCCCATTATTCTCTTATCCACTGCTATGCCAGTAAGGTTGATACGGAAAAGATGCTTCAGGAATCCAAGTCTTGCCAAGTCCTGACTGTTAGCAACAGGAACTGGAGTTTTCATGGCCGTATATACTTGAGTTTCTGAGGCCAGTGGTGAAGTAGAAAGTGCTTCATTTGCACCTGTAAAACTACCACCATCAGTAGAAATGACCGTGTGTGGGAAGAGCACTTTTTACGCCTTCTGGGTTTTTGTCTCTGTTGCGACAGAACAGAGGTGGCTAGTGGTCTCAGGGGTGCCGTACTCTCCAGGCAGGTGAGCTGGTGGAATGCGTCCCCTCCTCCTGAAGCCCAGCCTCTCGCTTTTGCCCATGCTGATGACGAACTGTCAGCTGCTTCCCTGGCTGGGCTCCCAGCGAACACTTCAGCTGCCTGTTGTTGTGAGGATGCACTCATTTCCACAGCACCCTGTTCCCTCATCGATGTCTGTGTGAGCAGGCATCAGACCAGAGAATGTTCTGTGTGAGCTGGATTTCTGTTTTCTCTTCTAATGCAATCACATGCGTTTCAATGCAGGGATCTTTACTGGTTGCTGGCAATATTTTCCTGTAAGGGATTGTGTCTCTGCCAAAGTCATATATGGGCATGACACAAATTATCATCCTGTGTAAAGTTGTGTATTGCGTTACATAACCCCTTAAAAGAAAAAAAAAGAGCAAAAGCTAAAGCAGCACTTACATTTATGAGTTGTATTTCATCGCATTAGTTCCATTTAGGCTGTAATGCTTCTCTGACACAGATGCTTAATCTGCTCTTTATTTTCAAGAATGCTGTGCTAATGTCATCCAATAATTCTCATTTCAATGCTACCAACACACCCTTCCCCAGCCTTTTGGCTAATCACTGTGTGAAAGATTTTTTCCCAAATCTTTCCTTTCAAGTACTGTAATCAATTAGCTGAGCTTTTTTTGTTGGAGTTGATTGTTTTTGTTGGGGTTCTTTTTGGAAGTACAATGGGCTACAATGGGACTGGCTGCAATGTAGAGGAAGAGGGCAAGCCATCCTGCAGGTTACAATGGCTGATGTACCTGCTGTAAAGGAAGAAAGCAGAAAATAGCACAGTGTCTAAGCAGACATGAGTATTCACAAGTTTCAATATGGTGGTTGGGTATACCATGAAGCTCTCCTCTTTCTCTGCAGCTATGCATCCTTTTGCCTTCCTAGGAGGTGCCAGTCAGATGAAGCACCCTCTTTTTGGGCACTTCAGTACCCAATGACTCTTAACAGTTTCCATATTCCAATTTAATGTCAGTAGGAAGGAACTAGAGCTTTGCCCTAGAAATATCATTTTCAAATCTAGCTTTTCCAGGATGCTCTTCATTCACTCACTGAGGTCAGTGGGATAGTTAATGAAGAAAGATGCTTGTTATTGTGTTTAAATATAACTTTCTTTTTTTGTTTGTTTTTTCCTCCACACTTGGGAGTTCTTTTGAGTAAAATGTATAAAAAGACATCTGTATTTTGGAGTTTTACTTATAAGTTTTTATTAGTATTTATATACCACTGCTAAATGTTTTCTTATATACTTTTCAATCTTTGAAATATTTGTAGTGGTTTTAGCGTTGATGTCAAAGATTAATTAAATACAGAAAATTAATTTCAAATTATCTGAAATACTTTCACTGATAATACACAGCACAACAGGCTGGCATCCCGTTCAGTAAGGAAAAAACCACTAATGCTATCAATCCAGGCAGACAGTCATATTTTCAAACCTAATGAAAAAGGTTTGTCTTTTATTTATATTTTGGGATGCTTATTATGACTATAACTTCATGGAAAATGAAAAGACATCTCCTTTATTCAGATCAAACTTACTGCTGTCTATTTAACACTCAGAATAATTCCACGACAATTGTCATCAAAGTATCTCGAGCGTCAGTAGACAAATTGGTGAGTATTGTTTGCCTGGTTGTGGTTTTACTCTTTCTTTTCCCATTACCACATGTAGCAATTGACACTCATTTGTAGTACTTCAGCCGAACTCCCCACATACTGTACAACTATTAACATCCACTGCAAAGAAGAAAGAAGGAGCAAAACCACAGGGTGCTCAGAGTCTCTGAAAGTATCACAGTATCATAGCTCATTCAATATCAGGAAAACTGACAGAACTTTTACTAGAAAAACTGTAACTATAAACCTCAGTTTTGTGTACACACTGCCTTAGAAGTAGAGAGGCTGACACATTTCCAATCTGCAATAGGCAGTGGCTGGAGAGAGGGTATAGACCAGACTAATAAAAGCTCCATACATCATTTAGTTCCCAAAGCACAAAGTGACTGTGCTAAACCATTAGAATGGAGGTGGCTAGGCTAGCCTCCACATGGCACTTCATTGCTTCTGCAGTGAAGGGTTCATCTGATTTCATTAGCGTCTTGCTCAGGATTTCCTGTTGTGCAGCAGAGAGGAGTGTGTGTATTTGTGTGTTATTTATTCCTAGTGATGCTCATCATTGGTAGCTCAGAATCCTGCAGTAATGCTTTACACGTCCTCGCTCCTAAGGCACCTAGCACGTCAGGGAACAGCATAGAGTGATTTCTACATCAGCTCCAGGAATTAAATTCCCGAGCAAGTATTCCCAAGCAAATGTATACCTAAATCTATATACTGGAGGACTGGATTCCAGAGGATGAAGCTGATGAAAAATGACACGACATACAAGAGTGGTCTATGACTAGGCTGTTAGTAAAATAGCAGCACACATCTGTAAATCCATGTCTCACTGATTTTGTGAGTCCCTGATTTGAGTTTATCTTTGAGTCAGAGCCACAACTTGAAACTGCTTCCTACTTTCCCAAGTTCAAATACCACTTCCAGACCAGCATCCAGGGGCCAACATATCTCTTGTCCCTTGGCAGAGACCTTTTACAGTCATGCGCTTACTAATCCTGTCCCATGCTCACTTGTTCTTCTGGGGCCAAAGAATCATGCACCTTTTTTGCACCGGGGGTGGGGGCAGCTTCTATTTCTAGGGGGAAGCTTAATGTATATACCATTAATTGGGGTATTGTCCTGGATAATGAGACCACATGCCTTCCAGGCTGAGCCCTACATCTATCACTTCATGGTCAACTGATCGAGTTGCTAGGCTTAGTCACTAAGAGGGGTCAGACATCACCATTAGCACTGAATGTAGGTTGAGATGGCTGCTGAGCCCTCCACTGTGATCATTGCTCTTGGCAAGGGTCAAATATAGGCCACATGTTCCTCATTGCTCTGGCCCTTACGGTCACTGCTACGTAGGATAACTCAGGCAATGCTGGTCACATGTGTCAAACAACTTTACATACCAAAGTCTCTTCACTAAGGAGAATTTACATCCTTAGCTAAAATTTTAGATGTTAGGTGTTTTACAAAACATTGCTTGTCAGCTCCCACCAGGTTCCTTTTCATGTCTGGTTTCCTCTAGGCAGCAGCCCACAGGCCAAGTGAAGCCCTGAGCACTTGCCACCCTTCAGTGACACGCTCACCCGCACGTCAGGCAAGGAGGAAAAAGTACTGGGAGGAGATCTGTCAGGTCTTCACAGCAGGATGCACATTGGTGCTGCAGGAGGTATAGAGTGAAATAGAGTAAAATGACTTTGTGTCATGTTTTATGGTAACACAGTGCTCTTGTTTCTGTATTATCCACACTGTTCATTACATGTACATTACCTTGCACTGAGAAAATAAAATCCAAAATGCATCGTTGACAGCATCTGGAAGAAGTGGATGAGTGTGAGGGGGTGCAAATGTGCATCTGCACAGCTGCAGGGTACCATCCTGCACAGGAACAAGTTTGTACTCACGCTTCACATCTCACCCTGGCTGAGGAGACCCTTTGCTCATCCTCAGCACTGACAAGGCAGGTGGTGGTATGAGGTTACCCTCATTTTGTGGAGAGTGGATTTCTTAGAGACGTGTCCACTGCCTCTTTGCTCTCCAGGCAGGAATGGCACCTGCAGTCCTCCGAACATCTCCTGACCTGCCTTCTTCCCATTGGAGAGGGGCTGTGGCCAGGGTGATGCCTCAGCCTGGAACCTGATGAGCACTGAAGGGAATTTCATCTGAAGTGACATTGCAGCTGTGCATGGTTTATATTTTACAGACTTAGTGATTCACACTCTGTAATCTAGACTGCCAGACTTGTGAAAATATCCATGTCTACAAAAGGCACACCATTTTCTTCCTCTGGAAAGTTGCATTTTGTCACTAAAACAGAGGTGTGTGGTGTGATCCCGATGTCCTTGCAGGCAAGGCAGAGCTGAAAAGCTTTAAGCTGAAAAGCGTAGATAAAAGGACACCATTGTTGATGTCTAGTCAAATGTGACAAATGATACTGTGACAGATCACAGCATCATTTGCTATCTCCCAAAACAAAATTTAATGACTCATATTGAAATTGAAAAAAGAATGACCTAGTGACAAAACCAGCACTCCAAACAAAGCTAGACAGCCGCAAATGATAGTCACTACTAACAGCTTTTAGGTGTCCAAGGAAACATTGGGCCACCCAAGCAGTCAATAAACTAAGTCTCTTTCAAAGTAACGTTAGCAATGAATAAAACAGCCTTTTTGTTTTTTGAATAAGAGGTATTCCAAAGAAAATAATGCAAACTGCCTGGGAAGAGTTTAATTAATATCCCTAAACACTATCTTCCCAGAGAGACAGCACAGACGCAGGCATCTCTATTAGTTAATCGGGCAAAAATATTTGCTTTGTTAAATGGATGTAATTAAAAGAAATGTCTGGAGGCCTGCTTTTAAAATCCTTTTGCTGTTCAAAAAAATTATCTGGGACAAGTTTTCCACTGAACCGACCAGTAGTTTGTTTGACCAAAAAAGTTTCCAAAAGATACACAGTTTGGCTTGCTAACCCCCAAGGACAGAATTCAGACAATAACAGGAATATCTATCTTCGGACAGTTAATACAACCAGAACCCACTCATAGAAGAAAAATCAAACGGAGTTTTCTTCAGATTGAGGCTTCTTTTGAGTGACACTGAAAGTAGTCATTTTATCATGTAATTCAGGGCTAAAGGAGTGCAAGGAAGTGAAGTAGTGAGAAAGCATAATTAGATCAGAGGTGAAGAACCAAAGACAAGAATAAAAAAGTGAGGTAGGAAATAAGTATTGGAAAATCTTGCAGGAGACAGAGAATTGCATTGAAATGCATGAAATATGTCCTGAAAAAGACCCTGGAGTCAGCACGAGACCTGTTGAAATGAGCTGTGCACAGGGGAGCACTTACTGTAGTCAGGAGAGAACTGCCTCTGACTCTTTTCCTATCAGAAAGAATCTTTATTCCATTTGGCATCCTCAGCTGTTTTCATCTCAATAAAAATTAATTAGTCAAGAGACCCTCCTAAGCTTTGACAATATGCTGATAGTTAAAGGCTAGCTCTAAGATTATTGTATTGTCTACATCAAGTCAAATCAGCCCACAGACTTGAATATTTTATCAGTGCTCTAACCATAAAGATATTGGCTGTTCTGGATAAAATTAATCTATATCTAATTTGTCCCTTTCAGTTTTATGCAAGCTACATCCAGCTTTGTCACATTTGGCTTCTGGTAAAGCACTTCTGGCACACTGTTCCACCTCAAAAAGCTACCTCTGGTTTAAGCTTTTTTCCCTAAGGAGTGACATAAATCCTTCATGAGGTGGAACACGGACTCCTGCAGATTTAGACAGAAGCTAGTGGTTCTAGTGACATTTCTGATTTTTAAACAATGGAGCTGGACATGAGGGAAGACCTCATGTGTTCTCATTCACTGCCACTAGCACATGGTACTGATGCTTTCAAGGCCTGTTTCAATCAGGTTTCTTGCCCTGTCTCTAGAACATCTGGGAATACTGACACTCCTTTCCTCTTCTCGTGCATTTTTTCTTTCTCTTTCTGCTACTCCAAAAAATACCCAAAGCCAAAGAAACAACACTCAAACCCAACTTACCATTACATCCATAATGAAAAGTAGTAGCAGGTACCAGTTCCTGAAGTCTCTGTCTAAAATGTGAGAATTAGTGTGAATGCTACACTGTCGCTCAGCAGCATTTCATTCTGGAGTTTTTTACACTTCAGGCAGGTTTCTGGAAGAAGGCCCACGTGTAGGAGTCCAATGATCTTACTGTGGACAACTGTGTTCGCTACTGTTCTTTTTCTTCACTGGAAGCAATAAATTCCCTGAGAGCAAATATGTTGATCTGAATTGAATTTGTTCTCTAGTACAGTTCTTCTCCTAATAGCTAATACTATGGAGGTGCTATGATTTTGCACAGCTGAGATACCTTCTAGTTTGATGCCAAATCTTGTCTATACAAAGCTTAATTGCCGGTGTCAGAAAATAATAACATAGTTATTGCTTCAGCCACTGTATGCACTCAAAGTGACATTTTCTTTTGATGGTCTGTGATTTGGAACATGAACCAACATGGGGTACTCTGCATGCTCTAGTCACCCACCTACTATGTCAAATACTGCCAGCTCATGACAACTGCTTGCAAAGTCTTGTTTATAGATTCTCTACAAATAAAAAAGATGGATGTTGTCATTTACAGGTTCTTTTCTTATCCAGGAGATGCTCTGATAGAATATAGCAATATTCTCAAGTTTTCCTTGGAAGTTTTACTTTTCCGTAAAGAAAATCTATTCCCTGCTCACTGGCAAACTGGCTCACCACTTCCTTTTCCATTGCTGTCCACATTTGGAAACCGGTGATTCAACTATTCAGCTGGCACTTGTGCAGAGTTTTATGGGTTTAGAGTTTTATGGTTGAACTCTTTTGACCAAGGGAAAACAGTAAAGTTTGCAAAATCAAATATTGTGTTCAGCTTGTGAAAATGTAATTTCATTCTCCAAAATTTTTCAAAATACAGTGACGTATTCTGTTTTTCGTCAGCATTCCATCACACATATTATTTGTAGAAAATGAACTTGATCTGAAGCCAAATTACAATGGCACATTGAAGGAAGTTGTTACTTACAAAACATCTATGTCATTTGCAGCAGAAGCTTGAGAATGAGGAAGGTAATTACAAGAAAAAGAGGAACAGTTTCACATTGGCCTTCTCTGGAAAATTGTCTGGCTTCACAGGAATGCTGAGAACATAGATAAATCAACGTGTATGTATCCCTCAAGTATAACAATGATGGGTAAGGAAGGAAAAAAAAAGAAAAATAATATGGAATAGCTGCTTCTTACGAAGAGCCTGCATTCTGTATGTCCAATGTGTCATAAGATGTATGGAGAAATTTAGCAGGCAATTAAATTAGACTGCATCATTTTCTATATATATGTACTTGAGAGTGAGATTAAAATTCCACTTCTTCCTCAGTTCCAGAATTTCTTAATGTCTAAACACAGTTTTGCAAATTAAGGGTCTTTTCTTCAACAATGTCTGTGATATATATATCTGATTTATTGTTTCATCCTACTGAGATTTCAAAACTAAGGTATTTTGAATCCTTGTAGTTCAACTTTTTTTTTTTTCTGTGAAACAGAATGAGCTGAAGAGTAGCACTGTTAGGTGTTATGGAACAATTAACACTAAAATGGAAAATAATAAGAAATGATAATTTTGAGAGATCTTGCAATCATTACATACATTAGAGACAAATTTACAGGAAAGTTTAAGAGTTAAAATAACTGTTAGAAAAATGACACTGTAAGTAAGTGTTTAAACAAATGAAATATTCTGAAGTACTTTCAAATGCAGGATCAGTGGGAATGCTAGTGTGGCCACAGTTTCAGAGTCCTGGATAGAAATTTCTTTATGAATTGTGGAATAACATTTCAGCTGGATTTCTGAGAGGGGGTTACATGGCACTTTTATGGTCTGGATCAATCAACCTGTTGCTTTATGAAATGATAATAGGATGCTCAATTAATTTCAATATTTCTTCACACCTATAGATTAATATTTGTATTTTTTTTAATGTGGCAATTTTAATTATTAAAAAAATTAGAAAACCAGATGGAATTACAAAACAGCAACAGATTACTTAATTAAGTTTTGCCTATTGGGATAAATAGAACATACCACAGAATATATCAAAGCAGACACCAATGAGATACTCTACATCCATTAGTATGCAGGAGGTTTTCTCTTCAGATATCAGTTCTTATCAGACATAAGCATGTGCCTAACAGTATTATTAAATAAACCCAGGCACTCATAATGTTATAATCCATAGTATATAACATCATGTCAAAAATCAAAAGAAGTACACTGTCATGCTCCCCATAGACCAGTGAAATATGCCACCAAACTATAAGAGGTGGACAAAGAGTGAACAAAAATAACTGCTATTATCTTATGAAGGAGTATGAAATTTAAGTTAGTTTGCAAATACTAATATCCTTCAGCTGTGCAAGAGGGCCTTAAAACAAAAGTAATCAAAATACTGAATTTTAAAATTGTTGTCATGTTTGTCTAATCTTGTCACAAACATTCTGTCAGCTCCGTTGCATGACATTATTACATACACAAGTAAAAATGTGAAAACGTGAGTGAATCGGCCAAAGCGCAGACCTGTAAACCCACGATAATATAAATCTTCTTTACTTACATGAAATATCCCTTGAACTTATTGCAGTACTGTGTAGATTTTTGTAAATGTCTTAGTAAAATTTGTCGAATGTGCTCTGAAATAAAAATTATTAAAAGCATGCTTCAAACAGAAGCTCTACAATTGCTTCATTTGGCCAATGAACCCTAGCTGATGACTTCCAAGATACCTAGAAAAACCAATGATAAGTATTGCACACCAAAATGTGTTTAAATGATGTGCACTGATACCTTTTTATTTAATAAAAATGAGTGTCACCAGAAATATATGTGCATACATTCGGTTATTGCTATCGGAATTAACAGCCTGCAATTTAATCCCAGCCTATTAGGAAGAGGGCTCAGCAGACCCACAGAAATTAAGTGAATACTTGCCACGAGCTTTTCACCAGGCTTCAAGATAATGTGTTTGTTAGTACCTTCAGATTAATACCAGTTAGGTCTTGAACAGTTTCAATCTCAGGCTAGATGACTTAAAACAGATGAAAGTAAAAGTTTGTTACACAAAAGAAAAGAATACAGAAAATACAGTATTGCATTATTTACTGTACAAAATAACAAGTAAAAATCATGTTTGTTTTGTTAAAACGGTATTAAGTAATCAAATTTAGACCATACAAGCATCAACAAGAAATGTAAATAACTGTACTATTAAGGTTGTATCTTCAACATTTTTTATGTGCTTGAGATCTGAAACTGAAAATGTTGTATATCTCACTTTAAAATGATTCAAGTGCCTTGTACAGTATGTAAAAAATTTGATAGTCAATGACTACAATGAAAGGTACATACAATACCTGAATTTAATATTTTAATAGCTCAGGCCCAGATCATCAAAGTATTCAGGTTCCCACTCCTTGTGGAATATCTGGGTCTCAGTGTATATTAACCCCTTCCATTAAAGGAGTAACTGTTTTTGATGGTGTGAACTTACAGTCTTGTCTTTCCCTATACAGGGAAGGAAAGGGTCGATATTAAAGAAAGAGTAGTTCCCATAGGCAGAATGGTTATGGCACTGCAACTACATGAACCACCTTCCCTACACAACATAAAAATACTCTAATAATAAGGATTATTTTACAACTCAGTGGAAATATGCAGTAATGCAATCCATTTCCTTTGTCTGGATGACAAAAATGCAGTCTTAACAGTCACAAGAGCCCGCCTTGTGTTAGCTATTAAAAAAAAAATATATATTTTATATATATTTATGCAACTACTATATGCATTAAACAAAACCACTGTATGAATCAGCAGGGTTCACTAACACTTGTATCTGATCTCTGGAAGGGGTGCATTGAAGTCTGTGGTGCTTCTCAGTAAGGGCTCACAATGAAATGGCAAAGGATAGAAACCCATTTGTTTCAATCTTGGTTTTCATATCACATTGCCTGAGAAATGGTCCATAAGATCCCTGGCAACTAAAAGGATCTGTTGCTTTTACTTCAGTTTACTGCTCAGAAATGAAAGATATCCCTTAAAAAAAACCTGATAATTAATTTTTAGTATAACACTGAAACTGAAAGTCATCTCAATTACCTTGTGTACTCCCATGAAATAAAATAACTTCACCATTGTGAAAATTTTCTGTTGCCCTCATTTCTTACCAATCTGTATATCATGAGTTTAGAAGGATAGTAATCAGCAATGTACAAGAAACATTGTATTACTCCTGGAAAGCACATACACTGTGACTCACTCGGTTAAGCTGGTAGGTTAATTTAGAATTGAAAAGTGAGCGTATTTCACATCCACTTGTAGAAGTACTGGAAAATTTCATTGTTCTTTCTTTACCTGCATTGAGATACTGTTCTCAATCACCTGTAAACTCTGATCAGTGCTCTTTGCACTTGAAAGGGTGTAGATTTGTCACTCAGTCTTTGAGATACCAGAGAAGAACACTTGAAGCGAAGGGTAATACCCTCGTGCACCAAAGCTTTATTATATTTTTGATTACTGTGCATCCCCATACCTAAAGCCAATAACATGGCACTTGTGCCATAGTTCTGATACCGTAGGTGTCCACTGACAAGTGTTCTGCATGAACCATTGTGTCTCAGTCCACTTACAAAAAATACTGTGCAGTGGTAATCTGGTATCTTAGATAGTTTTTCTTCTTGGACAGTTATCCAAAATCTTCTTTCTATCAGGCTACAGCAGCTTAGGGCTCCTTTTCTTTAAAGAGAGGCAAAGTAAATGTCTTACACCCGTAGGCCAGTACTGGTGTTCTGTCCTAGAAATTTTAGCACTGCTCTGATACAATGAACCCTTCTTTTTCTCCAACTGGTTCCACTTCAGCATAGGCAGGATGTCCAGATCCTCTCCTGAATTTCATTGCTGGCCATCTGCTTGGACGTCGCTGTAACAGCAACAACAAGAAAATGAACTTTCAGAATATGAAGGGTACAACAATAAATTATATAATAAATTTTAACGATATCCTGTGATTTTGGTCTCTCTTTCACGCTAAAACCCACTTTGTGTAGTTGTTACAGGAATGGAGAAATGTAGCAGCAGCAAAAGCCAGAGGAATTAATCCCTCTTTCTAAATTTGTGGGTGATGGCTCTTCTCAAAGACCTAAGTCTTTGAGACTAGTCCCAGCAATGAAGAAGATGAAATAGCTCCTGTCTGAAACTGTTGGATCTGTGAACTTTGTCATATACAGCCTGTGGATCCACCACTCCCTAAAGGATCTACCTACTGCTCTTCCTTCCTTGTTCTGCATAGGAATTTGCTAACATACTCTTCTCCATAGGAGAATGTATAGCAGAGTTGGCAGAAACTGTACTTTTAAAAATTATTTAGATCAAAATTCTGGCATGTTTATGCAGGACTGCCAAAATAATGACCTTCTATTTCAAGTGACATCATTTCTACTTGAGTAGTTTAGTTTCATGGTTCAAATAGAAGCAATCTTTTCATTTAAACTCTTAAGACTTTTGGATACAAGGGCCTTAAGAGGTGCTAACAAATTTTCATTGGGATATTTGGCGCCTGCTTTAAAAACACGTAGTAAAGAGAGAAAAGAAAGAGCTCTTCTCTAGGGCAGATGAAGCAATTCCTGTACCATTGTGATGCTCCTGGGAAGGAAAAGTGCTTTAAAAATCCTGTATTTTCCATCTAAATAATGTCTGGGAAGGTTCAGACTTTGGGTGACTATGCTGACATTCTGTCAAAGGGAATAGTTTTCAGGAAAGTAGGGAATGTCTTTCTTAAAGTCAGTTATCAAAAAAAAAAAAAACAAACCAACCCTCTCCTAAAATGATTATTCCCTATTGAAAAAATTATCTGCCATTTATGTTGAAACCTATTTCTTTTTCTTCACTGACAACAGTTACAATCTTCTTGGAAGGAGGACTGGCAGATACGGCAACCTATACAGAAACATTGCAGGAAGATGAGAGGAGAAAGAGTGAAGATAAGTTACAGCCTATGTTTTAACTGACAGTTCAAAATCTAAACAATTTTACTTTATGATCCTTCTTCTGAAAATAAACACTGCATTTGATTTTATGTCCCCATAATACCCCATTTTGATTGCCTTTCAATGACTAAGGATATTTCAAGCTGCTGGGGACTACAGAACAGCCACAGCCATGACATTTTGCTGGGGCTCATGGTGCTGCTGAGCAGCAGTCACTAAAGAAATCTTGAGAGACCACTGAATCTTGTTACCAGCAAACCACACAGCTGTCTGCAGGTACAGCACAAGGTTTTCCTTAGTGACCACTGTTAGGAAGTAAAAACGTAATCGGTTCCTTTTTTCTTCCATTGCAGGATCAGGTTAATTTTGAGGCATTCAGAGTTAAATTGTTTGGCAGGTAATATAAAATCCCAGGCGTTTCAATGCAGTACCTTCCTACAAAGTAGAAATGCTCTCTACCTGAGCTTGATTCAGTGTGGTTTCAAAATTAAGGACAGTTTGTTTACTGCTAAAGAAGAAGGGTTGTATTCTGTACTCAGAATCACTAAAGTAAATCAGAAATAATTCAATTAATGGAAAGGACTTATTCCAGGTTTATACTGGTATAAATGAGAAAAGAATTTGACCAAGAGGTCTCTAAATAAAAGAGAAAATGAAAAACCATTGGAAAACCAGTAGGAAAGAAATAATTAGAAACAGTCTCAAATAGCAGCATATAAGGATGAACTAAGCCTTAATCTGTTAAATTGCTCTCTAACTTCCTTTTAAGATGGATCCATGATGAGTTATGAATTAGGAAATGCCTAATGCATTCTTTCCTTTTATTCTCTGCAAAGCAGAGTATTAAGAAGATAGAAAAAAACCCTACTTCCCTCCCCGCCCCAACCCAAAACAACAATAAAACAGAGAAAGCAAGCTGAGTATTTTAACTAATTCCTTAGTTTTGTTACCCTATTTAACAGCAAAAAAAGAATATGCTTCTTTCTCTGGAATTAGAACTTTTAGAGGAAATCCTCTGAGCTATGGTTGGACCATTTTAACTCCTGCTTCCTTTCAGTGTATTACAAAGCAGGACTAGGATTTTTCTCATAGGACTGAAGCTTCCTCGGGTTCATTATTTTAAGCAAATAAGGATGAGGGAAAAGCACTTGTGACTTTACATGTCCAGGATGCAAAAGAATAATTTATGATATATATTGGAAAAAAGTTAGTTCCTATTGAAGATCAATAAGATAAAATGGAAGAAACTAGCAGTTGGATAATCCATGGAAAATGAGATCTACCTTTCATGTTTCTTACATTATGCCTGCTCACACCACTACTGGTAGCTGTATATCTGTCTTACAGTAATACTAAGCCTAGAACAAGTGCCTTTACGTAAATCTTGCAGTGGAGGCAGAACAGGTACTATTTGTCTTCTGAGACAGAAACAGGAGGGGATTCCAGCTATGAATACTAAATGGTGGAGACTGGAGTATCTTCTCACTGTTGTTGCACAGAAAGATCTCCAATTGTGTTCTCATGACTGATCAGTTTCTTCTTTTGACGTCTTTTAGTATGAGGGAATTTTGAGCTTTATAGGGCCTCTTTTATCCATAAAAATGGTATGATTTCATTAAGATACGATAAAAAAAAGGTCTGATACATATCTGAGTGCTCTTATCTGAATATTGTCTAAACAAAACTCAGTTGGTATGATCTGAACATGGTTTCCAGTGCTTCTAAGATTTTTTCTTTTTGAGGTTTCGAGCTTTAGACGATCTTATTTCCTGCTGAACAGTAACTTTTTTAAGCAAAAGAGAAAAAAGTGGCTCAACCTGAAAACTACAGAAGAGTTTCAGATAGATCAGTTCTTTATGTGTTTGACTGTATTGGTGGGAATTTACACAGAAATTTCTAGTAAACTTTATCATATTGAAAGGGTGGAAAGGGAAACGGACCCATCAGTTTTTATGTTACAGGCCTCTATTAACTGTCCAGAGGTTATTTAAAGTAAAGCCATTTATTTTCTATTGTCACCAAGGCTCCTACCTATTATGACCCACCAGATCACGAACGATGCAACCAGTAAAGAGGTAAAATTCAGTAAGAATTATGTATTTCTACACTGACTTACAGACTAGAAACCCATCAGTGCCTCAATATTATCTTGAAAACAAAGGAAGTGATTAATTCAGACTTCAGTGAAGAAGATGGTACAAAACAAATTCAAGATTTTTTAATGGATTTTAAAAATATTTGAAAATAATAAACTGAGTACACAAGTACAACAAGAAATGAAATCTACTTTGTTCAATAAGCTGTAAGGGATAAGCAATACACAAGATCAATTACAGAAACCAGACAGTTGTATAAATTTGTATTGGAAGACTGGTATTCGAAGATTGATGATGAGAGACTCTAGCGCTGACATTATACACAATCCCTAAAATTTATGCCAGTTAACACTTTTCACTTGAGATGATAATTCATTAAAAGAAATTGTAATAATGTATACTTTGTCAGCTGCAGAAATTGTAAGCTTTTACACTTCCTTTCATACATCTGCACGAAGACAATTTTCTGTCGGTAATGGACAGAAAGAACTTGGCAATATGTATTACATATCTGATATTCTTACATCCTACCTTCTGCTGTCCCCATCCCATCCTCATCTTATCCTTCATTCAGTACAGAAAAACAGAATAAGCATTCGTACAGATAAAATGAGATTCTGTGCAGATCTGCAATGTCAGAAGAACAGGGAAGGAAAAACACAATGAAAAACTTGCCCTTCTGTCAAGTCCTCAACCCTGCCTCCCCCCACTTTATTCTGAAAATTTATAAAAGATTATCCAAAGTTCCTTTGTATATTTCAAGCAGCATAAAATCTCAGAGTGCTTTTGCGTGGATCAGCTCTTCGTTCCTATTCAGCATTAAACTTGAACAGCGGATTTCACCAAGACAACACACATTCTCTTTCCAAACTGAGTTTACGTAAGTATAAATACTTGAATTAGCATGAGAAGGTCAATTTTTCAGAGTCTTGAAAGACTTTCCAGAGCTCCCTAGCAAACTTGATTTCCCATTAAACTACACAAAGCTGAAGTTATTGCATAATTTTTAGGCTGAACACTCTGATGTAACTTTATCTTCTTTATGTATTGATTATTTTCATGTATTTCAAATCTTTCAAGCTTCCACAGGACTGTTTCATTGCTTCTGCTGAAGGCTTCATCTTACATTCCCACTGATTTCAAGATCTTAGTCTAATTCACAGAATCACAGAATCATTTGGTCGGAAGAGACCTTAAGATCATCGAGTCCAACCGTTCACTCTGCACTGCCAGGGTCCCTAAACCATGTCCCTCAGTGCCCACATCTACATGTCTTTTAAATACCTTCAGGGATAGTGACTCCACCACCTCCCTGGGCAGCCTGTTCCAATGCTTGACCACCCTCTCTGTAAAGAGATTTTTCCTAATATCCAATCTAAATGTCCTCTGGCACAACTTGAGGCCGTTTCCTCTCATCCTAACACTTGCTACGTGGGAAAAGAGACCAACTCCAACCTCGCTACAACCTCCTTTCAGGCAGTTGTAGAGAGTGATGAGGTCTCCCCTGAGCCTCCTTTTCTTCCGACTAAACAACCCCTGTTCCCTCAACCACTCTTCGTAAGGACAGGCATACTCAAGGACAAAAAGACATTTAATTCTATTTAAAAGCTGTATTCTTTAACCACACTTTGCCAACAAGGCCTATATAACTCTCTTAACTGGAAATATGTAAATACAGAGCTATCTAAATTCTGGATCCATTGTCAAAACCCAGGAAAAATTGTAATGACTTACTCAAATGGAATAAGAAGGGGAAAAAAATACAGTAAGGTCTATTACTAAATTATCATATGTTAACCTGATACTATCAAGACTCATTAGTCTAAATACACTTGTCCATTGTTAATTTATCTCAGTAGCCAGGCTTTCTGCTTTCTCATGACAAGGAAAGATCTTTCTGTTACCAGTTACCTTGCCCATAAAGTGCTTTTGTGCTAAAAGTTACCTGAAATATTATTTAGGCAGTTATGATTTGTGAATCAGTCTTTAATCTCTTCTAGAAACATCCAATTTATTCGTCAAATCACAGTCAGAAATGGATGAGTCTTCAAATGTCTGAAACTGATATGTAATTCCAGGAAGAAGAAAAGATCAATTGCCCGACACCATGTTAATCTAATATTTTTGAAGAAAGTGTTCTGAAATAAAGATTGCCTCAGACTTAAGAGTCAGTAGGATCATTTACCAGCTTAATTTATATTTTTGATAGAATTGCTTGTTTAAAGTCTATTTTTGTGATTTGAACCACTTCTTGTTATAACAATGATTCTGCCATCTTAGGTTCATCTAAGTAGCTGGCTGATGACAGATGAGAAACAGAGCACCTCCTTCCTCCCCACCTTTGACATTTATTGTCGGTGTTGATTATTTATTTTAGTGCTTCTCCCTTGTGGCCGATTTAGGTTTCCGTTGCCGAGCTGCTGGTTCCTGCTGAGCTGGATAAGCTTTGGAAAAAATAACTTTACTATCGGTACAAGGCAATTACAGTGAGATCAATGACAATACCCCAAACGCCAGGACACTGCAGGATTTTGGGAAAAGAGAAAAATGATACTTGTTTCCTTCTTTTTAATCATCATCTTCAAGAAACACAATTCAGCCCGAACTTCCGGACAAAAACCAATTGATGACCATGTCAAGCCTTTTTCAAACAAAAAGCATAATCCCCTGTAAAATGTATATACATAATAAAAACAATGAGCCATATCCCAGAAGAAATCAGCAGAGCTGTATGAGCTTTATCACCGGTCTAAGCCAGCTGAGGATCTGACTCTTTTCTTAAAAATCCCTTCATTCTTTTTTACTCTGTCTTCTATTTACTTTGTTTGAAGATGCATGCTGCATTTGTGACATTAATGCAGACATGTGGAAACGGTGCATGGAAAACAGTCCTTGCTGTGGAATGCTGGCTCTTATTTGTGAAGGGCTGCTATGAGCAGAGCTGTATAAGAGTGAGCCAGAAATGCCCATTAATTCCCTGAGCTCTGAAACACTGTCCCCAGCCTTTTTGACTATTTTCTCCTTTTATTTCCTTCCTCTAAGCAGACGGGGAATGAGCAGAAGGCCAAAATCTGAAGAAAATCTACAGCTAGATCTGCCTGCCAATGAATGCTTCCAGATACTGAAACACAATCCCCTATACAGCTCCATCGTTAGAAAAATACTGAACAATTAGCGTTTTCTCAGACCACCCCAGCTAGAGCTCAGGATTTGGGAAACATCCTCAGTCCACGCTAACAGTCTGTATGCCGTCACCTTACTGTGAGGTTGACAGAGTTAAACGACAGGAATGCAGATCCTTCCATGCTGGTTGGACTTCATGCCAAAAAACAGTCCCAGGCTTATTTAATTTTCTAGTAAAGATATAATTCCAGTTAAGTCAGGAAGAGGCGAGGTGCACCTCCCAGGCTCTGATCATGCACTATTTTATTTACTGAAGGTCTGCAGCTGCTCATTCCTTCCTCCCTCTCTTTCTCCCCAAGGTTGCTCCCTGGCTCCATAGCACCAGTTCAACTGTCTGTGTGGCCATTTGAAAAAAGAGATTTGCGAAATTATCCAGCTTAAACGTCCAAAATAAATAAAAGAAACAACAAAAAAGGCATAGGCTTGTGCATGTGTGCGTGTGACTGTACATGTATGTTTCTAAGCAGCTGAATCAGCACAGTAAAGCTCTGGAAAATCTCCAAGGAGAGTGGGAACATGAAGGCAAAGGCTGTAACCTTTAAAATGGGTTCTTAACTCAAAACTGATGATTTGTAACCATGAACACCCTCACTGCTCTTTAGTGTGTGACTTATTAACTACTGTTAACACACGCAGAGCCACTGTTAAGAAATACATAGGCTCTGAACTCATTTCGTTACAGATATGAAGTCTACATATGTCAATATGTTGGATTTTATTTTTTCTAACTATAAGCCGAATATCAGAGGAAGGCTCTTTGCTTGACATCAAGATGGTCCCAATTTGCAATGTTAGTTTAGACTCCTTAAAATTCTCTACCCACAGAGAACTGCCACAGAAGAATTTTATTCTGCTGTTGTCAAGCTTTACATAAGCATGTTTGGCAACGGCATCACTAAGTCCAGCTGGGAAAACACATGGCAACATCTGGCTCCCTGACTTCGTAATGGCCAGTAACTCCTCTGATGTCTTCTCAGCTGTGGCCAGATCACGTTGCTTTTGTTCCCCAACGGCAGAGCACTGGGGTGACAGCTGAGTTAAGTTTCAAACATTAAAATCATTTTGGACCATCATAAGTAAGAAAGGTAGGAAAACATCGAGAAAGAATGCACATGAAAACTTCTGGTGACGTGTGCAACTCATGTCCACAGAAAGCTGGGTGCAAACAGGCAAAAACATCTGAGTAGAAGACAGCCCGCCTTATGCCTTTCTTTCAATTTGCTAAATGTTCCCTGGACCTTAACTGCTCTCAGTGCCGAATTTCACAAAAAAACGCAAGTCGACAGAGGTTAAAAATATAAGAGAAACAGAACATGAAGAAAAAGAAGGGAAGAAATAAAATCTAAAATACTACTGAAGCTGATATTTGGCCCACAACTCATTGAAACTTGAGCAAATCCATTTGACTCAACGGGTAATTTCATTGCCCCTATTTAAATTCCTGTGCAGATACCTGTATATCTGCGCTTTTGTGATGATCCATATCACAGGCATGCAACCCACTACAACTGGGGCATCATGCTTGGCTTCTAGGCCACTAAACCTCAAATCCTGAATGCAGGTATACTCTACAGGTTAGTGAATAAATTAATTGCTTTTTAATTGCGGTATAGCTAGTGTGTAGCTATATGTGTTATAGCTAGATTTCTGACATAAGCTTCTGCTTTATTGAAAAAGACATGAAGAGCACTATTTGACATGCATGTTACTTTTCAGAAGTCAGTGCAATTAAGTTCAAAGTACACCCAAGAGGCGCAAATTCCTCAAGGTAAGAGTAGGTATGTAACTTCATTCAAAAGGGGAAATTATTGACCACAAAATCAAATTCAAGGGAGAGAAAATACCACAGAGATAACCATAAATAAATAAAAACCCGAAGCGTACACCACCTTTTCCGTCACTCTGCAAGCTAATCTTTAGTCAAAGTTACTCTCAGCTTTTAGAAAGAGCCTGCATTCGTTGGAACTTTGACTGGTACTCCTTAGAAGTTGATTCATTCTGTCTTTAGGGTACCAGAGAAATGTCCAACTTAAACAATGAAACACATGTTGAATAGTGTGGGGGCTGGAAGAAACAGGAAAACTTTGCATTTTGATTTGAATTTTCTACACACTTAATGAAAAGCGGGACTTTTTTAAAAAACCATTGAACCATTTGGATGGTATTCTTTTAAAAAGACACACTATCATGCACAAATTGAATAGCCTCAGTATTCAAGACTTTTCAAGCTCTTTGTTCAAAATAGCTATTTTGGTTCCAGGTGGAGCTGCACATATACATTTTGCTTAACAGCTATAAACAGAACCACTAGATGAAATGTTTTCTTCAGACTTTAGAGGTAAAAAAATAATAAAATAATGTTACTCTAAGAAAATAGATTTGTTCTAAGGCAATAATTGCTTTTGGAATAAATAGAATTTTTCTTGGGTTTTTGTGTATCACATATTTAAATCAACTAGTGCACTCAGGATGTCATTTAATGGTGCTCAGAGGTGTCACAAGGGATTGCATTTATCAGTGTAAAGTTAAACAGTGATGTCAAAGTGTGAGAAAAAGGACTATATGACAAACATGAGGAGTATTACAAGTTGGAATCGAGATGAACTCTGTGAAAACCTGAGTGATGTGGTAAGTGAATGTTGGGTGATATCTGCAGAGAACACAAGGGAGAAAGTGACTTAAAGTCTCAGATATGGGATCAGTTTATTATACTCAATATTCCTTACATAGCCCTTAACCTAAAACACCCAAGAAAATCTAACTAAAATTGATGCTTTACCTAAAAAATCATTACAATGTCCTAGAAACTTAGATGTAACAGAGGTTTACCTTGTTTTACATGTGCAACTTGATTTATTAATCAAGAGACTCATAAAAACCAGTATTATTTTCTGAAATATTTATGTGCTTTTTCTCACTTCATGACCAAGCCCATGGCAATCCTCTTGAGCTCTTGCCCCAGAATGGTAACATCAGATCCACATTTCATTTGTTTCCCATGAACAATGCCGTTTGTCTGCTGTGGTATATGGGGTGCCATGTTATCTGTAACAGCTTACTCAAATATTTTTCACTTGCACAAAGAAAATAAGGAATGCTTTTTTGTAACAGTGACATATTTATACCAGTCATGCCTCATTAATTTTTTGTACATCAGTTTCAAATTACAAGTCTGAGGAGATATATTCTCTGCATTGGAAACGTACATCTTATAGATCAGATGAATATAAGAATAATATATTCTACTCTTTATTTCTTGAATTGGTCAAACTATTTTATTTGTTTTGGAAATTGAATGAATAAACTTCAGAGCAATTTCATTTTCAGAGTGGATTACCTTATTCTGTTCTTCTATATGAGACCAACAATGGCTTTAAAGTTTCTAAATTTGTGGAAATGTTCTGAAATACAGAATAGTCCCTTTCTGCACCCCTAGTGATTTTACCACCGCATCAGTGGTTTTACCACTCACAGAAAAATGCTACCCCTTCATGGCTAGAACTTTTTATAATTCTTGTTAAATGGCTGATTCTTCACAAGTATCACAATTTTCCTACTAACTAAAAGAGGATGTAGTTTACACCATGTTTTGCATAAATTTGATTTTGACTGATTTACTTCTCTTCTCCTTATTCAATTATTTCTCCTTTATTTTAGACAGAACGATTACGTTTTTCTATTTTTTCTAAAAGCCTACATTGCTTGCATAGATTGATTAATAGATTGGTTAATGGCCGTCTAAAGATTTAAACCCATTCGGTGGAATGGATTTAACAAAACTGATTAAGGCACCACTGTTCGCATGACAAGTATGATATCAGTGAGCGAAATAAATTAACATGTCATTACCACTCTGAGAATAAAATAAATAAATAAATGTTTGTTTTAATTTCATATTCTTCTCTCTTTAAAAAATGGTGTTGCCATTTATTTACCCTATTCAGTCACATCGTAACAGATAAGAAACTTGTTCTACTGAAGTGAAAGAATAGCAATTCAATCTGTGTGTGAAATAAAGAAAGAGAGAAATCGTTCTCTTTGTACAAGGACTTCAGTGGAGTTTTGTTTGTTTACATCAATAGAGAACTGGCTTGAATGTTGCACAGACATGAAAAAAAAGTACTGATTATTACATGGATGCTGTTCCCTGATGGCTAACACAGTTACATCGCTTGAGTCTGGAATTCTGATAAAAAATTAATTTTGATCTCTGTCACTACTATTTCATCTAAGCAGTATATTTATTTGTACATAGAATATGATTTTAAAGATGGATCATTCTGTTCATGTTCACGCCTCACTTCATTTCACACCACTGTCACTAAGAATGAAAGTCTCTACCTTCCTGGTGTAAGCAATCCTTAGATACGTCCCTAATGACACTTCCAATGGTTCTGCATCTTTCCTGTTGCCCATTAGAAAGTGTCCGGGCTCTTAAAAGTAAGGGAGTACTGCAAGTACTGCAAGGGGCTTATGAATAGTCACTGGTTTTTTTCATGTTTAACAACTCGATACTTATTATAAGGTAGAGGAACATTGGTGAGTTTAAAAAAACAAAAGTAGGTATAGGTATTAGTGGTTTTTTGTAGAATCAAACACCTATGGAAAATGCTTCTTTCTCATATGGTCATGTACAGAGGACTTGAGCTGACTAAATGTCAGCATCTGCAATGTAGATGTCTGCACCCAAGGTAGCTATCTGTATTTAAGAGAGAAAAACGATAATTTGTCTAATCCTAAAGGATATATCTCATATAGCTCAGATGAATCATGGTCTAAAAGGGTCTGTTTCTCTCTACACTAATAAAAAGATCAAAGGGAGATGATATTAGATTTAGACAAAATTAGGTGAAAAGAGTCTTTACCGCACTCTGAGGGAAAGTGATAAAAGATTTCTACAAATGAATGTACGGAATTGGAATCACAGGTTTCCAGCTAAAAACTTACCTTAACTCAGCTCTTCTGGAGAATTAAGAATGCATCTGTTTTATTTTTCCACAAGAAAATAGTAGGAGAAAAAATATGTCCAGAAATAAAATGCCAGTGCACATGAAAGCTAAGGGAAAAATGCTATCATGAGGAAAATGAAGGAAAGGAAAGAGAGATGGAGTGCTATCTGAGAGATATATTTTAGATATATATCCTGTGTAAAAAAAAAAACCAGTAATAGCAATGGTAGTTAAAGGAGAACCTGAGTGACAAACATGCTAAGAAGAAAACAGCATCACTTGCTAGGAGAGGTTCATTCCCTCAAAACTTACACTAAGAACACAGGAATACTCTCTAGATAAATAAAGTTCTATTCTGGAGACCCCAATTATCCTAGTCAAGTGACAGGACTAGTAACACAACATGTTACTTTTGTCTTACCTCTATAAAGAAGAGACTAGCTGCTGACGTTGGATGATGATACATATAGACGGTCACAAGGATGGCTGCTGCCACAATGAGGACCAGGATTAGAATGCCAACAATTAAGCCGGCATGAAGTGTTCCACCTTTCTTCTCCGCTGCACTGTCATCTGTGGAAGCTGCACAAATGGCACACGTATTAGCACAGTAACACACCTTTTCTATTCCATTTCACAGGCAGCAATTGAGCATTTGCTTCTTCTGTGTTACATGTTCCTTGTTTTCCACAGCCCAAGTTGGAAAAAGATGTTAGACGTCCCTTTCCCACAACTAAATACTCTCATAATCTTAATGAATAGATATTTCAAAACATTTTGCTAATTCTAACTCAATAAACAAAATTAATATCCTTTCTTTTGAATACATTCTGAAGTTCCTAATTATCTCCATAATTAATTTTGCTTTGATTTTCTCATAAAACTATTGCTGCTGTCCTACAGACAAAAAGTACTAATTGGATACATTTTGAATGTTGGATTTTGTTTTTAAAGGTTCAAGTTGAGAAAAGCCACAAACTTGTGAGGTCTACTAGCTAATAAGCACATTCTGAAAATCCAATTCATTAGCTTGGAGAGGGGTTTTGAACCACCCAGTAAAACTGAATCAGACAACCTAAAGTGTAACGGATGCTAAAAGACCCTGCAATATTCTAATCTTGGTCTGAATGGGATATCATCATACTGAAGTATTACAGAAGACCATCCGTTTACTAAACTTGATACCAAGAGGCTGCTCATGCTTTCCTTCCATCAGGAGAAAAGAGGGCTGTCTCAATCAACTTGTCAGCAGAGCTCCCAAATAAGTGACTGAAAGTCTTTTAACAACACTATAACCATTGTGGAAAAAGCCTTTCAATAAATTAGCTAACGTCTGTAGAGCTGCTGTTCTTGGCTGTGATTTTTGCTTTGGACAACCTAGAATATCACAGCAATTACAAACATGGCGATAAGCAATGATTCTTCAGCATCCTCCTGCATAAAAGAAGTGCTGTTCCACCCCCTACTGCAGGCAAAAGAGCAATTCAGAAGCCCTAGGTTTAAGAAACACCAGAAGAGCACTGGTCATTTGGCTTCACAAACTTGCATTATTCTCCTAATATTCCCACTGCTTTCTACCTTTCCAGCAGTCCTTTAAATCACCTCCATGCCTTACTCCATACAACACCTGCCTCTGGTCTTGCTTAGGAGAAATTTTCTTTCAATCCCGCTTTTAAATTTCCTCTCATCATGCTTGTTTGCCAAGATGACTGTAATGAAAATCACTGATTTGTGCAGTCATCCTTTTTATTGTGCCATCCGCCTGAACTATATGTTTGACTGTCTTAGAGTGCTGTGGTCTGTGAGGTCAGGAACTGTCCTTTTTATTTGTTCTTTGAAAACTTGCATTGATTTATGAGTACCACTTCAAACCACTCCAGAGTTACTGTTATTATTATCAATAGTAACAACAAATAACTGTACATGGTGTTTTACCATTCATCAGACTGTGAGTAGAGCACTCCACGTTAAAAAACGAGAATTGGAAAATAATAGAAGAAAGGTCTATTGATCTAGGTAGTGTTAAATGCCTCGTATGAGGGGAAATAAAAGAAAACAGGAGTGGTTAATCTCAGTGTAACAGCTCATCATACACGTGGCAGAACTTTTCTCAGCAGACCAACAAAGGCCTGCATTGCCCATCACTCAACAGATCGCATGACATCATTGCAACAATAGAGAGAAGAGGAAAATGAAGATGCATTGTCTTAGCCAAGAGATATTTCAAACTATAACATGAAAGTGAATCTATGGAGGAAGCAAAGGGATTCATGTACATTTCCCCTGCTTTTGTCCATATTTCTCCAATCTTGAGTCAGGACAACTGCAACCCAGCAGTGTTGTTCTGCTCTTTGCCATGAAGTCAGTGAGACAGCTTGTGGAGCAAGGAGCAGAGTAACGGAATCAGAGGAAAAGGAAAAAGAACCCAATAATTTGAGAGGCTAAACAAGGATGTGGGAGGCATTCATGAATCTAATAAAAAATTGCAAACATGCACCCCACTCAGGTGCTGCTTAATCCTGACGATATCTTTCTTTTTACTGAAAAGTTCATGAGTACCTGTCCCACAAGTTTTAATTCAGCTCACTGTGGACATCAAGGTTGAGCTTAGGCATGAACAGGATCCAAGAATAAGGCCTCTTGTTGCCTAAATCCTACAAAGGGATTTACTTAGCTTAAAGCTTAGTTCACACAGGTGTATAGGAGCTTTTAAAGAAGAAAAGCAGTGTCAGTCCTATTTATTTTTCCTTTTTTTTTTTCCTCAAGCACAGTACATACAGTGGAAATTTCCAGACCATCCTTTACAGTGCAGTGAAATAAAGGAGACATTGCCTAGGATGTGGGAGATCTATTTTCAAACACATTCCGACCCAAAGGGCATTTAAAACACTTCCTGGTAGTTGCAGCATTATGTAGCAAAGGATGGAAGATTTGTGGAGGAGACAGGAAAGAAAGGTGACCCTAAAAAAGTTCCTCTAACTTTCAGGCAGCAGAGTCTTTCACTTGACATAGCCATTAATGATTTATTAAACAGCTATTCACTTTCAGCTGAGAATAGATGAATGTATACCTGCTCCAGTCTTAATTTCTGTGCGTGCATTATAATGATATTTAGTACTTGTATGTACATTCCAAATCACCAAACAAATGCAAATTAAGCAATTGAAAGGCCATCAGGAAAGGCCTGCATTATTGTACATGCTCTGGGTTGGGCTATTAATTCCCAATGATGAGCAGTTAGTTGTGTGAGTCACCCTAATGAGAAGTAACCACTCCCCAGAGAAAGCAGAGCATTCATTGTTTGTCTGTCTCATAGTTGTCTTTTTGACAGCTTCACACTCTTTGTCTCTTCCTTTCAATGGCACATTGGTGCATCATAATCTACTTTGTTCACTTGTATCCACCTTCAGGCCAATTTGCACTAAATGAGTAATTTGTATTGTTACTATGTTATGGCTGAAGTCAGAACATCATGTTCTGCATATTAAAAAATGCTGGACTTCAGCAAAGGTCCTAAACACTCTGTGAAGGCCGTCAAATTAACCCCCTTTGATATTTTCTCAATGTTTGGTATCAAGCCTTGCAAAGGAGAACATAGTCTCTTCCAAATAACACAGATGACAACTGACTGCCCAGATTTATACTAGCCTAGGGTGGAGCACTGCATGGACATCAGTGCAGTGATCAGAATGCCAAATGCAAAAAAAACCAACCAACCAACCAAACAAAAAAACCCCAAAACGATAAATGCTTTTCTTAAATTACAACAAGTGTAAGTAAATTGTAATTTCCATAATCGAAATTCAGTTCATTGACTCCAGGGCTCGAGTACTCATGAGAAATTGATTTCACTCTCTTTGCACAGAGACAATAAACAGTGTTGTCAACTTTGAAAATACTCTCTGCTGCAAAATCAACTGACAGTTCTTTTAAAAAGCCACCAAGGGAAAGAGATGAAAAAAAGGACTTGGAAAATTTTTCAGGTGCAGAAATCTTATTATCACAGCACATCTGCTGTTCCAGGCAAAGCTATTCCCATGGGAGGATATCTCTCATGACCAGTCCTTTCCCCAAAGGAGCTCTCTCAGTGGAACTTTCCCCAAAGTTTCCTTGTTTTGTGCTCAAAACCCCAATTGTTACATGCAACATGCTCTATATTTATAACTCCTCTCTGAATTCCTACATGCATAAAGCTTTTAAGCAGAAGGAGCATGTTAACACCTCCAAGGTTAGTCTGTTTCTCATTAGGTGCTGAATGACAGGGCAGAAACAGCAAGTAACATTTTTCCCCATACAAATATGAAATAACTGTTCTCCTGCCAGAAAGCTGTTTAAGAAATAAAAGTGAAAACAAGAAAAATGTTCTCATTGTTCGCATGAAAAACACATAAATACTATATCATCTTTGATTTCCTATTGCTATATTACGTTTCTAGTTACAGTCAGGTTAACTTTTTTTGGTGTAGGAAAACAAAAAATAATCAAGGAATTATCATGAATGAAAATTATGTCATGGCCCGTGGGGACTCTAATGTTGACTTTAACAGGAACAAGGGTGTGTACAAACTGGGACTGCTCTGTAGAGTGTTTATAAACACATTGCTGATACTTTCTCAACACTGTTTTTCTCACTGTTGCCTATTAACCACTGAGGTCTGCAAAATAATGAAATACATTGCTTTCTATTACCTAAATATAAGGTTTACACAAAGTTTCTATTGTGATAGTTTTATATATGAGAAAACAAAATTATGATACATACATATACACCTCTCATACTGTATGAGATGGAAAAGAGTTTACTTATCGGAGATTAACAGCTCGCTCTGTGAGAGCAGAGATGCAACAAAGTTTTCTGGTAAAATGGAGGAAAAATAGGTGAACTTCTGGTATCTTCTGGATAGAAACTTTCCTTTCTACAAAAAGACATGGAACCAAGGGCAAATGAGAGACAAAAAAGTGGAATTTAATTGTGTGGACCTGGAAAATAAAACTTTTGCTTTTTCCCTCGAAAAGCCATGTCATTACTTTTTACTCTTGCCTTTTGATCAGATGGTAAAAATCTCCAATTCAAACTCAGTTCTGATCAAAAGGAAATGCATGCACATCCATCTTTAAGGGATAAAATCTAATTCCTTATTTGACCCTCCTGACTGACATACCTATACTAGCCAGGCCAGGGATATAGGTGACCTCAAGAGCAGCAATTAGCTTAAAGATTATAACTCAGTACTGACCTTTTCTCTTTTCTCCCCTCTTTTTACCAGAAGAACGATTTTTCATGGCAACTCCCTGAATTTGTCACAAAGAAATAGAGGATGAATCCTGCAATTTCTTCTCACACAGGAATGCTTCATGATAAAATGAGTATTTGCTGTTAGGTCACGTGGCAGCAATTGGACAAATTCTTAATGTTCATCAAAAACCATGAACTAGCTGGTTGGTCAGATGAATATAAAACTATCTCAGGGGTGTGAGAGCACTTATGCAGTGCTATTGGTACAGAAATGCTGGTTTAATAAGTTGACAGCATTCTGGCATATGGTCTTGGTGTTATACCAAAACAGGTGTGCGTACAAGTGCATGAAAACAGCTCCTACAGATGAAGCAGACAGGAAAAACGTATAGGTCCCATTATAACCAAGTTTAGAGTAGAGATGTATTCTTTTGTTACTTATGAGTATGCACTACATAGATTAATCATTTCAGAAACAGACTGTATGATAATATTTTCAGAGCCTTCATGTAAACATGACATTTAAAAACAATTTAGTAGTTAACTGCAGAACTTTCCTTGCATTCCCCAATGTACTTGTTAGGTAATTACTATTTTGGTATTGGCCATGATTTTTGAAGCTGTAGAATGTCTAGCTTTATAAAAATATTCATTGATTAAAGTAGATTGTGTCATAACACTGATGCAAAATGAGTATCTTATAGTTCTTACATAAACCCCACTATCCTTCAAATACAAGCTTCAGAAAGTCAGATAAGCATATTTATCATTATTATTACTATTACTGTAAAATTGATATAGAATCACAGAAACTTGATGATCCTTAAAGAATGTAGCATTTAGGTAACTTTAAAACATGCTGTGACCTCACAATACAATTTTTTTTTAGTTGTATTTAGTGGCAGAAGGATGCCATCAGAGATTGCAAGTTCTGTAATTCACTCTGTTAAAAAATATCTCAGTCTGAAGTCCTGAGCTGTGGGTGAAAGTGAGATATACCGAAAGCAGATTTCTTAGCCGCCCATTTCTGCTTCTTTGTCAGGTGCCGGGTACTACTTTTGCTAGTTATATAAATCTGATTTATAAACAAAGGCATGTACTGCTTAGGATAGATGTTATTTGATGTACCAGAAATCTATCATAATATATACCCATCTTTTTTAAAGTCATCTAAGCAAGGAATAAAGAAATTTTTATCCCTCTCTGAGGCTTATTTCAGGGTAATAAAGCTATCTACCTGTCAATGACAGTGCTGGAACATTCTGACTTTGGGCAAATCAGCTGAATTTGGCAAGTCATCTCTCCTCACTACTATCCCTGTTGTCTGTCCTTTACACTACTGTACCTATGTTAATCTCATTCGACCATCCTTACACCCGCAACTGTTCTTCCATGGCCATCCTTGGACCGTTATTGATCTGGTTCCTCTCATCCAGGAGCTTCAGGGTGTCTGATAGCTGTTTCCACGTGAGATTTTGCTACAAGCCACTTGGCACTACTCCTCTCCATGTGTTCGGTTTGCTTTTTGGGCAGCCAAAGAGCAGAAACCTCTCTTCTTGTATGGTCTGGGGCTAACCCGCACCTACAGATACAAGCTCACTCCACCAGCTCTCTGCCCTATTACATACCTAATTTCTAGCCTGGAAGCTCTATCACCCTATTTGCATGACCATGGGCCTGAGTTAATATGCTCTTGCAAAGAGGGAGCTCATAATGCTTAGGACAGCAGAGCACACAGGGTTACAGCTTACAGAGAGCTCACTAGAGCCACCAGATTTTTCCCCTCCTTTGGGCCGCCATTTACATCTGGATATGAGTCTACCAGGAGACTTCCTGTTTTATGGAGCAGGTATACAGTTCTCCAAACCTAAGCTTTTTTCCTGTACATAATGCAGTTTCATGAAGAGATGATTAATGACCTACATATAGTGCCTGTGGGAGGAAATAAGGAATGTACAGTTGGAAGGATTCTCCAGAGGCTCAGAGGAATCTCCATAAAAATATTCTCTCTACCTCTGTTAGGAACAGCATGCTCTGGACTTCTCAGATTCTTCACCGTAATGGAGTGTGATTTTCTTGATTTGTGGGTTCATTCCCTAAGCATTTGTTAACATTTTGAGGTTAAGCCATTGCTACACTTAGTTTCATGATGATTTATAAAGTTATAGCTCAGCTAAAGCTTTAAAAATTGGTTTCCAATTGTATGCAAGGAATGAAAGATGGTCTTTTAGTGAGAATATTATGAACTTTAACCCACAAATTCTGAATTCAGTGTCTGGCTTTGCTACAAATTTTCTGTAGGACCCACGGCAACTCAGTAAGTCCCTTCAAGATTGATCAACTTCTTCATGCAGTAAATAGATAAGGGTGCACTAAAATAAAATCCTCTGTTTATAGGATGACATCACTCTACATATGTTAGCTAAGGACTTATATCCTTGTGGTCTAACATATCACCTAATGCTACAACAGTTGTCATCAGTATTAATTTTGGTTTGAGTTGCTCAAGACCATGTAAGCCATTACAATGCTTAGTAGCACCAAGCAGTGGCCGTCATGAAGCTCAATATTGTACCATATTGTATCATTCCATTTGACCTGGGAAAGCAGCTGACTGTTGCTAAAACCAGAAGACCAGAAAGTTACCAGATCCCAAGAATTTCAATTCAGATAGCCCACTGACTTCCCTTAAGTCTACCAAAAGCAAACACAAGACTGTCCAGTCAAGCAGGGTATTCCGCTCTAAATCTGGGACTATTGCTTGCAGAGTTACTTACCCCCATGACCCTCTCCACCTTTTGAAAACAGAACAACTTCGGGTACTTCAATTGCAATGAAAAGTGTGCAACTAAATTAGTCTTCTTTCACTTGACCTCCATTTTTCCCATTCTTCACAGTGACCCAGGCACACCAATGTCAAAGGTAAGTGACCATTGTAGAGGAGATTGCAGGAGTCATTGCACAACTGGGTTAACTCCACGTAGAACAGGTAGTTAAAAAGAAGATCACAGCACTGTGACTGCAACTGGAGCATTTGATAAGATAAAATATTACATAATGCAGCCTTGTCTTAAAAGTTTATCCAGCCTGTTATATTTAGCCCTCCATAAGACATCCATTTAGATCCACATGTGGTTTTCACATTGACTCTTCGAGCTGGTACAAAGTCCACAACTTGTTCATGTTTAACAAAATAAGTTAACTGTGTGCCTTTACAGCAAAGGCATGACAACTGTAAAAGTAGATACTGTATATCATTTTATATCTGGCTTAGAAAACCAAAGAGAAACTAAACTGGTATAAGTTAGACTTCAATATAAGTCGATGGGTCCACACATAGTTGTTCTGGTTTAGCTAGTTTTGGTTTTAATATCATGCTTCTTTAACCTAATACGGTATATAAAGCCTAATATGATGTAAAAATGCCCTTTTGTGCTAGAGGCACAGGTTGCTTTCTAGGTGATACGTTACAGCACCACTACTTTGGAAAACCTCTGCCATTATTTGATTGACTTTCTCCAGATTGGATTGGTGTTCTTTACATATTTTGTGATGATAGCTTTAATAAGATGACAACAACAAAATTGAGATGCAGTGGACGTGGAAGAAATTCTGGAAAAGACACAGATGTCTTGTTCTAAGTAACATTTAAGCACAATCCAAAGTATCATGAAACAAACAGAAAATAACATAATTTATCAGTTACCCATTTAAAAGCCCTAAGAATAAAGACTATTTAATCCATGATTCTATTATGTACCCAAAATGGATGAGTTCAGCACTTCTCATTTGTTTTTGCTTCAAAAAACATGCATGTAGGCCACTGGCCACTGTGAATATTGTGTAGAATGTTTTTTCCTGTGTCTTATGCACAAAGAAAATGGAAATCTTTATATCAGAGGCTGTTGCTTTTCCAAGCTTATGTTCTTGGCTTTGGAAGGCTCCATTTCGATAAGATATCTGCCAGCAGGCACTGATGTAGTGTCATACTGAACACCAGCAAGGCTGTATAGGCGTGCCTTAAGTCAGAAGATTTCCTGAGAAGGAAGAACTTAAATTACACTGGGAGCGTAATTTCATGGTTTTTACAGCAACATACTATGGCAGATCCCACACTTTTACTTAAAAATAATGCTTTCCTATTCTGAGTGCTTCAGCTGAACTTGCAAAAAGCATTTAGCAAATTGCTTGGAGTCTAAAGTTCAACTTTGATCGTGCTTTGATCATACTGAAGAAAACAAGAGAGATTTCTAATATAGCTTAAGATCTGACTCTAGTGCTGAGAAGAGACTGCTGAGAAATTATAGATGAAGAAAAGCTTGGAAGTGTTCAGAGAGAAACAGAAAATAAAATGTGGACGTGTATCAGAATTTCTTAGCTTGTAATCTACAGTGTGAAATACAATATATGGGAAGATGGGCTGACTTATTTAAGTTGTATTTTATTTGCTCCCTTTGGAATTTTCCCCCTACCTAAACATAAGAAAAAGGGTAAAAAATAAACTCTATTTACAAGGCTCTTTCTGCTTTATTTGATACTCAAGATGGCTAATTGTTCTTCAATCTACCTTTCTTCATATTCTTATCCTACTAACACATTTCTATCCATCAACACCTATTTTGCTTATCTCTGCATTCTGATACTTTTCTCTTTTTTCATCTTCTATTTCCATCACTACAGTTCCAAAGCTGCTCCTTGATAAGATTTTTTTTATACAAGCACAGCATATAGTACAGCAGAGATAAAGTAAACTTTATTACAAGTTGTCTCCACAGAAATCCTTGCTTGCCTAAAATTGTATGAACCCCCCGATGTTAGGAGATCGTCAGCCGTTTCGAGTAAGTGGAACACAGAGAAGTAAACATATAATTACATAACCCATAACCCAATATCAACAGGATTTTTGCAACAAAGGTAAAAACGTTAAATCTTTTTTCATGAGAGAAGAGTGGAAGAAGAGGTCTGAATCTTGGTCTGCCAAGTATATGGACAGAAATGGAAACAGAACACATTACCCAGGACACCCTGAAGAGAGTTAATGCAAGGAAACCTTGGGGACCTACAAGTAAGCTGCCTACTCTTAGCAAGTCATTTAGATTTTTCTCTGTAGCTGATAGGAATATAGTATGTATAGTGTATATATATACCCTTATATAGTAACTTATCCCACTTTGGGCACTTCTTTCATGATGACATTAATGACTTCTTGCCTGGCTATGAGAAAGGCACAAAAGAAGAGTCGTCCCTTCCTGGCTAACACCAGGTGAGGTGAAGCCTCTGGAAGGTTATTTCCTGTGGCTAGGCCAAGATCTGGTGATAAAACAGATCCATATCCTGTGGATGTTATAGTACACAAAGTCCACTTCAAAACATTTTGAAATGACCACAAAGGTTAGGTTTAGCATTGTTTAATTTAATGCATTTTATTCTAAAACTGGGGAGGACTCAGCTAACAGACTGGTTCACCTGAGTTAGCTGTTTCGGACTCTGTGGTTATAACTTTTGTTACATCAAAAATATTTGTTTTCCCTAAAAACAAATTGTTGTTGTTGAAATAGGTCTCATTTTCTGGATCATTTAGAAACGTAACATATTAGAAAGAAATAAGTTAGAGGATTATAGGCAGGCATGAACTAATGTTCAACATGCTGCAGCTAGAGTTCAGGGTGCACAGGAAAAACAGGACTGAGTCTGCTCCATAATTTGTCAAGAATTCCTACAGTAGGAAGAGCTCAGACTGCAATTTGTAAGAGAAATTAAGCAGACAGATGACTAATGGGAGCTAGTTTCCTGTCACAGAGGACTATTTAAAAAAAAAAAAAAAGCTTGGGTAAATTTATCACTGTATATAAGGAATATGAAAGTATTATTTTTTTCCAAACCTGTGTCTGCATTTTGATCATTTCTTACTGAGTTTCCTAATCTTGCAATCTCAAATTAAGCCCTGTAGAGCACTAATGTTAATCCTGTACATCACTGTTTGCATCTAGACCGTCTTTGAAAAAGTCCTCCACAGAGTGAAACTAGCAGGACACAGACATTTCCTAGCACTACATACGCTGGCATGGACTTGTTCACAAATAACTAAAACAGATTTCTCCGTCGGGTAGATTTTTTTAATAGCTTTCCTTTTTTTTTTTTTTTTTGGCAACAGTAATTTCTATACATCTTGATGAACGAGAAATGTAGCAGTTTCTCTGACACTTGCTGTCCAACAAGCATATACTTCTCTTTTGAGTTATAAAGCTGAAGGACTGAGAGGGATTCATAGCAATCAAATAATCAAAACAAAGCATCTTAAGGGTCAAATAAAATGTCTAGAGGTGCTGGCCAATCATCTAAATCATTGACCAAAGAGTTCTCAGCAAGAAAATACTGCATTACTGTATAGCCACAGCCCAGTGCTCACAATTTTTATGAAAAATAAGCTTTTAAACTGTTTAGTCAGCTGTATTGTGTTATAAAAAAAATGAAAAAACCAACAGAATCTGCAATTAATAACAAAATACACATTTTTAGTGCTAGGCATATCTTAAAACTTGCAAAATGACTGTTATTAAGATTTAACAAAAAATGTGATAGCATGCCAGCTTGTATTTTAAAATGGTTTTGGCATGTATGTATTAGGCATCTGTCATGTGTCTGAAAGAGAAATAAGCAAACTTGAAAGGTATGTTAAAATATGCCACAAAAGATTGTGGGTAAGTTACAGCACTAACTTGCAAATGATTTTGTCATATAATTAAAAAGTCGAAGTAGTTTGACCTGAACACAAAGTTTAATTTAAATTTAATCGCTGCTTCATAACATTTGGTTTCAAAAGTTCGAGGCAGAAGTGAGATGCAGAACTTCTATGGAATCCTTTTGTTGTACCCAACCAGATATTGACTGCTATCATCCAAGGACACATCAAGGTATAGGCCATCACTGATGCAATATAGCTTTGGTTTTCCATTATAAAAGATTACTTTTCATTAGAGTTTGAAAGAATCTAGTGTGAGAAAGTAAAGACCCTCTATTCGTGACCTGAAATAATCTACTCTTTTGAAAGGCTGATAAACCACAGAGAATCAAAGAACATGTCTGCGGCTGCAGAGGTTTTATCTGAGCCTAAGGTAGGGGTCACTGGAAAATTCAACGCATAATTGAAGATTCATCAAAAAGAACTTCCCAGATTAAAAGCTACGTTTACTGTGTGAATGAGAAATCCTGGTGTGTTGCTTTGCTTCTATGTCATTTGAAGTCAGTTTCTTTTTTTTTAAATTTCAAGAATAAAAGAAACAGTTCAAGGAAAATAAATAATCGCATAAGGTGTTAGTTTGTCCTCCTAAAATGCAGCAGCTTTCTCTGTGGAAATGGACTTTTGATATTTAAGATAAGTGATGACACAAACCCTACCACCTCGCTCTACAAAGTGGGCCACGGTCATCCCTCACTTGCTCCAGTATTCAATATTTCATTTGCTTTCATAGAGTTTTTTCTTTTCAGATCTTAGAAAAAGAGTAGACGAGTGGAAAAATAATTCTCTTGCAATTCTGAAATGGAAAGAAACTTGGATGTGTTTTCTAAAGCCCACCTTTTGAATTATTTTTTTATAGAACATTATACTGTTTTGAGCTCTTTATGAGATGCTCATGATGGAGAGCTGCCTGGTCCCAGGCCAGCCACCTGCCATGGAGTGATGGCTCATAGGACAGAGTGTGGGCACAGCTCAGCTGGAAACATGCCTCATGTACAGAGCAGTCTGTGGTGTTACTGTTTGGGGCGGTTTCAGTAGTGGGGGATGGTGCTGCTGGCCCCTGCAAGAAGCTTCTTGAAAAGCTACCCCTGCCCCCCACCCCCCCTCGGCTTTAATTGGTCCCTGCCTCTGGCCAAGGCTAAGCCAATCAGCGCCTCTGTGAATAAACCTATTTGAGAGGGGAAACTGGTTTGGCAACAGCTTGTTTGTTTGTTTGTTTTAGGAGGTCTCTTCTTTCGGAGAGGGGAGGATGGAAGGAGAGACAACCATGCGGGACATAACCATCTGATCACCCAGGGTAGTGAAGAAGAGGTTGGGGAGACATGCCAGAGCGGACATTTCTCTTCAGCTTGTGACGAGGTGGTAGGCTGAGCCCCTGCCGTCCTCAGAGATCACCGGTGGAGAAAAGGTCAGTTTGCAAGACATGGAGAAGCCCACGCTGGAACTGGTAGTTGATCCTGAAAAAGGTTGTGACTCTGAGGAAGATTTGCCCTGGTGCGGTTCATCACTGGGAGAACCGCTGCTGGCAAAAGACCCCCCCACGCTTGCTGGAGGAGTTTATGGAGGACTGTCTCCTCTGGGAGGGATGACACCTTGCCACAAGGTATAAGTGAGAGGAGTGTTTCCCTTCAAGAAGAACAAGCAGCAAGAAGCAGCATGGAGCAAACGGGGACTGACCACAACCCCCATCCTCTGCCCCGCTCTGCGCCGAGTTGGGGGAAGAGGTAGCAAAGCTGGGCCCGGGAAGAAGGGAGAGATGAGGGGAAAGATGTATTTAAGATCTGGTTGTTTCTCTTACTGTCCTACTCTGATTCAGTTGGTGACTTGGTAGCGGTTTTGTTATTTAAATTAAATTGATTTTGTTTCCCCAAGTCGAGTCTGTCTTTTGCCCGTGACCGTTAATTGGTGAGTGAGCCCTCCGTGTCCTTTGTCTTGACCTTTAAGTCATTTGTGGTATTTTCTCCTACTGGAGGGATAGAGTGACTGTGTGGTGCCCGTTTGTCAGCTGGGTCTAAGCCACAACAAGCAGGCACGAAACAGAAGAGTGAAGCGCTGACTGATTTGCCTTGTCTATTGATCTTTAATAGCACTGAAGCACTTTTCACAACAGAATAAAAGGCAATTTGATTTCAAGAAGAATAAAAAAAAAGAAATGTTCAGGAAGACTCCCATAGACAAAATGCCTCAAAGTACCACCCTGAGTTTATCCATGACCTTATTCCAAGGGATCACTTACGTGTCAAAGCCACGTCAAACAACACTGCCAACAAATGGACAATTCAACGCTTGGTACAGCATGCGACTAGCTATGCTATAGTTATTGACAGCAAAATGACATAGGAGAGACTGGCAAGGAAGAGTATGGCAACTGCCTCCCGCAGAGTGAGCAGATTTCTGATTTGAGGGAAGGAGAAAATAATGGCTGAATATTAGTGAAAATCGAATGACAGGAAAACAAACGAAAATGCTAAGTGGCACCTGCTCACCGTGTTTTCCCAAAACTTGAATAATTCTCTGCAAGGGCCCTGAAAGACCACTATGCCTCAGCTGTCCTGACCTGCTGCACCTGGGGTTGGGGACTCCACGTAAGCTCAAGCCCAAACCTAAGCTCTGTTGTACGTGAACCTGTATTCAGCCCCATCCCTGGGGGCCAACCTTGGATCTATGCTAAAGGTAGCTTGTCTCCAGTCCTGTCAATGGGCCATGTCTCCTTGGATGGAGCTTAGTGCCATGCTGTAGACTTATCTCTGGACCCGACTCCTTCTGCCACTGACCAGACTCCCTGTATGGACCTGGTTCGCCACCTCAACTTCTCTGGGACTGCTGACGGGAGCTGCTTCCTTTGGTCCTTGTCTGGGCTGTGCTGCCAGCCGCTGTGCCTAGCCTGCTCCCTCACTGCTCCTAGCCTTGCCTTGGTCACATGCCTTCCTGCCTTAATCCTGGGCCTGCCTCATCACTGCGGACTCAGCTGATGGTCACTGGGGCTGACCCAGGCTGCTGCCCTTGAGCAGCTGGACTTACCCTGCTCCCTGACTATGCATGCTTGGCTGAGAGTTTCTCTGCCCCGAGGGAAGCTTGGTGCTCCCTGCCCGGATGAAAGGCAATCAGAACCACTAATATTCCCCTTTATACCAGTGGAAATATAATAATTTATTTCAATTTGCTCAGCAAATCGTCCTCTGCTTTGATAGATCATTCTGAAGCCTGCAGAAATCAACCCAAATATTTCCTTTCTCCTCAGCAAGCTCTATGTCAGCAGTGAATACAGATGCATCCTGCATCTAATGATCCAGTCCTGTTCTAACTAATAGCAAAATTCTCATCAACTTCAAAGGGAGAAGGAACAAACCTCAGGTCTCAGTCCTTGAACTCACAAAGAAGATGACAAAAGTAGTCTCCTGCAGAGCCTTGTTTAACAGAGGCCTTTATCAGTAAGACAAAGTGATCTTCTTAACTTGCATGGGGAACATGCATGAAGAAATACAGGATCTCTACTAGTACAGAGACATGGGTCTAAAAGGGATGTGTTTATTAACAAAATGTCATGTAATAATTCACTACTATGAATGAATTTATAACACAATATTATTATTTAGAACTCTATCCTCTCTTAATATACTTAATAATTAATTTATAATAATACTCTTAATAATTATTTATCCTTTCTTAAAACTGTTAAATAATACTGTATTATTATAAAAAATATTTTAAATGTTCATATTGGGAAGTTAATTAAACCCGCTGTTTTATTAAAGAGTTATAAAAAGAGTTGTAAATGTTTAACTTACTGGGCAGTTGCTAAGCTTATTTGCCCTGCTGCTCTTTCACACAGATGTGGAAGGCTGAAATCCCTTGGGAATTTGGTAAAAGCTATTTCTACAACATAATTTTGATTAATGGAGGACAGTGGGGTATAATTTGACAAACTACTGACATTATTTACAGACATTAAGAAAATCTCTTACCTCCATTATCTTTTAGGTGCAACGCTATCTTGGTGTCATCTGTAAAGGAAATTCAAAGTTAGTTGTAGGAAAACGTATTTTTCTAGGTCATGAGTCATTTTAGGAATGACTTTCTAGTGTCAAAGTAATTACACAATTAGAAAAGTATTTGGTACTCAGCTCAATGAGAATGAGATTGTGGTGTTCTTACTTATGCTGAACAATACTTCCTTACTACTAAAAAAAACCTTTATGAGAGTGTTACAGTGTAAAGGAGGATTCAAATACTGGTAAGTAAGGGTGCTAGAGTCTGTCTCATAACACAAATAATTAATTTATGTTACATGTTCACACATAGGTCGAGCATTCTATCATATTAAGGACTATATGAACCAATATATGACAATAAAATAAAACATTGACTTAGTTCCTCTTCTAAGAATCATGCAAAGGTCTAGCATTTTTAAATCCTATTTGTTTCCATATTCCTTTTCTTGTTGTAAGCTTTAATGAACAAAATGCGAGAATAATGCTGCAAATGTAGTCAAAATCCTGAAGCAACAGTTTCTAAACTTCTTTTTCTGCAAACAGAACTGACTCTTCTTATCAGTATATTCCCACCTTGAAAAGTCTTCAGCTCAGATTTTCCTGCTTAAAAATTTTCCTTAAAAAATATGCCTGTAACTGATACCTTTTCTTGTGCTAACATACAATTCCAGCAGCAAACTCTGCACTCCACCCCCTTTATAAATGCTGTTTATGCTATTTGATTAATATGGGTTAGCTTTTCCACCTAGCTGAATTTTCTCCAGAATCAAGAAAGCAAGATATCTAAGTCACAGGAAGGCAAGATTTAAGCAGCCAGTGAAACAAGGAGGAGAACTGACACACCATCACTTAGCCAGTTAATTTGCATCATAAGCCTACAGAAACTTACTTCACAACACTGAGCACTGCATGAAAAGAAGAGCGTTGACTGACTGAAAAAGTAAACAGGCAAATTTCAAAGGGGTTTTTAATTTGGGTTATCTCCAATGTTCACCTTGCTAAAAAGAATACCCAAAGGGATCAAAAATCTGTGATGGGAGTTTCTTCAGTAACTTCAGAAAGGCCTTCTCCTTCTACTATTTCAACAGGTTTTGGACTATGGCCTAATGGTTAAAGGAACACAAAAAACCTCATTGTAGCCACAAGTTCTCCAGAAGTCTGCCTGACTTGTCTATGTTTCCCCAGCACTGCCCCCTCATCCAGTGCTCCCTTCCTTTGCACCTCACTGTTGTGAGAGAAAGTTGCAATTTAAAAGCAGTAGTAGATACTGCCTTGACTGTAATTCCCCACTCCTTCCACTGCCCAAAGAGAAAAGGTCAACATGACACATACTTAAATAAATTTCTTTTAGACTTGTAAATGACATATTTGCACTATGAAATAATGCAGTGTATACACTTCACCTTCTGTGGGCAGGCTAGTTGGCAGGTGGGAAGTGGTGGACCCTCTGGTGGTCGTTAAAACTCTGAACTTTGTGGTGGTTGGCAGAAGAGTTGTGGTGGAGTATGGAGGTGTTTCAGTTGTGTCTATATTCTTCTCACAAATCTTGTCTTTTGACTATTGGGAAATCACAAAAATGAACAGAAAATTAATTCTCAGTGGAGACTGTCACTGGATGAAGAATATAAGCACGGACAAGCTGTCAGGATAAAAAGAATGAAAATGGAAATCCTAAATCAAGGCATTTCAAGAGCTTTTTCTTTTTTGTCCTCCTCCTTTGAAGTGCTCTACACAGCATTCAGCAACATATATTTTTCTCTTAGCTGCAGATCTTACAACGTTCAATTGTTAATGATAAGACTTCAAAGTAATTCCTGAACATCAAACATGTTATTTATTTCACCTGATCAGATTTTAACATCGAAGATTATAATTCAAGTTTTCACTCTTCTATTGTGAATGCTCACTGCCATTGGTTTGGGTGCCATAACACATGTTTAAAAAGATACGCGGGAATTAAATTGTAGCACTTCCTAGTGAGTAATGTGTAGTTAACTGGAGCATTTAATTAGGTTTTACACGCAGTTATCACAGAATAATATGCATATATGCGTAAAATATGCATTCAGCCTATAGAATATTAATATACCACACTATAGAGAAACATATTCACTAAATGCCCATTAGTTCTATATAATATTAACATTTCATGTATTATATAGAATCATCGAATCATAGCATTGTTTTGGTTGGAAGAGGCCTTCAAGATCATCAAGTCCAACCGTTAACCCAGCACTGCCAAGTCACCACTAAATCATGACCCTCAACACCACATATACATGTTCTTTAAATACCTGCAGGAATGATGACTCCACCACTTCCCTGGACAGCCTGATCCAACGCTTTACAACCCTTCTGGTGAAGAAATTTTTCCTAATATCCAACCCAAACCTCCCCTGGCACAACTTGAGGCCATTTCCTCCAATCCTATCACTTGTTACTTGGGAGAATAGACTGTCTTCCACCTTGCTACAATCTCCTTTCAGGCAGTTGTATATGTTATAAGTATATGCTATATTAGATGTGTATATAACAATTATTATACAAAATATAAATATTGCAAAGTAAAAAGTATTAAATTCAATAATAACACAAATTATTATATTAGCACACCATAAATAACTTCCAGCATCCTACAATAATATAACTCCTATTTTAATGGGCAAATATTTAGATCAATTTTGAAGGATTTTTTTTCTTTTTTTTTAAAATTTCTGGACACTTATAATTCTGCATGTGTAATGAGTATTTTCTTTTATGGATCACACACCTTTGCAATTAACTAGCAGCAAATAAGGGAACTGCCTGTAACTCCTGCTGTTGCCATTCATTTTAATGAGAAGTGGAATCCTGCAAAGTCTGTACATTTTATTGAGATCTGGCTGTCAAAACCCAGTGAGTGTTGTCTTTCATTTAATATGTGCAGGTAATTTATTGTCCTTTGTTTTACCAGAAACAATATATTACATTTTTAAAAGTATCCGTATCTGCAGTATACTTTTTCTTTGAATTTCTTAATGTTTTAGCTTGAAAACCACAGTGCATTTCACTGATGTAGTTTAATTGAAATTTAGCACAAATTCTATAATTCAAATAAGGAAACATTACTGTGAGAATCCTCATTATCCCTCCTCTTTAATGAATGCATCTAAAATTAACCTCTGTGCTAATTATTGATCCTTCATCGAACTACAGCATCCAGTTCAGGCATCATTTGGGAAGATGTCGAGTAAGTTGTTGCTTCTATTCCAGAAAGCCTGAAAGCTGGACTGTGAACAGCAATCAAGTATTCTGAAACTGAGCAAATCAAACTTTTAGTTTCTCAGATACACTTAGTGTATCAACAATTTCCACTCAGATCATACACAAGCTTGGAACACTAGTAATGTTGAAACAAGAAGGGAGAAGCAGAATAGGATGCTACTGCCCTGCAGAGAGCAGTTTTTTGATAACTCCGTCTACAGGCACAACTGAGTCCTAGCTAATTATAAGGTGGATTAAAGCAATACAGAGGTTGTGCACTATAATAACACATACTCCCGTTAGCTTTTATTTAATGTTCTTGAAGAGTTTGTCCTCCATAGACAATAAACCTCACAGAAATGCCATTCTTAAATCAGCAGATTACAAACTGCAAAGATGAAGCTTCAAGGCCATGTAACAAGGCAGTATGTAAGATGCAGTTATTTTGCAATTAAAGTTATAAGGAAAAAAACATCTTCCCTTGGACTGGATTTATATCATTGCTTCTCTTTCATTCTACTGAGAACAAAACAGAACGTGGTTTTTCTAACTGGATGCTTGGGGCTGTTTCACCCTCAATTTCACCTGACATTACACTTCCTAAGGGCTATGTTGCTGAAACTCAACAGAATTTAGCCCTTTCAGACAAAATGGAAAAGCAACTGGTTTTGGTTTATGGACATTAGGAGAATAAATGTGTCACATAAATTAATTTGTTCCTATTACCACAATCTCCAAATGAAAAAGGAAAACCCAAATCCCAAACCAAAAAGCTTTCTAAAGGGAGGACATGGGGAAAGAACCAGCAGTCAGATATTTATATATGTGTCTTGAAAATCAACTGCTGTGGGCCAGGAGTACTCTGAATAACTCTTTTAGAGGGAGTCCATAGTCCCTGTTTGCCAGTCCACCACCACCACCACAGTTATCTTTTTTTTCCCCTCACTGTTTCTCCATGAAAGGAAATCCAAATGCCTTGCAGGATTTTTTTTTTTTTTTAAAATCTCTTCGAATTCATCTATGTATTTTCTTCTGTAGTAAATGATTTAGCCAGATTTCATAATCAAAATGCAATGGCTGTTTTTCACTTGAGACTACTCTGGCAGAGGCTTTTCTGAGATGCGGAACAACACAGTCTCTTCCTGCTTTCTGGCAAGAGTCAGAGATCTAATAAAAAACCAGTACAAGGACAGTGTAGTGTTTTGGGGCAGGCTTTCTGATATTTTTATTTTTTATTTAAAGTATTATCTCAGAGATAAAATTTTTATTTTGTGTCCATTTTATTCCCTTAAATGGAGAGTGAAATTGTTCAGCTTATTTTTCTTTATTATGCCTTGCAGCATTTCCACTGAATGATAAATATAAATACAGCATGTCTTTGGCCTTGAAACCATGCTTCATAATCTGAAGAATTTAATCAAAAGCATCATAATTATATAAATGGCCTCTGATAGACTGAGGATGTAAACCACTCACATACCTCTTCAGGGCAGCCACTGTCTACCCAATCTTGCCGGTGACGGTCAAATCCACTGGAGCATCTTTAAATGATGAAATAGAAAGAAGTTGTCCAGATGGAAGTCGGAGGTAAACAAGAACAAGAAAGGAAGGGAGATGAAGAGAATGACAGAGAGAATAAGTAAATGATGTGATTTATTTTAAAATCCATGTGATTTATGCGGTATTACGTTTATTCAAGAGGCTGTTACTTGCAATGAATTAATAATTTAATCCACTTCAATGAATGAGTTCTTATTTTAGGTTTTGTTTTCTTCTTTTTTTAATAGTCTTTAAATAGGAATGTCTCCCTTTCACTGGATAATTTTTCTTAAGACTGCTCTGAGCCATAGCATTTTTAAGTGTCTTTACATATGATGTAATTTGGTTTAATTATTTCTGTCCAGTCTTCTTAGCCAGGAAAATTTAATCCCACAAAGGATGTAGAGAATCAGACACTGTTTTTATCAGACAAGGTGATCTGAGACATCAAGATACACATATAACGACGCGGTAAGAGTTCACAGTTTTAGATAACAGTTCCTCTTCAGAACAGTTAGAGGGTACTATACAGCTGCTTCTACCTCCTCCCTCGATACAGAAAACTCGTTAAAACATGCATATTTCTTATCAAATTAGGTGAGGTTAATAACCTGCTTGCAATATCCTTTCTCATTTGAAATATGTAGCGAAGAAATTTTAAAGCAACTTGTAGCACTTCAATGTAATGATTCCTCTGGCAATCCCCAACTCACAAGAGTGTTATCAGTATTTATACAGCAACTTGGGGTTTCCTAGACAACGGGTAGCATTACAAACAGAAAGCATTATTAAAACAGCAAGCAAATAACTAAACCATGATGTCTGACTTTGAAAGAGACTCTCCCCAGTTAGGGTTTTTTTAATTTTTGTTTTGTTTTGTTTTCTGCATTCATTTCCTGTAGTGTTTTGTTATGAGACAGGATGATGTCATTTGGCAGACATGGTCATAACTTACCTGAGTGTACAGCAACTAACTTTCTCAATGTCTTTTAATAAGACTAGGCAGGCAAATAAGGTCACTGTTATGGTTAGCTGTATTTTTGGGGTAATTTTTTGTTCTCAGTGAACTGAAAGGTGCCAAGACATGCCAAGTACTATCCCTACTTCAACTGAGGTGAACAGGTGCATTTGGAAGAATGGAACAGTCCAATCGTTTTTATTGTAGAAAAGGATGTTACAAGAGGATGTAAACAACATTAATGACACACCGGATAATAAAACTCTCTATGTAATTATTCTGAACAGAACCTACAATGTTTTTCACAAAAGATTTCCAGAAAATGTTGATTCTCTTACTTTACTGGCACTGATCCACATGCCACCATTTGCAACGTTACTAAAAAAATACCCCTACCCTAAACAGGTGTCAATTATCACTTGCTCTATAGCAACCGCCTTTTCCAAAAACCTATTTCAGTGAAGAAAAGAGATGCCCAAACCAGAAATGTATTCCAGAAAAATAGAGACCTCCTTCCCAATGCATGGGAATAAAGGCCACTGTAAAGTGTTTTTTTTCCTCTTGCTGAAAGGTGAGTGAATCAGTGCTATGCTGGGAGCTCAGAGCTGTTTTCCCACCTTTGGGGTGTTCTGTCTTCATCAATCTTTGTGAGAACAAGGAGGACCTTGCTAAGTAGAAAGAAATGATGCTGTGACATTCCAGGTACGAATAAAACTTTTTTTTTTTTTTTCAGGTCTTGTTCTCTCTTACTTTTCTCAAAAGTTTGAAGAATTTCATTAGCAACTTCTGTGCCCATCTTGAAGGAGAACTGGAGTACTTTTCAGATGTACTGAATACTCACAAACACATTACATTTCAGTCATACTGCTCTGGCTAAAATCTAATAGGTTTGAGAATACTCTGTACATCTGAAAATCAAGCCCAACGTTTAGAGATGATAATAAGCCACTCCATAAATTCCTACAACAGAGGCAATGACTGCAGTTACATATCCATGCTAATTCAAACCCAACTGTATGTAGACATAGTACAGATTAATGACTTTTTTCTTAAATTGTTTCTTGTTATATAAATGGTGTCAAACTTAAGGCTCCAAAGATTAAACTAATGAAAGCTTAACCTAGGCACACTCATTTGTGGTTCTTAAGTCTTCTCTGACAAACTACTGAAATACAGTGGCAAGTAATATTGCTGGGGTTGATTTTTCCCCAGGAATTACCACCAAAAGTTCAATGCAACACACAAGTACTTGGAATCGTACTTTCAAACATCTGAGTCACTCTTCAGATGACCCTACCTTAAAGAAAAAAACATTAAAGCCTGGACACTATTTAATGTTTTCTATTGATTTAATAGCGAGTCCAAACAACGTTATCAGAAAACAGCTTTATCAGGAACTAGACATGCTTCAAACAAACCTGTCTGTGAATTTCCTTTGAGGCACGTCAGTGAGATGTCAGCTGTAGGAGATATGATCATTGCTCTGTTGCTGAGTTAGAATTCTGGGAACTGTCATTTCAGCGCACCACCAGCCCTACTGACTGCATTTTTAAGACCTACCATCTAGCAGCATGGTGTTAATTCCCTGTTGCCATTAAAACATTGGAGCAGATTTGATTAGCTATGCCATTTATGCCATCTGTCAACATGGCCATTTTATAACAACTTCATTTTCAAGCGATGACCGAAATCAGCTCCTAGCAAAGCAATAACAAAGATGTTCTGGAAAATGAGAATATGGACATTCATGAAATGTAAGAAATTCTAGGATTTGTGTGGAACTCGGGAGTATTCGTTCAGGGAGCAAAGGGAGAATTAAAGTCTCCGCATGTGTAGCAATCGTGATTTGGTATAACTAATGCAGCTGAGTCCATGTAACAAGAAAGATGTCAGAATCCTTCCAGTGACCAGTACATAGGCAGAAAGGAGATGGAGATGTCATCAGATCTACTAGATACCATTTATCCCTATTTGTCAAAGAATATTTAAATGACAAGAAGTGTCCATTTAGTGCATGAGCTGAAATGCTTTGCTTCTAAGAGAGTTCAATGAGGATTAATAATAAATCAGATAACCTGTATACAGAAAATTCATTAAGTTTTAACCTGAAAAAGACAAAAATATACTGAAAAAATATTCAGAAGGAAAGGGACAGTCTGGATTGAAGAATATTTTAACCAAGTTAAGCTGGTATAAAACAATCAAGAGCATTAACATGCACAATTGTATTTTAAAGTAGCTATTCCTTAGGGTTCTTTTATTGCCAGGATATCTGTAACAGAATATGAAGAACGGATTTTTAGGAACTCAACGGCATTCCAGAAATCTGAAATGATTTCTTAGATATCATGTATTTACTCAGCTCGGTTAAAATATTTATTAACTCCTCTAAATATAAGGTTAAGCTGAAAAATTAAATAGAAAATGGAACAGACAGGACTCTTCTGCCTTTAACTGCTAAAGAAGGCTCATCACATTAGAAAAAGATTAAGGCACTTACTGGGTTGTCTGAATTACAATTTTTCATAATTTGAATTAAAAAAAAAAAAAGAATTAGAACACTTTAAAGTAGAATCTCTTCCCATGCTGAGGGAGACTGGAAGTAAAAAATAAACATATGTATAAAATATATTTAAAAAAATAAAAATACTGGAAGCTTTGGACTTTGTGTCCGTCCAACTGAAAAAAACCCTAATCATAGGGCGATTTTTGGAGGAAAAAAGCACTATCTTTGTGCTCGGTCTGGCTTTGCTTCCCTTTACTGCAGAACAGGCTCCATTTTGGTTCCTCCATCCTTTGAATATCACTTTCTTGTCACAATGTCCTGTCTGGGAAAAGACTGCATTTTCCTCCCTTTGATATTTTACATTTCCCTTGTCACAAAAGCGGAAATTTATCACAGCTTGAAGCACGTATGAAGTTCATGTGAAGTGTCACTCTGAGTGACTGTAGTATGACTTTATAAGGTATTTGAGTGGCATTTGTGCTTATCATCGAGCTCAATATACCTAATCATACATCTGCATGCAAGCATATATGTGTTGTCTGTATCCTTCACTTAAACATATTGCTTAATTAAACTGTGCTTCAGAACAATGACAATTTGAATGGTTAGAAGAAGATTTCCTTGCAGCTCGCTGTTTTAAGGTAAGAATAGCTAAGATTATTTGATTAACACAAGGATTTCAAACGTACAGCACTACAAACAGCCTGTACTATTGTAATGTTTATGAAAAATTCAAATGTAATCACTAAGGCATAGTTAGTGCTTGATGCAGAATATGTCTCCAGCACTGAACTCCATTATTGCCTTAATATTGTGTGCCTCTCAAAATTTCTGACATTCGAGGGGTGATAAGGAGGATCACAGAGTGGCACAAATTTCAGCAGGCAATCTTCAACCTGATGATGGTTCCACAATTTTATGGACAGAAAGTTCGGAAAAATATAGGTATATGTTCTGTAAAGTACTCCTGCAATATCAGGTAAACATAAAATTGAAAAGATGTTTAAAAAAAGCTGTTGTTTCACAGTGAGAGAGATTGAACACATTTGTAACTTTGACACAATGTATGAATAGGCAGTAGGAAATAAGGACTCCCACAGGGAATTCTTGGAAGAGCCTGAGAATAAAAGTGGGCTAAAAGAAATATGTTTTATTTCCAATTCAACTAGAAAGAAAGGAAAAAATCCTAAAGTGAGACTTGTCAGAGTTCTGATTAAAGAAGAATAGGAGGATATTTTCTATAATCTTAATGTCAGTTACAATAACAAAGGAAACATGCTGAAAAGCAGATAAAGAATAAAAAGAGAAGCTTTTGCTAAAGGTTCTGCTTTGAATAACTAGAAGGAAAAAGCAAGTGTAAGAGGAGGGCCATAGAGTCAAATTTATGAGATTATGGTATCAGAATTTCCAACAGAATCAGCAGAAAATCATAACAATCAAACATGTTCTCTGTGAAGAAGCCACAGTGATATTAGTTTCTGATACCTAATTACATTCTCCACTGCCTTTGACTTTGGGCATTTATACTCTCTCGAAGTGGGTATGAAAAGCTAATAGCAACAGAAGTTAGCAGAGAATTCTGATTTCTGATCTGTGGCATTGCTACCTGTTTTGCACACAAGAAATTACTCAGGGTTTGCAGCAAAGAGCTCTGAAGCACTACTGGGTGTACTTCACATTCTTGACGATTCCAACTTTCTCACCTTTCTCACCTTTATATGACTGAACTATTTTTTGAGTATTCAAAATGATCTCTTCAGTTTTAAGGTGGATGCTCCCATGATCTTACCTTTTTTTCCCAACATTACATGTTACATTTCCTTCTGGATAAGTGAGTGGCCAGTTGCGTTTTGAAAATTGTTTTATTATACTTTACACTGACAACCTCAGAAGAACATTTAGTCTCACATACCTATTGTTTTGTCTCTTGTTTTTAAAATAAAAACATGAAGGTCACTTCTGGAGAAAATATTTCCTTTTCCACTTTAGGTATGAGGAAATAGAGCTAAGATAACACAGAATTCCATAATAGAACCTAGAGTTAAGTCCAGACTTTCTGAAAACCAGATGAGCATACACTAATTCACAGTTCCTATGCTTCCTATAGTACTCGTAGACAGATGACTTGTAGAACCGGGTATGATATTGAAAAACATCAAGTCTTGGGCGGCATGCACAGAGGCACAGATCTCACTCAAACATTGGCCAAGATCCCTTTTTTATTCATAATCTTTTACTGGGATTTTTCTCCTTTTTAACGAAACCCACTGAAAACATTAACAAGTAGTAGAGTCCTTGGGATAGGACAAAAGCAGCCTGGCACCTAGAGATGGTTTGAAATAGGGCTGTTCACATTTCTGTTTTCACACCTGATCCAACAGCAGCCGTGCAAGACATAGCATGGCTGTTTCAGTACTAATGGGCATCAACATCTGAGCTGCTAGAAAAAGAGGTGCAAAGCTGTTTTAGTTAAGATAAGTTACTGGTCCTGTTATATCTCATTCACAACTCTGAGAAAAATAAGAAGTCAAAGGAAGCAGGAGCTATGACAGGAAAAGGAGGCATAGTATGCTAAACTGACTCTGTGTAAGTCAATGTTTATATACTTATAAAAGTATGCCAACTAAACAGGAGAGCACTCTGCACAAAGAACGCAGAGAGTTTTGAAACTGCATATTCATACTACTGCATTTGTGGAAATTATTGATGAATTAGGGTTAAGAAAATCACCTGCAGTAAAGGCTCAGTAAATTCTTCAGCTAGAGAGCAAAAGAAAGGAAGGACATGAATCATCCTGTAACTGGCTATGTTCAAAGGAACTTAAAGTTCAAAAGTTATTTGTTTCCCAAATTAGTATTCTACTTGCATCTCAATTTTTATCTAAAAGTGAGTTAAATTCTGAAGTCAACATTCAGCAAGAACAGTCTGCAAAACAGATTACCAAAAAATTACAGAAACAGTTGGGGTTCATCAATTTCTTCATTAATGGTAGATATTAATATTTGTTGTGATAGCTAGTAAGAAGCAAGTAGTTCCACTAATGCTATATGGTAATGCAGATATTGGAAATGTTAATAGACCTAAAGACAGGAGGATGTAAAGTTGTAATTGTGCACAAAAAAATCTTACTATTTAGGAAGAGTGATATGTAGGAGTCTATGAGACAAATATGATTTCAGTGATACTCAAGTTATATTGTGGAGTACAACCACAAGAGGTTAGCACTTCTGGAAAGCAATTAAGACTATTGTGATCGTTCTGGCTTTCTATACTAGTAAAATAAACATATTCAGAAATGTTCCTTGGCACTGTAGGCTGCTGGCTCAGAATGGCCTATGCCTGAACAAGCACTCTCGCAGCCTTGAAAAGAAGGAGGCTGCACACAAGCTGCCAACTGGGAATAATCCCTGGAACAGTTCAACTCCTGGACCATGTCTGGGAACTGATCTGGATAGTGCTCCTGGACATGGACTGAAATTGCATCAGGGAACATCATAACTATTTAATGGCACAGATAATAATTTTCCAATGCCCAGGAAGCTTCCCAGGCTCTATTTGATTTGCAAGTAGTTCTATGTCACAGAAATATTTGGTATGAGAAGATGAAGTACAGCTGTTCAAGTGACTTTTTTTTTTGTACAAGCACTGAACTGACCATTAAACAAGTCTGACTGGGGCTGCCATTCAGCATTATATTTCAGTGAAACAGAAAAAGTAAAGAAAATGAAAATTTGATATAGTGCAAAAAATTTCAATTAAAAACCCCCCTTGATTGATTCCCCTAAAAAATACATGATTATTTAATTCCTTGATTCATTTATTTCCATTGTAATGAGAGCATAGGAAATGAAGAGTGAGAGTCACAAAATTGGTGGAAGACAGATTTCTCCGTAGTACTGCAGTGGGTTGGATGCTTATGTGAGGGGAAGAAAACTATTGCTTCCACAAAAGTACTTTAATATTCATCCGATAAACTATCCTAGAGTCAGGTATGCTAATCTTGGCTGCCTGTCTCAACAGACATGTCCTGAATTCCCGTCCTGAACTTGGAGGACTTCTGAAATGCTTCATTCTCAGTTTCTGTTCTTTCGCTTTTTATGAACACTTGAAATAAGAAGGGTGCAGTGGAGAAAAATCATTATCTAGCCCAACAATTTAGGATTCAATGGGGAGGTGGTATCTGGGTTCTGTAATATAGTCTCATGAACATTCAAATATTTGATAAAAGATACACAGCAACTAATTTCTCAGAACATACTGACAATTCTGACTGTCAGTTAAGTATGGAGGCAGGTACTACAAATTAAATTAATCTCAGACACAAAAGGAAAGAAAACTGATACCTTGTTCCTCACTAAATTAATGTTCAACCAAGGGAGCCTATTGGACAAAATGCACCTACTGCACAATAATTATTTTTGCTAATCTATTAAGAAAGCTTTTTCTGTAACTGAATTTATGTGACAAATTGTCCTGAAGTCATAAAGCTTGCTTTGGTCAAATCTGTGTGTTTTCTAATACAGCATTGTTGGAAAAGGAAAAAAAAAAAATCCCAAATTGTTCAGCTTTTGTAGGCAGCAAAGTTGATTTATTTCAGTCCAGCGGAAGTGAAGGTAAGATAAACTGAAAAATAGCAATAGCACTGCTCTATGCATCGTGGTGCATAAAAGTATTACAAAATGAGGAACTACGGATAATAGAACTAACCTGTTTCAGTACTATCTTACCTTTTATGATTAAGAATTCAGTTAGGACTACAAAAACTAATTCATTTCATTAGGAGTACCTTGCTAATATATTTGGTTTGTAAACTGGGAAAACTACTGTTGTAGGGCCTAAGTCTTCTCTTTAGAAACTAAACACCTGCTTATGTTTTCTTTATTTTTTCCCCTTAGCTTCCGTATTAGAACTTTGAAGGTTTTTCTCTCCGAATTCCAAATTCCGTATATCCTGCCATACTTGGTTTCAGGAATAGTGACCATGAACTATTTAAAAATTCACTGTTTTCTTTAGAGGAAAACACCAGTCAGTGTACTCCTATATCTTTCAGGAGCACAGGAATAGTAGTTAGCATAAAATAATATAAAAATCTATATATGATAGTCAACAGAGAGAAAAGTGGATAAAAATATCAGAAGTTTAGCAAATAAAGGTAACTCTTCCAGCCAGATTAGCGTTAGTTAGGTTAAGGGAAAGTTAGCAAATTTCAAAGGTGAGAAGAAGAGATGAGTTGGGCCTTTAGACACACAAGAGCAGAAGAAACAGCCTGAGTGCCAAGAAAACATTCTAAGCAGGGTAAAAATTGTGCTGTAGACAAGGTATGTTGATATCTGATTATTTTAGGTTCAGATATATTACAGTGAGACAACGAAAGACGCTGGGACCCTGACTGCATTCCTCTGCCTTTGGACCTGTGCTTATACAGAGGACGATCCTATTTCCAGATGTCAAAATCTTGAAGCTCTGTCTCTGAATTCAGGTAAAGTAGGTAAAATTTCTGCTTTACCTGATAATTTCCCTTTCAGTGTTTTTGAAGCAATCCTTACTCTTGTGTTTAATCAACTGTCTTATTTTTTCTGATTGTTTTCATTTCTGTTCTGTATTCATCCAATCATATTCCTATATTTCATGTTACTGTATCATGCAAATTAACATCCTAGCTGTTTTGCATTAGACTTTATTTACCCAGCGTAATGCGTAAGCATGTTGTTAAGTATAAACTTTTTACTTTGCTCTCAGGAAAGCCTGTTTTCTTTGAGATGTGTTCCTTGCACTCTGATGATACCTGTCTCATAGTTACCTTAGACAACCATTTGAGACACTTATTTGGGAATTAGCCAGGATATAATGACTGGTATGGAAACTGAGTCCTGAGAAAGCCCATCGTGTGACATAGAACGATGACCAGAAGTCTGAGACAGGTTTCTTAAAATGTCTAGGATACGTGTAAATTGCATTCTATGGCATCTGTCCATGGAGCCCTTTCACAGACAAGTGACAGCTCTCACCAGTGCAACAGGAACATGTTTGAATTCAAAATTTCTGGTAGTAGCTATCAATGTAAAAAATAAACAGTCAATAATGAAACCAAACAGAAAAGAGTTTTGGGCTGCTCTGTGACTGAACATGGTGCAGTTCTGCCAGAAAATGACTGTTTAATCCCAGAGTGAATGCTTGTTTAATAGATCAGGGCATTACACTCTATTATGGCTACAGCACTGAGAATAAACAAACAATGTAGAATTAAGCCTAAACTCTGTTGCGATTTGAAAGATTTATGGCTGACACAGAAGTTGCAGTTCTAGACATAAATGGTTCATCCAGGACTGAGTGGGGTTTTGTCTTATTGTTATAATACAATAAACAAAGAATAAAGTTACTAGTATGTAAAAGAATTGCCAAAGAAGTTTCTACAGAAAAGAGCTGTGCTACCTATCTATTTATCTAGTATTTTATCACCATGCTCTCTTAGGTGCATCTGTTAAATTAAACATGGAAATTAAACACAAGATTTTGTGATCTTTCTTCCAAATTAATAAGTAAAAGTAAATATTCTGAAAGGTATAAATAACAGATGATGACTACTTTCCTTCCCCTCAACAGGATTTAAGTGCTTAACTGATCTGTATCTTTGACAACAACTTTCTACATTTATAATAAAACACCTTAGGAATGTGATGTATTTGACAGACCTATATGAGACAGGCTTTACATTAAGGTCTTAAAACGGTCCAGGCAGTGGCCTGTTTTGTATTGACTGAGATATCTATGTCTTGGCCAAGCTGTGTTGCGGAATTGGGTACCACAGAAACCTGCAGAGTGGACAATGAACAGTTTCGAAGCTCCAGAAGACACAGCAAAATCTCTGGCAAGGGAACCAAGAGCTAGTGAAACCAATCTCAAATTTTGAAAGGCAAACGATATGTTGAGAAAGACAAATATACGAGTAGCGTGAGTGATGTGGCTTAAATAAATCACTGTGTTTATATCTAGATTAAGAAACTTCAAAATGCTTCCCAGTCTTCAGGTCCAGGATTTCATACAAATCATTTCAACAGAAAGATTAGGATTTCAGAATAATGAGGATAGTAGAATCTTCTGCCCATTTTTTAGAAATAATTTAAAATTTTGTAAACCAGCCTTTTATTTCTTAAAAATCTTCATCGGTTACAAGCATAACTGTTGTTCTCATGTTGTTCTGATTTAGTTAAGAAAACAAAGCAAGGTACACATATGTAGAAGTGTGTGACTAATGCTGTAGTTGTAAGAAAACTGGCTAGTTTCCGTATGAAAGCAGGATTCAAATTTAGTAGGGTAGATATTAAACTTATTAATGGTAGGATAGGGATAGTTTTATTCTCTAGCTTGGGGCTGCTGAGAATATTAGTGAGGAGAAAGGAGTACACTTGCAGAGAAGCATGCGAAGAAAGGAGACTTGAGGAATGAAGCTCATAAGACAAAGTTCTACTAGCGCAGGAAAAACCTCAGGTGTTTTTGCTGAAATATTATTCCACATAGCTTTCAGGCAGTATGTGTCCCATTTAAGATAGCAGCTCTGAACTGTGCAAGAGGATGATTCTGCTCTAGTAGGTCCCATGCCATATCTAGTGAATTGGCTGGTCTTGCTCTGAAATGTCCTAGGCCTTTGAGAGCTAATGTATCTTCGCAGTTCTGTTCAGAGACTGAATATTTTAGGTTTATTTGTTTAGGTTTATTCTAGGTTTATTAATTGTAGGAATTGTTCCAGACAATCTGTGCTCAAGGGGAATTACAGAAATTCCACAATAATTCCATGGAATCCATCTACTAACAAAGTCCACACACTTATTAAAAAAATGTAGAAAGGCTATTTATCCGCTATTTATTCATCTATCAATTTCAGTGAAAAGTTAGTTCCTCTGGCTGCAGGCTAACTTTCAATAAAAACATGTTATGAGCTCAGGATCATCTACATTTCATAACAGTACATTTAAAAGTACTGTTATATACATTTTACTCATAAGTACTTCTTTACCATTATGTATTTTTAAATGTACCTTTAGGCTCACTGAAGCCTACACTGTCTTCCCACTGCCAGCCCACTTGAGAATATTTATTACTATGATCCTGTGAGGCTTCTTTCATCAAACAATGCCATCACGGGGCTCACTCTACTTTGAGAAAATGCTTTGTTCATTAAGTACTTCTGTGCCACTTGCTTTTCTTGCTTTACTCCCATCAGGCTTGCTATGCATACAAAATTCTCTATTATTGAATGCTAATTTCCTAACAGTTTCTTGCATTCATGTTTTCAAATTACCTTGTCAAATTAAGAGTGAGCAGCTTGGAAAGGATTTGAATAAGTTGGGTGTGGAGCAATTTTCTGCTCAATAAAGTATAGATCTAGTTATTGTACCATTCTTATCAGTAATGTAAAAGGGCTGACAAATTTACACGTTCATTCTCGATACATATGTTGCACTTGATTAAAAAGACCAATTGCTGTCTAAACACAACTTTTAAAAAAGAAGAAGAATATGGTGCATTTTGATCAGACCAAACTCTGACAAATAGCCAGAATTTCTACTGCTCAGATTTTCAGTACAATTGGCTCCACGATTAGGAAAGAAATAGTTTACAAGTTAGAAAAATAATCCTTACAGTAGTTTTCATTATCACAGGGTAAATTTGACCTAATTCAACAACCTGCTTGTTAAAACCTAGGTGTTAGGAGTCTGCCATGTTTTCTTATAAAACCACTCCAGCATAAAGAACTGCTGTTGTGGAATGTAATTCTATGGACAGGCAGAATCTGGGCACATTTCTTTTGCTTTGTCTGAAGCAGCAGTATGACCAGCATGTTCATTGTTATACACGTTGATATAACAGCATATTTTACAGAATACATGATATTTTAACCCTCTATCCCTTCTATAGCATTTGAAATGAGATTTTCCTTGTCATTTGTATACGAATCTATTACACTGATTGATTTATACATGCTCCCTCTGCTGGTTTACTTAATTCATACAAATGCCTCATTTTCCTATTTTGTAATTCAATGGTTAAGATAACGTGGCCAGTTTTGTACTAACAGCACTACTGTCAGTTAAACAGTGCTGGGTTAAAAAAAGCCTGACTATAAATCAGCAAGTCTTCCTTCCATCTTCTAATTTGGAATTGAACTAAGTAATACCACTAAAGCAGACAAACAAGGGAAGTTAAACCCTCAAATACTTCCTGGTTGTAAGTATTTGAAAGCGAGCATTTGAACCAATCTTGTGGCCTTCTGTGATGGGGTGACTACATCAATGGACAGGGAAGAGCAGTGGATGTCATCTATCCGGACTTCTGTAAGGCCTTTGACAGTCCCCCTCAACATTGTTCTCTCTAAATTGGAGAGATACGGATTTGATGGGTGGATATTTTGGTGGATAACAAATTGTTTGGATGGTTGCATTCAGAGGGTAGTGGTCAATGGCTCACTGTCCCTCAGTGGACTGTACTGGAACTGTTTAATATCTTTATCAGTGACGTAGACAGTGAGATTGAGTGCACCCTCAGCAAGTTTGCAGTGCCAAGCTGACATGCCTGAGGGATGGGAAGCCATCCACAGGGGCCTGGACAAGCTTGAGAAGTGGGCCCACATGAACCTCATGAGGCTCAACAAGGTCAGGTACAAGGTCCTGCATCTGGGTCAGTACAACCTTTGGTATCCATACAGGTTGGAGGATGAAGTGATTGAAAGCAGCCCTGCTTCACCTGAGGGTAAAACTTCCTTCCTTGCACTGCAATGCCCAAGCTTGTTACCCCACCCATTAAACCAATAGTAACTTCAGTTCTTTGCTTTCATTGTAACTTCTTTGCATAAAAAGAACTTCCAGAACTTTTGAGGAGCATGTTTGTAACATCTGAATTAAAACCTTCCAGATTTTAAGATCTTTATTTATTTATTTTTTTTTTAAAGAACATAATATGTTTGGTAAAATAAGCTGAAGGGCTTAGACCAAAGCATGTGGTAACAGGAGACTTCCACTACACAATTAAGCTAATGTATCTGCACTCTCAGCTGATGAATGTTTTTGGTCCTGATCTCATTCTATTGCCTTTCCCTGCTCTGTAACGGAATCTACAACCTTTGTTATGGGGTCAGATATCAAAAGATGAGGGAAATGTAGATACCAAACAGTAATCTATGTGTGGACAAAGACCCTGTGTTCCTTATTTGGATTTAATTATTTTCTTTGGTAAATAAGGCGTTTTATGTAGCCAGATAGTAGGATACTTATTTTTGTGCTTATTTTGTAATTCTGTGTGGGTGGTGCTTTGCCCAGCTGCTGAATATTTTAGATTACATAAGACCATTACTTATAATACAATATTTGATTTAACGCAGTTTTTATGAAAATAGGCCTTGTCAGGTGGGACATCCAGAGCAATAAACAATAAAAAACCCTAACCCTTCTCCTCTTCCTGATATTAAAATTTTCCAGACATAAACTCAGATTTGAAAGTTAACTAAACATGTTTCCAATTTCTTTCTAAAGAAAGAACAAACACACAAGACATTTCAAGTATGCTCAGAAGTTCAGAAGACAAATAATAGGCAACGATTTTTTATCTCAATTACCATAAGGGCACCATGGAAATCCATCACTTCATATTTCAACTATAAAACATTTTCTTAAGAGTTGCAAGTGCCTGGAGATTTTCCCTTTCCCGTTTTCCAGCTAATCAGCATAGACTGCAAACCAACATGTTTCTTTATTGCCTGTTTAGATGGGAACAGGGATTATCATAATAAAAGATTAGAAGTATCAAGATTTAAATCCCATTATTGCTACTATTCCCAGACACATTTCTGATTTTTTCACTTTGCTCAGAACACATTCCGTAAAACCCAGCTGTAACCTTTTCATTTACACAGCTAGCACTGTTGCTGGCATACGGGAGTAAGCACTGAAGTGAAATGTATCACAAATGGGATTCTTTCATCCTTTTAGCTCAGGATTGTTTTAAGAGTATGAGAAGCTTTAGGAGCTGCGCACACACATGGGCAGAAAAACTCTGCCTACAGTGCATGGAGTGTCCTGGCTCGTCACTACACACAGCAAGTCCAACATGGGAATTTGTGTAGCCTGTTCCAGGGTACTTTTCAAACTGTGAGTTTGCACTTCAAGGGTCAATGCCATAAACTGGTATGATTTCAAACCAGATTGTTCAATGTATAGCCTGCAAACCAGAAACTCTTAAGGATAAAAGTGCATTTAAGCACTTAACATGAGCAAGGTCTTTTTGTGAACTGGGACTCCCAAAGCTGAATCTCTCTTCCCTTGCAGACCTGGGAAAGCCCCCAGCAGGGCCGCCTGGCCAGTAGTGGCAGGAGCTGACCCTGAGTTTCCAGGCAGCTACTTCTTGAGGGTAGCAGAGCTGCTCTGAGCTGGAGCCATTCAAGGGGGTATGAGTTTCAGTGCTTAGGCTTAAGCGCCTCAAATTCTAACAGGCCACCCTTCAATGGTGACTTGGGTTCACAGGACACATCCTCCTGTGCCTTGGGGGATTCTCTGATCATTGTGAGACTGTTGTGTAAAGGGCAGTGCCATGCATAATGAATAGAAGAACTACTTGGAGCTCAGGGACTTCCCTGCTGAGCCCTGCTTAGACGCAGGCAGCTGTAGGTATTTCCTCAGGCAGTGTTTGAGCCCTAGAGACATTTTTGTTCTTAGATACTTAAGTCCAGAATTTGGTGAAAAGGTACTTTTAGTACTGCTCTCCTATTCAGCATAACTTCCCTTGAAAACCTAAGTGAATCAGCCAGCAAAACACCCTTGTGGATCTAGCTATTAGGCTTTCAGGTGTGCTTGGCATAAGACAACCAGTTTTGAGGATTTAAAATTTGAATATATGTATCCACAGTGACAGCTGAATAAAACCATCGTCTAAACTGTCTGCAGCTCTTACCCTTAGTCCTTCAGTTCTCTAGTTTCCTATCTCCACTGTTGGGATGATAGTACTGTGCTAAACCTGAGGGATGTTACAAGGAGAGGGAGATGCTTTTATCCTGGGTTAATGAAGTGAAACATAAGACACATTCAAAACCCAAGTCCCCAGTATGCACAGATTTTAAGAGTGCACTCTTTGCTTTTTTTCTGAACTCAATCAAACATCAGTAACACTTCACTGCCAAAATCTGAGACTTTCCTGAAGTCCATCAAAACAAAAGCCATCGATATCTACAGAATCTGAACATAAATATTTTCAAAACTTTATATAAAGTTGGATTTTAAAAATTCCTTGATCATTTAATCATATTTCCATTCTATTTTAGTGCCAACTCTTTCATAGTTAATAAACACAATTTATTTCTTGGGCAATTAACTTCAAGTATTTCCAAGGGAACTCACTATGTCAGTAATGAGAGCAAGCTGTATAAATTGAACCTATAAAATAACAGCAAAGTTGCCTTAAAGCTTCCAAAAACTATCCTAGAAAATGACATCTCTAACATACAGGCTATATCAAGTGCCTAGATTACATAAACATTTTTAGAAGCATAAAAGGATGCTATAAACAGATCTAACAGTAATGAATTCTCCCAGCTTTTGCATGCTAGGAATTCAGAGATAATGAAGAACAAATAATCCAAATTTCAGCCACAGGTGACTACTATGGGATAAATGCTATTTTATAGACATAGGCATTTTATAGACATCGAACTTTGTGTAGGAGAAAGCTATGATACAATCTTAGCTTACATATATATGTTAGTCTCTTAATTATGGAACATACAGAGTTAAAATTTAGTTCCTTGGAGGATCCCCCGTCTGCTGAAGTAAAAATAAAATTATGTACCCTTGCTTTATTCATGATGAAACCGTACAACATACATCACGTTGGATTTCAGAGTGGATAGTTTGATGATCCCTTATGAAAAGTGAAAATGTGATTTAAGCTTGTAGGAAGCAACAGGAATAGAGGATTTTGCTTTGAATCACCTACAAGAACCTGCCTCTCTGAAGACTGCAGAGTTTGTACTGCAGCTGGGCTGAAGTTACAGGTAGGAAACAATCCGCTGTTGTGGAATAAAGTTATTTTCATTCCAACACAGATTGCCCACATGGGGGAGTACGGTTATTTTTCAATGGCTCTGCTGTTCAATTTTCCTTGCGCAGTTACATTTTTTTATATACAAATTTTCACACAACAAAGTACAGTTGTTGGAAAAACAGAATGATTCAATATAGAGTTTAAATTTTATGCAAGGAAAAAAATACACAAGATGCTGTTCTTGGTAGTTATGTTGCTTGGGCTAAATGGGATTGTAACTTGTTGAGAAAAAAGGGTTCTAGAATTGGTATAGAGTTTTGTTTCCCACAAGATACATGTTTGCTTATTACCCACATGGAAGTCTCTCTGCTCTGGGAGATCTCAGTTTAGAGTGCCAAAGTACTACTGCAGCTCCACAGAAGGAACATCACCAACTGTTACAGCCTCCCTAACCTTCTCCTCACTAGCAAACAGGCATTTTCCCTCCACAGAAATAGAAGTACAATCAGTCAGTAGATTATTGTTACACTGGAAGCATGTCACTATCAGGTTCAAAGACTTCTTCAGATTTTTGCACTAAAGGCTAATAACCTTCCCCATGGTGGACTTTGGCTACAGCCAAGAGTGACAGCTTTTGGTTTCTCACCTCCTGGACCAGCATGTCCATCTGCTTCTGCTTACTTCAAAATCCCCTGTGTGCATTCATTGAAAGCCAACTGTAAATATTAATTTTCTTTGTACTATAGGCACTTTTGAAATGTCTAAATTAATACTTCATCTAATGCTATGCCTTCATTTTTCTAAGCAGAGCAATGTATATCACAACAGGAGATAAATGTCTAGGTTGATTTACAAGGCTGGTGACTGAAAAATCCATAACACACAGAAAAAGCTGGAGCACTGTGAGCAAAGAACTCACAATTTTCCATCCTTTATGATTTTTAACTGGAACAATTAGGTTTTCTTGTTGAGCGAGTGCTTCAGTACCTGCTAAAAAAACACTTTAACATAGCAAATTTGATTTTGAGGGGAGTAAAACCACAATGTGGTACTGAAGAAAAAGATCCTGAGTACTCTCCTGAGAGCCAGACATCTCCACTGAAAATGGAATAAGGATTTTTTTTTAATTATTTATTTCCCTAAAATGAAGAAACATGCTTGGGAACAGCAAGGTTAAAGGAGAGGTACTCAACTAGAATACAGGTGAGAGTATCTAGAACTGGTAGGGAGTTGAAGCTGAGACAGGAATGAGTCCTGATCACACCGATCCTCCAGTGTAACATATCCTAACTAAATAAATGCTCAGTCTTCACATTTTGGAATGCAAGTTGTCTCTTTTCACAAAACATGTATCCACTTGTTATTTCAGATCTATTTATCTGTACAACTGATTTAATTGAAATAAGCTGCTCATTTCAGAAGCTGGAGAAAAGTGGCTGAGAAAGGCAATGGGGCTTGAGGCAGACTTCACCACCAAAGCCATGGTTTCAGAGGAAACAACTAAAAAATAAGGTGAAAAATCTAATAGAAAATTAAGATGTTCAGGATACTGGACCCTAGCCTCAGAGTTTTTCAAGACACAGATGAACAAAGTCAGAACAAGCTGGTCTGATCCCACAGCTGGTCCTGCTTTGATTGGGAGGTTAGAATAGATGACCTTTAGCAGATCCTTCCATTCTGAACTTTTTTTTTTTTTTGTGATTCTATACCAATTTTCCATTTGTTTAAAACTGGCTGAATATCACTCATCTTTATAGATGCAAATTGGATGATATGACTGTTTTTAAATAACTGAAATTTCCATGTAGAGGCATAATCTTTGCTTGATTTTCTGGATTCATCCTTTTTTTTTTAAGGAAGCAACTCCAGTTCCTGCTTTTGCTGCTAGTCAAACAGTGTCCAAACACAGCCTGCATGAAATGAGTCTCACTACTGTTAGTAACATCCTAATTAACAGAAATAAAACTGTTCAGTCCATCTGGTGCAGCTTGTCAAGGGTGCAACTGTGCTGCAGTGTGGAGCCAGATGTTTTTGGGAAACAGTACAGGGCTGCCTCACTGTAGATTCATCATTGATTGCAAGATTTTTTTTTTTCATGCAAAATGTAGTGGAATAGAAATAGGTGTGTTGAGACTGTGTGTTTTTCAGCAGCAAATTACACCTTGCCAGTTCTGAAAGAACAGCCACAAATTCACCTAATTTTGTGGAAAAGAACACAGTGTGACTACATGCCTGGTGCTGCTTTCTGCTAAAGGTGAAGGATAAACCTCTTGTAGTTCTCCACAGCAAATTTGTGCCTCGGTGAACAAAACAATTCCAGAGCTCAAGAAATTCAGTTCTTCAGAAACTACAGAAAAACAAAGGATCTTAAAGTTCGCCCGTTCTTCATAAGGGGTCTGAACTTCACCATGTAACTGAGTTTATCCAAACAGAAATAAGAACACTGGTCACAAACCAACAGACCTTGCTCAAACCAAAGCCAATGGAGACTCAGCACTGCAATGTTTATTAATGAAAGGAGAGTCAAACAACGCTTGAAAGCAAGAAACTGGCTAAAGCAAGCAAGATCTGTTCATGCTTGCTTGGAATATTTTTCTACAAATATCCTTACGCTTGAAGACATTTGGTATGTTTTCTGTGACATGATTTCATTTAGCTCTAATTTCACTAAAAAGAGGTTTTTGCAAGACAAACTGAGAATAGAGTGACTTTTCAAATGACTTGTTTGATGAGTTGAAGCTTAAGAAAACATAAGAGTGACCCGAAGTTCCAAATTCCATATCACATTTATCAACTATTTATGAGTTCTTTCACATGGTGTCAAATTATTGCACTATTTTAGGATGCTAATAGCCTTTTCTTCTTTTATTATGCATTCATTTTATACATAACATTTCTGACCCTAATCACTAGGGTTGAAAAATACAACAACAATAAATATCCATTATGATACTGCATATTGTGTCAAAGAACAGGTGTTAAATAAATCCTCCCTATGAAGGTCAATGAAGGTCAGTGAATGAAAACCTTTTTGGAAAAGCTACAGCTGCAGAGCTTCCATTTTATTTTCTCTGCTCCATCTGAACCGCAGAGTCCAAACCGCTCCTGCTGCTGACCTAACTGTCCTCCACTGTCAATGTGGCAGTAAGAGCCTGAGGGGACCTGACATACCCACTAAGTGTGATGAGAGGTTAAAAGAGGAGAGACTGACTCTTTGGATGTCCATCTCCCTACTGTTAAGAACAAGTATGTCTTTATAGTTGCATTACTACCCTATATATCCATGTGGTTAAATTATTTTTGATTAAGCCAGGGATATAGGGAGGAAATACAAATTTTATTATTATTTCTACGTCTTGTTCTCCTTCAAAAGGATTCTGAAGTAGGGTTATGGAAATAGGAACAAGGGCTTAACTCCCAAAACAACTGTTTTGGCTATTCTTGTCTAATTTCTTTGCTGAAGTGAAATGGGACAATAATGTGTTGACAGCGATTGCAACTGAGGTTTATGTTCATGTGAATGCAAGTATATAAGAGCTAAACAGAACAACCCTTTGTGCTGAATAACCCATAAGAAATGTTTTTGAATATTCTTTGAGCACAGCTGCATACACACACAAAAAAGGAAAATTCTTTTCCTTACCTTTGGAGTCTACTGCACCAGCTGCAGTTGAAACCAATCTGGGCAGTGACACAGGGACCACAGCTGGTAAACTGGAGACAAGCTGCAACATAGATAAACAAACACAAGTTATAACATTATTCTCATAAATAATTTTCATAAAAAGCACAAAAGAAGGATATGTCTTCTGATAATACATATTTAGGGACTTGACATGTTCACACATGTCCAAAATAAGACACTAAAACCAGCCTATTGCAGTACCTTGCACAACTATATGCACAAATGTACATGCTATCTGTAGGATTCCATTTGTAAATATATTCCCACTTCCACATCTGTTCATTCAGCTTCATTGCTAAATTTTTATCTTTTTGCTTAATATTAAGTATTTCCTTAAATCTCTTTCTTCCCTGGCTCCATTGTTCCTTGGTGTTTGTTAACATCCAGACATAAGCAGATAATAAGACTGGCAGGAAAGTATGCAAGAACTGTAATTGGATTAGAAAAAACGAAAAGAGCTGTTTCTGTTTTTCTCCACAGCCATACAGCTGGCAGTTTAAATCCAGAGATTTCTAAACAATGCACTTTTACCTTGGACAAAAGAGGCAGATGAACTGCAAAATGTGTTTGGGGATACTCCTTTGCAATGTGATGCACAGTACGCAGAAGAATATGTGTTTGTCTTGCAAGCATGAAAAATGTTCTTTTTTGAGGAAACAAATTTAAAGGCAATATAATCATTCTTCTGAAAAAGTGTTTTGGCACAAATTTCATTCAAAACCTACTGGGAGCCATATACCTATAAACCAACTTGAGATACATGAGGATGTCCTGGATAACACATCACCCATTTGGGAATAAATCTGAGTGGGGACAAATGAATCTGTCCATGATTGCAATTCCACAGGTCAAACAAAATATTTTAAGTTGTGTGTGTGTTGCTGGGAGAGGAAAGGGGGTCCTTCCTAGATCTGGCCTCTGCCCATGTTATGTTTTACTTACTTGGAAGAGGTATCATTTCTACAGCTGAGAGGTTGGTAATCTTTGACATCTGTAGTTCCACCCTGTGGTACTCATAAATTGTTCTTCTACGGACATCTACCAGGAAAGAAAAATAAAAATATTTTCACACTTTACTATTTGTAGATTGTGAAAAATAGCAAATGTAATGATTGCTCACTGTTCCTCAGGTGCAGACATGGCACCAATTTTCTTCAAGAATATATTTTTAACTTTAGACATCATGAAGGAACATGTAAGAGGTATAAATAGAGAACTTTTCACATGAGACACCATCAGAGCTGACAGAATAGGTACCTATTCCTGGTAAAGTGTTATGAAAAAGATGAGTGTGCTCTCAAGCATCTTAGTCATTTATTTAGGCAGAGATTCTAGAAAGTATACTGTCAGATATTTTAGGGTATATTACAGATGCTTGCTTTCCTAAGACATTTCTCAGCTTACAGACTTGAGAGAAATGCTTTACATGCTCAGTTTGTCAGTTGTTGTCAAGATGTGCAAACAAAACTGATTTCATTGCTTAATCAAATGTGCTAGCTACAAGCTAGCTCACATCTAAATGCACTAGAACATTTTTTCATAAAATAACATTAAAGAAGACAAGTCTTCCTAAATAGCCAATGTTATGCATAATCGTTACACAAGCTGACTGCACCTAAATTTCTCAAAGCAGAAATTCAATGTAGTCAATGCACTGTTCTTATGGGCTTTATGCACACAGATACAAGCACAAGTTGGGGGTGGGGGGGGGAGGCAATCACATAATTGTTACTTTCCAGATTAACACCCTATCATGTATTCTGAATAGTCAAGATATTAAGTGCACGGCTGCAATGCAGACTGGGGAGCTTGTACATTTGCAAATTAAAAATACCTATACTGTCAGCCCACGCAGTCAATCTGACACAATAATGATGATTGCCGGTTGCACTGGATTCAGATTTATGTCCTTTTTGAAGGCCTGCTAAACTATCTGAAATCCATGCTAAATACAATCACTGATGCTGTGGAATCATGCCGAAGAGGAATAAAGGGTAACATACAAAGGACTAAGAGTTTATTCTCATCAATGGCCGGTCTCAGTCTATATACCACAGAAGAAAGGTAATTGCAGACAACCACAAACTCAGTCTTAGGGGGTCTTCTGTCTTGCCAGCCCTGTATGGCTTAGGGCACACCTTTTTGCCTGATATAAAGGCTGTGCTTGTGTAGCTTGAAGTGAGCTCACGTGGGCTCCACAACTGTTAACCAACCACACAGCACCAAATCCAAAGTGACTTTCTCAGCCTCTCATTAGGTGCAATGTTGTAGGCGTTTTTCAGGCAGAAAATGGAACCTCAACTAAAAATCAGTCAAACAATAAATACTTATTTAAGGGAAGAGTGAAAGTGCACTAAGGAGTCTTGTGGATAAGCTGCCTCTTGGCTCAAGCAGACAGCAGCTTTCTAAGAAAAGAGGGATGGCCAACCTCTAAAAGCACAAGCATGGGAATCCCCCTTATGCCACACAGAAAATAACCATCAAGTTGTTGGTGTCAGCTGGAATAAACAAGGGAATCTCTGAGGAGGGATGAGGAAGGTGCTGGGTGGAATAACTTCCTCCTGTATCAGCCGGTCACTGCGAGGCAAGCAGGTTCTCTGCTTTCTCTCACTGCGTGAGCTCCCAGGCACAGGCAGGCAGTGTCTGGCTTTCAGACAAGAATATTTCTGTTTAGCTCCAAATCAGCACCTTTGCCAAGCAGTTCCTCTTGCCATTTATTTGAAGACGACTGCTGTGCCACCACGCCTCCTGATAGTAGATTTCTTTATTCGTATGCACCTATAATTGACCTACTTTTATGTCTTATGGGCAAAGTCATTCTGACTAGTTAAAATACAGATATGGGGATATGCCCAACATTTACCCCAATAAATACCTTAGCCATGTCCTTCAAACCCACTGGACAGGAAGGGTTTTCAAGACAAAGCTAATCTTGTGCTGGTGTGGGGAAAATCTCTTGCCTGCAGTGAGAGGTTTATGCTCCAGTGATAGTAAGTCCCATAAAAGCACCTGACAAATCAGAGTGATCAAGAAATACGTTTGAAATGAACTCCTATTAATGCTGAAGGCTGTACTTTGTTTCCACAGAAATCTTTATCCTTCTATCCCCCCCCCAAAAAAACAAATGAACACATAAATGCACTAACATCTCACCCCCTGCATGAAATTTCTAAAAAACAATGATTTTAAGAGAATTAAGTTTGTTATAGATAAAATAATTTCTAATCATGCGTATTTCAGTGTTTCATTAAATCCCACTGCCTGGTAGACTCAGGTTTGATCTCTTCTTCTTCAGGAAGAAGACTGTTCCAATGACAGGTAGTGAGTTTGCATAGAAAGGATCTATCTATGGTAAGAAATATAAGCACAGATAGGTATTTGCATAGTCACCTTCTATCAGTTTTGTGTATACTTGCTGGCAGGTTGTTGGAAACAGGAGTGTTCAAATTTATCTGCCTGGCTAGGCTGTGAAAACACGCAGGTGCCGATTCTTTTGGAAGTCTGACTTGAAACATGCCATGCTTAGCTCCTCAAAATGCACATTTCCCTCCCTATTTACAATACTCAGCCTTAAAATTGTGTAGAAAAGCTAAACTCAATAGGATAAACAGAAAAATGAATACTTTCCCCCGACACTTTCCCCCTCAACCTCTCCACACATACTCCCACTCCAGCCCAAGACATACACTGCCCTTCATTCGGGTGGAACTTATTCTTCTTTGTCTTATGCTGTCTTTAAGCTCTTTTACAAACAAGTGCAGGATCACAAAGAGCTTATGAACATGTGTACTTCAGTAAGCACCTTAACTTGACAGAACTAGTTAAATCATTTGATGTAAGTATCATGTGCAGGTATTTTACTGAAAAGAGGCATTACATCAGATCTAACAGGAAAGGGAGGAAAGGAAAAGGAGTGTTTACATGCATATGTGTCTTTAAGTTCTGAATTTCAGAAAACATGCATATATTCTTCTCTTAGTCATGAAAATATTTTACTTTTCATTATTCTTTGGTTCTTCAGCATGTACATGAACTGTCTTTGAACAGAAGGCCAAAGGTACAGCCCCACCAGAAAAAGCTGAAGAAAACACCAGCTACTTGAGGTAAGTACATTACTCAGTGACCTCGAGAGATAACGGGGAGGGTCAGAGGCCAATTGAAAGAATAATTTCAAGTGATTAAGCAGTGGATTGATAAATTCTAGATTCTGGTGTGACAAAACATCTGTGTAGTTCTATCACAGTAGTTTTAAACTAAATAATAGCATATAAATATTATATGAAACAGAACTGCCAGAGCTAACTAAATACACTGGACAGGGTGAGTGCTCTGGAGATGGAGCAGTGCCAGAAGAGCACCAAAGACTTCCTAACATACCTGAAGGGTCAGTAGCTAGTAATTCTAAATATGTCTCCAACAGACGCACAATCACCCTGGTACTTTTCCATCACATAATCACTTTTCCTCATTCAGCATTCCTCAGCTAAAACCTGCGATATTGGAGGAGTCAGTTTGATTTTTTAAAATCATGTGCTCACACAAATACAAATCTTTGCCAGTGAAAGATTTCTAGGCAGTTGAGATAGGCCACATACCCAGCAAATACTTGCGGAACAAGGACATATGTATTCATACAGCTGCACTTTCATTTTTAAGGCTCACTGACAGAGAAAACATAAATGGTAAGAGGGTACATTTGATTATGCAGAAGTCAATTTGAAGCAAGCAATTTATGAAACACATCCAGTTTACACTGCAAGCAATTTGTGAAAAATATAAAGGATGCAGAGGGGTGGGGCCGTACTACACAGCCACTGTCTTTTCTTGATAGGGACTTTGTTTAGCACCACTGGCTGAAAAAACCTTCCTGCAAATACATTTTTTTGCCAGCCTGGTATATCTGGTAGATCTTACAAAAGGTAAGGTAAATGGAATGTCAAAGCAATCTTTGTTCTTTGTTTTTCAAGGATTTATACTGCTAAACTTGTCAATATTAACTAATTAATTCTCAAGGCACTGACACTGGGATCAAACATGCCTGTAATCAAGCCACCATCACAATTGCTTTTGGTCATTGACTATTACACGTCTGAACCTAGATCAAATTTCAGATTTCCTAATTGCATTAATTTTATCATTCTCTCAGAAGTTACTAAAAAAATCCCTTAAAACCTGGAAGCTGCATCTCAAAGATGTATAATCTATGAATGAGCAAACCAGTGAAGAAGGCTCTGAAAATACCTGTGTTCTGAACAACGTAGCAAAAGCTGTTCCACAGCAATGCTCTGTGCTTACCACACATCATTTACTCTGAAACTATGTCCTTTCAGATTTATCCCCATTCCTGATGCCAGTTGAGCTACTCTTAGAACAAGATCTAGGCATGGAAAACATGCTTTATCCCCTTAAGCCACTATGCACTGAATGGCCTAATTCAAGATTAGTCGATGGCCAGTTAAGGCTTAGGCTAAAATGAGAACGTTTTAAGCTCATCACCTTGTGCTTTTATGCCACCAAAGACTGGCAGCATGCCTATCTCTTTCTCTCATTACTCCTGAATTGGACATCCAGTTCCAAGGAACCCAGCTGCCCAGCTAAGCCCTTTTGGGCCAGCAGGCAAACATGTAGGGTTTGAGGATCTGGCACTCTGTGGAATTAGTTAGTCTAGTGGAAAGCAAGATCAAACACTGGGAGTTTAGAGGGATAACTTTGGGGCTCACTTTGCACAGAGGTAAACGACAGCATTACCAGTAAGGCTGCAGCAAGTTAGACTTTGTGATTTCCCAGATGGTGCTGCACCTTTACACAACAAATAACGTAAACTGCCGGTCTGTTTTTACCCTTCAGGCAGGTAATGCTAAGGTTCTTTCAGGGGCCTCACTGCTGTAAACAAACTGGAGAGAAATCTTCAAAGAGTTATAACATGCAAAGCTGTCACTTAATTACATGCTTGAGTTACACTACATATTGAGTGGCACTAATTGCACTGAAACTGCAATGTTATTAACACATAGCTCAGCTGCAATTTCATTTGTGTACATAGCGTTGTTGACTAATTTCAGTGTCATTAAATGTTGGGTTGTCAAGGTAAGAATTTCCTAAAAGAGCTGTGCCTCATACAGTAGAGGAGATCATGGAGAAGAACCTAGCCATCTTTAAGTGAAAGACAAGTAACTCACTGTAGACCCCCTGAATCTGGCACTCTCTCATTTTACCAGTGTATTTCATGCTCTCGGGGAAAACAAAGCACAATCTGGACAAGCTCACCGGAGGGCTTTTACATTGCTAAAATAAAATGGGGGGTTGCAGGAAATGCCTTTTCTTTCTTCTTTACGCACAATAAAAAAGCTAATTGAAAGACAAAAGCGAAGAGAGCACTGAAACAAAGAAATGTGGTAACCCTGAAGGAAAGGCATAAGGGCAAAAAGACAGTAATGAAATTAGAGATCTTGAGAGTCTGCAGAATGGGAGACTAAGGGTGACTGAAAGAAGAACCAAGAACAAAATGCCAAGGGTGGCTGAGAAAAAACAAGAAATAAGACAGAACAGTGAAGAGAAGGTGGTTGAAGTGGGACCAGATTCCTGATGCAGTGAAGGTGTTGAAGAAAAAACAGGGAGGAGAGAAGACTTGCTGGAGGACTATGTAAAGCTATCCCCCAGGTTTGTTTTCACCAATCACGTGTTGTCTAACTGGAAGACATCCATTAAACATTCTTAGTGTCTTTCTCACAGAAGGAAAGATAGTTAATGTACAAGTGTTCAGCCTGTCTGAGAAGAAGCAATCAGGGCGTTCCCTGTAACTTATTGGACAAATCAGAAGCAGAGGTCCAGAGCATGGTTTACTTCCCTTGAATTATCTGGAAGAAGCAGAAACATTTCCTCTGAAATTAATTTGTGGACTTAGTTTGGCATTTTGCTGACATATAAATCTCAGAATTTAGGGCTTTTCTTGTTAACCTTGGTGTCAAGCAAAAATTCGCTTCCCTTCACACATTACCATTCATTCCAAAACACCTCTACAGCATATACAGGCATATGTATCTATACATATATATATATAAATATAAAATACATAAATATATAAAATACATAATAGTACTGTACTAGTACAGGCTCAGAAATATGACACAGTGTATATATAAGCAATAGTAGCATATCAAGGAAAAAATCAAGATACAGAAAACAGGCAGAAAGTCACCTGACAAAAATTTCCCATCTCCATGCTTTAACTCTTAAGAGATGAGGTGAAAATAACATAGATACCTGTACTCTTTTAGGGACAGATAAAAGGTGTATGAGTGCAAAGCCTTTATATGTAGGAGTATATTAATAAAAATAAGTATGAAATGCTCCAAGTCCTCCATTTCAAAAAGTTTGCAAATATCCTTTCTTTTTGCTCCTGGATCTTCAAGAGGATCTTTTTCAGCACTCATTAAAATGCACTTTTGAAATGAAATGGCTGAACAAAAAGCATGTTTTTCTCTCCTCAGAATGAAATAGGTTTGTGTGGCTTTAAAACTCACTTTACAGAACTATTAAAAATGTTACGACAAATGTTTTGGACAGTATGTCTGAAAAAATAGGATAAATAGTAAATTCTAAATCTTCCAAAATTCATTAATTAAAACTAGGACTATTATACTGAAATTTTAGAACGCCGAATGGACAGAGTGCACCAGAGACATTCAGTGTTTTTTGTTCAAAGTCTTGTGTTGCACTTAATGTACCTGTCCTTCTCAAATGCAAGATGTATACAAAAGCAACTGACAAAACTCAAAAACTGAAACATGAAGCAGTTGAGTTGGTTTTTTTGTTAGATTTGAGTAAGGGTTTTTTACTTTTTTTTAATAACCAGCCACAAACATAAAGGGAGACTGGGTTCCTTTGATGGAAAAGTCTTTGCTATAGTGGTAAGCAAGAACTAATAGCTATACTATCTTTGCCTTCTTTTGAGATAAGCAAACAGCAATTTATATTCTTCCATTGCCTTAAGGAGCTAACAAATAAAGTAAAACAACAATTCTACCTATCATATCACTTTTTCAGTAATTGACTAGAGCCATGGTTGATTTAACACCTCTGAAAAACAAGAATGCAAGAACCAGCATATTTTAAGAGCATCTGACACTTTCTCTCTTTGGGCCAACTTTACCACTTCTCTCAGGGTGCTGTTATGTTGCCCATACATACTGATATAAATCTGCTTCATCGAAAGCACAAATTAGCTTCAGGAAAATCTACTGCAAACTGATGATTCCCTTGATAAATGGTAGCTCTTGTGCAAGCTGCAATCTAGCAAAAATAATAATGAACTACAACCATCCACAGAATCAGTCATGAAGGAGAAAGGCACAGTAATACAGAAATAATGTTATCAAAACAGTTCCTTCAGTGGCACATTTTAGACTACTTACACATATTCTGTTCTTATCTACCACTCTTTAATGTAATTTAGTGAGCAAAGTAGGTTTAAGAGGAAACACCAGACAGACTTTCTGATAATTACAGCCTCTTAGCAGAAACTGTCATGTGACAAAAAGGTTTACTAAAACCAGAAGACTAGTAAGTAACTGTGTATTCATCAAAACCAACATCATATAGCGGTAGTAAAAAAAGGTGCATGTCTGAAATATTGCCACAGACAGAAACACTTAAACTAAAATAAAGACACATATATACCATATATTTTACTTACAAAATATGTAAATCTGAAATAAGTCTTTTAGTGGTTGAAGATGGAGTCCTTGTACCAAAAGACCTGCATGTTGCTTACACGTCTTACATTGAGTTGCTGTGTGGCTGTTCTTATAAACCATTTGCACCAGCTGATCAACCTAATTTCCACCTGAATCCATTTTAGGACATCTTGCAAGCTGAAGACTCATAGAAATATTCATATCATTCACTTACAAACATCATTCAAAGTGCTGAAATTTGTTGCCTAGATTCATTTGTCCTAAGCACTCAAGACAATTTGTGCAACTTTAGGCACATCACACCTACCTTTCATACATTAGAAACAAATTTCTTCCAAGACCTGATCTCTTAAGTGAAGTCTGAGCACGCCAACATCCTTCACGCTACTCTGAATTCGCAACAAGCAGCAGATGGTACTGAAATTTTCCATCTTCCCCATGGCTGGACATATAAGATGTAGGATTTACGGTCCCTCACATCAAAGACTGTTTAAATATGATGAGGGGATGGAATGAGCTGAGAGGCAATGGTACCTGCAACTTCAGTGTCAGCCCCACCTGCAGAATTCCTTAAAGATGGGCTGGATCAGGTCAGTCCTTATGAACTTTACCTGCGCCTCACATCTGCAGGGTTCACTTTAGGAGAATATGCCTGGACTCAGTCCTAGGAAGCTGTTTCAAGCACAGCTCCTTTCATCTACACCCTGCTATTAGTGGATCATCAAAAATTGAACTTGGTAAATTTGCTCCAAATGTGTAAATAAAACCAGCTGACTTGGACAGTGAGTATACTCTCTAATGGCTAAACATCCTCAAAGGGTTCTGTACACAGTATTTTAAAACAAGGCATCAAGTAAATCACGCTTGATTTCCTATTGTTCATTTCCAGCCAAGCCATACAAAGTATAACTAAAGGCAGAGAAAATTAAATGTCACCTGCATTACTGTTGCCACGACTATATAAGCCCAAGATGTTATTTAATAACTGTATCCCCTCTTCTTTTATCTCACTAAAATGTATATATGATTTGAAATTCAGAATGTAAAGTATCAAGAACTTCCAGCCTTTCTCCTTTTGGATAGAGATGATTTTTCTGAATGGTTGCTTCTTCCCTACTATGGATATGGAGACGTATTCCAGATAAAGTATTCTACGGAATACCAAATTGTGCTGGTTGACACTTTAATTTTACATTATTTTGGCTGGCCATTTAGTTTTATTTATTTAATTTATCAGCTCAAAAGAAACAATGACAGAGAAAGCCACACTGGGAATTATCAAGCAAATAAAATTACTCTTGAATTAACAAGCTGAAATTAGCTAAGTGATTTGTTGTGCAGCTAATCATCCTTAATGAAATCAGCTTATACTAATTTCTCAGCCTCCAAACCAATAGCACAACTACAAGTCTACATACTGGGAATTTGCTGGATCCTGTGTACGACTACAAATGCATCTGAGAGTCCCACTTTCACTGGGTGGTTTGTTGAACTTATCTGTGTCACAGCAACAGGAATCTGGAAGACAAAACAGGAAGTTATGCATGAAATATTGAAGTAAATAAATTTAGACTAACAATGACAGCACTGCCAGAATGAACATTTAATCAGTGTAAATTAAGAGTCCTTAATAAATATTTTATACAATACAGCATATTATGACTATGGATTTACTGAAGATTGAAATGACTGTTTTTAATTTTTATTTTGCTTTGCTTCTTATATAACAATATACACATCAACACTTAGCGGTGGAACAATTATTAATGATGAAGCAGCAAAGGCTAGTAATTTTCAGTAATTTGTTTCCCCCAGCTGAAGAAAACGTGGGATGATGTGCTAGTATCAGACAAGGAGAAGGAGGCAATACCTACTGTTGAACACACAGACTGTAAAAATTCAGCTTGGGATGAACATTTTGAAAGCTTATGGCTTCGTTAACTTGGACTGAAAACTGTCTGAAGAGTCATCTGAAGAGACCTCTGGCCCAACGATATTAATTTTTAACGTGTCTTGGAATATGTCAGGGAAATTACCAATGTCATGGAAAATATGGGAAATGCTAGATGCTCACTTCTCAATATCTAGAGGAAGAAAGAGACTTAGAGAGCCACAGACCAGTCCAGCTTTACATAACAGAGATGTTGATGGCAGAGATGGGCAACACGGTTGTATGAAAACAGGTATCAAGTTTGATTTTGTTCTTTGGGCAAGATTGCAGCTTTGGCTGATAGCTTATATAGAAACTTGTAATAGCTTTAGAATTTTGTAAGGTGTTCGACTTTGTGATATCACATTTATACAATACTAATATAGTTAACTAGACTGACTGATCATAAACAGCAGCCATCATTGAAGAAGCAGCTCAGACTGACGGTGTGTCTTTACAGTATATCTTGCTTCTCCAGACACTCACCCAGTATTCAATCAAAGACTGGGAAAGAAACATAAATTTACTGTCTAGCAGTTCTGCAGATGACACTGACATAATGAAATGCCTGGATCAGTTAGCAAAGTTAGACCCTGTAAAAATTGCAAAGCTATAACTTGGAGAAAAAAGAGCACAAGGTAGAGGTTTGGGGATCGTGTTCTAGAAGGCAGTTCAGGAAGGAATCCTAGTATTGTAGTAGATGAGCAACTCCAGCTGTCTTTCTTGCAGCAAGAAAATTTAACTGATGTGACATTTGGTTGCAAACAGTGAAATATAGCCTAGGAGTGAGGTGGTCATTTTACTTGCACCTGCACATTAGATCATTACTGAAATGTTACACATTTTGGAGGATCTATTTCTTAAAAAGATGCTGAAAACTTAAGAGAAGGATTAGAAAAGTCATAAAAATATTTCGAAAACTTTTGCAGTTCTCAAATGCTGTTAACAGAAAAGTTAAAGAGCTCTATCTATTTGGCTTCCCAAAAGGAAAGTGGAAAGCTGGCTAGATTACCATAAACAATACTGCCATGCGGAGAAATTACTGAGGGGCTAAAGAGTTTTTTCACTTAGCACAGACAGATATAACCAGCAGCTGGAAGTTGCAGACAGGTATCTTCAAAGTAGACCTTAAGCCACATGTTTCTATGGTTGAATGATATTAACCTCTGGGATAAGCTACCAAGGGAAATTATGATTCTTTACCCATTGTTGCTTGCAGACCACAATTGGATATCTTATTTTTTAAAGGTGGCGTTCAGTTAACCATTAGTTATAAGGTTGAAGACAGATGAAACCGGATCAAGTGTATGAAACTGAGATACAAGGCGCTTCCTCAGCTAATCTAATAGTCTGCTTTGGCTTCACTTGTGTACAACTACCAAAATTATACTGTTGGCTAGTACTTTTCACATAGCAGAAAAATACTAAAGTAAAAAGCTGGTTGCACATCCAGTGAATGAGGATTCAGTATTGTCTACAATTAATGGCATGATAATACTCCGGTATTTGAGTTGAGCATCAGTAGCTGTTCTTCTCCTTGTTCCCAAAAGAGCATTTGGCTGTGCTTTTTCTTGGTAGCTGTCTAGGACAAGTTAAATTTGAGAATATTAACATAAAAATTGAGTTCTGGTGAATTAAACACTGTCATAAGTTTCTTTTACTTGACTTAGTGGCTGGTTTAGCCGATTTATTTAGGGGTTCTTGTGTACATGATCTGCTTTAGTACGACTAAAGGAATGATGTTAAACCAACACGAAAAAACAGAAATGGCTTGGAAATACTTCCAGTAATACATAAATTTAAATTTGTTTTATATCAGCTTAGCTCTGATGAAGTTATTGGAGAATATGACTTAAGAAAGCTGAAACCCATATTTTCAAAGTCTTCAAAGTAAAAGACCCACTGAGTTCAGAAATAAGTCTATAAACTTTCTCCAGCATGAAAGTATAAAGAAAATAAGGGACTTATTCACAGTCTCAGAATACTGTAGAGAAAAGCTTAAATTAACTACCAAAGAAACTGTCTTAAAAGATTTTGAGAAGGATACTCTAGAGAAGATACTGAAAATCAAGTTAGAAAAAGCACTGGGGAGAAGGACATTATGACTATTTCTCTTCCAAGTTAGAGAGGAAACACAGCAGGTGAAGAAAAGAATCAGAGTTTTATGGTCAAAAGAAGTAGTTGGAATTGGCATTACAAATAGGTGTGTGACCAACGAAATGTGCTGGCAAAATTGGCAACTCAAGGCAGAAATTTTGTCTGATATGTGAAAAGAATTATGCTTGTTTTTATGTGTGAGTGCAAACTAGGAGAAGTTGCACTCAGGTGTCCTTGAATAAGCCTCCTTAATTTTAAGTCTATTGCCTTATCACATGGGGTTTTTTCTGAATTTGTGAATAATTAAACAACTTGCATTTTCTTCTCAAAAAATATGACAAAAGCAAACTAATTTATCTCTCTGTTTTTGTTTTTGTTTATTTGTTGTTTTCCAGGAAGGAATGATGGGTTCTTGCAGTACAAATGCCAGAAGTGTTGGTTGTTTTGGTTTCTTTTATAAATTTGTTTTCATTACAACTTGGTTCAGAGTTTGAAAGTCACTTTCAATTTCACTGTTTAATAAAAATTATGAATGACTCGGTGATAGCTGGTGCTAAAATAGGATGCAGCAGCTAAGTTGAACAGAAAACACAAACAAAAACTTCAGGAAAAATTAGAAAATTTTGGAGCAGGACTTTCTCAGTAGATTTTGCCAAAATCCCTGCAGGTGTCCATACTCTTGTGCTTGGCATTCTAGTGAGAGTGAAGAACTTGTGGAATCATTTTCTAAAGCAAATAAGACAGTTTTATTAGGCTCTAATCTAACAGAAGAAGCAGCCAAAATTTTGGCTATATGTTTTAGAAACAGGGTTTAGATACAAGTGTTTGTGTAAGGTGAAGAAAACATAAATAAAGTTAGTACAGCCAGCTGTTCAAACTGAGCTACAGCCTGTGTCAAACAATTTGTCAAACAGACAGAAATACAGTCAAAGTAGAACGGAATCCATGACCCAGAAGAGCTCCTTTATTATCTTGAAAAACTACAGTGTTATTAAACCTGTATTTACAAAACCAGATGTTTATTTTTGAAGTTTGGAAAAATAAATTATTTTACGTAACTGAATGCTGCGGTCACTCAGTGGTGAGTGTACTGAATGCTGTTTTATAGGTGAAATGTTCTGAATGACATGTCAAGATAAAATGGGTTTTTACCATACGATGGCCTATTAGGAAATATGCCCCTTTGACAGAAGGCTTGTAATAAATGATAAAATGATTTACAGAAAATTACGATGAAACACAGGTAGCACGCAGATAGCTTTGTGTTCTAAATTCCTCAGCTGAAAGGCAAGATACGTCACGACAGGCTCACAGTTAAACAGCTGAACAGTAAACTAGGAATGTGCAAGTGGTTGCTAATGGGTGGCAGGGGTTTTATGGAATTACATTCAGAGGATGGATTTTAACCAGAATCATTCCAAAGTATGTGTTTGCTCTACCACAGACAATATGAACTCTTGTGTCGTACAAGTCAACAGGTTCTGAATGAGCTTCCCAAACACACGCTAGCACTGGGGCCACTGACATCTATATTGTGCATTATATACTTCAACAATAGGGAGAAAGATATTTAGAATTCATGCTGAATTCTATTCATCATTGGGATCGGTAACCTAGACAGATTTTCTATCAGCATTCTCAAATTTTATTCTTTTCAACTTTGAGGACATGCCAGAATCTTACCTTTCAAAAAAGAATTAAAAAAATAGCCTCTGACCTTATTCTGAAGAAGATGGTAAGCAGGGTGCAATTACTGCCCCACTTCAAAAATGAGTCAAAGATAATACACAGAGTATGCTGCAAAATAATAATTAGGAGCACAATAATACTTATATAGGGTTTTCATTGCCAGTTTTTTATTTAGTAACTAATTAATCTACAGGCCAACCTGCACGAAACTTAATCAGAAATTTTAAGGTGCATAAAATGATCACCTCATAAAATCAAAGATCCTGTTTGGAGACAGTTAATATTTTTTATAATAATAACAGAGGCAACGAAATGCCAGGCATGTATAATGCAGGCAGACTATCCACAAAGACTGTGCCTTTTTTTCCCCCCCTAGTTTTCAGAAAACAGTCACAAGGTTTTGAGTCTTGTTACTGAAAACAGAATATTTTCCATCCCGCATAGCAGAAGCATCAATTTTATCTAAGTGCTATCACTTAATCAGTTCCATTCAATTCTGCCTCCTTTCACAGCAGAATTTCAAGACTCTTTTAGAATTATTTTCCAGCTTCACATAATGGGCAATTTGAACAAGCATTTCAACTTTAATAATGGTTTCTGGATGACTACATAAATAGAGAGTCACTACTATTTAATTGAACAAAGAAAACCTTCAAGCAAATGAAATGAAAAAAACCATCCTAAACCATTAACAAAGCCATTGGTACCTTTGCCTAATTTGTCCTGTATCAATCATGGACAGAAAAAGAAACTGAAGTTTATACTAAGGAATATTAGCTATAAGCTCTAATGGGAAAAGACAATATAGAATAGCTATTTTGTTCAAACTGAAGTAATGCTCTTGAGAATTGAATCTCTGTGAAATTTAGAACATAAGAAATGAGTATTCACTACTAATATATGAATAAGTATGCCTTTGCAGAAAAATGTTCTTTATTACTACATACTGTCGGCTAGTTTGCACTTTAATGTATTTCATACGTAGTAGAGGTGCACCAGTAAAATTCTCCTACCAGCTGATGCTTCTTGACATACTGAACATTTCCCAGAACACTAACAGTTGGTGTAAGCAAAGTGATTGAAGGTGTAGGCAATGTAAACAAAATAAATTGGTAAAGAAATAAATATTTGACTTGCTAAAGGACCTTGTTATATTTCAAATTCTTTTTACATTTTGAAAACTTGACTGCACAGCTCGCTCTCCCACCCATTAACTCTTCTAAAAGATATTCTGATGTCTCTAGATTTCACTAGCCGCGTGGCTCAGCTTCTTTACTAAATTTTTTATTTTTTCATAATCTATTCTGTATTTTGGATAACAATTGTGCACTTCAGATTGCTTTCTGTTGGGCAAAGAACAGAACACAGAGGATTGGGCAGAAGAGCTCCCTTGACACTCAGCAAACCTCAGCCAAGACCCCGCCTTGGTGGTTTGCACCAGGTTTATGAGGTAGCAAACCTGATGTGGGAGCAGGAAGGATATGAAAAAAGGAATCTGAAATGGTTTGAATAAATAAGAAATAAAAGGTAAAATTTACCTGTAGTTCTTTAGATATAAAAGTCTATTTGTACTTCCCTTAAATGTATAATCACAGTTATTTTAAAAGGAAATTCTTCAAGAGAAATGCCTGGTGTCACTAGTACAGAGCCCCTGTGGGATTCTTTATGAAGTTACTGGCAACCTGTCTGCTGCATTTCCTACAGGGTGTTCCAGTTTGGAGACTTTCAATGACAATGCAATGAAGACCTCAGATTGGAAATTTTCAATTTTCCTCATTTAGGTAAAAAAGCTGAGGTAGTTTTAATGGAGTAAAAGCTGCAAATAAAGAGTGTAGTCTTCTGGAAATCTCAGCCTCCAAATCTGTTCCCCAAGTAATTCCCAATGGAATACACTAGTTGTAACATTCTAAGATTTTACAAAAATACTTTGTCATAAGATTTATAGATCACTAGTATGTTACTACTACCACTTTAAAGAGTCTCATTCCTTAAGTTTGTGCAATAGTCCCAAAGTGATATTTGTTAATTCCATTCAGGACAAGAATAACCCATCACAGGAGATGTCAAAGGTTCAGCAGAGGAAAAAATGCAAATTATCCCATTTGTAAATTCCAATTCTTTCTGTCTCAGGATTAATAAAAAGAACAACAATAATGCCTCCTCACAAAAGCGCTGTGGTTCTGGAGGAAGCTTCCAGTAGTGGAGTGACAGCAAGCATCCTACACCACTGTAGCATAGAAATTGTTTATCCACAGATTAAATGACATACTTGCATGCTATTCTAGGGAACTGCATGTGATTAATGAGATGGCCCATTTCCTCCTGTCTTCCTAAATGAATAAAGTTTTCCAGTGCCTGGCACTCTGCATCATCATTTAGATTTATGCAAAACAAACACAAGATACTATCAATTTAGAGGGATATCTTCTATCACCCATATTCAACTAATTTTGCACAGGGCTGGACAGTAATGGGCAGGGCAGAGCATCTCATAACTAAGAATAGTAGTCTCCTGAAAATGCCACCATTTTAATGTCAGAATCCATACATAGTTCTTGTCAAATTTACCTTTAAAATTACAAATTGAAGTAGTGTTCCTCCCCACTTCTCTGGGTCTTGAAGGCAGGAACTTTTCTGCAGTCTTTAAAAAGATTTTTTTTTCTTTAAAAAGGTTTCAACAACGGGAGACAAATAAAACTTTGGTGCATGCTGCTTTCAACAAGCACGGGCTCCATTGTGCTAAGCAGAGTAAAACTTTCATGAAGCTGGAGTCAAAATGCAAACAAACTTCATTTTCATAGATGAAGACTACTAGTCTGTACGTAACATTCACAATCAAAGCCTAAGCAGACCTTGCATCATCATGTCTTTTACAAGATAAGGAAAGCCAAGGACATAGGCATACCAGAAGTTTCTAGTGTCTGCAAAACTAATCCAGGAAGAGTATCCTGCAGCAATCCTGTTTGCAAGGTGCAAAGATATCTATCTCATGTGAAGATATGACTCTTGCTAGTAAAATAACTGAGATGATCACTAGCATTCTAATGAATGGAGTACTTTTATTTCTGCTTCATTAAGGCGCATGAAAAATGAGTCTGAAGGCTCACAACTGATTTATAGCAGAGAGAGAAGAGAACATAGATTTCTCCAAGTCTGGACAACCAGTCATATCACTGATGACATTTTTTTTATATATATATAAGGAGGATAACAGCAAGACTCACATCTTCAAGAGAAAGTCACAGTTTGTATGCCAAACTGAGATTAAAATAACAACAACAACAAAAAGAAATCTTCTTTGCTCCTAGAGATTTGAGCTTATCTACCTTCTGATTCTCATTTGCATGAAATCCAACTGGAGGTATAGCCTCTAGGCAACAGCCTCAAGGACCCTAGCAACTCTAGAAAGAAAAAAAAAAATCACTTAAAGGAACAACTGAAATTCTGAAATACTGGAGAATGCAGAAGAGCCCAACCAAAACAACATATTTGTGCTATAAAGGCAAATCAAATGGCCTCACTCTAACCAGTATTATCACCAAATAGATTGAAGACTTCACAGAGCTATTTCTTATTTGAAATATATGAGCTTTGAAATACTTCAGTTGCCAAGAAATGATAGCTGCATGAAAAAGGTGACCTTTTAATACTAACCATCGATTCTAGAGTATTTTCAAACAGGCCCAAAGCAGGTGAACTAATTGAGCAAATTAGGCCCTACCTTTCAAAACAGAAGAGGAATTTACTGAACGATCAATATTTTTACTAAATGCTCAACACGTACAACCACCCAAAAAAGGGAAGTTGAAATCCAGGAGTAGCACATTTGAGCCATGTTGATGGTTTTCATGTCCATCACGTGAACATCACTTTTACAATAAAATGTCAATTTCTGCAAAATAGTGATCTTATGAGCAGTATAATGAAAAGATCTTATATAGCTGAACTTTCAAACATCCCCCCCAAAAATGTAGGGAAATTCCTGGCAGGTATAAAGTAATTTGTCTACTTAAATGACAATTTTCGGACCCAACTTACTTCTTTGTAGCCGAAAATGATACGCCCATCATTGAGAAGGGTGGCCTGAAAAGTGAAACTGCCCAGGTTGTAATTATCCTGCAGATGTACATGGTCCCACTGGACAACTAGTGCTGTGCCTGTGAGCCCCAGAGTGGGGGTAGAGAGGCAAAGGGAAGAAAAAATGTGAGAGAAATATTAACTGATTGCAGGAAAAGTTAACTGCAGTTACTTGAAACAAGAACAGTGATTTTTCTCTTTTTAGCACCTTTCAGCCCAATACCTTGAAATGCCAAAGATATTACAATCACAAGCTGCAACTCAGATCCATTTAAAGGTAGACACCACAGTGCCACAAATAACTATATCATCTATTTCCACAAAGGTCTGCTAAACCAAGAGCGATCAAGTAACTTGTTTGGAATTGCACAAGGAATCAACATGGCTAAAGGTAGGATCCAGCACTCAGAATTCAGGCGTGCTGCCAGAACCACTGCTCTGCACTGGCTTTTTTTACACTATACATATATATATATATATATCTCCATATATACACACCCCTTGATAATAGTGCTAATAGCATTGCCTGTTTAGTAAAAGTTGTGATTTGAGGCGTTCAGATTCTTCCATTAACTATGCATTAATATAAACAGCATTAATTTTTTTTCTGCATGGTGCAAGCCCTTGATGAGGTTCTGCAAGTTGAAAAATACTAGGTGTCGGCAATAAATAAATGTAGTTTAAATTAAAACCACCAAGAATTCATGGACGGGGTAAATATTGAGTCTGGTGTGCAGAGATTTAGTTGCAAGAGGCTTGTTAATATTCTTGGGAGTACTCTGCCTGAATATCCACTTATCACACTAAAAATGTACCCCAAGAAACCTGCATACCTTGTAAGCACGTTTTACAGATGTTGAGGGTTATATTCCAGCAGCCTGGCTGAAAGATGCTTATCACCAAAACTGTGTTTACTGAAAATGACTGTTTAATCTTTATATGCCTTCCTCAACATACTTCTCCCTTTGGCACTAATGGGAGTCACATGCTTTGGTTCATAGCACTAATTTCATTTTGTCCTGCAGTGTTCAAGGTGGGTCAGTATGCATCCAGCTCATCGCATTTTTGATATATCCTTGAAACATCTTTTGTCATGGATCTTCTCTGCTGTAACTTTTGAGAACAATTCTTTGTAAATTTTGCAAATTTTTGGCGCATACTGCACTGAGTCCACGATATTATTGTCCTACGTGTCTTTCATAAGTATAGTACATGCTCATGAGTTGTGCACAGAGTGCATTTTTCCTTCTGTGACCTCATTCATTAACTCCTTTCTGAATATCTATTTGATTGTATTAAACTTAGTTTTAAAGGAATTTAAAGGGACTTTTAAAACTATTGGAGCGAAAATATCCAGGACTTCTTATAGTCAATCTTTGAGTACCTCAGATCTAAGAACATCTCAGAATCTCTAGATAAAGTGGATGTCAGCTGCCGCAAAAACAGTTTTCTTGTCCCCAGGGCCCTTACGTGGATTTTTGTGTACATAAGCTCCTTGCAGTTAGCTCCATGAGTGATACTTTGATGGGTCACCACGCTCTGTGCATGCCCACTACAGATGCCACCCTAAAGCATCATACTTACTCACAAGGATGAAATACGGATGAATAAGAAATAAGGAGCAGAAGATACAAGTTGCTCAGTTGCTTTTTATTTAGGGTAAGATAAGACATTCTTTGTCCTAAAGCATATGGGGTCCAAAAGATCATCAAGCCTTACACACGAAGAGGGATCCAAAATCTCAGAGAAGTATTCAATCTTGCCATGAAAGCCATGTAATACAGCCTGATACACCTGGTATGAAGACTGGAAGTCAGAATACAATGAGGATTGATATTTTCCCCAGAATTCTCAGATTCTTTCAGTAAAGATGACAAATATCAGGCCATAAAGTCAAATAATTTATGAAATGAAAATAATATTTTTCTGTTTGAAATTTCTCTATGCAAGGAGTAGGTTTTTCTCATGTGAGTCTATTTTATTGCATTTTAACAAATAAATGCTGCAAGTAATGACTGGCTTGAAAGGAAGGGTTTTGACTAGGTGTCAAGGTGATAGCATACATTTTGATCCTTGATCTAAAGAATAAAAATTAACACACCTGGTTGGAAATACGACATATTTTTGGACATGTTCATAATTTGTGCCTAAATTAATTACAAATAAACATACATAGAATGGCATGGGCTTATCCAGGAAGATTTAAATCAATCATCGATCTCATGATACTAAGTCATGATACTAAACTCTCTAAGTTTAAAATTCAGAATAGACAGTTACTGCAATTCTATTTGATCACTAAAGGCCCAAGGTAAGACACCAGATGCCTTTTAATCACATAGGTTATGTTTTCGAAATACTGATTATAACAGACTTCACGAGATAAATATCCACACATTCAAGGTCTTCAAAGTAACTCACAGAAGTTCAAGTATAACATTGCAGTTTGCCTTTTATCTTTTCAATATTTTGTGCAAGGAACTGTTGCGAACTCATGGTGCAGATGAGCGTATTGGATTCCAGTCCTGGGACTCCATGCACACTCAGTCATTGACAGGTTTGTTAACATTATACCTGCCCCGCTTCTGTGTATTCTTGCTGGTGCATACCACAAATACTACTTTCATTTTAACTAGTGAGTTGATAGGATTTATTATATACACTTTGAAGAAACAGCAACTTACACTTTATACAAGCCAGATTTTTCTTAACTGTATGTATTTTAAAAATACATTATATTTTAAAAATACATTGCTAGTTTGAGTTTATGTACTTTAACATCCAGAAGACACCTGTCCAATTAGGAAAAAGCGTTTAACTGTGTTCTAAATTGAGAAATGTTTTTGGATGCCTAGTCACATGCTTTATACAACCTGTGATTTAAGAAAAAAAGAACAAAAAAATTTTAAAAATCTTAAATTTTTTCTTCAAAAAAAGTTATCTGGAAAATATGAAGAGCCAAGGGACAGAGACACATTAACTTATGAAGGACTACTACATACCATTATCAAAGTATCTGACTGTTGAATTTCTTGACACACTGGGGTCAAAATTTGCCATTAAGGGTGCAATATATTGTGTAGCTGTTAGCATTCGATGCACAACTTCTCCAGTATATATGAAACCTACAATACAAAAAAAAATATATTGAGACCATTTCAGTAACTTCTGAAAAGATGTAGTAGAATGGCAGGTTGAACTAGGCACTGCCAGAGCATTAAAGGGTCATCTGAGAGAAGTTAATCCCACTACCAATTTTATAGTGAATTAAATAAGAGTTAAAACATCAGGAGAATGTCTGTGAAGGCTTCCAGAAGAAGAAGATCCAAGATGAATAATGGAACAATTAGTTCAAGAAGCAAGTTTTCATACAGAAATAAAACCAGAGCAAACTCAAGGAAGAATAAATCCAGTTATGGACAAAATGCAGATAAATGGCATTATGAAAATGACTCATTTACAACCATTTTCCAGTGCTTTCTATCCCTTACAAAAATCTGCAATTTGTTTTGCTTTTGCAAATTATTACCTCTTCAAAAGTTAGTCGAAGCTGTTTTCATATTTCTAGAGTCACAGAGTAAGAAACTATTCTAGACAAGAAAAGGTGACAACCTTTTTGTAAAAAAAAAAAAAAAAAATTCAGAAGTGTAACAGATAGGATTTTTTCATGATTACAAAACAAATAGCATTTCTACTACATTCTCTGCAGCGTCACGTTTAACTAGTTTATCCTATTCACACCCTGAATCGCAGTACTCCTCTGATCAGTAGTGGGCTCCTTTCATAGAAGCACCCAAAATCTCCTACTGGTTGGGAACTGGAGTTCTTCCTTCAAGGAAGAACAGTAATTCACAGTGAATACAGTAATGTTGCAGTTTTCTTCAAAGCAAAACGTTGTTTATTTTAATGGCAGGAAACCCCTGCCATGTTAAACAATAAATGGTCTGCAGATAAACTTGTATTGTTTAGGTTTGCCAATGCCACTTCAACTGACTGATGGGACCAGCTTCTTTAAACACTTCAACCTACAGCGTGACTTAAAAACTCCCATTGCCCTAGAGTGAGTCTTTTCTTAATTTTTAATTTAGCCTTTGCTTTGCTGGTAAAAACTGATGAAGTTGATTAGAGCTACAGGTAGATCTTCAAAATTAAGGTTTGCATATTACCTCTCAAAAAGTTTACCATATGGTGCCTTATACTGAACTGTTTACTTTTTCTCCTTCATTTGATTTAATGAAGTATATTCCAATAGCAAACACCCCAATAATAAGAATATTAGAGTTGGCTGAAGTTTTTTTCTGAAAATAGAAAAAAAAAATCTTTTTGGAAGACATTTCACAGAAATTCAATTCTTTACTGGCAAATGATGGTATCCACCACGACAGTAGTTACGCTGGTTTGTGTTTTCTTTTCGTTCTTTGGTCATATTGAGAGTCTCTCTTCCTCCACAACCCCTTTTACTGTCAAGAACAAGAGGCTTGACAATACATGATGAAGGAGCATATAAATCTATTTCTAAAACATGACTGTGAAATCATTACCCTCAAAGCAGAAATACCATTTTCAGTGAACTCCAGTTAATATATGATATTAAACAGCTATTATTGTGCAACCCTACTTTCTTAATGATAGTTATCTCCATCCTAACCACTGTGAGATGAGAGAGGTTTGTTAAAAGCCTTGTTTGATATGATTCATGAAAAAAAGACAGGTTTCTGGAGTGCTTTAGGCAGCCTTCTACTCATGTCCTCTCCTGAAACATATTGGTAAATCCTTGCTAACTGTTCATGGAAGCAGTTCTAGAAGTCAGAAGATGCTGTAAACAAATAAATAAAAATGTGGTAATAATTTTCTTGCATGGCTGCTAGCACTTAAGATCAAGTACCATGAAGTCAGCTTAAGTGGAGGTGATAGGAGACCTGAGAAAAAGCCATGTGTGGAGATAATACAACAAAAGATTCCGTTGAAAATGTTTGGCATTGACAAAGGGATGAGCTAGGAACACAGCTGCCTTTACTTCATTTAAAACACATGTATTCAAACGATACAGTATTTTAATATCTGGACATCTCCTGACTACTAAATTAATTCTTAGGACTAAACTACAATTGTCCTTTTTTTTTTTTTTGAGAGGGGAGTGGGGGGTTGGGAAGGAGAGGAGGAGATACTTTCAGTTTAATATCTAAATACCAGTTTTATCTTTTGCTAATTGATAGGGAGAGAGGGACAGCAATTTAAAAAAATTAAATCTTCCCACACATATTTGCAAGTAATGTATAAACCTGAACTTTTGGAATATACAATTGTGGCTGCAATTTTATTCTATTACTGATCATTTTACAATAGCCAACAGTCTTGCCAAAGTATAGTCCCTGAAATGCAGTTTCATTATTTCCTATTTCTTGCTGTATGCTTCTAAAATATCATTCCCTTGAGAAGTTTCCCCTCATGCTTATTTAGACATTTTATATACATACCATTTCATAGAATATTTGTGCCGCTTGTTACCCCTATAGTCATGTACACACATATTTTAACACAATCTTGGCCAGGTCTATAACCTTGAAACCATTCCTCAAAAATATTTTGAAGACAATATAAACAAAACCTTTGAACTCATATCCATATATTACAATTCACTGTAATACTTCAGTATTTATTCATCCCTTGCACAATGGTCCTGCCCTTACACACAGTTTCCTATTCATGCTTTCACCCCATTTACAGTAAAAATGTCACCATTATAACTAATAATGAGACAGATACAATAGGAAAAGAAAAGAAAGGACTTAATTGTGCTGCAACACATAACTAAGCAAATCAGCCCAGGTAATTAGTAACCACAGAGCGTATTTCCAAGTGCTTGCCGGATGCAGCTTTACTTTAGACAAAAATGGAAAGCAGGAGGTGGATGATAGCTGGGAAGCAGGCAGGCCTTGCATGAAGATCATTCTAATGAGAACTCCAGTCATGCATTGGAACAACTTGAAAAGAAACACAAAGTCATTTCAGATCATCCCAGAGATTGAAAGTCTGAAGCCACTGTTGAGTATGGACATTTTATCATTGCCTCTACAACTTAAAGAAAGCAGCAAATGTAAAAGTAACTTATTCCTGAATGGACTTCTGCAGAAAATTGGCTTAAACTCTCTGTGACCTAATTTTCTGACGGTGGTAAATGCCCATGGTTGATTCATTTCGTCAATGAAGAATTTTTCAGACCTGCAATTTCCTGAACCACTTAGTCTCTCCTTTGTGGGAAGGGCTGGTAGAGCTCTTTTACAAAACTCTCCACAAGTACTATAGCCAGAAGCATATGTTCCTAAATACCGGAATGAAGACAAACAGGAAAGACTGCTCAGCATTTTGTTAGTTTTACATGTGTATGTAAATCAAACTAAAACTAAGGATGAACTAATACTACAGACACTTGTAAATCAAGAAGGGTATACACCTAGTCCTCGTAGTGTGCAAATGCACAGAGAGGAAAACTATACTTACATATATATAACTACTTAAATATGACAGCACACTTCCACTTCATGCAGGACTCTGACTTGATTTAAAAAATGCATTTTACATATGAATTTATAGATTCCAAAATATGGTCCATATCTGCTGCATTTTAGCATATTAAATTTACGTATAAGTTTTAACATGCAAGATTACAACAATCTGCACACAAGCTTTCTGTGGTTTCTTTTTTCTACTAGCTGTGGACGAATTCAGTACCATTTACAAAGTTTTTCAACAATATTTGCCAAGTGTGCAGTATAACAGGCTCAAAGCAGCACAGGCAATGACTCCTTTGAAGTTGCTATTGAGTGTCTATGATAGGATACGGGATATGCAGGCAGCATAAAAATGAAACACTTTGATTGGTATCTATCTTCTGAACAGTTACATAAACCCGAGCCTGATTTTATATAGGTGACATCATGATAAACTGTTTTTGCACTTTAGCATTTAGCTGAATTCGAACAAAAACCCACTTTAGATTATAATTTAATGTGTGATTTCTTTTTAAATAGCTGAAATAACTGATCATATCTTAAAAGCGTAATACTGAATAAATGATGTAAATGAATTATACTTCTGTGTGCTTGTGATGAGTAGGCTCCATTATTAGAAGACACATTTAGATGTTCAGTACTTCTTCAAAGCTAATACAACAGTTCAGTCTTTACCTACGTGGTGGGTTGACCTTTGCCAGCTGCCACATGCCCACCCAGCTGCTCTCTCACTCCCCTTCCCCAACAGAACAGAGGGAAAAAACAAGATGAAAAAACTTGTTGGTCCAGGTATAGTCAGGCAGAACACTTGCCAGTTACTGTCATGGGCAAAACAGAGTTGACTTGGGGAAAAATTAATTTAATTCATTGACGGATAAAATAAGTTTGATAGTGAGAATCAAAGACAAATTAAAACAATACCTTCCTGTCACCCCTTCTTTTTTCCCAAGCTCAATGTCACTCCTTCATTCCCAACCCCTCTACTTCCTCCTCTCCACTGAGCAGCACAGGGGGATGAGGAATGTGGGTTGCGGTCAGTTCATAACACTTCCTCTCTGTCAGTCATTCCTCCTCACAATTTTCCCTGTTCCGGTGTAGATCCTTCCCACAGGCTTCAGTCTTTCAGGATAATCTTGCTCCAGCAAGGGTGCTCCACAGGCCATGACTCCTTCAGGACATTGCCACATTTCCAGTGTGGCGTCCTCCACAGGCTGCAGCATGGATATCTGCTTCAGCACAGGTTCTTCCACAGACTACAGGGAAATATCTTCTCCAGCCTGGTCTCCTCCACAGATGCTTCAGTGCCTGGACAACTTCCTCCTGCCCCTTCTCTCCCCTTGGTGTTCACAGGGTTGTTTCTCATGCTTTTTCCCTCACTCTTGACACTGCTGTGCAACATTTTTTACCCTTTCTTACATATGTTTTCCCAGAGGTGCCACTAGCTTGACCAATGGGCTCAGCTGTGTCCTCCAGTGAGTCTAGCTGAGCCAGCTAGATCTTTCTCTGCCTGATGCGGCGCAGCCCCTTATCTGCTTCTATAGAGGCAGCCATCCCACTACTGAATCCTTGCCACAGACTCCTAATACTACGTAAGACTTAACCTAATATTTTACTTGATTTATATATTATTTATTTCATATTTTATTTTATATATCAACTATTTTACCTAATATGCAAGAATAACATTATTTACCCGATTACCGTTACTAAAATGTCTGGAATTTCTAGTATCTTGTTAAGAGTTTTTTTTTAATTTTTAGATTACTAATTTTCTAGTAGAAGATAGGTGGAACTTGCATCTGAAACAAAGCACTTAATGTACCAGTCTTACCCTCAGCAATCGATAGCTCTTGGCCAGGTCAGGTCATTCCCACTGTATAACACCTTTTATCTTCTAAAAAGAAAAAATGTTTTGGCAAAAAGAAAATGATCTAGAGAAAAAGAATCATTGTGTCTGTTGAAAAATAAAAAAAAATTAATGATGCCAAATAGCAGCAATAAAATAAGTTGATGTGGAATTACTCCTTCAAATAGCCATGATACTGCTTTCATAAAAGGCGTATAAAATCTTGCTTATTCTCCAAAATGATCTTTATTGCAAATAAACATCTGAAACAATACCTCTTTCAACCTGAGATACTGAACTATTCATTTGACAAGAATGCTTGAAAGCACTTTGTATAGCTGCCAATAACCAGTTTGACACAGGCCTCAAAAAACCCTGTAATTATCTTTCATTTCTTGTCACAGTTCTGAAGAATTCGGGCACTTGACTGAATGGCAGGTAAGTTCCACCAAATCTCCATAAACTAATTTTACTTCTCAGGTGTTTTTGCCATTATGGTACCAATTGGCTCATGCACCCATTGCACAGCAGCATTTATGTTTCAGGTACAGACACCAATATTAGTTTTATGACCTACAAAGCCTGATGTGTTTTAAAAGTAACTAACTGCTCCCCTTCCACATCAGTTGACGTTATCTGAAGCGTGTCAGGGAGTTGCCAGAGAAAGCTTCTGCCATTCAATGTGCCTGATGACTCATAGGGAAGCAAAAGACGCGTGACGTACTTTTTTCTTGAGATGGCTTACTTATTTGCAGATCAAAGGAGTGAAAAGATGATACTTGGAGATTAAGGTCAAATGAAAAAGTACGCATTTAAAAAAATTCAAACAAACAGAGTGGTACAAGAACCTGGAGCTCAAAACAAAGAACAAATCTAACCATTTCATACAAAATATTAAATGCAGAAAGAAATCAGACTGCTTTGGATAAAAAAAAAAGTTAATTTTCTTATCAGGCAGCTAAAGTTAAGTAAAACCATATGTTAGAACTCTTAGTAGCTGTGGTTACTTGGCTGGAAAAGGAACCGCCTGCCAGCAGCGGCTGAACATTGAAAGGTTTTGCATGAGAGAGACTGTCACTGGGCAAAGACAGAGCTGCCATTCAAGTGCCCAGTTCAGTGCAGGTTTACTCAAGCGCCTTCGCAGCATATAAACTAGAGGGGAAATAACAGAGCAGCTTCCAAAAAATGGGACCAGAGGAAAGTGGTTTCCCTGAAAGGATAGGCTCAACCCAGATCACCCAAAGGAAAACCTTGATTTCAGCAACAAGCTCTGTAGACATGTAAAAACACACTCTCGCACACACAGTCCGAAATGTCTCGTTAAGTAGAGGAATCATTCCTTTCATTTCTCCCTGTTCATTTTCTTTCTTAAGCAGGGTGAGAGAACATGACTTCTGCTGCTCATTTTCCTGCACAACACTATGAAAACTGTGCAGCCAAGAGAAAACACTGCAGAAGAGCTAGCAGGAGCTTCCCTGCTCTAACCATCAGCTGAGATCAATGTAAGAGAGAGAACACGTGCACAACTCAAGAAAATATGCATTTGTGTTTTCAAAGCGTCAGAGAATTCCAAATTGTTCTGCTACTGGAAAATGTCACCTTGTAAGCAATTGGTTCTCATGCAGTCATTCACTTCTAAAAGAATAAAATCCTGACATCCTTTTATTCGTTAGCCATTCAAAAAGACTCATTTCAATTGCAGCACACAAAACAACTAATTTGCAAAAATCTCTGCTCTGTTCAAGCAAGAGAATAAATTATGTTTTGTGTCACGTGTAAATGAGACTATAGAAACTAGACTCCTCCTATAAAAGCCTCTTCCACAAACATTAACACCTCTTCCTGCTCATCTCTTTCTTTTTAATAAATGTAATTGTTCTAAGGGAAAGATTCAACCCTTTTGTTGCAGCTACTCTTCTCCAGGGTGATAAAACATTACTGCTTCAGATGCACCTTCTCATTATGTTAGAAGACATTTGTTTGGACTGACACTGTATAAACACGTTCTTGGAATAATATATTACACCAGTGTAATACCACTCTTTAATTTGCCTTAGTCCAATTATAACCAATGTCATAGAAATGAACTGAAAATCAGCAGACCAGCTCCCTAACCAGTAAAAAGGTATTTGAGCTTCATCAATTGGTAAATTCTCCCCGTCTGTAAAGTTGTTACATTGTTTTCCATTTTTGAAAAATATATTTTCAAAATACATTTCATCAATTTATGATCATATCTGATACCTCAATTGGAAAAGGTCAGAGCTGCAAGTTTTCTTTTTGGTTGAAATCCCAGAAGGATGCTATTTTTTTGTAATTATTTTAATTGCAGCTGCTGAGAACAGCTTCAGAATTTTGACTTGTATTTTATTTTCAGGAAGTTTCTTGTTCTCCATCTTGCTGTTTCTGACTTGCTACTTATTTTCACCTTATGTTCTTTTTTTCTTTTCAGCAGTAACAGTAAAAACCTGATGAATCTATTCTCGTTTCTGGAATTAAATTACACAAGGACTCAAAAGACACTTTTACATTCAATGAAAAAATGGCAAGATGTGCCATGGGGGAAATAAAACATAGCAGGAATAACGTTGCTCACTTGTTCATTTGTTGAAGCTGACAAATATTGTATAGGTGTGTAAAGCATAGCATACAAAACTTCACACTGTATGTTTTTGAGCTATGATAAAATGTATTTTTCCTGTGCGTTTCCTGATATTTCTTCAAAAACTATTTAATGACAAAACAAATTCAAGGATGTTATGCTATCAAGCCACTAAAATATATTGAAATGCTGAATTTTAGAAACAGATGATGTAATTTACTTTCATGCCTTGTCCTATATAGCCATATTAATATTTTTTTGATACCTCACTGAAGTAAGCTTTAAGTAATGTCTTTTATCCCCAGATGGCTAATTTATTGTTATGTCTGTGGAAGAATGTTATCATCACTGTAATTGCATGAAGATTACAGTGTGATTAAACAAAAGGATAATAGCAACTCCAGATCCCTCAGACAACCCATGAAAGTCAAATACCTTAATGGGTTGTCAAGATCAGTGTAAATATGAACCAATATCTCAAGGTATTTTATAATTTTTTTTCAGCCTTCTGGGGAAAATTAATTAGAGATGGATTATACATTGTTTTTGGCTTTGCTTTTGCTTGACTAGATTGAATGCACCAACTCACTTCTTCTTTCAGATTGAAAAGTGGGCTATTTGAAAGCTAAACCCCAGAAGGCAGAAGTCTAACACTTCTTAATTGCATAACCTTACAATGACTTCTTGTGTGTCTGTGCATGAGAGAAGAAAAGCCAGCCAGAATCCTCATACTTTGGGCAGTACTTATGTGTTATCTTATGTAGATATTTAAAGGCCAGAAGATTAGTTTTTCACCATTATTTCCCCCCACCCACCCCCGCTTTGTTAAAACTGAAAGCATTATCTGGAAAAACTGAGAATGTGCAATGTATGTCATTGAGTAAGTGCCAATAAGTTTCCTAGCTTGCTGTAGTTTCCCTGCTACTCATGGCTGTTGTGACCTGTTGGACTGTGACCCATTCTGATGAATATCCTACTCAACTCAGCAACGGGATTTAGGGAATTATGTATCATGAAACTCTTCTAGTAGAGGTTCTTCTTCTGACATGCCACAAGACGTCCCTTGTCAGGAGGCTGGTAGATATCACTAGGAAGAGTACGGGAGCAAGAGAAGCACTTTTGAGTAAGGACACTGTGATAGGCTGCAAATTTAATTGTAATAGAAGTATCCGTTCGCATACTTTTAATAACTCTAAACTGTGAACGCTCTCAAGTTCAGGAGAAACAAACCCAAAGGTTATTTAGAGTCTAATGACTTGTATCAGCTCCTCTCTGATCAGGCACATACTTCCCCAGAGAAAATTCTTGGACAGAGGCATGAAATACAGTATCTACTATTGCTATGCGATAGCTCCCAAGTGCCTCTCGTCTCAGGCCAAACAAAGACCAGTGCAGTTCCTAGACAGGCCGGAACCGGAGAAAAGAGGTTGGTGGGAGGATTATCTCTCTTGGGCCAAATATCTTAGCAGCTGTGTCATTGCAGTAACCTCGGCGCTGCTAAATCCTAGGAGGAGGCTTCAATAGAGTTTTTTTTTTGGAAATCTAATTTTGCAGTCTATTTCTGACATAAGTAGCTCTTCTACTGGTTGAGTAAAATATCCTCATGCCTGAACAGCTCTTGTCATCAATAAAACATTTTGGATGGAACTGAGGAAAATGTTTTTTTAATGTTTGGAACCATTAAATAAAAAAAAGTTTCATCTTTGAATCAAACTGTTACAATATCCATACAGAATTTTTTCTTTCGCTGCGGTGTCTCTCTCCTCCTATATTGCCACAGAGTCTAATAAAATAGCTTTCACAAGCTCCTCGCCTTGTTTATTCTCCTTTTCCTTCTAATTTTTAAAGCTAATTCTTAGCTGGATAAATCACATGAAATGTGAATCACCTGAATCGTGTGAATTTAACAAAAAATGAAAGACTTTCAGGTTATGATGAAATCATTATTCTCCAAAATTTAAAAACATTCAGTAAGGAAAAGAATGATGTAATTTAGAAAATATGCTGAATGGCATCAAACTGGGCAAAGGAAAACAATGTTGCAGAAGAAGAAAAGATTATTTTTTAGATTTTAAAAAGTTTGCTTAAAATTTATGCATAACAAAGAAACTTTGCTGAATGTCTGGTTTCTACTGTAGTAGATAAATGTTATTTGAAATATAACTTTAGGATTATTAAGTATTATTAAGATTATTAAATATAGGGTTAATTCCACACCCATTACATAATGCTATTTTATTACTTGTATTAATCTTTCCTAAACTACTAAAGCTAATCCCATGTACATAACATTCACATACTTCTATCCATGTAAAACAGCATCCTACAGCATGTCAGGGAAGACCACAGAGGCTAGCAAGCATCATCAGAGAAGTTTCAGAGAAACCATTAAACTACATTTGACAGCTATACACAAAAACTAACGCTGAAATAACATGTTTTTTAAGCTAACAGGAATTTTTCAGAAGAGACTTTAGCTCTGTGTTCTTCTACTGCAAACATCCTGCCATAGCTACATGCCCTCCAGTTCCTTGTTTGCCCACCACATTTGTTTGTGCCAGACACAGAGCTCAGAGAGGGGAGGCAGTTTGGGTTTGACTCAAGCAGGACTAGTCAGCAGTGAATATACAGATCAAAACAAGGTAGAAGCTGGTACATGTTCATGGCCAGCTTGGCCTTCAGGGGAGCAAGGTCATGTGTGTCTATTCTCAAAGAGGTTCTTGTTCACGTATGTTTCTCAGTTGAAGGTTGGGTGTACATACTACCCTGGTCTCTAGTTCAACTATGCATCCCCTCCCGAGAGGACTTCACCCTGATGACCAGAACTGGATACACCACTTACTGGACAAGTTATTTCCCCGCTTTGTGAACTACTGTGGCATAATGCTTTGGATGACGAATCTCTACCTTAGGTCAAAAACAAACAAACAAGCCCCAACCCAAACCAAAATAAACAATTTTGATGAAAATCAAGTTGCTGGTCTAACTGCACTAGACAAAGGTTGTGTAGGCAGGGTGGGGGCAAGAGGGGGTGGAGAGCTGAAGAGGAATGGACAGCAAGCAGGGGAAACCAATACTCGACCAGAGTTCTAAGAGACACATCACATCCTGAAGTCAAAACCACCAATTTTGGGCTCATCCTTGAGTTGCCTCTGTTATCCATTCATTACCTCACTATCAGTTCAGGCTACATTCTTCAGCTGTCAAGTGCATCTATGAAAATATCTGGCTTAGAGCGACACAAGGAGAAAGAAACAGAGAACAGGCAAAAACATAAGTGGGGAAAAACTAGAATATATTAGTCTCAGTGCTTAGAGTTTGGGAATTAAGTCACATTAGCTCTGGTATCATCAGTAATTCCCTTGTGTTTCCTCTCTTTTGCTGCATTAGTTTACATTAAGGCAAATTACATTACATGAAAGCACTGTATTCATCTGTACTTCAAAGCATACAAACAAAAATTCAGCAGATAGGTGGGGAAATGGACCAATTTCCCTCTGATAAAGGCAAATGTTGCCTGGATAAAGTGTCCCTTTATTTATTTTTTTTACAGAATATCAGTACTAAACACCTTCATGAGAAATGTGGATATTCACACACAACTGAGTAACAGACAATGAGGATGGGAAGAGCAAAATGTCTTTCTCAGTGCCTGTTAATAGAGAAAGATATTCACTCAGAGACAGAAAGATGCAATTTTCTCTCTAAGAAAGTACCTTAACGAAGTTCCCATAAAGGTGTCAGGACAACCTGTAGTGTCAAACTGGGTAACTACAGTCTCTCATCAGATGAATTCTTTTAATCAGAGAAAGAGTTTTCCACATCTTCCTGTTCATACAGGAACCATGCTGTATCACAGTTCCAAGTCCAAGGTTTTAATAATCTGACCGAAAAGGATTAATGGAAAACAATTATTCAATACCAGTTTGGACCAGTTGATGACCATTTTCTGCCCTGGGAATCATACTAGCCTCAACTTTGAACACAAAGACTGGAGTGAAAGTAAGAGCTGTATGGATGCAACTTTAAAAATAGTGTTTGTGTGTGTGAATAAGGGCTCTAAAAGAAAGAGGGAAAGGATTTCTCGTATGGTCATAAAAAGAAAAAAAATGGAAAAATCTTTGGTTGCAATTCAAATAATGTTTTAAAAGTGTGGGTTGCCCCTTAAAGAAAAAGAACCTTGGCAGGGGTGAGCCTGTGTTGTTGTGCATGCAGAGAGTTAGGATCACAAGGGAATTAATCCTTCCTTCTGAAGACCTCAGACCTGTAATAACCCATTTGTTTCATGCAGTCAGAGTATGCAGACAGGCCATGGCTGGGCAGTTGGTGGCATGTAGCTGTGATGCTCAAAGTTCACGTGTCAAAGGCATAAAAAGCCAACAGTAGGAAGCTGATTTGCCTGCAGTCACTGCAGACCCCTTTAGTACATACAGTTCTGCCAAGGCTCTTTGGCTCTTTTCGTCACATAAGAAGTAAACGGAAAATGCTTTTAGCCTAAACTAGACCAGAAATTAATTTAAAAGGGCTCAGAACTTAAGTTACAATATTGTTCTGCTTTGTGGAAGACATATCATGCAACACACACTTCGCTCTGATGATAAATGGTGGTCATTTAATCATATGGTAAGCTACAAGCAGCAGTGGGATATCCGTGGTAAATACCATGTAATTACAGGGTACATAAACAGTGATCTCTGCCTCCTAAACCAAAGTGCAGGTTACAACATAATTATGTTTAGACTTACTAAAAGTAATCATCCCATGCAGCTGGATGGTATTTGCCAAGAAAAAGCCATTTAGGTTCTGCCCAAAGAAAACACGTTCATTTCTTTCAACTTTAGGAGCTGGTGAAGAATAACTGTAACCCCATGACTGATCACCCATCCAAAAGATAAAAGTTATGGCAGGAAAGCTAGAAGACTGCCCTTAATGTATGAAGCCTCAGACAGACATTAGCTATAATGAACATAAGGCTGTTTCATTGTGCTGTAGTAGAAAATGTCTGTATGTCACGTAGACACAATAGGCTGCTCTTCCCATCAGATGACAGCTATAGAAGAGCGGTGACATTTTTTTCCACGAGCACTTTACTCACTTTCTTTTGAATGAATATCAAAATGCAGCTTATGGATTAAACCATCAAGATGCAAGAAGAAAATCTTGCTTCCTGTGAAATCTCAGAAGGCAAAATATAGTCCTGTTTACATTCTGTTATTTTTTAAAGAAATTAAGTTCCTCAAAGATTAAATTCAGTAAGCACGCACAGGCAGATGCGGGAACAAAACTGCTTTCAGCTACCACCTGCACTCACAGTTGTTTTCATTGTTGGAGGTTATGAATGGCAGAAGAGGGAAAATGGAGACCCACAAATTTTTTTACTTCATTCAGCTTTTACAAAAAAATGCAGGTTCTATTTATTTCCCTTGAAAGCTTATAGACATATGGCTTGGCAACCTTCTGACTGCCATGGCTTCATTAGGGAGCTTATTATTACTTTTACTCCTGTTCAAATTTTATGCTCAAAAAGCTGCTGCTTTCACATGTTGCCATCAGTATGGCAAGTCATTCATGGCTATAGCGAAACAAATTGTCTTTCCTGCATGCCACACCGAGTCAACAACAAGACAATCAGAAAATTAGCCAGCATTCCTGTGAGTTGGAGATTGAGCAAGAGGGCTGTGGACTGGATTTAAAAGATTGTAGGCCAGGCAAGGAGGCAGACATGAATATCATCTCCAAGTGACTCAAAACAACAAGGCAGTGCTGCACACATTGCAGCACACCCAGAGATAACAAGTGGAAAAAACCAACAGCTTGGAGGTGCAACACCCTGGAAATTACTCCTGCAGACTCATATTAGCAAAGCTTACAAGGAGGGGGGAAAAAAAAAAAAAAAAAGGCAGAATAAGGTCACACTAATACTACAGTAGACTAACAGTTCCTCACGCTTCTTGGGCAAACTGCCTCTTGACTTTGCAATATGAGTTTCTGAAAAGGGTTTTTCCCACACAAACCATACTACTGTGTGTTGCTACTGCTCTCATAAGGAAGATTAAAGAGTTTATTTGTAATATTATTATTTATTTGTCCTGTGCACAGCAATATTAGAATATTTGTTATACATACCTGTTTACAGCCATAGCTATCCTCATGATAGCAAGAATTGACTTATTGTATAATATAAAAAATATTAAAAAATTACTTTTGTCAAATCATATACAGAAATTGAAGCCATATTTACCGATGTCAGATTTCAATGACCATAGAAAACCGTGAACCAAGTGGTCGAAAAAGCTAATTGAGTATGTTATAAATATTCCTTCTTTGAGGAACTTAATTCTTCAGAGTACATGATTTCACTTGTTAAGGTGCATACACCATTATTTCTTAAAAGATTTAAGAGGTCCACCCTGAGTATAGAGTTGGGTCAGTTAGACAACAAAAAAATTTTCAATGTTGAACATCAGTGCTACACATTCTTTGAAAATCTGCTCACACAACTGGGTGTCCATCCTTTTTGGTTTGGGGACTCAGTTGCAATGGTCCGTCCTCACCATTACACGACACCATGCTCTCCAGTGATATCTGGACTACTTGATTTTAAAAGCCTCCCCTTTAAGGGAGTTCTTGCAGCAGTTCTCTCTTAGACGTTTTTGGTCTGATGGGACTGCAATGATTTCACTAGCATAGGAAACTAATAAGAATTGCAGTGCATAACTTGACCAGGCTCTTTCCCCAGAGGAGTGAATCTACTTGTCTGGACTAAGTTATTTTACATCTTCCCTCGATAGTCTCTCTGGCTTATCAGGCCAATACTTAATGGTTATGATTTTAAAAAATTCACCGTGGACGTACAGGTATAAAAAAATCAATTATAATTTGTTCTGACTAGAAATACATATGGTAAAATGAAGCAGGAGGAACCAGCTTGTACCCCCCATAACTAACTATACCATGTGTACATGTAGTGCAAGTCACAGCTAGCAGTAACGAAGATTTTGTAACAGAGTCTATGTTAAGGCCCCCTGGAGATTTGATTCATCTGGAAGTGTAAAGAAGTGATAGCTAGTACAAGGGGTAGTGCAATCCTGTGTTTGGTTATTGCCCTCCCACACTGGTACTATCTGTTCCCTTTTAATAATGCAAACATTGAATAAGACATTTCAGAAAAACAGGATCCTGACAAGGGGTCAGACAGCTCCATCTGCTCTGCTGCCATAGGTCAATCACTACTGCAGCGAGTAGTGAAGTTCTAGTGATTCCTGACATTGCCAGAGCACAGCTTTCCAAGATCAGTGACCGCTGATGAGGAAGGCAACACCACAAATGATCAAGCGCAGCACAGGGGCTTTGTTGATCTTAACAGACCTAGCATCATGTGCATCCTGACTTTCTTGAACGGTATCAGTCAGGAAGGCGTTGTGGAAGATAATGATGCCATGAAACTTTCTACATCAATCAAAGTATCAGAAGGAAAACTTTTGAGTGTGATTTACACTGGCGTACACTGTGATAGAATAATAGTTTTTCTTGGCAGAGAAGACAATGGTTGGGACATGTCCAATCAAGTCCTGTTGATTGGACACACTGAGAAAGCAATTCAGTGAAACCCACTATGGTCACCTACATTTCTATTACTCAGTGATAATACTGGACTAGAGGGCTGAAGGATATCACCTCCTGAACTACACTGGGCTTGTTGCCTCTTTTGCACTAAGATATCCAGCTCAAGGAAAAGCAGTCTCCAAACGGTCACATAAACTCTCTTCTCCTGTCACGTGAAACACTGCATAAGAGGTAAGTTAAACAGTGATTTTCAAGAACATTCATATTTCTGTCTCTAAATTCTCCCTTCACTGACCATCTTCCTCTATTTGCAGATGAACTTTTAATTACAGCTTGTTACTCTTTGCACGAACTCCGGCATTATGCAGAATGGGCACCACCACACACAAAAAAATGACTGCTGTGGATTTCTGCCGATGTGACTGATGGGACTTACATTGATTCTACCTGTGTATGCTCAAGCAAATACTGTTAAGATGCCAACTAGGACCAGTGAAGCCCTCAATGCAGGAAAGCTTGATACACATACACCATTGTATGACTGCAACTATGTACAGATACATGTTGCTGCTGCTTTTCCTTCCGCAACTGCCCAAAGGAATGGCTGAAACAGGATGGCTCTGGCAGTGGCCAATCCTGAAGAGCAGCCATCCAGTCACCAGTGCACCACGGCTGATTGCTTTATCTGAAGCTGTTTGCTGAAATGATGGTTGGTATCAGAAGTGAAGTCTTCACCTTTCCTACCTGCTTGGGGAAACTGCCTTGAAATCTCCATCACAGAACAAGACTGCCTTTCCTTTGTGTACAGTATGGATGGCTGGCACCAGGTCCTTGGCTTACATGAAAATAAAAGCCCACTATGTGTTTATAATCTTGAAAGGAGTTGTGACCAATCTTTATGCCACAGTCTTTTTCCCTTCAAGGCTAGACTGACAATTCCCCATTGAAATTCAACTTCTCAGTTCTTTAGCTTGTTTAATGAACACACCAAGGTGATGTAAACCCACATCATCACCCAATGTACTGTGTCTTACCACTTTATCTGCTTTCACATCCCTCCTACCACGGACAGAAAACTAAGCCAGCAAAAATACCAAAAGAAAAGCTTCATTACTCCACTTCACTGTATTGCAGCACAAGCACTTTTGCTATCCCAAGGACAGTGCCCTAAAGGTAGCAGGCAGGGTCAGCAGCAAGTGAAACTGTTTCTTTTCTTCGCTATGTAGGCTTATGCCAATTCAAGGTCTCTATGATCTTCCAGCCTTAGACAAGTCGGTATGAATAACGCTACTTTGAAAATCTCTCAAGCGTTAACCTACTCCCTCTCAAATTTCTAATATTTTTGGCCATCTAACAAAAAATTTACTTCTGCAAGTGTAAAGTAAGTGTGAATCTGCTAGTTAGACTTTACCTGTTTTTCTTCAGCTCTATGATGGAGATGACTGAATTACCTCTTCCTGAACTGAAATTACAAGCCTGCAGGTCTGGGACAGCTAAAAAACCTTTCTCAACAGTGACTGAAAGACAATTCTGACAATAGAAGAGACATGCCCTAGAGATAGATTTTCTTCTCATTTGCAAATACACAGATTCAGTGATGAGGCGTGAGGAAGCAATCACATGGTATGAAATTTTGGGACTTGAATGTTTAACATTAGATCAACCACAAAAAAAAAAAAACAAACAACCCACAAAACCAACAAAATTTAAGAAGTAATTATGATTATAACAAGATACTTAAAACCACTCAAACAGAAAACCTAGAAAGGATCATAAATCTGTCTTTCATTAGATATGTTTATGGCAGAAAACATGTTGGTTCTTAAGAAATCATAGCCCCAGAGTTTATTTCAGCTTTTGAAAACTCATTAAACTCCACCATATTGAAACCAATGTCTTATAAATTTGACTTATATGAATGCCAAGCCATTTCTCAATAGAAAAAAATGGAGTTGTGCCTCTTTAATTCTAGTCACTTAATATTAGAAACAGTAGAAGGACCAAACTCCATTAAAAATATCTATTGAAATAAGACTGATGAATTTACAAGATGGAATCACATAAAGAGGGAACTCAACGTTCAATTTATGTTAAGTATCAAGACTAAATTTTAATGCAGGTTTTAATATACTCATGAAAATATTTTTTCATAAAATAAATACATATTATTTACAGTGAAGCTTATAAGCAACCCATACATTTGATGAGTAAATATAATGCTTCAGTTATTCAGCAAAGGCTGGTAACACAATCAAATGAAAAGCCTAAAGGACTGATTTTTCTACCAGCTACAGAGATGGCTTTTCACATTTAGCAAATTATGGAAGTATTTAAGGTCTTAAGCCTGGAAAGGCTTGAAGGAATATTAATACCTATTGAGTTCACTCAATATTTAGGGTGCTTGCAGTGTACAAAAGGGCTAATGGTTTTGACATAAAGTCTAGTTTTCCACCTACACATTTTTTCTAACCAAGGATAACACCTATTTATGTACCTCCTGCCAATATTACCTTAGCACTCAAGGAAGGTCCAGCTACCATTCAGCCACAAACGGAAACTCAGATTTAGAATTCTACACGCTGAAATTACTACCTTAAAAGTCAGTGGAGATATCTGGGAGCATTGATTCAGGGTGGCCCTACAACCATAATGAGACATTCACATGCAGTCCTCTTGGAAGTCAAATATCATCTTCAGCACGAGTGGATGAATTTCATGGACAGTGATCACCATTTTGTTGAACAGCCTCAAAGAAAAAAATTCAGCCACACCTAGGGACTTTCTCTGCCTCAGGCTGCTTCCATGCCTTCTATCCAACCACAAGAGAGAAACTGTATTTACACCTCTGGCAGGTGGAAATCTTACATTCACTTAAGCACAAGAGAGGAAATCCTTGCAGACTTGGCACCAGCTGCTCTCCCAGCACCTTTACAGATTGCAGAGGGGGAAGGGGCCTGGTCTGACAAGGGAATCCTTGAAGAGGGTAAGAGACATCTATCTGAGAAGGCTAAATTCAGTGCTCTGAATTGCCTCTTTCATCCCATTGACTACGTAAGTAAATACGTGTTTTAATTGAAAGAATGTTCCATCTTTCTTGCCATGTCTCCTCTTTCACCTTTCCTTCCACCTTCAGAGAGAAAAGGAGAGCTTTTATTGCACAAAGGTTACTGCTTCTTTAAAAAACACAAGAACAAAAACAATCTTTTGTCCACTGTATTTAACTGAAGATCTATAAAGCTCAGATCATGTATCTAGATATTAGGTAGAAAAGATATCCTGTAAAAACTTTTGTTTGTCATGTTTACACTATTGTTAGCTAGACAGCAACTCTATAATGCCACTGATTAGTCCTTTCTTCTTCTCTAAATATTTATTGAAATGAGCAGAGAACGTATTTAAAAGAATCAATACAGACAAGTCATTAAAGATGGCAGGCTAATTTGTGCAAAAGGAAGGTTCTACCTCTCTTTCTAGAATTAAAGCTGACAAACGGTTTTCCTTACTTCATCTTACTTAATCTCACTTCCTATGGCTGTTTTTCATAGAGATTGCACTAGTCAGCCTGTACGTGGGTTTTACAGATTCATATATTTGCTTCTATTACCATTGCTTTGGTTTCTAGTTCTGTTTCTCCCTTGTTAACTGTTTTTAAATATGAGTGCTTTTTGTGAAGATCAGGATTATCAGAAGTCCACGTGAACAGTAAACAGTGAAGCAGCACTTCTACTGAAACATCACTTATTTTCTCTTCAGTTCAACATAATTCACTTTCAAAGCAGAGCTGCCCAGTCAAAAATATTTCTGCAGTGACAAATTGTTTTCAGCCACCTTTTAATTGGGAATGTGTCATTTGCTTGGTTTTGCACATTTCATCCTCTTATGTGATGTGTGAGTTATGCCCTTTCACTTGACCTGCAAATTAATAAGCTAGGAAAACTCATACGTTGTAGAACAAATACCAATATCAACTAATAGGAGCTCTTCTTGGGTGAAGCCCAAATGAAACTGCTGTGTGATACTTTTTTTTTTTTAAGGCTAGAGGACAAAATGTAAATACTACAATACTACATAACATGAATAAGCCAATCTAAGCAAACAACTTTAGACCTGATGGATACGACTTTTAGAGAAGCATCTATTTTGACAGAGCTCGCACTGATACAGCTGGTTCCTAAGACAGTACGGCTGAGCTCCCACTGAGTTAGTAATGTGAAATATAATGCACAAGTTCTTCTGTCCCATGTTAACAAGAAAGTTCTAATGAAATCTATTTTAATCAGTGAAAAATTTCCTTCCTGGACATCCCAGATCCAGTTTTGCCAAGACTCTAACAAAAAATAAAAGCTGGAATCTCACTGGCACTTACTATGGAGAAATGACATGTTTTGGTCTAAACTAGCCCATCGTGACATCAGTGCTTCATTTCCATGAGACTGCAAAGGAAAATTGGTCTTTTTTCCATAATTCCATCTAAATTTCATACAGAAAACTGGCTTGTTCATGCTGTGTTTATAGAGACTCCTTGGGAAAATCTGCATATGTGCATACATTTTTTATTCATAGCAGATAGTATCCACTTTTAGCAAAACTGACTGCACAGAAAGAACACAGGGCCAAAGTAATATTTGACTTATTTAACTAACGCAGTTCTTGTGTGCAACTCTTTACTGGATCTACACCCTTTATTGTTATACATAGTCAACCAAACATTTTCCTAACGAGGTGCCAGAAAATAAATTTCTCAGCTGATCTTTTGATACCTTAATAAATGTTGGCAGGCTCTTTCACGGGCACCCCCTTGCCGTGGGGAAAGAGCTTGCGTGCCCTTGCGAAGTTGAGAGCTATGCTGGTGGTGGCATATGCCTCCGGTAGGGTCTCCCAAGCCTGACAAGTCTCAACTGAAGGGTCAGACAAAGTGTGTCCACGGGCAGGATGGGCTCACTAGCCTTCGGGCAACCATCCTAGGAGAAGGACAACTCTAACTCCAAACCCGGGCAGATGGAGCTCGATTAGCCCTGTAAGGCCATCCATCTAAGAGAAGGATACTCTAACCAAACCTACGACCTGAGGACTTCGCTGTCACCGTCCAAGCTCACTAGGCCCTGTCAGATGAACCTCAGGTGTAAAGGGTGGGGCCAGTCTCGCGCACGCTGCGCCTCACCTAAAAAAAAAAATCCACTGCGCAGGCTTGAAGGGTGTACTCACATTTGCAAAGCCCTGTAGCGACAGGCAAGGGACGAAACGGCAGGTGGAAAGATGTCACTGGAAGCCGCAGACCCAACCCTGCATGCAGGCGGTTCAGGACATTGGTCGCTTGAGACTGACCCGGGAGATGACAGTCTCGTTCGGCAGCATCCTGAATGACCAAGCAGCCTTTTTCAAGGAGAGCACTGCTTGCTCCACATGGAGAGGGGCCTAGAAAAGGTGGCCTAACCAAAGCTCATCTCCCTTCCAATCCGGTTGGCTAGCCGCGGCCAACGGACATCTTCTTCTGCGGTCAACCAAAGACAAAGAGACAAAGGCATACACCTGCCTCCAAAGGTGTGTCCAGATTGACACTCGCATGTTGGAACATCAGAACCATGCTCGATACAGCAGACAGTGGGCGTCCTGAACGCCGTTCTGCTATAATTGCTCACGAACTGTCACGACTCAACATCGACATTGCTGCTCTCAGTGAAGTTCGCCTTCATGAGGAAGGCAGCCTTAAAGAACATGGTGCCGGCTACACACTGTATTGGTCAGGCAAACCCAAAACCGAAAGTCATCATTCCGGAGTTGGCTTCATGATTAAAAACTCCATCGCCTCTAAACTTGAAAATTTGCCAACAGGTCATTCCGATCGCATTATCTCCTTACGCCTCCCGCTACACAACAAGCAACATGTTGTTCTCTTCAGCGTATATGCCCCAACTCTCCAAGCTGACCCTACAGAAAAAGACAAATTCTACACCGATCTGCGCCGCCTTACTCAAAAGGTTCCTGCAGATGATAAGATCATAATCCTTGGTGACTTCAACGCCCGAGTAGGTAAGAACTCTGAAGCCTGGAAAGGAGTACTAGGCAAGCATGGAGTTGGAAACTGCAATGACAACGGTCGCCTCTTGCTAGAGTTTTGTGCTGAGCAGCAGCTTACCATCACCAACACTATCTTCCAGCAGAAAGACAGCCTGAAGACAACCTGGATGCATCCTCGATCGAAACACTGGTACCTCATTGACTATATCTTAATGCGCCAGAGAAACGTTCGCGATGTCTGTCACACCCGAGTGATGCCTAGTGCAGAATGTCAAACAGACCACCGCCTTGTGCGCTGCAAACTTAACCTCCACTTTAAGCCCAAACCTAAGAGGGGCGGCATTCTGAGGAGGAGGCTCAAAGTTAACAATCTTCAAACAGCTGCAGTGAGAGACAGCTTCCAGGCAAACCTTCAAACTAGGCTTGAAGACCATCCCATAGACTCTTCTCCTGAAGCGCTTTGGCAACATATTAAAAATAGCATCCTGCAGTCCTCTGAAGAATTCTTAGGGTTCTCCACAAAGAAAAACAAAGACTGGTTTGATGAAAACAATCCAGAGATCCAGGAATTGCTGGCAAAGAAGAGATCTGCTCACCAAGCACACCTCGCTCAGCCATCTTGCCATGTAAGAAAAGCAGCCTTTCGTCTTGCATGCAGTAAACTCCAACAGAAACTTCGAGACATCCAGAACAAGTGGTGGCTCAACCTAGCAGAAAAGACTCAACTATGCGCAGATTTGGGCGACCACAGAGGATTCTATGAGGCTCTGAAAGCAGTGTACGGACCCACACACCAAGTTCAAAGCCCCCTACTCAGCGCAGATGGCCAAACGCTTCTCATGGATAAAACCTCCATCCTGAATCGATGGTCTGAACACTTTCAAACTCTCTTCAGTGCCAGCCGTGTAGTCCAAGACTCAGGAATCCAGCTCATCCCAAAACAAACGGTGAAAAATGAACTGGATATAGCCCCTACTATGGGAGAGACCCTTAAGGCCATACAGCAGATGAAAACCGGCAAGGCAGCTGGGGTCGACGGAATCCCACCTGAAATCTGGAAACATGGAGGCCAAACGCTCCATGCTAAATTTCATGAGCTAGTTGTGCGCTGTTGGGAACAAGGCGAACTACCACCAGATCTCCGTGATGCAATCATCATCACCCTGTACAAGAAAAAAGGAGTCAAGTCAGACTGCTCAAACTACCGAGGCATAACTCTGCTCTCCATTGCTGGAAAAATTCTCGCAAGAATACTATTGAACAGATTGGTACCCGCTATCGCAGAAGAACTTCTACCTGAAAGTCAGTGTGGTTTCAGAGCCAACAGAAGTACCACAGACATGGTATTCGTCCTTAGACAACTGCAAGAAAAGTGTAGGGAACAGAACAAGGGTCTCTATGTAACTTTCATTGATCTCACCAAAGCCTTTGACACTGTGAGCAGAAAAGGTCTGTGGCAGATCTTGGAACGATTAGGATGTCCCCCCAAGTTCCTCAAAATGATTATCCTGTTACATGAGGGGCAGCGCGGCCAAGTCAGATATGGCGACGTGCTCTCTGAGCCCTTCCCAATAGCCAATGGTGTGAAACAAGGTTGCGTTCTCGCACCAACTTTATTCACAGTTTTCTTCAGCACGATGCTCCAAAGGGCCACGGCAGACCTCGACGAACAAGACGGCATTTATACCCGATATCGTACCGATGGGAGCCTTTTCAACCTAAGGCGACTGAAGGCCCACACCAAGACCCTGAATCACCTTGTCCGCGAGCTGCTTTTTGCTGACGATGCTGCCCTTGTTGCCCACACAGAAGCAGCTCTGCAGCGCTTAACATCCTGCTTTGCAGAGGCGGCTGAGCTTTTTGGGCTGGAAGTCAGCTTGAAGAAGACAGTAGTTCTCTACCAACCAGCACCACAAGATGATTGCCATCATCCCCACATCACCATTGGCGAGTCAGAGCTTCAGTCAGGCCAGCAGTTCAGCTATCTGGGTAGCATCATCTCCTCAGATGCCACGATCGACAAAGAGATAGACAACAGAATAGCAAAGGCAAACAGAGCTTTTGGAAAACTCCATAAAAGAGTCTGGTGCAATAAACACCTGAAGAAAAGTACAAAGATCAGTGTCTACAGAGCCGTGGTACTGCCTACTCTTCTGTACGGGTCTGAATCATGGGTCATCTACCGCCACCATCTGCGACTCCTCGAACGCTTCCATCAGCGCTGCCTCCGCACAATCCTAAACATCCACTGGACTGACTACGTGACTAACGTTGCTGTCCTTGAACAGGCAGACGTCACCAGTATTGAGGCCATGTTGCTGAAAACGCAGCTGCGTTGGGCAGGGCACGTCTCCAGGATGGCAGATCACCGCCTCCCTAAGATCGTGTTCTATGGTGAACTTGCCACCGGCTGCCGCAAGAGAAGAGCTCCAAAGAGGAGATATAAGGACTCCCTGAAACAACACCTCAGCCTAGGCCATATTGACCACCATCAGTGGTCCACCCTGGCCTCCAATCGGGAGATTTGGAGACACACCATACATAACGCTGCTGTCTCCTTTGAGAGCACGCGTAGAATCAGGCTCGAGGAGAAAAGACAGCGCAGAAAGAACCGTGCCTCGACTATACCACCCAAGGAGACCCTCCGGTGTGCTCTTTGCAACCGGTCTTGCCTATCCCACATTGGCCTTTTGAGCCATCAGCGCGCTTGCAATAAGCGTGGGCAAAGCCCTTCCCAAATCTTCGTCCGCGAAGCCAAGCCATGATGATGATGAAATGTTGGCAGGATTTACCAAAGTATTTCCTGCTTTTCCTTCCTTTTACTGCTGATGAAGAAAGGAATTTAAGATACCAATGCTGCAGGTTTAGCCCTTTGCATGGTATTGTTCACTACTCAGTTACATATGTTGAATATTTAATCTTGACTTTTCACTGCTGCTGATCTGCTTGTGCTCAGAGAGAATTTTCCCCGTTACTGTCAGTTCTCAACATATCACAATTCAAAGTCTTTTGCTTTGTCATCCTCCTTAATCTGAGCAGGTCTTTCCTGATGCCCTTGCATTGGTCTTTTAAGTATTTAAACTTTATCACCAAGTCCTCTCTTTCTGAAGGCTGCATACTTTCAATACTTTGGGTCTTTCCCCATGAAATAGGCTTTTTGATCTCCATGTTAGAATTGTACCCTTTTCTGCAACTAACTTTCTGCGAGAATTTTAATACTTTTTCTGAATTTCAGTGCTTAATTTTAACTATCTATTTCTAACTGAGGGATTTTTGCAAAAAGAGTATGGCAAGGGATTCTGTACCTAACAAAGCAACTCTTAACTAATTATCTGTGTTATGCACCCTGCATACTTCACCAAATTTTTTGCAGCAGCATAACACAGTGAATTGTTTTCTACAACATTTAATGCCTATTTCTTTTCTTGTTTCAAGCACGATACTGAAGTTAGTGAGAACACCAGAGGACTACTAGCTCACATAAGCCACTTTTAGCTGCTGCCCCAAATACATGTCCAATTGCTGTGTATTTTCCTGTCCTAAGTGTCCTGCTGATGACATTTTCCATCTTGCATATTTTGACACTGCACTTCAACAAAGGACTGCTCATTTTATTTATTTGCACACTTACAGTCTTTGCTACCAGAGATCTGAGAGACTTACCAGGTTAAGATAAATCATTTACCTTCAGCCAGTGTAACTCACTCTCTTACCCCATTTCTCAGAGTGAAGGTCTGCTGGTAATATATTCCTTTAGCTCATCAGATATGACCTGCTCTTGGTTTCTCATCAATAATCTCTTAATAGGAGTAAATTCCTATGCCAGGAGCAAAGGGAAAATGTACTGTGGTGCTACAATGCTCTGCTAAGAAGATTTACTTCAGGCAGTGACTGTGACTTCAGAAACAGAAGATAAGTGGGAAGGAAAATTCGTGTCCTGGTTGGTGAGATATATGTCATCAAGCTCCATAAGAATCCTCCCTGCCACATTGTCATTTGACTTTCCAGGGAAGGGAGTTGATGGGATGTTAAGAATTCATACTCTCACATGCAGGCACTACCTGTGTTTACCCTGTTATAAAGAATCTCACAGAAAGCTCTCCTGGGTCTACATACATGTTTTTGCTGTGTCATGCTTTTCTTTCATTGCACGGCTAAGAAGAATCCAATTTCAAGAAACCGATTCCCAGAGCTTTACTTTATTTGGAAACGATCTTTGCTCAGTGTGACATACTATATCCTCACTGAGACCAAATGTTAATCAGTTAAGTGTCTGCTAGCTCTGTACTCCTCCTTTTTATCCTTTTTTCTTTTCTTTTTCTTTTCTGCTGCATAACTAAGTCTCTATTACATATAATAATGAACAAACTGAATCAAACTAGACTGTGTTGAGATACAGATATATTACACAAAGCTAAACTTTTTGATAAAGGCATCCTAAATAAACAGCATTTGAAAAAATTAGAAAACCTCACCACAAAAAACTCTTACAAGTACCAAGCAAAAATTTTTCTTTCTTGCAGAAAATAAAAAAAAAAAAGCCATTCTTTGAACTTTGGGGGCTTTTTAATTCCATGGATTTTAATTGTTAGTCTTTCTGATTCTGGTGTCATAAGAACATATCCTATGTACACAAAACTAATGGAATGAGATCCATTGAATTATATAGTTAGACATACAATAATATTCTACTGTCAGTTGTTTTTTGCTCTTTGTCTGTTTTTAGAAAATCAGCTGATGAAAATCAGATTAATGTACTACCTTTGCTGACAGCAAGAAACAGCAACAGTTGAAGCAAAGCCACCACAGCTGGATACAGTCGGGTGTCTTTCCTTCAAGTTCTAAAACAAGAGTCTGCAGCTAGATTTATGGCATGCCATTTACATTGAAATTTGATCTTAAATGTCAATTTGCATTGCTGGTCCAAAGTCACAGTTGGTATAACTCAAGCGGAGTAATTGATTTTGTCCATTATAGACTTTCTGAGCAAAAGTAGAAGACCATGCCAATAAATTAATACAATTTGGCAAGCTATCTTTTTAATGTTAGATGACACCTACATTCAAGCCTGCGCGGTGGATTTTTTTTAGGTGAGGCGCAGCGTGCGCGAGACTGGCCCCACCCTTTACACCTGAGGTTCATCTGCCAGGGCCTAGCGAGCTTGGACGGTGACAGTGAAGTCTTCAGGTCGTAGGTTTGGTTAGAGTATCCTTCTCTTAGATGGATGGCCTTACAGGGCTAAACGAGCTCCATCTGCCCGGGTTTGGAGTTAGAGTTGTCCTTCTCCTAGGATGGTTGCCCGAAGGCTAGTGAGCCCATCCTGCCCGTGGACACACTTTGTCTGACCCTTCAGTTGAGACCTGTCAGGCTTGGGAGACCCTACCGGAGGCATATGCCCCCACCAGCATAGCTCTCAACTTCGCAAGGGCACGCAAGCTCTTTCCCCACGGCAAGGGGGTGCCCATGAAAGAGACACCTACATAGAGACACATAACTCCAGCGTTTATAAGATATTGAATAATCTGAGTATCTGAATATTGGTTGCTCAGACATCATGCTTGGTTTTTTTTTTTTTTTGCTGAACATGAGCCAGTAATGGTGGAACACATCCAGAGTGCTGTGTCCAGCTCTGGACTCCCCAGCACAATAGAGTTAAGGGTCTACTGGTGAGAGGTCAGTGAAGGACTCTCCAGTGCGAACAGTTGAAGGAAGATGATTAAGGGACTGTTTAGCCTATAGAACATAAGGCTAGGGTGCATCTCATCAAGGTATATAAATAACTAAAGGGAGAGTGCAAAGAAGATGGGGCCAGGTTCTTCTCAGCAGTGCCCAGTGACAGGACTTGACGCAACAGGCACAAACTGAAACACAGGAAGTTCTGTCTGAACACCAGAAAGTAATTTTTTTACTGTGAAGGTGACTCTGCACATGCACAGGTTGCCCAGAGGATTTGTGAATTCTCTATCCTGGAGATATTCAAAAGCTGTCTGGACACTGTCCTGTGCAACGAGCTCTAGGTGGCCCTACTTGAGTAAGCAGTTGGACCCAATGACCTTTAGAGGTCCCTTCCAACCTCAAGCCCTCTGTTTAAAAATTACCGTCTCTATGACTGACCGAAGGCAATCGCATGCAAGGCTATTATATGTATATTTTATGACATATCCATTAATTTTTACACTAATAAGAAATTCTGCCTGAAAAAGCATCATTCCATAAATGAGTATTTCATAAACTAGTTTTCCAACCTCAGCAGTTTAATGAGATCAAGCTGATACACTAGGAAACAGAATATTTAATGGAGATCAAAATCATTAAAACACTAGCAGGCCTGCTAAACTAATCCAGCTGTGGTCCTTTGTATTTACTGCCTGGCTATTGAAGTTGTTATCACCTGCCCCATGGGGCACAACAATTTCATTCTTAAATTGTACTGTTGGAGAAACTAGAGTTATAGAATAGGGCAATCTTACAGGATGAAGATAGAGTCATCCACGAATAAAATTAAATGTCCAGCTGAATTACACAAACTGTCTGCAGCTTGCTGATAACTATACTGTGTTTGTACTGCTTCAAACTTTACCTGGAGCTGAGGCACTGTTTAGATCACACCACAACTCTTTTATCGATTTTCTGCTGTGTTACCATGGAAACTTTTCCCACAAAAAAATGCACATTGCATTATGAATTCTTACATACACTGTGTTAATTTTGTTGATGGGTTAGAGGAGGGTCCAAGTCTAAATGCTCCTTAATTTTAATCATCCAGTTAACTTATAACAATGCACTGAGTCCTATTCAGTAATTTTTCTTATGGCTATTTATTTCCTCAACCTTCTTACAAGGTTGAGAAGGCTTCCCCAGATAACAATCAGCCCTTACACTGAGATTCTTCTGCTCAACATCTCCTTAAAGTTTCTCCACTCGCTCATTACAGAGGCAATCTTTTATTTGTTTCTTCCTTTGTTTTATTGCTGTAAAACCACTGGGCTAGAACTTGCTTATATGTGTGGTGACACAAAATGGGATTTTTAGGCCAGTGCTTTTAAATCATTAGTTTTCTTGAGCATGTGAAATGAAAAATGCTTCATGCAGTTAAGTTTGCTTTCATGAAGTCAATCAGGGAAGCAATCAGGCTTTAATTCTTTTTATGGTACAGACCAGTCAGCGTATGCGCAGAATAACTGCCATTAATGGCAGATGTTAATTTTGTTTCTTTTTAGAAAAATCAAAACAAATCACCTGAAAATTCCTGTGTTGATGAAAACAGCTTCATACAGCTGTCCTCAGCTCTGTAATTTTATCCAAGGATCATGTAACATCTGATTAAGATGAAAATAGTGAATTAGGCTAATGTAATGAAGATGACTTTAATAGTTAAAGAAGTTCCTGCAATCCTATGGAAATTAAGTGGAATAAACAGCAATAGAAATGTAAAGGGTCCTTGTCTCCCATGACTGTGATCTTCCTTGTTTCAGTGAGTCTACAAGGGCTTTTAACCTCTGACTACAGCTGAACTGAAAGGTCAGATGAATATTTATGAAGCAGGGATGCCTACAGTCAGCCCACAGTTTGTTCATGGCGCAAAATTCACTTTTGAATATCAGTATACTAGCGAGTTTTCCTTGGTTCCTGGTTTAAGCATATTCTGTCTGGTTCTGCCTCCCTAATATTACTGGAAACGTTTACAGTAAAGTTTAAGTACCTCACTCTAAAATTTATTGCAACTCTAATATTGATTTTAAATTAATTATCTATCTCCCTTGTTTGTATATTTTAAATACATTGAAGGAATAAATACTTCATGCAAGACCAATTTATTAGTCCCATGTTTGAAGCACAGGGTTGGACAGAGTGATCTCTGAAGATCTTTCTCAATCTGAGGTGCTCAACATTTCTACAATTTTTTTATACGGCTGTCTCATGCAGAGTTAATAATCAGAGGTTCAGGTTTTTTTTCTCTGAAGCATGCCATAAGCAGCATTACTCTGTCATCCAACAACAGCTTTCAGTCTCACTTATGATGAGACACAATACAGGGTGAGGCTCAACTGCATCTCAGATTGATTCCCACTCTTGCCGAAGTCAATAACAAATTTCCTAAGGATTACAAGGAGATAATGTCAAGGTTTCAGCTAAAACGTTCTGTTTCAAACACTGTTTTAAAGTTTGAGACTATGCTGAAATATAGGCAGAAAAGGGCTCCAGAATGGGAGCATTTTTAAATAAAAAATGCAGCAGCAAAAAAAACACCCCAAAAAACCAACAACAAAAAACCCCAAAAAACCAAAACCCAAACCAAAGAACAAAAAACCAGAAGCAGCCAAAATAACAGCAAGAACACAATGTAGTCATTAGAGACAGAAAGAGAAGAGACAAATCTGGCTGAAGCTGAGACTGTCAACTGGACAAGAAGACTTTACGTAACCAGAGATAAATAAAATAAGATCAAGAATGTATTCCTTGATTCTTCTGTCCAAAACTGAAATCTAATGTTGTATATCATGAAAAAGCTAATGGAGAGAAAGCAAGAACAAGCCTGGGATACCCATGTCTAAATTCAACACAGAAGACAGTAGTTTTTGAAAAGCTGATGAATTTATCATTGCTCCTACTTCCAGACAGCAAAACCCATGAAACTTCAATGATCATGCAGAAGAAAATTTCCAGGAAAGGTCAAAGAACACAAACAGAATTACAGGTGCAACTAAAATTCACCATTACTGTTGGAAATGGAATAGAAAAAAAAGTTTCAACAGAAAAAAAAAATTAATCACAGTTTTATGACATGCAGCAATCTAGTAACATGACCCTTTTTTCTGTCTAGTCATACATCAACAATGGTAATGCTCTTAAAGATGGATTTATACAGCTGATTACCATGACTTTAGAGCAATTTTAACAAGTAATTAACATTTTTCATAATGCTGATGTCATATAAACAAATATAAGGATATGCACGATCAGACACATTTCCTACAAGTCCCAGAAATAGTTGTGTTCTGGGGTGTTTTTCCTTTTTCTTTCCCTCTGGCAAAAAACAAACAAACAAACAAACCCCACATCAGTTAAATTATTTGTGAATACGTAATCTTACAGCAGCAACATACGGATGCATTTTAATACTCTGCTGAATACAGAAATTCCTGTAAGCTATGTCTGGACAGAGGTTCTCTGCCTGAATCAGCTACTGCCTCTTTCCCCGCTAAAGGATGGCCATTCAGTATTATGGCCAAGCAGACTTTTCAGGAGACAGTTAACCAATGCAGATCATCACCTTTAGGAGCTGTGAATGGACCTCCATTTTCTTGCTACCAATGCATAAGAGATGCTAGCTGAACTGGCTGAAGCTTTTGTGCTGCTTCGCCTGTGGGGATGGAGTTCCACCAAGTTATGAGATTATGCAACTCTCATGTCAGGACTCATCTCTTTACTGCAAAATATGAGACCAAAGAATGCATGATAATACACACACAGAAAGATGAGAGGACAAAATATTTGTCTTTTGATTGACCTTTTGATCTATGACTCAAAATCATAATATTAAGTGCACAGTTCCAGTTGTGTGGAAGCTGGGGACGTTATCTTGAAGAAAGAAAGTCACAAAAAAAATCAACAAAATAACCAACCCAAACAAAACCTGACTGCCAAACATACTGAAGCAATGGTGTTGATTATTTGAAGTCAAAATATTAACACAAGTGCCAGCCTGCCACAGAAAATAATGATGGGATGACAAGATCTCTGTATATCTGTTCAAAATGAGCTCTCCTTTCTGCTACTCCTTACATTTTCTTTTGACTGAAGTTTCTTCTGGTACATTGTTATCTTTGGAGACCACCTGTTTCATATCGCTATCCAATAAACATATTTTCAGTGCCTGCTGGCTTAAAGGACCAGTTGACTGCCTGCTAAACCGAAACTTTCTTAACACTGTGCCAATTTTACATTAGTGTACTGAGGTGACACAGTCATTTGCAATATTATCAAAACATATAGCTTAATTGTTGCAACACAACCATCATTCTCCTACAGAAACGCGTTCAGCTGCAATACCATTAAGGGGCATATCAGGCAGTTATGCATTAGCGAAAATGGAACAGTAAGCTGCCTACCAACCCTGTGCTGGTGTTTACTCTTGCAGTAGGCAAGCTTCTGACATGTCCAGGGAAGGCAACTGACTGCTGAGGGCAATAGCAACGCAGTGCTGAAGAACAAAGAGAAGTCAGTATGCACCCAACAAAAAGCAACATATAGTACCCTCTGACCATCCAACTACCTGTCACACAGAGGCAATCATCAAACAGGCAGCAACCTAATTTCAGAAGTTTCATAAAGTTGAACCATGCCTTGTTAATGCCAGGCATCTGGTAGCACAGGACAGTAGCTGGAGGACTGGAATCCTCAGTCCTTCCTTTTGCATCTGAAGAACTGAACTAGTTTTTCTGAAAGGACCATTTCTGATCCGTATAAAAGAGGAAGAACAATTTTAATGTGTCTCATAGCCATCTATGATTATTGGATTTGAAAGACCAAAAAGTGTCTCTATTGGCCATCTAGGCCAATTTCGTGCAACCATTTCAACAAGACTAAACCTCCCAGGCTCCTGGAAGGGTCAGAAGCTACCATTTTCAGTATTACTCATCTAAAAGAGCAAGGCTGAAAAGGCCTCTCCTGGGAACTTTTTCCTATGAGATGCAGGAGAGCAAACAGCAGAATCTGAGTGACTCAAACAGAAGCTGCAATTTGATAATGCTGTTTACATTTCATTTCACAAGATATCATCCAAAAACAAAACTAGCAAAAACCTACCTGACTGTGTCATCCTGATAACATGACTACAAGGTAAAAACCCCCAACCGTATACATATTGGAGAAAAAAAGACATCTAAATGGGAAGCAATGAATAAAAAGCACGCCTTTATCAGTTTTCAAATATTTGATAAGTTTAAAGTGCTTTTGTGAGTAGAGTTGACCTTTAATCTCTATACTGACTGCCAAAATGACTAAATTTAAAAGAAAACAAAATGCCAACACTGCTGTGCTTAAAACCAACTATATTTCAACCTCATAAGTATTTGAGAAGCTTCTTGGCTGCCTATCCAGTACCTTATTTTTGCCTGGAATATAAGTACTTTCAACACCTGTGAAAGGAAAACATGCCACCTGAGATTTACAAAAAGTCTGATCTTTCCCATCTCCCTAGTCTTAACAAGAATAGGCGGTAATAGGTTAGGTTTCTGTCAATAAAACATACACATGAAACTCTGACTCCAAACTAAAAACTGCCCAAATACTGCCCAACAAATATATAACTTACTACAGAAAATCCAAGTTTTACCATTCTTTTCTGGTCTGCATGAAGTGTCATTAAACCTATTGGAACAATAGATAAGTATACTGCTGTACTGTGTCAGTGTCCCTCTTACAAGATGAACATTTATGGATAGGTATTGTTTGGGCTCAATTTGTGTTGCTAGCAAAATTGTTTTCTCAATAAATGTCAGTGATGATAGAATAAACCCTACATAGCTAGCAGTGAAAACAGGATGCTTCACACAGTGAAATTACACCAACTGCTCCTTCCAAATACCTAGAATGCTTGATAAGAATTACTCTAGTTACTCTTCATCTAGGGTAAAAAAAGCTGAACGCCTCATAAACATCTGTCCTATTCCCTCCACACCACACTGCCCGCCCCCAGAAATAGATGACAAATGTATTCTTATAAATTGGAATAAATGCATTTTACAGGTGGAAAACTAGAGCTAAATTTTAAAGTACTCTGAGCTCTGAGAAGTACCAGAGGATGCAAGCTGCTCCACCAAACTTCTTGGCTATTTGTTGAATGAATACATATGAAGTAATGCCAAATACTATTCCTTGGACAGTTTCACAGCTGAATGCACAACTTTCTCATCTCTGATTTATCAGAAGCCCATGTTCACTCTAGAAGTTGGAATTAACAAATAAAATAGTCATAAAAACTGCAGCTGCAGAAGCATGAAAAAACTCCCCTTAAAGAGAAATTTTTATGTATCTAATCAAGCCCTCGGCTGGCTGTGCATGGGCAGTGCAAGAATGTGTCCTCCACAGTAAAAAATGGTTTCTCTTTCACAAAGGTATTTAAAAGAAGTCAATAATTTAGTAGAACAACTAAGAACAAAACTTGTTTCAAAGAAGGTGTGAAGACTTTTTTTTTCCCTGAAAAATGTGGATATAGACTTTTATAATTGAGGTGAATGATGCCATCGTTGTCCTAATCGTGTGCTGACACTTGAAAACAGGTATAGCTCAGAGCTGCTGAGATGGAAGAAAAAAAGCAGTAGTCACGGGTAGGAGCGTATGATTTGGACAGGAAACCAGGTGTACAGTTCTTATAATGATTTATGCTCCTTAATGAGCAATTATTAAGGAGTCCCAAAAGCCTCCAGGTCTAATAGCTTATAGAATACCCCCCAGGGAATATACACAGGCCATCAGTTAAGAAACACAATTTTGCCCTTAAAATATTGATTGCAATGCATTTTGTGTGAGAGGTAGAAACTAGGGGACAGGAATCGGAAAGTAAAATGAATAGATTTTACTTTAATATGTATAATGCCTCTTAATCACACTTCATAGGAATCTACTCAAAAGAAAGAAAATCTTTATTTTAGTGTATAGAATTGAGAGAGGTGAAATTTAAGAATCTTAGTCAACAACCCATAGATATTTTTATTCCTTAATATTTCATGCCTCCCCCACATAAGGCAAAGAATGAAAGCAGGACATAAACTGCAGTAAAAACGGATGGGCTTATAGAAATTTTCTTTTATTGCACTAGCAAGGCATTGCCAAATAACACCTTGTTTTATTTGGCTTCACTGCAACTAAACAGTGAGATATGTGAAGTCATGCATTTACTGCCATTCAGCTCAGGATAAATATTATGCAGCTAGCTCACTTCAATTAATAAATTCTTAAATTAATAAGCATTTATTTCTTTGAAGAAACGAGAGGATAATATCACACTCATTTTTAGCAAGGCAGTTAAGTCCTTTCATTCTTAAACCAGACACCATTCAATTTTTCTTGAACAGCCTTTAGACTCTGCTCTCAGATGTGCAGGCACGTATCACACTACTGCGGTGCAGCAGCTTGAAATCAAAAGTCACGATTTGTACTTGCGCAAATAGCTACAAAAGGATTTTCAAGGTAAGTGGCCCCAGGCCTCACGGGTCATGACAAAGTTTTATAAGGTCTGGTTTTCTTTTCTCAGGTTGGTTAAAAGAAGCATTAGAGGCAGTACTTCAGCCTGAACAGATTTTGAAGCACAGTAATGGGTGAAATTAAAACACTTCTAACAGGAATTGCAGGGTAGACCCTGCCTGCTAAGTTATATCAATGTTGTCTCTGGCAACATAAGGCAGCTTTGGAACCACTAACACTTGAAAGAGAAGCAGGAATTGCACCAATGGCCCTAACTTCTACTTTTTCAGAGCCAGGATCAGGACTGGTCAATGAGGCAGAGTAGGAACCCCATGCTAGTGATTCTGGCTACCTCATGTCCTGGAGGCACACTAGAAAGACAGGTCAATGAGCTGCTTTTCCAGACTGGAGTACAAGCCTATTTGAATATCACTATCAAAATGACACACATAATGTGAAACTATTACTATAATGAGCTAATGTAAGTAGTTCTAAAATAAAAGTAATGTCTAGAATAGTCACTGCAATTGCTGGAACATGAAGAAGCTGTTCAAAGGAAATGGAACTAAAACACATGAAAACAAATGTCTAGTTTTGAGGTAAGTTTTCCATGAAAACAACAAAAACTATTTTGTATTTCATTAACCCAATACTTATGATCAGTTCAAGACATAACAAGGGAAAAAACAAAATGCTGATGAATTCTTTCCTCAGATTTGAGAAGTAAACTATTATTTAGTCCTAAATGCTTCTTTTCCCCTGCTCACACCTGGAACCAGCATATTCATGAGAAAAACTTGAAGGTTGGGGATGTCACAGCCAAGTGACAACACTGACAGAAGGAAGGGGAAAGGATGTGAAAGGAGCCAAAGACAAGATTGTAAAGAGGAGTGGGGAAGTGAGTACAGAAATTTAACTCCCAATTCAAAACTGACAAAGAACCATGGAAAACTATTTCTTTCAATGGCCTTGGTTTCAGAAAACAGACTGATATCAATCTGGTAATGAATTTAGCAAGGACTGGCTTGACACAAGGTTGTTGCCAAGGAAGCAATGATGTTATAATGAAGAAGCTGGAAATGGACAAGAGATTTTCCATAATGTGACTCAGACAACAGTTGCATGTACTCTGTTTTCCAACGGTTGAGCATGCAAACCACATAGCAGCATTTGCTTTTCTTAAGACCCTCCAAGAGTCAGAGGGGGACAGTTGTCAACATCCACACAGCAGCACAGTCGAGTTAATAAGACAATCTGTATTCTCTATAATGTCTGTTAGAGATGCTAACGAAATCCCAGGTGCAGACATTTTCTCTGACATTGACAGATTCCAAGTAGGGAAATTAGAATGCTTTATCTGAAGTAATAAACATAAAAATGCTTACATAGCTTGATTCATGTGCATTTCATTTTCTCTAGCAGTCTTTCTTACAGGAAACGGAAATTACGCGTGATTAGTAGCTTTGGATACAGCAAGGCAGGTACTCTTAATAGCAAGAAGAAAGAAAAAATATATTTATTTTTTAATAATGTTGCTGGTAGCATGTAAAACTAGGTGACTAAATACCCTCTTAATGTGAGGCTGTGCCAGTAGTAGGATGGTTCCAGCCTTTTTTTGTTGTTGCCTTCTTTTGGCTCCCACAGAATAATTTCTGCTTTCTCATCAGTGAGGACTGGCACTGGGTCCCTGTGGGCTGATCTGGAACCATTTTAGGATGCAATTTACTTTGTTAATTATATTTCTCCAGCAATAATTTCAGTGTTCAGTTTTAAATTCTTCATTGATTTTAATTAAGCCTGTTTAAGCTTCCAAACTTTTCTTTTAGATAACAAGCTGCTTACAGCACAACAACCAGAAACTCCACACTTACTAATGTAGCTGGGAAACAAACCGACTGTCACTTGCTAAAATTGCTTTGGACGCACTGCCAATGGTCCAATGAATTAGTAAGATTGAAGCAAAATAAAGGGGTAAGAAATAAACTTCTCCTCCAAGATATAACGAGTTGCAAACCGCGACATAGTTTCAATGCTTTACACTTCTCTTTTTCTTACAGTTTGTTTCCCTTCTTAACTAATTCTTTGGATGATGACTCTTCAGGTTGTTGTTGTTTTTTTTTTTTTTAATCAGGCCTTTATAAGCACATCTATACCATGTATTGCTGCATTATGTTAGAGATACTAAAGCTAATGTATGCAATGCAGAGAGATTAAGTTACAAAGTTAATATAGCATAAGTGCTTAACTGTTGTACTAACATTGCACTAACTTAAACACCTTGCTACACATCATCATATGAGCTGTTGAAATACTGCAAGGTATTAAACTGCACAGCATAAAAGTGAAGAAAGACCCCTTCATTGCTAGAACAAAAAAATATTAACGGGAGAGGAATGTCACTTAATCATAGCTTTAAAACACCATTTAGTTGAACTGACACTGCCATTTACGAGTTCTTTAAAATATAATATTTCAATATTGTTTCCTGACAGTATTCATCATCATCATCATCATCATGGCTTGGCTTCGCGGACGAAGATTTGGGAAGGGCTTTAAATGTGAGTACACCCTTCAAGCCTGCGCGGTGGATTTTTTAGGTGAGGCGCAGCGTGCGCGAGACTGGCCCCACCCTTTACACCTGAGGTTCATCTGCCAGGGCCTAGCGAGCTTGGACGGTGACAGCGAAGTCCTCAGGTCGTAGGTTTGGTTAGAGTATCCTTCTCTTAGATGGATGGCCTTACAGGGCTAAACGAGCTCCATCTGCCCGGGTTTGGAGTTAGAGTTGTCCTTCTCCTAGGATGGTTGCCCGAAGGCTAGTGAGCCCATCCTGCCCGTGGACACACTTTGTCTGACCCTTCAGTTGAGACCTGTCAGGCTTGGGAGACCCTACCGGAGGCATATGCCACCACCAGCATAGCTCTCAACTTCACAAGGGCACGCAAGCTCTTTCCCCACAGCAAGGGGGTGCCCGTGAAAGAGCCTGACAGTATTAAAGGCATTTTATCTATACACATGCAAAAACCTTGCCCATATTACTCTCTTCTTGTACCCAATACTACCCACGAAAGTGGAAAAAAAAACTCCCACAGACTTTGACTTTACACCCTTTGACGGTTGCTCTGCTACAACTTGTACTCGGGTATTTCAGAGCGGAGCAGGGGTGAGTATCGGTGCTGCCTGCCATGTAAAATACGGTTTTAACAAAGCAGCTACCTTGAATGGGAGAGTTGCCCTGATGTGAAATATAGGCAATTATGGAACCATCCAGTGGCAACGTGAGGAGCTTTACAGCCTATTTTGACAGCAGTAGGATCAGGATATAATTCCTGTGATCAGTTATTTTATCAGTCATTTCCTAAGGAAGCCAAATGACAAGTCAATGCAGGTGTCTGTATAGATTTCAGCAGAAGCACAAGGAACAACATGAATTTCATAAGTATTTTAGGAATAAGAACATAAATTTATGACTTTTACAGATATGATGATGACACATGGAGGAGATGAAGCTCTCAGTTTCCCTGGCTGTTATGAGTAATCAGCAATGGCATACGGTGATATGGTACCAGACAGCCATAGTATTGCATAATGCACAGGATTTCACATCCAGACTCTTAATACTGCATTTTCAGCAGCCTGATTTGAGGTCTAAAACAAGTTCCCCTGAAAGATGAAAGGGCAGAGCCTTCATTAAATTGCACATGGGACCAACTGACTGAAAAGCTTTTAATACCCTTTGCATTTAAATTGATATTATTAGAAATTCAACAAATTAAAAAAAAAAAAACACAACAAACCACAACAAAAACTTACTTACGAGGACAGGTAACAGAGCTTTTGCCAAAGTTGGAAAATAACTTTTTGGAAAAGGACAACTTGCAATTACATTTAGAGAGAATTCAAATTAATAAGACCCCACCTCTTATTAGAAATAGTGCAATATTACAGCATTCCTTATGTTTAATAGTTAATGCTGACTCTAACCAGAATTGTCAACACATTTCCCAGCCTGATTAGTCTCTAAATGCTCTACGCCTTGGAAGACTTCATTTGTTTAAAGATGTTTGTAACCAACTGCTGGCATGTTTTTTTAATTTTGACTTTATGAAACAGGAGCAATTACAAGTACTGTTTTACAAATCTTAGACGCTTTATGGACTGCGCACACTTCATTAGGCCTAGGACTTCCACCCTAATACATCATTTTTATGAAGAACTGCCTTACAGCAACAAAAGCCCTATTTCCAACTCTTACCAAGAATTTCCTCTTTTAATTAGAAACTAAATATATTATCCATTGCTCTCATCATCTTCTAGTTACCTGGTTTTGGGTTGAGAAGGATTTTTTATTTTTCTCAGTAAATGTCTTTTCAACTGGGGTTTGCAGAGTTCAGTCATTCAATCTTTTACGTTGATAATACAGGCTAAAATTGTGTTATAAGGTAGGAAAGACAAAAATCACTTTAAATTTTTTAAGAGTGGACAATCACAGTAGCTTTTACAAAGTCAATTGGTAAAAAGGCAGAAAAGGATAGAAGTTTATTATTTACCTTATAAGCATGCAGCAAACCAAATAAACATTATATTTTGTAGGTGGTGCAGAAAATAAAGACTCATGCATTAAAAATCTTAACTACGGTGTAAAAGCACAATATCATTGAAACTTTGCAATGCTACTATAAAGGTTGAACATAAGATAAATGCCTACTATAAAATTCTACAATAAAAACTGGTGAATCCTTCTTAGACATAGCCTGTAACTAACAACTTCGCAGTGTTCAGTGAAGCAATTGCTGGCTATCCCGAAGGCTTTTTGCCTTAACATTAAGCCATTTAATTTAATTTTGCAGATCAGACAATAATATTTAAACGCTTGTTTGGCATGTCATGTGGGCAAATGCTTTGGCTAGTTATCTGTTATTCTACGAAACAGAACCTTCCAGACAAACACAAATGTGGTCATTTTAAGTCCTGCTACCACTTCAGTGCAACTATTGCCCATAAACCTCAGAGTCAAAGTTGGCAAACACCTTCTTATACGAAGGTCAGAGTGATGTCAAGGCATACAGAATTGGTTTGTTGGTTTTTTTTTTCCCTAAAGCTTGTCATTCACTTTGGCCTAAGTGTTTCTGATCTAATTTGTAAAGATAAAGGATAAAGGCAGGAGCAGAAAGAGTTGGGAGAATTCACTGACAGAAAGCAAGACAAAACAGAGTTTCAAGGGGAAGCCGATAGAAGGGCTACCCCATTACAGAAACAGGAGAGGTAGTTACAGAAGGGACACCTGACACAGAAATGACAAAGGAAGCTCTATAGGGAGCAATTTTTTTTTAACAGCGGTACGGCAATATAAGACATCAGAAACAGACATCAGAATCAGAAAAGAAAAATAGAAGGCTGTTGTGTGAGGTGATATTTGCCAGTCAACAGCCAGACCTCTACAGAATGAGCTGCCTACGGTTGATGACAAGTGTAATACTCTGTAACAGACGAAGGGTAGTCTGAGTCACTGATTTTGCCTAGAAACACTCTTTCACTCTGCCTAATACAACCTTTGCCATTTAACAGATGTTGCCCATGGGGTAACTTTTGTCATCAAAGAGCACTTCATAAAGTGATGAACACATCTCTTGCTGGCTCCTGTGCTGAAGGGTCCAAAGCAGCAGGAACAACTGGAAAAGCCTCACTGAGATTTCTGGCAGGCTCCAACAAGGTGTCCACTGATACTGCAGAAAGCCAGGCAAACTCCACCTGTCCTCTGGTTTTGAAAGTTTAAGAAGGGAAATTTATGAGATGCAGGGAAAATGCATGTAAGCATAATCGTCCTCTGAGTACTGCAAATCTCAAGATAATTTTTCAGTAACAGGCTTATTCCAGGCTGCAAATTCACAACTAGCTTCACCCTTAACAATCTCAGATCATAAGCCTGTGGATCCTTCTCTTTTCAGAGCACCACCAGCTAGGTGCATAGATTTCTCTCCCACTCAGAGGTATCACTCTGCGTGCCAACACAAATAGATGGAGCTCAGAGAGTGTACCATCAGGCTTCATTCTTTTCCCCACAGCATACTCTCTCCTCTTTCATTTTTTCCTTCCCTGAAAGTACTGCATAACGTGATGCAAACTATAATAGAATTCCCTGCACTTTGGTACATATTTTTCATAATATCCTTCCTTGTATTGAAAACTATACAGTTAAACTTGAATACCATAATCCTGGTATTCACTCAATGTCCAAAAGGAAATTCAAAATGTGTTATCTCTGTATAGAATTTAAACCTTTAATCAGCTAACCAGCTAGCTAGCTAACCCAAGATTTTTTGTCTCCATTGCTTTTCCACAAGGTATGTGCACACTTATAAATGGTTTGATATTGGAATAAGTGTGATTCTTTCTTGTGTTCGGAAACCGTGCTCAGGTACCTCACAGTTGTTCATCAGCACAGGTTTCAATAACATCAGGTTTTAGTGGAAGATTTATTTCAGCCCCTTCAATGCCTTTATCTTAGGTCAATAGCGGGTAAAACAGTTGCAGTTCTGACAAAAAGCTGTGTATATCTTACATGCACAAAGACCTCTTTCTTCAATAAGTACACATATTTTTAGGTGTAGGATCTGACCTTAGGAAGTAACATAACCCTACAAAGAGTTTTTAACTTCAGTTTTGGAAAATTACCAATTTTAATTTGATTGCAGTGGGATTTAATACTACGGTGCCTTTTTATTTCTTTGTTTCGTATTCCTTCCATTATTATTGTGGTAGGAACGTTCATGCAGTATCTATCATAAGAATTTTTTCAAATAATTCCTTCAACTTCTGCTCAGGAAAGTTCCTCTACGGCAGGATAATTTATCAAATATTATCTCAGCAGATTTTAATTTAGTCTTTACAAATTAAACTGTTTGCTCCAACTTCATCAGGGCTATATGTGACTGAATCCCTATCCTCAGATAAATGGTAGAAACTCACTACAGGATGACTGGAAGTGATTGCCTGAAATGTCTCAGGCTGGAATAGCCTACTGCTCTGCTGAAATCTGTAGTGCTTTGGGCCCATTGCTTGCCGTGGAAGTGGCTGACAGGCTGTCTTCTTGTCAGATCTCCGAGCAGTAAGCTACATCAATGAGGTAATACATAGCTTGCTTTTTAAAGCCCATTCCTACTCTGATTCAAAACCTATCGTACAGTTTTGTTGGCTCCTACTCCCATCAGCCCTCTAATATCCTTGGTTATATTCAGCCAATACATGCTGTATTTGGCAGTCTAGGTTGTTTCAAACAGCATTTTCACTGCTATGATTTGATTGCCTACAAAATGCCATTTTAGCTATCATTCGACTGGTTTAGCAGTTGCGAGCTTTCCTTGTTGTAATTCTTATATAAAATGTCCACCTTTGCAGAACACTTTTGATTCATGTTTTCTCTCTGTAACAACTTAGAGTCCTTTGAGATCCATTTTTTCCTGACTTGTATTTGTGCATTTGCTATTGCATGGGGTAGATGGCCATTTCTGGAGCCATCTTCATGCTACCTAGTAAAATGTCTCAATAGTCAACTCACTTTGAACATCTGCCTTTAGTGTTCACAGACTGCTGACTATATTGATTACATTTCTATTGACTGTATATGAGTCTAACCTGACAAACATGGACATAGATGTTGGCACTGATAGATGAATTGTACCCTTTGTATATAATTAATTTTACTTGTTAATTTGCCTGCAGGGTATACCCATGCCTGTAGCTCACAGCAGAGCAATTTCAGACGCTGTGCACTATCATTGCAGCGTCCCTTCCGGCACTGTCAGTGATCAACCCATTGTGAATTAGCTAAGCTTTCACAAAGCAACAACAACATCACTCAGTTCCCTTTTGCTTTCCTTTACCAAGTACTAATTTCTTGTTTCTCTGTTAGTTTTTACTACTTCTTGTTAGCATACATTTTGTAAGTTATGCTTATAAAGAGGTGTCTTTCAAATTGAATTTTTCATGGGATGTCCAGGCAGTTACTGACATGTTCAAAGGTTGCTGGAGTAGAGAGTGATCTTTGTCTGCTAGAGGTCACCAGGCAGTTGCTTCTACCTTGTTCAATTTATAATCTATCCCCCTACAATTCTCTTGTTTTCCTAGTATAACTTACCTACCATCAGCATGCTGATGTTCATATTTCCCACATGGAAGCCTGCCACAATTATTTGTTTTGTTTTCTTCTGGCATTTCTACAGTGTTCTCATTTCCAACTTCACATACCTGCAGAAATGTACACATTTCCAACATAATAATCTGCATGATACAGAGCACAAGGAGGTGTAACATTGATGTTTCAACTTTTCATTCACATCTGTTTTTCTATCTTGTGAAACTTATCTGTGTTCCTCAACACCAGTACGTCTTCCCCACTGGGAGACACTACTGAAATTGCTAATCTATTAAATATCCTAACAGTAGTGACCTCCAGCTTGATTTCACATGCCATGCCGTTTCTCCTGCAGTTTTTCTTCCCTCTAGCTTTTCCAGGGTAATACCATCTCCTTGCTACAATCCAGTGCTCCCTGGATTGAAAACACATCCAGCTATACTCTACCTTTTCAGCACATAAACTTATTTTAATTCATCTACCTCAGGGGCTCCTGGCTCCTACTCCATTGCAACTCCAACAGGGAACCCCTTCCTCTCATTCATCCTGTCACCTAATAGTCAGCATCCTCTCATCCTGGCACAGTCCATCAAGCTGGGGCCTGCATGTTCAAGCAAACCAAGCTTCAACCTTCCACTGGCCTTCATCTTTTTCTCTCCTAGATTCAGACCTTATTTTCTCCCTTTGAACTTGGAAATTGGTAGTAACTTGACTGAGTTAAGACTGAATGAAAAATTAACCAGAGACTTCAGGATTTAGCTCACAGACCTAATTTCCATTTTTAGCTTGCTGAAAGTAATTATTCCTATATTTTTGGGACTGATGTTCAAGGAGCAACAGTTTCTCTCAATTCTGAAAATTTAATTTCATTAATGATATCATAATTAATTGAAATGAATTTTCTAGCAAAACATTCACGTGTACAGTCATAATCAGCATGTTAATACTTACATTGACTAATGTTTTGCAAAGCAGTTACTAGCTTTGGGAATAAAACATGATGGATGGTTCAAAGCAAGCAACCTCAATGTCAGAAAATCCTAGTAGTGACAGAATTTTCTACATATGTCTAGAAATGTTCACTAAGTGTAGGGAAAATTTAACAGAAACAGGTTTTGAAAAAAACCTAAACAAAAATCACAACAGAACCCAAGCTGATAGTCACTTATCAGAAAACTAACATTTTTAGGTGATGCCCAAGTGGTTTTCTTTTTAATGCCAATCCCCAAAAGACTGGCTAAATCAAAGGTCATATTGACTGGCAAGATAATCTAATTCCTTTTAGAGCTTCCAGATGTTGCTCTGCAGAACAACAACAACAAAAAAGCGAAGGGGAAGTAAATAAGCTGTCAAATAAGGGAAGTTATCACCACCGTATACTTACAGGTGCCTCTAGTAGGAATTAGACCCAAATTAATCCCATGTTTTACATGTCTAGTTGATGAAGACTTCCACTTTATTTTCATCTGCACAAATATTTTGATTGTATTTTCTATGTATTTGCTTCAATTTCCACTATTGCATGCTTCCTGCTACAGACAAAATCATGAGAGGACAGAGGATAGAAGGAATCTCAGCCCCAGAGAACAGATATTCAGTGTGAGGCAGTGTGAAGTGCAAATGGCTGGAAGGACAAAGGGGTCAGCTCTGGTTTGTTTCATATATTGGGGCTCATGCTGGTGTGGTGCATTCCTGATTTCTACAACATAGCTTCCTACTGCAGTTTCCTGCACAAAGTCTGTATAAACCTCTCCAGGCCTCCATGCCACCACAAGTTACCAGTGCCTACAGGGATGGACTTTCTCATTGTGTTGTCACCACTGTGTCTACAAGACAGGCTGGATCAAGATCCAGGATATCATTAATCTCTGTAAAAACCTCACAGACTTCCACACAGAAGCTACAATCTGGGTGTGAGTCCAGCAGCAGTTGAGCAAGAAGTTTCCAGCTCCTGACTTCAATCCTGTTCAACTAAGATGCCTTGTGAAGCTGCATTTTGCACAAATCCTCAATATTTTCTATGTCGTCAGCCCCATACAATAACCTGATAATCAGATTTACCTTTAGGGCATTAATAGCCTTGGGGGTCTGTATTACCCTTCTTGATTCCCAACAAATGTTATTAACAGAGTATATACTTGAGTTGCCCAGGATACCAACCTCAAAAGCCATTATGTTTTCATACAGTGGAGGTTCTTAGCTGCATTCGCATGGTACTGTCATCTCTGAAAACTCTACCAGTGTACTCAATGCTAACTATAGCAGATGTCATTATAGCCACACAATATGGGAAAGATAGCTACAATACAGACAGTAATATCTAAACTTTCGTGAAGATTTTAGGGAAAAATTAGGAAAAAAATTGAAATAGTGTTTAACATAGATATGATTGATAAAATAATGCATTATTTTTCTATCACCTCTATATAAAAAAAACCCCAAAACCTCAGTCCTGACTGCCAAAGGGTGAATTCAGGAAGACTGCATATACTGGTTAAAATCAGCATAAGAATGATAAACATAATGAAAGAATGTTGCTGAACTCATCCTAGTTCAAAAGGTAAGACCACAATCTACTACATCAAAATAGTGTAAATTTATGTCAATTCAAGATCTGCCTCTGAATTCATCTTGCAATATTTACATATTACACTACCTATAAAAATGACTGCTATTGAAATAGAGAAGTTACCTTCAAAAAGTGTTCAAATGAAATACACTTTAAAAAAGGAAAAAAGGAAAACAGAAACCTGAAGATACCTTGAAGAACTTCCCTAATAAAATAACAGAAGTGTACCCATGCCAAGCTGTCTGCATTGTCCAATAAAATCTGACAGACCTAAGGTATTTTCTTACAAACAACTGCTTAACTATTTCCTTGATAGCATAATTCTAGAGAAAAGTTTCATGACCAAAATACTGTTTATTTGTTTATTGTTTGTATATAATACAGAACTATCTTATTTGCTGTTTCCCTTGCTGCTCTCAAATATCTATAGTTAAATGTGAATATCTAATATGCTTTTTGTTCCTAAGCATTTTGGTTCTACGTTCTTAATTTACAGGTTATATAAAATAATATTAAGTTATTCATAGAGCAGAGACTGAAACGGATCTAAGACCCCTCATGAACTCTGTTCATTCAAATCATCAGGAGAAATTCCAAAAAGCAAAACTTAACACCCTTATTAATCCTGAGGAACAAATACAAGGTTTAATGAAAATCCATAATAATCTGGATTAGCTACCATCCTCCTCTGAAATGCTGCTACAATACCAGAGAAATGTATCATCAATGAGAGATGTCATACAAGAGGAAAAGAAAATTCCTAAATAATTTACAATATCTGATACAAAGCTACAGTAGAAGACAGACTGATAAAAAAAATAAGCCACAGAGAATAAACAAGAGGGATTTACTACCATTATACTGGAAAATTAATACAACCACGTATGAAGCATTGCTACATGTTGAAGTAGGATGTGGGCCACAGAGCTTCAAGGACTTCTGTGAGAAGGACTGTGTTACTGTGTGGAGCGCTGTAGTACAGTGAGGGTTTTCCCACCTCGACAGCCACTGAGCTCTGTTAGGGGTATCAGTGACTGGCTACAGACAGACTTCATGAGCTTTTTACAACATGACATTTACAACATGACTCACTGACTTGTAAATGGTTTATTAGAGAAATAACGGCATTTGTGGCCTGTAGAGCACAAACTTTAGAAAGCTTCACAATAACCAAAACTCAGCTGCTTCTTTTGTTATCTAATGTTATCAAAGGTTTGAGAGCTCTCCAGAGGTTGCTTTAAAAATTCTTTCTATAGGACTGTGGGGAGATGCCCATATCCCAAAGAACCACAAATTACTAATTATGTTAATAATACTGTAAGCTGTCTTATCTCCTAGTTACGAATTAAATAGCATTGTCAAATACAAGGTGAGGACAACAGTGAATAAAGCCCTCAAACTAATTATTTTCACTCTCTTCCTTTCCTTAGTTAAACACAATCAGCTCATCAAAACCATTTGGAAGGGTAAATAAATATTAGTTAAAGAGAAAAAAAATGTTGAGCAGCAATTTCAAAGTAACTTGGAAACCATACTATGCCACAATGCACCCTCCTTGAAGAATGGCAGAAACCATTTGGGTAGAGGTTTTTCTTGTGACAGGGATTTAATGTGCCATTGTCCTCAACTTTCCTTTTAACAAGGTTATTTAATTTACGATTTGGATACAAAAACAGTCTGTAGTGTTATTATTAGCATAATTAATTATTCCAACCTCCAGGAAGTGGACATCTGTCATGTAAGACTCCTGTACACATTAACTCTGTCATTCTTTTGATCTCAGAATAACATCTGGAGGTGTTCCAGATCTCTAATAATAGTAATGCCATTGTAAAATCTTGGTTACTAAGAAATAGTAGACCATACAGTATAAAAAGCACTTGGAACTTGTCTTTATCCTTTGTTGTTAGGCTATAAACCACACAGCACCACCAATGACTTATGGTAACAGAATTTGCAAATATAGCCAAAGCAGAACACTTTTCAGAGAGTTAGGACAGAAATAGATCTTCCTTTTCCTGCTATATTTGTTTAGCAGTCTTAAAGTTGTAGAAAAGATTGCATCCTGTCCTGGATTGACAGGATGACTTAGAGTTACTGGGCTTTATCAAGATAATATTTTTAAAGTGATTATTGACTAGATCTTATTTTTTCATGCTTCATTGTGAGGTTGAAAATCATGGAAGTGTCATGTGAAAGACAGAAGTTACTCTGTGTTAATGTCAGTGGCCTGTAGTAAAAGAACTGAGGTTAAAGACCTATTTAGCTTGAGAATAATCCATAAATCTACAAACAGCAATATTATTTTATTTAATAGAAGTGGAGCAAAAAAAAAAAAAAGCAGAATTATCACTGTGTTCCACTAATAGCAAGGAAAAAAAAAAAAAGTGCTGCAGAGCTGCAGCTATTTTTATATGTTTTTAAAAAACAAACAAAAACCTCACCCAAACCCAAAAGACCCAAATTCCTCAAACGCTCTACACCAAAAGAAAAAAAAAAGAATGTTTCCCTCACAAATTGCTACTGCACAACTCTCCTTGGGATCTTAACTTTATTCCCAAGTCTTTGGGGGCAGATGGGGGAAAATGATGACAGCAGCACATTAGTAACAGAAGTGGTAAAAATTCAGGGTTCCCATTAAAACTGAATGCCCAGCAAAGTCACCACACATGAATTACTTAGAGAAAGAGTGAAATTTTTGAAGTTTTAAGGAACCAAGTTCAGCAGTAAGAGTAAGGTAACATTTATAGAGTGAACAGGGTCCCCAGCTGCTACAGTTTTAGCTGTGCAGGATCCATCCCACCTCATTCTATCATGCTACCCAGATCATACACTTGAGTTTGACACCCCATCAAATGCAACTCCTCTAGTAAGAGAATACAGAACTAAGCATCAATGATCAAGCACCAAAATTAAACTAAAAGCAAAGTAGAATGGAAATCAGACAAGTCTTAAAATACCAATCAGTAGTTTACGGATCATCTGATCCGAAACAGCATCAAAATGTCATTGCTGATAAAGAAGATAAAACCCTGGTACTGAAGTCACCCATAATTCTGCATGCTTTTTTATCATTCTGACTGCAAATCTACCATTTAATAGGAGCCTTTATTCCTATGTCCATCTCTTGTATTCTTCTGCTTTGGTAGCAAAGCAGAAATCCTGACACAGAGCATGATAGAAACATGTGCTCCAGCTCCTACTCTTATTGAGACACTGGCTTCAATTCTTGCCTAATCCTTTAGTCATACCCTTCCCATTCAGAGCTCCAGTGGAACATGGACATCCCTTACACCTGACCAGCTGGCCACCCATAGCACAAGAAGAAACCCTAGCAAGGGACAGGATAGGATTGGTCTTGGTGATAGTGGTCCCTATTTCTGACTGCTTGTCCTGTCACACCTCTAGGAAGATCACCACCAGCCAGAGCCCAGGAACTTGCTGAACACATTGAAGGACCAAAGGATGCTGTGGGTGTGTGCTCTGTGACGTTTCCTTCTTCCCCCCTGTTTTCATATTTTGACCATTATTCCTCCTTTATCTCATTTGTTGTCTTCCACATAATTTCATTTTCCTTTGGTCCCCTCTTTGTCTTTCAAGAAGGTGAAGCAGGAGGGAAGCAGAAGAGGTCGATGGCTCTTCCTAGTGCAGGAGATCCGTGCAAGCAGCAGCCATTAGCAGAACCTATGGGTGGCGCACAGAGCTACAAGACCAGGAGCTCAAGCTGTGCCATACCTTTCATTTTACTCCACAAAAGTAGGAGAGGAAATCCATGGTAGTGTTGCAGACGCTACCACACCAAGGCAATACACTACAATGAGTTTGCCTTAGAAGAGACAAATTATATACTTCCAGCAGCACTACTTATCTTTCAATAGTAGATCCTCTGCCCTCCTAAGTTTCCCTCCTTATTTTGGCCCCAGGACTATCTCCACAAGTGCAACTGCTCCAGACACACAAAATACTTCTGAGGGAAACACCTAAATAGAAAATTATTGATGCTATAAAATCTTACACTGAGAGGTTTTTATAACAGTTCAGCTTGAGCAGCTAGAGGTTTTTCATCATAGCAATCTTTTGTAGTTGTCTTTTTGTGGAAAGCAAAATTTCCTAAATAAATGCTGCAGTTTACCTCTTGACATATGTGGGGGTAAAAAGGTATTTTAAATAGCTGCAAGAAACTCTTCTCATATCACTCAAAGTAAATGGTTAGAAAGCCACTTACCCCCAGTTGCCACAGTAATTTCACGCAGAAAATGGCCATAAAATGGAAAATCGAAAGACAGATTCACTCTCTGTAAGGAACAACACCAGAAAATAAAATTGCTATTGTGCAGAAAGTAAAAAAAACCCCAAAATGAACAAGTCCTCAACTTTCACTGCTTTTTATTTTTCACTGGAGCCTTGCTATTTTTAATTTGGAATGCCAATAGCTAACTGAAAACAGTTCTGCATAGCACTTAAACACTTGAAAGCACTGGATCGTCATAACAAGACTTCAGAAACCAAAATACATCAGCAGACATTATAATTATCTCATAAGAATAAAATTATTAAAGATTTGTAGAATTTTTCCTTAAAAAAAAATGTTGCTTTAACCTTTTTCTTAAGAGGATCTATCAATATTTAAGGCCTTAGCAATACCTAAGTTTTACAGGATGCCCGATCCCTTGGCTGTGGGTGGTTTGCTTCTCTGCCACATGCTCATTCAAGTTCAAGTGACACCCTGCTGCTACCTGGATGCTTATCTGATGAAGGCTGGTCACTGAAAGGCAATTCTCCATCAAACCCACATGACAGCATTTCCCAAAGCTCTCTATATAAACTGTTAACTAGGAGATGATTTATAAAGACACATTCACAACCCAAGTATTAACAAACCCTACTTAGGGTACTTATTGCAAAATAAAAAAAAGGAAGAAAAATCTTTTTTTCCTCTGTCAGCCTAAAGGTGACTATCCTCCATCAGCAGAGAATGGTAATTTGGAGTACAGACTCTTTCTCCTCACCTAAGCTCACCAAAAAGTACCATTCAAAGTCAAACTAATTTTCCCTCTCCACATCTGGCTCTCTTCCCTACCGATTCCACTCCTTTCCCAAAGCTCACTGATTATTGTGGCCACCCATAATTATCACCTGGTGTGCTACCTGGCTAAACTCTGAACAAGTTGGTAATTGTGACAGAAAGGAGTGCCGAAATGCCAGTAAGGTCTTTTTACTGTTTAAATGCAAGATCCCATAAAAAACACGTCACGTCTAGAATGGCCCAAAGGCCAAATAAGAACTGGGAATGCAGCCCATTATTATTTGTTATTTAGAAGGAATTACTACAGTAAAAATTGGTGTGAAGGTGGGTTGTTGATGATTATCCCTCAACCCTAACCTTTAGATAATGCCACTTAAGAAAGGGCAACTTTCCACACATATTAAAGATTTTTTTTTTTTTTTTATTTTCCCCTACCATTATTTCTGTCCTCGTTTTAAAAATTTCAGATTATATCTGAGTATTTCTTCTCTCGGGAAGAATTATATTTACATCCACCAGAAATGTTTAAAGAATTATTTAGCATGAAATTAACAGCTGAAGATTTACAGTAACTTTAAATTAGATTTGCTTTCCACTGAAGTGGAAGACAGAATTTTGACGGGATTTATTAGCACTTTTTTGTTTGTTTTTAATTAGAATGCAAAATTAATTTGCATTGTGTTAATTAGACTGAGTAGGATCTAATGACCTTTTTGGTATATACGTAAATATGGATATACAACTGAACGTTTCTAATATAAATGGTAGCAAAAGACAGCTCATGAATTAACTTAAACAAATGGGTTTTTACCACATTCTAGAGTTTTCATGCTATGTTTACGAATGCATTCCATTTAAATTATGTCCTTGCTCTACCAAATGAAATTTCTAAGAACACTGTTAGAAACATCAAATTTCTGACCAAAGCTTCCCTCTTTCCTTTATATACTATTGTGCATTCTACCTATTAGCATTAACTTTCTGAATAACACAATAACCATTAAACTGCTTCAAAAGAAAATCATGCCCCCTTAACAGTCTGAATCGCTATAATATGTAAATTAGTACAAAGGTGTTTGCAGTAAAGACTTGATCCTATGCCCACTCAAGCCAGATATAGATCTCCCATTGACTTCAATCAAAAAGTGATGCCTTAAATTCTGAAGATGTAAAAATGTTCAATATAGACAATTGTTAACGTAATGCTGTAATAAAGAACCGACAAGATTTAAGAAATGCTTAAAGGTGCAATATTGTAACAGCCACTGTTAATAAATATGTTTTTACTTTTGTGGCTAGAATGCATACCTCATTTTTCAGAAAGAATATCAGGATTTTCGACCCACTGGAATAAAAATGTTTTCTCCCCATGAGAATTAGTTTCCAAGTATGAGATGATCCTGCATCTATTTCAGTGTTTGACTAATCAACTGTTAGATATCTAAACACACTAAGCATCCAAGTCACACCTAAAATTTTATCAACAGTTAAGAAGATGGTGGCAAGATATTGAGGAAAAAAAGAAATCACTACTAGTGATATAAATTCTGTAGTACTGAATGTTTTAATTGTTCCCTTAATATCTGTGTGTTAGTTTCCCCAAACAATGACTATGCTGTTTATAGAGCCAAACCATCTCGTGGATCCTCTTTATTTCTTTTCCTGTACAAGCAAAAACCAATTGGCAGCTTCTGGGAACTTACATACTTCCAAATGAAGGAAAGCACAAAAATTTAGAGTAAAATTTTTAGCATTCAAAGAATCCCTGACATTATTAGAAAAATTGGTTAATACTTAGCATATAGTAATTTAACTCCTTGTTCTACTGTCAAATTGCAGAATAATCTTTAGAAATTAGGAGCATGTAAATCACCAAGTCACACAAAGACGTGCAAAATGCTTGTTTAAAGAGAGTGATGGCAAAGTTTATCTCTATGGAAGAGAAAGGGAGAGATTGATGCTTATTTATGTATGATCTGCTCATAATACATGACTCTACAGTTGTTAAACAATTATCGAGAACACATCTCATTTAAATAACTTTGTTGTGTAGTACACATGGGTGTTGTTTGTGCAGACACGTACAAGAAATCAATTCTAGACACATAAATAAAATATTAAGCCTTAAAAGATGACTCACTGGTACTTTTTCATGCTTCAGGAAGGTCATAGAAAATCTCTGAAAAAGAGGTCTTTAAAACAGTATGTAGACAGGGCTGCAGCCACTTGAGTTCACAGTCCAAGATATTTGGATATCAGTGTGCTAAACTGGGTCTACAGCCTTCTCTGCTAGAGCTGGCAGAAGTGGGCACCTGATGTTCAGCAGAAATCTTAAAGCACTTGTTTTGGAGGGAAATGGTTGAAGCTCTCGTGCTGCCAAGCCCCCTTCTGCCATGCTGAATTGTCCTCCACACTGGTCCCATACCCAGACCAAAAACATTGTTTCATATTAAACCTCTGGTTTAATATCTTCAACAAAATGTTCCCCTTGGAATTAACATTTTTAGGTGTATAATCTCAGGGATCCAACCGAAAACAAAAGGCATGGGAAGCTGTCATCTTCATTAATTATTAAACAATAGGTTAACATTTCAAGGAATTTCACTAATGTTTAGGTCTCTAGCCTCATGAATAGACTTTTATTGGGAAAAGATGTTTTACCTTATATAGGTACTTTTAATCCTTTATTATATTTTTTTTTGCATGTTTCCATTCTCTCCCTCAACACAGATCACCAACATCCCAGATGAAAAAGGCAAGGCAGACAATACAGGTTCTCACTTTTAGGTAAAAAACCTTGAGGTTTTTTTTCTCATTAGAAACAAATTGTCTTAAGAAAATAGCTGGTACAGTGCTTTATTAAATCTACCCCAAAGAATTATAACTACCAGAACTCTCTGCATTTGCATTATTTCTAACTCCTTACAGTCTTTTTGGCTATGAGTAATACATTTTATGTATTGGACTGTCTGTTAGTCAAACATAGCGGATTTATCACCCCACTCTGCTTTTCCTATTCTGAGCTAAATCACAGTGTTTCTTCTTGCTGCCTCTTACATTCCCCTCTGAGCCAGTCACCTGGCTGATGCCAGGGGGATAACAGATAAACTGAGAGAAAAGAAGAATTAAAGTTGGCTTTTCTTTCAGCTTTAAAACTGCTAAGCACACCTGCATCTTTTAAAACAGCATAACTTTTAAATAAGGCACTAATTAGATTTTGTTTTCAAGCTGTCAAAACCAAGGACTTTTTATTGGTGGTAAGTTGGTGAATGGATGGAACAATAATCTCATGAACCAGAACTGAGTCATGATTTTCTGTAGTTTGTGCTGATATTGGCTCTTCTATGTATGCAGTTTCCAGCCACAGGTGAGATCCGAGAATACAATCTGTATATCATGCAGCATTCAATTTCACTTCTAAGCACGTAAGCCCATTATTTTCATAGCCATTTTACAAGCAGCATGATTATAATAAGATAAACAAAATTATTATTTACACTATTGTATTTATTTGTTGATACTTTGAAATTGTGATCACATCTATCATTTCTGTTACTATGACATTCTCATGAGTTTTATCACTTGTTCCAAAAAAAAAAAAAGTGCGACACCTCATACAAAACAGAAGTGCAAACACAGATACACTCCGTAGAAGACCAAGTTCAGCAACTTAATCCTCAATCCAGTTCTGTTGTTATTGAATTAAATAGTAAAACTCCCTCCAACTTCAGCAACACAAGTAGTTTATGGTTTGATAGTTTTTGATCCTTAAGAACAGAGGTGAATTTTAAACATATCTATAAAGGCATCTCTGAAGGACTGTTACAGCAGGTGCAAAAAGGCAGCTTGGAATAATTTGATAGCAACACTGTGCAGACTTCCACAGCTTAACTAAAATTCCACAATCCTTAGTAATACTACTGTATTGGTCACAGGTGAAAAATATGTATGCCAAAGAAGAAAAAGGTAAAATTACTTACTGCTGCTTGCCGATGGGTATTGGAAAGGATCCCATGAATCTTTACTTTGTCTTTCTCCATTTGGTCTATATTGACCCACAAATCCCGGCTGGTAGAATCATAGGGGCCATACGTCCTTGAAGTATAGTAATTATGATCTGTATCCTCCTGAAAGCGGGGAAAAAAACCCACAGCAAATATAGATTAGAAGGGAAGATGCTCCTTAGTTTTACCCTCCCTTTAAATACTGAGACCTGTTGCTCCTGGGAGCAGCAGAAATGACTAAATGCAAGTCAACGATGAAGAAAAAAGGTACAATTTGCAAATGTGTTGCATAAGACAGCTCTGCTCATAACCACAAGCAGTTGGCAAGGCAAACAGTTACCTCATGCAGTCATCCTATACTGCAATTGTGATGTTCACTAACCCCAGATCCCAAATCATACAGTTCCTGTCACCACTTCAGTGAAATCTATGGCAACATGTTTGATGGCTTTCAAGGCAAGATGGCTAGTAAGTTCCTGTAACACTGGCCATGCTCTAACAAAGAGATGAACTGTACTCACAGCTAACACCTAAAAAGACCCCGTATTTTTTAACATTTGTAAACATATTTTACTAGAATACCCTTTATAAGAACATCCAAAAAATCCCTAATAGTTATAGGTTTACAATGCTATTTCATTTTAAATCTCTAAGCAATTGTTTTACTGTACGTTTGCCACTCAGAGACACAAATAAATATTTGTGGAAGAAAGCTTGCCAGTTCTCACAGTCTTTAAAATGAAAGTAGTTACTGTCATGCTCACATCAGCAAATTCAGAGGTCAAATACATGAACCCACATGTGCCATGGTAAGTGTGCTAGTGGTCCATCAAATTCTACAGTTTGCAGATATCCCATTCACAATCAAATGCATGGTTCAGAAGACAGTCAAATCTTGGCAATGTCTGCTTATTTCAACGACAAAGCTGAGACTCCAATACAGAATACGCTGTATAACACTCAACCTCACTGCAACAAGTTTATACTTGAAATCATATACATTTAGCACATTAAAAAAAGTAAAATTTTGAAATCTTACTAGGCAAAATTTAGTAAATGTTTAAAAACCCAAGGACAGGAAATTCCAAAATTTTTGTCAAGGTTAGTAGCTATGATGGTCTGCACCTTCCTAAGAGAGTGAAAGGGGAAAAAAGGGTGCTCAGTCTGAGATGAGAGATGACACACATCCCAGATTCCCAGTTTTCCATAACTCATCCCAAGCTGTTGCAACCATAATATATTTAAATCAACAGCATTGCCAGCTTTCTGCTGAATAGCTACAAGTAATACCGTAAAAGAAGTACACAAGGGTATTTCTCAGTTCCTTCATCCCTTCCTTCTCCTCTGCACCAAAGCAAAATAAACAAAGCCTCAATGACAGTGGTTTAAAATTAGACTAAACTTAGAAAATAAACACTGGCATAGAAAATGGAAGAGGCTGACTTATAAAACTCAGAATTACCCCTGGTGATGGAGAAGTTCCTCTCTTGCAGCACCTCCTACACCCAGCAAGCAGCATTGGAGTGCTGTCACATCATAATGTGCTGCCATGCAGACCTGACACCCCTTCCCCATGACCCACTCCCCAGAACATATACCCACTGACGTGTTCTAGAGCTGAAGATATACCTGGCAAGGGCTTGTATTCCACATGAAACTGTCCACATTCTAGGTTAACTGAATTGACCATAAAACCTATTTCAGCTGGATTTCATCCTACATTAACACCATTACTGATGCAATCAGGTTATTCTCTCCTTTGTGTTTTCTGTGTCTTCTGCTGTACTTTATATGCCAGGATGTACTTGCCCAGTAAATTTCTGTAACACTTTTGAAGCAACTTCTAACAACTTTAGCAGCTCTAGGTTAGTAGACACAAGTAAACATAATTAAAACTATACTGTCAGGAAGATGACAAAAGCCAGACACCTTACCAAATTCTTTTCTTCTTTAATGGTCAACAGAAGCAGTTATTAGTGTCATGTATAGAAAGGAGGTACAGTAAATTAAAAGGTTTTGACAACATTTTTTATATATATGACAACCCATATTTTATATTTTCTGAGAGAATTTCCACAGGAATTAAAAGTTATGTTTAAGGCATCACAAAGCCTCAAGGAAAGAGTTCTGAGAGACAAAGAAGACAAAATATACCAAAATAGCTTGCTTCAGATAAATGTGCAATATTTAAACTATAGTTAAAACTGTGCAGAGATTTTGCATTTCTAGTTTTCATAACTAAGAAAACTACTCCAGTTAATTACTAGTAGCTAAGCCCCTACCTTCACAACTAGAAGGCTCTAACACTGAGCCTAGCTGGTTGCTCTGTAAGAATACTTTAAATGGTATCTGGATCCATGCTTAAAGCAGACTCATCGTACATCTTGCACATCAAACACTTAAATTACAGCCTTCAGCTTAACAATTTTGACAGTGAAGAATTACCCATGTATAAGCAATTACCAATTTTTGTGTACAAAAAGTCTCATTTACTGTTTTAATTCAAGTTAAATAACCTTAGATACTTCTGGAAGGAAACAAATTCACTTCTACTTGGATGACAGAAGGAAAACAGAATTCCTTTTGCTCTTTGGAAAAGCTTCATAACCTTCATACAGATGTATTTTATGAATGTACCATTAAATACGTCTCGCATCCTATTTTTTTTTAATCCTATCTGTAAATTTACAGTACTACTAAAGTTGGCCTGCACAGCTTAGGAGCTCTTAGTAGGTTAAGATCCATGCTTGTATTCCAAGCCATTGCCTTCATAGTTCTTAATGTCCATTACCACAGAAATAAAATTGTTGGAGTCTTCCATAAATTTCCCAGCTGTAGAGAAACATTTTATTGGTATCAATAGATACCCATGAGTTTTCATTCTGACAGACCTGTTTATGGGCTTTGGTTGATTGCACATGCTTCATACTACATTCCATCCCCTATGAGTACTTTATACATAAGAAGATGGAAAAATATTTCAGAAATTATGCTGAAGTTGCATGTAAACTACTGAATAAATAAAATAATTTTAATAGTTACATGACACTGATGTAGAGTTCTGTAGACAGGTAGAATTATATATAAATAAGTATGAAGAGAAACAAACTTTTCAGTATTTTTTAATCATGTAGAGCTACATGACCAAATGAAAGAGCATGCAGAGAAAGCAGAAAATATACCTATTACTACTTGAAGAAAAATTTTCTTTTTTTCTTTGTTTTCCAGGTATTTTGCGGATATGAGCTTTATTTCCCATTGCTTCTCTAAACATACCGTCCTGTCCAAATACTGCATATATATGAAGTGGGAGGCACCTCTCTTCTGTTGAGAAGCACAGCTTTTAAGCAAAGGATTTTTCAGAGATTTTTTTGCACCAGCTATGAGCGTTACTGTTACCTTTGTGAGTGTAAAGGGAATATTTATTACAACCTCTCTCATAACTATTCCCTTTTGGGGAAGTAAGTTATTTTTAACCTGAGGCAGTCCTTGATGCTGAGTTGCCATCTTTTTGCAGATTCTAAAGAAAATTAATTTTTTATAGTTTTCACAAGGGATATTGTCTGATGACAGCTTGAATATATTCCCATACTTCAACTACAACTGAATTTTCTGAGGAAAGCTGAATGCACACGCTATTCATGAAAGCTCAGCACAACTGAAGATTAAGTCTTCTTTAAATTCTTGCTGTTCAGTATTTGTTAAATTTAATGACTGAACATCCATTCCATACATTACATATACAGATACTCCCACAGTACAAACACCACATACTCGTTTCCTCAACAACTGCTTAACAGATTAAGCCTTCAAAAGCGTGAGGTGAGCTGTCGCAATCAAGATAGTATGAAGTAACTATGCATGATATTTAAAAATAACAATAACATTATGCCTCTGAAATGATTTCAAATTAGTAAGTGGAATTTTGGCCAAAGACATACATGAAAATAGTACTGAAATAGACATGAAACCATAAAGTTCTCTCTCAATGAAATAAGACATCACAAGTCAACGATGATGCAATCATATATAATCATGGGACTTTACAGGTTTATTTCTCTTCCTGTCACATTTTTTCATTAACAGAAATTGAAAGGTACTGAAAATATCTAGGAGACAATAGATATTACCAAACAAAATTTAGGTTAAGAATAAGAGTCTCTGTTGAATCCAACTGTATGAATATTTTGTTTTAAAATATTGGATCCAATTGGATCCAAACCAGAGACATTACTGAACAAGAAGTTTTGCCATATATATATAAAATAAGTATCTGTAAGGCTGTAAATGAAAAAAAACTAGTAACTTCAACAAGAGAAAACACAGCTGGAATCCAGGAATAATCTCTGCTGTTGCACAAGTGTGCTGCAGAAAAACTCTTCGTTTCTCTGCAGCTGAAAGGAGAAAGACATTCACAAAGCAAATTGTTATAGATCAGCCAGCCAGGTGGAAGTTACATTTTGGTAGCTTCTCAGTCCTAGGAGACTGTTTATGACATAACCAATGAAAAAACTCAGTCATCCAAGGCTCTTTATCTTCAACTATCTGTGACTGAATTATTGCCAATTGTAATAGAAGACAATTGGACTGCATGTAATTTGATGACTATTGTCCCTTTAAATATTCTATTTATTGAAATTGCATTTTCAGACTTCCTTTGAGACAACACCACAACGAACATACTCTGAAGCCAACAAGGATATGGAGTTAGACTTTATAGATGCCTAATTTTACCACTTTAAAAGGAACATCTGATACCCAACAAAATGCATTAACAAAGTGCCCAAATATTGCTAAAATCAGAGTAGGCCTATTTTAAAATTAACTGAAGGTTGTATCTGCCCCAAAAATTAGAGCTGGGAGAATTAATCACCAAATACTAAGTTCAGAAAGTAATCTTTAACTCTGAATATAACATGATCATTATAGATTAATAGCCTACAAAATTAATCAGATAATTATGCTTTCTAAAAGCTGCATTTGTAGAATAAAATGGAAACAATGGACGGAGAAAACAGGCAATTATACATCTAAAAATAAACTACTTTTCAAGGAGAATACAAAGATAATAAAATACTTATTGAGAAATTTAGAGGAAGGAAATGAACCATCAATTAAAAGTATTTACCTAACGAAGAAAAGCAGTTCTGACAGACAAAAAGAGAACACTCTACCATTAAAATAAGCCATCAACAAGATGGCCCTGAACACATACAACAAAACCAGCTTCCTCAAAACTATGTGTGCTCTTACCCAATCTCACATAGTGCTTGTTACTCTTACTGTATCTCTGCATACCCTGGCAGTAAAATACAGACAAAATTGATTTCTCAGTTGTTTCAGATTTTTCTTATAAAATTGCTCTTAGATTTCTGAACATTATTAGGAGCCACCAGCTAAAAACTGCACGAGGGGAGAACTCATGTAGGACTTGAGCTAGCCTTTCATTGCAGATGATGGAAAGCCTCTTCCAGCTTGCAAGTGTTTGGGTCACGCTCTGAGTTACCAGGGCAGAGGAAACACGTGTGTATGGTGTTGCAATTGAATTTCCTCATTTATTTACCTTGTCTTTAGGCAAGCATTGACTGAGACAGGGCTGGGTGGCAAGGGTATGTGGAGAACATCCCCAGTCTAACAGCCATTAGCAGAGGATATGAGACAGCATGAGAAAAGATCATCTATCCTGAGATGGGCCCCTAATGGGAAGATTAAAACCACAGAAAATGCAAAAAGAGATATTTTGCATTTTGGTGCCATATAAATGCATTTTAACACAGAGTACTGTAGTTATAATCATAACATAGCAATGCTATGATGCATTTTTACAGTTTTATAGGATCTTATAACTAAAGAACCCTGTGGAATGCTTAATTTGAACTGGCCTCTCAACGTGAAAGCTCTAATTTCAGTAGATAAGCCACATGTGAACTACCAGATGAAAGTCTTGCAGAGGATATATATAGTGGTTGCTACTTCAGAAGGTGAATTGTTATGAGTGGTTCTCTGATGCTTAGAAGTACTGATCTCATTTCGTAAGCGCTTTGCATCAAGGATAAACTCTCTGCTGTTCAATTTCTTCACAAAAGCATTTGTTCTGTATGAATTTCTTCTGAGGAAACACACCATTTACAGAACTGCCTTACTGCTTTCACAATGACAAAGGTACAGTCTGTTCTTCTGGAGATTTTTGTCTTTTTCTCTCTTTGTTTTAATATCTGATGTGGGAAGAACTTAGGAATATATATATAGACAGAGCATACATATTCCACATCAGTCAGCAGACCCTGAAGACAGCCCACAAACATGACTGTTGATTACACAAGCCTTAACAAACCCATTTTGAACAGTTAATATCATGTCCAATGATTGAGGAGAAACCAATCTAACAAAAGAGGAACTCCTTTGTCTGTGTGCACTGAGATTTAGAAACTATCTCACCCTGTATTTTCCAAGAACAGGCTACATGAGAGCTCTACAGAGTCCTGAAAGCCTGTCGTGTGTACACAGGAATCCTCAAACTCAGGTTTTCTCTAGGGCCAGTATGCAAGTTCCTTTGCCCAGAATTTCACAGATTTACATCTGGAGACTGTTACTGTAAACACTAAATAATGTCATCAGCTGGGATGAAACAAAAGCATTTAACTCACAGGTCTCTACCCTATGTACACACAAGGCTTTACACATCCCAAACTCCCAGGTTTTTAAGCTGCACTTTTCTGAGTACTCGACAGCACCTATAATGGAGAGTCACACACACTGACAGACACTCTGGCAGAGAAGGATGCCATAAACCTGTTATTAATACAAAAAGCCGTTTAGTTTTTCTGGCTTTGTGAAAGTCAATGTGAAGCCATTGCTTTTTTTCATGATATTCAGCCGCTTCTGAAAGGAAGCTCTCCTCTTGGGAACTGCTATAAAACTGTCAGCCAATTTAGGGGCCATTACAGTAGTCTTCTAAAGCCCCTTGTACTGTCTTGTCATAAGAGACAAGCTTCGAAAGAGCAAAAGTCTCTGCAATGCCTTACTTAAGAGAGGGAAAAAAGCAAAACCACCAAGTCACTCAAAAACCAAACACAGTAGGGAAATATTTATTATGGAGTTTTGTTCCTGATTTGCTGAAGCAGGAGTTTGAGAAATTAGATTCTCAAAATGAGTCTTTATTAACTGATCTTCAGTATCCTCTCCACTTCAAGGAAAGAATAGGAACCATTGCAATAAAACAACCATGAGAACACCTAACACTAATTTGATTTTGGTGTAATTATGAAACATGTTATAGAGTTTATTTTCTCATTTTAGACATGTGTAAATGACTAAAGTCTTCATAAAACTGAAACTGTAAAAATGACTGTTTGTAAACATAAAAAACCTAACTGCCAGGCCTAGACTACAGAGCTGAGTGGTTATGACCCTGGGTCTGTTACTAGCCCCATTCGTGGGGGCTCACAACTCCAAACAATGACATAAATAATTACATTTTTGTCTACTTAGCTTTTAAAGTGTGTATATACTTTGACATACTTACAGCCACACTTGTACAAGTTTTTCCTTCCCCTAAGGTACATAATTAGTTCAGGGTTTTTGTTGTTTTTTGTTTTTTTAATTCCAGACATCAGAGCAACTTAAACTCTGTAGCATATTTCTTCTTTTGGTACTGAGAAGGTACTCTTCCTCTGGTATTCAGAAGCCTAGACCAGTAAGTTATCTCCTTGCTTCCCCCTCTTTGACCCTTCTCCTTCTCTATTGAAAGAGATAAGAAAAGAACCAGAGCAACCAAGACTCAGCAGCCCTGGGGCGTCACATGAGGAGGGAAAATGGCAAACCTCAGGCAGGATAAAAAGTGTTACAGATCTGGAGGATTAAGTTGATATTGGCAGGTATAGTTTCCAGTTGATCAGGGCTTTATGTAGATCAGTGCAGGAAGCTGCCTGCGCGCTCACTGATGCGTGCTTCAATTCCTGAGCAGTTAATACTGTGTATCAGCGACCCATCAGGGCTCAGAGCTGAAATCATAAGGCAATCAGATGTAAGAACACGTACGACCAATACTAAGTTGGTATAGGCAGGAACACGAGTTTATTAATGCAGTAGCTTTTTACCTGTAGACATAAAGCCTAATTTGAAGCTTTTAAAATTGTCCTATGTTCACCTCACTCAGCATCAGTCTTTGCCAAAGTCATGATATTCAGTTCAGCCGTGTGCTGGTCAGCATATAGCCAGACAGCTGCATGATCTTCTCAAAGCCTGAGCACCAAAGGACAAACTGCATCACCATGGCTTCTCTGGAGAACACCTGGTTTAAAAAATGCAACCAAAACTGGTAGTCTATTTGACCAGAGCACCCTTTGCCCTTCAGGACTGCCTCCCAAGAGACTCTGTCAACCAGGCTCCTAAACAGGCCAAAATCTGCCCTTCGTAAGTCCAAGGTGGCAGTTCTACTGACCCCCCCTCCTTACTTCCTCAAGAACCGAAAACTCTACCATCTCATGATCACTATGTCCAAGATGGTCTCCAACCTTCATATCACCCACAAATCCTTCTCTGGTCATGAACAACAGGTCTAGCACAGAGCCTTCCCTAGTTGGCTCCCTCACTAGCTGTGTCAGGACATTGTCTTCAGCACACTTCAGGAACCTCCTAGACTCTTCTCTCTGCTGTATCTATCCCCTCCCAAGCACTGAAAAACAGTGAAAGATGAAGACAAGACAAGAGATTTTGTGTTCCGAATCAATCTTGTTTTGAGGGGGAAGGGGTGGGAAGGAGCATATTGAGGAGCTACCTCAACTTTTTGACTCTGACCGAAAACGGGCATTTTTATTTCGCTTGATATAATTTTTTGTTATAACTGTAACAAAAAAGACACTCTCCCCCAAAAAAAACCCAAACCTTGGCTTTTTCACTTCATAGATAAACAAATTGGTAGACGAGCAGGGTGGTATTTGGTTTGTGGGTTAGACATTTCAGTTCAGCATGACAGCTAGGCTTCTAAGTTTCAGAACCAGAGACCTACTAAATGCTGTCAATAAAGGTTTACCTGCTCAGCAAGCACTGGCCCACTTTAGAGCACACTAAATACTCACCTTGACTGCACCACATGTACTGGATGAAATGCAGTTGCCTAAGCACAAGAGGAAACCAAGACCATTTGAGACTTACAGGTATGACCCAGGACAACCCTATAGGAGGAGCAACGGAGCACTCAGGATAACCACAATGCCTAAAATGATACCAGACACCTATAGCTAGTTGTTGTGGTTTAGGATTTCAGCTCCAGGGCAAGGGATGCTGTTCCCCCCTTTTTTTGGGCATGAAAGGAGGTTTTGCTGCCTTTGTTATGGCATGCTCAGGTAGCATGGTGAAGGGCTACAGGTCCCTGTAACTGGCATTACAAAATGCAGACCCTGGCTCCAGTTTTGCACTTGCCCCCTGGCCCAAGCTGTGTCAATCAACGCCTCTTTGAATAACGCTATAAAAAGCCCCTACCACGTTGCTCTTTTTGGCACACATTTTCAGTTCAGAAGGAGAAGGTCAGAAAAGAGAACCCTTGAAGCAGTCACCTCAGCAACAAGAACGTTTCTTTGCTATACTGGGACAGTAAAGATCTTCCATGAGGCAAGTAGACTTTTTACTTTGTTGATTACTGTCGGGGGTGGAAAGAAGAGGCACCAGGATGCAGGAACCTGAAGCCCCCATCCCCCTTACTGAGATTAACCCTCGGTAAGGGAGGAGAGAAAGGGTCAAAGAGCCAAGAATGAATGCCCTGCTAGAATACAGAGAGAGACCCAGAATGTCCCCTGGAAATCCGATGGCTTTAAGTTTTGCAGCTGGGCCAGCGAAGCGCTGGAGCATTTGCCCAAGGGATGCACATCCCCCCCGCCATGGAACGGGGTGAGAGAGGCTATGCATGCAGAGGAAGTTTGTCTCAAAAATCAGCCTGGAACTTAATGCAAGAGCTTAAAAAGGCTGCACCTCTGGCTCCTGTGTTCCACCCCTCCACCCCTGGCACCAACCGCATGTGAGGGCTCATAGTAAGCGGAGGGGTGGAGTGGAGGGAAGGTATATGTATTTAAGATCGCTGTTCTGTCTTTCTTTCTGTCCTACCCTCATTTAAGTGGTCATTTGTGATTTTCGTTGTTTTGAATTAAAATAAATTTTGTTTCCCTCTATTCAAGCCTGTTTCTTTTCCTGCAGCTATTAGTGGTGTTTTAAGCCCTCCATTCATTTCCAGCTCAAACACTTTAGTTTCTTTTGTTTACCTCTCGGAGGAGATAGAACACCTCTGAGAGCAAATTGTCCCTTTTGCTGCCTTTCAGTTCTTTCAAACGGCAACACTAGGCAATGGAATTTCGGCTGAAATTTCCACCATCTATGGTACGATGATTTAACACACATATAATAACTTGCACATATCTCATCTAGTCCACATACCCCTATACTTATGCATCAAAACTGCGGAGCTGAATTTCACCTTCAATTTCAATATTAACTACAACTAAATAAGAAAACCACCAGTATAGATCCCAGCCTTTCACAGCAATCATAGTAGTCTAGTTTTATATATAAATTAATACAAATTATTAGAGCAGTATACAGATGCGTACTACCCTTAATTGAATGTTTATGTAAGAAAGAAAACCTCTGTAGTATATTTAAGAAATTACCTTGATTTCCAAGGTGAAGGAGTAATACGCCTGATGTGTTATGATAATACTAATAAGAAAAATCAACATTTTTACGCACTGTTAATGACTAAATGACAGCATCAAATGTTCTACTTCCATTTTAATTGAAAAATAAAAACATAAACCTTTTCCTCATGTTAATAACTGTAATCCAGCTGTATAGCACATGAATTACTTTTTCAACAAAATTAAAATTCTCAGAAATAAGTTGTTGTTTCACACAACTACATAGTCATCAATTGTACAACTGTAAGAATTGTGGTTTTGTTTGCTAGACAAATAGGGACATTAAATTGCTATAAACCACTGTACCAGCCATTCAGTTATACACCACCACCCCCCCCCCCCCCAAGCACTCACCGCATTGCTGACGTGTGGAAGCCACATTGTTGGCCCACTCCTGGATATGGGTAAACTCAGCAGTGGCACTTTGGAGCGAGATTATACCTGTTCTAGTACTCAAAGGCACTTTTCTTCTCATGCACCATGAAAGAGGCATCCACGCTTTGCCTGAGGCAGGACAAACCTGAAAAAGCTGCTTGTTTTGCTACCTGTACTGGAGCAAAAGGGGAATACCTCCGAGAGATCATGGCATTTTATCGCTCATGACATTTTACTGCTCACCTGTATGAGATCAGACAGATAGGATTTCCATTTGCAATTTCTCCCGCTTCCTATTTCTGTTGCTAAGGCTACAGAAACACCACTCTAAGAGAGCGATGCTTTCATTTATTTAAAAAATTTAATAGGAACTTGTGAAAAGTCATGCAGTTACCTCCAGTAACCCTGTCACATTTCTCTACTTCTGTTAAATTTTGTGCTGCTAAAAAGTCTAGTGAATATGTGAAAGTTTGCTGTTCTTTTTTTTTCTCCTTGTTATTCACACTGCAATTTGTGGCAGACTCTCCAAAATCTCCATTGCTAACTTTGTGTTCTAGAAATAAATACACTCTTTTATTACTGATTGTCTGTGAAAAGCTAAACATATTGCACAGGCATGCACACCACTGTTACAAAAGAAAGGAAAGAAACAAATAATCTGTTATTTTCATTACTTACTAATTTCTGTTCTGTTTATGAAATACTACAGCTATTAAAAAGGTTTCGTTAGCATTTTCCTCAGCAGTTGACAGCATTCAGCTGGCATTTTTGGAAGGACAAATGCACATTTTAAAAATGGAACTTTCCTAACTCTGATCCCCGTCTTGATACAAATCTTGAGCTTTGGCCCCATTTATTATTACCTTAGAAAAATCTCTATAATTCATGCAATCACAATGAAGACAGGCCATTGACCTCCTGATAATTGCTGAAAGCTCTCAAGTTATAACTACTAGATTTATACACTGTCAAAGGAAGTGTCTGACCAAACCTGAAACAGTGTACCCATCTGCTTACATGCCGAGTTGTTCCTGGTTTGGGATAACAGATAATTGACTCTCCCGTATTACAAAAACATGGAAGATTTTCAGAGTGGCAGAGAGTAATACATCAACATCAGCAGAAAATGTCAGCTTTGAAAATCTATCCCTAAGGACTGATGTCATCCAAACTGGAATTACATGGCTTAGTGTAAGAACTTTTCACTTAGCTACCCAAATTCCTCTGCACTAACAACTTTGTAATGTGTTCACCCTCACTCCCTGCTCTAATGAGCTATGCACAGTTTTCTGCATGCTGTTAAATTAGCTAGGGTTGTTTGATTTCCATGGCTTGAATTGAGCATCATGGTCTGCTTTTTGCAAGACCGAATCAATGCAAATCTCCCTCATGAGGATGCTCCAAGTAAACATAGTGAAGACAATCAGAAAGGAAACGACTAGCAAGCAGAGACCTTCCCAGCCTTCATGGTCACACTAATATTCAGCTTTCACTAGCTGAATCCATTTTCAGCAAACTTCTGCAAGCAAGAGCTGTTGCCCTGGTTTCAGCTGGGATAGAGTTAAAACGTGACAGGCATGTACGTCTGAAATAATTAATTCAGAAAGAAAGTATAAGGTCTGTGGACACCTCTCATAGCTCTTTTCAGTCATGAGTTCAGCAATCCTGGAATAATTGTAATGTGCTTTAGGAACTTGGAGGTAAGGAGGGATATGGAAATGTAAAATATCATCATCAAGAAAATTCAAAGGCAACTTCCATTAAATTCTGAATCCCCTGTCTCCTCCTCTGCTATCAAAATTCATTATCATCAGCATGTTAAATTAAATGCCTTGCGTGCCAACATTGCTAAGCATGTGGAAATGATCTCAGGACTACCACGGAGAACTGTGAATTCCCTTCATTAGGAGTGGAGAAACTTGCTTTTAACTTCTTTCCTTCCCCATCCCGCTCCAAGTTTAAAAGAAATAGAGAATGAATCTCACCTCCAGTCTTCGCCTTTTTCAGCTATACCCGCATTAACAGAATAACCCCTTGAATTTAGATTAAGAATAATGGAAAAGTTGGACAAGCTCATTGCTACAACACTTCCTGCAGAGCTGGCAATGACTTTAAGCTGAAGATTGCAGCAACACCCAGTGCATTTCTCAAGATGACCTTAATTTAAGCAAGCAATTAATAAATTCAATGCAATACATTATATGATGCTTTTGTCTAGTTTACCATTTTGCAGCTGAAAGCCTGAAAGAAAACAAGACAGTGATATATCAGTCTGCTGGCCAGCTACAAAGTGTGACATCACTGGTGGAAAACTCAGCCAGACAAGCAGAAAAAAGCGAGTAAATTAATGATTATCCCAGATTCTAATTCTAGTTGCAGGTGCCATACTGTTTGGTGTGATTTAGTAAGAGTAGAGGACTAGGAGGCTTCACTTGTGATCTGTACTGCTTCCAGAACAATTAACATTCTGGCTTCTCTTTATAACTATTAAAAATTATCAGTTAAATACTGGATTTAACCATGATTTACAGACATTTTAATTTGACTTAGGATATCATCTGAAGGAGCTTGTTTTTTAAGAAAGTTCAAATACTTTCCCTAACATCACATGAAGAAGTAAGGAACATGTTTTTTTAACTTGACTCAGTTCGAAAAAAAGGAGGCTTGATTTTTCTGAAAATAAATTACATTCTCCACCTCCATCATCTCTGAAGTTACAAGGTGATTTTCTGAATAAAATAAAGTGTGAATAAAAACATTTTAAAATAGCAATAACAACATTTTCAGAAAAGTGTAGTAGAAGTTGTACTGCAAGAAAATCCTATACATCTTTGCCTTCAATTTCTATATCGCCTACAACAAAAATATGACATCTAAATATTCTGCTACATAGAAAGCAACATATATATCCCATGATGGTTTCAGTGCAACTCCAGCATATCCCAATACTGTTCCACCAGGACCTCCTAAATCTCTGTTTTAACTTTCAAGCTTCTAACTATGAAAATAAAAGTAAGAACACAAGAACAGCTGTACTCTCTTAAGCTAAACATCTGGTTAGTCTGGTCCTCAGAAATGACTGGGAACAATGCCTAGGAAGAGTAAAGGACGCAGGGCAAACAATGGTAGTTCCCTTTTTACTTAGGTTTCAGTGATCTGCTCTTTAGAAACTCCCTTTGTGTTTAACAATCCCTGACAAATTTCTGTTCCATGAATGTGTTTGATTTTGTAAGTTTTGGCATCTGCAACATTCAGTGTCAATGAGCTCCAGAGCTTTCACAGTTTAATGATGTGCAGTAGAGAGGAATCTTATGGGATGCTTGTTTAATCCTCTAGAACATTACAGAAACATCAGAGCCGTGAACAGCACACATCCAAACAGAGACTTCTGGGTTTCAGTTATGCTGGCTTAAAATCGGCAAGACAGCTGTGTTTTAAATACAACTGAACATGGTATGGTCTAAGGCAACATAAGATAGGGTCTGAAAGGGCAGAAAACCTGACGCAATGCCACCTTCAACTGTAAAACACGCATTTTTTTTAGTAACAGTAGCTTTAGCCTGCGAAATGCCAGGACTATCTAGATGACCAAAGGCTAGTCAAATATTGAAGAAAGTATTTAGAAGTCTACAAGAGGAGCCCAAGTTTTCCCTCCTTCTCTTGAATGAATCCTTCACATACACCAAAAATCACACGATGTAGTAATTATTAATTGTGAACAAAAAACCAACTATACTTCCCTAAAATTAGAAATAAGAATTAATGCAATTTTTGTAATGATAAAGACTTTGCAAGTAGACCGAGTAAGCTGCAGTCATATAATTAAATCAGTTAAAGTGGATTTCTTCACTTAAAATAATCTTAAAACAAAACTTGCCCTTTCCCTCGTTTTAGGCAACGGCTCAACATTATTTGAGCTCAATAACATAGTCTAGGATCTGTCCCCAAAAAGAAGCACCATTGAAGTCCAGGTATGAAAAATAAAAATGATTGTCTTTTTTTTTTTTTTCCCACATGGCTTCTTGCAAATACAGACTTCAGAACAGGAGTAATGCTCTTTCACTCTCTAAAGAATGAGCCAACTCCAATGACAAATCCTTGTTCTGCAAAACTTCATTCCTCCCCACTTATATGTCAAATGCTTTAATTTAAATAAAAAGCCTAAGATCTGCTTAAACCTTTGTATTTTGTATGCATTACTTCAATAATTTATAATCCATATTAAAAATGCATTAAAAATGTCTGTTCTGATGCAGAGATAAATAGCATCTCTGATTTTATTAGACCAAATGAGTGTATCAAAGTGTTGTCCGTGAAATTCACTCTCATGTTGTTGAGTATCACTGAAAGGGAAAGGAAGATACAAACACTATGTAAGCAAAATATTTGAACTACAGATTCAAAAGCTAAACAAGCAGACAACTCTACATAGGTAGTTAAAGACTCTAAGAAATGGCAAGTCAGAAAACAGACTTTAAAAGTAAAATGTGTCTCATCACTTGGGATGAGGAAAGAACCGAAATACTCATTAAACTATAAAATAAGGATTTTTTCTTAAAAGCAGAACAGTCTTCTCAGTAACTTGGAGGGACTGTGGCTTCAGAATACAGAGTTACTAACAGTGCTCTAAGTCCTTCAGAGGCAACTAGCATTGGGATTGGCGGGGGGGTGGTGTGCAAAATAAATATAAAAGAAACAAAACAGAAGCAGGCTTGGTCAAACAGACAGCTTACTATGTAATTACAATATTGTTTAGTTTTGAAGCTTCGATTATGCATGGACAAATTTTTCTACTTTTTAATACACTGCATTAGAGCACTTCTTTGTCCAGCTGAGTGAAATTTAATCTTAACCGTTTTTTTTTTTCTTGCTCAGACTTGCAGTAAAAACACAGCAGTGAGCATGCTGACACTGCTGTCAGTAGGAGAGAGTAATTGCTCTCAAATCCGGAGGGCTGTAAAACTCAATCCCGTCTGTTGTTTTTGCCAGTCAGAATCAGACTCTTCACGACCAAGACTGACTGGGACTGATATGGGAGAAACCTTCTAGGCAGAAACTGGGAGAAAATGCAAAATTCATCAAAAGACTGTTGCCAGTAGGAAATCAACCAGTGTTGTTCTGATAGGGGCAAGAGGGTTTTCAGGTCTAAACTACAGGGATTGCTAAAATTTACATTTCAAACAACATCTAGAGAAACTAAAGGAAGGAGAGAAAAAGGAAGAAGGGTGTCTTCAGACAGCGACAACTCTATTTTAGTTAAAAGCAATAAACAGCAGGAGAGATCAGTGACATGCACAGGAATAAATGAATCACTTCACTACAGAAAAAATAAATTGGTTTTGCATGTAGTCACAATTTTCTATGCTCACAAGTACTATGTTGGGAGGGGTGGAGAAAGTAAGATATAGTTGAGTTTGATTTGACTTTTCATGCTCAGCATGATGTTTCTTGCTTGGAACTGAATCTTCTTCTGTCATACTGTTGCAATCATTCATCCTGTTCTAGACTTTATATGAAAAATTACATTTTTCTCACTCTTTTCAGGGTGGAAAGCAATAAAACCTTACTGTTAGCATGGCTACACTCAGCTCAAGCCTGACCATGATTTAATCTAATATTTTATTGCTGGATTTCTTTTTGGTATTCCAAGTCTCTCAAAGAGCCATTTTAATGCAGTATCTCTATACAATGGCAACAAATTTGAAAGCAATTAACAGGTTCCAAAGTTATTTTGCAAAGTTTGTCATCTTCTGCTATTGCCAATCCAAATTACGTATTAGAGAATGATATATTTAAATTTCTCTGTATTTTTCATTTCAGTGTTGTACTGTTCACTGAGGGTTAGAGCAGTCACAAGGATCAGGGACAGAGAATGGTGAAGCAAAGGACCAAGCAAGTTGCCTAGAAACCTTCTATAAAGCCTGGAGCTGATATGCAGAACATTTGAGATAAAGAGACAAAAATTAGAAATACAGGAGAATCGCCTCTGTATGGAGCTCCACATAGCCATAATCGCAGGATATCACTTGAAAAATGATGCACATTTTAAACTCTGGAAAAATTATTATGCAAAATTTGTGCAACACACAATTATATATTAATGCATTATTAAGCCTTTTCCAGTGCTCAGTGACCACACCTACATTAACAAGTACTGTGGCAAGACAAGAATGCATTTGTAGATATCTTAGTGGTGGATAGAGGGAACCCAACATCCATACTAGATACATTTCAGGGAGCAGTTCCTCTTCCAGTAAATGCAAAACAGCAACAGGCAACAAGAATCTCTGCTACCTGCTTTCATTACCTTTATGGCTACAGGGCTTTGGGGATTAACGGAAAGGTTGGTCATACCATGACCATGAATCTAAGTTTATTTTAATAATATTAACACTCATTTTCTTAATAACAATGAGTTATTATAGAGCATACTTTTCTTCTATGAGAGTATACTACTTTTCTTCACATAATGTTCTATATTTCTCCTTGCTTGAAAGAAGACTTGCTGAACTAGACATATTCATTAAGACATATTTTCACACTCATTGCTTTTTCAAGGAATTAGTGTTCACAGCAACAACCCTACACATTGCATTTCCTAGGTTCTGTTTATGCTAAATACAATCACTTCTGAATGTCCTGAGCACGATCAACAAAAGCAGATTACCCAAACAAAAAAATCAACTAACCCCCAAGACTGGACAGAACAGTCCCAAGAAAGATGCGAGGGAGAGGAAAAATAAAAAAAGCTAGACTTGAAATTATAATTTTGTGAAATCCCAGACATTTAAGAAACAAACTCTCTAAAAAGAAGAAATGTTAATAAAAAAATACTTCATTTTTTAATGTCCCACCTGATTTCTGAAATATGTCCCACAATAATCCCTGTATTTGAGGTCCCTGTAAGTGCAGTACAGGTTTCCCCTCTTAACCTAGTATCCACAGGACCATTGAGGCTACCTTTGCACTGGCCAGCCCTGAGCACTAGCTAGATAGGGCACATGGGCTGTGAGTCCAATGCTTCCAGACTCCAAAAAACTTTGGCTTAGTATGAAACACTTCAGCTTCTGACAGTCTCAAAGTTATTCCAGGTAGAATACTGCAATGTTTGGCTTTGTGACACTTGCGAGGAATTATGCCATGGATGCTCCTGTCTTCAAAGGTAGACTCTGATGCTCTCATTTACCATGAGGTCAAGAAGCCAACTTGCTTGCACTGTGTCATCAAAATACTCTTTTTGATTTTGACTGCTGACAATCTATTTCTCCACCTGTCCCAAGGCTACCTGCTCTGAGGATTTATCTAGGACTGTAACATTTGTGCCCATCTGTACAAGATAGGATCTCACTGTTTTTACATCTGTCCCTCTTCAGAGCTTGCTCAATCTCTCTTGCTATATTATGTAGTGGCAATGAAACCTTATGGAGCATGGCCCAGAGATTTACACGTTCTCCCTCCTCTGTATTTGGCTCTAAAGTACCAACTTCAAATAAAGCAAAATGGAACAACCGTCAACCTTAGGGACTACAATGTTGTAAATGCAGAAGGATTCCTATCTGGCACATTATAATACCCCTACTAAACCAGGAGAAAAGAGGAATATTTTCAAGACTGTCATACCATTTTTATTAAGTGTTGATAATAAGCATTTGTTATGTATTGAACCTACCCTATAATTTCCACCTCTCCAGAAAGACCACCAATGCTACATGCCTAGAAAACCTGGCCTGCAGCAGAAACCTGTTCTTCCTGTCTTTTGCCTTTCTCTTGGCCTCTCCAGTTTTGTGTTGTGCTGCCACAACACTGCACCCATGGACCACAAAATTCCTATTCTCCATCAAGACAATGGGATTTGGAGATTTTGTTTTCTCCTTCCCAATGCCCTGTCCATTTCTGAAGGTTCTGCACACCAAATGGCTACAGCCACTGCCTCTGCTAGTCTTTGCAAAGCAGTTCAACTTCCGGTAAAAGAAGTCTTCCATATTTGCATAGCAAGCCTACAAAATACTATAGAGACACAGCGTCTGTGATGGGGGGGATGTGGTACTTCTGTAGTGTCATTAAATATGAATGACAGGTAGTACTCATTCTCCGGATTTTCTTCAGCAAAAACTGCAACACGCAAGGAAGAAAGGTTTTAAAAAATCAATATACTTTCCAGCACTGATAATCTTCCAAGCTGCAGAAGACTTTGTGACATCTGGATTCTTGCACTGTGAATACCTGTTGTGCACTTTGCCTCCTCTATAAAGCTGGGCATCAAGGGATTTTTTTGTAAAATGCCTGTGTGTTGTACTAGGGATTTACAAGGGAATTCGATAATGTGTAAAACCACAATTCAGTTATCTTACAGTGCTGGGAAGACCTTAGGAAAAGAGAGGGCTGTGACAGAACAGAAAACCTGAATTTATAAACTCAGTAAGGGTGACGTACTTTTGAGGTTAAGACACTACAAGACCATTAATCTGTCACAAAAAACCATGTCCATTTGCAAGCATTCATTTTTTTTCCTGAATGCTGCCATATAGCAGTGTTAGAGAAAGAACTCTGGCCCATTTTGCTTCATAAAATCTTGGAACTCAACTGAATGAAGACACTGCATGGGGATCTATGGGTAAGCCATGGAAAGATCAGATACATGACCTTGCTCTACCTGAAGACATCTTCCACTTGACCCGTTAAAATAGAAACAATCGATCTGTCTTGTGCCTGAATGAATTGCTACAAGTATGGCCACATAAGGATTACCAGGGGCAAAAATGAAGTCATAAAATCAACATTGAACTCAAAAACGTAATTTACCAACTAGCACCTTCCACGTTTATGCAAGAGGAAACATAATTAGTACTGTGCAAACTGTGAAGCTTGAAAAACCCCAAAACACGCCTCTCAGAAAGCATTACTATTTTTGGACTCATGCTTTAGAGACACCATTGTCTCTACAGATGGGATTTTGATTGCTTTGCTTTTGTTATTGTGTAAGATAACAACCCAAATTTGAAAACTGTTTTGTTTGTTCAGTCCTCAGAACTGAAAAATAAATAAGACTGTTGCTTTGGAAGCAGAATACAAAGACTGAAAATGTTAAACATAGCTTATTCCAAGCTGTATTTTATCGAAAAATAGGATTTAGATTTTATTAACAAGAAGCCCCCAAAACTAATACTTAAAAAAACCAGTAGAAATATAATAATTATAATACTAACACTTGCTATCGCTGTATAAAGACAAAATCAATTCAGCCAGTGTGTTTATGTAGAACCACTAAGATAAAATATCAGAATAGCAGAATTACCACAAATCATCATAGGCACAGACATTTTGCACCAGTCAATCACAACATAACAGCATGGTAAACTTCTGCTCTCCCCACACTACTTTAATCTGAAAGCAGCTTTAAAGACAGAACTGGTGCTCACTTGGATTTACGTTATGTCTATATGAGGGCAATCTGGCAGTTAAAGTTTTATAAACAAGCAATGAGAGGTTGAATGAAACCATAAAACAGAGGGAGAATGTCCCAAGACTTCATGTAGATGGATTTGATCCAAGTTATTCTTATTTGGATGATCAACAACCAAATATTATGAACACTTTTTTTTCAATGGCCAACTTGGATTTTTTCCCAGTTTCTCATTTCTCTAGGGCCTTTTCCCCTTCATGTCTGGATATCACTCTCCATAAAGATCAGGCAAAAGTCTCACAAACTGAGGTGTTTACTCCAGCTTCTAAGAAAGAAATTATTTTATTTTAAAATTACTTCCTTTTTCAGTTCACCAGTGAGAACTGCTACAGCATGGGACTTCCCAGTCAGTTCTCCAGCAAGTGACAAACATCATCAAAAGCCTGTCTTCAAAAGTCAGGAAGGACAGGCCCCCCGCCGCCTCAGGACAAGCGAAAAATATGGCCTCCATGTGCTGACAGCTCACAACTAGAAAGACCATGAAATTCTCCTCCTCATGATTGATTGAGTACACTGAAGTAAGTATCTTAATTTTTTACTTACCTCCAATCAAAGATAACAAATTTAATTAAAAAAAAAATAGATGGAATGAATTCCTACCTCAATCTGGGAGGTGTTATCATGTCCCTCTTCAAGCAGCAGGTCCGCGAAACCTCCAGGCTCAGAGGAATCCTGTCCCATGCTGGCTCTGTTAGTGTCGACTGATTTGAGAGACTCTAAGTGCCTTCTCCACCTGTGGCTGCTTACATGTGAATCCACTCGCACATTTTCCTCCACTGGAGGGAAGCTCTGAACAATTTCATAAAACACACCTGTTTGACAAAAAAAAAAAGAAAATAAAACAAGTTAATAAGGGAGTGGAAGGTTGGTTTACTAATCATAATTGAAAACCTAAGAATAGTAATTTCTTACAAACTTTTTGAACTCTATAGAACAGCCATTTACACCTCTGATAAAGTTTCTACTACAACAACAGAAGATTTTAAAAGAATAGATAGTATATAACACTTCTACAAAATTCAAGAATTTGGACTAAGTTTTATACACTCCTCTATAGTTAGTGTCACTTTTCAAAGTAAAATAAAACTAAGGAAAAAAAAAATCAGTCAATCATCTAACAAAACAAAAGTAGAAGAAGCAGAGAACCACTGGTACAAATATAAATGCATATCATCCGTGAAGTCTGCAGACACTCACCATATCCCCTGCAAAGGGTGAGCAGTTCAGTAGTGTGTTTTGCATACTCTGTTTGGACTTTATTCATGCTTATTCAAATTTTTCATGCTAGTAAAACTATTACCAAGACAAAAAGATAAATTCTTCAGTATTTTCCAGTTTACCCAATTCAAAAGCCAATTAACATATTTTTTGATAATTTATTCAACACCATCAAGGGGGGGTAAAGTAATTTCACATACTTTTCACTAAAAATCAGATACGCTCTGCATACTGTCTTTGGTTCTAAAAGGAGAAGTAGAGGAGTGGTCTGTGCTTTTCACGTGCCAAGAAGTGAATCTTGTTCAAAGAATGGAACTGTGAGGTTCCAAATGAACTTTCAAGAGAAGCAGCAAAGTAAAAGAAAAATACTGAGAGAAAGGATAGAATGCTAAATGAGTTAATTGCAGAAATATTTCCATTGCTTTTGTTTGACAGAAGCTTCTGAGCAAAGGAAGGCAACACTCCCAAGGTCCTTACTAAGCATCGCATATGTTGTCTAGGTGCAGAAGAAATGGAAAAATAGAAAACTACCCATCAAAGGTTTAAATAAGTAGTAAGACTTTCCTGCATCGTGGCAAGAAAAAGTATAGGCATCATGGACATGGGAGAATCTGCCAGACATCGTTCTTGACAGAGCAGAAATGTACAGACACACTCTCAAATACACTCTAGGCTCTGTGTGACTATGTTTTTCTATCAAATTCCTCAAAATTTACTAAACTTATTTCCTAAGCTATTTGATCACTCTCGACCACCCTGAAATTAATGTGAGCCAAAGGTACTTTCTCACCTAGAGAAATCAGAATTTAATAGAGATGCAAAATAAGTAATCTCAGGCCATAACTTTCCTCAGACTCCAAGTAATCAGACTTATTTTAATTGGTGGCTTTTTGAAACCTGGTTCCTTACATTTCTTAAAAGCCTTAGAATACTTCAATAAATTTCCATCAACCAATTTCTATCAAGCAACCAGCTCCCTGATGCAGAGGGACAGCTCAGCAGATGAACTAACTTACTCCTCTGCAGTTTTATCAAAATCTATTCAAAGCTGCCCTCCCTGCTTCAGCTTCTAGTTATTCACCGTGCTGTACAGGATAAGGGCATCAAAAAGCTGACAGACACAGCAAACTTCTCAGATAAAGTCAGAGATAGGTGCTTTCTACCTGCGATATGCAACACCTGAGGCTGGATCTGTGGAGGCAACATTTGCCCCTCCCACCACAGCCAAGCCTCTGGCACTAAGGCACCTCAGCACCTTCTGCAAGGTACAGGGAACATTAGACACCTACAAATATAGTTCCCAACAGCTACACTTCTGCAGGACCCCACTCCCTTCTTCTAAACCACCTTTCCTGCCTGCCCTTGGTGGCTCAAAAGCCACACTCAGACAGAGAGAGGGGGAAAAACATATCCACCCACATTTTACACTCCCACTGCAGCCTACTCTTTTTATGGCCAACAATCAACATGTTGAGGCAATCACCTAAATTAACAAACAGAACATGTGAAAGTTGGGAAAGGGTCTTCAATCCTGCTCACCTCAGGCTGACCCACATCTCTAAAGGAAAGTAATTATACTTTGTTCTCCCACATCCTGAATAGAAATGAATGTGGTTTCAGAGCTTTAAGATGTTGTAATACAAACTGCTATTTAAAATAACAATAATATAGTCCTGGAGAGAAGGAGGAGATAAGCACCTTGGGGTATTTCCACTGGCTTGGAAATGCTATGCATTTTTCTCCATAATTTTCCTGTACAGTATAATTGCATTGTGGCATCTGTAAAATTTGGCACAGGCCATTCCTCATTTGATGATGTCGTCAGTGCAAAACTTTTATCCTGTTTCACCTGTTTTAATTATGTGATTTTTCTCTTGAAGCACAGCAAATATTGTAAACCATCTTGTTACTGCTGTTACACTGACAAACATTGATTTACGGTTACAACCTATACTGATATAAGGAAGCTTTATTGTAATCTAACTGTATTCAGAATGCAGTATATCCTTCTAAATTTATTAGTACCAAGAATTAAAAGCATGATGTGATAACATTTTCAGTTTAAAAAGAGTCTTTGGTGGTTGTTTTCATCATTATTCATGAAAGTTTCTACTAGTGTCATCACTAGACTAGTTAACTGTTCTGGTCTGGCAGAGCGGGGATGTTGAAGCTACAAGGTGAGATAAAATCTGGATGTGTTTTCAGGGAATAAAGAAAGAAATTTATTGTAGGCTTTCTCCTTCATTAAATCTTTTCCTTAAACTGGTAAGGGAGAGAGAGAAATGATGGGCTTGGCAAGATCAGCTCTGATCCAACACGGTGTCTCTGTTTATCCCAACAGATCTCTAATGCTGAGAAAGTGACAAATAAGATTTTTTTTTAAATGAGCCGAACAGGGTGTTTTCCTTTTATGTCAATATAATTTCAATATATAAATTCTCAGATAATGGATAGATAAATTGATTTTCAAGCTCTAAACACAGGCAGCTCATGAAGAAAAAGCATTCAGAGACCTAAAATTCCAATACTTTACAAGTTAGAACTATTTCATGTTTCTGGTTGAAATCTCTGCGTACCTAATAAATCACGTAAAAAGCATTTTAGAGGAAATGTACCAAAGTATTTTATTCTTACATTTTAGATCTCAGAGCTTGCACATAATTAATACTGAATGAGAACGTCATTCAAATCAATTGGAAAGCAGCCAAATGCTGTAATATCTCATTAATAATAAAATCATAATATTGGCAAACATAGTTGAGTAGTAACTTGTTCAGCTGGTATGAAGAGAGACTCCGTTAAAATCGCAACTACAGTTTTCAACTGATATTTTTATGTGCAAACCACAAGAGCGTTATATATATAGGCCTGCTACTGGCATGCAAATACTTCAGTGTGTATTGCTGTAGAGCTGATATTGTACTGTAGCATTCTGGAAGCAGTAAAAATAAAGTCTTTCTAATGAATGTGTAATTAAGCTGGTGCTTTGGACTGATTCTTCTGCTCTTGTTCTTGCAGTTTTCATAATGCTAGCACTGAAAATCATTATGTCTGCAGCTCCTTTCTCTCTTGGGTTAAGTAAAAATTAAAGATTTCAACTCTGTGTTGAATAAAGGTTGAAAGGCAGTGGGGTGGGGGTAAGGGAAACGAATCTATAAAAATATTTCTCTGATCTGAGTTTATTTGGAGTTAATGTTTGACTGTTGGCAAGTTCAGAAACTTGTCACAGGTGGCCAGCTCAACCCTCGTAGTTGATGTGATTGATCAGAATTACCACCAAAGGCTTTAAGGGAATAGGGGTATTGTTCACACAAGCTTGAAAAGATCTACACAGAATGTTTAGAGAGGAGACTGAGGAAAGAGTGAAAACTATAGACAGAATCACTTTCGCTCACGTCTAAGACAGGTGCTTCAAATTTTCATCTGTACAGGTTTACATGCTCACAGGAAAAAGACATTTAAAAGATTTTGGCTTCTATGGCTTAAACCACCATGTATCCAGGTAACAGTTTTGACTACCGTAGCTTGTGTTTTAACACGTATTAAACAAGCTTTTAAATTGCATTAAGCTAACCTGATGGAAGACACGACTGAAACCTGTACCTTCTTGTATATCAGGACCTGACTTTTGAGGTGGGTCTGCTAGTCTGAGGTTCTGCACGGGAAGGTATGTGACCTGCACTACAAAATACACAGAACCGCTTAACCTTTATGTCATTAACATAAACCATAGCTGAAAGTGGACAACAACTGAATACGCAGAGAAGTTTTTCTACTTCAACACTGTGAATTATGGAAGCAGCTCTTATTGATTGGAAGTGCAGATTGGGCTACACAAGAAAGATCTGCTAAAAGGGAAAAAGCTGCATGACTCCAGCAGTGGCATGGGTTCTCTGCTTTGCCAAGTCTCCCCTCCAACAAAAAGTGAAAAATTCTGAGTAAATAAATAAAACCAAAATGAAACAGGAGAGCTTGACAAGTAAGACAGCTCTGGTTTAGTAGGGAAGTCTGGTCTGCATAAAGTTTTATTTAGAATGAAGATCTAGCTCTCATTTTACAAAAGAAAAAAAAATCCAAAATTTTATGGACAGCAATTTAATGGGGAAAGAAACAAAAAAGGAAAGTAGATAAATCATCTACCACTCATTAAACTGTTTTTGAGATTTTTTTTCCATTTTCCATGAGGTCAAACTGAGGTTTGCGGAATGTTTCAGCACATCAGAATTTCAGAATTGCATTTCTGAAAAACATGCGTTATTTACATTTCATGATTGCACATATTTAAGCCAACTTTGTAATTTGACTAATTTCATAAATGCACCATAATCAACAAGACTTTCTTCTGAAAACCCAGAAATACTCACACATTGAAACCTTTATTCAACAGATTGCCTATGAGATACAGTATCATCTTTCTAAATTTGCCACAGCCTAAATGCCAGCAAAATCGAGTATCAAATACACAAATTTATTTATCCAGGAACTGAAAATGCCATCATATTCCTTTAACATAAGTAACTTTCTATAGCCCACCTCATGGATCTCTATTTCTATTATGACCATTTTATTAGTAAAGACGAGAAACCCAAGAAGTGTTGGCGGCAGATATGACTACTGGACCCATTAAGTGATAGACTGTTCAAAACCTAAACGTTCCTTTAAAGGATTCTCCAAGTAGAGTGCTCACATACTGAATGCCCAATATCACTGCGGAATCAATCATACTTCTCATAAGAAGAAGAATTTCCAGTTTAAATTATCTCTGCCAATGAACAGCTCAACACGATAGAGACTACTTTTTCTGCTGTACCTGATTCATGGGACTGGAATCAGTTCCATCTTTCTGACCTTAACATAGGAAAGAAATAACAAATGTGCTTGATTTTCAATATGTCCATGATATTGACATGATAAATTTCTTAACAAACTCATATATATCATGATTTGTAAAAACTAGCCCACAGTGACAATTAGCACACAAACAGCTGTGTCAATTTGGATCATGATTTTAAAAACAACAAAAGACCACACCCTGACATTTTCTTTTTAAAGCTTGGCTGAGACTTCTAAAAGAACTCTAATATTATGTGGCAGAGGGATGCTTTGGACGATCCTATTTTCACCAAACAGGGGATGAGAATTTGTGTGGCTTGCAAAGAGAGTCAGAGGTTAATGGCAATTAAATACTGAATGATGGCAGATTATGATCATAGTACTGAAATTACTGCTGTTGAACTGTATATTCAGAATAACAAATAATATCTACAATAATAACACCATCTCGATGCATGTTTTTCTTGGAATTGTACAATAAATAGCTACTAAGACTCATGTCCAACACAGAGTTAGTATCAATATTAATAGCTACTACAGCAGAGAAATAACATAACTGGTAATTTCCTTACACGTGCATTTTATCAACAATATGAATTCAGACTTTTCCCTTTGCAACCTCTTTCTATTCAATAATTATTTTTCACCACTACAAGTGGTCCCAAAAAGCATATTACCATACTTCTAGAATTTTACCTTCATCACAACTATAACTGATGCATTTTTTTAATTGTCTGATTTACTTTCATTTTGCAATTATTTATGTGATCATATCGTAAATTAAAATGGTATTGGCAAAGTCAGGCATCTGAGTCCACTGGTAACAATACTGTAACTTTGATTAATGTACACTGAGACTGAGGAAATATTGCCTAACTCCAGCTTCACTCATACTCTCCAGCTACGTAAACACAACAATTTAACACGCGTGTTGAATTTATAAGCAACCTGATTATAGATTATAGGTGATTCTGGATTTGTTTTGTTACTCTTCCTGTCAATTCCACTCAGGGACCAGGACCTAAGTTTACTGCCAAATGGATACACATAGAACAAAACCAAAAAGACAACTTATGCCTCAAAGAAGGCTTGCAGTCTTGAAGAAACTGTGTAATAAGAAAAGGGAGAGAAAGTTTTGGTCAGGAAACTGATATCAGTCATCATGAAAAACCTAACCAGTACCAAGATTTTGAAGCCATTATAATATGATTTAAAAAGGAGAAAAAGACGTTATCATTCGATGTGCTTAAATTTTTTTTTACACACAATCTAGATGGATTTCAGTTGCTTTCACAGCTGAGGTTTTCCATGATAATAGTCTAGGGGATGCCAAGAGTAACAGAAGTGGAAGGCATGTAACATTTCACACCTGCTAGGCTCTTACATGTCTCATGCACATCTGCATCCCATAGGCTAGACCTTTTGTATTACTTTTGGAACAGTGAAAACACAACTATATTTATGCTAACAATACAGTGTATAATCCTTTATTGCAACCCTCCACTTCCTGAGATGGAGAGACAAAATCACTTTGAAACGAAAACATAGAAATTGAAGATGGAAATGATTCTTCCCTTACATGAGAATAAGCTCTAATAGGCTTAGATACCCAGCCACGTCAAATTCGAGTACTAAGCATCCCTATTAACAAAAACCCAGTAAATTCAGAATTGTGTAGTTCTGATTTAATTTAAAACTTCACAGATGTACTGTTACTGATGTGGTATTTTCCAAAGCTTTCAGGTGGATCAGGTCAGAGAGCTGGATCTCATGGAATGCGTGAAAAAATTCAAAAGCATACTATTAGTGCCTATCTAAACTCAATATACAACGCACAACTGAAATAGTTTCTCCAACTGAAAAAAAGTAAAGAGTTTTCTTTCTCAAGTTTTTCTTGTTTCAGCTGCTGTAACTTCAGTATTGCTTCTCTTTGCGTAGCTTTGTCTTTGATCTACATACAACCATCTTTTAACACTGGCCTTCAACCTTTTTTTCAGCTGAAGATCCCCAAAAATTGCCTGGTAGTGTTGTAGATTCAAGCTCACTCGAAGGAATACATCCCAGATCTCCCTTTCCAGCACAAAATCTGGCATTATAGAAGGGAAGCCTGACTCTCCTGATCTCACCTGACTAGTAGAAAAGAGGTGCTTCCTGATATATTGAACAGTGATAGGAGTCTTCCTTTTGGCCTTTTATTTTCAGCTATCCATATTCAGCATGATTAACACGGCGTAATCTTTGCACACCGTACAAATAGGTTTCATATCCACATTCCCAGTAGCACTTCCAATAATTATTAGCAACACAGACATACGAGTGTGCCTAGATGAATATTTATCACGTACTAAGTTTCCACATAAAGCAAAAGGAAGTATAACTGTAATGTTCTTATGTCCCTGGCACACAACTCAGTATATTAATTAATGTATTTTCTTGTGGATTCTAGCATAGAGTCTTGTGGATTATACAGCATAGAAAAGCAGGAAGCTAACATGTTTTAAATCATCTGAGGTTTTCTGATTAACCATTATAGCAATAATGTCCAAATGCTAATTCATGTATAATTTACACATTTTCTGCCCAAACCGCACTATATCACAAACTCTCGCTAAGCCACAAAATAATTTGTGTAAAAAGCAGCAAAAAATAAAGAATTCAACAAAAAAATTGTCCTGCTAAGAGAAATGGAGATCTCTCTATAATATTCTATTTATATGCAAATTCTCGCTTTTCCAGCCTAGATTCATAGGTTTTCCAGAGAATACTAATTCCAACTATACCTTACGAAAATGCTTTGGAAAAAAGTTTATAAAGGCTCTTTTCTAGTCAATAACTGGATTACAGTACAATTGCTAATGTCAGACAGTAGTGTTTAGAGCTGTCTTCAGTATGTTCACCTCACAGTTCCAATTTGAAAGCATTTTTCTTTTTTCCGAAGGATCTAGCAAACCTGTGCCCTAGAACAACCCTAGGATGCCAGCCCCATGGTGGGTCACCTTCTCCTCTGGATCCAGGCTTACCCAGAATGAGCAAGCAATCCATTCAGCTAGAAGACATGTACCAATGTGGACAGATACGTAGATGATAAAACGGAGTTAAAAAGTTAGACAGACAATTTTGCAGTCGTATCATTAGGATTTATTTCTGTTTCTGGACAGTGCAGAAAAGCATGCAAAAATGAACTTGTCATTCATAATTTGAACTGCAGTGTATGGCTGGAACTCCTTTTGCATGACTTGTTGAGGGAGAAGATGGCAAATATCTGGGATGCACCAAACTGGGATAGCTTGGCTAATTTATACCCTTCACAGCAGTCAGTGGCAAATGCAACTTTGGTAGAAGGGTTAACGTCAGTTTTAGCCCAAGGAAGAGCCAGAGGCTTAGAGATGCAAGCCTGCTGCTTGAAAAATGGATTAGCAGAGACAGCGCTAGTCTTTTTGTAGTGTGCAGCGGCAAAGAGCAGCAATTCCAGGGACACGGCTCTGGCCAAGACAACATTGGTTAGCTCTCCGCAGGCCTGTCACTCACTGGTACTGGAGGAGCGTCAGAGGGTAATTGGCTTCCTGTGTAGCCCTGTCAGGCTGACTTTGAGTCAGGCACAAGGATCAAAGCCAGCACTCACACCAAAGGCAGCCACGCTGGATTTGGTGGCTGAAGCAAAAAGATACAGACAGGAAAACAAAGCTGACATTATCAACACAATGGATATACCCACACATACATGTATACACAACACCACCTGGCAGGCACAGACTAAAATCTAAGCAACTGGGGACAGTGGAAATAAGAGAAAAAAGGAGGCATAACACCTCATCAGGTGCAACAAACACTGACGGACACATAGACCAAGGCTTTCCTCTACTCCCTCGTGAGGAGTGCCCAACAGGCTGTAACCACTTTGTTAACAAGTTTGTCTGCAAATAGGGACAAACTCCTAAGCCCCTTACTTGCTCCTAACTCCTTTCTTACTGAGTCTGGTAGCGTTGGCAGTCTACATAAAGCGTGCCACCACTCAGAACTCAAAACAACCTGAACATCTTCAAATAAGGCAGATCATGCAACATAGCCCTGACACAACTGAAACATGAAACATTTCTCCTGCTGTGTCCTCAGTTCCCTCTGCCCCCCTCACAGGAGTAGAAAGGAAGTGGTTTGTGGTATTAGATGTTTCACAGAGTTCAGGATTTGGAAAACTGGAAAAAATGAACAAGCAATTGCTGTCGCCCAGAAATGTGTAGTGGGAAATGCATTAGTATCTGACATTATAAAATCTGAAGAAAAAAGCTGCATGACTTTTCTGAGTGCAGGCTGGTAAAAGAGAGCTTTCTGAAGATGAGAAATTTAAAATTTACAATTGTTTGCGGAGACATAACCCGGGCTATCCTTCAGCTGAATGCTAATTGCACAAACTGATTTAGGACACGACTTAAAATTTAACCCCCTTTATTTTCATTGTGGATTAAATAAGGAAATTTTATATCTTCTTTCATTTTTTGCACACAAAGGTTTCCTAGACCAACAGTGATTCACAATTTAGAAAAATTATGCCAGCTACAAGTGAATACATTAATCATTTTGTGGAATTAATGAATGCATTAAATAAAAAGTGAAGGCTTATTGCCAGAACTCACTATGCTGCAGTATCAAGACAGGATTTTCATAAAATGCCCTGCAAAAAGTAAAACTAGTAAATTGGCATGTTCAAACACCAAGTTGTTGCAAGTGTCAGGAAAAATAGTAGGGTTACATGTTTAGGTCAGCAATGATTGCAAAATACATTAAATGTTATTACTTTAAAATTCTCAAGATATTTTTGACCTATAGTTCTTGGCTTTACAGATACACTGAATTATACTTACTGTGTTTTATTCTTGAGGCTTTTGCTGTAGAGATGGGATGATCTAGACGTGACAAGGATAATTTTTTTAAAAGAAGGATTTGAATCTTGTTTCAATGTCTCTTCACCCTCAACCTGCAATTGCTGTTCAACTTAAATTTCTCTGTACATTTACCCAGTTCCCTCATTTCTGTAACTTTTGTTCCAAAAGAATAATACAAAACTTAAAAAAAGAAGATATCTTGCCTTTCATTTTCATCTATATGCATTACATAGGTATTTTCAAGACTTTTGAAAATACAGTAGTGTTTTTTAACAATAAGAGCCCCAATCTGGCCCAATGTGGTAAGTCAGTACTGTAGATATGACCTTCTGTAAGACCAGCCACAAGAGAAGTCAGAACCTTTCAATTTTGCAAGAAGCACAAGCAAAAAACTAGGTGACTATAGTAAATATATAAGGTGTAGAGATGGATTCTATAAAAGGAACCAAAAATGTACTGTGAAAGCCTGGGTTACTTTATTTTTTTTAGTAATTTTGCAGAATAGCTCAATGGTTGCTTCGCTTTTTGGTATCTGAAGATGCAGATAATGACACCGGCTTTGTCTATTCAAACATATCCCGTGTTACTGACTACAAGCAGTAGATAATAGCTATGTACTATTTTTGAAATGCCATTGGTTATTTCTTCCAGACTCTGTTACTGTGCACAGGCAAACTACTTTTTCTTATCAAATGAAGATTAAATTTCTCACTGAAATTAAAATGGATCTAAGTGCCTTCAGCTTCTGTTCAAGAAAAATTCTCATTTTAGCTTCATCAGGAGATCTGCTGGAGGAAAACATCATGTTTCTAGCACATTAATGATAGGAAATTAGAGCGGAGACTGTTCTTAAGCTCTAGCATAAAATCTGCATTGTTAGACTTTGTTGTAACAAAAAAAATAAATAAACCATACATTAAGGAGGAATTGTTATGGATATATATTTAGAGTCATAGAACTGCTGTATTAAACCTATCAAGAAGCAGAGACATAAAAATAAGAACTGAGCCATTTAGAGATATGAATGATTGAAAGACATTCTTTGCTTGGCAGAAAAGAAATAATCCATTTGAAAACTGGCAGAGATACTGGGGAAACAGAAGAGAAAATATTGCATCAATCTTGAAGCTTGTCAAAGCAATGAAATTATCTAGCAAATGTTTAATTGGACTGCCCAATATATGAAGTATTGAACATTGCCTTTGTCTTCTCCCCAAAAGACAGACAAACTAGTCCCATGGATTGTGCAGATACTGGGAGTAAAGTGCAGGATGGGCATGTTTTCACAGTTTTTAACTAACCAACAGGACTGGAAGGACCGAACTCCTATAAATGGGTTTTAGAATTTACAAATAAAGCATCATTTTATATATATATATATATAAAAAAACATTTGACACTGTTTACATGCAATTCCATTGTGCCTAAACAGAATGAGAGAACTGCATTGCTGGCATCCAATTTTAACACACAGAACTTATACGGAACTTAATTATTTGCATAGACATATTCTGGGAAAACATTGACTAAATGTTGGGTTTTTTCGTTATTATACACCTTTCAATTCTACCACAACATTTCCAAGGAAAACCATTACCAGCTTTGAAGCTCTCCACTGGGGTGGCCTTGCTGGCATGCTGTGTACGTAAGTTTCATCTGTGCATTTTCTTAGTGAGGAGGCAGTTGGACACTGCCATGCTGCAAAGCGTGTGGTGTTTTGGAAGCTGTGCAGGGATGAGCCAGCTCGAATGACATCACTTTATGCTTATGAAAGGACAGATTTACAACTCTCTCTGCTGTGCCTGTGCTTTTCTAAGTGGAAGACAGGACATTATGTAATGTGTGACGATCATTACACATTGATCATTGCATGAAAAGTATGTTATTTTCCTTTTCAGAGGGTAAAAAGGAATAGAGCTAATACACAGAACAAAATGATTCTGTACATTTCTTAGAAAAACACATGTGCTTAAGTGCTTTGGAGGGGGTTATTTTCTAAATGGAACAGAGCTTATAGGGGCTCAGACTTGGTGGCTCAGTGACTTAGATGCATGGAAACACTGCCCAGCCAGTGAGCTGGAGGGATGTCTCTTTGAGGAAGATACTTTCTTCACAAGAAGGTCTGTTTTCTTAATGGGTAATCACTATGGTGCTGAACATTTACACTTCCGTTCAGCCACTTGCTCAAACTGGTGCTCAGGTTCTTTATTATCACTTGTTAGAAGGCAATTCAAAGAAGAAAGAGGGGAAAATGTCTGGAACCAAGAGTGGATATAGCAGGGTTTAAAAGTTTTGGGGCACAAGGACATTTGAATGTTTACCTCCTGGCTTACTAATCAAAGACAGGAATACTCCATGTACAGAATGATTTGGGAAAATAGCCAGTCAAAATATGGCCTATTTTGTTAGATAGAGAGTGATATATCTGTAAAATATACTTGAAAAATCACCTGTGTTTCTTCTCATTCTACTGACTACAGATTTTATTCCTAACAAGCATGTATTAACATTTTCTCTACATACTATTTTTTTCCCCTTCCAAACAAAGCACAGTGCCAGCAGTCAGCTATGATTCCCCATGCCCTGTCCTTGAGACTCAATGACAGTAAAGCACTAGCCAGATTCATGAAAAGACATCTTTTACAGTAGTCTTATATTTCCATGTTAAAGCATCTTGCTGCCAAGGTTTTAACCCACAGACTGGCTGACAGCCCATCCAGATCCACAACACCCACGATAAGGTTTGGAAACCAGCTCTTTACCTCTTGCAACAGAGAACTGACTCAACAACAGCTAGACTTCATTTAGTAATTTAAGAGTACAATGCAAAGATTTACCTGATTCCTGGACAGAATCTGACCCTAGAAATCATACTTAAATTTCTCAAGAACGTATTCAGTCATTTTGGGTTTGTTCCTAATTAGCTGAATCCAGAGAAATAGCAGGGTACAAACTCTGCTTCTGTACCACATATATGCACAGTTGCTTACACCTCATGCAAGTCTCAACCTGGTGAACTTAAATGGGACTTTAACAGTCCCTAGAACTTCTTGTCTTCCACAGGGCTGTCAGTTCTACACCACTGAGTAGTTAATCTTATATTAATCCTGCCAGATGTTGACTGCCTTCCTCAGCACATACATTTCATTCACTCATGCAGAGAAACAGCTCAGACACTACAGATATATCATTCCATGTCGTAAGTATAGAGGGATAAATTACCAATTCCTGGACATCTGCGTGTCCTGGACAAGCAAATACTAAGCATGACCAGGTTAGTCCTTGTGCAGGATGTCCCACAGACCCATCACTTTCAAACCCAATATGGTTAACAGGCCTGGTCTGTGGTATTTTCTTTTCAGATAACTGTAACGACCAGGCTATCTATTGGTAAAGGATGCACTCAGGCTCAGTCAGTAAAAGACTCTGGCAGACCACATGTTCCCATGTTACTAGGAGCTGGCTTGGCCACTTTTCTTTCCTGCCTGAGCAGCATACTTGCTCCTGCTTTCCAGTTTCAGAAAGCATGTGCTCACTGTGACAGAACTGTCTCTCAAACTCAGAGTTCACTCTTTTCTTCTTAAATCAGGGCTAGTGACAGTCCCCATGGATTTTATAAACTCTCTGTCCTGCTCCCCTCTTTTTTTCCAATTAGCCTCCAATATTTTCTGGAACAACTTCGAAAGCCGAACACCTTGCCAGGAGATGGAAGACCTCCTCCAGGGTAAAGGCAGCCTTGAACTCTCTGTCCCGCTTCCCTGGACAACACATAACCAGAGGATACTATGCAAATTCAAGACACCAGTACTTGGGCTTGGAAGACAAACTGAGAGATTTTCTCATTTCTTGCAAAGACCAACTGCCACTTTCAGAAGTGCATTGCGCACACTGGATCCTGAGGCAATTACATCTCTTCTAGTAGCCCTTAACCGAAAAGCTGATTCCCAGGAAGAAGTGGGGTTTCAGCCACACACTGGGCATTGCTTTGTTTTGTCTCTCAGGTAACTCCCAGATCCACAAATGGGTGTTTGGGATTACAGTTTAACAGTAAGCAACTAACATAAGGATTTAATTGCATTTAGGAATTAGAAAGCTACAAATTTGTTGTGAAAACGCTGAGTTTGTAGGTGCTTAAGTCCTTTATCACATTTTTAGCCTTAAAAAAATTGGGAAGAAGTTTGTTAAACACTGATCAACGTTGCCAGCAAATGCCCACTTGCTTCAAAGACTAAATCTGCTTTTGCAGCCCATGCATCATATCTGAGTTTTCTTGTTTCATGTCAGTCATGTGGAAGTTTCTAATAATTTGGTGCATTTGGGCACACTTGCTCTAAATGAGCCCCCCAAACCACCGACACTTTGATGAACCAGGGCCTTTCAAAGGCCAGTTTTTAAACTGAACTCTACTGCATAACTCCTAGTGGCCATTTACCCTCTTTTTCCTTAATGGTAAAGCAAAACCTCACAACTTCTTGTGCCCCAAATTATTCTCCACTTCTGTCTAGTTATGCCAAAACCTGCAGATTTTCCACACAGTGTGTGCTTCCCTTCACATGACTTACTAAGCTGTTTATAAGCATCGGTCTAGTATCATCTGTTTGTAAAAAAGGATGAAGCATATATCACTTTATACCTACTCCTGGAGGAGGAAATTAATGACAGACAGAACATTCAGCCTCCTACCCTCATATAAATGCAGTAGGAAGGAAAAAAGCAACAACTTACTTTATTACTCCCATCAGTTTTGCTACAGTAAGGAGGTTGAAAGCTGTGGGAGAAAACTTTCGGTGTCAGCTTCTCCACTGGCTCATCAACTGATTGTTTTTCAGCTCAAGCTCTAAATATGTGATTTCAAAAACACCGGATCATACAATTCTTTTAGGTCTGTAATGCACTGGTACTCAAATATTTGTAAATTGAATCTCCCTTCTCCTTTTCTTGCAATTTTTTTTCCTCCGTCTACATGTGCATGTGCCCCAAATCCTCACTGTGTGCCCTGCCCCAGACACCCCCCTTCCTCACCCCTGCAGGGTATAATAACCCAGATTGACTATGCGCTCCAAAGTTGTTGGACTCCAAAGCAAGTCTCTCCCCACCCAACCTAAGTCATCCTTCCATATCCTGAACACTTGCTTTTATTAGTCTCCACCACCCAGAGCCCTGACAGCTCCATTCCACCAGGTACAGACCTATACATTGAACTCCTCCTCTTCAGTGTTTACTCAGGTTTCCTTCTGCCCCCAGTTCAGTAAATCAGCACTTTGCAGCATTGCTCCAATCATTCCCTAGCTTTTCCTCAGCTGTTTGGTCTCTCCAGATCAGCCTGTGCTTCCTTTTTTTAGCCTAGTTGCCAGGGAAGAGGAGGACCAAAAGAGAGAGGAAAAGGTGATGTTGCATGCAGAACTGTCTTGTAGCCTCAGCCACAGGCTTTGGTCTCACTTGTTTGCTACCTCTTCCCAACCTTATTGTCTGAAATTAGATGTTATTCTTCAGTGACCTGTCAGAGGAAGATAAAACAGCAGAGTGGAGAGTAAGACTGCGTAGAGGTCTATAGAGTCAAAAAATCACTGCTCTGATAAGCAACATGACAAGCCTGAAGTCTATTTTGCTATCATGTATTTTCTCAGTATCACAAAAGGAATCTTATTTCTGGTTTTAAAATTTTAAGATTAGGACTTTTCATATCTGAACTTAATATCAGAAATGTGTTACATTATGAGTGCATAGCAACGGCACTGGGCTTATTTCGCACTCTTCAAACTTGTGGACAATGAATTCACATGTTTTAATTTACAGAACAGCCTATATGCATATTATAATTTGTTATTTACTGTTCCACAAATAAATGTGACATAAATCACTAAGAAAATCACTTAGTCAAGGCAGTGGCAAAATAGCAAATTGGGTTGTATGCACAAAGGGACTGGAATGAAATGGCTGTGCACGTTGAGTCCAGTGGGATGTCTAGACTCCAGGGAAAAGCAGAAGGTAATTTACTGATGATTTCTAACAGACAGCAACACTGTAAAACTGCTAGTTACGGAGCGGGGTCATCTTGCCTCTCAGAAAACTCAGATGTTTGAAAACTCAGAAAAAGACAGAATTCCTCTACTGCAAGATGCACCATATATCCAAGAAATGGGCGTCTTTAGATCTCACAAAGGGATCTGGAAGCCATACATTTGGCATTGCAGTGAACAGGAGTACTTGCTGGTTGTCTGCAGAGAGCTGATTAGTCGCAGCATGCTGCTTTCTCTGTATTCAGCTATTAAACAACATTTTAAAAGTTAAACTCGTATTAAATATTCATCTGATATTTATTGTTCCATGTAAGCAATTGCCACAATTGCCTTATTCTGTTGCCAGAAAAAGGATAATGATCTTTGCAACGGCAAATAGGCTGGAAAGCAGGCCCATGAGGCAACATCTCTGTTGAAACATGAATTTGTGAATGTTTTGTATTACCAAAACCTTTGGCCAGCACTGCTCAACATGACTGAGCATTTCACATCTTGCAGGTGCCGAACTGAAGCATCTTAAAGAGGCATAACTTTTGCAGAGCGACCTACTAGCACTTTCTGCACATCATTCCATCCAGAAGCATATCCCCACAGACATCTGCCAACTCTTGATCTTCTCATTAGTAAGCTCAGTTTCCTCCTTAGTACTATGCCCACACACTTCAAGGCTTAGAATTATAATCAGTTTTTTGGGGATACAGTAAATACAAATGTGTGACCTTCTGAAGAGATATAATGATTTCATTTTTCTTGTGGATACTCAGAGTACCTTTGATGTCAAGTTGCTTCTAGTATGGCATGGTGTCTGACTGGAGGTGGTAGCCTCTCTGAAACATCCAACCATGGAAAACTGAGTTGTAAAAGACTCTTGAATTTCTGCAAACAGGTACTGCTACTCTCTTAAAAATGTATATGCCTCATATAGCATCAGGAAGAGATAATCTCACCAATTCTACGGGATCTATACCAAAGTTTTTTGTCCTTGTGTATTGAAGACATTTCAGGTAGGCTGGCTGCCTCTAACATTGTAACTTCTGTTTAGATGTTTTGAAAGTGTTCTAAACTTCAATTTTGCATTTTTTTCTCAAACTAGCACCCACTAACACATTGCCTGCTCTGAAATTCCCCGTCATTACTAGGAAAGTCACCAGCAGATCCCTGTCAGGCATTTGCATTTTCAGTTAGGTAACTACCGTTTGTGGGGAGAAGGGAAGCTTTCCAGAAAGGACAAAGTTCAAGAACACAACATCCCCCATTAGCATAGTTCCGTTCTAGTCAAAATAGCTTTTTTATTTCCTTATTTGAAAATAAAAACCCCCAAATAAAATCCAGATGTCCTGTCTTTATTTATTTATTTACTTTTTTAGAAGCAGACAGTGATGTAGGAGTGGTGAGAAACAGTTTGAAGGCTCTGAGAAAAAGCCTTGATCCCAGAAACACTGCTAAAACTGTTGTAAAATATGCTTTTTTCTCAACCAAAATACTAGGAGAAAGAAAAAAAACAAAAAAGCTAATAAACAGTGTATACTCTAACAGGAAAAAAAAAATTTAAGTGCTTCTAAACGCTTTCTATATATTTCTACCCTGTATTGTGATTCTAACCAAATGCAGCTGCTTTCTCCTTTACTTATTGAAAATGCAATCAGCAATGAAGTTAATTTGTGTCTGAACAAGGCTCTTACAATAACTGATTACTTACAGATGCCAAGTCTCCAAGTGAAATTTTTGCCACCTGTTTTCAATTTCAGGATTGGCAGTTTTGTATTTCCACAGCTTATTGACCTGTGCAGGGCCATACCATCTGTTGCTGTATTCTCCATGCTCAATCACCAGTTTCCACAGGACATCAACATCACAATAGCTTTATCAGGAGTTTTTCTCCTTTACACAAGCAGGCATTCTAAATACTATAGCCTGGAAATATCAAAACTGTCTTCCACATCAAAAAGAAGCTCCAGATGAAACATAGATTACTTTTTTTTTTAGGAAGTGGTTTTATTCAGGGTGTGAATATGGTTTATTTATATGTCAAATTAACCATATCAAGATGTTTCCATGTATTGTGCAGGCCAACTTTCACCGCATCTTTATTTGGATATCCATTATCTAGCATAAGGATTTTGTATGCCTGAAGTTCTTTAGGAGCGCCCACTCCATTCATGGAAACAGTGCTGTCAGCACTAAATCTGTGTACTAGAAAATATAAGTTTAATACATTTTAAAAGGGGCAATAAATACACTTGGGATATAAACAGAGTTTGTTGGTGATAAAGCAATGAATAGAAATACAGAACAGCTCAATTTTCCCACCAATCTGCAAAGGATAAATAATAAATCTGCTAAATAATTTTGTAAACATTTTTCTACTTCAGAGTGAGACTTGTTTTCCAAAACATATCGCCAATACTGTTTAAGCCATGACTCATCTACAGACTAATTCCAACATGTATTCTTATTATGATGATTACTAGATGGTGTCTGGAAGAGGAACCAGTTATGGAAAAGGACTGCTCAATTATCCTGTCTGTAAGTTGCAGCACAAACCTCTAGGTATAGAGAGCTGTGTATATTAAATTCATAATGCATTTTTACTTTGGACTCTTTCTACTATAGAAGTCCAAGCTGATACCAACCCACATGGCCTATGGTTGCCTGATGTTATTGGTTTTTGCTTGTACGATCATAAAGGCTATGTTCCTTCACAGTTGACAAGACCCAGGATATTAGATGTCCTGCAAACACAGAAGAAAAAGACTGTCCCATCCTTCCTGTTGCCGCAGAAAGAATTAAGCATGCACTAAATTAGGCTGTGCTCCGAGATAAGCTGAGCATCTTCCCTCTCCTTAGGTGGCCCAGCAGCAGAGGAGGCAGCAGGCCCCTTGGAGAAGGGGAGATCTGAGTCAGGCACTCTTTCCACATCTTTGGAGTGGGATATCAGGTGTGGAAAGGGAGGACCTCAGGCATGAAGAGCAGAGCAGGCATGGATCATGAACCATGGACAACATGGTGGGAGAAAGGGAGAGTGGGCTAAGAAATACCTAAGAGAAGGCTCGAAATAAAGGGAAGGAGGAAAGTGATGACTTTTTGCTAAGACATCAAAGCCCTTAAAAAGATTGGTTCTCCACCTCACCATCAACCACAGAGGTTTCAATACAGTCTGTGGGAAATGATGGGTGTTTCCATCACCCAGTTCATGAGACAATTGAAGCGATTTCCTCCTCTCCAAAAGAAGTGTGAGCCATTCCCCTCAGGTCCAGTATCAGTAGAGGCAAGAGACAGTACAAGACCAGAAGGCACGTTCCAGCCAGCCACCACTCTTCCAAGCCCGTCAGACTGCAGTTACAACTCTCATGCTGATGCTGATAGACACAGATCCTTTATTCCTCATAACAATTTGATTAACCTGCCATATCATTTGCTATTACTCTGTTTCTAGAAGAGCGAGGATGGCTTTAGCATCAGTCTGAAGCGACCAGGATTTTTATGTATTTTGCTTAAAGAACTCCACCAGGCAAAAATTAGGCGGGATTGTGGCCCACTTGCTGTGACGTCCTCTGACCTCAGTTAACACTGACATAAAACTAGAAATATGCTGTTGACTGGAGCACAGCTATTCCCATTGTACAGGAGTGCATCTGAGGTCAGAGTCTGACTCAACTGCTTGCCAAAGACTGCAAAATATTATGAAAGAATGGCTAACAGAAGCTACCCACACCCACTGAACTGTGGATGATCAGCAGAGAAGCAGATGTTTTAAGGGTCAGTACTTCTGTAATAAGTAAACACATTTATTGTAATGTAGAACACTGAGCTAATAATATAAATATCAACTAGGACACTTGAAATACCATGCAAACAACAACATGCATCTGAAAAATAACTAAACAAATGCTTGTTTTTCCCCAGAAAGATCAGAGGATCAACAGCTGTTTACTGCTTCAGCGGAGGAATTACAATGTAAGTTTAGCCAATGTTTCCAGTAAAGCCTGCTCCCATCCATCCATTTCTAATAATCTGTGACATTTTTTCCTGGATCTGATATTCAGAGAGCTTGCTGTCCAAAATGCTATCCGAGTTACTCTCAGAGCAAGGCCAAAAGATCATATGCTCTGCTTTTCAGATGCAGTTAGCTAAAACTAATTCCCTTCATTCCTTGCAAAGACCCCCTGTTCCTTACTCAGCAGTATAACTGTAGAACACGAATAAGGAAGTTTCTGATTTTTAAATTAGAAACAAACAAACAAAAAAGCCCTGCCAGAAAAAGGAGTGTTTGCATTTACTTTTGTTTCTGTGATTTGGCTAAATAAAATACACTGATATGATAGCAGCTAAGCTTTCACCCAAGAAGACACCCACACAGATTCAAGAACAGATCTGATATTTGGACTTCTGCTGACTTTGGTGGGCTCTGGGCCAGCCTTCAGTAAGGTAAATAAAGTCTCACGTTTACCAGGGCTCCTGTTTATCCAGATCCCTGTGCAAGTTCTCTGTAAGCTCCAACCTTTTAGAAGGAAGCCACAAGAGCCTCGCTTAGCCCATTAGAAGGAGCCTGAGCTGTGAGTCCAAAGCACCAAACCAGGGCAAGGAGACGCTGTCAATCACAGTGGGGCTGCCTGTGCCCATGCCCATCTCTGCAATGGGGGATGCCTTGCCCCCTGCCTGCCTACTTCAGACCTGTCCACTGGCTGCATCTAGTGTACTGGGTATGCTGGAAGGTTAGAAATGGGTACAGAGCACATCACAGTCAAGGAGAGATACTCTTGCATTTGTCACACTGACTTTTCAGACACCTTTAAAACTGCAAAAATACATAAAAGTGTTCAAATGTAGAAGCAATGTTCTCATCAGACCAGTATATTGCATCCACATGGGCACTGTATTGTTCTACATGACAACTATTTTGTTTTTACTTTTCATTTCAGTCAATATGTTAAAGCAAAAGCATCACCCACTCCTTTTTCTAAGGACAGAAAAAGACTAAAAACCACAGTGAAAATGCAGATATAAATGCACAATTTTGCTAGCATCGCTGAAGTTTTGCAGACAGGTCTCTTCCCTCCTATTTCCTTATCTAGAAGAAAATTTGACATGTCTTTTATTGTTCAAAATTTTAAAACAAAAGCCCTACCTACTGTTCCACAGAACTCCCTTTCACAAGTTAGAGCTTTCACACCAAGCAGTGAAGTTACTGCAGGAGAAGCACGCAAACTAAGCAGCCCACTCACAACCCAGCAAAGAACTCCTCATAATCTATTCCAACATGCTTAAACCCCTCTTTTGACTGAGGTTCTGTAATCTACAAAAGTACACGTGTTTCTGATAAATTGGGGGTTCTTCCTCTGTCCCTGAAGTAAGAAATGAGAATACAAATGTTGATACAGACAAACGGGTCAAAATTAGAAAACTCAGGAGCTGGACTGAGCCACCAAATTTAGAAATTAAATTGGGTAATGTCAGACACTGGGATGAAGGACAGAGTTTTTCATCAGCGCATCAGCTAGCACCCTCTGGTAAATGGCATGCAGCAGAGAAAGAGCTTGGGTAACTATCTCATCACTAGCTCTGTATCTGGATTTTAAATCAGTTCTAAATTATAAAACCGCTTGCAGAGTTCCGTGTTACTGACCTTCTCCAATGTTTTATTCCTGATGTATTCTCGCTACTTAATGTGTTTTTATCTAGAATCCCCCCTTTTGTCTAATGGTTGGGTAAGTTTTCTCAAGTAGAGTTCAGAAAGTCATACTACTAATGTAGATGTCAAAAATGCTGGGGTTTTTAAGTTCAAGCTATTAGGATTTATACAGTTTTGCACCTCCATGTTGCAGCTCTGGGTTAGAAAAACACAGATAATGAAAAAGGCTGTAACAGATACATTAATGACTTGCTTGTTTTCATTGGCCAAGAAGTGTCAAATGGGAAAAAAAGAGTTTTAAAAAGCAAGTTAAAATTTAAAACACAGCTGAACAGAGGTAGATACCTAGTTTAAAAGTATGAATTATCTGTGAGCTCTGTTGGTCTTTATCAGAATATGGAAACGAAAGGTGACCACACTGAAAACAGTACAGTCTGGTCTAACATGAAAGATACAATTCTTGAATATAGTCACTAATTTCAGTTCTAGTTACCTAATTCAGAGTGAGATTTATGCTATTTGCACAGCAGAGGCCTGCGGGACAAGACCAATGACTGTGACAGAGGGCTCTCACAAAATACCTTTGTTCATGCTTTTCTTAAAAAAAAAAGGTACAAATAGAGCTGGAGGTCTAATTCCTTTCATGTATAAACCATCTCTGCAAAAATTATACAATGTATTAACCCCATAATATTCCTTTAAACTTGATATTTCAGTGAATAAATAACTTAAAATAATGCACACAAACCAAGCAGCTAACTTCAGCTTCTTGAGGAGACCTGGGTATAAGGATAAAATGATGTACAGATGATCTCTAAATGGAACGCTTGTGACTGGACAGAACAACAAATAAAGACCTTAAGTCTTTTAGATTTTGGTTCAATATAAGGAAATTATGAACATATTAGAGTTATGTAATAGGGCAACATAAACCCAGCTTTTTGTAAATATCCTCTTCATTATATTTAGCTGCTTTTTATGCACATTTTCTTCGTTGTGAAAGGTAGAGGTTTGGCTGCCTTTTTAAAATACATTGAGAATATGGAATCTAACCATCATTCATGTTTGTTAGCTGAATTTTTATTAAGTAACATTTTTCCAATTTTAAAATATTTCCTCCCTACTTTGGTAAAGCAATTAATCTAGATGAGTGTCTGTTAAATTAACTCAAGAATGCATGGGAAAATCTTCCAGGTTAATATCCAGTTGCTCAGCTGTGTTTTAGAAAATGTTTCAAACAATATTCTCCAGGATGCAAAACCTCTTTAGCAAGCTAAGCAAGTTTTACCAGTAATTATATTATTAATCTTCAGTGTGACTTCAGTGATTTTGTGAATTCTACAAGTGTCAAAAAGTATAATTATATTTATACATTAGCCTCTTTAATGTTGTAAAATACCAAAGGGGAAACAAAGATCTGACACAGCAGAGGGAAAACTCAGTGCATGCAGAGTATCAACATAAGATTTACTCTTTAGAGTTGCAGAGGTAGAAGAGGAGATTTAACATGACAACTACCATTACAGTCTTAAACCAAAAATGTATTCAAAATGTAGTCAGGCCATTAGGAGTAATACACCGAAAAGAGTGACAAATTAATACAGAGATTTTGATACTTTAAATGCAAAGACAGTGAAACTCCGTGAACTCACCAAGCACTTTGTTACTGTTCCCAATTTTCAAGGAAATTGTTGTTCTAATAGACAGCTGTATATAATCCCAAAATTACTCTAAACCCATTTTCTATCTGTTCTCTATCATTTACTCTGCAGAGACAGACAAGTTACTACGTGTTTTCCTTGTCTAATTTTGGAGAGGAAAACAGTCCCCTGATACAGATTAGTGCCTCTTGGCCTGGTAGAAGTGTTAGGAGGCATTTTATGTCCTGAAGAATAAGGGTGAAGGATACTGAAGGTATCCATGCTCAAGAAATTTCCGTTTTCTTCCACACAGCATGAATTTGAGTCAGCAGGAGCATATGTGTGAGTGTAGTGTAATGAAGGTGAGGGTTCTTGGACACGCGCTGAGGCTATATGGCAACTGCCATGAACATCAATTAATTTTCACATTAGTTGGGAAAAAACCGAGCAAAATTACTTTAGATAAAATAAGGGAAGCATTTTATTTACACCCTGTCGTTTTCTAGCTTTCAAAACAGGCTTGTGCTTCAGCATATGAAAATGCAGATAGGCAAAGCATCGGGTGCATAACCTTCACCCTCCCATGAAACATCCTCAAGCCTGACTAATGAAAACTCATAGCAAATCTCTGGAAATTTATCAGCTCTACATGTGCTCACATGTGCTGCATTCTACACAGCTACAAGAAGAATGCAAAAGGTGTCAAAAAACAGGGCCAAACTTGGCTAAGGGGAGAATCCCCCCCCCCAAATTGACGCCACCTGCAAAAGGAAATGCATTCTGAAGACAATGTTCTCATGAGCATGTGGCATTCCTTAACATTCCTTCCTTAACATTGCAGGGAATGTGGAAGAGCTCTTCCTTCCCAAGAGAATATTTTTAGAGATTATAAGTGTAAAAACAAACAAACATACACAAAATTTTGTGGTCACATAAAATATTTTTGAGGTTTTATCCCTCAGGTTTTATTATTTTTTTGGAATATAACTGCTGCATTTTTTCTTCCTAATTTTACCTATAGAGAGTATCTTGTGAAATGACATCAAACCAAGTCAGACTGTGAAGCTCAGTCGCACAGGTAAGCTGTCAGTGCTGTCAAGAGTTATACAGAACACTCTACAAAGCGCTGTAAATTACAATTTCTAAACGCAACTGACTGAATAGTGAATACGCATTGTGAGATGCAATGCAGTGAATTGTTGTTAACAAACTACTTGGCAGTGATGGTTTAATAGCACCAGTATTTTCTAAAGCATCTTAGTTCCCCTTCTGAAATAATGGTGTCTTTATGCACTATATTCTGAGTCAAGTAAATCCCTGGTGTGAGGCAGATGTGAGGCTACAGATTACAGACATTTCCCTATCTCTTCAAAGTATCTTTACAAGGGAAAATTAAGTACATTTCTCACTCTAAAAGAAACCGTGCTATGCTCTCAAAAGAAGAAAGCAGCCTTCCAAGTAGATTGCTCCCTCTTTTATTGATGTCCAAAGGATACATTAAGAACATGGGAAGGCCTCTGCTGAGTTTCACTGCCAGCATTAATTGCTGTTTCATGAAGAAATATCAAAGAAGAAACTGGGAACCAATGGAGAGAGTGAGTCACTGACAATTTGTTGCCAGGAAAAGTACTTCAAAGAAAGCCAGTGGAGTTATACCAGCTAGAATAGAAAGGCGAACCTTTTACACCTCCTGATACACCACCTCTATGAATGTAGTGCAGTCACTGTGGGCACACTGACCAGTGATATAAACTAATTCTAGTTTCAAATATCTGCAGATCTTTAATAATGCCCTGTAAAAAATTTGCTCAGGATGGTAGCCATTCTAAAATGTAAAATGGAAATTATATAAATGTCTCTTAGTACTCGTAAGATTAGGAAAGTTTCCTGTAAAATTTATGATTAATTTTAATGCATTTATAAAGAGGAGCAATATTTTCCTAGGTTCACCTAGAAAATATCATCTGAATAAGACAGTCTTACCACCCTGTTGCTAATATTTTATTTTTCACCTGGGTGTCTTACTTGCAATTCTATATCTTAGGAAACAATTTTTTCCGTTCATCTCCTAAGTGCAAAGGAGTCTCATTTGACCACAACCATTTTCTCCTCTTGGAACAGACTGTATTGTTGCTCAACCTGAAGGCATCTTTTAAAAAATAAACTTTGAACCAATCTATTTTAGCTTTGTACATTAAAAAGAACTGCATGGACTATAATAATATCAGTCATTCAATAAATTAAAAGAAAATAATTATCCTAATTCAAAAGTAATGGAGCCCTTTGAAAACAAACATACTAACTGTGAGAGCCTATAATACTGGCTCATTAGTTAGCATCTTGATTCATAGCAACTTCTGGATTAGACAGAAATAATACTGTACTGTAGCCAGAGAAATTTTACACATTTGCTAAAACCACCTCTAAGTATGTCTGCAATACTGTAATCCAGAAATTCTGCAAGCTGTGAGATGACGTTTTTAATGTACCACTACAGCTGAGATTAGAAGAGCTTTTGCTGCCTTTGGCCCTGCCCTTCTCCTGCTCCCCTTCCTGCATGCAGCAGCGATCGAAAGAAGGCAGAGGTACAACTGCAGCCAGGGCTTTATTTTGGTACTCATTTCTGCAGGCAGGCAAAGGAATTAGTGCTATGCAGGATCATTCAGATACATGCAAGAGACATCACACTTTCCCTTCCCTCTGGTATCAGCCCTAGAGCATTACCAGAAGCAATACAGATATTAGGCACTAAGACCACTGAGGCAGTCTTACATCCAGAATACTCTTGGCCCTAAAGATCCTGTGTCCAGCTGCTAAGAAAGAACAGGGTGTGGGTTGCAGAGACAGTTGTAATGCTGGTATGGTGCAGCATTTTATTTTAACATCCTGTTTATCCTGGCCTTAATTTTAGCTCATTGCTGGGTAATGATGCAAGAGATCATCTGATGAAGCAAGAACCCTAAACATGCAACCAAACTTCCAGGCAAAGCAGGTTTTCCATTTTCTCCTTGCAGCTCAAGAGCCCCTTCTGCTTTAACCTGGAAATCACACATCACAATGTGAAGAACATTATGGCATAGACGGATGACCTTCCACTGTAGACTTTACTCCAGGATCTCCCAGCAAGTTCCTGTTTTCTACTGCTATCAGAACCACACATAATAGAGGACCTTGACTTCTTGAGGCCATATATCAGAGTACCAAATTATTTTTTCTTTAGTATAAACCACATAGTACATTTTTACTGACTAAAACATTGAGAAGAAAGAGGAGTAGAGCTGGAGAAAGTTACGGAATTCATGACTACAAGCGTAAAACTCATAGTTTACTTTTGAGCAAGTCAGGGAGAAGGTATTTCTCTCTTGCTTCCTCTCTTCTCTTCTCATGTAGGAAAAAAAAATGTATTTGTAGGATGCCAGTATCTCTTATCTTTGCATAAAAATAAAGGCAGTTTGAAGAGTTGAAGGACTTTGCAAGCTAAAAGTACCAGAGGCTTCAATACAAACCATGCTTAACACAGGAAAGCTATTAACAGCCTACCCTCTGCTGGATGGGGTGATAAAGGACCAAAACTGCCATTAGCATTGTAAAGTCTGAGGACAGCTGTTCGCATGCAATGGCCAGGAGGCAGGGGGACATAGCACTGCAGATGCTTGTCCTGGTCAAGACCCATCCTGTTAGGATCACTTTCCTTGCTGCTAGCAATCCTTGCAGCTCTGGAACTCTTGTGGTTCAGGGAGAGGCCGCTGAGGCAGTCCCTTGAGCCCTGTTCTGCCACAGTCTGTATGTAACTGCAACACCAGTGGGAGGTTATGTACGAGGGCATTGCTCTACAGGCTTTATGTTCTCTGAGTCACCTGTCATTTTGACTTTTAATAAAGTATTTTGCTGTTCAGTCTCTCAGAGGATAAGTGAGAGAGAATGAAGAAATTTCAAACCAAAGGGTTTAATAAAGCTTCAAAATAAGAACATATAAAACTGCTTGTATCAAATGAAAACTTAGCACACAAGGGCTATGCTCCTTACCCATGGTCGTAATCACATTCTCAATACAGGCTGCTTCACACTAAAGACATAGGTATGCAACCCATTTCCAGATCTTCTGGACCATGCCTAAGTAACCAAAGGTGCACTTTCTGGTTATTTAAGCGTTTTATTTCCCTCCTTCTGCCCTTTATAATCACAGCATGCTATGACTCCAGAAATGGCAAAGCAGTTGCTGGTATCTAACAACCTTTTTGGCTTCAAGACATGAAGTTTATGATTCTGCCATCATACTGTAACTTGTACGCATATGATTACAAATTTTCAGGGAGCTACTTATAGTATTGGTAAGAGTCAGAAGACAACAGACAGTGTTGCACAAAACAGTAGTTCAACGCTGGTATTCACTTTACTGGTGAGAAGACAGGCTGCAGACAGAAATCTAGAGCATTACAGATTGAAGGAAGTAGCTTGACTGCACTGATGGGTTAAACTCACATCTGCTCGGATATGGAAAGAGTAGAATACCTCTCCTACTTTATATTAGGAAGTAATTAAATCGAAGGCATGCAGTCAAATGCATCTCTGAGAACCATGGGATAAGTTCCTTTAGACACCTCACTGTTTCACAGGAGAGAATGCAATGACCACTTGAACAAAACAGCCCCAAACCGGCTTTTTATACAGGAATTTCAGGGACTAATTTGCCAGATGATTAACTCTGATGTGAACAGCTTCTACTCTGTAAGTATATTCTAAGTGCATCTGACTGAAACCAAAGGGATGCACTATGATTTCTTCTTTCATCTCAATAGAAGATGACCATTCTCCCAGAGAAATTCTGCTTCTAGAATAGGCTCTGTAAGCAGGCTCTAGTACTAGTCATACAACTTTCTCTCTAAGTACCATTATTTCTGCCAAGTATAATGACACAGAAGACAAATGCTGCCAGAGCATGTACCTCCCAAGACTGTGCACTACATTGCATATGAAGGAAGAGAACTTGGAAACACATGTGTAACTGCACCATGCAGTGACATCTGCCATAAAACTTAACTGTTGACAATTACATAACATAATAAAAAGGAGATAAAATAACATCTGTGACTGCTACAACAGGAATCTAGCATTTGGGAAGTCTTAAGGACTTTGTTTCACTTTCTCTGAGGTCAGCAGTCATTTTGTAATTGACATTAGTGGACGTACAAATGAGGACAAAAGCTTATTTCAAACCTCGAAATAGCTGCTGACTGAGGCGGAAGAAAGATGAATTGTTTGAAGAAGACTTTATTGTAATGGTGAGGCATTTTCTTAGGCTGATTAACTGGAGTGTAATAGGCATCAAGGGAGTAAGATAACACAGTTTATAAAATGATTGCATACACAGATGATTCAGTTTAGTGTGAAGTATTTTAGCTACACGATGTTCCTTTTCAAGATCAGAGCGTAAGGGGCTCTGCTGCTTCTTCAGTTAGCCAGAATATTTCCTGACTAGTATAGTGGACACTCATGTCCTCCCAGAGTTTGAATGCTATAGTAGATATATCTATCCCCCTGGATTTTACACAGATTCTTTAAATCAAAAAAACAGATTCAAATCTGTCTGCAATCTACAGACAAAAATTAGGATCTGCAACTGCTGCTCCATTGACAATTTACTCTGAAGCGTCATACACTGGTTTTGCTGAAGTTAAGGAGAATTTTCAATTAATTAAATAAGACCTGAATTTGTCTTCCATGTGTTGTTCTAACCTAATGATCCAAATATATTAACTACTTGACTATCCAAAGATATCATCTATTAAACCTGTTTGGAAAAATGAGGACAGATAGACATTTTGGGAACTAATTTGTGACTGCTTTGTACCACTTTTCTTTTTGGGAAAACAGTGCAATTCCTCTTGCTTTAAACATGTTCTGCTGAACTGAATGGAAGATAAGTTGGTTTTGGTTTTTTTTTAATTGCCTTTTTTAATTAAAGTAAGAAAACTTTCATTTATTTCATGTTTTGAGACAGGCTTTTAATGCTGCTTAAACATTGTCTGCAGAGCAACCAAAACTTCAGTTATCATTTTTTTTGCTCAGCTGTCTTACATTTGCATACAGTTGCTGAGTCTTGCCCAAACACGACTTTATCCAGCAGATTCACAGAATTTCACATTAAAGGAAATATGGTAAGCTGACTGATTTTATTTTAGTATACTTTTTACAAACAGGAACCAGAAACTCCAGAATGAGAGGGAACCTCACCTCACATCTAGCAGATTTTCATCTCTTGAGACTTTTGACTTTTTGACTACTTTTTGAATTAATTTCTCCAAATTCCAGTGGAGAGGGCATTTCTAGTGTGGCATCATTAGAAATTCAAGTGCCCTTTATTTAAGGGAGGAGCAGCAGAAAAGCAAGCTTACCTACCAAAATATCTTGACTTAGAGATCACATATTTAGAAGATAATTCAATTTGCATCAATTTGATTTTTGGCAATGTAACAGAGTGAGCTAGAAAAGGGTGACAATTAGTATCAGTTACAGCATAAGTTTTGCCAAGTTTAAATAAATATAAATATAAAACCAATTAATGGACAGTTAATGAAATACTATCACTTCAGCTTATGTTGTCACTGGTCAGATTTGGACAGAACGATTCATATTTTAGGAAGAGGGTTAGCATTCTTTTCCACTCTGCCCCTCAGTTAATTTCATTCAATGAGTATTTTATCTCCCTAGTGCTATCCAAATTAGTGTTTTAAGTACCAGCACTTACTGTCTCTCCAACCCTGCATACTCCCAGAAGACATGCAGATGACATTGAAATTAGACATGCAGATGTCTTTGAGCTTGGGATGAAGTCACTGCCAGCTATACTAGTTAACTTTGAACATTACAGAAGGGTTATCATTCTCCATGAAGCCATTATTAAATCTTTATCATAATGGTGATCATTGCAGTTTACATGTACCTGGATCTTTCCTTCCAATACATTAGTTTGTTTCAGCCTGCCTTTTAGAAAATTAATTTAAAAGCTTCTGTCCAAAACTACATATGACTATGGAATATTTGCACAAAATGTACAGAAACCAGGAATGACAGTTTCAGTTGTGATAGTCTGCTCTCAGACCATCAGTTTGGTCTTCTGACATGTGTTTTCTTAAGTAATATATTAAAAAAAAATAAATGGTTGAGTCAGTGTAGAATTTAAGCATATATGTGACTCTTAATGTGTCACATTTTTCTGCATGGTCTTCTGGAAGCCACCCATCCTACCACTAACGCTGCCTAGGAGACTGTTCTCTGTCTTAAAAAACAATCTTTTGGACTTAGCAATACATGCATTTAGTATTTCTGCTTAGCACAGCACTGCAACACACAGAAACATGAAACTACACAGTCTTAAAAGATTACAGCTGTTATGAATACAAACACTGCACTTTCTCCACAACACAGGTTGCTGCAAACACCTTCCTTTAGACTACAGTTATACCAAAAGGCAACATCCAGCTAAGCTATATGTAACTATATAATTTTAAAACCACCAGCCATTCAGAAGTTTACAAGCATTTATCTTTCATGATATTGATTCCTTACAAAATATCATGTCAGACTGATTTTATTCTTTGTCTTTAAGGATGTCAGTGAGAAATTTGCTAAGTTAGGTACATATCGTATGAGGCAGATCACTGGCTCGATTTTCAGTGCTGAATTCCAGCTTACAAAAGGCTTACAAAAATGCTTCTGAACATCCAAGTATGCCTGCTTGCATCCTCTGACACTTCTGCCTTTGAAAACATGACCCTTAATGATTGCTGGAGTATCTTAAAACCTCTCCTTAGGCACTGGTTTGAGGAACGCAGCCAGGATGCTCCACAATCCTCTCTCATATAACTTGACTAGAACATGTATCTCCATACAAGAATACGGCATGAAAGTCTGCTTAATCTCAGCACCTCACGCACACATGGTATGAGAAAGTCCTTTTTTTTCAGCATGCTTTCCCACATATTTTTGTGTGCCTATGTCTATGTGTCACAGGTCTTTTTCCTGATGGCTATTAAGAAAGAGAGAAAGAATCCCATGTATCACACATTATAATCATATTAATCAACATTTTCCTGAAAGGCACTTGGATACCATAAGAAGAGACATGGAATAACAGGGGTGGCTTTAAAGTGTACAAGAGACTCACAGCATGAATGAGTTTAGTCCTCAAGTAAAGTAAACCTGTGGTAGTTTTGATAGAACAGCAAACTCCTACAGAAAACATCTCAAGCCTAATATATCCAGTTAAGTGAACAATAAAAATAAAGATGTCCCAAAGGTATAATTTGTCTCTTCATCTTATTAACTAATGTAGAAAACTTAATACCTCCATGATTCAGAAGCTACTTCATAAATTGATCATATTGATAGTTGATCAGTAGCTTGGTCTTAATTACCTAGAAAGTTATCCAAAACTTTCTCATGTATTTCTCCTAAAGTCTAACTTAAATGTATTCATAAGTAATATATATGTATTTATTCTTGTGCCAATACTATCTTTAGCTTAAATAGGTCTTTTCCTCTCTTTACCCTGCTAATCATGCATGAAGATCAACGAGCTCAGCTGTCATTTTAGGAGGCTAAATAAGCCAAGACCTCTTAGCCTTCTCTCTTTTTAATTTTTCTTTTCCTTCAGTGCCTATTCCAATTTTAGTTAATCCCTCCAAAAGATGGAGCACTGCAGAAAAAAGTCTTACCAGTTCTTTGTACAATGTAGTTTCCATTTACCCAGAGTTGCCTCAAATGCCATACTTTATGATCACATCAGCGCTGGAGCACATTTATTTCTGTGACTCTTCTGAAATTTCCTTCATGAACCATAGCAGATTAACCGAAGCAAAAACCTAACAAAATGCACTGGGTTTCTGTTCTGAGCTTCCTGGTTTACTCACAGACCCAACTGGGCTTTATATCCCAGTGAGATGGCATTGCCATGTTTTCATGTCGAGTTAAAAAAAAAGTCAAATGAGAGGTAAAATACAAAACAGATTTTTCTAGGGAACCCATATGCCACGCTCTGAAAGCTCCGATAATCTGGCATTTACTAACTCTTTGCTCAGGATAGATAGGGAAAACCACATCTTTGTTTAAATGCCATAACACATGCTGGTGAACATCTGTCTTATAATGTTTCTGAACACCAGCTACCATAATTTCTGAGACTGTTCATTTCATTTGCTTAAGATTTTCTTAGTTTTTCAGATATTCAAATAATCAATGATATATAACCTCAGCTTCAGATCACAAGAAATTAAAAGCTTGAACACTACCTAACAGACATAGTCCTTTGAGCAATCCATCTGGCTAATTAGAATTAAATTTGCTTTTAATTTACATGTACTAGAATGAGACAGGACTTATCGGAATGTATTACAACTCTTGGTACTATCAGCCAGCATTGTTCAGTCCCAAAAGTACTAAAGGTTTAAGATGGGAGGATTATTCAAAGAGATTAGACACTGTATTCCTACATGTTGAATAATTCATCAGAATTAATTCTACATGTATTAACAGGTTTTTTCTCCTTTGCACAAGTCCTAAAGATCAGTTTATAAGAGTGATTCAGATGTCCTTACCATATTTTTCAGGTAGTTTTTTTGGTTTTTTTAAAACACCACCTTCAGAATTGCCGTAGAAAAGGGGTAATGATGAAACAAAAAAACCCCAAACAGTGGTAAGCATTAAAAGCAGTCTACTTGAGCAAGTGGAAGGGCTTCATGTTGGTCAAATCCTGATCTCTTGGATGTTTGAAGTCCTTATTTTTAAAAAAAAAAAAAAAAAAAAAAATCTTCATTGCTGCCTTCTCCTTCAATAAAACAATCTATCAACGTAATTGACTCCACAAGAATAGTTTAATACAATTAAAAGAGGAAAGAACTTCATTTCTCATACGGTTGGAATGAAACCAAGCAAGGAAAATACAAATTGTGCCTCTAATGTTCAAAAGCACTATTAGATTAGCAGGGCTGTTACAGGAAGCTAGATGTACCGGCAGGTTTGTCTTATCTAATATTTCCTGAACAAAGTGCAGTGTTCTTATTCTTTGATGATTCCTGAAAAGGGTGGTTAAGTTACTAAAGTAAGGTAAAAACCATTTGAGACAAACTTTAATATTTATGAACAGACTTGTTTCACAAGATACACGTCAAACCGCTGAAATCAAGAGAGCTCAAGTGATGGGTTCTTCTACTATGTGCCATTTTATTTTGCCCTGTCTCTCCACACGTGACCTCTCTCCACAGATATTGTCTATCTCTTTCTAGAGATGATCAGCATGGTCCTTCTGCAGTTTACTCACATGTAAGTCAGAACACACCTGGTTCACTATGCCATGACTTTAATTTAGATCCCTTCACTCTCTCCCTATCATGTATCTCAGTTGGTAGCTCCCTTATGATCTGATTCTTCTTGGCCTGGATCAGGAAAAAATTCCTGTTCGCTACTCCTGAAAATGAGACAGGCCCCACAAATAACCTACTCAAAAAAACCCCTTCTCTCTGGAAGCCAAAGATTTTTAAAGATACTGAAAATCTTTCACCAAAATAATATATTAGTTATTTGCTTGATGAGGATTAAAACCGTAACTGGCCTACACAGCTTGGTCCAGAACCTCAGGAATATTTAGAAGATTTAGTGCTTAGCACCCCTAACTCCCACTGATATGAGGAATGTGTTTAATGATTCCGGCTTTAAGTTCTTATTTAAATATTGTCCTTTCGTTGCAAGTGCAGCTGCGATAAAGTCAGAGTCAAAGAATCATAACCCTGCTGCAACGGTTTTATGTAATTTGTCAGAAAAACATTTCCAGCAGGTTTGGCTGGCTCTCTTTTCTCCTGGGTTAAGAGGCACTTTTAAGCTTTCTCTCTTTCAATCATAAACCTCATGATCTTGTTAGCCCACCTGGATTGATTTTAAAAGCTTTGCAATATATGGCTGATAAAATATTTATACATTACATATTTAGAACAGAAATATGAAGTGTCCCAACCTCATTTTACAAGGAGTATAAACCATGGCAGAGATCTGATTAAACGCTATGCTCTGATCAAATACAGATAAGCAACACATTCTGATTTTGCAGTAAGTGTTATTGATCCACATCAGGTAGTAATTCTAAAAACATTTGGTTTCAGGAATAAACAACAAGTCAGAAAGCTTTGCTTGTTGCTACTCACCACCGTTAAATTAGCTACTAAGGACCCCAACACGTGAAAAGTCCTACTCCATACGCCTAAATGGCACCTGCCACCAAGGATTCCGCCGCCTTCTCAAGTGTAAACATTGCTATAGGATTTGATGAACTTGTTAAATGTCTTTGTTCATGGAGGTAGCCTTGGTGCAAACTTTTGGATCATGATAATTATAGAGGTAATATTAAGCTCGATTTGCGACAGGAAATCAAAAAAAAACCAAACCCAGTGAATCCTGCTGTCACCACAGCTTCAGCAGATGGTGTAATACATAAATATGATCACATTCCTATTGCAATCCTCAGGTCATTTAAATATCAGCAGGTAACAAGGCTTTTTTTAAGGGAAAATGCTGTGTTTTTTCCTGGTATCATGAACTAAAGTAAATACCTGGTTAAAATGAGTATCTGTAAAATAATCAACAAACTATGACAAGAAAAGCACACAGTTAAAAATAATTCCATATTTTCTGAAGTGTTCAGAAAAATGTGTGTTTCTTTTTACACATGTCAGGTTTAAAAAATGCTTTATATTACAGAATTTTTCAGATTTCAGCCATACATAAGAGGAGAAGGAGAAAAAGGGAAGAGGAGAGAGAGAGAGAGGGTGGGAGGCAGAGGAAGAGGGAGAGAGGGGGAGAGAGAATCTTTGCATCTAGATCAGCTCCGAAAGTAAAATATTTTTATTCTGGTTTTTGAAATAGGAGTTTGATGGGAAAATGGAAGCATCCTTCCCTTGAAATTTCCAGGATAAACTAATTAGCTAGATGTAGGAAATCAGGAAACATAAGTATACATCCCACTGACTCAAAGGATTCTTGTAACTGCATTAGAGAATGCGAAAACAGGATTTCTGTAATGCTGCCATGTTTAACAAGACTCATGGATTATCTGTGATTAAATGCAGGTCACATAAAATAACACCTGTAATGCTGCCAACTTCTGTGAGGTTCAAGCACGATAGTGCTTAAATGGTGGTCACATAAAATAACTTCTGGATTCTAAAAACCATGGAACAGATTTGCATTTCAAGTGCACACACACACAAATACCTACATATATTCTGATCATAACTGCTAGAGATTAACTAGCAGGAAATTATTCTGTTCTTTAACAAGGCTTGGAAGGTTGCAAAGTAGGCCTAGACGTGAACAGAAATGTCTCACAAAATCAGGACCTTTATGAACATGTAGGAGCAGTGATGTTGCTCCTCATGTGCAGGTGTGCTTATGGTGGTATGATTCTCCCCAACTCATGGGTCACTTGGTGCAGGGTGAGACTCCCCTCCCTGGGTTACACAACAATCCATTGGAAAGTCAAATATGGATTGTGAAAGGCAGTGTACCAGAACATTAAGGCACCCCCTTAACATACCTGGCTCCTGCTTCTCCTGTTCTTTGAGGACAATGACAATGACCTCCAGCAGTGGACCAGAGCACTGAGGTGTCCCCTCAATGCACGTGACTCCTACTCCTCTCCTGGGAACAATTACGACTCTATGACAGGCTAGTACATCTATGCTTGGGTCATGGCCCAAAGTGGGCAAACTCCAGAACCTGAAAATCTAGCAAGTTCTGGGCATGCACAACTGATTACACCCCCCAAGAGAGGCCAAAATGGAAAAGCACCTGACAAAAGTCAATTATCTTAGATGCTATAAATAGCGACACTAAGCAAAACCCTTTGAGCTCATTCTCCTGGATCTCAGTGGGCTGAGACCAGCATCTCCCGAGCTGGGACGCCTCTTAGTACCATCTATTGACAAAGTCTGCACAAGGCCTGGGCAAGACAACCGCCTTGATTCTCAGCTACTGCCCATTGAGGAATGTCGATCCACTGTGAGTATTTAAACTCACATTTGAGTTGATGTGAGAAATGTGAGTATTTAAACTCACATTTAAAGTTTTTGATTAAAAAATCAAAACTCATTTTATACAGGTTAGCCCCTTCTACCCACCTCTCTACCTAGCTACATGTTCAATCATACACATTTACCTTCACGAGTGTGGGTGTCTACATATTTCACTGGATCCAAGTATTTCTGTCCGTCTGTGTATGTTTGTCTGTTTGTGTTTGTATTTGCATGTTTTGTGTTTACACATATATTCATACTTTGATTTAGGATATCCTGTAGTAAGTTAGCGTGAATCTTGTAATTTTCAAGTCTTTACTTAAGTTGCTTTTTTATTATAACATACTTTACTAAATCACTTGCTAATCCTTAAAATTATTAATCAATAAACGCTGCTAAAATTCAACCTTTTCATTTACCTTACACTCTCAATAAATTTTGAGTTGCTGCTAAATCAAACCATGTCAAACATATTCATCCACGACAATGTTGCTGGAGGAAGCTCTGTAGTTCATCCCACGGCACTAGTAATTAAAGATACTTCTACACTTCAATAGCACATGTTCTCTAAATATCACACTACTTTTACTGAAATTTGGGGGATTTGTAAGAAAATAAATAAGAGGACTATCTCCCTCCTCTCTTTCTTTCAGTCACTTGAAGTGCTGTCAGTAAGTAAACAGAAGCAGGGCAGAGCACTGCTGCATGACCTGAACTCAGTGAGAGACGGTGAGGCAGGGGAGTAACTGCTTCCTGCGGCACACAGAGTTGGGTTCTAAAAATAATAGCTCCTCACATCAGATGCTTCTGCCTTTTGAACCAAGAGCTGAGAAAGACCCATTCATTCATGTGGGTGGGCTGAGAAGGAAACATGAACTTCTGTTAGAGTTGTTTTCAGAATGATCGCTCATGGTGTATCATGAAAAAATGAGAGTTTCAGAAATAAAATAAAATAAAATAAATAAAATAAATAAAATAAAATAAAATCTCCATTCCATTTCTTTCATTTTAAAAAATATTCTGCTTCAAAGCCCTGACAGCTCAAGCCACTTTTTCTAACATTTAGAATGTCAAGTGCAACACCAAGATATCAGCAAGTTAGTAAAATCCTTTTAGTCTATATCCTTTTGTATTAGTTTAAGAGCTAATGTTGCTTTTTCTTTTTCCTGATAAAGTCATGCTGACATACTGAACATACACATCCTGCAGTCTTTCTCTGCCCAATATTGGAAGCCTGTCTAGCTGAACCTTACCTGATACTTTTCATTTACTTTTTACATGTTCACTAAACCACTGATATATTTTCATCTGTGTTTTTACTTTGCCTTTCCTGACCTACTTTTTAAACGTGAGGCTTTGGGAATACTGTTACACTTATATTCGCCTACCGGATGTCTGGACTTCTGCTAAAGTGATCTGTTGATTCCTACTACAGCACACATCCCTATTTTTAGAGGAATAATAAACAAGCATGTTAGATTATTCAGTGCCAGCATGAAAAAGCTATCCTTAAATATTTCACGACAATGCCACAAATGAATGCATTTGTTGAAGGTTTCTTAAAAGAACTGACATTTTCAGAAGATGAACTTTGACTTACAAATGGAGCAGGTTTGCTAGGAGTACTAGCAAGCTTATTGACAAAACATACAATTCTGTCATCACTTCAGTCCTTTCACCTCTGAAATCCAGTGGGAAATCTAGCAAAATTCACTATGTTACTGAATTTATTTGAAACATTAATACAATACTAATAACCTGATGATTAATTTGGCTTCTAGTCCTAGATTGAACTTGAATTTCCACAGCCATTTTGTACTGGCACTTAGGGTACCGAAATGATAGATGTTAAAAAAAGAGAATATCTCTCTTTCTCTGTTACTAGGCTTAGAAGTTGAAGAAGTGGTTTTATATAAGCATGAATATTCTACCTCTTTACTCTCATCTTTCCTTAAGTTCTGCCTAGTTCACAGCCCAGCTGTTGAAGGAACCAAGAAAAATCTTCTTGTGATTAATTTCCATCACTTGTCACTTACAAAGTCTTCATCAATCCTACTACTGAGGTATAACTTGTAGATGAAGTGGTTAACGTATGTATCACCTCTTTAAAGAAAATACAAAACTATAACACTAAAACCAAGATTAGCTAATAATTAAAACAGAAACTTCATGCTACAAGGACTAGTCCCTTCAAAGGTTTGATCAGGTATTTTGCTTTGCACATGAAATATACTCACTAAAATTAAAGGGAAAATTCACTGTATGTCAGAGTGTAAATCAAAATGATTGGAATCACCAAATTTAATCAGGACTTAAATCAGTAAGCAGAAGCGCTTGACTTAAATCTTTGAGTTTAGTATTGTTTTTCATTTGCAGAGTGTTTTCTTTAAAGAAAACTTGAGTCTTTTTGACTGGTATAATTTTTCATCTCTTTTTGCAACCAAAGAGCATTAGACACAATATACCCATAAACAGTGACCAATATAATTGTGTTGCTTAATACAAATTTATTCAAATTATTGACTTCTACTTTTTATTAAGTATGAAAATAGTGAGTAGAATATTTCTTACTAACTGGATTCTTTTATTTGGGTCTATGCATATGGATAGAAAAATTAATCTGTTTTAAGTAAACAGGAAAAGAAATTAAACTACTTTAGTCAGGGAGTAATACCATTTAACTTCATCCACCTAAAATTTAAGCACCTATCTCAGCCAGTAACTGAGGTTCTGTTTGTAGTCAGTGGAGATAAAAGGCAACTTTGGTGAGTGATTTCTCTTTCTAATGATGAGATGATTTGTCATCTGTAATGGCTATCTTCTCCCACTGACTAAAAAAGGGAAGGCAATTTTTTTTCTTGGAATTCAACAGCTAATGCTAGGTGTAATGCTTCTTGCTTATATTATTTAATCTAAACACTTAAGTGCACTTAAGAAATAATGATAAAAAAAATCCACGAGAACTTACACTACGAAATAAACACTATAATTTTAAATGCAAATTCAAATTGCAATTTAAATTGATTGATTTTGGTTAGCCCAGTTTTTTAAAATTTAACTGCAGACTAACAAAAATAAGGTAAACTTTCAGGTTTTTGTAATTTCAAATTGTTTCTTAACTTTTAGGGAACAAATCATTGCATAGAATTCACTGAGTAAACTGAAATAAAATACTTTCCATGAAGATTAGGATATTTCTGTCAGAAGCTCATTTTGCACTTCAACAAACTTGTGTTTCAGGTGATTGGCCAATGATTTCCAGTGGCTCACTGAGATGTCTTTCTAAAAAGCATCTACCTGAAACATAGTATGCTTAATTATAGTTTTGTTGTTGTCATTTTTCTTATTTCTTTGTTTATGTGTGTGTGTGCTGGGAATAGGCTCTAGGCAAAACAAATGTTCAGAAAGTGCTCATGAATAGGATCATATTGCCTCAGTATAATTTTATGGTTTGTCATTACAAGAATGTAAGCCAGAATTAAAATAAGCATTTTGCAACCTTCACTATTACACAACATTTCATCTAGAGAACACATATTTCTTCAAATTTCTATATGTTTCTAGGGGATGAAAGTATTAAAACCAAAACCAACAACAACAAAATTGCAGATGTCCTGTAGAATATCTAAAGAAAGAAAAAACCTAAAACACGTCTTTCACTTCTATTTCAGATCTTTAAAATGAACAATTAAATCAGTGTTTGTTAGTAATTGCTTATTGCATTTCCTATACCTGACGAAAACACTACAGGAGAAACAAAAACCAAAAAGAGATTGAGAATTCTACTTACTGGTTCTTCTATTAAGTAGAAAATCACATCTCCCCTTCCCCTGAGGTGTTCTGCTTACAATGTACTGCTATAGACAATAAAGTGCTGCTTGGATGCTTATTCTTTTCACAGCAAATTTACAGCTAAAAGGAAAACCAGACTTACTAAAAGCACATACCACCACCATTTGCTGTCTGTAACTAATTTGCGCAAACACAGGTATTTAAAAGCTCAACAATCTCAGAGGATACCATCTTGTAAGCCAAACTAATAAAATGAAGCTTTATGGTTGAAATATGCGAGGTCCTTAGAGACCCTCTACTCATAGATAAAAGTAAAAAAAGAGGAATGTATCTTTCTTTATGAAAAAGATCAAAAGAAATGTCCTACTTGAGCAGGACAGTGCTGTGATAACATGTTTAGGATAAAGGATAATTGACGCACATTACCTGAAATTGAAAATACTTCAGTTGAGAAGCTACTGCAGAAGTTATTTACTGTCAGCTTTATCTAGACAACACATGAAGAAGGATTCCTATCATAAAATTAATGTGTCACAACACCAGTTAGAAAGTAATCTCTCTTTTGGCTTTGAGGTAGTCCATTTTGATCTATTATCCCGCTGCAGACACTATGATAACACTAGAAAATGAAAATATAATAATGAGCATAACAACCTTGGATTATCCTTGGTGCCTTTCTCTATACTTTTTCCAGTTCTACTACACTCTTTTTGGGACAGGGAGACCAAGATAGCACACGGTATTCAATGTTCAAGCACCTTATATAATGTTACAATCATACAGTGGTGCCATCATGTTTAGTTTTCTGTCACTTTCCTAATAAGCCCTGCATTTCTATTTGGTTTTGGACCACTCCCACACATTTATCTGAAGTTTTCATAGAACTATCCACCATAACCCTTAAGTCTTGCTCTTCAGCAGCAAAGGTCAGCAGCTCAAGGTCTATCATTCTATTTGTGAAGTTAGCATTGTTTTTTTCATGCATAAGCATCACTTTATATTTATTTGCACTCAATTTCATCTACGTCTCCGGTTTCTGCATGACCAGAGGTATTATGTCTGTAGTTCCCTATATATACACCCAAGAGCCAAGTGCTGTAAAAAACAGCACTCTACTTGCTTCCCTCCAGTCTACATAGTCCAAGGCAGTTTTAAGCAAGAGGTTAGGTGCTCTCACCCATGAGATCTGTGAAAACTCTTTGCTGAACACTCATCCTTGAGACTTGCTGCTTCTTGTCAATTTTTCCATAACATCTTCCACAGTCTTTCTATTTTCAACAGATTCTCCACCAGGTCCTCCCCAAAGAAATTCACAAGACTTCATTCTTCCTCATAGCAAGATTTTAATTGTGAAAGTGTCTACAGATACTTTTTTACTGTGAACGTCAACACAAAGACGTCATTTAGATTTTCTGTTACGGTCTTATCTTAATTTCTTCCTTTATTCTAATTCTTCTGGATCTGCTAGCACTCCTGAAGACTTGTTGCTTTTAATGTGCTCGAGGAAAGCTTCACTATAATTTAGATTTCCTTTACTAATTGCCCCCCCAAAATTATGGGAAAGAATGTCTACCAGAAACTAAGGCACAATTGTTTTCAAGAAATTGAATGGAAAAAGCTTGTGAATTATTTAGTGCAGTGTGAATAGGAATCATTTGACCTGACCAGAAAGATGTCAGAGTTAAAATTCTAAGCATAAGTTAGTCCCCTAGACTTCTGCTAAAATCAATGTGTGTGGCAAGGGAAACCACACAAAGTTTATCCCAGATGTTCTAGAATGGGGTACATTGCTTCTGGAGGTACCTCCATCTCTATATTCATTATGGAATATGGGAAACCATACTTTACACACAAAGGTGTGTAAAATGACCTACATGTATAGTATCTCATCTAGAATATAAGAATTCCTACTAAATTCAAATGAACATTTAATTGCTCCCAGGCAACATGAATTCACTAGGTAGTTGAAGGTTAGTGTTGCAGAGATGGTCAAGTAAAATTTTAGAGCAGAATATGTTTGAGCAAAAAGGAAGCTCACATTTGTGAGAGCCTTATGATTAGTGCCCATATTTACCATGGGATAAATCTTGGTCACCTGTTCTTAAGTTACGTGAAACCTGATTTCCAAAGTGATACTCAAATGCCCCTCCACTGCAGAAGCTTATGAATCTTGTTTTATTCTAGCAATACTGTCAGGTTTATGTACATATGTGAACACTGTGAAGTCCAGTCACAGAAGATCTTCAGTTAGAGTCATTAACTTTTCAAATGCCATAATCTTTTCAATACCAAGGTAACATATTACTATAATAATAAGAGACACTACAATAAGAGACATATTACTATGTGTACTATACAACTGCACTTGATAAGTAGTTACTGCAGTAACTTAGGGGATTTTAAGTACATTATTTAATTTCAAGGAGAATTCCCCATCTAATGCCCATGCAGTAGTATACAAAAAACAACACTCAAATTAGCAGAATACAATTAAATTGATTGCACTCATAGGGGCTTCAACTGTGAAATCATTTAAGCCTAAGAGTCAATGGGTAACTTAGTAAACAGAAATTGGTAGACATAGATGTTATGGCCACTGTGTCTCTTCTAATTATCTGCACATGACAATTTCAGGAATCTTTCCAAATGAAGATAAAATCTGTGCAGAATGAAAACTGGATGGTGTCACATGCAAAACCTCTCCTGTAAGAGGCAGTACTAACCCATCAGTTCCTAGAAAATCGCTAGGTGAGAAGGAACCTCTTTGTTCCCTAATTCTCTTAAAGCAATCTCTGCAAGGTCTGAACTGCTTTTCTGCATGCTGCAGACTGCTCTGAGAAAATGCAGGTCTCCCTTTGTAAATCAGCAAAGAGAAGTTGTGGGGCAGTCACACAGCAGAAGGAAGAGAGGCAGCTCCATGGCTAGAGTCTCTTATCCCCATTCCTTCCTTTCCTGATCTATCAATGACATAGATGCCTCTAATGTTTCCCCTTTCAATTCCAGGCAGGATCTGCTGCAGTGGACTGGGGAGCAAACAAGTGACTCAAGACTCCCTAACATTACCAGGAACTTCTTTCCTGTGCAAATCTAAAGCCTTCTCTGCTGCTGTTACAGAGCCACGCCTATTACCTCCATTTTTTTTTGCACCCCCCCCCCAAATTATTCTTTGGAGGGAACAAATAGCTAACTGTCTTTCACAGGAACTGTCATCTTTGACAATTCAACTAGATTAGAGGATGTGAACAATTAGTGCCAGGTTTGTGCAAAGATCTGGATGTGGTTTTAGGTACTGAAGGTGACACGTCCATTAGGAAAGCACACCTGGAAGATGCAGGTTGGGTTCACCAAATACCTGGCAGGTACGCCTGTCTGTCACTAACTGGTGACTCATCCCATCTTATTGAGAGTATCTGAAGTAAAAGAGGGTTCATTCTCTTCCTCATTAACTTAAGACAGAGCCTCCCTTATTAGTATAAAGTTCAGCTGTGGTCAAATAAACACATTAACCACTTTGCATTTTACTGTGGTTATTTCAAGAAACAGCCTCCATCAACAGAAGCAATACAAATGTAAAAAAACTTTTCATCCAAAAGATGAATGAATGTTTGAAATGTTGAAAGTTAATAAGAATCTCCTAAATGCAACTTATGAATAAAAATAGCAGAAGGAGAAATAGGTCTGTACAAGAATTATAAACATGAAAATACAGGGCAAAGAAAGAGTAAAACAAAACCAAACCACATGGAGGGAAATAATGCATCTTTCAGGTTTTCTCATCAGTTCTAATTAACAATAATAATTAATCCCTATGCAGAGGCAGAAAACTAAGATCAGCCTTGCTGACAGGAACTGGAAATGATATTACCTGGTATCTGCAGTAAATCCAATCCTGAATCAAACGCATTGACTTCAGGGCTTACATGCGAGCCTGCTTGGTCTTGAGTTCTCCAGTTTAAGACTTCACCATGAGTCTGAGTAAAGGATCCAGAAAAAGTGCCCAAGAGACATTTGTTCTCTTTTCAGGAAAAAAACCATTTAAAATGTGCCACTTGGAGTTCCCTTGGCAACAGCACTGACACCTTTGTAATGTGTCCCTGGCACCTATCCACTGCATGCTGCTTTTAGCAACAGCAAAGCAGATAAGTCATCTCTTTCTATTTTTTCTATTTTCTTTACCGTGGAGTTGTGTTTTTTCACTGAAAGCAAGAGACGTATATACAAATACACATTTTATTAAAATGCTCATATTTTTAAAAATAAAAGGGAAGTAGTTTCTAAGCCCTTAATATTGCAGATTTTGGGGCATCAAAGTGAGAGAAATATGTTGGGTAACTAAATTTAACAACCTAAGATGACCTAAGATGATGAACGTTGCCAGGCCTCTTCCTAGATTACTATTTCCAGTCACCCTGACTCAGCACTATGGACATCTAAAGGTCTGATCTTCATGACACATGCAGGACCCAAGAATCAAAAACCAAGGTATCCATTTCCCTGTCTTGGAGCTGCACACGCTACTCTTCAGTTTGAAATGCAAATGCGACAATAAGACAACTAAGCTTGAAACTAAAAAAAAAAAAAAAGAATAAATTTAAAAATTGCATAACAGAGAGCAAGTTTCTGAGCTGTTACTCCTACGTGCTGCCAAGATTAATAGCTGAATGGATTGTCTGCCACATACATTTCAGCGTGGATACAATATTTTTATAATACAAAAGTGATGTTTACATAAACGTGCCACCCTCATCGCTCTTCTCCCAGGCTCTGCTTTTTTCAGTTTGGGTACTACAATCCAAACTATAAAAATATCTGGTTTCAGGAATACTTCTTTGACATTTAGCAAGTATGGCACAAAATATTTTTAAAAATATAAAAAATATAATTGCCTTTATTAAGAAGGTTATAAAACCAGGCCCATTTTTAAGGTCCAAATTTTATTAAACTTTAATTTAAAATCTAGAATCACCATTTTGATGCCTGAGGCTATGCTCTGATTTCACTATCACATCAGTTTAAAAGTATTTTGTTCAAGATTCTGTGTTATCTTCTTGATTTCTAGGTCTATCCTCAAAAAGGCTAGAAATTCTGTTTCTGGCACTGCTTTGAACTCTTTCACAGTACTGTATAGATTGCATTACGGATGAAAAACTAGTTGGTGTCCCAAAATGCCTGTGAGCCAAGTGTATTAAATAAACGAAAAAGACTGTTTTGTTAAAAAGTTATTACTATTATTAGTAGCAGTAGTAATAGAGAGATAGAAAAACTTTAACATCTGAATGTCTTTGCTTATATATGGGTTAATGGTGCATGTGAGGTGGACTGGGTAAAATGTCTAGCCAGAAAACAAATTCTGAGCATGAAGATTTTCATCTTCAGTTGTAGAACGTGATAGCTTTAATCTAGCCAGTCTGGTTGCCAAAGACAAGGCAGCTACAGCGATGTGCTTGGATCAATGTGTTCTTGGATCAGAAAGCATTGCTACACTTGCATTTCTACTGGCATGAAAGCAAGTGAGAGGAAATAAAAGTTGTGCATGCCCAAGCCTAGGGCAGTCATCTTCATCTTCACATGGACATAGCCAAATCCTAATGCAGGAGGTTTAGGTGATGCATATTGTTAGGTGATTCATTCTACCCACAAGTTAAAAAACATTGCAGGAAGGATTCAAATACAAAAGATAAGGAGAAGATACTTAACAAAATATGTTAGAAACATGTTGTGGAACTTACTATTTGCAAAGCAAGGCAAAATACTCAGAAGAAATATTTATAAATGTTTGAGGTTATTAATCATCACATCATCCTTAGGGAACAGTGCACATATTAACAAAATTCTTCTATTATTAAATCAGAAGAGAGATTTTGAACAGAATGTGCACTTCATGAAGGACTGTTGACAATGTGATAAGAGCAACAGCCAGCAGGTCAGGCACTTAGCCTCTTCTGCCATCATGCAAAGCATTATCTATCAAAATATTTAACAAGGCTGCAGTTTTATGAATAGATTCTTGCTTACAGTGCAAAGTAAGTGGTACCAAAAACTATAGCATATTGCAAACAACAAACATACAAAGTAAAACACTTAAAAATACAGCTTCCTCATATTCTCCAACTCTGCACACAAAAATAAATTATGTAGAATTCACTTTTATTTTTAAAATAAAGGAATAAAGAGAACATGTTGACACATTATTTTTTATAACAGAATACAAAGCTCAAATTCAGACTTCACCATCTGAAGCATTAAGCTTTCATCAAGAAAGTAAATAACGTTCGTATGACATATCCACCTTGGGATGAGACTGCAGACATCCAAGGGTGGCAATGAGACAAGAAATTACTTTTTTCCTAATATTGCAAAGTGTCAGAAAAGTTGTTCTGAGTAGACTGTTCAATTCTGTAACTCTGTCATTGCCCTTTTTACAACAGACTCCTCATCAAGCTGAGCAATCATGACAGCTTGAATGAGCAGTTCACTTTCCTTTTAACAAGCATCTACATGGAAGATAATGTGGTTTTAACCACCTTATGCTAGTGAACAGAACTGACATGGGGATGACCTGCTTTCAGAAAGCAGTGTTCATCACTAGATACCACTCTGCTCCAGCAGTGACCTTGGGGAAAAGGAAAGCAATGGCTTTGGTTTCATAACCAACCATTCTAGAAAAGGCAAAGCATAAGAGCTCTACCTGAGTAAAGATGCTTTAAATCAGGTAAAAGTTTAGAAATTTTTTATTTTATTCTGGTTGTGAAGGAAACACAGAAAGGCTTCTCAATAAACCTAATATTCACATACAACAACCCTATAAACTTTCAAGAAGTCTTCAAAAAATACAGAAAAATTTTTTTGTATTTTCACTGATTTTCTCTTCCAACCCCTTGTCTGGTACTTTGCTTTTCTTCCCTAGATTGATTTTGCAAAGAGTCTTTGCTGTCTTAATTGCTGCCTCAATCTTCCCCATTATTCACCTGTTACGACACAGAGCAGATCTGATGCTGAAGAAGGACTATACCTTCCTAATTTATATGTAATGGCTGTCATTATTCCTTCCTGCAGAGGATTACGTATAGTAGAGCACTTTCTAAATCATGTATCTTGCCTTGGAAGTGAAGAGTGTCCAGAGCTAATGAAATGTAAATCAATATATCAGTAAATCAATATAGTGTGATTTCAGTGTCCAAAAATGCTTCTCTAGGAGGCAATTTACCAGTAGGAATATCTGCTCTTTAGCTCTTCAATCTTGTTCCACTGAAATTAACAACAAAACTCGGGTAATTCTGGAGTGTCAAACTGACCCAAGAATCTGCTCCATAAAACATGTAAATATGGCAGTATTTTAATTCCCTGGTTGAGAAAATATTGCTCATACTGATAGAATATTTTCCCTTAGATTAAGAGGCAAAAACAATAAGAGGTTAAACCACATTTCATGCACATTGCCTTTAATAAGGTTGCTTGGGAATAATCACGACCAGTATCATCACAAGAAATTTGTGTATCAGTTCACCTTTTGAGGGAGGAAACCCATCATCAGGTGGGAAAACTGAAGAGCATGAAACCACAGACCATCCACCTCATCATCCCCCAAGAGCCCCACGTGGGAACCTTTTTCTTGTGAGGAAAAAGAATTTTTTGAAGTGTCAAACAAAGGCGTAACGCCAGGGCTTCTGACAATTAAAAACGCCCACACTTCAAAGCAACCATTGTCATTCCACTTTAAAATAAAACAAAATAAACTAAACCAAAACAACTCAATTTTTGAAATAGCCATTTCTCAGATGGATTCATTGCAAGCTCTTCAAGGTAAATACGTCATCTCACATGCTTACACACTGGCTGAAGTAGCAAGTTCGTCAGCTCATTTGAAGCCCCTCTGTGTATTAATTTATGTATTTAAAAAAACAGAACTCCATAAGATTTCCTGTGATTATAAGTTAGGAGCATAAGAATGTGGATTTTAATATTTTATAACTGTTCTCTTTCAAATATTTATCTGCTCTTCTATAACATATCCCATTTTTTGTTCTCATTTCTTTCTTTTTTCCATTTCTTATTTCTTTCTAGTATCATTCCTTATCTGTTCTCACAGTTGCCTTTAGAAATGGAACCTAGAGAAAACTCCTGCTGAAAGATAACAACTCTGTTTGCGGATTAAATAGTCCACGAGGAGATTTAGCACATGCAGGGGAGCTGATTCTGCTCAATGCTAAGCAGAATCAGTCACACTCTGAGCATCAACAATCACAGCTAGCTTCAGCTGGCTTAAGGGTGGCAGTATTTTACTGGATTCAACCCTCTCAAATAAGTGAGAAATAAAAGCAAAAAGAAAAAATAAAGCCACGGCTCAAATATGAGCACAGGAAAATGTTGCAAGATGTAATGTAATGTAATTGTGACAGGAATTTTTTTGTACATCCTAAAGCCAGAATTACCAATGCCCTTTTAAATCAAGAATCAGATATTAAATAATATATATATTGAAAACCTCATTCTAGTAGAGCTGACCTATTCTGCCAGCCTCTAAATTAGCTAAAAAATCTGAACATCTTCAGAGAGTTCCTAAAACTTAAGATATATATGTGGGCCACTCCAAAAGCAATGCCTCCTGTTTTATTACGTTGGCCCATGACGTCAGACGCGGATGTTGGTGGAATGGCAGTAGAGGTTGAATCTTTCCACCAATATTCCATTAAATCTTGTTGCTGTGCGACAGACGGCAGCAGAGGGGCCGTCTGACAACGTGGTGTCTGACATGGCAGTGTGGATGAAGGAAAGGGTTGTAACTGAATTCCTCCATCCGGAAAAAAATTGCACCCACTGACATCCATCGACGCTGCTGAACGTTTCTGGAGACCAAACAGTGGGTGTGAGCACAGCGAGGGGGTGGGTGGTGCGTTCCAGCGGTGGCAACAGTGACGGTGGGTCCCCTCCGCTGGGGCAGATTGTTAGGAGCGCAGCACGCAGGGTCGTGTTCATCACTGGGGACAGTGCACAAACCCATGGTGGGGACTGTGTTGAAAAACAGTGTTTTGTAGCTGAGAATTTTCTCTATCAAACAGTATTAGGGTGTTCTTTGTATCTGTTGTAGTTTCCATAGAAATAAATACTATGTAGGAGGAATTACTTTTGGAGCGATCTACACGTATGTCATAATACAATGACAGGCAATCATTAAGGAAAAATTTTGTATGCTGTAATACTCTTCTCGAAGCCAAAGAAATTAATCACACAGTATGTTTAAAAAAATACTGAAATTTTGAAGAAAAAAATTTATTGGATTTTCTGTGATTCAGCCTCCTGAAATGTTCCCTGGTCTCTGAGAATGGTATACAACCCGAGGCACTAATCTAGCATTTCCCTATGGGATATCCTGCTTAGAATTACTTCAGACAAAAGAACAACAACAAACGAGAATGGTTTTCTACGTAAGTTTTGGAAAATCAGGCATACTGAATTATGTGTATTAAATTTAGTTAAAGTCGAACCAGCTACAAGAAATCTTTCCTCCAACTTTTTAACACTCTGTGAGTATTTGTGCATGTCTAAAGCTAAGACATACAGGTGCTCAGACTTAACAGTGGTGGGAGAGACAAAATTAGTAGTAAGTCTCAGTCACTGATATAAGCACTTCACATTTTCTAGTTTTTATATTTACAGTATCCATCTAGTGCCCTGACCACAGATGAGAACAAAAAGAACTGGAGATTCACTTCACCTAACTTCAACAACTCAAAATTACCAGCTATGTTTAGTCTGAATTAGATGCCTCAGCTCCTACAACATTGAAAGACAGCACATCAGCACACCCAGAAGTTCCCTTGTCCCAGCATTTTGCATATCTACCTGGTGGTACTTACCTCTCCCCACTGGTTACAAGGGCATCCTAGGTAGTTAGCTGATTTGACTCAGGCTAACCCAGCCCCATAGGCAGCTGCAGTTCATGAAACAAATTCCAAATAGTAAGTCAGAGCCATACCTAGCAATAAATTTATGCACCCAAGTGACACAGACTTGCTGACTTTCACCACAGTAATCTGGTAAATATCATACAGGGAAAAAGCAACAGAGCAAATCTCAGTTATGCCAAGTCCTTGTTTAGTATTTTACTCAGTGGATCGTTCTGCCTCTTGGAGTTTCACACATTTTAAAATCTGGCATATGAGGATCTCTTCCTATTTTCACAAGACTACAAGGCATTTACACAGTAGGATTGCTGCTTACATGACTATCAAAGTGGAACTGTTGGGTTTCATATTAGTGAAATAGCAAACTGGCTCTGCTCAGGAAGATTAACTCCACTTTTTTTTTTTCCTTAGTATTTTTAAAACCAGTTTTAAAACCTGAAATCAGGTTCTGTTCTGTTTATGTAGTAAAAAAGAGACATATATCTACAGCCAACACGCAATACAGGATGGAACATACTTTGGAGGTACGCAGAGACATCCAGAAAGAGAGGTTTAATTTTTATTACCAACCCTCTTAACCTGCATGTCACATAAATTAAGGTTCTGTAAACTCACTTAGCACAAGATCCAGTGTTACTTTCATTGAACTTGTACGAAAAGCTACCTTACTAGGGATCCATCACAGGACCAAGGCAGTCAGGTATGCAGTACAAATGACGCCAACCGGCAACCCTTCTTCTTCTTCCTGCCCACCTCTCCCCTCCACCTCTTCTTATTCAGCAAAACAGTTCAGAGACAGCTCATTTTCATGAACTCCACAGCCTTAAACTTGTTTTTAAAATCACTAACATACCACTGTGCTGACTTAGAAAAATCCAGCAGCCTTGGATTCAACAATATAGAATAAAGAAGGAGGACAGATGACAATGAACACCTGCAAGTGTCCCAAGTTTGATTTCCAGAAGGCAGATGTGTCTTCACGTTTAAACCACTCATGCAGTTAAAGCTATATCATCAAGTTATTAAACTTTTTAATTAATACACATTTCTGAATGCTGCAGTAAAGCTAGTGACTTCAGATACATCAATTAAGGGAGCATCACGCTGAATACATCCTCTACTTAAAATGCTGTTATAAATGTCATATGTGCAAATGAATGTAGTCTATCTAGTCTATGTAGTCTATCCATCAACAGTAAAACCCATGGGTTTTACCATGTTTCAGGGCAAAGCACAGGCAACCAAACAATACCAAGTGGAGAAGTGTAAGTTCTGGATTTCAGCCTGCAGCGCCTTCCAAGAGGGGCTGGTAGCCTCACCATTCCTACCGAGCTCATGCTGCAAGAGGGAGGCAGAATTGCTTTCATCAAATTTACAGGGAAATAAGAAAAGGTGGTGGGGGTAGAAGGAAGGAAAAAAGACAGAGATGATTCTAAATAAGTCATTCATTTTGTACAGTGTCTATTGATGAATAAAACAAAGACAATTTGATTCATTAAATGGAGACTAACAGTTTGTAAACATAGACTGCAGGCTATTGATTTAACTGAGTGTCCCAGTTTGAGCCAAGACTTCCTTGTTTTGGAAATGTGCCCAATAGAGTATCGGGATTATTTCATACAAGCTCCATAAACCCGGCATCCCATTGGCTAAAAGTGCAGGTCAAAAGATTTCTTCCGGCAGATGCTCCTTAAAACCTGCAGCCAGGAGGAGTCTCCTCCTCTTTGGACACCGGACAGCTTCGGAGAAAGAGCCACAGCGAGAGGGCTGGCTACCGTCCAGGCCGAAAGCCTGCGGCCTGCCCCCCGTCCCGGGGCCTAACTCAGAACTGTTTCTGTTTATCAGCGCCCAGCTCTGCTGTGAATTGTTGTGTGACTCAGTCAGCATCTCTCTCTCTCTCGTATCGGTGAGAATCTACCGCTGGATTCGGACGCGGGGGAAGCTTACCACCATTCGCGTTCCGGCCGTGAGGGCTTCTCCTTTATCCGCATCTGAAGAAGCCGCCGCTTCGGTCAGGAGTGTCCTTGAATGTTTTTTTACAGACACTGAAAAAGGTCTCCCCGCGAACTCATTAAAATACTTCTCTAAGCTGTTAAAAACTTTCAATCACTTGGCTCGCCGCCATTTTGGATAGACGCCATCTTCTGAGCTACCATCCTGGCGTGACGTCATCTCCTGGCCTGTGGCCAGTCGGCCATAATTGTAGTTTTTCCCTTTTCCCTTTGCAGTGTTTTAACTCTTACTGTATTGTTTTCTTGTTTTGCATTTAATATATAGTTGTGTGATATGATAGTACTTTAGAATTTTTATTAAAAGTTTGTTTCAGTTTCCCGTCCATATATTCCGAGATTTGAGTTTTGTTTCCCTTTTCCCTGTATCAATAAGGGATTTAAGGAGCGTTAGGGACCTTGAGTTTTGCTCGGAGGCTCAACCCCTAACACTGAGTAAGTTCCATCTATACTGTAAAAGAAACATATAAAAAGAACAAAGTTTTCTATATCAGTCCAAGCAACTTGGCATGTTTCTCTGTGTTGTACTTTTAGTTGTCATTAACAAGTGCTTATTTAAATTAGTGGGAGTATTAAATGTGTGCAAATTCTTCTAACTTCTGTGAATAGGCTTCCAGTTCAGGGATAGAAGACTCAGTTCTGATAAGCCATAAAGATGGACAGATGCCTTTAGCAGGGAGCAAGCCTGACGCTGCTGGTCTTCATGTTTCGCTGCGGTGAGACTATAAATGGAAACAGTTTCTCGAAGCTAGGTCAGATTCTGAATCTACCAAAACATTCAATGGACTTGAGAACTGCAAGATATTGGTCACCAGAGCCTAAAATTAAAATGTCATGGTGTCCCAGCTTGGAACTAGCAGAAATTCAGTGCCTAAAACTGCATTTTAGATAATAATTTCCCCACAGAAGAGAGAAACCCTGTAAGCAGAACATTGCCAACACCTTTTTGGTTCCTTCTAAATTAAGCGTGAACTTTGGAAGAGCTGCTCTATTGAAGTCCTACAAATAGAGTGAAAGCGAACAAGACAGGAAGAAGTAGAGGTTTCATTTAGTCCAACTATTATAATTTTGGAAAGCAATTCATACAGTCATGCTCCATTGAGTGTCTCACTTTCTCTACTTGGAAAGGTGTATATTTCCATGAGGATGCTCACCTGCTTTTCACCACATTCCTAGAGATTGCTCAGCATTATAGTACACTCTAGGAAAGTACACCTTACTTCTTGTTCCACAGACGTTCTCATTCATCATCTTTTATTAAGCCTCAAGGTAAAAAGTTTCATCTGTTTCCTTCAATTGTTGAAACAAAGTAATCCATCACAGTCCTTTCATTCTTCATGAATTACTGGCATCAGGTGTAACAGATCTATTGTGGTTCCTGCCCCACAGACCAAAAGGTAAAATCTCAAACAAATGTAAAAAATACTGAAAAATTCCAATGTAGAAATGATTTAAAGTAAATTCTCTCCTGCTTGCAAAATGTAACCCAACTTTTCCTGGTATTAGATTTTTATTCCACCCCACCACCACCCTCTTTTTCTTTCTTTTCTGTTTTTCCCCAGGGGCTTGAATGCATTCATCGTGAACCACTGTGCTTAAAATCAATGCTTCTTATAGAACAGAAAAAAAAAAAAAAACCAACCCTCACTATAAGGGGTACCAGGAGAAGGAGAAAAAATTATAGGAATTTTGATTACTGTAGAATTGGAATTTTGCAGCTTCCCTAAAGATTCTGCTTATGTCCCATGAAGAATGAATAGAAAACTACAAATCATACAAACATGAAACAAATATTATCAGTTTTAGGGAAGTGGAAGTGATATTCATGCAAAAAACAATCTCCTAACTGCATATGACACTTTCAAAGCCATAGACAATGGAATCGTAGAATCACAGAATCACAGAATCATCTGGTTGGAAGAGACCTTTAAGATCATCGAGTCCAACCGTTCACCCTGCACTGCCAGGGTCCCTAAACCATGTCCCTCAGCACCACATCCACACGGCTTTTAAACACTTCCAGGGATGGAGACTCCACCACCTCCCTGGGCAGCCTGTTCCAATGCTTCACAATCCTCTCTGTAAAGAATTTTTTCCTGATGTCTAACCTAGATCATATCCCATGATTTGGTATAAAAGAAAAATATCACATGCATTGGTGCTTTGTTTTCTTCCCAAATGATGGCCCAACTTTGTTTCTTGCCAGCTGGTCTACAAGAGAGCAACCTGGGCAATCACAATGCAAGAAACTCTAAGCCAAACATGATAGTAATCTTTGCTTCTACACCGACAAACATTAGAATGCCGTCTCAACATCCAGATGCCATTTCTCACAGCCAAGAAATCTAATTATCTCCTTCCATTACAACACTGATAGAGCTACAGACAGAAAAAGTTTATCACTACTGAATAAAGCTCAGCTGTGCATAAGACAATTTTCAGCCCAAAACAAGTTTCTGCGGGAGCTAAAAACTTCACCATCTTGGTTTTGCACTAGGCACTCCTTTGATTCTGATAAAATGTTTTTTTTATAGCATACCTATGGTGTACACATCATTTAGAAAACCCCTTTAAAACTAAAACAATGTTGTGTAAACAATCCTCTGCTAGGAGGAAGGAGAAAAAAAAATAAACCGCATACGACAAACATTAGTTAAGTTGCTCAGCATGTGTCTGCAAGCCGTATAAATACAGCAGATGTGTAGCAAGGAGATAAGGGGAAGGGGTAAATTATTTAAAAGGAAATGTGGCAAACACTCCTATTTCTATAAAGGACTAATAGTGATCATCACATAGGTACCTACAAATATTTTGCATAGAAAGTGATAAATATATTATACAGAACTGATAAAGTTCATAGTAATTTCTGAAAGGAAATAGAGTAATCTAGGGTGTTAAAATTCAAATTAAATATTTGTAAAACTCCAAGACATCAGCTTTTAGTATCAGTTAAATTAAAGTAGCCCTGGGAATAACAGCAAGGTCACCCCCACTTAAACAAGACAAAAACTGCAGTAGATTTGGACTTATTAAGAGAGCGCTTGCCAGCTCATCAAAGTGTGGTCTTATTCCTGTTAAGCTCCCTCTCATCCAGCATTTTCCTCTTGATTATTAATGTCTTTATTCAGGTACAAATGCACTGCTGCTAAACCTACTTCAAGTCACCTGCTATAAATCTGTTTGGAAGTTTAATCATGTGGCCAGGGGACTCTGACAGCGTGTTTATGCATTAAATGCACATATCACACCTCCACACAAATTTCTTTTGCCTCTTGAGTCTCCCCATGCATTTTATCCTTCTATGTCTCTCTGGACTATGGATCTTGGAAACCAGAACTGGCTTGGTATTTGCGTCTGGTACAGTGTCACACTTTAACAGATAACAATTAGTAACAATATTCCAGAGGGTGTTGGGCGGCACCAGAGGAAAGCTATCATGAGGTCACGTCAGCAGTGTCTGCTCACTGCCAGTGGGCTTTAAAGGGGTTTTGAGGGGAACCCCTGCAGAATACTGAGCAGGAGAACCCCTGCGGAGCCATTCATCCAAACCCTGCATCTCACTTCCAGAAATAACATCCTGGGGAATCAGGTTGGGGAATGCAAAAAGGGCAAGGAAAAATAAAATAAGCAATAAACTAGACACATACATACAGTTAAACTGCTTGGAAGTGAAAACTCAGCAAGAAGGTAAATGTTGCTACATGACTCTGTGACCACATATGACACAGGCTTGAAGACCCTCCAATTTCCATGCAGTTTAATTGTGACTTCTTTCTCCTTCAGGAACTAAATCAGTGAGAACCATGTAACTTAAAGTGGCTTGCTGTGGGCTCTATCTCCCGCAATCAGCATCCAGTTTCACTTTTTCATGAATGCTGCCTCTGTTATTGCAAGCATTATTTCTCTGGTCTTGTATAACTGGATTGCAGAAAAAGGTGTGGGAATTTTTAGATGGAAAAGTCTGTTGAATTTGAATGAGACAGCTCTACTCTTTCATTTCAAATCATGCCAAAGGGTAGACGCAGAGGCTGCAAATGACATGCAACTAAGGGCTCAACAAAGCATCCATAAAAAAGATTGAAATGCAAACTGAGTGGTCCAAATAAAAAAGGCTGAACCTTGCTTTTTATTTTTCAATTAAAAATACACTGCATGAATAAGCTTATAATAAGCTAAAAGGGGTAAATAAATTATATTCATGATATTTGTAGAACTAAGTGGAACATTATATTTTTCTGTGACTGAAAGGGATGTAGTGAAAATCAATCAGAACCAAGATGCAGCCTTCTTTCTTCTTATTATACTTTTATTAATTCAATTACTGAATTCTTTGAGAACCTCCTCCTCACTCTTTTCACCCTGCCTCCAGAATGAAAAGCTTCACCTTGACACTACCTTTTAAACCAAAAGGATTTCTGTATTATGGTGGTGTGGACTTAGCAGCCCCAGAGAATGGCATTCAATTCCAGTTCATCGCATGGGAAGAGGATGGACAGGTGAAAACTGCTTTGCAGAGGTCCTCCCAGTCCAAATATGAAGGTGATAATTTTAATGGGAATTTAGATGTATGTTGTTACAACAGCCAGTGAGTATGCTGGTTGTGGTTTACACATCCAAATAATAGTTACAGTACTTTGGTTTATGATGGCAACTATCTAGAACCATTGCAGTTACTACATACTTCAGAGAAGCGTAAGATCAAACTGTGTTGGGTTAACTTCACACTTCATTCATTTTCAGCACTTCTTGGTATTTTCAGTGCTTAGTAATATCTAGGTGCAGTTATCCCACCACTTCTTTTGTTGTCACAGGAAAAAATGAAACAACTCAAAATGACCTGCCGTTACTTCAAAAAGTTTTAGATCAGAGTAATTTTTAACATCACTTCTGGCGATTCCAGAAGGGTGAATGTTTGCTGCACTAAGTGCTAGAAAGGTACAAGGAAACACTGTACCAAAGGTTCAGGAGTAGCTCCTTAAGCACCTCCTTATTAAGGCAGATATTCACCTTAAGAGTTTCATCCACAGTGTGCTTCCAAGCCACGAGCACACATTTCCAAACTTTCTTCCATCCACAGCCATCCCTTCCTCCATGTTTCAGGCAGGTTTCTACAGCAATGCTTACAACAGAGTGCCACGCACACACACAACAGCAAAATATCCTTTATGAATGAAAAAGGATAAAAACAGCATTTGATGCTACCTTGAATAGAATGCAATTAAAATGAAAACAGCACTGTGTTTCATTTCATTCATTCATTCATTCCTTCATTCCCTGATATTCTCTGACAATTAGTAGACATAATCCTTTATAGTAATTGTTAATATGAAGAGAATAAAAAGTAATAGAAATCACCTTATCAGGACAAGCTGCAGCTGTGATGTAGATGGGCAAAAGAACAAAAAGAAAAGGAAGGGGTTGCACAAGAAAATACCTGCTCATGTGTTATTTGACCAGGGAGCTCCTGCCCTGTTCAGCAGGTTATGCGGGGAGGGCAGTCTCAGCCACTGCTCACCTGTGACAGCAGCTCACATCCAGCCCTGGGACAGGCAGCTGCACAACCCTGCCAATGCACCTCATGAAACAGGACTGTGCCCCATGCCCTCTGCTTTTAATGGGGAGCCGACGCTGAGTGCTCCCCACAGGCAGGCTGGGCCTGCGGTTATTGAACGTTGCAACAAACAGAGCAGAACCGGTGTTTCTATAAATCACCTCTCAGGTATCTCTCACCATACATGTATCTCCATTTTTGCTGGATCAAGTCATAACCTCCTGTTAACTACAAACATAGCTTTCAGAAAGACACACAAACGACTCACAAAAGTTTGTGTGAAGGAGAATCTGCCAAGTACCTGTGCAAGCGATTCTTGGGCATAAATATTCTAATCGCTTTAAAACTATGTCTCATTTCAAGTCTTAATATATTACATTTAAGCCTTCAGTCATTAGAACATTTTACGTCTTTCTAGACTAGAATAGATGTTTTCACCAGGGTTTCTCTAGAACATGAAACGTCACCCTTTTTCCCTCTTGCTGATAAGCTAAACAGATCTACCTTCTCACTGGGAGAAACATCACCTTTACCAATCTTTTCAAGCTTATCAGTGTTATTTCTGCAGGGCCAAGGTCATGGCCTCTAATGATGCATGCTATTTTTAGTCCCTTTTATAGATTGTTCATGCATTGGCAGATGGTGTTTGTTCTCCGAGTCCCCACACTGGCAATCATTGTCCACTGGTCACCACCAAAGCTCTTACACTGACCTAGAGTGACTGCTTTTGAAAACACCTCATTTTCTAGAAAGGTTACTTTTGTGTAATCCTGTTTTTAGTGACATTGATTGGTTTACTTTGTTTTGTTTTTTAAGTTTATGCATTTCAGATTGAAATCCATCATAACAACATGTTTTTGTTCTACATATTCAGTGCTTAAGTTGAGGAGACTGTGGAGAAAAAAGTCTGCATATGGAAAAAAAAAAAAAGAAAAAAGAATAAAGCTCTATTTGCAAATGGGCAAAAATACCTTTCTGAATTGTCAGGAAATACCATTATAGTTTGCCAATATGTACCAGTATGTATCAGAACATTATCCTCATTTGAAATAATATAATGCAGTCTGTCATTTTGGTCACGTAATTTTTCTTTTTTTAAACACTACAAATATTGTCATTTGCTTTCAGCATGATGTAAAATTTCTGACTTCACTTTCTCTATAAAAAACTTCAGAAGGATGAATATTAAGCTGAAGCTCCCTTTCATTATATATTGCCAGTGTTGGTAGGGCTTTGATTCTTTGAACAAGCACTTTCTACTTCAGACATTTAAAAAATGAATAAAATGTTAAAAATAATCAGAAAGGGGCTGGCTATGGATGTTATAGTGCACAATCCTGGTGCAATGGAAGGGTACAATTTAAAATGTAATAACCTGCAGTGTTACATTCATTTCTGCAGTACCGCAACCAATTTACAAATAACAGGGACACCATCTGTTCTTTAAAGAACCACGGGAAAAAATGCCTGCTAGCAATTAAAAGGTTGTACACGAGACACAATTTCTGCAGATTTCACTTTTTCTTTCTTTTCTGTTTTGTTTTCTTTGCTTGGTCTGGAAACTATGTCATCACAAATACCAGTAAATGGTCTTACCAGTGGTTTTGTTTTTCTTTTTCTCCTGTTATAGCCTACTTAGCTTACAAATGTACTTTTTTAATCAGTGTATTTGGTATTCATGACTAATGTTAAATTGTAGAGAAGAGATCTGGGAGAATTATGTGGATTTAGGTTTAGAGCTTTTCCCATCCTGGCAGACCGATATTAGTTGAACATTTATTCTGTTTTGGCTAATGTATTCTCTCTCTCTGGCCTCTCAATTATTCCTAGTATTCCCTTTCTCTTTTTAATAGTTATGGTACATCGATGTAAGTACTTCTTCTTTTGGGTTATGCTGTTACTGAGAGTTTGCTAAAATGTGGATGGCAATGCTGTCACAACCGATTTCACTGTTAACGGATTTCCACAGTCCTAGAGGGTTTAAATTTAAAAGAGGCTATAGATTGGTTAATGCATTTTGCAATTTGGTTGTGTTAATGCATTTAGCAATGTGCTTAGATCTTCAGAACAAGTCTGTGGCCTTTGAATTGTATTTGAGAGTGATTCCTATGTACATAATACCATCCTGGCACGTGATATAATTGCTCTCCAAATAAATCAATAAAGACATAGTGAAATGCAAACGAAAGTCATACTGGAGAAATGAGTGACACGGTTGCAATATTACTTGCTGTCATTTATGTTCTCTTTGGCCAAAAAAACAAGCTTTCCCTAAAAAAATTCTTTTCAGTTCACTACTACCGTAACGTCTTGAATAGTTAGCTGAGTCTTGGCAGCAGAGCTGCAATGATTGTTTTGGTTTCTGTTTACAAACTATAGCTGCAGTAAGTCTAAACAACACCAGATACTTTCTTTTGATGTGTTCCCAGCCTTGAAAGAGCACATAATCCTCCTGTACATAGAACAGCGTAAAGATTAGGATGAATAGGAATTCATCTGTAATTTTAAGATACATTATCACCTGGGCTCCTGCAAAACCCTATCATTGCAAAAAGCCTTCCACAGACAGTGTCCTAAATCGATCCTCTGTGCCAAACCCCTGAAAGCCTATATAAAGCATGACTAGTAAGATATGATTGCATTTGTCTGTCACACCAAAAAACAGGATTATCACTTTTCTTACCAAAGAAGGTTAGGACCAGTCCCTTAGGACAGACTATAAACCATACCAGCATCTTCAAAACATCTAAATAGGACAATCCTGACTCACAAGACACAGAGGAAGCCAAGGGGCACAGGAACACTGACCTTAAGAAACAGGGCCTTGCATTGTCATTAGTTCCTCTTAGCTGCTAAGAGATGTGTTTCAAGACTGATAGAAACGGAGCATGTGTAAATTCAAAAATACACAGAGAACATATAAAGAGATTCCACATTCACTTACTGAACGATTTTAACAGCAGAGACTGTAATGCCATGGTTTAAAACCAGAGCATTTTGCAGCTGCCAGTAAAACTGTCCCAATACAGCTGAGCACAGGCTTGGATTTCCTGGAACTGAACCTTAATTTTTGAAGGAATCCTGCTCTTGCTGATGTCTGCTAACACCCAGCATTACACTGTGGTAGGCAGAACTGGACTTCGAGCAATGAGAAAAATTCAATGGTAATCAGCAATTAAGTGGATCTGAGATGAACGCAATAGATGTATTTTCAGGACAGAGAAAACCAGCCACACTGGTTGCACTAAGGGGAGTTAGGCTTTTAAATTTGATTTGTACTGTATGCTGGAAATCCTATTCTGTTCCACTGAACTACAAGGTACATGATCACTATACCTAAAAACAGAACCTAAGAATGACTATCGTGTTTTACTTTTTGCTAATGTGAGCACCTGGTAGTTTAAATACAAATGGCAAGTCCTGACTTACTGCTTTATATAAGACAAATCTTTGCTCACAGAAAACAGAGATGAGTGGGCAGATAGACCTCTAGACTGGACCTGGGAGCTCATTGGGGCAAGGGAAAGCATGAGCCTGGGTTCCTCTGGTACAGCCAGTGCCATGAGGGACGCAAGGAGGTGGCAGGAACCAGCAGCACTCATCTCCCTCGGCAGCAGGCAGGCAGTGTCTGTGAAGTGAGGGGGGACACGATTGGGTTTTGGCTACAGGTACGAGCAGGGATGTACACAGGCAGCACCTCTGGGCTTCAGAAGCGTGCTCCAAATTTCATGAGCTATCAGAGTCTTCAGAAGGACCCATAGACGAGAAGTCACAGCTTGTTTGTGGAAATGTGTGTATAGGCAAATAGCATGAGAAAGCTCAAACGTGTCTGGTTATTTAATTGTCTCACTAGTTCAGAAAAGGCTCAACAAATAAAACTACTAATATATCAGAGCAGAAATGATCTAAGAGAAAAAAAATTAAATATTGACTAATACTTTGCTTTAGGGTGCTTTATGGCAACAGGCTATTCACACTATTGTAGCTAGAGGAAGATTATATACGGTAGGAAACCTAAGGCTAGCCACACTCGCTGAGTTTGGGTGGATGGTACATATGTCTCTGTACATGATCTAATATTTCTGACTTCCTTCTGTCTGGTTTATCTCAAAAGACATGGTGCCTAAATGAAGTATTTTTAGAAACGACATGTATGGCAGGACTACTGTGTATTTCGCTACCAGGATCAAAAGGGCAGAATATCTCCTTTCACATAGCTACAAATGAAGAATACCCCCAAAACAACACTCTGCTGCTGCTTGGTCTTCCATTCAGCAGAAGAGACCATTTAATGTAGTTCACAGAGTTTTGTATTATCACTCCTTCACTGCTCCCGCCATAATTTCATTCTTAAGAAAGAAGAAGGGTGTATTTTTTCATATGAAATAGATCATGCTTTGAAACTGCCATCCATGATTAATCCGTGTAACGTGGTATTGTCCTCACGTCCATTTAACTCTCCAGTTTCAGAAGTCTGTATATTTTTCTAAGTGAAAAAATTGTTCACTTTGGCACTCGACAATTTGGCCCGGGAGAAAAATAGTGAAAGCACTGAAAAATCATTCTTGCAGTGATCAAGCTGCAAAAATAAAGAGACGTCTAGGTAAGGCAGAAAATATCTTTTCACAAATTGGTCTTTCTAACAGCAACTGCCTTCTACCATCAATTTCAGTTCGGTAATACCGGCAAAGATTCTCATTTGTACCTGTGGCACCAACTTAAACCTCTATTTTCTATATCTCCATTTAATAAGCCACTCCTTGCTTCTAAAGGAATAAAATAAACATGCAAGCATCAGGACCAGTATTACAAGTCTGCAGATCAGACACTGACAGCAAAGACAAAGAATCGCTACTGCAAGGGTCAATGTGGTCTCTAGGTGAGAAACTTCCTCAGAGCCTGGTCCAAGGCAGCATGAATGACCATCACAACCCTCATGGCTACCTACTCCATGCCCAAGGCACATTTCTGTGGCTTTGCCTTTTTCCACATAAGGCTCTACAATCTGTGTAGAGAGGAAAGATGTTATCAAAACAACATTTCTATGACACAAAAGCCCTGTGAAAACAAGGTAGCCCAGTGCAGACTCATGAGTGCTTTCCCTGTGGAAGAAGATGAAGGGATAAACATGAACCAAACCGTATTCTATTTCACACAGCCCAAAAGCAATGAGATAAGTCTATGGAGTACAGAAAAGATGTACTCCAAGTGCAAATACTCATGTAAACAGGAACTATTCTAACCCCTTTCCATTATAAGAAGCATTGCAGTGGCACACTGCTCCTATGACAACCCAGGTTCAGCCTCCAAACTTGCCCCACATATTGCTCTGTCTTCAGGCTCTGACACTCTACTTCTTTGGGACTTGAGCAGAGTCCCAGTCCTTTGGCTACTGCTTTGGAGGAATAAGTAGCTAACGCAGACAGCACAATCTAATGCTGTGTAAAGGATTAGGCAGTTCTCAGTGAACAGCAAGGAACATGATCTGCTCTGGAACCAACTCAACTGCAATAAACCATCCCTTGCCTCTTCAGAAAACTCAGAAATTTTGCATTTGCTACAGGTCCCGCAGAAGTCAAATATGGTTTTACTACTGGTTTGCTTGAAACACTTTACCTTCCATGCCTAGTTTCCATGAGGTAGTTGTCCTTTATGCTCCCTTCCTCCCCTGATGAGGGCACTCCTGATGGACTAATGAGGAGGAAAGAAGAAGCTACTTGTTCCACAGCTAATGAGTCTTGTTTCTCTCTGAAGTGTATCATCCAAAACAGCTGGTGACACTTTTAATGAGTGTCTATCAAATATTTATCACTCTGACTATAGCCAAGATTTAATTTGAACTCTACTGATGCTGATCTCAAGCAAAGCACTCAAAAAATCACTAGAATACAGAAAAAGAGAAATTTGCATATAACTCTCATTTGTAATACGTCATGCAGCCATCATGTTTTATCAAAATATAGCAAAAGCTGGTGAGTTCAGTGATATACTACAAAAGCACTTCCCTACAGCTCACATAGCTGTTTGGTTGTAGTAGTAACTAACCCATATTGAAATCACGGATTCACTACAAACCAAAGCATGCAAATTTCAAGAAAAGCAATGTAGCTTTTATCTTCAGTTTCATGAAAGAGGAAAAAAAGGAAAGGGAATAAAGGAAAGAGGAAAAAAAGAAATGGGAAGGTGGGGGGGGAAAGGAAAAGGAAACAAAGAAAAAGGTGTTAGGAACTGACTTACTGATTTACAGTTTAATTAATGGACAAATAATTTGTCGAGCATCAACAAGGTTTTAACACTGCCCTGAAAGATTATCTGGAAGTTCAATATTGTGTTAAGACTATAGCATGCTTCAGGGACCAAGATAAATCAATAGTCAACAATTCAGGGATCTGTATTTGAAAAATGGAGATCTGCTGTTTTCCGCTAAATGCTGGATTAATCAGTATCATCAAAAAATACTTTTGTCATTTTCAGTACCACAAAATAAGTAACCCATTACTCACTTGTTATTTCTTCCCCTTTTTTAGTTGCAAAGCTGTTAAGCCCCCCTAAAGATGCTTGAGAAAACCAGGAAGGAACAAGAGCAAATTATACAAAAAATTGTTTAATTTGCTTGACCAGGCACATTAATGAATTCCACTTAGACTGGAAGAATGCTTTAGCTTGAGTGACTCAGAGTCTGTGACATGAAAATGTACAGTAAACTGTAATTAAACAATTAAACATGAAAGAGCATAGGCTGGACTGAAATAATGTTAGAACCCAAATGTTTGTCTTATGCCTTTAGCAGCTGCAGCTTTAATTCTATTTCAAAATGACATATGCCCTGGCAGAACTGTCTAACTGTGGTTATAAAAAGCCACCTCTTTTTCTTTCCTACCACAAACCAATTCATTAATTATTTTGTTCTGACATTTTTGTGCAAGCCCTTTCAATTCCTCTTAACCCTTTTGCTGTGCATAGCAGCCGCCTTCCAGAAGAGCAAACATAGGCATTTAACATTAACAAAAAACACAGGCATCTTATTAACAAAAATAATAATTTAGTCTACAGGATAGTTTTAGTATAACCTAAAAAGAGTGCCAACATGAAAAAATATTTTAATTAGAACTATAGGTAATTGTAAAATCTTATTGGGAGAGGCAGATTCTTTGCACATCCCAGATCAGAATGAAAAATATATAAATAGGAAACTCAGGTGAAGAACATAGAGACAGACAAGATAAGATGATCTACACTGTAAGGGACAATTATGAATGTATCTCATTTGTACAGTTTTTCTAATAATTTCGGTATGTAAAAAAAATCCAGGTCTCACGAAGACTCTGTGATGAAGTCTACCCTATATTCAACAGCAAAATTAATAAAGGAATACATTTTTGTACAATAAAGTAGAGATCAATGTAGAAATATTACAGCATAAGACTTCACAGATGATAGCGGTGTTTAAAATGGCCGAGGACATCAGGATACGTCATATCCATCTTTTAAACATATGGTTTGGTGATTTCAGTTGAAGCCTTAAGAACGAACTCGTTCCATGCTGGCATGCCAATGTTTTTGTATCAGAACTCGTAAATATTCATTCTGACCACCGGATGACCTCATTCTGATTCTCATAAAGCAGAGATGACAGTTGCTGAAAGCGTTAGGAAAAGATTAGGAAAAAATAACTGTAATTATATAGGAAGGTTTTTGCTAAGGAGAGTTTAAAAACAACCCCCCAAAATCCTACAGGATTTAGGAAAAAGCATAGCTATACTTAACCTATCATAGTGGGATCTCTAAGCACTAGTTTTCACATTTTCACATGCGTATTAACTTATTTTTAGGATGTTGTATCCCAGAGCATATTTCTTTTGGTAGAAACAGGAAGGTAAAAATTGTAAGAATTATTATTTTATAACAGCTACTAGCCAGCAAGGTATGCTTCCATTTTGCTTCCCAAGAGATCAAAGACTTTTACACTAGATCTGTAGGGTTTATCCTCATCAACTTTTAAAATAAGAAAAACGAGGTATGTAAGGTGCATTATAATGCTTTTCGCATCACTCTGAAGCAGCTGGTACTGACCATCAAAGGGATCACTCTAGTGAGGTTGAACACTGGTCTGATTCAGTGCCGCAAATTATGTTTTACGAGGCCTTCTCCCTGTTTTCAGCACTGACTGCTGATCCCAGGCAGCAGACTTTCCTTCACACTCAGACAACACAGGGAGCTCACGTTCAGCAAAAGCAAACAGTGTTTGTGAAGCATCAGAACCCTCCATCCTCTCTGCATAGCAGTAAAAACATCTGTGCAGGGTCCAAGGCAGAGCTTGGCTTCCAACAAAGCAACTGTCACGAAAAACACATGAATCTGAACAAGACCTTTCTAGCCTTTTTCTAACACACACGCACACACACACGCGCATGCACACACGCACGCACTTATTTCTTCAAATAGCTTATTCATTAGTCTACGGGGAGTCTTCCACAGCACTCCTAACTTCTGTGCAGTCATCTTCCAAAGAACGACAGGGAAGAAATTAGAGACGTTTGTGAGATCATGCCATATTTTGGAGACAGTGAACTTTTTTTTTTTTTTTCTACCCCAGTGACAGTCTAGTCACGTTCCTGCCAAAAATTTGTTTTTCTCTTTCCATGTTTTCTGTTCTTCCTTTTTAAATTAAGATCACATTTGAGTCAAAGATCTAAAACAGCTGACTTTTCAGGTTTGAATTGAGAATACTAGTTTAACCATTTGAATTCACAAAATCAACTTTACTTATTTCCTCCAAAACTTCTGTCATATTTTTTCCAAATAAATTTGTGAACTGAGCTATATTGCAAGCGTATAACTAATCAGGCTGTGAATATTTAACAAAAAATGAAATGGTGTTATTGAATACTTTATATTCTGATTTTAGCATATATATATCTGTCAGCAACAACACAAACTTCATTTTGCTGATATCTTTTCAAAATAAATACATGAAAATATATTTAAAGGTTATGAAAGGGCTTGGCTTGGCAGACTGGAAGACTCATGTCCTCTGTTTTTCAGAACACAAGGAATGTGGATAGCTGCCAGGACATCTGTCAGGCAAACTTCATCAACAGCCATAACTCAGCGAGCCAGATGTGTGCAATCTAATAATCTTGGCAAATCAATATTATGTAACATTGAAGTTGGTGGACTTGCAGTACAGAAGATTTTAGTTGTGACTAATTATTATGATCAATTTATAGTGTGAGGAACAATTACAGGATTGGTACTGCAGGCCAAACCAAGCCTTTTTTTTTTTTTTTAAAAAGATAAATACCAATCACCAAAACCAGCAAAAGGGATAAAAGACTAAAAAGAATTATGGCTCAAAAGCAAACAAAAAGGAGTCAGAGTGACTTATCAGAGAGGTATAACAGGTCATCAGTACATGACATAACATACAACACCCCCCCCCAGAATCATTATTCAGAGATTAACTACCTCTGGGGGACATGTGGTCCAAACCCTTACTCAAACCATGACCCATACTGTGATTTGTTTTCCCTAAAAGCTAACTAGAATTTCTTTTGTTGCAACTAGTGTTTGTTACTACTTGTCCTACCACCTCTTAGTTTTAGCTGGGGACAGCAGTGAGATGCCCCCTCACCATTTTTTCTTAGGGCTTAACAACCTCAGGCCCCTCAGCTTCCCCTCACCTTTTCCTTCTTCTCCCTTTTCTTATAAAATATGCTCTGTGCCAATAAACCTTTACAAAGAACAGTTCTTGAAAGTTAGTAAAAGCCCATGTGAATTTACTTAATCCCTGTGTATGCTTCATGGCAGCATTTCTGAACACACACTATTCACAAAGCTTCCAAGTCTTCAGTGAATGCATAGAGCTGGTACATTATTTAATAAAGGATCTTTCCTCCATCACTTCCAGAGCAAGATGACAGGTTGAGATTGAGGGAGCAGATACTTCTGTGGCCCAGAGCCTGACCTGACAAGACCATTGAGCAGAGCTGTCAGGTCACTGTCACCAGAGTGATGCTTCTCTCTCCCCTCCTCCTGGTTGCATGGTTTTGCCCTGTCACCCTTGTGTTGACCCTATCTTTAGCCTGACCACTCAGTCAGCCGAATCACCTCACCAAGCTGCAAAGGATTTTTGTTGGATTTTTTTCTGATTTAAAGAGTCAAATCAGCTGACACAAGCCAATGCACAAGAGGGACTGTGGGCAGGCAACCAGATTGGTGTTTAAGCCATGTGGAGAAAGAAAGCACCATTCTTTTGGAGTGCCACCATGTCACCTCCCCTGGTTCACCTAACCCCATGCTAAAATAGGTAACAGGTACCCAGGAGAGTACTTTGTCCTTCCCTCAGGCATATATTCCCCATACCAATGCTGGATGGTACTGTGTTAACAGAAAATTTCCTGAATGAAGGACTTCACTTTCTGACTAGACAGTCACTGGCATTCATGTCCTGGTTTTCAGAAGCCCTAAAACTTTCTGCATTTCCATGCAGAATCTGGGTGGTGATGGTTTGTATTTTACACTGGAACAAAACACATGGGAGCTTGATCAGGAGGGGCAGTAAGCAGAGGGTTTCTAGCTGCTGCCAAACTCTGCTAAGCACAACACTCACCACAGGCAGGAAATTTTAACATGTAACAGCTAAATCCACAGAAAGCTAGAGAAAGGGGCAGGGAATTTCTATAATACAGAATCTATCACTGCAAAAAATCAGGCAGAAATCTAAAGACATCAGAATTTCTCAAAACCACAATCTGATATATGACACATACGTAGGCAAATCAGGAAAGTAAGTAATTTCTTTAATAGTAAACCATTACTGCTCTCTGTACATTAAAAAAAAAAAAATTATCCCCAAATCCTGTTTTGACTGGAGAGATTGTCTTGTACATAAAATTAACAGACTGTATGTAAACCTGTCTCCTATGAGTCTCTAGTAATAGTGTGTATAATAAGCTCCCATAAGATATAGGCAAGTAGAGCCTACTTTTTGGGTAGAGAATGAAGGACACAAATGTGTGAGAGCCAGAGAACCACACTACTGCAATCTTGGCTAAAGAAGAAGAAACATCTCCCTTCCACCTGGGTCATAAGCACTCTCTACAACAGGACACTATCAGTGTCAGGATCTCAGTTTTACAGTGCACGGGGGAAGCAGTCAGCGCTGAGATCTATGTACAGGTTAAGAAGAGAAAGCAACAGAAGAAAACAATGTTCAACAACATACGACTAAATACATCTCCAGAGGCATTCTGACTACTAGGGTATGTCCAAAGCCCTGGTATAAAAAACTGCTCAGGTTTTCTCTCATTAGCATGGAAGATGTAATGATGTTCACCATTTAGACGCAATGATGTTCACCATTTTATCCCTTGAAACTATTACTTTCTCAGTATTGAATTAGGAGATATTTTGTATGTATGTATTTTATTACATTGGTTTTGGGCTAAAGAGAATGTGGTTTGTTGACCTACTAAAACATTAAAACCTGGCATAAAGTTTTCAACAGGATCGGCTGGAATTTTGGTCAACACACTGTTAATCGCTTGTTTTTTAAAAAATTATAAGTTTATATTTTCAGTCTCAGCTACCTTTGTCTTACAGTAAGGGAAAAAGCTGCTTTTGCTCCCAACACACAGTGAGGCATGAGGACTTCAGCTGTGTTTTTCATTTGGGATTGTTAAGTAGGTATTGCTGGATACAAAATAGCTTTAAAGCTTTATGTTCCTATTACAGAACAATGTGATTTTAAACTCAAAAACTTGCATTTAATTTTTACCAGCTATATGCTTCTATGCTCATGTGACCATCCACACTTATCAACATATGCAACTTAAAGATCAAAAGCTCACCTACATGTTTGTTGAGTTCTTTCTTTAAAATAAAAAGAGGTTTAATAAGTGCTGTTACGAAGCAATTACTAAAAAATTGCTAAATAAATAAATGTAGGTAAGGATAAGCCCTTCTGTAATAGACCAAATGGTAAACTTCCCTTGCTCTTTGCATATGTAAATGCAACTTGATTTATAGCAGGTATCACTGCTTGCTTACTGAGGAGTATGTGCATTTTTCTCTTTCTGCTTAAGATGAGCAAGCAGGATATGGCAATACATTTAAAGTTTGGAGCAGGTTCCTTCTCTATTTTATGCTGTTCACAGGCTTCTAAGGGTGACAGTACAGTTCAGGGACTGCCATAGGGCAGCACAAATGGATCTTATTACTTTAACTGAAAACTTTAGTATGTGGTAAAATACGTAGGTCGCTCTGAAAGTAATGTCTCCTATTTATTTCCATGGAAACTACAACATATACAAAGAGCACAATAACACTGTTTGATAGAGCAAAGTCTCAGCTACAAAACACTGTTTTTCGACACAGTCCCCACCATGGGTTTGTGCACTGTCCCCAGTGATGAACAAGACCCTGCGTGCTGCGCTCCTAACAATCTGCCCCAGTGGAGGGGACCCACCATCACTGTTGCTACTGCTGGAACGCACCACCCACCCCCTCGCTGTGCTCACACGCACTGTTTGGTCTCTGTAAACGTTCAGCAGTGTCGATGGATGTCAGTGGGTGCAATTTTTTTCCGGATGGAGGAATTCAGTTACACCCCTTTGCTTCATCCGCACTTACATGTCAGACACCACGTTGTCAGATGGCCCCTCTGCTGCCATCTGTCGTACGGCAACAAAATTTAATGGAATATTGGTGGGAAGGTTCAACCTCTACTGCCACACCACCAACATTCGCCTCTGATGTTGTGGGCCAACATAATAAAATAGGAGGCATTGCTTTTGGAGTGGCCCTTGTAATTTATGTTAGTTCTGGCTCAGCTAATTAACAGAATTTGCAGCTTTTAAATTGTGCTTTGTGGGTCTGAAGCTCTACAAACTCCATCCAACTGTTTCTCAATGGTAAGTAACAAAAGTAAACCTATTTTCAGTAAAATAAGTTTAGCTGCACAGGCAGTCAGCAGTCATTAGAAAAACACAGCAGCCTGTAAATGTACATTGTTAAAAATCTCTACCTTACTGGTTCTCAGTTGTCTAGTGTATCAGGTAGATGAGTAGGATTATTAAAAAAAAATAAAGGAGAAAAAGCTTTCGATATGGCAGAGAAAAGCAAATTACCTGCTTTTACTGAATTTCTTTTGAAGACACAATGATCTCCTCCTCACTGCCTCATAGTGCAATATGACAAGCCATCAAAGTTTTGACATTTACTAAAATGCAGAGCAGCATCTTGTGCAAGGACTTGAAGACATCCAAATGGCTAATGACATCCTACTGGCTTCAGCATTTCACTGAATGGGTAGTATTCCAATAGCCCAAATACAACTGTTTGAGAGTTCTGAACTATTCCCACTCCTAAATGAGTCATCGTATAATTATAAAGCCGCAACCAAGTCTATCGATGATCCCATTTATGTACTGATGAACTGGGAGTAACACAGAGAGCAATATAGAAAAAAGCAGCTGAGCAGCCAGTGAGCAAGACATGAGTGCAAACCAGAAACTTTCAATTTGTAACTGGACTTGTTGTTGTCCACAGATTACACTCATTCAAAACTTCCATCCAGCCAAGGCAATCAGAATCAACAGGAAACAGAAAGGATGCAGTAACAAATGACTTGTACATGATGCTGGAGAAAGCCAAAGACCAGTTTTGCTCTTCCTCATTGATTAACGTCTCGAAGCAATCATTTCAATTTATGGAAGGCTTCAACTAATGTTTGTTAAGATTAAGCATCACTTTATAAAACTCTAAAAACATAAAAAAGGTAAATGAAGTCATAGAAGCCAGAATGTTGTCTCACTCTCTGGCAGCGGAGGAGTTTCACAGTGATGCTGAGGGCAAATATCAGGGTAACTTCATGTAGCACACACTGTGCATTATGAACACTTGGCAACTGCAAGACTGAATAAGAGCTCACAAATGCTTATTCACAGAAATAATTACTATTCGGATAAGAGAGCCCATTGAAAACAATGGTTCTACTAAGATGCTCACAAGGACTAAAGTCAGGGTAAGACCGTTCTAAAAATAAGAAGCTAAAAACAACCTAAAGCATTCTGGCCTCTTTGTCATCAAGAAGAGTCATGCACATTCTTGAAGCAAGAAAGTAGGGCCTTAGTTTTAGGTCAGGTGTTTCCTTGGTTAATCTTATTCTATGCCGTGTTGTACAAGAAATACCCATGATTTAGCTAAACCGTGGGTGGACAACAGTCCTCAACAGATTTGGCCATCTCTGCCAAACTCTCTGGATAATTATACAATAATACAATGCATTATTTTTACCTCCTTTTCACACTGAACTTACTCTTATTTTGAAATGTGATAGTAACCTTTAAAAAACACTTTGACCCATTTTATACAACAAAATAATAAGAAATGAGATATAAAAATAAGACACGCCACGGATTTATAACACTACTGTCCTTTTCCAATACTAGAAATAAGAATTCGTATTGCAATGCTTCAGTCCTATTACTCACTGTTATTTCAATAAGTGCTTTAACAGAGCACACAGCCAAGATGGTTAACTCATGGCTTCCAATCTAAACGTTTCTCTTGCTCACAAAGCCGGTACCTTCCTGATATGTGGTTGGCATTAGAAGCAATTCAGCACAAAAGCAACTGAGAATATCAAGAGGAAGCTGCTGAGACCAGGCTTGCTGGGTTGCACAAAGCACAGCTGCTGTCCCAAACCAGCCTAGTCCCCAACACACTGTTCCGCAGTATTAGCCTTGTTGTATAACTGCTTCCTGCCTTTGAGATACTCCTCTTCCCTTTCTGAATTATGTGCTGTGCGGCTTGTGACCACATAAAGGTTCCCTTTGGTATCACAGGACCAGAAGCTATCTGAAGTCTATCTAACAGTAGGATAAAGAAATGATACTTTTGTAAACCTCTTTTACCATTAAAATTCCATGCATGGGCACTTATGTCTTGGTTTACAACTCAAGATGGTAGTGAATGTTTACTTAAAAATGAGAAGTTTTCAAAAAGATAATCGGTTGCATAATTTAGCCAGTAAAGTTCTGGCACAGTCTTCCTCAGATCCAGAGGCATAGTTTCTGTTAACATCAATGGGAACAAAATATACACAGAAAGGTAAATCAATAAAGCAATAATTTATCATATTCTTCTGAATATGTAAATGTAGATTCCACACAGCAGACATGCATTTTCATATTCACAGTTTATGCCATGTTAATATCCATATTTTTCTGCCTCTAGGTTTAGCACTTGGCAACAAGCCATTAGATAAATCATGAAGTACAAAGGAAAAAGCGTGCTTGGAGTCTCTACTATCAGCAATGCAGACTTTCCCAGATGGAGCAGATGATGCGGTCAGTGAAGGTGCAGAAGGTGAAAGAATTAATCTAAAGGAATTAGCAGGATGCCTGACACCAGACTGCTCCCCAAAATCTCTTGTGTCAGTTGTCTGTGCAGAGTCAAGTGCACATGGTGGACATGAACTAATTATGAGCACTTCTCTTTGCTGTTACTGAATTTATTGATTGTTTTTACTGTGCTCATCTCATTTATTTTCCATTTTTTAGTCTGGCCAAGAAGTTTCCACTCCAAACACTTCGAATGGCAAATTACAGCTGCTAAAAACCAAACCTCTAACACTGTTGCTTGTGCATTTTCCACGCTGTCATCAAAGCTATCAAAAAATGCCCTTTTTCGAGAACTCCTACCACCTTTTCCCACCTGCATGCTTGCCCAGTGCATCTACAGTTATTTCTGGGTATTCCATGCTTACAGCTGTCTACTATTCCTCAACAATACTGTGGCTGCATCTTTTCTTATTCTTTTGAAATCTCTATTTTTCAATTCAGCCTACTTAGCACACTGAAGATGCAAAGAAAGAAGTAGATAGTCCAGGATGACAACAGGTTTATTTCAACATAGACTTCAGTGGCTCCCAAAACGTTTTATCTTCAAAATTCATAGAATCATAGAATAGTTTGGGCTGGAAGGGATCTTAAAGATCATCTAGTTCCAATCCCGCTGGCATGGGCAGGGACACCTTCCACTAGATCAGGTTGCTCAAAGCCCCATCCAACCACGCTTTGAACAATTCCAAGGAGGGGGCATCCACAACTTCTCTGGGCAACCTGTTCCAGTGTCTCACCACCCACACAGTAAAGAATTTATTCATAATATGTAATCTAAATCTACCGTCTTTCAGTCTGAAACTGTTACCCCTCATCCTATCACTACACTCCCTAATAAAGGAAGCCCTTCCCCATCTTTTCCGTAGGCCCCCTTTAGGTACTAGAAGGCTGCTACAAGGTTTCCCTGGAGCTTTCTCTTCTACAGACTAAACAACTCTTGAACTTCTATCCCTTTCCACAGCATCCAGATATTATTTGTAAGTTTAATCTTGTGTTAATACCTCTGCCTCACTTCCAGGAAGAAACCTACGAGCAAGATATACATGTTTTTTATTCTTTTCTTGCTGTCACATGTTGGCAACTGTTGATTGAGAAATCAATGACAGCAACAACAAATTCTGCCTTTTGTAACAGAAAGTATCTTTTTGCCTCATCTTCCCCTTTGTGGATTTATTGGCCTACTGCATAAGCAAAATTTGCAGAAATGCTGACTAATACACCTTGTGTTTACAATTCCTGCTTTCTTACTAGCTTTAAATTCAAAGTAGCAATAACATTTGTTGCCTTGGAAATACATGAACTACACATTCATGCCTTTCTCAATGTATATGATTTCTTTTCTATAACCCTGTAACAAAGATCTACCAAAGCCTGCAATTTATCATCCGGAATAAACATTATAAATAAACATTATAAATAAACAATTCAATTATTTATCAACTGCTGATTGCCAAATTTGACTTTAAACAAGATGCAGATGACTTTTGCCAAGTCCGTATCTGACCAGTGTCACTAAAATGTTTACCAAATAACATTTTTTTTTCCAGTGAAAATAAAAAAGATAAAAATTCCTCTTTATTTTGAAAGAAAAGGTTTGCTAGCAGTTACTATTTATCCTTTAACATCCAGAGTTTCTTTGGCTTGATAATCCAAGCCAACTGCTGACTTTTAAAGATGGCATGCTGGAGGACATTTCTAAAACACCTCTTTATACTTATTTCCATATACATTAAAAGTGTGCCGCATGCCCTACATGCATGTATTCACAAAAAGAAATAAAACTTCTTTTACATTACTTCCACATTAACCATACACAGTAATATAAATAAAATCCAAAATCATTGGTGTCAGAACAGTCAAACCTCACAAGCATCTCATGTTATCAAAATACCCTTACTGTCCAGGCTACCCACCAAATTAGCACAGGGATGTATCTGCCATATTAGCCAATTAATAATAAATGACTTTGCTTTCTGAGTATAAGGCAAATCATTAAACATAGCAACCAAGCCTCACTTCTATTACACTAACCAACAATGTTCCCAATAAGCAAGGCTTCTAAGTAGACTACGCCTGGTTTTGCTTTTCACTTGCTCTATTACAATAGCTAAAACCAGAAATGTAGCCATCACCGTTTTCAAATGCCATTTTCAAAGGTGTGCTTACATCTCATTTTCTAAAAGGCAGACACCTAAATTGCAAAGAGGCAATCCCCACTCCACCAAGAGCTCAGGAAGAGATGCCAGTGGGAGCTGGGCAGTCTTGGGGCACCAGCAGATGCTGATGCCTGTGTAAAGAGAATCACACAAAAGGGGGTAGAAAGTTCCGTGCAAAGCACTTTGTGGAAATTGGGCCAAGATTTCAAAAATACCTGGACCTCCCAGCAGGCATTATGATGCTTAAAAACATGGAGAACCAAAGTCCTAATTAGATTTGTAACACTGTGTTCAGGTTTCCCAGGTACAAGCCAGGAACTCTATAACTAAGCTCGAAAAGCAGTAGACTGCCATTTTACTACTGCTCCATGGCTGATTTCTCAGAACACAGTATTATATTAAAAGCAGCAATACCTAAAGTTTCAGGAAATCTTTTCTTGTAATCACAATGGTTTTTATTAATGATATTTATTACTGTAAGTGAAACATATGATCAAATAAAGACCTTGAAGAATCTGAAGACTGGGACTGAGTTGTACGAATAGACCTAGCAGTCAGGTCTCAAGTTCACATGCTAAGGAAAAGACCCAAAATACTTACGATTTTATTAAGATGGAAAAAACCTTGATATACACACAATGTAAAATCCTTGCTTTTCTCCTCTGCCCGTTATTCATCTAGATTTCCAAAGGTACTTTATGGGAAATTACTCTAAACAGCAGGTTGTTCCGTACCCTATACTGGGAAAGAAGAAAAAAGCAATTTCCCAACAGTACCCGGCCATCAATCCTCTTGAAAAATAAGCTTGACCCTAAGCTTAAGGCACCACCAGCCTGAACTGGAAAATCCCCAAAGGGCATTCCAAGTTATGCTGGAGCAACTGACATTTCTTATGTGAAAAGTGACTTCTTTTCTAGCTGAAAAAGTTTTTTAGTAAGGTAAGATTTACTGAATGTGTACACAGTGAGAGGCAAAAAAAAAAAAAAAAAAGATACTTGCATTTTCATTAGCTAATACTTCACAGACTTTAATTAGAATGAACTTTCTCATTAGTTTCCTTACTTTCAGGAAAAAATCTCACTCCTTTAAATGTGATCAATCAATTTTTCTCTCTGCACTAAAACTTTTTTGATGCTCAGTTATGATGATCATTTACGTTGACGTGTGAAGAACTTGACAACTTGACAAAAAGATAAAACATTGACCTTTCAGAGATTACTATTGTACTGTGCTATTTACTTTTTTGATGCATATTGATGACCTCCTTGCCTGCTTCAAGAGGAAAAGATAATTGAAAAAAAATTGAAAAAAAAGTTGAACAATGTACTAGCCATTCTTCACAGCTTGGGAATCTCTGCGGCAAACAGTGCCTACGGTTGGCATCAACATTATTAACATAAAAACAAATACTCAGCAACAGAAGCCAAGTGCAGAAGACTGTCCTCCAGTTTCTTTTCCTTCTGGACAAACCCTGCTGCTAACTCCAGAGAATTCAAGCAAAGTTAATGTTTAAGAATGCAAAACAGATTGGCATTTTGAATGCCTAACCTTTTAGCCAGATAAATCTGTCCATGGGCTGGATCTAGAGAGGTACCATGATTCACAGATATGCAATTCATTATTATAGGCACTCCAGATAACTCAGAAACTTCTGCTTTTGTCCAGATCATATCATAGATCAGATAAACCTTGCCAGGGCATTTTAGGAGAATGCCAAAGACCTACCACCAAGAAATCAGAGAATAAAAAATTCTGCCTGTCTCTTTGACGTGGATTGCTAAACTGAGGAAGACTGATGGATTATTCATAAAGAAAAAAGGATCCTGGCTGTGATTTGCTAAATTAAAGAAAAATGTCCAAGTCTTTAAGAGCAAAAATAATAACCACACCCTGCCTTTTGGAGCTTGTGCTTAGCCACTAAGAGTTGCTGAATGGAGCTTGTGCTTAGCCACTAAGAGGTGCTGAATTTATATTCTCCAGCTTTTGCCAAGACAGTATTCACTAATAAAAGTATTCTAGTCAGTAACATCTAAAAAAAATCCTTACCTGCTTGTAATTATCTAGCTCACTTCCTTCTATCACTTCTACTACCCTCATTGCTAATAATTTTCTTCTAATGAAAATCAAGGGACACTTCAAGAAGGATCATTTCCTTCACCTGCCAGTTCCTTTTTCTCTTCCTTTCCATTAGCCCTCACTAATATCTGCTGCTCCAACACTCCTTCCAGCACAAGTATCTCAGAGCTCCTAGCTGACATTTCTGAAAAACAAAGTATTTACCGTCAACATCCTTACAACATTCTTCTGAGCTGTTTAAAACTTTTACGTGTATTTCATAATATTTTATTTATTTTACAAATATATAAATTCTTATAGTTTGCTTATATATCACCAAAATCTGAACTGCAACTTGTCTGCTAAAACCTGCTTTTCAATAACTTTGTAGGAACATATTTGCATATATACAGATAAATGGAAAATCCCTTGTGTTCCTTTGTGATTAGACAGCACCTACAGCAGCACAGTTTGATAATACACAAACCTGTTATTGCAAGAAAAGAGATGGACAAAAGTTTGGTGACTAACTTACTACAGATCAAGTCCTTAATATGTTAAACTAGACATCCCTGTAACATCTCACCGCTCTGGTTTGTCAACGGACTGCAGTGCACTGTCTTGGAACAACCCAGCTCTCACCTGTTTCCGTAGCAGAACCTGAATATGACACAGGAAACAGACAACGGTGCTGCTGCTCAAAGCAACACAAAATATCATTATGTACCATGATTATTGCAGAGCATTTTCTGGATATGGAGGGCTAAAGGTATGAATACTGTTCAGTGGGAACTGAGGTCTTCCTTGCAAAGCTAGGCTGATGTTTTTGTGTGGGAGGGTGTGCATATACATATGAGTGTATGTGAAGAAAAGGTAAGTGTACTGACAGGCTTCATCCAGAAAATTTGCCTCCAACTCCCAAGTAAAATATAACATCTTAAGTTTGCCTATTTATGGGAATGAATGTCACAATTCTAGTCCAGTACGGGCAGAATTAGAAAACTTAGGATATTGGTGTTCAATAATACACTAGCATTTTCCCCAAGGAAGTCAAGATAATCAAGTCATGATGAGCAACCTGATCCAGTTGAAGATGACCCTGTTCACTGCAGAGGGATTGGACTAGATAACCTTTAAAGGTCCCTTCCAACTCAAACTGTTCTATGATTCTATGATGATTCTATGATTTAAACAGATAAACTTTCCATTGGTCCACTTTTAAAGCATATGTCATAAACAATACGCCTTACTACCATTTTTAGTATATCAGGTTGCAGAGGAAGGAAGACAATCCTTAAAGTTATTCAATGATTCACCTTATACAGGCATCAGTTTCTAGGACATTGTCTTAGTTCAGCCTTGCTAGATAAGACTTCTTAAATGAGCTGGATTAGATTTGAAGATCAGTGCTTATTAGCAAGTCAGTAGATCAGCATGTAGGTTTGACAATTTTTCACCAGTTTTTGAATTCACCAGTATTAATTGCACATTGTTAGCATTTTTAACTAGCAATGTGCAGATCCAGAGCTTAAGGACATGATCCAGAAACAAATATTGCTGAGTCAAAACTGCTTTAATATGGTGCTGACAGCATTGGCAGGTAAAGGGTACAAAGTCATGCCATTAAACAACCATTATTGCTACTTTCTGAGCACTTAAATCTCAGGTTTCTTATTACCCCAAAGTTCTTTCATAAGGATCAAAAATGACTGTGAACAAGGTTTTTATAAGTCTGTAAAGAATATAATAAAACCTTCAGAAAATTATCCTTAAAGTGGTGGAGCAGAATACAAAACTTGTAGATACTACTTCCGCTTTGATTTGTGACAATTGCTTTACAGACTTAAAAGCAATACATCATTCTGTTTTACTCTGTTCTCAAAGGTCAGTGTTATAATCCTATTGGCTAACTGCATACTTAAAGGGGACTTATAAGAAAGATGCGGACAATCTTTTTAGCAGGGCCTGTTGTGATAGGACAAGGGGTGATGGTTTTAAACTAAAGGAGGGTAGATTCAGACTAGATATAAAGAAGACATTTTTTACAATCAGGGTGGTGAAACACTGGCACAGGTTGCCCAGAGAGGTGGTAGACGCCCCATCCCTGGAAACATTGAAGGTCAGGTCAGACAGGGCTCTGAGCAACCTGATCTAGTTGAAGATGTCCCTGCTCACTGGGGGAGGGTTGGACTAGATGACCTTTAAAAATCCCTTCCAACCCACAGCATTCTGAGACTCTGTGATTCTACATGTTATCCTGTGTAGCTCTTCCATGGCTATTAGAATACTAGTTGTCCAGCAGTGTAGGCATTCACAGTATATACTTATAACATACTGTTACTTTACTAACTAATTTTCTAAGGAAAATGACAGCATGACTTAATTTCACTTGAGTTGTTAAATACTTTCTCATAATTGAAACAAAGAGAATACTTCGCTGACAACCAGTCAACACTAGAATATTGTTTGTTTTAGACGCATGGCATAAAACTTTCATTTGCTTTTAAACGAAAGTAGATAATAGGAACATTTGTCTATCAAGAGGGTGATCAGACACTGGAACACGCTTCCAAGAGAGGTGGTCCATGTCCCAAGCCTGTCAGTGTTTAAGAAGCATTTCAACAATACCCTTAAATAATATGCTTTAACTTTTGGTCAGCCCTGAAATATTGAAGCAGTTGAACTAGATGGTCATTGTAGGTCCAATTCCAATTAGAATCTATTCTATTCTATTCAAAATAAATCGTAAAACAAACAAATAAATAACTAGATAAATAAATAAAAAAATAAGACACACAAAAAGTCATAAACTGACATTCCCAGGAAACTGTAAGGTGACTAGCAATGCATATCAGGGCTGCTACACTCATTGTGGGTAGACGGAAAGTGAGCATCAAAGCCTTGGCTCATGTTTATTATCAGCCTAAGGAATTTCAGGCACAGCAAGTCTCTGTTGAGTTTGCATTTGGAGAAAGACTGCTTGATCGATAGTAGTGCCACAGTATACTTTTCTCGAGGTAATGAGTAACTTTCTCTCCTCTCTGAAGGACTGCTGTCACTTTGCTGTCAAACAGGATCCTTCCAACCTATGCATTAAACCATCTATGCAGCAGTACAGCCATTAGAGCACTGATATCTAAAACAGGGAGGAGACAGCTCTGAGAAAGGTCAGGAGTGGCTAAAATGTAATCTCAAAAGGATCCTGAATGATTTTGTCAGCAAATGCTGTGTCAAAAGCTGGCACTGCTCAGCATTTTGTTGGTCATTACCTCGCTTTAAAATAACCAGCAAACAAGCAAACTTAGTGCAGCAAGATCTCTGTGAATGCTTTGATTTGGAGATCTATACAACATTTCATTATTAAACATCAGATAAAGCCCTGTTTCGGTTAGTGCACATCTTTGAAAGATAATTGCCTAGTTTTCAAGCCCATCACCTTTAAAACAGATATATCCTACAGCTATCTCTCACATTGTCTTTACCTTGTCAAATTGAGACATGCAATATGATTTCTAAAAGCCAAAAACCCAAACCCAAAACATGACATGCATTTAGATATTTAACTATGTATATAAGACCCAGAACTTCTACCGTACTTGGAATGAATGAACAAGTAAAAATAATCTTGACAGATTGATGCATGCTTTAGCATTGTTTAATCAAAAATGCATCTGAAGATCTGGGTTCTTTTTTTTTTACAATGTCATTCATGACAAAATGACAAAGACATACATAATCCATAAATACACTGCGATCTTTCAGCCATGTATCTCCTCTCACCATCCTGAACTTTGAAAACTTAACAGAAACATATTGGCTTATTATCCTTTAAAAGGCATTGATGGACAATCTCTCTCATTCTTTCTGTTTCAACTGTCAAGCATTATTCACTGCCTTACCTGCAAAAGTAACTTTTATGGGGCAATTATCATCTAGGTCTATATAAAATCCTTGCCTTTTACTCCATGTATTAGGTAAAAATGCCATTGCCTGAGGAATACAGCAATAATGCATTAGAAAATATGAAATATAATAGAACAGGTGCTGTGTTTCTTGTACCATCAAATAACTAGATATAACTAGTGTATAGAACAGAAATGCCTGATGTGTCTCCCTGATGACTCCTACAATTACACCAGTGAAAAGAGAATGTTCTCCTGGCATTGCAATACATGCACAAAACCCAAGCATAGTGTTTCTCAATCTTTGTCAGTTGAGAGGAAAAAAAAACCCCAAACCCCAAAATATCTCCTCCCCTCTTTCTCTCCCCCCAAAATCCAGGGCTCCTCTGGTATCCCCTTACACACTTTTGGAAATTCAGAGTAAGAAGTAACAAAGCACTTACAAAAATAAAATGTTATTGCTTTTAAAAAAATGTAATTTTACCCTTATTATTTAAAATGAAAAAAATTCAGGGATAAGCTTGCTTCTGACTATGCCTGGTGATAGACGTTGACAAGACAGAACATACACTAACATGGGACAATTATTGTATTACCGTTACTTTCCACCATTGTTTGCTCAAGGATATTATGGTCTTTCTATGATTCTTTAAAATTTCTACAGATTCCTCATTCTTTTCTTTTTTTCATGAAAAATAATCACAGTGAGTGAGCAAAACCACACTAAATAATTAATGAGTCAATAAAACTCAGGTTGTCTAGAATATCTGGCCCAATCTTACACTCTTTACTACATGAAATGCTATCTCTGGCCAACTCAGCTGTCTCTACACAACAGGCAGAAAGGGAAAAATTTTAGGTGTATGCCAGCCTTCCTAGCCTTGCAGTAACAGGATGTCAACTGGCAGCTGTTTCTGTAACAAATCCCTCAACTAAGTATTCTTTTGAACTGGGATTTATGCACATGTTTATGTCAATAAAACTTTAGCACAAACATCTAACAGTGGCTGAAGCAAGAACCTTCAAAATAAATAATTTAAGGTAGTGCCTGGGACAATGAATGGAAAGTCAAGGGAAAACAAACAAACAAACAAACAAGGCAGCAATTCCTTTAACAACTAAATGTCTGTATATTTTTCCATTTTTTCTCAGAGGCTATTCTAAAACTTAATGTATCATGGATATGGAGCTACTCCTCAGCTTAAGCAATTTCAGCCACAGCTTTTCCTTCCTTTACAAAAGGAAGAATCCCCCATGCCCCAAAATGTCCTCTCTGTGCCTAAAACAGGTAGCAGATTAGAAGTTTTTCACAGGTTCAAATAAACAAAAAGCAAATAGCAATACAGTTTTTTCCTGGTTTGAGTTAGAACAGAACTAATTCTGTTCAGTGATTTCACTCTTCAGCTCAGTCCCTTCTAAGTAACAGCCCTTTCTAAAGTTAACGGTGTATTTTTGCAGACAGTATCTGCTTCTAGAAGTGATGACACTTGATGTTCACAGTTACTACCAGGGACTGGTGTGCAGAAAGGCTCTTGCTTATACTTTCTGCTGTGAAGACTGAGGTCACTGCTAAACCTTGTGTACTACACTGGAGGTGCTGTAAAGTAAGAGGTTGCACCTTCGGGGAGGAGCGGACAGGACAGGTGACCTTAAACTAACCTATAAGGTGTTCCATCCCATAGACATCATATTTGGTATAAAGCTGAGGGATCACAAGGGTCTCACGCTCTTCTTCAATGGCTGGTGTCCGAGGAGGACTTTGTCCGTCCTGCCTTTGACCCCAATCCACGCATTCCTGAATCTGGTTCCCATCGGCTGCCGAGTCCAGTCTGGGACTTCTCCCATGCCTGCCCACAGCATCAGAGGTGATGGTGACATAATTGCCATCAGGGTGTTGCGTTCGGTATTAGTTTTGTATATATTTTCATTAAAGCTGTTTTAGTTTTCTTTTCTAATCCATAAGGCTCTCTTCCTTACTCCTTTTCTTTCCTTTGGGAAGGGAGAGGGTTAATAGAGAGCATCAGCCTTAACCCATGACACAGGTTAAGTAGGAAGCCTCAGCAGCTGGTACAGGAATCAGTTATTCCACCTGGTTTTAAACCTCTTTAATATCCAAAGCTCAAATGTGAAAAAAAGCATTGACTAAATAAAACTGAAAAGAAATGGCAAAAATATTTTCAGTGAAAACATAAGATCTGACCTAGGTGAGTGGAGGCTTATGCAATTCTCCTATCTCTTTTTTAAAACCTGCTATTTGAGTTTTAGTACACTGATTGACCTTTGGAGCTTTCCTAGAAGCGGGCTTCCACAGCAGAAGACACACATAATTTCCACACAAATAGCAGCTTTGAACTGAGCATGTAAAGGACACAGCGGGGTGACAATATATGAAATTTTAACCTTATGTGATCCATACTCATCTTCCCTCAGGCAAATCCAAAATGCCAGGAATTCTGTGCCAGACAAAATGTAAGACAAATTACCATTTTAATATAAGAAAAGTCTTTACCAAATTGTAAATTGATACTGAGGGAAGGCAATATTACAAGTAAGAAAATGAATTTTTCTTTTTTCTTGTATTATATCCACTGTTGTGGACAAAACTAATAATTCATGGGAAGTAGCAAAGAATGACCATCATCCATCAACTGCACAGAAATGGAAATGTAAGATTAAAATATTCTCCCCCCACAGAACTCCAAAACTCAAAAATGTAAATAAAGAGGAAACTGCAACAAAACCTCCGATCGAGTTAGTAAATCCTTTAGAAGGTAGAATTAGTTTTCTTTTTCCTTTTTTTTTAAAATGAGTTAAAGACCATTCAATTATTTTAGAACACAAGATTTCTGCTTCTACCCAGAAGAGAGGAAAGAGAGGCCAGGCAGTAATTCCTGCCGAGAAGCAACAATGGTCTCCAAGTCCTAAGCACAAGCTACAGTCTTTTTTTTTTCCCTGGCCTGTTCTTTCACTGACTTAACTTTGGAAAGACATGGTTTTTTCTGTATATATATTTTGAAAAGTCTATTTTATCCAATTTATAGCATTTAATTTCTGAGTAAATATTAAATATTCTAGGAAGAGAGAGATGCACAGAGCGGGGAATTTTAGACATCAGCTTTTCACACAGACAGACCTCCCATTTCATGCATAAAGCAGACAAAATATGTATGTGTCTGTAGCTTGGTTTCTCTTAGTAGTATGGATCTTCCTTCCAAATATGTTTCTGAACAGACTGGATGATTTGCTATCTTAATAATATATTTAAACAGAGTTCTGGAAGAAAACTGATGTTTCTCCATCCAAAGCATCATATCTCCTCATAATCATACATCTGACAACAAATACCTGGAACAGGAGATGCAAATAGGCTTCTTCCATCAGGTAGATCAACCATTCAGGTCAGAATGGTTTAGATACACATTATTGTGAAGACTCGTCCGAAAAAGATAGAATGCATTCCACCAGAACGATACAAAAAATGGTAAAATAATTGGATGCTTTAGGTTGAAATCATCCATCTGCTAGAAAGGTCTAAGCACATATGTTCCGGGTCTTTAATAAATCAGGTTAATATCCTTTAATAATACAGGTTAATAAGTAAGAGAAAGACCTCTGGTAGTGCAATGCACCTCAGTGCATGCGCCCTGTCTAGTCTGAAGAAATGAGTTTTATGTACATCATAGTGAGAACTAGAAGATATTGTAGTGTGAGTATGAAGCACAGCCAGACATACTGGAAGTGTGCTCATTAACTCAGGCTTTCAGAAGCCATGTCCTATTCAAGCATTCTCATGTTCTCCTTCGAAAAAAAGTTTACTCCAAATTCTCTCACAAAGGCAATTCATATCCTAATACTGCTATTATGCGTCCCACTAACAACTAGGCAAGACACTCCTTGGATGCTACACATGCTGTGCATTAAATTGCCAGACATACAACCACAGTGCAGAGATTTTGCTGTACTCCTTACTCCTGCTGGCTTGCATAGTGATATAGAAAAAAGTCTGTCTAGGTTTTAGTTTTGCTTAAGAAGCACTAAGTTTCTGATTCATTTTCAAAAGATGAACATACTGACATAATTAGCCACCAGCCTCTGAGGGAGGGAAAATGGTTGGGGTTTTGTACTTGGTTTCTTTTGTCTTGAGAAGGCCTCAATAAACTAAAGAAAACAAAAAGAGTTCAAAGGAGGATTAAAGATGAAAAATGATACAATACATTTAGGAAAGACTTGGAAAAGCTTTAATTGAAGATTGTTTGGTACCATCAAGGTGCAAACAAGAAAACCTCCACTATAACTATTTGTTTGCGGAAGGAATAATAATTAAGCAAATAAGCCAAATGCATCTGTAAAAAAAGATGTTTGCTTCATCTCTCCTGGCTTTGGGATAGACCTACCAAGGCTGAATCAGCCAGCCCCTCAAAAATAAACAAATTTTAAATCTACTAATGCATGGGAGATTAGGGCTTTCTCAAATTCTCACATAATCAAATACTACTGCAAGATACACATGCAGTGATCTGCAGCTGCTCTGTCCTGTTCCTTAGTCCCTGCAAACACTGGCTTTCTGAAGGAGGATGTTTGCCACGAGAAGTTTGGGAGCCAGGGCAGCTGCCTGGATTCAGAGCCAGAGGTGATGCTGAATAATACAGCACAGAATGTGAGTCCACCCAAAACCATTTTTGATTACACAAGGCACAAGTCTTGCTCAATAAAATATTAATTAAATTATTTTATCTGTTATTTAAAGGGCTTAATACTTCAGGATTTGGCAAACAACAAAGACAACAAACTTCTTGTTCAACAAAACAATAATTATCCCAGAACAATAATATGTGCTTTAACTCTCAGGCTGGAAACTCAGGGTGATTACACAGCCTGAAATTCAGAGCATCTGAAGGATGCTCACAAATATATCCATTATTTACTATTCTGAGGAAAAGACATGAACACATCTGACAGCTTTGAACATTTGAGTTCCAGCATCAGATTATGTCACAAATAAGCACAAGGCATTTGCCACTAGTCTAGACAGCTCTCAGAAGCTCATTCATATAACACTGCTCCAATTCTGATTTCTTTCTTTTTACTTCAAGAAAAATTTCCATGAGTCTTAGGTTTCATGAAGTCTCTGGACTTCCATCTACCATTCTGAAGGCAAGAATACAAATTAAGAAAGTTCCCACTATTATATGAGAAGAAAAAGAAAAGAATGGACACAAAGTCTTGACCTCATGCAAGACATTGGCAAAATTCCTTGAGCCAGAGGAACCGGAATTTTACCCTAAGGCCCTTCTGTCAACATGTATGGACACAGACAGTCATAGCTGACATTTTAAAATAGAATGAAAGGCAAACACAGTGACAACCAAAGGCTAATAGCAATACATCTCCACAAGTTTTCTTAAACTATTGCTGATTTCCTCTGGAAGGAAATACTGTTATGCTTTCCTCTGGTTGTGGTCATTTTATTCCTGTCATTCAGTATTGACAGAATGACCAACATCTTGTCAACATTTTAGTATATTAATCTTATAAAGCCTGTCCATAATAAACCAGTAATAAAACTTCACAACCTATTTTTTTTTTCTAAAACAAATAAAAACTTGCTCAGTTTTGTCTCAAAAGATTCTACCAGCAAAAGCCCAAACTTCACTGCTAGCTGTCGGGATATCAACTCAAATGCAACTTTTCCAACTAATCTTTGCTCTAGGTCTGTTGAGATGATTTCCAGAGTGAATACATGGATTACTCTGCCTCAGTCACAGGGTCCATCTAAGCAACAACAGTCAAGATTTGGCCAGCAGTAGTTATTCAGCGCTAGAATCAACCAAAATGTCTTGAACTAAAATGATTTGGAAACATAAATGACCCTCTGGAGAAAGACAAAGTAAGTATCTTTTTATGTATTTCACAGAAAGCATAGAAAATTGAGCGAGAAGAAATCTATCCCATCCCTCTGCATGGAAGCAGGCTCAATTATACCTCAGATATTCCAGCCAGACATTTGTCTAATACATTTTCAAGTATCTCTAGCAGAGGAGATTTTCCATGTCATTAGGCAATTTACTGTAGAGCTTAACTGCTCATACAGTCACAATGGTTTTCCTAACCCCTTACTCTCTTTTACCTTTCTGTCCTCTAAGCCCAGCACTGCTTATCCTCTCCACAATGGACAAGGAGAGCAAACTATTGCCTTTCTCTTTCCAACTACTTTTGAAGCACCTGAAAAATATTGTTGTGTTCCACTGCTTTACCAATCCAATCCCTTTAACATTTCTCTACATTTTCCAGCCACGCAGGTCACATTTGCCTCTTTGTCTTCTCCTTTGGTCTAGTTGGCTGGTTTGCATTCTTCCCTAACTGCAGTGTGCAAGCCTGGATGCAGCATTTCTGTTGAGGCTGTATGAGCTCAGAAGATAATAGAGAGCCTTTTATTCTTATTCTTCTTCTTAGTATCCATTTTACCCTTTAAAACTTCTGATATGAGTCCTCTGTCTCACCCATCTTTTCTCATTCCCGTAACAGTGCAGACACTATCCTGAGAAACAGACTCTTGCACATTTTCACACAGAATTGGCTTCTATTTCTTTCAGAACACTGCTCTCATTTGTCATGATCATTGTGAATCTAACCCTCCAATGTACTTTTAATCCTCTCGCCTTTGCTTCATCTGCAAATTTAGTAAGTATTTCTCAGTTGATTTTTCAAAGCTGACAACCTATTAGTAAATGTGTTTAGAATGTGTAATAGCACCTAAGTTCTCAGATGAGAGCACAGAATTTCTCATTTCTTTAGTTTCTTTTCAGTGTTATAGAATCCACAGCTACAAAACAAAACATACCTATTTCCCTTCCATTATATACTGAAGGTTTTTTTTCCCCCCAGGTGTACTGTCACCCAAGCAATTTTCCTGTTCTTTATAATTTTGTTATACAATCTGTACTAAGCTTCTCATTGCTTAAAGAATGTTAGGACAGTATTTCTCCCTACTAACTTTGCTATTGTGCAACTTAAGGTAATTAAGGTAATATTTACTTTTAAAAGCCTAAAATGTTTCTTATGTTGTATAAGTACAGCATTGCAGCCATTCCTCTGGAGATAATCGGCTTGATATCTATGCAGCTGTTCATACAAGTTACACAACGGATTTTAAAAAAGCCTATTATCTGTTTGGTTTTAAAGATAATACATATATAGTACAAAACTATTTGTGACATACTTTTTGGGCAAAGCTATGTATATTTCTTGGACAAAGTCCCCAGTCTATTAGACTGCACTGCCTAGTGTCACGGTATACATAGTACCCAACTCCATTTTTCATGTGCTTGTGGTGAAGTCATGTTACATTGAAGCCCACTGAATTTCAGTCTTATCCTTCATGCCTTCATGCAAACATAACTCATTGCTTCAACTGAACTTGTAGCAAAGGCCTAGAAGATGGGCTCTGGTCAATGGCCATTGTGAATACCCTTAACTGAAGTGTGGAGGGAACCAAAAGACATCTCAGGTGGGAAATTCTGGGAAATAATGGGTGTATTTACGGAATGTGTCAATATGATGGAAAGGGTGTTTCCATCAACACCATCTCTGTGATTTGAGGACATCCACTGATCTTTGCAGGAAGGAGTTTCTGAGAAACAGGAATGTGGAACACAGCTATTATTACTGTCACTGAAGCATGACACATAGGTGAGAAACAAAAACTATTCCTCCAACAGTTAGAAAATCTCATCTTTACCTAATAAAAGCTCTACATTTCATCTCTGGTCTTTACTACAGAATTCTTTAAAACTATTAGCACCATCTTCTGTTTTCTCAGAATGAAAGCTGATAAATTAGCAACAGAGAGAAGAGCTCCTAAGCTAGGCAGTTCACTTGGAGTTGTTACAGAAATGGCCTTTCTGAAATGTGTCCAAGACTTAAATTATTCTGATTAGCTGATGTTTGTGGAACTGGCAACAAGCCTTTTCACTGTTGCTCTCATGGTAATTATTATTCTTGTTTCACTGCATATTTACTAGTATTTCTCAAGTGTCTAGTTATAAATCTCTTAAAAGCCTGAGGACAGTTGAACCAGTAGAGATAAAATAAAAACAGATCCAAGCTGATATGATACTTGCCTTTCCTGTGCAACTATTTTTGAAGTTGAAGAGGAGTGTCTCCCTACATCCCAACTGGAATTGTTCAGAATGCACTTCAAAAAGGAACAGGGGTGCTCTTAAGCCTGTCCATTACATTTATATATCACAACAGGATATGTAATTCAAAACAACAAAGTTACAAGTTACTGCACACAGTTTGCTTCTTTTTGTTCAACTAACTTCTTCTTAAGAAAGGAAGCTAACTGTAAAAATAGGATTTCTAATATTCATCTCACAACACATTTTTTCCTTGTAGATAACAGCTCTCTTCAGATTCAAGAAAGCTCTAAAGATCTCATATATCTAATCTATCACAACCAATTAATTTTACCCGAAAAATATTCCTCTCATATCCTCAAACATCAGACCATTCATGTTTCCATAATTCATTTCCCCAAACTGCTATCAATTCTGTAATTGGAGTTTGTGTCTCTTTGTTCCCACAGTTCTTTCAAACAACACTTCCAGTCCCATCACTTCTCATTAACTAGTAACTTCTGCAATTCTCTCTGATAGAAAAGTCAAATCCCCCAAGTCAAAATTTTGTAAATTAGCATTCATTATGCCATGTTTCACCCTGCTCTGTATTATCTGGCACTGAATGAGGAACAGAAACTGCTGTCTTGGTTCATAACATGTTAAAAAACTTTATAAAACTGCTCTTACATTGCCTTCTGTACAGATCCTTCCTTTGACCCCTGTGCTGCCTGATACAATCCACAAGATATTCCTCTAACAATATGGTATGACCTGACATCGAAAATTAGCTCTGAAGTATTCTCTGACAGATGCTGTAAGAAAATTTTCATGCTGTATGATGAAAGCAGATGCAAGCAACCTTTTAATTACTTGCATCACATTTCAACTCTCTTCTTGCTTTCATTCTTGATCTCCCTCATCCAAATGGGTAAAGGGCTTAATCCTGGTATTTTTGAAAGATTCAGCTGAAGTAATCTTAAATGAAATATATCTTTATACTGAAGTAAAAAGAAAAAAGGCTAAACATGTATCAGTACAGGAGCTGAGTTTCCACTTCAATGGGTTCGATATGGAAATACAAGGCTGGCAATTTCCAAAGAGGCCAACCACCATTTTTGGCAAAGTTCTCAAAAAAATTTTCTTATTCCACCAACATAATTTTTCTGTTTGATAGTACAGAACAAAATGGCCAGACAACAACTATTTCCATACATATGAATAACACAAATGCCAGCAAAAAGGCAAGGAGATAACAAAGAAATTCTTCATTACCAAGAAGTTAGATTACTAACTGAAAAAATTCTCTACACGAAATACAAGACGATAGGGAAAGAAAAAATGGTGAGTGGGCTGAGGCACTCAGGAAGCAAAGCTGAGAGCTATCAGTACAGACAGATTTTCCCTGTAGAGAAGATGATAAATGTGCAGAGGAACTGTTTGTAAACTGAAAATTTACTCAGCTGATTAGGCAGAAACAATTTTTCTTGAGAATCTTAGCCGTGTTTTGTTTTGTTTTCTCATCTGACAGTACTTTCAATTATTGAGACAGAATGACAAAAGAGCGTATGCGCTCAGTGAACAGAGGACCTGCACCATCAAACTGGGCATCTGCTACTCATTTTTGAAGGAGGCTGCGAGACTCAAGTGGAAAAGAGAATACTGAATAGTGCTGAGATGGGCCAGCTGGAGCAGGACCAAGAAATGGGGCTATTTGCAGAGGAATTTAACACAAGTGGTCTGTAGAAAGTAATTTGTACCTGGGAATGCACCCTGCAATTGTTTCATTGTATTTAATCAGCTACCTTACAGAGATGACTTAAGCATACATATGGCAAATGACAGACCAAAGAGAGGTGCAAAGGTGATTTCATTTCAAGAAAATATCCTTGGCTTTGCTCCCAAAAAGAGTCAAAGTGCACTGCCATGACCCAGCCATTAATCCGTCAAATTATAACTGGATCTGGAGCTACTGTATCCTTGAACACGATGCACCACAGAAATAATCACCTAATCTATGAAACTAAAGAGAATCCTCTGACTTGATTTCATTCTAACCTGGCTTGCACCTGCCCCACCCTGTCCTGAACTGCTTACTCATTTCTGAAAATGTTATGGCTACCTACTGTATTCACCAGCTCTAACTGCAGCTGTTATTTCTGTTGCCCCTTTTTTCCACCAAAAAAAGGTCTTTTTCCTTTCATCTTTCCCTGTAAAGTGACAGCCTGGTAAAACACATTTTGCAAACAAAATTCTGAAGAATTTCACAAATGGGGAGTCCAATCAATGCATTGAATAATAGTTGCTCAGTGACAGAATCAATAGGGGTGCAATGTTACTTATAACTCCTTTCTATTGACAGTACAGCATTTATAGGAAAGATGGTCTTACTTCGATTAATTTCTTTTTCAGTGAGTCTTACAAATATTTTTTTCTTCTTGCATTGCTTCAGATATAATCTCTGAAAAACCTTCTTAATAACTCAGTAAGGGCATAATTTCTTAGATTTTAAAGAGACAATATATTATAAATGTATGTTGTATAACAGAGCTCCTACTAGAAACTTTTGTAATCTCACCGCAGAGTGGGAAAGGGGAGAGGAGACAATGTCTTTTCACTGAAAGCACAGTCAGCAGTGAGTTTCTTCAAACTGGTAAATGGAATCACAGAATCACAGAATACCTGACGTTGGAAGGGACTTCCAGGATTGTCTAGTCCAACTCCTGCTCAAAGCAGGTCTGTTTAGATCAGGATGCTCAAGCAAGTCTTGAGCACCTCCAAGGCCAGAGACACCACTCTGTGCATCCTATTCCAGTATTTTATCACGCTCATGGTATAAAGAAAAAGATTAATATCTAATCAGAATATCTCCCATTAATATAAGTTTTGTTACCTAGACTTTAAAATATATAACTGATTTAAAGTAACACTAATTACAAAACCACCTCTGTATCCATAGCTTTTTGGCCCCCAAACCCACTAATGAAAAGTTTGATTTGAAATTCTTTTGTCTATCCATTCAATATCTGAGCGGCAAACGAAAATATGTTAAACAAATCTGTACAGGAATTCTGTACAAATGTAGGGGGAGGAAAAAAGATCCTGAATAGAGAATGAATGTGGTGGTACATCATCCCACAGCCAGAGCAAACCTGACAGTTGTCCAATAAACCATTACTACCAAAAAATGTCCTTACCCAGTCCCCTGCTACTCCAACACATACAGCTAAAAATGTAAACAGTGAGAGGCTTGCATTTCCTTAAGTAGACAGCACAATCTCCATTTGTTTTATTATAATAGAAAGCCCTTTTCGAACTGGTAGCAAATGGAGAACAGATCAAAATCTTTAAAACTTTGAAGTTGTTTAACAGTTAATTGCTCAGGAAAGAAGGGATATTCATAGCTGCCCAGGAAAATTAAGTTCCTGTGAAATAACAGTATTTAAGAATTTTATATATCATAGGTACCATAGAATGGTACCTACTCCTGAAGCCCATTTTTATCACCTGTGTTGGGGATGTTTTCATTATCTTTGTAAGTGAATTACTCTCTTTGAAATTCAGCAGAGCTCTCAGACTCCATAACTTTTGGCAGTGAGTTCTTACAGGTTAAACACGAGTCTCTCGAAAAACAAAACAAGACCGAAAATATCACAGCCTCCTCTTTTCTTCAGCTTTTTCATTTGTTCCTTTCAGTTTTACTAGATATGCCTTTCCAATAGCATGAGAAGATGAAAGCAGAGTGTTTGGTTTGTGTGCTCCATCCTTGTTAGTTTTTCCATGTTTCCTCAGTTGGTGCCCTTCAGATCTAAGCAGTGCAAGGCAGAGAAATATTGTTTATCTGGGCAGGTCTTTTAACGCCCAATTATTCTTTAGCTCATTTCTGAACCCCGTTGTCTTTTGATTTCACATAGGATGACCATAAATGAATTCGGTATTCAAGTAAAGGACAGTCACTGATATATCTTTAGAGAACAGAAGGAGAAAAGAAGTACAGGGAATGTTATTCCCAGAACAGATACAATGAGGCAAGTCAGGTGGCTACCTGGGTTAAACAAGGACTAGAACTGAGTTTTTCTAAAAATGGATAATATGCAACCTCAAAGACACTGAAAATTCAACAGCATCAAAAGGCAACTTTACAGAAAGCACTACAATGGCACACAATGAAATACCATGTTATGACATTCTACTCATCAGGATGACATAGGAAGAAATCAGATATGTGATCTGCCTGCACCTCGAGGCAGTCATTTGTTTTCAATATGTACTGTGGCTAGGGCTCGAGGAGGCCTGGTAAACATTTCCAGTCTTGGGTACTGCTAATTCAGTAGTGCCCAAAGAATTACAATGGCTGAAATGAGTATCCACAGCCACAAGCAAAGATTGCTGAAGAGTTTACCGTGTCTTTCCCCTAAAAAAGCTCTCATATAGATGGGACTAAATGGAGCTATGATGGTAAGAACAGATGGCAAAATTAATTCTTAAGTCATGCTAAATCACATTTTTGCTCATTCTGTTTTCCGTATGTTAAACTAAATGACCAATGGTGGTAAAAGTTGCCTTTTACAGCAATAACAACATATTTTTCTGCTGCCCTTGGCTACTGCCAGAAGCCTTGAGATTTACTTGGGAAATTACAGAAGCAAAAGGGTATACCACCCCCTTAATAATTTTATTTTATGTTTTGGAGCTTGTGAGGTGCCTCAGCTGTAGAGTCTCAGACTAAAGTGATTTAGTAGTTTATATTTTCAGAGGATACAGTGACTCTGAATGGAGCTACTCTACTTACACAGCAAATATGAGAACATGCTTTCACATTACCCTGGAAGACTTCTCCACACAGAAGGAAGTTCTGTCCTCAGCTAGAGGAGGCTAAACATAGGTGAGCTTGTAAAATGTTATCTGGGTTATCTGGATCTATCTCAACGTCCACCTGCACTTTGAAAGATGTAAGAGTCAGGTGGCTGATTTGTGAGGGTATAAATCATCCCTTAACAAAACCTCTTAGGAATTCCTTAACATCTCTCTTGGAGGCAGTACAACTTCCATCTCCAGTGCTGGTTTCACTGCCTTATGTTAGCTGCTAATTTAAAGCTAATTGTAGAGCAGGTCACATTCTAGTCACTGGAGAAAAGCCCAGTTACTTTATTGAAGCATGACCAAGCCCTAAAAGAAAAAAAATGAAACCATTAATTAAACCCATTTAAATGGAAAAACAACAACAAGAATATACGACCCAGATATGGTTATTTACAATTATGTGCAATTTTTCTAACCAGTTACTTTCCCAGGTAAGCACACGGGCCATTGCTTTGTTAAACTTTATAAAAAACAAACCACAGAGCTGTAATTTGCAGACGTCTGCTGGCACTTACAGCTACCACTTTCTCTTATCCATCCCTTCTTTTTCCCAACAACATGGAAGACATCTCTGAAATATCAGATGTGAGAACTAGATCAGTGCTTCCTTTGGGTGCCATGCAAAAGGTCCATTATCATCAAAAGGCAAACATGTTGCTTTTTTCCATAAAGGGTGAATTCAAAACATTAAATAATTATAACATTTCAGAGAATATGAGTGTACTCAAGCCACAAATACTGGCTGCAGAATATAGCACCTTCATTTTACATCTGCGATAATGCAGAGACTCAAAACATTCTTTTACTTATTTATGTGCAACAACAATTAAGACCCTCTTCCAGGCAGCAGCAGGCATATCATAAAACACAGTTCAGTCTCCACCGCTATTCTGTGACTCAAAATTGAGAAGAAAGAAATCCCAATATCATGGCACAAGATAATTAAACCATAATAAACTATAGCTCAGCTTTACACGTAAAGTAATCTGTAAAGAGTAACAGGATGCCAAAGTTTTGGCACCTACAGTGCATAAATAGGCAACATACCATGTCCAGACTGGGCAAAGCACAATATTTGCTGTTCACTAGGCTATGTGAAATGCTTACTGAGACTTTGGATTAAGTTTACCTAGTGCATTCCTTCTGTTCATCCACCATCAGGCTCAGTAAAGTGAACAGGCTGTGAAATCAATAGCTTCCCATTTGTTCATTTTTAGGAGAGGCACAATGCTGTTTTATGTAAAGAGCCTGAACTGCCAACATTTCAACAAATCTGAAAGACTACCAGCCACTGACCCAAAAAGACAATCAGCACACCAGTGAGCTCATTGCTTCCCCACTAGAGAGACAGTGCAGTAATGGTGACATAACCTTCAACTTCTGGGTCATCAGATATAAAATATCATTACTGTCCAGTAACCCAAAGGACACAAGAAGAGTTGGCAATGACAGTCCTTTTTTTGGACATGTGATGAGCAATTTCTGGCGAGACAAGTAGTTCTCTACAGTGCCAGGCTAAAGGATGCCAAGTCTATTCTGTTCTAGCCAAGGACTCACACAGGTATTTCAATGGATTACTCAAGAGATTGACAATTGAGTACATGTTTGAAGGTTATGTTGGACTGGGACCAAAGTGCTCAGCACTAAGTCTCTGTTGATGAACTTCTCTGTATGTGCATGTATTGAAAAAAAACCAGAAAGACCTACATCCTGAAAGATATTTATATACCAAAATCCCATTGTTGTAACGTGCTTGAGTATCTCTGAGGATATGATCCAAAACCACGCTCTACACTCGTAATTACTCTGTTTGTTGGGAGTCTTAGCAAAGAGGCCAGTGACAGATCAAAGATGCAAACTGGCGGATCCCATGTAGCAACCTGACATGCTAGAGAGAGGCATCATGGTTCACTGTACTGCAGCTCAGCCTCTTTCATAACCACACAAGTTTCTGCTTCTCTCATTTCACTGCCATCCATCAACACTAAAGACTCTTCAAAACAAAACATGTTTCCAATTTTACAACAGTCTTACAAAAATAGTCATAGTTTAATCACAGTTACAAAACAACCAATACATTACACTAAGTCACATGCAACAATTTCCCTGTATCAGGGAAATACCTACTTTATTTATAGAGACTCATTTCAACAGGTTAACTAAAACCCTGTTATAGCTGGATGCTGAAGGAAAGAAGACATACTGGTCCTTAAATGGATAGTCACACAGTACATTCAGCTGTGGTGCATGTTTTCTCTGTAATTTCCCTTCTCTGAGCGTGCAGTCTTTGAGACACAGAAGAATGGACAGCACTTGTCAAACTATTACTCCAGAAATTGAAATGCATAAAATAATAACTGATGCAATCAAATGCACATCCAACTATCATTTGCTTGGAACACAGACAAGCAGATACAATTCAAGCAAATGATTCCATTTATAACTACTTCACAGAAAGAAGGAGAAGTTGGAAAAAACCCTATATAAATACATTCTTCAGGACTTGACAGAAACTAATGTCTGAACAAGCATCTCAGGTGGAAAATTAATGAATGACAACAGGAGTAGCACATGTGTAACATGGAGATATACCGAAAGAACATTAAACATAAGGTTATTTATGGGAAAATAACCATATTTTGCTCAAAAACCCCACATGGCTCCTAATGGAATTCAAGGATATTATTGAATCAAAAGCTCTCATAAAGTCAGACACTGTGAAAGTATGCTTCCAAAAGCAGAGCCCCAGGAGATAAATGAAGCCTTAGAATCACAGTAGTGATTTTCTTGAACACTCATCTTCAGGTTACCTAAAATAAAATCCATCAGACAAGAAGATACAATGCAGCGACATAAAGGTTACAGTGAGTGAGATGTAAATGCAGAAAGTGGAAGAAAATAAAATGTATAAACAATTCTTTGAGAAAACTATGCAGGAATACTTGCACATGCACACATGCAAATTCAACTTCAGCATATAAAACATATACCCGCAAAAACCTCATATTTTCAGAAATCCTAATTCCCCTTTGAAAGGGCTGTCCAGAATCTTCACATACCTTAGCAGTGTTTTAAAAACCTTGTGATACCTGCACTTTTCAGAACTTAACTATGGTTTTCAAAATCACACTCAAGCAGGTTTTCTAAAGGAAACACTGGGTAAGAGGGACATGACGTGTATAAACGCTCCGGATGTCATAGCAGTGCCATGCACATAGCCACAATCCCTGGCTTTAAACTCAGGGAGATTTAAATGGAGGCCAGACTCACAAAGCAGATCACAGCCTGATAATTCACACATTACAACTGCCTTAACTAAGAGCAAGAAATACTTTTATGGAAGTTGTAGGGAGAGTAAAAATGGTCTTATTGAATTAAAAATTCAGTTCATAAATCCTATGATGCCATAGGATTGGAGAGAGAAAAAAACAGAACAAATTTTTTCTTCCCAGTGTCAGTACTGACATTATGGGTCTTCTCAGCCATGCAGCCAGCTCTCAAGGACATCCAGCACTAAATTATAATATTCGAAAAGCCTCATACTTCTCATATGAGGAGTAGACCCCACTCTGTGCTCCTATGCCAGATGTTAGCAGATAATGCCATGCTAATCTTATTGTTTTGTTTCAAAGTTCCCTCACCACCAAATGAACTCTGTCATTGCTGCTTTGAAGTTAGGGTCAGAGGACAGCATGGACAGAGATGTTTGTGCTATTTGCCATTTAGTGCACTCATTAAAGTTAAATGCCAACTGTGTGAAAATTCCATTGTCCAAGTCCTGCATCCTAGGAAGCTGATGCAATTTTTGTCTAAATGAGATAATGTAGCTGTTCTTCAGTCCCAAGCTAGACAGAATGCATACTGTACATCACAGAGAGATGCAAAAGCATCTCTCTTCACAGCTAGGTGCAGCACCAGTGAGGAAGGCTTAGAGAAAGGATTATCAGCCTAGGGTACGGCAATGCAAGCTGGCACAGTCTAATTTCTGGTCTAACAAGTGCCCGGAGAGACCTTCAAATAGGGAAGCAATACAAACTACTCAGAGTATCTTAAGATCCAGTGGGCAAAGGTGGTCAACTAATGGCAAGTAATTAAATAGGCTTAATACGCTACTGTGCTCTCACAGATAAGTGCCATTAGTTCAGATGTATTTCATTTTCTAAAAGATCAATTATAAAAGTCCTGCCACTGGATAAACACTGTGGCTTTTACTCTGGCTTCTAGAGGAAAAAGCATCACAAAAGAAAATCTAAAATTTCACATTCCTGTTTTCTTCAATTATACTGATAAAAACCACTTCAAAGAATGTAGTAAACTAGTGTCAGGCAAAGCACTGCAGCACTTGCTCCTCATTAAGAAGAGGTTTCCAGACAGAGAAAAATTTGGCTACTACATTCTCATCCTTATAACTATAATGTTTTTCTGACATCTGCTGCCCTATAATCAGTGTTTGGATGCCAATAATGACATGGAATATGATACTGTACATCTAATCAGTGTTTCAGCAAACCAAAGAGAAAGACCGAGTCAGAAGCAAAAGAAAGAATTCACTATCAAATGAAAATGGAATGGAAGTTTAGGTTCTCAGGTGTTTCCATTTCCTGATACACTTTTGATATGCAGTTAAAAAATAATTACATTAAATGACATACGACCGAAAAACAATTCCTAAACCACAATTGTATTTCAAACAATTGCTCTAACACATGCCTTTTCTGGAAGTCCTGAGGGCAAAGCTGATGCTAGAGCTTCTCTTCACATGACGCAGAAATCTGTGCAGTTGTGGATGGGTCATGGTACAAAACTCATTTAGCTATCCTTTTCTTTCTTCCTGAAGTCTTTGGACATAGGTCTTTATTTGTGTGTAGAGAAGCACAGGTTATATAAATACCAACTTGCTTGAATCCTGCAGCCAAAAAATCACTTGTGATTTCACTCCCCCTTGTGATTTGAACCAGGGTGGAGGCTTCCTTGCTATAGAAATGATCCAGATGTATTAAAAATTGTGACCACTCTCAAAGAAAAAAGACATAAGGAAGGAAACACTGTTCTCAAAACTGCTGGAGACTAGGCACAGAAATTGATTTTCAGTTAGGTCCTTTCACCTAGATAATACTTGAAAGACTGGGATTGAAACTGGATCTCCTGAAAATTGGTTTGGTGAATATCCTGCACCTGTCGGATGAAATCATATGTTGCAGTCTTCATTACTTGAAGTCTTTTAAGTCAGATTTCTCTTAAAATACAGTATCCTCAGGCCCTAAGAATACAACACTGAAGTTGCAAAATCCCAGGGAGCCTTAGGAACCAACACTCTGTTACTTAGCTGCTCACCACTGAGCTTTTGAGGTTAGTTTGATGATGAGTAGATGCTTCTGACAGACAGATATTCCTAAATCTTTCTGACACACAGACATTTCCAAACCTGTCTTCCAATTTTCAAACTAGCCTGTCCAGCCCTGTTATCCCTTGCATACTCTGAAGAAAGACACTGAGAAACAGGACAATGGAAGAGTGGATTAGTGCTCTTTGTCCCGGTGGTGGGTTAATGATGGCTGAATGCCAGGTGCATACCAAAGCCACTCTGTCACTTCTCTCTTCAGCTGGACAGGGAAGAGAATATATAACGAAAGGCTTGTGGGTCGAGATAAGGACAGGGAGAGATCACTCACAAATTACTGTCACAGGCAAAGCAGACTTAAGTTGTGGAAAAAAATTATTACCAATCAAGTCAGGGTAGGGTAATAAGAAATAAAACCAAATCTTAAAACACCTTCCCCCTACCACTCTCTTCTTCTCAGGCTCACCTTTACTACTGATTTTCTCTACCGCCTCCCCGTCAGCAGCATAGAGGGGAAAGGAATGGCGGTTGTGGTCAGTTCAACACACGTTGTCTCTGCTGCTCCTTCCTCCTTAGGGGGAGGACTCCTCACATTCTTCCCCCACTCCAGAGTGGGGTCCCTCCGACAGAACACAGCCCCCCCCAGACTTCTCCAATGTAAGTCTTTCCCATGAGCTACAGTTCTTCATGGACTGCTCCACCATGGGTCCCTTCCATGGGGTGCAGTCCTTCAGGAACAGACTGTTCCAGCGTGAGACCTCCATGGGGTCACAAGTCCTGCCAGAAAATCTGCTCCAGTGTGCTCCTCTCTCTCCCAGGGTTCGCGGGTTCTGCCAGGAGCCTGCTCCAGTGCAGGCTTCCCACTGGATGCCCAAAGGTCACAGCCTCCTTTGGGCATCCACCTCTTCTGGTGAAGGGTCCTCCATGGGCTGCCAGTGGATATATATGCTCCACTGTTTACCTCCATGGGCTGCAGGGGGGCAACCTGCCTCACCATGATCTTCACCATGGGCTGCAAGGAAATTTCTGCTCCAGCTCCTGGAGCACCTCCTTCCCCTCCTTCTTCACTGATGGTGTCTGCAGAGTTGCTTCCCTTACGTACTCCTCTCTTTAGCTGTAGTAGCACAGTTTTCCTCTCCCACCCCCAAGCATGTTACTCCAGAGGCACTACCACTGTTGCAGATGGGCTTGGCCTTGGCCAATGGTAGGTCCATCTTGGAGCCAGCTGGCATTGCCTCTATCGGGCAAAGGGGAAGCTTCTAGCAGAGTCTCACAGAAGCCACCCATGCATCCCCCCACCATGAAAACCTTGCCAAGCAAAACTCAGTGCAGACCTCTGTAAACAGATTTGCAAGATTGAAACAAGCCCTGAGAAAACAAAAGCAAGAGAACATACTATCAGCACCTCCAACAGTACAGTTACTTTGTTAGACTGACCAGCGAGCTTCTCAAGCTTACCACACCTGCAAGCTTTTGGAGGTACATTTGCTTGGTCTCTTTGAAGCAGCTCTTCTGGCCACCAGTTCCACCACTTCTCCAAGATTCTCTTCGCTACTGAACGTTATTTTGAATCTTTCTGGTTTCTTTTGCCTAACTGACATTTCAGAAGAGGGAGAAATGGCACTGAGTATGGAGCTGGGATCCTCTCACTGTATTTCCCAACTTAGCCGATAAGGCCCACCTTTTTTTTTTGTTTTTAAATATCCCTAGATTTTTCGAATTATGTGAAATTTCTGGATTAGCTTTAAACTGCTTTTGCTAATTAAAAGCCTAATATATAATGACAAAATTGTATTAGTCATTATCACACCAACTTTGCAATGACACATGAAATTACTTCACCTTCAGGAGCCTGTATGCCTTCAAGGAAATGCCTGAAGGGCTCAAGCACAGTGCTGTGATGCCTCATTTTCAACTACATAGTTGAAAATGCTTCATTTCCACTACACAGGGGCCACAGTGGTTTTAGAAACCAATGACCAGCCATCCTCTCAATATTTAAAACCATGCTGCAAGGTTTGGGCAGACTGCAAAGGAGTACAGTAAGGTCATGTAAGTACCTATCACAGTATTATTGTAGAATAACCTAGAGAGAAATCTGTAGTTAAACAGAGATTAAACATGTCCTAAAGGTTGTGCAGAAGCCAGCAGATTAGACACACAACTGTGATACTAAGAAACTGCCTTGGTTGGGACAGCTGGACCAGAAACAGCAAAGTTGTGATATAACCCGTGCTCACAGAGAGCACTGCTGGTGACACTGCAAGCCAAGGTTCCTGGACGAAGCCCCATTGGAATGATCTCCAGGCAGCACAAGCTGTAGCACTCATTTTAGAGTCTAGCACGAATGATTTCAGTGACTTTTTGGATCATAGCAGAAAGGGAATTGCAAGGCCAGAACATGCCAAAAAAAGTGGATTGCCTGTGAACATGTCTACTTCTCTCACATCTCCAGCCACAGACTTTGGGCAATACCCTTTTTTTCCACCGTTCCTGCAGATGTTCCTCTGTGGAACATTGACTGAGCAGTGTTGGAGGGCTCATTCACCACCTCCCAAGACGGACAAAATACTTTTCTCCACAGCATTGCACAGCAGGACCTGAAATAAGTTATGCAGCAGTTATACTGGAGTTAGGACTCCAGCAGCCTACAGCCATGTACATCCACCATGTAATGTTTCATAAATTTTAGGTATGCACTGTTAAGAGAGCTCTTTGACTTTGAAAGAGAAGCACATTCAGAACCTCATTGCTTTATTGGTTACTGGTCTTTGTATTTACAGCATAACCAACATTCATGACCAATGTATAACCGTTCTTTACCTCAGATATCTCCTTGTCTCTGTTGTTTCTCCCTAAATATATTTATAGAAAGCTATGACATCTTCTTCCAGACTTTATTTTGTGAGACTAAAGAAATTTATCCTACCTTACAGAGGATAAATTGTCCCTTTTCATCCTAAATAGGTTTTCTCTGCACCTGTTGCAATTTGAATGAATTTTTATTGCAAATGAATGATTAGAACTTTATGCAATATTTTATGCTGTTATACCAGCATAGTTCCTTCTTGCTGCTGAAAATGTTGGTTCTCATACCTTTTGGTAGTACATTCACTTTTTCCACATCTGTCACACATTTTTAAGGTCCAGTCTTTTCTGCAGTAAGGAGGCAGATTATAAGGTTTTTTTCAGCTCAGAAGCACAAATTTTGGCTATCAGTCACCAAATGTGTGAATTTTAACTTTGTATTATGTCCTGGTTTTGGCTGGGACAGAGTTAATTTTCCTAGTAGCTGGTACAGTGCTGTGTTTTGGATTTAGTGTGAGAATAATGTTGATAACACGCTGACATTTTGGTTGTTGCTAAGCAGTGCTTGTCTTAAGTCAAGGATTTTTCAGTTTCCCATGCTGTGCCAGTGAGCAGGTGCACAAGATGCTGGGAGGGAGCTGACCCAAACCAGCCAAAGCGAAATTCCATACCATAGGACATCATGCTCAGTATACAAACTGGGGGAGTTGGCCGGGAGGTGTGCATCGCTGCTCGGGGACTGTCTGGGCATCAGTCAGTGGTTGGTGAAAAATTGCTTTGTGTTATCACTTGTCTTTTCTTGGGTTTTGTTTCTCTCTCTTTTTGTTATCATTCTTTTCATTACTATCACTATTATTATTATTTTCACTTTTTTCCAATTCTTCTCCCCATCCCATCAGGAGCAGGGGAGGAGGAGTGAGTGAGCAGCTGTGTGGTGCTTAGTTGCCAGCTGGGGTTAAAACACGACACATTATTTCATGCCTTTCCCATACACCACCATCTCCTAAGTACTTTTTACATTATTTTCTAGTACTCTTCTGACACAATTTAAAAAGAATCACCAGTAACAGCAGAATTTACTGGCATACTCCCACATTTATTATGGAAACACTAAAAAAGACCAGTTCCAAAGCCAGTTTATGAGAATTTCTATTTGCTCGGAGGGAAGCTACTCCTACTTTCTCTTTCACAAAGTCTTGATGTGCCCATTACAATTCTTTTTTCAGTAACCATTTTCCCTAGCTGAACAACTTCCATGTGATACCATACCAAATTCCTTTGGAAAGAAAAGTAAAGTAAGACCCATCACAAACTCCCTTCACTAAAGAGTAAAACAATAACCTTCCCTTTCTCAAAAGTTCCATCATCTAGATCTTAAAAAAAAAAAAAGGTAAATCATTATGTCAGTATATAATTGAAATTTAAAAATTATTGTTTCAAATTATGTTCTAAAGCCTAAGAGTGTAATTGTCTGCATCACTATTTTTCTGATGCTGAAAAATGATATATGACAAAATGTCATGTATTATCAAATTAAAAAATATTCTTTTTTCTTAGAGAAACACTGGAAATCAAAGGGTGAAAAGGTGAAAGCCTCTTTCTTTTTTTTCTTGAATGTATAAGTTTCCCCAATTCAGTCAAGTCTTAGGGGAAAAAAAAAAAAAAAACAAGAAAAAAATTGTTTCTTAAAAAATCATCTGCAAAACAAACAAACACACCCACACACCCATTAAAATACAGATTGAGACTGAACTGAAATGCAGTTGAGAATGTTTTTGATTTGTATTACCATTATTGGGATCAGCCGGTAGGGAATTTCTTTGCTAAAACTGTTGGCTAAACTTGAGAGAACCTTTTGAGTATCCATGTTTAAAAGTGCTCCTCTTTCAACAAAGCGCTTTGTATAATTTGATTCAACATCTGTGGGCCTGCTGAGTGCCTTCTTTACTCACAATTCACTGGGGTTTTAATTAAACCCTCTTCAAAAACGCATCACTTCAGGTGTTCTAATGAAGAATCCTGGAGAAGCTGGTAGCAGTTTGCTAAGAGAGAGCAACAAACCTGCTTCGCTACTTAGGACTATTTCTTGCAAGATTCAATCTCTTGAGCAGATGGAGGTATGTAGTAAAAGACAAAGACTCAGGGCTGAAGAGGTCATAAAACTCTTGAGAGCAGGAAATTACACAGGCATATCTGCCAATGTGGTCTATTTATGAAAAGTCATTAGGCGTTCCCAGTCTCTTCAGTCCCTGCTTCCCCAAATAAGAGAACAGTACTTTAAGAGCAGTAAACTCAAATAATCTTGTTTGAATTTAAGCTTATTCCTGCTATTTTCTTTTATATGCTAAGCCAAACTCATGCCAAACACAAAAAGTATCCACCTGCTACAGAGAAACCAGTTAGATGTATAAGCAAGTAGGGAACGTTCTCCCTTGAAACTTGATCCTGCAGCCTGCGGAGAGTTTTGAAGCACTAAATACCTCCTACAGCATTGACACCACATGATTTGGCTTTTGTTTCACGCAAGTTTTAGCCCTGTGTTATTATGCCTCAGCCTTAAGAATCAGGGAGAAGTCGTCACCCATCCCCCAAGAGATGCGTCACATGTCAGCTGACCAGACCACACTGTGGACCCTTCTTCCTCCTGGGCTGGAGAGCTCTGTGAGCCTCACGTGCCTTCTTCCTCTTGGGCTCCAGACAGCCACTGTGAGCAGCTGGACCCAGGCTGCTCCATCAGGGACAGCTATAAACCTTAAGAGGCAAATTGTTACTGAAGCCACTGGGATTTTTGCTAGAAAGCAAATGTAGACTAACATCTGTAAGTATAGCAGCGTGCAATGATAATCAACATGAGAAGTTGCTTGTGTAAAGACTAGCAAAAAATCAAGTGATCAGAAAAACAGTGATTTTTCTCATGCATTCAGTTTTTGAATTAGAAACAGTATGATGTACTAATAGAAGTGAAAAGTAAACTTCAATAAAAGATAATTACTGGATGCTTTTTGCAGTCTTCTACTGATGTATCACTTTGATTTGTACTGAGTATAAAAAAGATTATAAAATACTGAAAAACAGTAATTAAGCTGGGATAAAGAGGGTTGTGATTTCCTGAATACACCACATTGTATCTATAAATAAAAACAAAACTTGGAGTGGAATACACTCTTAGTAAAAGAAATACACTTAGTAAAAGAAATGGTACCTCTGGGAAGTAAATAACATCCTTCTTATAGAGACTGAAAACCAATGTATAAACAGGCAAGTAAAGAATGAAGACAAAGAAAATCTACTGTAAAACTAATATTGGACCTTGTTTTTAAATACATCTATATATACACACAAGCGTATATACATATATACCTACACACACCCCCTCTATCTGTACATTTATACAAGAGGTTACACTCTGATGACAAAATGACTTGCAATTGGGCACCAGTCAACGTGTTCATAAATATTATCAACTTATAAATCCACAATCTCTCACAGCTCCTTCTAAATAGTTCTGATTTATTTTGCGTCCTTTCAGTTGTGACATTTTACATTTCCTTAAATACTATTTAGCAGCAGGAAACAAAGACAACCAGGATCATAGGATCAGTGAGAACTGCAGAGCTGAGCTCTTCAGGAATCGATGGGACATGTTCTTCAAGAAACACGTATTCAAATGCCCTGTGAGTATACGGGACTACTGATCAGAAGTCATCGTGTCCCAAGACTGACTATTATCTTTTCTATTTTGATTTCAAGGACTAAATGGATGGAATTCTGTTTGCTCCCAAGGGAAAGGCTTCCTAAGCTGCAAACCCCCCAAAATACCTGGTATTATTAAAAGTTAAGAGAAAATAAAATTGCCCAAACTAAATGCAAAAGATAAGCTTGTATACTGCACATCCAGAAGCGCTTAAGGAGATTTTGGGGCATTTAGCTCCCACTGGAGTCAGTGTTAAATGCCCGAGATGAAGCACTTATGGAACTGTACAGTAACAGTCACAGAACTGCATGGTATAACTGCAAGTTAATTTCATCTTAGTAACTAATTCTCGTATTTTCAGTTTTGCAGGGAGGGTTCCAAATGTATTTTGGTCATTGTAAAGCTAGACATCCCAAGCTAAATGGAGCACATGTTTCATGGAAGTTATTAAGCAAAGGATTAGAGAACTTTAATATACTTTTCCCCTATAAATCTCCTCTAAATATTCAGGCAACAGTGTATCTTTCAGAATTGAGACAATAATTTTACTTGATGACTTGATTAAATTTCCAAACCAGATAATTGTTCTTTAGAGAAAAGAAAAACATCCAGCTGATGCATTTCATTTATAGCAGACCTTAAAATAAGTCATACATGTCATTAACTTTATATTGCAAAAGGCCTATAAATTAGATTAAATGCTTGGTTGCATATATTGCACAAGTAAATTAACAGTTCACATTTGGCTGCCTTTTCTTCACCACATTTCTTTGGGAACAATTCTTCAGAAACTTGGCGTATCTTTTTCAAGATAAACTGAGATGATGAATGATTTATATATTTATTTCTAGGCTACACACTATACAATCTTCAAATCAAGGAAAGAACCAAAAAAGTTTTCTGGGGTTATTTTTTTCCCCTTCAAGAAGGACATTGAGGTGCTTGAGCATGTCCAGAGAAGGGCAACAAAGCTGGTGAAGGGTCTGGAGAGCACAAGTCTTATGAGGAGCGGCTGAGGGAACTGGAGTTGTTTAGCCTGGAGAAAAGGAGGCTGAGGGGAGATCTTATTTCTCTCTACAACTACCTGAAAGGAGGTTGTGGCAAGATGGGGGTGGCTCTCTTTTCCCATGTGACAAGTGACAGGATGAAAGGAAATGGTCTTAAGTTGCGCCAGGGGAGATCTAGGTTAGATATCAGGAAAAACTTCTTTACAGAGAGGATTGTGAAGCATTGGAACAGGCTGCCCAGGGAGGTGGTGGAGTCCCCATCCCTGGAAGTGTTTGAAAGACGTGTAGATGTGGTGCTGAGGGACGTGGTTTAGGGACCCTGGCAGTGCAGGGTGAACGGTTGGACTTGATGATCTTAAAGGTCTCTTCCAACCAGATGATTCTATGATATAAGTTGTGCTGGCCTCCGCATCCTAAAGAATATGGGGTTCTTCTAGCATAAGAGCTTAAATTTTGGAGTATCTCTGGCTGCTGACAGGTCCCAAAGACAAGCTCAGTCACAATATCAAGTCAGTTTTTTTGCTACCTGTGAACATATAATGTAACTTAGTGAAAGACCAGGTACATTTTATGTGCAGGTCAGAAGAAATGTTAGGGAGTCACATACTTTTTCTGTACTTGTTCAGTGAGGCAGAGGAACTCATGGTCTCAGTGAAAGGCACCTGAAGAGAGCATTTGGAAAAATGTCTTAGTAATATAACTATCCTTGGGCTATGGCATTTCTCCAGATTTGTCCTTTTCTAGGGAGATTTCTAGGGCATTCATTTTCTCCCTCACACAGATGCAAGAGATGCTGAATGTAACCCTAGACTCTTCTAGGCTTCCACTCTCTGACAAGACTTTACTCCAAGACAGCGCAGATCTCTGCCTGTTCCTTTCACCTCACATAATTTCCACTTCTACTTCTTGCTCATAACATTGAAGGAAAAAGTAAAAATATGAGAAAGAGAAAAAATCACAGTGAGGTTTTTAAAAATCTAAAAAGGCAAATAGAATCTGTAACTAAATTAATAAGTTCAGACATAGGTGGGAGCTTTTGTTTGTTCTGGGGGTGATTTGGTTTTTTGGCGTGTTGGGGTTTTTTTGTTGTTTTTTGGTTTGTTTTGTAAAGCATGTATTAGTATTCCTATGGAAGCAAAACAGATTCCCTAATTGCTTGAAGAAACTGCAGTTCTACTCAGCAGTAAGCTTGAATGGCACCTTGCAACAACAGAGAGAGGAAAAACCCAGTCTTGCTTTGTCAGAGGATACTTAAAGGGAAGTTAAGGAGCTGTTGGCAGGATGGTGGAGTTCTGACAAAAATTGGAAAGAGGCTATCAGTTTGTGTTTTAGTGAGTAGTTCTTGTGTACTCAATTTTAGAGTGTGTCGTTCCATCGCTATGAATGGAATGGGTCACGTTCCATCACAGTGGCTGCTCTGAAGGTTAAACATGAAAACACAAATTAGAATTGTGAGATTTTTTTCTTGTGCCTACACCAGAATTGCTGTGTGTGATCTTGGCAAGTCATTCAATACTCCAGTTCTTCATTGGTAAAATGAAAATAAATAATAGCAGTTATTAGACATGGCAGTTTTGTGGATAAATCCATCAGTCTTTACAAAGTACTTTAATATATGGTGATGATGAAACCTATAGAAAAGCTTATAAACAGTTATTTCAAAATTCAAAGCCATCCATTCTAAATCCACAAATGCTAAGTAAAATATACTATAGCATAAATGTTATGAGGGATGGGAGGGAGAAAAAGCACATGACATGACTTTAAATCATGAAATGCACATGGGATTTCTCAGTGAGTTTGTAGAATGATAGCTGTTATTCTTCAAATGCCATTTGGCTGGATAAATATGAACAATAGGAATAGCTATAGCTGAATGAACTTCCTACTAATATCTTAGCAGGTGGGTATCAAAATCCCTAAGTGAGCAAAAGCAGAGATACCTTGTTACGGATAAAAAGAGCCAGATATGTTTTAGGATCCCTGGGAAAGATGAAGATTGGAGCAATTTGCCATGGCAAACAAAAATAAATGATCTACCATGTCAGTTAACAAGTTAGGGAAATACAGCCCACAACTGCAGAGGGATGTGCAGTGAGAGCAGAACACGTTTACATTCAGCAACCCATCTATAATGAAGCCATTATTTTGGGTTATATCTTAGTGCTTTCTGCTGTGATTTGCAGCACCACAATGATAGTCAGAGGATACTCCGCCAGGGTACAAGTTAAACCACTATTGCCAAAGTACAGCTGTAAATATACAGAAAAATACCACAGGACCAAACGAACTCAGCTTGGACTTATCTTTATCATAATTTTTCATTTTTTTCCTCTTTCGCCCTCAGAGAAGCATGTTTATTGGAGTGTATAAGTGCTACAGACCAGAAGGGTCCTACTCCGCCTTCCTGGCACATCCTTTTCCCATCCTGCAATGTCTTGCTAAACCAGGTGTTCAGGAATGGAAAAGGAAGCATTGCTCCTGAATGCCTAGAAGCATAGCCCCGCACTGACCCAGACAAAAAGTCTTTTCATTCCTCAGATGTTTTTTACAAGGCAGCCATTGATAAGTGCAGTCACCTGGCAGGGAGATACAGGTTCGGAACCTTTCTTTTCCAGTTTACCTGGCCTAAATAATTAAGAAGTTTCTGACATTCCTTAAACGGTGCAACAGACAGCTCCTTCTTCTTGTGATTTTCAGGAGTACAGAATCAGAGAAAATCTCTCTTGTTTTTTGTTTTAACTTCTTTGTAAAGACTGAAAAAGAAAATGAATTAGAGTACAAAATGCAGTATTTTCCCCTAAAAGGACACTGCTTTCCTACAAAGCTTCTGAATATATCCTTTCCTATCTCTGCTCCTCTGTCTCCCTACAGATTTAAAAAAGTAACCTATTTTTTTCGATCCACGTGGATGTTTTGATCTCTTCCCTTTAGACGACCAGGCTGAATAGCCCAACAGAATTAATACAGCTGATGAAATGTATAGAGTGAACTGAATCAGGCCTCTTATTCGTGCCCAGCAAATGTTCTGACAGCTCTCACAGCCAGCCCCTGGACTCTGCTCTGCTTGCTCCTCTTTTCCCATTCCAACAGCCTCAAGCACTCTGAAAGCCTATGCACTTCCTTTATCCTTACAATTAAAGCAAATTACAAGTAGATAATACAAATATAAACATCAGCAATGTAACAGGCAACCAGAACCTTCCAGCATCCAAATCCCAAACATCTTCAAAGAGTATAAAGAACAACTTCAGGGACGTGCACTATTTTTCAAGTTCAAGGTAAAAATCACTTCCATTCATTCTCCTCTTAGGAGTGTACAAGCCATGCTTACTGCCCACGGGAAGATGGTATCTAAATGCACTGTGACCAAAGATCGCACACTGCAGTATTTCACATACACCAAGAGTTGTTGAGCACAGAATTAGAGGGAAGGCTTTGTGGGTTAAAGACTCTTTTCAAATTGGCCCAGACTGTTCTCCTATGAGTAAACTGTGGCTGTGTTGAAGTATGTGAGGGCAGAAATCAACGTCTTTTTTTTCTAAATTAAATTCTGGATATAAAAGGCCCTATAAACATTTTAGCAACACCTACCAGCATGTTCTAGCACAAGTCAGTTCAGAAAAGACTTATGCACTTCTCTTCAAGCACACACTGAGGTCACATTTTTAATTGCTGTGCCAAATTGAGACTTGTAAGGGTAGCAACTACTTTTTTATAATGAATTTACATCTTTTCTCTCTTTGCCTTCTCCTTCTTTATGGAAAACCTCAAAATAGATTTTTAATGAATTTTACTTAAAAATTGAAAAAACCTTCCCAAGATCGCCAAACAATAGATTATTGGAAAAAGAGAGCCAACTGGCTGGCTTTACAACTGTGGCAGCATCAGTCTCAAAGACTCTCAGATAATTAGAGCGATGAAGTTAAAACTGCAGTGAATTTATGATAATCAATAAAACATGATTGTGTTGGTGCAAGACATAAACAAACACTGGACAATCTCTCTGGCCACAGAGTTTTTAAATTCCAGTAAGAATTCTGGGTTGGTATACACCCCCACTAAGCTGTGCCATGAAACTCAAATATAAGCACAGGAGAGTCCTAAATTTATTCTACAGCCTACAGTAACTACAGCAAACTTCTGCAGATAAAGCAGGACATAACTTCCTATCCTGAAGACCTCACCTTCAGATTATTATCTTTGCCTGCCTGAGGAAAAAAATGTGAGTCATTAACATCCCTGGGTCATCCCTTGAAGCTAACAGCAATTTTGGTTGTGTAAAGAGTAGAACAACCAACAATAAATTTGCATTCAAGCAGCAGCATGTAATAAGTGTTTACACTTAAATTTGATGTGAGCTGTGTGTACTTATTGCTTCTCAAGCTCAGGTCACATTTCAGTCCCTTGAAGACAGATCATAAAATCTAAGAGAATATTTAGTTCCTGCAACTCCTAAAAGTGTCTTGCACATCATTAAAAAAAAAAAAATTAAAATAAATTCCCAATGCAGCATGCATGCACCAGAGGACAGATAACTTTCTGTAGTCCTCTGCTGCTATCCACTACAACAATACGGGGAGGTGGCAGGGAGTCTTTTCTGCAGGCCGAAAGTTCCTTCTCTCCAGAAATGTCTTCAGGATCTGTAACAATACTGCAAAACTTACTGCCGCAGTTGCAAATGGCCTGGGACTTTTGGGCCAACTAAGTTCCAAGGTCCAAGATCAGAGAAAAATCTTCAGCATCTACATCTTTTCAGACCACCCATCTATAGGACAGTGTATATTGCTACTGTTAAGCAAACATTTCAGCACAGTTCTAAATAAGGGGTGTTTTCCATAACCAGAACCTAGAGATTCAACCCCAAATATTCCAAAGCATGAAGTCTAGGTTTGGGGTTTTTTGTAGGGTTTTTTGTTGTTGGAGGCTCCTTGTATTCTTTTGTTTGTTTGTTTTTTCCCCCACAGATGACTTTATTAGTCTGGAAAAGATAATTTCAATTTCTTTTCAAATTAGGTGGAGGGCAGGAAACTCATGTTATTTTGCAAGCTAAGAATAACAGCTTTTTAAAATCTGGATTTTTATACTTACCACTACTTCTGCAGAACAAACAAAAATCACTACTGTTGATAAAACAGCAGATGCTGAAAAGCACTGATTGTATTAGAAGGTCTACTCGTTCCAGCATGATCTATAGCATCAGAGGAACAGCATTATACGTGGACTCTGTATAAATACATGTGTTATACAGCAGTTGTCAATAATCTTTCTGCTTAAAAGTTCATGAAAGGCTGCTGTCATATTTGTGCAGTAAAATAATAATAGTCTACATCTTGCAATGCTGATTTACTGAGGAGGATAAACTTTTTAAACAAAGAATTCAAGTCAGCAGTGCTGCAAACTGATTGCTTTGGAAATCTTCTGTCTGGCTAGTAATTACTGAATCTGGGTTGTATTCTCAAAGTCTATTTACAGGAAAAATAATTTTACAGTTTTTGAAACACCATCATTCTCTTCTCTCCAAGAACTCAATGGCAAAACCAAGAAGATTTGGACATAATCCTTTCAAATTGTCAAAGTGGCGACCAGCAAAAATCTGACCCAGTATTTGTCTATCCTTCAGACACGCTTGTGTTTAGGAAAGAACATCTATAAAACGTGGCAGTTTTGGATCTGTAGCATAACCAGCTGAGAGATACATCCCTCTCCTGTTCAAGCTTGAGTGACAACATCAGAAATGGCAAAATCTACAGCAGTCCCAAACTAAGTCTTGTTGTCTCTGCACTAATCAGAGCTCCTAATCAACCATAATCCGGATTTTTTTTCCACACAGGCACAGGTTGTTTGATCAGAGGTCTGACCAGGATTTAAAAACTTAGATTATGGAATTCAAGGATGAGATTGAAGCTTTCATACGAAGCCTCTAAAGCATACTAAAATTAAAAATCCTGTGCTACTGTAGAAAATTAAACTGTTGTCAGTGCCCTCATTAACTTCTGCGTCACATTATACTTGTGGCTGCTGCTATTTTACCAAGTGCCTGAAGACTGTTACAGGCAAGAGCATTACTGATGGCTTGTGGTGCGTGGGGGCACGTGGAACAAACATCCATGACACAACTGTTTCTCATCCCAGAGACAGACTTGATGACCTAGGTAGTTCCTTCTAGGTATGTGGTCCTAGGAAAAAAATTGTTAGGACAACTTACCACTATTACTATTATTTTACTTGCGCATCAGAAGGACGGAAATGCCCCCAACAGCTTGCAGTATAGAAGTGAAATGAGAAGTTTGGGGAAGTGTAAAATACATTAATATTAGTAATACTGGAAGCAATTATGTTTTTGCTTAGCTTGATATTTGATAGGGGAAAGACCACTTCAGTTTTCTGAGATTGAATGCAGAAATGAAAAGCTGTGTCATTCCACAGTGTACAACTATACATTTCAATTATTAAGTCTTGCATAATTTGCATAACAAAATATAAAGTGTTGCATTACATACATTGTGTTCATAAAAATTGTTTTTAAAGAAAATGTGTACAAATGTAATAAAAAGTAAATGGAAACTGGAACTGATGTTAGTCTATAATGGTAATTCACCCTATCCATTTTCTTTGTTTTGAGACTACAACTTAGATCAGTATATATATGTTTAAATAGGAACCAGTAATAAATTGTGTTGATATTTATGTCAGGTTTCTGCAATACACCAAATGCTAAGGTTCTAGTCCATAAATGCCTTCACTACAAATAAACTATAAATCTATTATCTTTACAGCAGCTGCAATCTGGAAAATGTGCTCTCTTTTAATTTTGTTGCCTCATGAATATCGTATTAACCAAGAAGCAACATGAATGAGAAATATGCTATAAAGCTAAAAATAACCAACTCACTTGATGATCAAGATGACTGTTTTTTCAGCTATTCCCCCTTTTTCTGTCATCAAATAAAAGTAAGGTTTCAACAAGGTAAAATGGTCTGGTTTTATAGGGTTTACAGTACACAGCCAAAATCGAAATTATGCTGACTCAATTAGAGATGAGTAGAAAGTTAATCTCCCACCCTAAGTCAAAATTTTGATCTTGCTCTGATTAAAAGTAAATAGTTACTATTTGCTATAGAATATGAAATGAAAAATTTGTATATATAGACACACATAAACTCCAAAACAAAGTGCTTTTCCATTAGGCTTACATGTCCTAACATAATAATTTTAATCTAGAAGTCAAAATTAAAAGTTTGAAATGAGATATTTTATCATTAAAATAAGAAACTTGAAAAGACTTGTTTTGACATTTCCCCATTGAAACATTTGACAAGAGCCTGTCAACTTTGACATAATTTTCCAATTTCAACTAGTTGTTTCTTTGAACACTTTTTGACTAAGCCTATATATAACACCTGGTAGTAGCAGACAGAAGTCAGGTATTCTACTTTTCCAGAGTCTAAGAGGATTTATAATGCTCAGAGGTTTAAAAATACCACATTCATTCTCCTCGCAATTCCATTTTCACCTCCTCTACCTCTTCCCAATACGTAGTCCTCTCTTTCCCTCTCTCTCTCTCTCTCTCTCTTTAAAATCTCACTTGACTAATGGAGAGCAGGTCTGGTCCACCTGACCTAGAGCATAGCCACACCAACTACTAAAACAGAGCAAGTGAGGAGAAAGCAATCTCCAAAGCGGGCAGAAAGGGCAATGAGGAGATGAAGGATGAGAAAGAAGAGCCTAGGAACTCTGAAACCTGTCCTGCCACAAAAGGAATCCTAACAGAGGGCCTTTGGTTTATATCCCAGGGTGACTGAGGCTGAATTGCAAATTCGTGCTGTCTGTCTTGCAAATTCAAAAGGAGAGTCACATACACTCACAGAGGAAAGCAGAAACATGCAGCTGGATAATATTATGGAGCAACTGTAGTAATAAAGACTCATGCTGACTCCCAACTCTCTACAGAGGCCAAGATAGCAATTTTCAATGGATTTTTAGTTCAACTGCTGACTCGTCAAAAGAACCTGCACACTGATGAACTCCCCTCACTTTAACACTTCAACTTTCACAAAACCCTGAAGTTGCAATGGCTAATACTCGCCTTTTACAATCAACAGAGTAACAACTCTAGTGAAGAGAAAGCTGTAATTATTCAGTCCAGATGCAGTATTGCCCATTTAATATCTACAGGATTCACATTATGATCAAATGGGGGGAAAAAAACTAATGCTTGAATAGAAGAAAAAATTAAATATGACTCAAAGCACTTATTATTGGATAATCACTGCATCCTATTATGCTACTAAATGCGGATGAAAATTCCAACAGAATCTTCCCTACTAACCACAGCAGTTGAGGAAAGCTGCAGTAAAAACTACAGATGGCATTGCGTCACCGTAACATAATCAGCCCTTTGACACAGTTCAATTACATCTATGAAGAAAAGGACCAGAACAGCCAGCATCAGCTGCTAGGAGCTGTTGTGAAACAACATACGCTTGAAACACTACCTGAGACAGGTTAAATGGAAAGGTTTATATATTCCGCTTGTGGAACTCTCCCTAGTCAAATCAAGGATTTTCCACTCAATAAAATGACATAGGATAAGTGATGCCTGTCTAAAGTCCAAAAAAGTCACTATGAGAATATCTTAAAAAACAAACATCTGCTTATTATAGAACCTAGGTAGTGTTCATATTAAAAGATAAAAGTTCTAAATCAAGTAAGAACAAAATCTGATTTTAAAAGCTTTATTTCGTGACATAAGAGCTCTATACTAAAGCAGGATTTTAAATGTCTTTACCTTGTCTGCAGCCACAGAAATCATATGTTAAAATCACATAAAAGTCACATATAACATTGACAAATGAGAGACAGGCCTCAAGCTAAGAGAGCACTTGAATTCACACTTGTATTTTATGAAGCTGTGGAGTTCAAGGTGAACGCTTGTGTTCTTAAAGCTACCCACAGGGAATGATTCAAGATAGCTGGGTGAGACCTTGAAAGGTCACATTTTTCCAGCCATTTGCTCCAAGGCAGGAGCAGCTGCATTTCTGGACAGAATGACAATTTGGACATATATTTATCTAACCTGTTTCAGTGATGAAGATTACTCAGAGACGATCTACTCCCCTAGCCGTAACATTCAGAAGTCTGCCTTGCTGCAATTTAAGTCATTACTTGTTGTGAAGAACAAGTTATTCCCTTCTCTGTGGAAGCCTTTTACACACTTGAAGATTATTACCATGCCATATCTTAATTTTATTCTCTCTAGCAGTGTTCTTTCCCTTTTTTCTTCGTATGACACTCCACAATTAGTCCCCATATTTCTTAAAGTGTAGGGCTTGAAACTACAGTGAATATTCCTGTTGGGACCTTACCATTGTCAAGTAGAGCAGATGCATGACTCTTGCAATGTCTGGTATTGATCTTCATATTACCCTTACATTTCTCTTGATGTAACATCAAGACGTTAGCTACTTTTGAAATTCTGTGTTCAACTCAAGTATCAAGCCTGACCCTGGATCTGGTCTAAGAATCTGCTCCATTTGCCCATTTCAGCAAAGAAAAAGGCTGGGCCAAATTCCACTTGAAAACACACTCCTACGTGCTGCCTTTTGGTCAAGGGAGATGAAAATGTTACACAAGCTCTTTCAAACCCAGACTTTACAAGGACACTTAGCACAACTGATTGCTCAATGTTGACAGCAAGGAGTGCTAACTGAAATTATGTTTATTAGTTGGATGAGGGGGAAAAAAAGGAGGAAGCGGAGGAAGTGTTCCATGATGAGACACAGCACTCAGCACTCACAAACGTTACCTCAGGGCAATGTTTTATGCTCACTTCTCAGAAGCCACAAACAAAAACAAAACCCACGTGCACTTATCATAGCTTCTCTGCATACTTCTCCATGGAAAGTAATCTCCTGGGTTCTTCCAGTTTCTGCTGTGATTATGCAATTCTCCAGTTTAGTAAACATCTGCCAATTCCACCACATCAATACTCCCAGCTCAGCCTTCACCAAAACTAATAGTTGGATATGATTTCACACTGATGGCGAGCTTGAACTTTTCCTTGTACTGGGTGAGAAATGGTCCTGTCAAATTGCCTTTTGTTCACTCTGCAGAGACACACACACACACCCCCCACCCCCCACCCCCGCCCAGGCTTACCTTAACTACTGCCTCCTTAAATTGCTTTGATATTCATTTTCCCTAGGAAGCATGAACCACCGTGGGAATTCAAAACACACACTAGTTCCCCCAACTGTGTTCTCAGCCTGAGAGACTATGGCCTCCATACATTTGGAAATTGGGGCTGTTACACAGCTTTGGTTTTGCCAGTGCTTTTTAGGTCACCAGCAGCAGAACTGCTTAGTACTTCAGACAATCCAATGAAACCGTAGTGACTGTCATCAAAAACAGAGCCAAATGATGCTTTTATTTTTATTTCTTTGAATAAGAAATTTTTATCTCCTTTGTGGAGAAAACCAGTAGGATTCAACTGAGTATGTTTCTTCTGTGATAACTATCTTTAGCATAATCCAAAGCAAAGCAACTTTCCAGACAGTGCTGCACAGTAGTCCTGCAGGAAACACAAGCTTCTAGTCCAAACTTCCATCTCCCCAGGTCTGCGCAGGTGCAGGGACCTGCAGCACGTCTCCTCCAAAAAGTCCTTAATGAAAACGCTAACTTGCCATAGGTCTGCAACTATTTTCCTCAGTGTGTCTCTCTCATCACCTGACACTATGAATTTCCTCATCTAACTCCTTTTTGGTCTCAGGAATCTCTTCCCCTAAAGGAAACAGCCCTCCTGAACTGCAATTTTGTTTTTGAGGAATCTGGTATTCAGCAAGGCAGCAGATGTTATATCAGCATTTTGCTCTAAATGGCCTGTAAGTGTTGCTAATAAATTGTTGCCTAGAGCCAAAAAACTTTTCAAACTATAAAGACCTTTTCCTCATTTTCAACATTTCTTTACAGTGTAGAGAGCTAGCTGCCCTGTTGTTTATCCTCAACTCCAATTAAGTGTCATACCAAACCTAGGGTCTGAATCAAAAGATTGCTGGGTTTTAAGTGCCCGTGTGAGGATATAAACTCTGAAGAGGAATATTTACAGCCAAACAAAAGTACTGTTTTCTTCAAGGGATTTTTAAACCTTCAATGAACTATGAGTATTGATCTTACTTTAAATTTGTAGAAATTAATTTTTGTCAAAATGAATTTAATACCTAAGTCAACTTTATCATAGTCTTAATTTATCTACTATTTACCAGCACTATTTCAAAGCACCCTTTCAGAGGAAATGACAATGACAAAACCCATGAAAAATAAAAGGAAAATCCAGGATGAAAGTCAAAAAAAAAAAGATGACTCATTTAGAGATCTCTTCAGTAAAATACATATGATATGTAAATAGTATTTACTCCCAAATGTCACTGGGATTCTCTAACCTGATTGTCCCCATTTATATATCATGTACAGAAAAAATGTATGTGATTTTGAATGCAGAGGAAAAAAAATACCTGGCATACATGTTGTCTAATACTCTATTTCTTTTGATACTTCTAAGAAAAAACCTGAGGGTCCTAATGTGTAATGATGAAAGTTTGGTTTCAGGTTTTTTTGTTTGTTTGTTTTTAAATATAGTAAAGCTCAGGAAATAAGAAAATGCAACTATTTCAGCAGTAGATAAATGCTAAATAAACACCCCTTAATAGTAATCTATGCCTTAAAAATAATTCTACCCCTCTTTACTGATGCTTGGAAACAGCAGCAGTCCAATGAATATAAATTATCCCAGGATTCGGGAATATGCTTTAACAAAAGAAAAATTACAATAACAACTTCCTAATTCTGGTTGATAGTGTTTGCAAAAGAATGTAACATTTTTGAGGCTTCTTGTGGCAACACTTCAATAAGCAGTGAGCTCTCCCTTAAACAATTTGAAGCCTTATTTGTTGTGTAAGCTTTCAAAAGCTTTGGAAGCTTTTAGTTCACTACATGTCATATTCAGTTTGGTTACTGTAAAACATACATGTCGACAAACCTTATGTTTAAGAAACTTTGTCCTTGATTTATAGCATTTTTGTCAGTAAAAATGAAGCTCTGACCAAGTAGTGGGAGGATGGATGGATGGATGGATGGATGGATGGATGGATGGATGGATGGATGGATGGATGGGAGTGCTCCCAAGGAAGAGCTGCATCCTGCCCAGCGGCTGCAGTGCCCTCTAGCAGAGGACAGCCCCACTCCTGCCAGCGCAGCCTCACCCACTCATACGTCAGTCACAAAAATCTGGATTATGAATATACACAGAGGCAGCCAGACAAGTTCCAGCATGCCTAGAAAAATTATTTAACTTGAATTGATCCAGCCTGATTTCACCCAGCAAGGTAATTCTGAGGAGCTGGCAAAAAATATCTGTGCATTTTTTTCTGCCTCGATTGGAATCATGGCATACGCCTTTGGTACAATCCTTGGAAATCCTCTCCTGGCTCCAGCTCTGCCAGGGAATACTAAATGTTTCCATTTCTTGACACTGTTATTTCATTCAGTTTCAATAAGGTGTTTTGTTACTATTAGAAGAATGTGTCAAAACAGCCTCTCTTTAAGAATTGGCAGCTACTTCACAGATTTTTTTCTTTTCAATTCCTTAAAGATTTTATCTGAGTTGATCTAAAGGTATACAGTAGATGCTAAATACAGTAAAACTTTTAATTTTGACTCACAGAACCTGAGGTTGAATTTCTCTGGCTTTACGTAATTATTCTCACCGATTAGACACAGTCCCTCCCTGCATTTTTTCCCAAAGCAAAGCAGTATTAAAAACAAACAAAAGGAATGATAAAAACATGTTAAAGACAACTCTGATTCTGTTAATGACATTTAATCATTGCTGTCATAATACAGACTTTTTAACCAAGAGAGAAGAAAAAGACACCAAAGTTATAAACCTCTACCTGTCAAAACTGACATCAGGTTGTCCATCTTACTAGTTGAAGAAAACAATCACTTGGTGTATTAAATATCAGAATAATATTTGCCTGATTATAAACTCCTTGACACTTCATATCACATTCAGGAATATACAATATACAATTAATAAATGATTTACAGATAAGCAAGCTGTTGGTGTGTCTTCTATTCAGCACCTCCTAGCGCAGACATTCAGACTATTAAGCTGTAGTAGTCATCAATCAGTGATGCACAAAGATTATTTGCCCACTGATAAGTTGTATTTCACTTAGACAGCATTAACATTTTATTTTTTGGATACAATGGCTGGATGATTAATTAACTTTGTGAGCTTGGTCTACTTCCACACAACATAGTAATCTTCTTTTTCTAATCTCACCACCACACTTTATTTTTCCCTGTAACTAACATTAACAAATACCAACTTCTGTTGCCTACAGCACTGAGAGCAGCAACATAAATTTTGCAGCAGGACATGAAAAGTCTCCTCCTGGTTTTTCCCTTTGGCCCCAAGTGACATGTGAGTCCCAGCGACCTGCTGAGCTACCTTGTCATTCAGCAATTCCCAAACTCAGTGGTAGGCCCCTGCCTGGAAAAAAATCTTTGCTCTGTCTGGCACATTATCTCACCGGACATTTCAAAAACTCCCAGTCTCTCTTACTCGGGTCAGTTATACTGCGACCACAAAACTCTTCACATTTGTATCAAACGTTTTAGAAAAGGAAGAAGAGGGCAGAGTTCTGTTGCACCAGGGAAGCCAGTGGGCATGTTTCATCTGATAATAACCTGGCTGGTATTTCGAATATAAAGGCATAGCTTTGGAAAAATACCTGTAAGCTAGAAGCTGCTGCAGCAAGGTCCCCTGACACACAGAACCCACGACTTTCTTCACTTGTTCCTTAAATATCTATCCACAAACATGCCAAGCTTTCCTTTATAGCAGCTTCACCACACCACCCCCACCACCCCCCAGCACAGGAATGTTGGATACAGAAGGCTTTAGTGATCAAAAGGAAAGCCCACGCTGTGGGAAACAGCGGCCCAAGAGAAAGCACTACAGGTGCTGTGTGTGTCACGCATTAACAGATGCCTCCAAGAAGGACTGGCAAGAGAACCCTAATACTATCGCAAGCAAACTTAGTCAGCAGAGCGAGCCTCTCGTTCCTAACCAACAGGTCCCACAGCCCCGTAGGGCTTGTTCCGTTATCTCGCTCCTTCTCTCAACGTCTAGTTTCCAGGGAAAGCTGCAAGCTACTGACTTCCGCGGGGGAGGAGAGTGCCTGCTAGCTCTCCCAGGCAGGATCTGCAGGGAAAGTTTGCCTTCCCTTCCACGGCTCGCTGCCGGGAGAGCAGCGGGACTCCGCCACGGGCGGGAGGGTGGAGGTTGCCGGGGCTCCCGGGAGCCGCCGCTCTCCGCTGCCTCGGGCTCCCGGGGGCGCCGGTGTCTCCATCCCTCCCTTCCCGGCTCTTGAGTGGAGCCATTCGCCTTCGGGAGCGTCTCGTACATGGCCGGGAAGGCGGCTCCAGGGACTCCGCGAAGGGGCTGGGGAGGTGAACGGCACCAGCTGCCGGTCATTGTGGGGCAGATTTATTAAAGGAGGAAAGTCCGAATTCTCATTAAAACAAAAAATGAAGTAATGGAGAGCTCTTTCGGAGAAGCCGTGGGAGGGAAGGGTGAGACGCCGGGACCGCGGCCACCCCGGGCCTCCCTCGGGAGCAGGCAGAGCCAACCCCCCAAACGGCGTTTGCACCTCTCCGGGTACGCGGCCCGCGGAACTGTCGGCAGAGCCCAAACTAAGCCAGTGCTATGGGAATGTGGCTCGGCCCCACCAACCCCGGCCCTCCCCTGGCCCGGGCACGCTGCCCCGGGCTCCGCGGCGCTACCCGGGCCGGCCCCGCCCGGCAGGTACCGGCCTCGCTTACCGCGGCTCTGCCTCGGCGTCTCCCCGCCGGCGAGCTGGCAGCGCTCGCTCAGGCACTGGAAAAGTAATAGAAATCCAGCAGCTAGTTTGCTTCTCCGCAGCCTCGCCATAGCACGGAGCCTGTCGAGACAACTCTCCGGGTTGCGGGGTGCTCCTCGTCGGTGGTGGGAAAGTCCGGGGGGCGCAGCGCAGAGCAGCCCTACCAGGCGCCGAGTCGCCCTGTCCTCGGACCAGCTCTCATACAGAGGGGCGGCAGGAACGAGCCACCGGGGCTGAAGGCGCTGCTGGACCGGGTCTGGGGGAGCGGTAAAGGGGGCGGAGGTCCCCCCAACTTGCACGGCCGCGCCGCTCTCAGTCCAGCGGCATTACCGCTGGGGAAAATAAGCCCAGCCTTGCCTGCGAAGTGCCAAACTCTTCCCTCCTCGTAGCCTGCTGATAGATTTTAGGAGAGCCACTGAGATCCTCCCTTCCTGGCTTGCCCCCACCCAGCTCCCTTCCCCCGCAGAGCGAGGCAGGGTGCCTTAGGGACGGAGCCTCCCGTCGGTACACCGCTACCAACAAACCCCTCCAAGGAAAACGAGCGGGGCAATCTTCCCGCCGGAGCCGGCAGGCCGGCCCGGAGCCCTGGGGGGAGCAGGACCTGGAGGGCGGGCGGATGCGCCGCGGGAGAGGATGTGCGGGCGGCGGGGAGGCAGGCGGAGACGAACAAGTTCTCCTCTTTCGGGGCGGTTTCCGCGGCCGGCAGTGCTAGTGCAGAGCCGAGGGCAGCCGCGGGGGGCGGCGCTCCCTCGGCCCACAGCGCACCCCCCGCCGCCGTGCGCGCTCGCGCTGTCGCCGCCGCCCGCTGTTCATGGGCGGGCGCGGGGCTCGCCTGGGGTCGGGTCCCGGCCGCCCCTCTCGCTCTGCCCTCGGCCCCCTCCGCAGGAGCGCGGTGGGGCGCAGGCGCCGAGTCTGCTCTGTCTCCCGCCACTGACGGCGGTGGACCGCTCCCGCAGCCGCGCTGCGGTCCGCGGGCTGCCGCTCGGCCGCGGGAGTGAGACAAATGGAGGTCCTGGGAGGCGCTGCCTCGCCGGGCACACGGTTACCGCGTAGCTCCCTGCCCGGAGCGGTTCGCTGTCCCGGAGCGCCGGGAACACACAGTGCGCGACAGGAGGCTGGGGCTAATGCTCGGCACCTGCGCAGCCGCGGAGCGGTACGGTGTGTGCGTAGGGAGAGGATGGCGGGGGGAGCGGGTAGCTCTGCGGGACCGACCGGAGCCCCGCCGCTCCGCGGGACGCAGAGAGCCCAGCCCACTGCCGTCTGGTTATTCAAAAGTTGCTTTGTAAAGATGCGTCTGTTTCGCGGAGTGACAAACTAAAGCACCCCCCCAGTCTCCCTTCCCTTCCCCCTCCATTTTCCCTGTGCTTCCGGGAAAACCAGCCAACCTTCACACTCACCCCACCCCGCCTTTTTTATTTTATTTATCCTTTCGCAAATCAAAGAGTTGTTTATGTACACGGATCACTTTAAAAGTGCGAGGGCTGAGGGCTGACTCCGGCAAAAAATTATCTACATGCTTAATTAAACGCGCCGTGAATAATCCCATCCCCTGCTTCAATCTGCGAACAACGACGAGGAGACAGAAACTAGCAGAGGGCACATCAGTCAAATCCAGGGAAGCGAAAGGGGCACCCGGGACCGGGCGGCGGCTTTTTACCAGTTCAGCAAACTGTGGCGCTGGTAATCAGTTGAACTCCATGTAGAGAACCATGAATGCACCAGCCTCTCAACCCTTGCTACAAAATAATTAAATTAATTAGGACGACAATTAAATTAATCAAATAAATAGGTCTACAGAATGTCAAACATAGCAGATAACTAATACTTAATCACAAAAGAGCAACCAGTAACAAGACTGTTTTCCCTTAATTTACCACTGTTTTTGAGATTAAGAATTCATCAGCTCCATTGTAATTGTGTTGCTCTTTAATCTTTGATGTGCTTATATGTAAATCAAAGCACAACGCCTGTGGGTTTGAGAAGTATGTTTGAAGTACAAGCAGAAATTTGCAAAATCTTTTCAACATAGGTTCAAATAGGATACTGAAAGATATTACCACTAAGGTTTATGCTTTTAAGTTTATAGTGGGCCCTTCTAGTCCAACCTTTTTGCACATCCCATTAACTGCCCGCCCAACCCCCACGCCCTGGGGAAAAAAAAAAAAAGGCAGTCCAAGTATTACTAAAAAATAACTACAGAAATTCTTTTCTGAGAGAAGATGATACTGAAGGTCTTATGCTAAGTAACAGAAGTATTGAAAACCTGGCCTCACTAAAGTCTGTGGGAATTTAGGGAATGTTGTCACCCTGTATACCGTGTGATCTGGATTATGCCACAGACTTTGGGGCAGATTTGGTCAAGTTATTAAAGCTGTTGCCATTTCTTAAACAAAAGGGGAGAGAGAGTTTTCTTCATGCTATTTGAATACCAGTTTTTTCCTTGACACTTGGTCAAATTGCCTGATTTTCCCCAAGTTTTGCTGGAATTGCTAAGAGGGCTATAGAGCTTTTGTCTTTTACTGGAAGGGGAAGGGAGGTAGTCTTAAAGAACTGCCTCTCTCAGCTGTTCGTCAGCAGTGTTGTTGGATGAGAATAAGAACAGTATGGTCTGGAGAACTTTCAAAATCTGTTTTCATCTGCTTTTTTAATTTTTAATCATAAAGTAGCATATTATAAAGTCATAATATATCCTAAAATATGAAAGACTTCAATGATTTGAGAAAAAAGTTTACATGTTGCTAAAACAAATAATAATAAATTCTCCAAGCCCCCCTACATATAGTATAGAAAAGCCTAAATGAGGACAACTCACATTTTCTTTCATTTCCTCTCTGCTTCTCAGTCTTACAGAGGTTTATAGTTTCAGATTTATATTCTTCATAGATGTACTACAAAAAAATTGTATGCTGAAGAAAGGAAAGGATTAGCAATAATCAGCTGAAGCATGCAGTTGCAGATGAAAGTACTAGCAACATACTAGATGCTACAGTCCTAATCTGCAATGCTCTACGCAGTTGTGTGACAGTTTTGCAGTATGCACGCTGGGAGGTTAGCATACAAGTCGTGTTCTGTACCTCTTGTGCTCCACAGTAAAAATCAAACTGTACCCTCCAAGGAAGGCTGTATGCGTTGTCCCTCCTGAATTAAAGAATATAATCAGGACATACTGTATCTTGGTATAATTGTGTGTAAAAATGCAGGCAAAACATTTTATTGCACTGGAAAAAAGCCTCAGATGAAAGCTAATAATTAGTCCTATAATGACTAATGAAGATATGTCATTGCTGGAGAGGCACTCGTAACAGTGAAGTATGTGTTCATTGGTATTTATAAAGAACAAGTAAAACAGAACAACTTCTTGAAGGCTTCCTAAGGTTATGAGCTGTGTTTACTGGGAACACGGTGCCTGTGATTGATTTCTCTTACATTCTTTCATCTTCACCATCCACGCACATTATCTCACCTCTCTTACGGATGTGTCTCTCAGTGGCATAAACAGCAGTGGTTCCATAGATATCAATGTGAATGCTTTCATTTTCACCACCCAAGTATATGGCCTTATATTTTTCTCTTCTTGTGTAGCTCCAGCATCTCTGACTATAACATCAATCAATCAGGAAAGAAGGGTGGGAAGATTCTCCCTGTTCATTGTATTGCACTGTTTTACTGCTTGCAAGTGCTCACTCTCATTCACACATTCATTTAAGAATTTGTCTTTTTTTTTTTTTTTTTTTCTTCTTTTTCTGGGCTTTCTGCAGTCTGATTATGAAAAAACAGAGTTTTTAACATTTCTTTTCTCTGTCTTTTTTAGCGTGTTGCTACCTATTCTGCTTTTATAGGTACAGGTGAGGCACCCCTCAAGTGCACTATTGTGCGCATTCACTGCTACCCTGAAAGGACACCTGCTTTTGCGTTTGACAAGTCAGGGGAGTATCTGTTTCATTTGGGAAGAAGAAACTGGTAGGTAATTGCATTGTCTATGAGCGCAGGGAGAATACCTCTGTATTCTCAACCAGGGAAAAACCAAAGTGAGTTTTCCTGTTTAGTGAACTTGCATTTGCTATTGTTTTGCAAAGGACTTTGCCTCCATGTTAATAAATAGACCACAACCAGCAATATCTTCTTCTGCAACTAAGCAGTGTCTATCAAAGAATCTACCTTCCCAGCTGCAGAGAGAAAAAGATCCAGATCATTTTAGAGCTATAAATACTACTTGATTTGCCAGGATTCATCCCCACAGGGACAAAATCAAGTATGTGACCCTTATAGGGCAAATAGTCTACAGCTTAATGTTATAACACAAGTTAAAGCTGCACATAGTCTTTAATGTCGTGGAGTGAATTTGCCATTGAGGTTCACCTCCATCCCTTTGGAGATCTGTTGATAGCTGACTAGGGCTCAAGAAGGTGAATAGTGTTGCTGTTGGGAATTTGGCTGAGGCATTAGGCTTAGTAGTGTCGAAGGGAGGTGTTAGAGCTATGAATTTAGAGCACTGCCCAGCTGGCAAGCTGCCTTTAACTTTGCCAGTTCAAAGGAGGAGCACAGCATTTTAGTTGAATCACTAAAGGGCCATGCAAAATTCAGATGTGAAGTGTGAAGCAGAGAGGTAGCTTCCTTGTTAAATAGAGAAATAGAGTAACTTTCCAGAGAGGTGGCACTGCACTCTTAAATGAGCCTTTGTGTCTTCCCCTGTTTTCCTGGCTGGGAAAGCCTCGAGTCTCACCACTCAGCTTGATTTCCTGGGGCAAGCTCTGAGGTACCTTCCCTGGCTAAGTCACATGCAGTAGGCATCTGCCAAATTCCCTGTAACTCTGTGCGTGGCACTATATGCAAATATATGAGTTTGCATAATTGTGATTATTTAGAATAGTCCATATTCTGTCTCTAAGAGCTCTGCGGTTAATGCTAATGCAGCTTTGTTCAGGGAAGTTTTCTGCTTATCTCCAGGCCAGCAGCATGACAAACCTTCCACGTGTACTGCCTTACACCTATGCCTCAATGTATGGTTAAGGAGAGGTTCTGTGGGAGTATGGTAGTTACCTTGTGATGTAGAAACTGGATATCAGTCTCATTATCTCATGTAGGGATAAAGTGGTTCACTGGCAATTTGAGGAGGGGAAAAAATAAAGAGAAACATTTCATCAAGCAAGGCAACATGAAAAAATAATAAAGTTTGAGCTTAAACAAAAAGTTTATTCCAAACCTGTTTTGATTCCTATTTGAGCTCGGTTATGATGTTAAAAGAATGGAATAGTTTTTGAAACGGAACATCCTTTCAAAATGAGAAACCAAAAAGTTCCAGCTAAAGTTCCATTATTTGAACCAGAGATGCTTCAAACATATTCTTTCAATGAATCTGCATTTGGAACAACACTGATAGAGGCACAAGCAATGCTGAACCAAACCATGCCTTTGTCTGATTGTGATTGGGAGCTCTGAGGACAGTACTCAACTTTGAAAACCACAAGGCAGCAAAGCCCAAAGCAGGGTCTGGGAGTTCCAAGTCCCACATCTCATCCTTGCAACTCCAGCAAAGGCTGTGGTTGTGACCCTTATTTGACATATGTCCAGTACAGTGATAGCTATGGGACCCAGGCATGGAAGAAGAACCAGAAGGCTTCCTGAATGCTTGTGACAGGGCCAAGTTTAAAAGAGATCATATTTCAGTATAGCACTGATCATCAGACTAAATTAAAGCCATAGGTGAACTGAAAAGGGCTAAAGGCTGACACAGGAGGGAAAGCAAACATGGAAATAAAAGCGAGAGAAGAAAAAAGCAATTTTGCTGGTGCCATTTCTGTGGCTGTGATGGAAACCTTAATATATATGGATACAAACTTCTGACTTCTGTGTGGTGAACCATATGTGCATAGAAACCAGGCCTGTTATCGTGGATGGCCACAGGGAGGGTGGGATGGGCTAAGGGGAGGAATGGAGGCCAGAGCAATCCATTAGGTCTCATTCAGCCAGGGCAGCGGTGCTCAGCATAGCACAGTATTTGGAATGGACGCATTTCTTGGTGGGTATGTTAGTACCAGTAGTCACTCAAGTAGTCAATTTAAAGAAAGCTGAGGGAAGTTTTTAAATAGAACAAAAACTTTCAGCTAAAATTGAAACAAATTAAGTTTCAAACACAGCTGTTCAGTGGCCGCATTTTCCAAGAAAGCAACCTTTATTCAGACCTGCAGAAATTTGTCAAGCAATTCCATACTAAGGCCTTTCTTACTCTTGATCTGGAGCTGGTAGGAGGGCCTGAGTAATTACTACGGCCCATACAGTTATGAGTAAAGTTAACTTTATTTAATCAGTCAAGGCCAAAGAACAAAATCTGCTGCTGGGCACAGCAGGGGAAGGCAGACAAGGGTTACAACTAGTGTTACAAAAAGTAATTGCGTGGGGATTAGGTTTTAGGTCAGCAAGCCTGTGCAAACTTTAATGCTAGAATGATCTTAACAAGTGCTTAGCTGAGACAACTGACACAGGAGTAACTGTGGCACAGACCTTCTGTAGAGGGTCACTGCTTGGGTTTAACAATGGTTGTGGGGATGGGGGAGTGGGGCAGCTGCAACCAGTAGCATGAATTTGGGAGTTAAGTCTTGAAAACAACTAGCACATTTTTGTGCAGTGGCCACAATAGCATAACAATCTGCTGCACATCCATCAGCTCATTTTCCATTTGCCTTTTCCCAGCTTGCTTGCAGATGAAATCACACCTCTAGCATTTTGTGGCCAGGAAGACCTCTGTTGTTTGGATTGCCACAGCTTGGTCCATCATGGGCATCATGACTGTGCAACATGTTTAGGGTGAACCTCATATACAGTGTCTTTTCTTCAATTTAACACCTGTAAAAAATAATACTGTTGAACAACTGGCTCCCTTACAACATGAGGACTATGCAGTACAGAACTTTGACTTCCTCCCTACCATATGGACTGATGTCTCTAGGCACAGCTGTCATAGCTGATAAGTTACAAACCCATGATTATGCTGAATTGGGTTATGCAATAGGGAAGAGATAACTTTGTCCTTCCACTCGAGTTATCACATTCTCACACGTGTTCAACGCTTTTCCTCTTCAGCTCAATTCTCCATCCTTCTGCCCCTCTCTGGAGTTGAGCTGCATATCTGAAATCCAAGATCCTGCATTAGGCTTCCTATTCTCCTCCCTGTCTCCACAATACAAACTTTGGTTTATGTTGACCTTTCTTGTCTCTGCAGCCTTTTCCCCGCTCACCCTTTATTAAACAGGTAAGTCCTGTTTTTGTTATGGATCTCTCTCTATATATATCTCAATGTGGCATTTACATGGGTTAGACAAGCACAACAGTCCCATTAGACAATATGTGCTCTTTTCTGAAAAAGAGTACAGCATTTTGCTGTGTTAGGGGTCTCCATTTTTATTCTGTATCACTCATGTATCCACTCATATCTCTTCTTCAAAACTGTTTAGAGGAATTTGCTTGCTTTCAAGAAGCAGTATTGAAGAGTCTTTATGAACCAACAAACTAACCCATAAACCTCACAAGCTGGCACAGTCTAGCTAAAGACTGTAAGTTTATGCTTAGGTCCATATCCTTTTCCTATGCACAATTTTAACAAACAGGAGAATATAAAGGCCCAAATTAATGCAGAACACTTTGGAAGAGACTTTCTTAATTCAAAACAGAAGAGGATGAATTTTTAACTGTGAGGCAGTCCTGTTCCTGGGTCCTCTCTGAACTCCAGTTACTCTGCTCATATGACCTCTGCATGTGCTTCCCAAATGATAGCCCCAATCAGAACCTCACAGAGGAATAGGACGTGAATACCCTGAACCCTGCTTCAGAAGCATGCCAGCAGCCTGCATCCCCAACGTGGGCAGTCCAGGACCACACCAAGGTGGTCAAGCAGGAACCTGGCCAGTTAAACCAGTCACAGAGGCTGCAGCCTATGCAGGCAGAGGACGGAGTTTGCCAGAAACATTGTTTGTAACAGTGGTTCCATTGAACTGTACTAAGTCACCTTCAGTTCAGAGCTGATCTGGCTACAATGAAATGAGAAATACAGTTACATAGAAGCTGTGTTGTCTTAGATTTCACCTTAAGCATATTTCTCTTGTGTTGTGATGGAGCATCTTAAAATGCATGAAAAACATTCAGTGTGTAGGAATACACAGCAGATTTACAAAATGCCACTGTGACTTACGTGGTGGGGATATACCTTCAAAGAAGAGCATACTCTAGCAAAAGTTTTCTTCCTTCCAGTCACCGTGGCAATACTTCTTTTGCCAGGGAATCCTTCAAGAAGCGGGGAGCTCTCCAGGATCAGATGGAGGCTAAAGCAGATGGATGTCTCCTTTTATCTTGTTTTGAAGTGGTCCCTACTTGACCATTGCAGATTGAAAAGGTTTCTGCAGTGGTTCCTATCTCTCACAAACACAAGAATTATTTCTCCAAAGGTAGGTATACCCATATACCAGGCAATGGGCTTGACCCAAGCAGTGAGTCCTGAGATCTGAGAGTTTCCATTCCTCTCCTGGTGATTTGCACCTTCACATTGGTCCAATTTACCCTCAAACACCTTAGCCCCTAAATAAACATCCAGATGTGGGGTTTTTTGTGGCTTCCACATACACCATGGAGCCTGGCTGTGTGCCTAATGAGAAACAGTAAGTGAGAGTCCGGTGAAGGGTAGCACTTACTTGATGATTTTTCATGTCAGAAATTCACTCCAGCTAAGTGTTAATCGTGAGACTTTGATCTCAAAGGTTTAGCTCTCCCTGTGGAGCAAAAGCAGATGCTTGGTAAGCTGTAGCTGTAGTCCTGACAACCCTTTCAAATGTCTAGACAGTGGAAAGAGATGATTACATCCTCTTTTAAACTGAACTGCAACAATTCAACATACTTAACATGTTTACCTCAGGATGACCCTGTTTACACTGCTTTGTTTCATGGTACTGCAAGCATCTAATACTATTGAAAGATGGAGGACAATAAGGTGGTTTGGGATAAAATCCCACTTTTATTAACAGTAATAAATCTGACATGTGCTAGGTCATATATGGTCACTGTAGCATGGACCTAGAGATTAAGGAATTTTATAATATGCATGTACAGCTAATACTTCTTCTTTAAGAGTCTTGAAAACAGTAACACTTGCAGAAATGCTATTTAAGTAATGCTAATTGAAGAACACATTAAATCCCAGAGATAAGCCCAGGAAATGTTCAACATTGCTGCATTTGCTTTATGAATGTATTGACAGGGGAAGAGAAAACTAAGTTATCATAGTCATAAGTGATGAAGAGCTATCTTAGTGTAGACTTACAAGGTAATAGACTTAGGAAAAGAGATCTGAAAAAAGTGAAGGAGATTCCAACTTAAGCAGCATCCTCAAAATAGATATAAATTCAGAAGGTTTTGCTAGACAAGCCAGCCATGAAAACAGGAGATGCTAACATGCCAGGTTATCATGTCAACCAATTCACTGGAGGAGGTATGGAAGAAGCTTCTAGGTAAAATGATTCAGGACTATAGCAATTGTTTTCCATTCTCGTAATTAGGAACCTAAACATTTTCCTTTTGGTAGAATAAAACTTCTGATTTTCTTGTTAATCTGTTGTGGTGCTTAAAATGAACTCAGGCACTTCGGGTAAATCAGAATTTCTTCTCCCTCCAGGAGCCCACACAAACTGGTATTTCTGACAAACCCTTTGGGTGCCTGAGAACTCAGAAAAATGTATCTAGTTATATGCCAAATTGTTTCTGAATATTACCTCCAAGAGCCAGATTTTAAAACAAAGCCCTAAGTAAATGTAAACTACTCTTACCTTTAGCAAAGGCAAGCAGTTGACATCTTCAGGAAAACCCATACTGTGGTATGGTTTTTCATTCTTGTTACATAGTGAACTATCCAGGTCAAAATACAAGCTCATGCAAAAATTTTGAGGTTAAGGTTGTCAAAATGTGGTATTAAGCTTGATTCAGAGATGTTTTGTGGGTGACTTTGTCAATTTCTCTGTCTCTTAACATTAATTTTGAACAGTCTTATTTCATGTGATCAGAAAAAAAAGTAATTTCCCAGTAGTGCTTGTATGATGCCACTAAGTGAAGTATCATTAAATCAATAGGACTTCTCATGTTTGAGGGATGAATTATAAAACTTCTGGATGTATTTTAATGCTTGGTTACAATTTCAGTTTGTTGCATCTATTTCATTCACATAACGCTGAAGAAATAAATCTTCAAAGAGGTTGCCAGTATGGTTGTGTCACCAATTCAGATTGGATTTCCAAAAGAAGTGGGTAGTAGAAACATACGAGTGATATATAAACACTCAGTAAATGTTCAACTTTCCTGAGATTATGACCTCTTGGTTTGATGCTTCACCATGAAGTTTGATCTGAGCTGCCCAGCTGCAACTGTCAAAGTTCCTTTGCTAACATCAAGAAAAATCAGGTCCTTTTATTTCTAGTGGAGAATGAACATTGCGTACAGAAGACAAACTGTACATATGCAGATTGTAAACAAAAAGGTTTTTAAAATGAACACAGAAAACAGCATCTTAAATTGGCAGTGTTTGGGTCCTAGCAAACAAAAGGAAAAAGACTAAATTTTATTTTTTCAAAACACTTAGTGAATTTTTAGGGACAGATGACACATGAAAATGTTAACTGAAATCTGTTTAACTCATGAAGTCATAACCCACAGTTTCTCCTCAACCCACGCTGTTGTGTTGGCAACAAGTAGCTATTTGATATCAAAGAAGCAAATGATACAAAGGAAACTATTCTCTTATGTTCCTTTCAGTAGTAAAAGGAGAAGTCTACGCAGCTTATACCTTTCCACACAGCTTGAGGATTTTATCTTAAATTAACATTTCCAGGTATTTTGGCAGCTATAAATTTCCATGTTATGGAATGTACCTTAAGGATGTAGGTCAATCAGTATCACAAATGAAACTCTGTCCTGAAAAAGAAACTTCTCTTCTTTATAATCATCCATTTCTTTCCACCTTTATTTTTAATTTGCATCTTCCCTTATGTATTTTTTTTTGCTCATGAAGAATGATGCTTTGAAGCAAGAAACTTATAAACTGTAGACAGTGCAAATTAAGTCTATGTCAAACATACTTAAGATTTACAATCTCTATTATTCAAGTGATTTGTTTTTTAGAAGTTTGACAGTAGAGTAATTCTTCCCAAATATTTTTCAAAGCACACTAACTACTTTTTAATTATTATTTTTGAGTTTTGGATACATTTGCATTTTTTTGTTTGTTTGTTTAGGAAAGAGCACAGCAGAACAGTATGTGTTTCTAAATTCAGTATTTTGTTCAACACTTTGTTACTCATACCAGTTCCTATAGCTAATACTGTTTCTTTCAGTCATTGAAACAGAAATAGGAAGAAGTCTTATATAGCCCATTTATCTACATTCCTTGTAAGGTCATTTACATTGGTCTGAATAAGAATTAAATATGTGGGACCATAGGGAGAGGTTCTTGGCTAGCATCAGTGACATAGCACTGCAGCTTGGACACTGCTAAGGTAATTTAGCCAAGATAGACAACTGAGACAGTGTGTATAAAATAATAGCCAGTTGCAGTCTAGAGAGGAAAAAAAACGTATACAACTTACTTGGGCCTCTTGATTTTTTTTGTCTGTGCTAGTTCTATGGCTGAACAAAACCCCCTCCTAGAAATAAAGATCTAGAGGTTCAGCCTGATAGCAGGCAAGAAGTCTTACCTGGTTAAGATATCAGAGCAAGGTCTTCATCTGGTGTGAACTGAAATACTTGGACATTCGAGAGAGTTATATCAGTTGAGACCATTTGAGGATCTGGAATATATATGGAGTTACAGACTTGACTGCAGTCTTTCAACAGGTGAAACAATTACACAGGTAATGATTAGAAAATAGCTCTTTTCTTAATGCTTTCCAGCCTTTAAAAACATGTTGTTTATGTTTTCATGAAAATAAATGAGCTAAGTCTAACAAGTTACACTACCTTTCCTTTTGTTGGAGAGCAATCACATGAAATATAATTATCAGCTAGCGTGACTATAACTTGGAGAGTTTCACAAAACTGATGAGGGAGGGAAAAGCCAGGGTGGTGAGTTGTGCGGGGTGTGTGTACATAGATGCACCTCTGCCTACTGGAAAATGTGAGACCAGGCTTCTCTGGTAGCAAGAGGGTTGTGAGTTAATTCATTCTAATTTGAACTTGTGGCAAGTCTTATTTAGCTTATGATTATTTGATATTCTAAAGGGTCATTACATTATCACAGGTGTGATATTTCTGGGGGTATTTTTTTAGATGTTATTAGGTAGCCACTCTGAAATACTATTAACTCTTGGCGAGAGCTTAAAGACAGGTTATTCTCTTGGTTATGTAGAAATACAGCACTGCATGCTTATAACCTTCTGTTGGTGGTCCCCCCGCCCCCCCCCCCCCATGTTTCCTTCAGTAGATTTTCTCCATGTCAGTAACTATATAGTTCAAGTTTGGCAAAAGATTATTCCTGTCTGGTTTGCCTTTCCAGTTATTGACCCCTCTTGGGTGAAGTTGACTCTGTGTCTGGACAAACACATTTAAATCCGACTCTTATTTTAGGAGTCACAGGATAAAAGGTAAGCAAATTAAAAGCAGTCTGTAGAAATGACACATGGAAGCATGGATGTGATGTTTTCAAGCCCCTTTCCTACTTTTTGACAGTTGTCATTTGTGGACAGATACTAATTTTAAAAAAGAAGCTGTTCTAACATGTTGCCTTCCCTTCTTTTCTCATCTGCTAAACTGCAGTTTCAAGATGTCAAATCTCCTTGAATCTTCTGAATTACAGCAAAATAAGAAAAAATTGTTGAAATTTTATTTTCTTTCTAAAATTGCAGCTATTTTCCAAGCTTCAGAGTTGGATTTTAAGAAGTTTTAGTGTATATATATATTGTCTTACTTTCCACTTCCCTGTATAAATTTCCTTTGCCTTACTTTCTACCTGCTATTCTAAAGAACATGTTTTCCCAATATAAACATTCAGTTTTTCTAGTGCTGCAAAATGTGATGCAACTATAATTGAAAGACAGCATAGCTCATACATGGGAAGATAAGGATAAATGTGTTCTCTAAGATTGGGGGAAAGAGATACAGCTACAAGTGATCACATTAGCCTGATTTATCAAGATTCTCAAGCAGGTGAGACTTTAGTAGGAGAGAAAACAGAGCCAAAAGTTACAGCATGAGCTTGTCATTCAGGAGACCTGGGCTCACTTCCTGCTTTATCACTTGCATTTAGTTAACCACCAGGAAAGCAGATCCCCCCTCCTAAATTAAGAAAATACCCTGTCCTTACCTTAGAAAGCTCTTGTGACAGCGGTGCAGGGGAGGCTAGGAGGTCTGACACCACGTTGGTAAGGGTGGCTGTGCAATAGATGGTGCTATTCCCACGCTTCAGAACCTAGGTGACCTGCTCTCTGCCAAGATGCAGGTCATGCACTGAGGAGATCTTGTTTTCTTTTTTTCCTCCTATGTTAACACAACGAGCAGGATTATTAAAACATTCCCCTATCTTCCTCAAGTACTATTTAGCTTTCATGTTTTGGGGTATTTTATTTGTTCCCATAATATTATCTCTCCCTACAGCAGTTTTCCTCTGCTATATCAGGTCATTATTCTTCTCACTCTCCACACACTGCCCTTTCTCCCTAGAGCAAGCAGAATAGGCTCATTCATTTCATTCAAGCATGGAAAAAAACTTTTTCAAAATGCTAGTCCTAACTTCTATGTCTTGGAATAAGCTTAATAATTTGAATCAAATCTTTTATTCAGAAGACAAAAGAACTAGCAAAGAGGATAATGGATTACCCACTGTCATGTCTCATCTGGAAGTTATCTAAAGGCTGCTTCGATAAGTAGAGTGAGAATTGGTGGTGTGACTAATATAACATCATTATATTGCTGTAACCTGTAAAACACAGAGATACTATGATCAAGAGAAATACTGTCACAGAGTGTCCAAACCGGATAAAAACTGTGAAGGAAACTCTGACATCTCATCCATTACATATATTGCATTGATATAAAAAATTATTTTCTATTAGGAGTAAGGTATTAGAAGTCTTAGCCCAACACAGCTTCTTGTTGATGAGGAGAAAGTTAGATGCTTTCAGCATGGCAGAAAAGATTAATTAGGTGAATATAGACATACACATATTCAGATAGATCTCTTATTACTTAGTTGTCTTGTGGTAACTGTAATAATATGTACACCTGTCAAAAATCTAGATACCACCCTGTAACAACAGAGGTAAGCAGGATAACGTGCTGTCCTCAGCTTTGCTGATGGCTGCCTGTAAGGAAGCAACTCCCAATGGCAAACCATTTCCTGGACAGTTACAACAGGAATCTGGTTTGCCTTTAACAGTAATCTCCAATCCACTTACAATACTTTAAGTAGCTCTTAAAGACCATTCTGTACCAAAAAAAAAACAGTTTAATATTTCCAGTAATTTGTCAGACAAAGAGTTTGCCAAAAGCTTAACAAGTATTTTGCCACCATCCTTGTCTTTCTCTTCCTGGTTGAAGAAGCTGTGATATACAATAGAAGGTAATTAACTCAGAATTGCCCCAAAGGACAGAATATTTGTTAACGTGTCCTATTTGCTCTATGCATTACATTTTTTTTTCCTTATTGTATATTGTTCCATCTGAAACACCCACATCTCTCACCTCCTCTCAAAACCTTTGCATACAAAGAGGAGAACATGGGTATTCATGAGAAGCATTCTCATGGATTTTGTGTTCCTGCATGTGGTAAATTGGTTTTGCCCTAAAATCAATCATTGTTCCTAAAGACTCTGATAGTGATTACTTAAGAAGAAGAAATGTAAGTTTATGCATAAAAAAAATTTCCAGGAAATAGATTGTAGTAATAAACTCCAGAAAATATTCATGGGCAAGAAGGTCAACAGAAATTAAGCAGTGACCCTGAAGTAATAGTACACTACGGTTTTCAACTTCAATATACTGAGTACAAAGAAACAAATTGATTTTTTTAAAGCTTTGAAAATGAAACCAACCACAGTAAAAGTGTTTTATTACACATCAGCAAAAAAAAGGTAAACTCTGCCATAAAAGCTATTCAAGTAAAAACATCACCACAGACACCAAGATTCTGCTCTTCTTAACTCATTCCCCAACAGCTTCATTGCTACAACTGATGGCAAAATTTGGCCTAGTCATGGGACCAGTGAAACATGACAGTACAGAATTAGCTTTCTTTGGGAAAAGAGGGAGTTGAAGAAAGAGTTCTCAGATGAAATAGAGGAAAAAATGAATTGAACATTCTCCCTTAAAAAAAAAAATTAAGACCCATTTCAATATAATCACACCTTTTTTAATCTCAGGATGGCATGCCAAAGCCAACATCCATACCTAAATCATGCCTCATAGTGTGTGCACAGCAGCTCTTCACTACCCCTACATACAGCATGCATTAGCTACCTCTAAGTAACATAAAACTGAGGATGGATTACTCCTGCATTATCAGTCCTTTAATCTAGAGCCACAATTTCCCCTTTTGCAGGGAAATCCAGACTCAAGTTCAGCCTCTCTTGCAGGCTGCAACTTATGTTAACCTGCTGATGCCTCCTACCATGAGCAAGGTCCCTCTCCCCACCAGGCTGCTCCAGCCCCTCTGGAGGCTCCTGAAGTATGTATTCTTCATCCATCACCTTTGCACAAGCTGATTTTTATAACAGCTGCCCTCCATTAGCTGCTTGGTGGAGTAGTAAAGGGGAAAAAGGGGGAGGAGAGCAGATTGGAGTATTATTAACCCCTCCCTGGTATCTGCTGCATTGTGAAGTGTATATTTTTCATCACAGTCTTTGGTAGTTCCAGCTGGTGTGCGAGGGGGAAGAAGTTTCTAACTGTCAGATAAAAGCAGGCTGAAAAGTTATAATCTGCATAAAGACCTACCTGTGGCTGAAATTATTAGGGTAGCAGGAACAGAGATCTTAAAGTAACATTATGTGACTGACTTGCATTGGTACTGTCGTAGTGGTCATTTCTTGAAAACAGATATAACCATCTTCCTACATTTGCAGCTAACAAAGAAATTTGCTTGACTTTCAGGGAGCATGGTAAGGTAAAGATATTTGTTGAAGAAAAATCCCAACTATCAATTTTTTTTTTTGACCATTGGTCAGAAATATCAATGCTAAAAGATCTCATTCTACTTTTTCATTGATTGCTGTGATTATGAAAACAAAACAATTTCCCCAGATCTTGTCTCTGAATTTATCATGTATCCAAAAAACTGTCGGAAAAGTACTTGCATTTTTAAATGTATAAAGCATGTAAAAATTTGTGTTTATCTGTGTGAGCTCTTATATGTGTTTTTTCTAAGTTTAGAAACAGAACAAGAAGAAAATACCTGTCAATGAGACAAATAATCTTTATTCTGGGTACATGGAGATTTGTTTTTTTGTTTTAATTAGGACCTGTAATGTACCATTTGAGGGGAACTATATAGTAGAAAACCTCTGCTGAACATTGTTCCTTATACAATAGCATGTCATTAGGTTCCAATCCCCTCCTTCACCTTTACTAAAAAATTAAAAAAAAAAAGATAAAATATCTAGATAGTCAGGACTGAAGGTGAGTAAAGGTATCTTTTAGATACTGTAATAAAATCTTCTATTAGAAATATTGCTAGCATAGTATCTCAAATTGCATTTTATAAATATATATCCAGATGCCAAATATAGTCTCGTCTGCTCTGAGGATAGACAGGTGTTTTATGTCTGCAGACACAAACAAGAACTACAGAATTTGATGGGTATTATAAAATAGGTTGAATTAACCCTGCATAGTAAGGCACTTTGCGCATCCAGTCTCTGCTAATGGGAAAGACATAGACAAGTATACATTGTGTTGTCGGGATTCTCATTTCCAGAAGGAAATATATTACTACTAAGCTAAATCTTTGTTCAGCTGTATCTGTTGATGATGTTAGCTGAGGACAGCAGTTTTATAAACTATAAGAACCAAGGGGAAGCAGTGTCTTACTGGCTTGCGGTCTTCAGCAGACACTGAGCTCAAAGGAGCCAGGGCAAATCACCTGCAGTCACTGCTTCACCCCAGCACATGGTGAGCTCCACTGGGACACATGAACGCTTGAAAATGAAAGAAAAAACAAGTCAGTCACTAACCTAGAAGATGGAGTGCCCTGCTTGAACTCCTTACCCTCAGTGAACCTCTGTAGTCTTGAGCCAGTCCAAGTGCTGCAGACTCCCGAGCAGCACCCCAGTGGAGCAGGGTGTGCAGTGAGTGAGTCACTGCTCTGGGGAAGGTGCGGAGGAATTCACCAGTCAGATCTCACTATGCAGTAAACCAAGTAAGCACAGGAAGATGCTTCCCACCAGGCAGCACACCCAGGAGAACCAATGAAGCCAATTGCTGTAAAGTCCTATGGAGAAAGGGGCATCTCCCTTCCCAGAGCCCTCCAGCGTTTGGCCACATACTTATCTGCAAACCCAAATGGTAAAATTTGGGTTCATAGCATTAAATCCCCTTCCTGGAGCTGATTTTGAATAAGAAGCTCATTCTCTTCAAATGTGTGATGGGAACTGCATTCTGGGAGTCTTTTCCAACTCCTGAGAAGATATGCATTTTCTTTCAAGGGATCAGTAATAAAAATACAAGAAGAATAAAAACCAGAATTCAAGCCCCCTATGCAGGGGTGTCTTCCTTCTTGTTATCTGGCAGCGAATCTTGCATTTAATCTGAAAGTGTGTGTTTGTAAGAGAATTTGTGGAGAGCACATATAGCTTGCTCTTGTCTATGTACTTTTCTGGGAAAGTGTAGATACAGGTTTGGCAGCTGTTTTATTTTCCCTCTCACTCCTTCTCTCCAGGAGAACAACATAGTCTAGGAATCCGTATCTCACTATTCTGAGGTAAGCTCACTGACTACCAGGTAACTGTCCCGCCCATATTTGTGAACACACATATTGGCACATGTTTCACCCTCCTATGAGGGCATGTTCAGGGTGATCTGGTCACAAGGCTGGTGCAGGGAAACTTTGTGAATTAAGCAGGAGACTAAAGTTGTCACAGCTCTCAGGCAGGATATTTGGCTTTGCTTGCATGGATAAAGTAATCTGAATTCTTGGTTTGCACTGCATACACCTAAATCCTTGCAGCTGGAGGGAGGAGGGAGATCCAGGTCTTGGACTCTACCTCAATTCCCACATTTCCAGTAAAGCTTAAGCAAGTACTTTCAGCAGATACTTAAATTTAAATGTATGCTTAAGGACTTCATTCAATTTTCCCCTTGAAAAGAACTGGTCTGAATTTTGTAATTTAATGTAGTTATGTCTCTTGCATCATAACTAAAACTTAACTTGTGCTTACCACCATTTTGTGGATATTAAAGAGAAGCTGATAGGGACTCCACCTTTGCTGAGATTTAGTTAGGCTAGTCAATATTTATCTATTACTAATTTCATATTAGAACAGTTCAGAATTTTGCGTTTCCGAGAATTTATATTATTAATATTTTGGCACTCTCATTACATAAACATCTTTTTATACAAAATTAGTCCCACCTATGAATATGCATTCTTATCCATACCATGTAAAACATGATGTATTTTCCAAACAGCATTCTTGGCATCTCATGATGACCCCAATCACACAAAAAACCATGCCCGTGTTTGTGTTGAGCCATTTGTATAACCTTGATTTTGATGGGACTGCTCTGGAAATCCTGACATGTTTAAAATGAAGCACAAGCTGTATACTTTGTTGGAAAGTGATTGAGGGAAGGCTTGATAAGATGTATCATGGGCATCTCTGTGTTAGCTTCAGATCTAGTACACCTATTCTTTTTTGATCAATCACAAATACGTTGTGCAGAAGTACACTGCAGACTGGACCATTGAATGTCTAATTACGCATTACGTGTTCACGATCTATTTCTATTGTTTTTTAAGGGCTGCCATTAGTGTTTAACAGCAACAATGTGCAGCATTACTTTCCATTGAAAAAATGATATAGAAAATATTATGTCATAACAAAAAGATTAACAGAAAATAAGTTTAAATACTAGTGAAACAATATTTCTTTTCATTAAGCTACCTCTTAAAATTACATTTAACACCCCCCCCCAAATATAATGGAAAATACTTTTTTTTTTTAGATATTTATGTATAATACATAAAAAATACAAATGTAAACAAGAATAGAAGTTAGTTATATATTATGCTTGTATGGAAATTAAAATCATCTCCTTTGCAATTTAGATTCTGAGGACATTGCTAAAGGAAAGTATTTCACAGGAAGCTGTTAAATATATACAGATGGAATATATCCTATAGCCTATATTTTGCTGCTGAACAAGGTATCTTTAGCAGTAGCGATTTTTTTTTCTCCTTTTTAAATTTGATCATGTGTGTTGGGTTTGTGTTTGGCACAATTTTGGTAGTGGGGGAGAGGGCTGCTGGCTTCTGTCTGGTGGGGTTTTGGTAGCAGAGGAGGGGGCTGCCAGCATGGCCGCTGTGAGAAGCTTTGAGAAAGCTCCTGCGGCTCCAGGTTGGCCCTGCCTCTGGCCAAGGCTGAGCCCATCAGCGCCTCCGTGATAAACAAGAGGGGAAACCTGCTGAGCAAGGGCCTTTTGTTTTGGGAGCTCTCTTTTGTTTTGGCGGGGAGTAGAACAGAGGGAGAGACAACCCATGCGGACACCCAGGTTAGTGAGGAAGGAGGTGGGGAGACATTCCGGAGCAGCCGTTTCCCTTGGGCCTGTGAAGAGATGGCAGGCTGAGTCCCTGCAGTCCTCAGAGATCACCAGTGGAGAAAAGTTCCATTTGCAGCCCGTGGAGGAGCCCATGCTGGAGCAGGGAATTAATCCCGAAAAAGGCCGTGACTCTGAGGGAGACTGGTGCTGGAGTTGTTTGTTGCTGGGGGAATCGCTGCCTGCAGAAGACGCCATGCTAGTTGGAGAAGTTCATGGATGACCGTCTCCTGTGGGAGGGATGCCTCGTTGTCACAGGGGAGAACTATGAGGAGTGTTTCCCTTCAGGAGGAAGGAGCGGCAGAAGCAACATGGAATGGACTGGGACTGACCACAATCCTCATCCTCTGCCCACCCACCCCTACATTTCTGGGGTGGCCCAGCAGAGCTGGGGCCGGGAGGAAGGGAGGGATGGGTGGAAGGTATATTTAAGATACAGTTGTTTTTTCTCAATGTCCTGCTCTGATTCGATGGATATATTGGTGGTGGATTTGTAGTTTAAATTAAATTGATTTTGTTTCTCCAAGTTGAGGCTGTTTCTTGCCTGTGACCATAATTGGTGAGTGAGCCCTCCCTGTCCTTTGTCTCAACCCTTAAGCCTTTTGTTGTATCTTCTCCTCTCCAGAGTGACTGAGTGTGTGGTGCTTGGTTGCCAGCTGGGTTTAAACCACGGCATCATGATTGCTAAAGTTAAAAGTTCCCAATGTGGAATACACTGTCCTTCAACATAGCTCGGATAAAATATTTTGGGCATTTCCTTTGGGCAGTTTGCCATTGTTCTATTGGATTGGAAGTTACAGCAATTTAGCCACTATGTCTTTTAATCTGTTTTTTCCCTTAGCTATTGAAAGCAAGTACTGTTGTGTCTGTGCTGCAGCTGAAGTGGTTTTGCAATTGAAAACTCGCATGGTTGCTTTCTGCTTACGCAATGCTCTATTTTGATACAGAGTTCTGTTGATTGCTGCATAAAGTAGCAAGCGCCATCACCAAAAAAAGTACAGCTTTACTAGAATAGCAATACTTCTTTGTTAAATAGAAAAGGCTGTCTGTGTGATTTACAGTGCTGGTAGTGTATTAAATGTGTCACATGGGTGTCAGAGAAAGACAAAATATCTTCTGATATGCAGGCTCCTCCTATAAGTCTGCTCTTGAGTCCTACATAATATATTTACACTTTTAACATTAATGTAAATGGAAAAGTGGTGGGATGTGTCTTTGTGGTGCACTGCAGTTCTGTAGTTATTTTGTAAATGTAAAATAGACATACCAATATGAGTTCATTATTCATGTATTGTTAAGGTCGGAATGTGTCCTGAAACTTGAAGCTAAGTAGAGGAAAATGGCTAAATGAGAAAGACCTTCTCTTAAATAAGTGGACTATATCTTCTCTCAAAGGTTGCCTGAGGATTTGACTTTACTAGTTAAAACACTCATTAAACAAAGTTTTGTTTACTATAACATTGTAGATCCCTGGAACACTGCTGATCCTTTGGGGATACTTTCACACAGGCCATTTTAAAAGATTAAAGACAAAATCAGAGCAATCTGTTCTCATTCCTGTCTCGGCAGACAATGTCTCTCTCAACAGCAACCAACCAATCTTCTATTTTTCTGGCTTCATTTCTCCACAAAGCTACCTGATGCTCTCCAATGGCAACTCCTATAGATATCTACTCCCAAAAGAGAGTGAGTTGGGTGAGAGTGATATTCAGAATGAGTAAATTGCACAATGCTGATGTACTTGTCATTTTCATCCATGTGAACTAAGACCCTTTTATTCAGGAAAGAAGAATCTACTAACAAGTATGCCATTTTGGACAGGGTACACCTTCTCTTCTGAAATTAAAAACTGTGGAGGGTTTGAGTGTATGCAAACCCAACCAAATAAAAAACCCCACATCTTTTGTGGTTCTAAAGAAGATACCACTTTCATATGCCATATTGATAGATTATTAACATATTTGTAGAAAGTACTCAGAATTGCAAATTCTTCATTCTGTTGTGTTCTTATCATTGGGCAAACGAAAGACCTATAGTCATAAGCATGGTATGTACTCACCAAGCATGCGTCCAGCATTGTGGAATGACTCTGTAAAAATGTCGCCACTGGTGACCACCATTGGTGGTGCTTCTTAGCCTGCCACTTTGCCAGCACTTCTAGCACTGATTGTTATGCACCATTCTGCAGGTTTGTGGCTTTTCGCCCATGCTTTATAAGATGATGCTGGTGATGGTATCAGGGATCTTTCAAAGGGATTCAAAGTTTCTGAATACCATGCAGGTGACTTTGAAGCCTAACATCTTCTTGGACTAGAAGGGATAAATGTTATACCAAATCCTGTTAGTTAGGCATGGCTGGTTTGTAGGCAACTGTTCCCAGTCTCTGGGGCAGAGCAAAATTCTAAGGTGATCAGTAGAAATCGAAGTGACCCATGACCTCCAGAACCATGTCACTCGAAAAGAAAAATTAGTGTATTGCTCATACTGCAAATTCAAATTGAAAAAACAAAAACTCCACAGAAAACTTGTCTTTCTTATTGTTACACTGTTACTTTGTGGTGTGTCAGATGGAAGAGAATTGTCTGTCTGAAATGAACTCTCCCCTTCCACCTTGTGCCTTGCATGTCTTCCCAGGGCGTACTCTCTCAAACATCAAGCAATACACAGCATTCATGGCACTCATGATGGCATAGGTAATGGAGAAGAACAGTCATGCTTCAAAAGTCTGTGATGGTAAGTTTTAGGTACCGTTCCTACAACATGGTTTAGAATTGTCTGAAAATGATTTGATCTTATGATGCAAGTCTCTTCTATGAGAAATATAAGGGATTATTTAAAACATTGAAACCAAGGTGCCTGAAGCTAGAACTCTCAATCCAAATTTTGTCTGTTAAATGAATGTTCCCTAGTGAGTTTGGAATTTCTTGAGGTCTCAAGGCTGCAGGTCCCATTGGCTTTAGTACAATTTATAGGCAATTTAAACTCTTGAAAATCAGGTGACTTTGTTAATGATAATCAACAAAATAGTGCCTGAGGACCAAAGAAAGCCTTGAGGATTTGGCAATCTGATATATAATTTAGAGACAGTATAGAGGATAAGTATAACTTAACCATGATTGAAACAAATGGCATATTCATTCAAAAATCCATTTCCCTTTCATGTAGGATAGAGAATAAGTAAAAGGTTGAATGATCAGAGATGATAGGAGAGAAGAAAGGTAAAAGGTAGATATGAAGATTGACATACTGAAAAATATAGAAAGATTGAAAGTTGAAATAAACAGCCCACTGGCACAGGAAAAGTCCAGCCAAAAGCGTAGACATTTCTGTGAAGGTATGGAGGTCCAGAGAGGTACACATGTTGCTTGCCTTTCTTCATGGCAGTAGCATGTGTATATTTGTATAGATATATGATTAATTTGTGTCAGGTTAAAGAATGTAATGCAAGCTTAACTTAATTTGTGCAACTTGATTAATCAGTACCACGGTAAAAGAAATCAGAGCTATCTCTGTGAGCCCTTCAGCAAAGGATCGTATGTTTTCTCTTGTAAGTCTCTATGTAAATAATCATATTTGCAAATTATCTTTTCAGTTTAAGATAGAAAGTGCATCAGTCTGAGATCTCTGTATGGTATACACTGGGTACCACTTATGCTTTCGTTTCACTTCCAGAAAGCTTTGAAAGAATGCGTGAGGTGGTGAGTAAGTTTAATCACTGTTTATAGGAGGATGACAAGGTAAATATAAGGAGTGAGCCCTCATGTGCCTACTTATATGCAACATTTTATGCAGCAACTTTCTATTGGAGAATTTTCAAGAATTCCCATGACTATTGCAAAACACAATTGTTGGTCTGAATTATTTTGTTGTTTTTTCTTTTTTCCTCTTCCAGGAAAATGCCTTAAGAATTTTCTTAGAATTTGCAGTCAACTTAAAGAGGAACATGTTTGTTTATTATTTGATTTTCATATCTCGGTATAATGAATATTTACTGAGATTAATTCTCTTCTTTGCCTCTCACCATTCTACCCCATACATACTCTAAGACAGTTTTGTTGAAGTTGAACTGAATAGGGTATCCCACGTATCTACTTTTTGGAAGAAAAGTTAAAGTGAAATACAAAGACATACAAACAGGAAAATAAAATGAGAGTAAATCCAAATGTATCAAGGCTGCCTTTCAAAACTGTCACTTGTGAGAAACAGATATTCAAGAGAAGGTTCATGTAGCTAATAAAATAGATTTTAGAGTGGTTCAAAGTAGCAGTTGAATTGTTGCTAAAATGCAGCAACAACCCTCCTTTAAAAGTTGTCTTGACTGATTAACATATGCAAAGCCTGTCATATGAGTTATCAGAACTTTTCAACCTGAGCATCCTTTGGCCACTGAATTTTCTCAAGAGTGTCCAGAGAAACCACCCGCAGACTAAGACAGCTAAACAGAAACTGCAGAGCAATTTAATCCTTTTTATCTTCCAGATATTCTAGATTGGTATAGGAGTATATATGTAGGAATATATTCCCAGATGTATATTCCTTTATCTTTTTTATTTGCTTTGTGTCAGTAGCAATTTTGCATATAAGCTGTTTTGCATATAACCCTGAGAGTCCTACTTACCTCCTTGAGTTAATTTATTACATGATTAATCATGTTGCTACAATGAATACAGCCTCTTTTAACAAAAAGAAGCAAATCATTATTAATTCCCTGACAACAATTTACATGAATCATATTGAATACTTTAACTACTAAGGTAGCTGTAATACACAGATTCATTGGAGACCAACTCTAATGTAGTGCTTATTAATGTCCATTTCTTGCTAACAGGTTCATGTGAATACAAAACAGATTACTGATGTTGATGCTGTTGATAGAGCATGTTTCTAACATAACAATACTTTACTGCTCAGTCAATTGTGTTCTAAGCCTTTGATGCCAAAACCATAATAATGTTGATTAAAGATTTACAAATTTAAATACCATATATATCATAAAATACTTGTCACAGAATTATACTGGCTTATGACTTGCATTAAATGGTTGAAAAATATTAGTGACTTCAAGAAGCAGGACTCAAAAGTAAAGACTAAAATGAAGAACAAAATGAAAGCAACTTCTTTTGAGGAAAGAAAAGAGGATTACTTATAATTACCTTTAAATTATTTAGGCTTAGCATCCCAAACTTTCAAAATTTGCAGAAAATATTATAGCACTAGATTATAACTTTTTTTCTTTTGTTCTCCATAGCTGTATGCTAATCATTGTGCAAACTGACTTTTTTCTACCATTATGATCAATCAAAGTCTTTGTTCTGGGAATGATCACATAATTACATAGAAGATTAATGAATTCCCATGAATAATTTGTGCTAATTTTTCCCTGTTAAACTCATTTAACCCAGCTGAGCATGCCTTGCTGACTTGCCTTGGAGATTCACATTTCTGTTGGAAAAGTAGATACCCACCCTCCTCTCTAGCTGGTAACTTTTTCTGACTCCATCCTGTTGCCTAAACATTTCCATGAACTTGACCAGGTCTTCTTCAAAGCATAATTTGACATTGTTCATAAATAAAAGGACAAACGAACTCCTTTTATGAAGAAACACTCAAAAGAAGAGGTATACATTTAAAAATGCATTGAACTATCAGAATGGAAAATTCTTTCTAGTAGTTGGAAGCAGTGTTGGGAGACATATTTTAGCTTGTGATCCATAGAAGGCCAGAAGTCTGCAAGAAATTCATTGTCACATCACAAACTTGTTTAGCTACTACATCCATTCTCACCTCTTGAACGCCCACGTCAAGCTTTATGTTCTTTGATCCTCTTCTAGGCTGAACAGTATGTTGCCCTGTGGCCATGTAAAGAAAGGTCAAAAAAATTAGGTGTTTTTATAATAGAACAGCAAATATGCTGTAAATTGCTGGTGTGATTAAGGTTATGTTTTGATCTATTCCCCTTCCTCCACCCTTAAGATTCACTGTGAGTATCCTCATAAAAGCAAAATTCAAACCAAGACTAACATGCTGTACAGTTAACTGTATCTCAGTTGTCACATATTAAATAACCTGTAGAGAAGCAGACATTTTTTTTGTTTTGTTTTGTTAGTGTGGAATATGTCCCTAAGAATGATTATGGCTGCAGATGGTAAATTAAAATCCAAATATGACTATTAACTTGCTTGGTATTTTTGAAGTTCTGTTGTTGGCTGCTGCAGGAACATGCACATTATGGCCACCCTTCTGGTCAGCTGCATACCTGCTTTCAGATAAAAAGAGGCTACAATATAAAAGCTACAGGCAGTGAAGCCATAACAGTGTAGAAGCAGTTTGGAATGATATTACTGCACACGTTCTTAGTACTGTATTACTTTATATATGTATATACATGTAGTACTTATTCCTTTGCTGCATTTTTACTTCATCCCCACTCAGCAGAGAACAATTTCCTATTCATGAGTCTTAGTAACTGACTGGTACCTTGGAAAATAAATGGCTGGTTTTAAATACTTGGCAGGGAAGAATCCTGTTGCATGTCAAGAGCCTGACTTCTCACACGCTACATGGAGCAATACAGCAATATTATCTACATGGAGCAATACAGCCCTCAATAGATTTTTCAACTTAGTTGTTTATGAACTTCCATTTTTGTTAACTTATATATGAATTCTCCTCACCTACTTCTCCCTCTCTCCCCCCACATCAACTGAAAAGGAAAGACAGAAGATCAGGTTTTGATAGATACATTACCGCATGTTATGTGTACACATTAAGCTCTTTTTGTCTGATTTGTTCAAACAGAGAGAGGTCTGGAAAATGTCTGTGTATAAGAGAGGATTTGTATGTACACTTGTAAGGAGGATTATCCAGCGACAATCTCCATGTCACCATGTCTCCTTGTCTCCATTCTCATATACATTAATGAAATTTGGAGTTAAGTAAGACAGTATGAATGGTATTCATATTATTATCTGGACATCTCCATTGCAAGCATCAGGTCTAGACTGTCTTTACAGTAAACAGAAATAATTAGGAGTTGCTAGAATTGCATTTACTGCACTCTAGGGTAGGCATCTACCTGAGAATAAGATTAACTGAACCCTTGCCAACTCGATGGCTACTTAGAGTGGACATTTTTTAGGTGCCTCTGGTGTTCATATATGGCAGCAAGTCCAACTAAGGTGTTTCAGTTCAGATCAAAGTTCTGTCTAATCCAAGAGCCTTTCTCCAGCTGTGTCAGATGCAAAAACAGGTCATGAAAAAAGCCAAAAGCTTTGCCTGAGGCCTCAGCCTCAGCTGACCAAATAACAGAAACTGTAAGAGGAAGCTGAGGATACCCTGGGCTTCAGAATGATCTCAGCAAACATATGCCTCTATGGCATGAGCTGGAGACAGAAATGGAAGAGGACAATGTTGTCAAGGAAGAACTGGGTGCCACCAGCACCATGGAATCAGATCTACAGGAACATTTAGGTCAGAAAGGAATGCTGGATGTCATCCAACTCATCTTCCATATCAAAGTCAGAATAACTTCAAAATTAGAGCTTGTTTTATTGTCTTCATGCTGATCAGGCTGTTGCCAGTGAAACGTCAAGGATGAAAGAATGTCACCGTTAGCAAGAACCCGGACTACATCCAAGGGGATCTCAGTTGTAATGGCCAGCAGATGCAGGCATGTATGGAGAAATGGGGCAGCAGTACAAAGCGCTGGGACAGCTGCAAGAGTGCAACCAGTGAGGCCAAACGCAAACTCTGAACAAGGCCTGAGCCCTTCAGTATTGGCAAGAAGGAGGGTTGGCAGTCACATGTACTTTTTTAAACAGAAGGCAAGATCCTTCTCCTCTTCCCCACTTCTTCCAAAATCTCAGAGTAGTGGCCAGTGGCAGATGGCAAGACAAGTATTGGAACAAGCTGCAAATAAAACGACCCCTTCTAAGATAAGAATCTGGCTATCTGTGTGTGAAACACGGTTGTTAATATGTACCATAACTACGTCTTGTTATGCAATGCAGGTTGGCCAAAAGCAAGAGACTTGCTTGCTTGCATTCTTTATGGCTTTGAGATTTTGAGAGCTGAAACAACTGTGAGAAGAGCATATTGACCACACTGCATGTGGTATTAGGTCTTGTTAAAAGTTTTGTTTTGTAATTTATTTCTGCTGTTACCTTGGGTCATTAATGTAGAAACATATTTAAACTAGACTAAATACAGTTTTTATCACCTGTATAGAGTATCCGTCTTCTGATTTATTCCCAGAAAACAGGCCAGTTGGAAAAAATTCAATTTTACTACTTTTAGAATTTATAACAATAACAGCATAAGCTTACAGAGGATATTTAGTCAAGGGCTATTATTAATTGGGAGAAGTAAGAAACCTATGTAGAAAGATTTGACAATATTTTTTCCTGTCATGTTCTTTAGATTTTGAAATTGTGGCAAGGATGACTGAAAATATGAATTCTACTGCTTTGTTTCAAAGTACTGAAAAGTTTCAGAAAATTAAATAAAAAGTATAATTTTTCTCTTAAACATTTCAGTCTGGGGCTGTTGTCAGTCAGCTGTTAGGCAAAAGACAATAACCATACTGTGACTATAAGTAAGTCTTTTGTTCTTGGTGAACTAAGAATAGTAAAAAATGATTGAAGTTCAGGAAGATGAAATTCTGAATTTTAACACCCTCTTTAAAAACATTCTATCAATTATAAAAATGGAAAATGATGAAAAGCTCACCTTGCCTCAGAGATAATCCAGAGGAGTCACAGTTCTCTCAGGAAGTACCTACTGATGAGAAGTATGATATTCTTTGAATTCTTTTACAATACTTCTTTATAATCATATGCCTCTACTTAGGACATTAAAATACGAGTACCATTAATAGTAGAATATATTTATTTTGTTTCATAAGGGAGAATGTGATAAAATACAACCATTACTAATTTTATCTTTTTTGTTAATGTATTTTTTTACAGATATACATAGTGTGACAAAATGATTGGAGACTTAAGGACTATAGCGTAACCAACATTTAGTGTCTAATGAAATTCTGAAAGCAGTACTAGTCTATCATAGAATTAATGAGAATTTGACTTTCTGCCTTACTAATCTTGTTGCAGAAAGAAAACAGCGTGTGTGATCCTCTTGTCACAGCTCTTTATTTTAAACCTCCGTGAATAACATTTGGTAACTTTCAGCTAAACTCAGCATTAAGGCAGGTGCGTCTATGAAGGACATGAAGTTCTGAGTGGCTTCATTAAAGTGGCAGTGGGGCAGGAGACAGCAGTGCAAATTCAGGGTACAGAAGAGGAGAGGCTGCAATGTAAGTTTGTTACCTGTGTTGTCAACAGGCCAACCAGCCACACACGGAGCAGCTAATCAGCCCTGGCCAAACAGCGATTGAAGCTTTTTTTTCGGTTTGTAGTTAGGACAAGTCAGGGAAACAGTCTCAAGAGACAAAGTTTTTGGGTAGGCTATGGAGCTTGGGGAAGAACCGAAGATGCTACAGTGGATTGCAGAAGAGAGGGGAAAGAAAAACAGGAGGTTTTACAATGCAGCACAGAAGCACTTATGAGCATATTGCCAGAAAAGTATGGAGGGATTGATGGACAGACATATATGGGAGTCATGCCTTGTTCCTTCTGCTACCCATGGAACAACATGCCAGACAGATAAAAAAACCTAAGTCAAAAAGTAGTTCTGTGGCCCCAGGTAGAGAGCTATGGACTACTGTTATGTTATTAAGAAAAAAGCAAAAGAAAAACCAAACCAAACCAAACCCCAAAACAAGTAGTCCAATGCATGATGGAATGAAGCCAGGCTTCAATGTGCTTTTCTGTCTGGAGTTTTGAAAGCCTTAGAAATGTCAAACATTTCAGCTTTCCTTGAATGAAGGTATTAACAGAGATACTGTCTACTACCCAGATGTCTGTTCTTATGAAATTTGTAGGAGTTTAGTATCTTTGGAACTTGCCAAGGGGTTTAAAATTCAGCAGGCTGTAGAAATACAGTAAGGGAGGAAAATACAAGCACAGCAGGAACACTTAAGCCTTCAAGCTAAAAATGATTGCCGTGTAATTCAAGTGGGCATTATGGAAGAAGACATATTGTCAGGTTATTTAAAGTGTAAACGCTATTATAAACTATGTCTGGAATCACAGAGGATGACTCTCAAAATCAGATAGCAATCCTGAACTGCCCCCCAATATCTTTCTTGTGGGCATGGGATGACACAAGTTTCAGCTGTGTGGGAGGTCAACCTATTCAGCAGAAATCCCGTTTCCTGAACATGCTAGTTTCCACGCTCTGTCAACCACTAAGCTATATGTATAAGTAGTGCTGTGGTGAGCACTGCAGAACTGACCAGAAGGCAATTTGCTCAGATATGGTTATCAAGGTTAATAATAAAAATATTTCTTAAAAATAAGCATACATACCAGTGTGATGCATTGATGAATCACATGCTGAGATGACATGCAAATTCATGATTCACGACCACCTTTGATTTAGCTTGATGTGTTTCTAATTGTACAAATAATTTTCTTTTGCTTCTGCCCCTTGGAATACTAAAATCGCCATGTAAAAACCCTTTCTAATGCAAAATGACAGAAATATTAAAGTCATCAGTTCTCAAATCATAGATGTAAAATTATGATTACCAAACCTCAAGGATCTGGATTTGATTAAACATTTTATTAACATACTGGAATCTGAACTGTACAAATGCAAAATGAATTCATAGTTATAGTTACTAACCTATTTAGGCATCACAGGAACGACAGAAGACTCTATATAATTTTACTTATGCATGGATTCAATTTTTAATATAAAGTTACTTTCTGAACATAATTATTTGAATAAAAGAGTTATTCTGTGAAGAGTTATTCAAATTGCAGACACTACAATATTATGACATACTCTCAGATTTTAGAATAGATCTTCAGGCAAAGAGTTACAAACAATGTTGATCCTGGTTTACATCTATTTTCAATGAACTGCATAATTTCTCAATGTCTTCTGATGCTTCACCATAGAGAGGGTTTGGAAAAGAAGTAGCAGTCATGTTTTCACTAAACGGATACTGAAAGAAAAAGCAGAATGAAATTTAAAAACCAAGTCATTAAATTCGTTTGTTAAAATGGACATATGAATGGCTGTAGATTCATTACAGAAATAACATAAGATGTAAAGTTCAAAGAAAACTGTAAAATCTCTGAACTTTTTAGACCAAATTTTCAGTTGATAAAAAGTAGCATAGCTCCACCAAAATCATTAACATTCACATGCCTGAGCAAGTTATTTAACCATCTTCCGCATCCGTTCCCACCTTTGTTTTACTTGTCTTCAGAGCTCTAAACATTTTTTTTTTTTTTTTTTTAGCATCTGCCTCACTGGAATGTGTTGAACTACTGTATGCTGTAACAAGTAGCTACCGTAAGTAATATTAATGAAATTGCTATTATCAGGTCCTTGACAGCCAGTCCAACCCCGGTCATTTTTTCTTAGGTTTACAGAGGCGCCAAAATTATGAGTAGCAATAGAACATTGACTTTAAGTGACTTTTTGCCCTTTCCTCTGCAAATGAATTTTATTTAATAGCACATCATATATCCTACTTTAGAAGAGTGTTATGTGCTATTTCATACCTCACACCATGGAGAAACACTGATTTGAACAGCAGGTGAGGTGGCATATCCAGGAGACTGTAAAAAGAAAAAAAACTGATTCAGCACATTTTTAGTGAGCTGTAAATAGTATTTTGAAAATATCCCTCCATGTAATTATCTGAATAACAAACTTAAGGACCCCAAATTATGAGGCAATATTATAGGCAAGTGTGTGACAACAGTAGGCCTACGTGGTTTTGGTGTTCAGAAAGGCCCGTGGAGAGTTGTTCTTTCTTTATGAAACTTACTCTCAAGTGTGTAACTTGTGGGTATTCAGCTGGAGATAAGAGCTGTTGCTCATGGTTTACTGTGTCTTTTGATTGGTGATACATCATTCAGATTTAAGGCTCATCAGACTCAGGAACACTCAACTCTTCTTTTTCCTTTTAAAGGAAAAATTACTAAAAACATGTATTTTCTCAATCTTGAAGAAAATAGAGGAAAATCTGGTACAGCACTAGACTTCAATCACAGTGCCTGGGGCTGTCTTCTATGAAAATATCTCTCCTGACACTGTGCTTCTGTTTTTCAACCTGCTATTAAATGAAGCCTGTGAGGCATCTATTTTAACTAAAATAAAAATGTCCTGATAAATTGGACATGATTGTGATGGCAATGTTTCCAACTTGGAGCTCTCACAAACCTCAACTTGTAAGTGAATTAATTTGATATAATTTCTCTACAATCAGGTGTAAGGAACTTTTTATAAAAAGTAAATGGCATGCCATAATCCTATTCAAAGCTGCAGGATTTGACTCCACCACTTCCCCGGGAAGTCTGTTCCAATGCTAAAAACCCTTTCTGTAAAGAAATTTTTCCTAATATCCAGCCTAAACTTCCCTTGGTGCAAGTTGAGGCCATTTCCTCTCATCCTATCGCTTGTTACCTGGGAGAACAGACTGACCCCCACCTCACTACAGCCTCCTTTCAGGTAGTTGTAGAGAGTGATAAGGTCTCCTCTGAGCCTCCTTTTGTTCAGCAGCCGCTTTTCACATGACTTGTTCTCTAGATCCTTCACCAGCTTTATTGCCCTTCTCTGGACATGCTCCAGCACCTCAATGTCCTTCTTGAAGTGAGGTGCCCAAATCTGGACACAGTACTCAAGATGCAGCCTCACCAGTGCCAAGTACAGGGGTACAATCACTCCCCTCCTCCTGCTGGCCACACTATTTCTCAGATTCAGCAGTCCCCAGTCAGGATTAATTATAAATATCAAGATGTTCTCAAAAGTGAGTTGATTTCAAATCTGCCTATGTTTTGAAAATGGTTTGGAACTGATCTGAGTGATGCCCCAAATTTTAATTCTTACTTCTTTTATTAAATAGCATTCAGTGAGGGATTACACTGTTTTAACGGAAAACTGATTTGAGAACTACAACCTCAAATTTTTCAGAAAGTATAGAAGCAGCTACTGCTATTTACCTTTGCTTTCTCAGGTGAACTAAGGTCTTCATACAACGGGTTGGTAAATGAAGTATTAGTGGTTTCCTCCAGTTTCCTTGAAAAGTCAAACAACAAAAACACCCACAATATCACACAGGTTGTCAAAGAACCAAATAGTTTCAGGCTGAAAAGAATTGAATCAGAAAATAAAGATGGCTGAATATATTTCTGACTGAGCTTTACTGAAATACAGGAAATTAAACCAGTGTTCTTCTTTCCAATGAATTAAGAAACAATTTGCATTTTAGGTCAAAATCATCAGCTACAGAAGCTCCTCATACCTTTTGCTACAAAGACAGAAATATTTGAAGAATCACTGAAGTTATTGTAGTGCAAACGTTTTATGAATGAACATAATGCCTTAAGCAATTTATAATAGATGAATAGGACAAATTGTACTAATTACAGGTCTCATGTCCATTACCTCAGCTAGGAGTTTAAAGACATGCTTTCTTGACTGAGGCCTTCACATATCCCTTTTTTTTGGAAGCACTTATGACCTGTGCAGTTAATTTCATTAATTCTGCAAAAGCAAAGGATATTTGGGGATGGTACTTTCTGCATCTAATTTTTTTTCCCATATAGATGACCAGTTGCTAATATTCCACAATGCTTGAAGTCATCAAAACTGTTCCAATGCCATATAAAAAGCAACAGCTGCTTTTTAGTTAAAATTATTGAAGAATGAAGCAGAAACAGTTTCTTTTTTTTTTAATCTTTGCTTTTAAAGAGATGCATTTAGTTGGTTTTTCTTTCACTAATGCTTTTATGAATAAGAGCATATACAAGCCTTTGTGTACATAGAAATCTGTGTTTGTACAGTATTCTAAAGTAAAAAGATCCCTAAAGCTAATACTCAATCTCAATGATTGAGGGTTTTTTTTTTTTTTCTTTTTTTAATTAAGGAATGTTTCTATTCCAAAGTTGCTCCTACAGATGGTTTAAGCAGTGTTTCCCTAGGAACTGGTAGACAGACTTTGTGTTACTGTGGCAGACAGGACTGAGGGATCAGAGCAGTCAAGGAAACAGAGCTCATGGAGATGCTGGGAAGGGAAGCTGTTGCTCTTTAGTAAGAGCCACAGGGGAGACACACTGCAGGATTTCTTTTGCAGAGAACTAAAACCAGAACAGATGCTTAAGAGGAAGGCACAGTTAGGTGACAGAAATATATCATCTTGTGAGTTAAATCAGTGCAAGAACCTAACTTTGGGTTTCAGACTAAAACAGACCTGTCTCCTTAAAATATTTCACAACACTGCCAGAAAAAAATTCTTTCTAATGCCAGTCTCATAATTCAATTATCTGACACAGCAGAATGAAGTGCTGATTATTTGAACCCATTGATTTGTTCATTTGATCTTAAGCTGTAATAAATCATGATATTTTGATGCTTTTAGTTATTTTAGTGAAGCTATAATACATTAGGTTATTTATATGCCTCCCAAGTGTGTATTTGCATACTAATCCTCCTGAATAAAGCCCACAAAATGTACACAGAACTGATTTTTTACTCTAAAATCACACCATGGCTCACAAAGCCTGAGGCCAGAACCAAACTCAGATAAGAAGTTCTCAAAGAACTTGGATCTGCTTCTAAACTAGTGCCCAAAGGGCCAGATTTGTATGACTTAATTTTGGTGTCTCATTTAGATATCACAAACCAACTGTGTGGCCTAACAACATGATACGGAATTAAGCACATCGATTCTTCCTACAGTCAGTGGAGACACTTCCAAAGGGCAACGCAAGTCACACAATTCACAGTGGGAACCACCTTTAATGTGACAACAGAAAATAAGGATAGGGAGCAGTCTGATTGTCTTTCATCCCCCACTCTCCCACTGAACTTCAGCAACTTATGCAAGACATATCTATTGTTTATTTGGGCAAGAACACACTGAGTACTTAGGTCTGTCCTGAGGGCAGGAAGGATGATGAGCACAGCTCTCCAGCTTCCTCTGTGAGGAGGATATTTAGCCAGCAGGATACTGTGCCAAACTGTGGGCACCAAAAAGTGCTGCCTGAGTTCTTCAACAACATGTCTGTGGTTGCTGTGTTTAATGCTGACAGTGGTCCTATCTATGTGTGTGATGTTTTCTCAAACATGAAAATTGAGTCTTTCTCAGATTGTCCAGCAGATTTCAGGTGTTCCTCCACTTCAGGTCTGAGTCATGAAAGAGCATATGTAGTTGGGCACCTAATCTTAGGAAGTATGGGAATTTTATGGCCTGAAACATGGGCAGTGGTTGAATTTATGCACCCCAGATTTAGGTAGAGAATAAGCTTTCTCAAGATCTCTTATGTTCTTAGGAACCTTTTTGTCAAAGCAGGGCTTTGAAAGTCACCTTGACTATATTACCTTACATGTAACATATATGTTACCCATATATTCACATAGATGTATATACATGAATGTATTCATACCAACATATGGATGTTTACACCCTGTTTTTGAATATAGTAAAGAATTCTTTCTAAGGAATACTAATAATTATCCTTAAAAATTTCTGAAATGTTTTTGAATTACTTAAAAGACCTCAAAGAATATAAAAGTGAAAATTTAATCATATGTTTACACAAGTGCTACAATCCAGCAGTTGAATAAGGTGGTAACTGCCTGAAAAAGTGTGTACTTGGGAACTGAGATGACATATTCACATTACTTTACATGTTGTGTATATATCCCTAGAAGTAAACCCAACATATTAGGTCTTTAGTTAATTAGAAATACGAAGCTTTCATTATTAGAGCAAAGCAATGTTATTCCCACTCCAGTGTTCTGTCACCAATAGAGATACTGCTGAGGAAAGCATAAAAGGGCAGTATTAGTCAGTAGGGTGAGTGTTGCTATCTGGTCATGAGTTTACACCTTAATTTTAAACTGCTTGATCAGGTCACTTAACTAAATGTATGGCAGTGGCTTGAGTTAATCTCATTCTTGCAGTGCTTGCTGTTACTTGACATAGCGAATCATTCATCGCTCACAAAAATTATGGTCCAGAATAATTAATCAATGAGAATTTTTTATAAATCTCATTTACAAAGAAAACTCATAAATACCAAAGTCAAAAGACCGTACCAAGCAGGGAATAATTAGGGTTAAAAATGCCAAGCATAAGATGGTTTAGGAAAAAAAACAACCAGAAAGACTCAAACATGTATGTAAGGCAGCTCAGAGAGAACTGGGTTTTCTAACATAACCAGAAATACCACAATAGGAAAGGAAAGGATTACTCATCTTGGGTGAGGTCACATGGATCATAGCTTTGCTAAGCTCATCTGCATTCTTTAATAGCAAAAATTACTGCCTTGTCATAGGTTTCTCCACTACAACTTCACAGAGATGGGAGAAAGTTTTATGCTCTGTAAAATACCTGCCAGTGTATAAAGGGACTGCTAAGCAATTCTATGCTTTTTAATGGAAAATTAAAGTATCTTGATTTCATTCATATTGGAAGAATGTTTATCATCAGGTCGATAACAACAACAAAATCCAAAACCTTTCAATAAATGTCATTCTATTATCACTCTGTTTACTGCTTTGGGTTATAGGAACACAGGCATAGACAACAACGACCTCTGGTAGTCCTTCAGTTCTGTTTGGAGACCCTCCCCTGGAATACACTATCCATTCCTCCACACCAGACCTCCAGAAGGGTATGGTCTAATTGGAGAAGGTCCTGGCAACAGCAACTGGGAATCATCATAAGCATAAAAATACCTTAACCAAGAAGAAAGGCTGAAAGCACTGAGTTTGTTTAGCCTAAAGAAAGCAGCCTGTAAGGAGGCATGACAACCACCTTCAAGTACATAAAAAGCTTTTTGCAAGGAAGAAGGGAATGATCTGTTCTTGTCCATGGTGAATAGAAATGAACTTAAATTGTAAAGAGGCTTATCAGCAGTTCAAAAAAACCTTTCTATCAGCAGACTTTCTTTCTACCGAGGGCACCAAGATTGCCTGAGGATGCCATCAAATTTGTATTACTTGAGGTCTTTAAGTGCAAATCCAAAAGTGGTACAATTGAGTCTGTCCTGTACAGCATGAAAAATGGCCTCTGTGGATCCTGTTTTCCCATGTTTTTTTAGAATTTGCAAATATTTTCTCAGAGCACCTCAGTTTTTCGCTCTGTTGCCTGTGTGGCAAGATATATTATTGATACACTTTGGAAAACTTAATGTTCTGTGTTCATTATGGCTGACAGGACTGGTAACAGCTGTGGTACATTAACATTGCAGCTGATGGCATAGATCAAGAATAGGAAAGAAACAAACTGAAAGGATCCAAGGACACTGATTTAGAGGCAATAGCAAAGAAGCATCGCTTAGCTGGGTGCAAAGTCACTTACTTTTCAAAGTCTCAGTTTTTAAAGTAAAATGAAGCATGAGAAGGCAGCTGCAATAAAATGAAAGCTAAAATGAAGCTTCGGACAAATGTCACTGAAAGAGCAGAGCAGCTGTCAGCCTTCCCTTCTGGGCTAGAAAACTTCATCTCTGGAGCACAAACAGGAATGTGAGAAACTTGTAAGCTTCCTCTGACTTGGGGTTTCTATACAAAAGTTTCACATATCTCCATCTGGGAGCTGGGAAGTAGCTTGCATATCTGAATGACATTGTGGTAATGAAGTACACTGCTGCCAAGCCGTGTGGTGAGCTGCTTTTGTCCATTAAGAAATAAGCTTATATGATGAGTTCCAGTAACTTTAACGGAAGAGTTTAAAGCCTGCAGATCAGAGATTAAATTCTTGCAAAAGAAGAATGAGATAACAAAGGGGAAGCAGGGCATTCTTTCTGGGTTGAAAGGGGAGGTTAAGGCACGATTAATCTTTCCAGTGAAGAAAAAGAGGGACAAATGTAACCCTCAGATTCTTACCGCTGTTAGTGACAACTTCTTAGCCAGCAATTGAGCAAGGGGTCAACAGCTTACCCCTGCTGCCTGCTACCTGTTTTCTGGTGAAAAAATTAGTTTTGTTGAACTCTGAAACTTCTCCTCCAGCTCTTGTGCACATTCCTGTGTATTTCCATTGAGGTGCAGATGGACCTGCACCTACAGATGTTAATGTGCCTCTGGAGGACCATCTGCCAATGCCTGCAGAACCACACATACCAGTAAGGGAGACATTAACAGCAATTATTAAAAAATAGCTAGCAAAAAAATTGGACTCAAGTGTGTGAAAGCTTCTCTGTGAAAGAATGGCCAAGCAGGAACATCTAGAGTGCTTCTACTGCCTAAAGACTTTAAGAAAACTACATGACCCAGGAAGGCTAAATGTAAACATAAGCCTTTGAAGTGAAAGTGAATTGTAGGAAAGTATCCTACATGTGCACAGTTAAATTCCTCTAGTTCATTAAATCCCCTTAAAAAAAAAAAAAATCAGGAGTATAATCTCATGTCTCTTTGTGGTGCTGTCACATTTTACATTTTACAGACTCATGCAAACACAAGTCACTTCTTATTCTAGGGCCTAGAAAGGAAAAAATATTCCTTGAATGCAGATATATGGGTAGAAGTGGATGGCAGTACAGTAACCCTTAAGCAGACATTTATGAAAGAAAATGGTAAAAGGGAGTGTTTAGAGCATAGGACAAGTAGCATAAGAAAAAATAGCCATTTGCTAATAAAACCACTATGTTTTGAGAAAAAAATTTAACTTTTTTTTTTGTAAAAATATTCATTGAAATTACAAAAAAAAAAAAAAAATCAAGCAGCTCTTACAACTAATCTTGCAGTTCTGAGGTGCCATTCCATATGTGTACCTTAGCAAGTGGTAGAAATGTGAATTAATTAAGTCTTAAAGCCCCTATGAAGTAAGATAAGGAAATGCTATTATTCCCACTTTACAGAAGAGAAAGCAGACATAAAGAAAGTAGGTAAAGCTATGCCCTCAATTAACAGTAGCACAACCACTAACTGCTCCTGCTTCAGCATTTTGCTTGTGTGCCCATTGTGTGTCCAACTCTACCTGTCAGGGGTAGCATGCAGTGTTAGGAGATGTGTCAGCACCAATAACGTCGGGACAGGAGTCTGCACAGTTTAGTAGATAGTTTGGGAGATTACAACATCCCCAAAGAAAGAAAGGTCTATAGCAGAGCACAAATTTAAAGGAAAAGAGACAGCTTTGAAGATTAGTTCTGGAGAGTAAAATGAGGGGTGAGAGATATCTAACAACACAGAAATGGACAAGGCAACACTCAACAGGAATTGCTAGGAGGGAGAGAAGGACAGTGGTGGGTACTTGTTGACAGAGAAGGCTCTAGCAGAATAAGCCAAGACATGGGCAGAGAAGAAATACAAGTGTTAGAGGAAAATAAGATACTGCCATTTTTTTAAAAAAAATCTTAAATTTTTGAGGAGAAAGAAATTATTATCAGAGGGATGACAGGAAGGGCTAGGAAATATATCTGTGTAATAGTGAACTGTCAGTCTAAGACACATCTTAAAAAATTTCCGAAATCAAATAATTGGTTAAATAGATACCTACAGTACTAATAGTACTGTTACTCAAAGCACTTGAAATAAATTTTGCTGAGATTTTTATCCTTTTTTGAGGGTGTACTTTATGCTGTAGGATGTCAGAAGATAATTTAGTTGCTATTTGCACAGTATGAATAGGAAGCATAGTAATGGATGGAAGAAATATAGGTTCTGAAAAAAAAAAAGAAAATCACCATCTAAAGCACGCATTGATCCTAGTGAGAGAAGGCAGTATTGGATAATGGGCATGAGACAGAGGTAGGGAAAATGGGAGAAAGGAACAGATAAAGTGACATTGGTGAGACACACATAAAGAACTGCTGATGAAGATGACCAATAAAACATTAAAACAGAAAGTCAGATTGTGACTGTGTCTGTAGTAACTAAGGGGGGGGGGGCAAACACTATGATTTGTAAAAAAGGTCACGTAATTCTGCAGTCTCACAGCTTGCATTTTTTTCCAATATATTAAAGCTTTTTATTAAAACCCTTGATATTTTAAAATAGAGCTCCCTCACACTTTCGTTCCATCCAGTTATCACAGGGAAAGTTCTCAGATGTGGGTAAATATTGCAATATTTAGGGCAAAAATGTCCCCCTAGGTGCATGTGGTACCCAGTAGCTTTAGGAAGTGCTGTGAATCTGCCTGTAAGAAAATTATTTGGCCTCAGAGATTTCAAGAAACCATAAATACATCTAAGTTTTCACATGTAACTGTCATGTATAAAAATCAGAGCTACTTCTGTTAAGGTGGATAAAAGGTGAATTTTATCATTTAGGAATAATCATACAATGCTGCAATCAAAACATTCTAAGCAGTCAAGCCGTAACTCATTGTTTCCAGACTGGGATCCACTAAGGTCAGCTTTTGTTGCAAAGCTAGCTTTGATGCTTAGTGTTGCATATGAAAGGAAACAGGCTGTGGGGAGATTTAAATGTTGAAACCAAAGAGACTGGGCAGTTAGCCTTTGCTTTGTGTCACATTTGTGTCTGCTTCACACAAAAGTTTCACTTACTTTTCTGGCACTTTCTTCTTCAAAAGAAAGTATAAGGCAGCTGCTGTAACTTTAATCAGCAAGAAACCGCTGGCCAACCCAATCCAAATACCTGCAAAATCAGAACAATCCAAGACAGAAGTAAGTGAAAGGAAACACTCAAAAAATTAATTGAAACATATTTCTTTCTTTTTACAGACCCACCATTTTGAAGGAGACTTGAAGTTGGAGGCTGAAGAGGCTTAGTGCTTATGTGGCAACGGTTTCCTTTCCATTCTTTTCCACATCTGTGAATAAAACAACAATTTTTTGAACAGGGAAAAGGAAGGATCATAAACAGTGACAAGCACACAAGAAATGCAAAACCTTTTGAGCACTTTTGACAGTGAGTAAAGCTCACCCAGGAATCACAGAGAGCAGCATCAAAGTTAATAGAATGAACAGTGAGAAATACACAAAACAAACCTAAGAGAGAGAAACATAAACAAAGTTCAAAGATTAGAATTGGCTGCCTTGTCCATGTTGTCATTGTATTGTTCTCCCACAGCAAAAGAAGTTTGACTAATTTCTCTGTTATCCCCCATATGAGAGTTAAATACATTTCTGAGTTGAGGATCCGGGACCTTAACGAAGAGAAAGATAGATGATTAGACATGAGAAAGATGGTTTTCTCCCCCCAACTAAACTGTCTCTCTTTTGTTTTTCTATTTTCTTGTAAAAATGATACCCCTTCAACAAATGCCTCTTCATAAACAAAGCACCACGTTTGCGCTAACAACTGCAGCCGTGTCAAATTATTCTAAATTTGCTGCTCGATTCAAATCCAGTCTTGAAGTAACCAAAATACAATCTGTCACATGCTTTGATGTTTTGCTTTACACTTTGCTTAACAGTTAATCACAGTCACCAAATAAGTGTGTATCGTTTCTCACTTTAATTTTTTTTAATGCTTTTATTGTGGCCTCCTCCATCAGAATGAAGAGACCTTGGAGCCCCAGGTGAGGGTTGGCTGCCTCTGCTGAGACAGGTGTGGTTTGGAGTACCCCATGCAGCCCTTTTGGGTATCCTTGGGAGTCTCGAAATGGCTCTAGGCACCTACATTTACAAACCCTAAATGATGACGTACTGACATCTAAATTTAAGACACCCCTCTTGATGAGCTGAGCCCCACCCTGAGGGTCACACTGGAATGACTTCTACCAATTTTTCAATTGCCTGCATGGCTGGTGGTTTATGAGCGTCATAAATTTTTGACTTCTTTTTTTTTTTTACAAAGATCCTCAAAAATAAGTGATAGTAGTAATTCAGTTTCAGGCCTACTAATGTCGAATGAGTAAGTTTCACTTCTCATGATTTCTCTCTTTATAGCTTCACGAAATGTTAATGTGGGGGGACTGTATATTGAGTTGCTTTCTCACTGTAACACCAACCTTTTCTTAGATGCACCAATTTTTATAACATAATTTCTATTTTGTAATTGTGGCTACCTCTCCTGCCCTTAAATATATAATATGAAACCTCACGTGTAAACAAATAAATCTTTATATTAAGGCTAATTTATTTGAATGCATGAGAGAGAACTTTGTGATCTTTGTCATGGTTTAACACATGGTAGTGCCTATGTGCCTTATCCTAGCAGATACACACTGAGTAAACTGAGGCACTCTGGAGGGAGAGGAGCATTTAATTTTCCCAGAAAATGACTGAGCGTGGATGTAGGGAGAGGAAGAGTAGGATGATAGGAGCAGCAAACTTATGTCTGCAGCCTCAGTGAGATTTAGGGGAGTGCTGAAAAGATCAGGACATATCAGAAAGCAGATCTATATCCCAGTTGCAGACATTACGGGAGGAAGGTGACTTCACAAAAGGGACTGATGTGGGGTTTGTTGCAACTCAGCGGACTGTTGAAAAATAGTGGGCAGAGAACATGCTGGGAGGAAAGTACCAGCCCTTCTCGAACATAGTGGGCAAAGAGATATTTTTTTAAACCCATTTTACCCCACAGACCTGAGTTTTCTCTGGTTAAAGGGTTACCTTGGCCAAGGTAAGGAATCCTAGCTTTAGAGACTGGAGCCAGCAGCATATTCTGACATGCTCATTTTAAAGAAAAGGTGGCACAAATTCAGCTGACAGCTCTGGCTGAGCTAGAGACCCATTGTATTCAGTGACTGAAAATACCTGGTCCCTTCAGTCCTCCTTCATCTTCAGCATACTACAAAAAATCACGTCATTCATAAATTGTTGCTTTATGCAGACTGATGATTTTATATAAATGTCAAATTGCACTTGGGCTCATACCAAGCCCTGGGGGTCCCTGTAGAAACATTGCAATCTGATGGTAATCATCCATCAAAATAATTTTCTGATTGCTTTCGATTGTGTAATTTCCTTTCTCCCTATTTGCCAGGTTTTCTGTTGAGCTAGATATGCTTTTAACCAAAATTGCTCTCTTTCTTGTCACTGCAGAACTTGTTTGACTGTAAAAGAAAGAATGAGAAAACAGATTTGCAGTTGTGCACAAGCATTTCTCAGATCTGGCAAGAGAGGTGCCATCTGCTGCTCTGGAGCCACCTGGGCATGGCTCATCTTAGAGCTGCAAAGAAGTAGTTCTCAAAAAGCAAGTGTGTGTATTGGTAAGAGTATGGGAAAGACCTACTACCCAGAAGTAACTAAATATATCTTCATACGCTATATTTCCACTTATTAATGAATTATTTCCACATATTCATGCTGCGTTTGAACTATGGGTAAAAAAGTTAAGCACTTTTTGGTCATATACTTATATACAGGTTTTATAATTAACTACCTTAGGTTGGCCATTTATTCCCCTCCAAATCTCTGAATCTCAAAAATATTGTTGTGTTACACGACACACAGCACTTAGGAATGTGATACCAGATTATCAATGGGTAATTCTGGCCAGTGAAATGATTTTCTACTGTGTTCATCTAGGTTACAAAAAAAAAAAAAAAAAAAATTAGGTAAAAAATGGATTAAAGTGGAGCAAAGATAGTATCTCTGAAACTTGGTAAGCAATTAGGACAAATTAAAAAAAATAGGTGGTGAAAACATTCTAAAGCATGAAGCATGGAGACTATTTATAGTGAGAGGGAGGAGTCAAGGCAGAAAAGATGAAGATAGTAAAGACAACATAGCTAATTCTCAAAGACTAGGGTGGAAAAGGAGTGCTAAACACTAGAAAACTCAAAGAGTGAGTGTAGCAGCTGGTTAACATCTCCCACTTGTATCTTCACACATTAATTTATTTATTCACTTTTATCTTTGGCAGGGGAACTTAGCAAACATCCCCGTCACTGAATTAAAATGTAAGCCTATTAGAAAAACCTGGATTATAATTTGGAGATTCATTCAACTATTCCTAATGTTTGGCTGGTCATTACTTGCAAAATGCTGACTTCCCCAGTAAAAAAAAAAACAAACCAAAACCAAGACAAAATAAGAGTCGCAGCTAGCTGAGAAACCTGCAACTTTCAGTGAGGCTTAAAAAACAACAACTACAACAACAACAAACCCCAAACAAACAAAAAAACAAACCACAAACCAAAAAACACCATGAAAAAATTTTTCATTAACATCTTTGGCTTTCAGCTGGTACAAGCGCTGCTCTGACTTTTATTGAAGCCAAGCATTTCTGTGCCAGAACAGAGAGAAACTTGTCTTAAATATCTCAAACAATCTTCTTTTATAGATGTCTTACAATTTTATGATCCTTTTATATCTACCCTCTGTGGAAACTATAACTGACAACAGTGATAACTGTGGTGGAGAAATCACTAACTTGAGAGTACAGAACGAGATTTTTAATGGCACCAGTATCTGCCAATAACTCAGGTTAGAGAAGGTAACAGTTATATACCACGAATTTGCCTGCTCATGGTTTGGATGAGTATGCTCTTTGCTGGATTCTGTAATTTAAAATAAAATATAAATAATTCTATACAAGCTACTCCAGTTATTTCATTCCATTGGAAAGCTGAGGGTTATTTAAAAAAAAAAATATTTTGGGCATAGTCTTCTATAGGATATTTGGAGGTTTTGATGGTAAATCCAGAAGGCTGAGAATATTTTCGAGTTCTGGAAATGCTATACAACTATTATTCATTTTTTATTTAACAAAATCCAGAAACCATTGTAGGCCATAACCAGCCAATCAAAGTACTTTGAAAGCTAAAGAAAAATTATACAATGAAACACAAAACATACTGTCCTTAAGGAATGAGATACATGTACCCACTTCTCCGAGTCTGACCCTTTGCAACCTGCACAGTCCTTTGCAACTACCTGAGGTAGGTACTGAAATTATGTTCTTCCCATCTAGTGACATTTCTAGTGACTTTACACTCTCTCCAATGCATGTAAGACTAGGTTGTTGATAAAAAAATGAAAGTGTCCCTCTTCTCATCAAGAAATAAACTGACAATATTAGAAAAAAAGGTGGAAAAGACAAGTTCCAAACCAAGCATGGTATTAGTTCATAGTGTTTGTAAGGACACGAAAGAGGTTTCTTTTGCTCTTTGTACCGAGGGCACAAAAAATATCTTCCTGTGCTTTTGCAATCACAGTACAACAGTCTCAACCCACAGACTTGGTCCTTTGCCTGTTATTGCAAAATTGTATCAATGAATAACAGGAATAATACCAGGGAGCTTTACAGGAAATGAAGTCAAACTTCACCTTTCCACTGTGCAGTCCTTGATATATGCAATCCTGGAGTGAACTTTAATTACTGTAACAGCTCGAGGTAGGACAGAGCAGCCTGTGGTACACACTCAAGGTTGGCTTACTTGAAGTCCAGTTAACGAAGGAGAACACTGTTAACCACCTACCCACTGCGGTGCATGGACTGTACGAACAGTGCTTTACTTTCATTTGGGAGGCAGATAAGTTGCTTCTTCAAAGTCCCTATGAGCTTCCTTTCTCATGAGAGCATCTGGGGATATGCAAATGCTGATGTTGTGGAAGGACCTTACATAGGGCAGTCAACCATGTGTTCCGGCAATCTGTTAAATCTTCATTGGTAGGGTAATGGGAATTTTTAAAGAACTTCCTTAATAATCCTTTTTTACCATTTTATTTTTAAGACAGACAATTGTGAAAAGGATCTGGATTTATCTCTTGAGCCATGAAGCTGGAATTCCACATTATTTATGTACAATTACTTTCCTTGGACTAATTACATCTTGACTAATTAGCAGCTCCACATTTTGCATGAGTCTTAAGCTTATCTGAAATACAGAGATAGCCATTGCAATCTGTTCGGACAGGAAGCTCTTCATAGTTGAAACAGGAGGAGCAAGAAAGACAGACAGATGAAATAACACTTAAATACTTCCATCCCAGTGCACATCCCAATCTATCCTGCCTGACAAAATGTCTTCTGCTATTAGCAAGTTCTTACAGGAGAGTCACCCCGGAAGGAAGAATGTTAACCCTCCAAATTTTCTTCTAGGATTTCCAACTCGTTTCCTAATATAGATAATGGTAATGCAAAGGAATGAACGTAGCATTGCCTGTGTTGTTGCATCCAGTGCCTGCAGTTATGGCTCATCTCACTCAGAATGAAAAATAAAAGCCAGACAAGGTGTCTGTTGTTTTTGATGTTCATTCAGGACAGTTTTAATTTACAAGGACATGTCTGGCTCATACACTGGTTCATTTCAGAATATCAAACTCTGTGCTGTATTAAAGGTAGCATATTCAAAATTCAAAATAAATTGTAGAATCACAGAAATGTTTACATTGGAAAAGACTTCTAATATCATCAAGTTCAACCATTAACGTAGCACAGACAAGTCCAACACTAAGCCATGTCCCTAAGCTCCCCATGTACATTTTTTAAATACTCCAGGGATACTGACTTAACCACTTCCCTGGGCAGGCTGTTCCAGTGTTGACAACCCTCTTGATGAAGAAATTTTTCCTAATATCCAACCTAAACCTCCCCTGTGCAACTTGAGGCCATTTCCTCTCGTTCTGTTCCTTGTTACTTTGGAGAAGTGCACTGGTGCCACGTACCTCAGTGACTGCAGATACAGATGTGTGCTTGATTGCACATTTTCCTCCTGGCATCTGATTCTTTACTTGTGTAATTATTTTCTCTGGTCTGAGGTAGATAAACTCCATCACTCTAATGCATCAGTACTACATATGGCTCTTGGGTAGGGGCAAATGACAAGAAAAGAGCTTTGCAGTAGCGAATCAAGTCCATGAACTCCAGAAACAAGCATGAGCACAGCTCCTCATTAACTTGTAAAGAAAAATTTCCAACAAGCTGTATTTTCAAGGAAGACTTTGATGCATGTGGAAAAATGAATACTGAAATCTGTGAGATTTGGGTTTTTTTCTTCCCTTTTTCTCTTTTTTTCCCCAACCAGCAATAATTACTAATGTTTCATAATGACTAAAGTTGTTCAGTATAAACCAGTGTTCTGCATTTTCATTTTTGAAAGTTGTTAGCTTTTGTCAATATACTGTGTTGGTTTCACTTTTCTCAAAAGCCTTCATGTTTTATGCTAAATATGATAAAGGGTTAAAAAAATTATTAAATCATATGTGATGTTAATCCAGCAGCATTCAGAGCATTAAATACTAAGTATCCATTCGGTGTCTGCTCTGCACTTCCTCAGATTTAATAAGTGCAATCTTATGTTAAAAAGATTTGCATTAAAAGGCAGATTGAACATGAAGAAATGTCCTTAAATGTTAATAATCATTTGTGATCATGGAAATGTCTACAGAATTTTTATTATTTATTTATTTATTTATTTAAATCTACACAAATGTCTAAGTAGAATTTCTTAACAAGTAATGGAGACAAACAGAAAAATTAGCTGCTAGACAAACAATAGTGAACAAAGCTGCTTTTGCTCACAGAAATTTCATAAGTAAATCAGAAAGAGGTACACTCAGCATGTGAGAAATGTAAAAACAGCACTAATTTCTATTCTTTTCTGCAGGTGTCCTTAACATAGCTCACTCAATTACTGAGGGAAAACAATTAACAAGTGGGAAGTACAGTACTAACCATTCCTGCTTGCAAGAGCTCTCTCTGTCGTCACCAGTACCTTTTGGCCAAAGTGCACCTTCTCTCTTCTGTGAGGCACATCTGCTTATGTGAAACATTTGTCATAGAGAAAACCTAAGCTGTTACGTCATGTGTACATTCAGAATGACCAGCAGTTAGTCAGCTACCTAGTGTGTGGTATTTATAATGTGTAAATTGAGGAGTAATTAAGTAATTAAGGAGTGTGTAAATTAAGGCAGTAATTTGTGGATGACAGCAGTTATATTTTCCTGTAAGTATGACTGTACAGTTTGTAGTATCCTTCAGAGACGGTACTTAATATGAATCTGCCACAATGCACCAAGCCAGTATCTTCTGTGTGAACCCAGGTTTGCCATTGCTATGTTTATAATAAATTTGCTGTGTTTATAATGCATTAAACAGGAGTCATTATACACTAGTGCTGACATTATTCAGGAGCTGTGCCTTACCTATTGAAGTGCAGACTACTTCAGCAGTGGTGACAGACGATACAGGGAAAAAAACCCACCCCACAACTTAGTTCTTTGCAGAGAACAGAGACTTTACATCCCTCTGCTGTTTTAATGTAGAAGTTTCTCTGCTCACTAGCCTTTGCAATCAGTGTTATGCAAAATAAGCTTCACTAGACACTTAGGAGTATGATGAAAACAGCAACTCTTCATTCCACAATGGAAAAAAGGTAACCTCTACTTCAGCAATGTTTGCACTCTAGCTACTAGTAACGATGTACCAAAAAATAAAAAAAATCATATTTTCTGATTGGTCTTTATTCCTGAATCAAAGTATACAAAATTCCAATAGTGAAAGTTGCATGAAAGGCCTAAGAAGATACCATACTTATGATGGATGTAACCGGTTGCTGCCTGTAGCTGGAATTAGGACCCACATTATTCCATTTGTGGTTAAGCTCACAGATGAGGGACAAGGAGAAATCTCTCTTGGAAAAGACAGGTGAAGTGGATGGTAACCTTGAATGTCAAGAAGATGTAGCATGTAGATAAGGGTGCATTAACCCACTGGGAGAGAGAGAGAGTTAGCTGTTCTCTGAAACGCTGTGCACTGTTCTGAGCATTCCTCTTTGGGAAGACAGAACAAGGCAGAGGAGGACTACTAAGGTGAACAGTAAAAAAGAAAATCTGTCACACAAGAGGATTCAAAAAAAGTTCAGCTTGTTTAGTCTACTGAAAGAAAAACTGAAAGTCACATGGCTTTTCTCTAGAAACGTTGAGTATACTTTGGAGGATACACAACAGAGGTATTGAGGGACTTTTTAGGTCAATGGAGGATACTACCACAAGCACAAATGGGTATAAACTGGCTATGAATAAATTTATGAGGAAGTTATTAGAAAATATCCAAACAGAAAAGCAAGGGTCTTATCCTTCCTGCATTTCTCATATCATGTTGCTTCAGAAAAGTCAGCTGGTATCCTCTGTTCTTGGTACCATGTACTCCAAAGATCCTCAGACGCTGGAAACTCCCAGTAGCACAGCAAGGTAGAGAGGAATATACAAGCCAAGAATTCCCCATAATTGGTCATAAAAGAAAGCTAACTAAACTTCTGAATAGAATTATGTGATGTAACTCTGTGCGATAAAAAGGGCCTGGATTTGAGGACCCAGATAGAGCATCTATTCTGAAAACTGCTAAAATTCATAACAGGCAAATACAGAAGAATCAACATGAGGCAGAGTAATATGAGGTATAAACAGATTCAAAATGAGAGTACTCGGAGAAAAGGTCTATGCATCCTCATAGATTATTCAATGAAAGTAACTGCTCACTTTGTATCATAAAAGCATACACTATGCATAAAGAGTAAGAAAGAAGACATTAGAGATTACAGTGATTAAAATCATATGACAGTGACTGAAAAGATAAGATTTAATTTATACAGAAGATGAGTGGGAGCAGATATGCTGAAGGTAAACAAAATGATATATTGTAAAAGGAAGAAAAATTGTGTGCTGCTGTCTATCCTCTAGAACGTTCAATCAAACTGAAAGGAAATACATCTTAAACTAATAATAAGGAAGCTATTTGTCACAGGGTGCTTAACTGACCTGGGGGAGTCCTTGCATAGCAAGTCTTAGAAGACAAGAACTTAATGGTATGCACTAGAGAGATCTCCTTAAAACAGAGAATGAAACTCTTTAGAGATTGCAGAGCTTAAAATGCTAACAGATGGCAATTTGGAAGAAAACTCATATATTGGCATCAGCATTTTCTATATGTAACTTCTGGTTTCTTTGCTCCTAGGGGGTGCTGAGAGCTACTCCCAGGTCCCCAGTGTGACACGCTGTGATTACTCATTGGTTTTATAGCCACAGTGAGAGGTTCTCATTACAGCCTGTGTTGAATAAGAAAAGGTAACTGTTAGAGGGAGGGACTCAGGCAGTGTATCTATCAAATTGATTTTTATATCGATACACAATGAAACTATGGTGACCAACTTTAAAGGTTTAGAGTGGGACTCAATTTTTCCAATGAAAAATTTTTCCACTTGAAAAAGGATGTATCTAGGGACAGTCTGTACAAGCTTAGAAAATGTGAAATAAAGAGACAGATCCTCATCTGGATCCTTTACCATTGGTTGTAACAGTGTCACAATGACTAGTTCAGATTAGATAGGTGCATTTAGCTGTAACAGCTGGGCAAGAGGAGCAACACCTTAATGCTTGCTGTTAAATGTTTAAACAGAAAACAAGCAGCATCTCATGGTAGTGTAGGAGCACGATGGTGAGCTTTGTATCACACACAGCTTGTGAACTGCATCCTGTTAGGTACAGGCGAAACATTTATTAAAGGGGGAAGGGTAAATACCATCTCTAGCCTCAGTCATTTTAAATAGAGATGGTTGGAAAATTTCAGAGCAAATATTTCTTCACTGAAATTAGTTGACAGATAAAAAAATCTCATATTTCACAGAGAATTTGAGTTTAAATTTTAAAGAATTTCTGTCAGTGTCTGAAACCTAGCTGATCTCCTGCCTGGTTTCTTTTCTGGCTCCTACCCTAAAAACCTCAGAACAAACCCGGATTTTGAAGTTACTATGCTGAGAATTACACTAATTTGAAAAACAAATCACTTTATGGTTCCATTAACATTCTCCCTGTTTCAGACCAGTGTGATAGTCTTGTACATGACAGATTTTTTTAAAGTGTATTTTATCCTATCACAAGGAAATGCAGACCGATATGGAAATTATTTGCTGTGTCATTTGCTTCTGTGCCTTTACTATCCTTTGAAATAAGCCCCAGCAGAATTCATTGAGGGTTGGTATGTGACAAGCATTGTATTTTATGGTACAGCTTCATTCAGCTACAGCAATGAAACAGTATGTGCTCACAGCAGATGGTCAGACCTGAAATTTACCATATCAAACAGTTGCACTCTTTTTTATACTATCTTTTTCCAGCTTCTTAAATAATAGTTTTCTGGTAACAGATTTTCCACTATCATAAAATAGTGATTAAAAGCCCCAGAGGGAAAAATCATGAAGCTCCTCCTGGCATTGAAGGAAGGATTTGGTACTAGATTAAACCGGGAAATGAGTATTCACTCAGCTAACCGTTAAACAAAATAAAAGTCTTAAGATATTTTCGGCGGCGGGGGCGGGGGGAGACTTTTTCAAAGGAATTTTATCTAGGACAAAACTAGTATTTTAACCCAACTTTATTTAAAGGTCAAACTACCAAAAACCATATTGTTTGATTCTAACTGATGCTGACATGGGACATTCACACAACAGAAAAAGAAACAGCTTGAAACTATGTAGTAGGTACATTGATCACTGACCATTAAAGATCAGAGCTTAAATTACAACTGAGTCCTGAGTTTCAGCCCACTGCTTTTGAGTCTGGAGCTGTGCTTTGAAAAAAGTGACTATAAGAATAAATAATCTTGCCCACATAAAAAACACTTGTCATTTTAAACTTAGATAAACCAGTGAAAATTAGTCATTTTGTGAACTAGTGTTGAAAGATACTGGGAGCACAGGGCTGGCACCCGGCTCCCTAAGGGAAGTTTGGTGCAGGTACTCCAAGTGATGCGCCTAGCACAGAGAGCATTTCACTAATGAGAAAAGGGACTTATTTCCATTTGCTCTTACTCTAAGCAACCTAGGAAATTAAAGTAATACAAATTACCATTTAGGTCATGAAGTGATCTAATGCAAGAAATCTGTATCAGTACAGTGGTATCTGAAATGTTGGAACAATGCAAAAAACTTTGCTGAAGAGATACGCCTTAGCTTAAATCATTGTACAGTAAAGAATCAGTCCTTTATGCCAGTTTGCCCACCTGCCTTCTTTTCCAGTTCTTTTTTCTTTCTTTTTTTTTTTTTTTTTTTTTTGGTCCCATCTTACATGCCTGCCTTTCTTTGCCCTTCTTGAGTTTCTCTTTCTTCTATTCTTTCCCTCCCTCTATTTTGCTATTTCTGGAACATGTGCTTGGAGCTGATGCTTGATTTGCTCTTGAAGCACACTCCAAGAAAGAGACAGAGAAACATAAATCTCTAAAAAACATTTTTTACATATTTGTGTCTCAGATATAGCCCCTAGCTGCAAATTTTAGAGGACTGAATAGAGATTAAAAAATGAACTGACAGAAAGCCTGACTATGTAGCTGTGTTAACAGCTGGTAGCAAATTCTTTTGTTTTCAGAAATGGCATGATTTCATATTAAGGTGAAATTAGAAAATAATGCAAAAAAGTATGAAAGAGACATCTAGTTTTAAGTCAGACCTGATAATTTAACAGAAAAAATCCTTTTGCTTAAATGACAGTTCTGTTGATAGAACATATGGGGTTACATATCAATAGAAAACCTAATGAAAGATCTGAATATACTTAGAGTGGCTGGATCTTTCCACAGAAATATTCCTTTTCTTGCTTTGCTTTTGCTAGACTGTGGGTTTGTTTTTTTGGGGGATGGAGAGTTGTTTTGTTTTTTAATGTTTGCTCTTATTGCCTTTAATCAGGCTGTAACAGTACTATAACTAGTTAAGTAAAAAGTAATAGGTATTTATTGCATAATCAATTCACTTATCTGCTTTTCACTGCTGTTTACCCTCTGAATAGTTTTCATATGGATGAATCTGCAATGTTCAGGTGTAAATAAATAGTTATTTAAAATTCTTAAGCAATGGACATGTTTTGACTGTATTAAAGCACACATTTGGCACAAATAAAATGTGATAAAATAATTTTCTTTCCTTCCCTGCTGTCTCTGTCCAGCATTGGTCTAAGTCTTTTTATCAGCTTAAATGGTCTGCCTTAACCAGAGCCTGCCAACACAGGGCATTACTCCTGGCAGGTGGATTGTAGTGTCAGAGGGTCATAAATTTATCTGCTTACATGGGAAATGACACTGTACAATAACATCTAATGCTACTGTTTCTCACCATTGTACAAACTAGGTGCATAAGTACAGGCTAAGACTTCATCAACACAAATATATACTTTAAAACTTTTCACTTGTATTTTAAATGTATGTCTATAAGAAATAAACAAAAAAACCCGTACAAAACTTCTCTTTTGCTTACCCTCCATGTAATACAGAGACAGTGGTTTACGCTCTATGTGAATTACTCACCCTCAGAAAATTTTTAAGTTCTGCAATAAGGTCTACACGTGCTGGAATGTTGTCTCTGCATAAATTGCACAGTCTTCTTCTGATATTAGAGATAAATTTCACAGAAGGTTGGGGAATTTACTCTCTAGTTTCTTGCTAACAAGTTAAATTTATGAAATCATCAGAGAAATGACCTTTAAACAATTTATGAGAACCTAAGACACTTTAGATGCAATAAAAAAAAATTTCATCACAACCTTTCTCCCTGTTCCACTTTCTGTTAGTGTTGTTATGGTTACAGAGTCAAGACTTGAGAATTTAGGAGAGGCTAGAATTAAGGATTCTCATACAATTTCCATTCAAACCCTCATGCATGCATGTTCAGGCACAGTATTTAATTAGAAGATCACAAAATCCCCCTGCACCTCCCTCCCAAATCAAAAACTTTAATTCTGGTATTCAGTGCTTTACTTGGCAACAAGATTATTATCATGGCATGCAGCAGAGGCAATTCACTATACCTAATAACAAAACGTCCATCCCCCCACCCCCGCCTTGTCCTTGTGAATAGCTAACTCATCTCTTTCATCATCAGCATTCAAAACTTCAACCTTCAGCACTTACTCTATTAGTTGACATGAAAAGAAATTTGAACTCCAAGTACATTCTCAAAACTTTCATTGAGGAGAATAGATCACTCTAAATCTGCCTTGTTTTCCTAAATTCAACAAAAAAGCTTATTTCAACTTTTACACTTGACACTTAGATAAAACAAAACCTTTCCCATGGTTTTTAGTGCACCATATATTGTTAATAATATGTGGTGAGCTATGGCTAATGATAGAATAATTTCTAAGAGCATTCCAGCATCTATTTAATAGTCTTTTTTTGGTTGCAGCCAAGGAATATGCAGTACAGATCAAGAATGGGGAACTATTCCCCCGATGTTAACACTGCTGTGCAATGAATCCCTGTACTTATACAGTTCAGAGCAGCCTTTGTGTTCCTTTAATACGTACCACCGGGCAAACAAAAAAAACCTAGTTAACCTGCATTGCTGGTAAACAGCCCTAACAGACAGAGGTAGCTTCCAGAAATCTGTGAGGTCAAAGAACCCTTGCTATATTCTGTTTTTCTACTGATTATTTTATGTCAACATTTAGGATAAGAAGACAGAGAGCCATCACAAACATTCCATACTAATAAGGAACACATTTACATTTTGTAAAGGCACAGGACCAAGACTTTTACATAGGCTGAAGTCAGCTTTTATATAGCTGAAAAACTGATTACATGAAGCCACTTCTCTGAACACAAGGACGTTGCAATTTTTTCACCTATTTGGGATAAAAAGTGTATATTTTTCTGTACGTTTACTAACAGATGATTTTTTTGCTACTCTTGACACAGTCTGTTACAAAGCTGGTACAATCCCCTGCCTTTATTCTTCCACATCAAAAAACTGAAAATCAAGACAAGCTATCTTAATTTCACAAATCTTTTCAAAGAATTAGAGTAAGAAATGCATAACATTACTGTGCATCAATTACTTTTTTACTTTTATAATAAATTCATAATGTATTATATATATCAAAGCATGACCTATTCTGAAATGTGTTCTCAAATATGACCTGAGTTAGCCAACTCTGTATTGTGTGAAAGGAGACTGAACTTATTTGCATGACAGTTTTCTATCTTTTGAATGTGATTAAACATTGATAAGGTGTTTTCTAATTGCTTTTTATAGTTTTTCTTACTAGAAAGATTTTCTTGAAGCAGTCCCTTTGAATCTGTTAGAGTAAACCCAAGAATAACCCAGTTTCATCCTCCTTTTCATGATGTGCTTGATGACCTGCTGCTTTAAAGAGTTGCAGTTTCGTAATCTAAAAATTTCCTGAGCATTTTTTCTGTTCTTTCTCTTGTCTTGGGAAGTATTTTTTTTTTTTTTTTTTTAGAGCCCAGTAGTCTATGGTACCTTTTTTTCTTTCTCAAAAAACTTGTACAGTATAACTTTTTTGCTTATGTTGTGATACTAACCAAAACTCACCATCAGGACTGATCTTACATCTGGACCTGGACTAGTAAATCAAAGAATATGTGGTGTGGACACCAAATATATGCACAGAGGTATGAAAATAGTGAGAGGGTAATGCAAGGCTGGCTTGTTGGTCACTCTTGCCATTTTGTCATAGGACACGTGACGTTTGTTTTTCATATTGAAAATAAGAGAATCTCAGCCTGTTTCTTTCCAAATGTAAACATGGAGGTAGATTGCATGTTTGTTTTCAGCTTTAGGTTAAGTTCCTTTAATCAATGTGATTAGCTTTGATTGAACCTGCTGACAGAAGAAGCATGTATCTCTTTTCCTAGGAGACTACTGAGCAGCCAGAGAAGAGCTGGGGAGGAGATAAGATCAGGCTCGGCAGGACAGGAAGACACAACATTGAGCTGCCAGTCTGCAGCTCACCTAAAAAAACCAGAGAAACAGCTGAAAGGAGAGAGAGAGACAGGCCCTCAGAACCAAGGGGATGCTTCCAAGGACCAGAGGAGAAGGAGCACAGCTTGTGGCCACTCCGAAAGCATCTGAGTTAACCGCAACAAGCTGGGAAGCAAGGACAGATCTGTGAGGACAGGTAGACAAGGAGACAGCTGTGAGTAATTGCTTTTATATTACACTCCATTGTCCCTAGTCACGCTGAGTTTTCTCAATTTAAATAGTATTCGAATTCAGAATTCAGTAAAAGCTGGCTTTTAGTTTAAAAGCCTTTGTGTGTGCGGTCTGGGCACATCTGCTTTTAAGATAGAACGTGTTGTAGGTGTTTTCCCACACACAAGTACAAGAGACATGCAGCTGCTGGGAAGTGGCAGGGGCCTAAGCCTGTCTCTTCTCAGCTGAGAAGAGGGCGGGCCAGAGGAAGACATCCTGCATGATGGGCTTTGTCTGTGAGACAATGGTTGGGACTTACTTTTGTAAATATTTTTTAAAAATGTATAGACATTTTTCAATTACAAATTGTAGTACAGGTGACAAAAACTTGCATTTTATTTATTCCCTCAATTATCTCTTTATTGAAGATTTTAATATATTGAAATATTAGATAGTATATAGTGCTGATTATTAGCAATTTTAATAAAAAGATGTTTTGCTAACAGTGAATTTAATAATGCCTAGTTTCCTATGTGTTCACATCCATTCATGCTCTCAATAACAGCCCTTTTCTCATGCTTTCATGATTTCTTCCTTCTTTCACCTATTTCTCTCATATCTCTTCAGTACTCTCAGCTCTCTCACGTGAACACATAGTACATAGAACAAGAGTTACCATGGTGCCACAAGACAAGCGTGTGCTGATTTTTTGGTTAATACATACAGGGCAAAGAGGATAGATAACTATTGAGCTTACCCTGGCATTTTGCTTTATTTTGGAGAGAGTAGAGGACCACAAATTAGGTTTTCATGTCTTTCTATAGTAAACATTTTTCCCCAAAAGTTCTAAGGATATCACATCTTGAACAGCTTTATCTCCCTTGTCAAGGTTGGTCAAAATTGACTGACTGGCTAAATATGGATTTGGTGGAAAGAATCATGGGTTGACAAATAGAATAGCAGGATAGTCATGCTAACTTTGTTTCCCTAGTGTATCAGGTTAAAAAGAAGTTTAAAAATATAGAATTTCTCAGTTGTGTTTGTAACTGGGTCCGATGTCCATTAAGACTCGTATGTCACAGTAATGATCACAGACATACCTTTTCTCCCAAGTCATTGTGTCTGAGCAGACTGAGGGAAGGCATACCAGTTATTTACCATAAATCACAGAGAGCAGCCCTGCACCAGAGCTCTATCTTGATGAACAGCACAAGAGGAAATCATGATGAACAGACATACTTAACTTTCGGTGATTTCCTTCCTCCCTTCCTCCCTCCTTCCCTCACACTCTCTCTCCCTTCCCTGCAAATAAGTTGTGAAAAATCTGTGGTCAGGCTCACCCCAGAAAAAGTGGAAAGAAAAACAATGCCTATTTTATTCTCTTAGCTCTTACACAGTAAGGAACAATACTAACCAGGCTGGGAGAAAACAATATTTTACCAGTATTTACACTTCTGTCATGTTATTGTCTTTAATGTGCTACCTTCAGGCAATCTACCTCCACCTTGACATTGCTCCACTTCACTTATTAACCAAACATATCCCTCTCTTAGTTAGATCTCCACCAGTTTAGAAACACATCTACATATCTCCACAAGAGAGATTTCACTCCTACACTGCTTGATCCTTACATCCCCTTCCAGATTATTCATCTTATCTGAGCATAACCGAGAAAGATGAGTACAGAGGACTCAGCTCTCTGCTCAGGCTGACCTGATGAATGAGTAATTAACAGACTTGTAGGACAGTGAATGACTTCCATTTGAGAGTAAATGTTATTTGGAATGGATCAGAGAACAAATTTTGGCTCAAGCCTCAAGCATACATATGGCTGAGGCCTCTGCCACTCTGCCTCCCTGCAGCTTTTTAATGAACTCTAAAATTACTTAACAGAATAGTAAGCCAAAGACTGAACTCTAATGTTAAATACATCAAAATAAAAACATCTAATTATCTGTTTGTCACCTGCTTATAAGAAGTAAAATTTTAAATGGCAGTACTTAAGGAACAACATTTTGGGATGCTGTACATCTCAAAGTTTAATTCATAAATATAATTATAATACTTTATGAACAAATAGATTTTCTCCTTTAAGCTGTTAAAGTTATGGTAGACTTCTATTACAAGGAATTCAATTCAGGATCTTTTGCTCAAATATCCAGGAGAGAAAGGAATGTTTCTAATCCTCTTTTACATTCAAAGACTTACTTTGAAGGTCAGCAGTTAGATGGGGTTATAATCACCAACACTGGAGCAGTTAGGATTTCTGAAGATGGAAGAGTAATAGTGCTGTCAACCCATAACAGGTTGCAGATTATAATCTTTTCTGAGCCTCTTTGCTTGATTTGGTTAGGAATCCCAATGAAAAGCTATCTTTCTTGATATTTTATATTTTGGACAGATGGTAAATACCACACAACTAGTTTGCAGGATATTTCTACAGAGGATCTTACTAGGAAAAAGAAGTGAGGAAACAAAGCAAACTTATCAACCAAAAAACGAAATAGTCTGTTGTTCTGAACACAAACAAAAAATAATACCCATGTCACTGGTTTCACATAATAGACACTTGGCTGGTATTACTTTAGAAAAAAGGCATTTCATGCAGATCTGAAGAAAACTCAGTATCAAGAAATCAAGTCTACAGTAAAATAAAACGATAACAAAGAATAAAACCATTTTTATGTATTATGAGTCTAGAATTTTAAATCTGGAATATTCTTTCATAAGGATTATAAAAATCACTCTTTGAATATTAAAAAATGACAACTGCCAAGAAAACACAGAACCTATACTTGAAGCACTGGGATTTGACACAAACTTCAAATCAGAGGATGAAAAAAATCAAGGGCAAATCCTGTCTTTAAGTAATTTATAAGTTTAATACCATGATGAAATTATTGTGTTGTTCAGCAGACCAGCACCTTATTTTTGGTGACTGAAAAGTTTAACTCTGTGAGGCACTGTATAGGAAAAAATACAAAATTAAAAGGAAAAATGAAATCCAGGGTTTCATTAAAAACAGTATTAGAAGAAAGTTCTATTTCAGACTAATTTCTTTTTGTAAGACAAATCAAATTTCTGCCCAGTTTACAGAGCGAACATTGATATAAGCTTGGATGGCCTTTTCACTTTATGCATCGAGATGGAAATAAGCAAATGTACCACAACAGAAGAATTAGTTCACTTATTACTGTGGTGTTACTTATTATTATGAACTTCTTTTAGTGTTCAAGAATGAAGCTAGAAATACAAAACCTACGGGGCCAAACTATTGACAAGGGTGGAAACAGGATTTGTTGCAGGCATGTACAGATTGTAGAATTTCTATGAACATCAGTGCAAATTGGAGGATCTGCTCATTTTGTAAACTGAGTAGTGAATTTTGTTTTTATTTCACCATTTAAATGTTTGCAGTATCTCAGACTAGCACGTGTTTATGAAAGACAGGTCTTGCTTGACTAAACAGACCTTGTTCCATGAGAAGGTGACATGCTTAGTGGATGAGGGAAGGGCTGTGGACATTGTCTACCTAGACCTTAGTAAATCTTTTGACGCTCTTTCCCACGGCATTTTCCTGGAGAAATTGGCTGCTCATAGCTTGGATGAGTGTACTCTCTGCTGGATCAAAAACTGGCTGGATGGCCAGGCCCAAAGAATGGTGGTGAATGGAATTCAATCCATTTGGTGCTCAGTCACAAGTGGAGTTCCCCAGGGCTCAGTATTGGGGCCTGTTCTCTTTAATATCTTTATCAATGATCTGGATGAGGGGATTGAGTGCAGCCTCAAGAAGTTTGCAAATGACACCAAGTTAGGCAGGAGTTGAAGGTAGGAGGTTCTACAAAAGGATCTGGACAGGTTGGATCAATGGGCCAAGGCTAATGATATGATGTTCAAAAAGGCCAAGTGCAGGGTCCTGCACATGGGTCACAACACCACCACAGGCTTGGGAAGAGTGGCTGGAAAGCTGCACAGCAGAACAGGACCTGGGGGTGGGCGTTAACAGCCGACTGAATATGAGTCAGCAGTGTGCCCAGGTGGCCAAGAAGGCCAACAGCATCCTGGCTTGTATCAGCAATAGTGTGCCTAGCAGGACTACAGAAGTGATTGTCCTCCTGTACTCATCAATGGTGAGGCTGCACCTTGAATACTGTGTTCAGTTTTGGGACCGTCACGCCAAGAAGGACCTTGAGATCTTGGAGAGTGCCCAGAGAAGAGCAACAAAGCTGGTGAAGAGTCTAGAGCACAAGTCCTGTGAGGAGCGGCTGAGGAAACTGGAGTTGTTGAGGCTGGAGAAAAGAAGGCTCAGGGAAGACCTTATCTCTCATTAAAACTACCTGACAGGAGGTTGTAGTGAGGTGGGTGTTGGTCTGTTCTCCCAAGTAACAAGTGATAGGATGAGAGGAAATGGCCTCAAGTTGCACCAGGGGAGGATTAGATTGGATATTATACATAGAGGGTTTGGAACAGGCTTCCCGGGGAAGTGGTGGAGTCACCATCCCTGGAGATATGTAAAAAATGTATAAATGTGGTGCTTAGGGACGTGGCTTGGTGGTGACCTGGCAGTGCTAGGTGCATGGCTGATCTTCCAACCAAAAAAATTATGTGATTCTGTGAGTATCCTCAGTCTTTTCTTGAAAGGTGAAGGGTTAACATGAGATCAACACTTGGTGTTCATGCATTTGGTGTTCTTTTGAATAACCCTTTATTGAATTTATTTACCTTTGAGATTAAATATTTTTTCCTGAACATTTAATGCTGATTTGGTGCTTGTCCTTAAGCAGTTCCGTTCCAGCTCTTCTATTATTTCTTACTCAAGAAAGAAACTTTGAGAACTTACTTTCCATGAGGATTCAATAAAAACAGCCTTCCTGTTGCTCTGGTCACCCACACAGCAAAAAGGAAGTTAAACTGTTTGCTAACGTATCTCTTATGGTTTGGGTCTGAGCCTTTGCTCTTGAGCCTGCTGCCAGAAGTTTGACTTGCACAGACAATACTTTGTGGGTGGTGACTTCACTGGGAATCAAGAGCCAAGAATTGGAGAAATGTCTTGTATGCCATATCTGTGGTGATTAGGAAAGCATTACTTGATCCTCACTTTTAAAGTTACAGCAGATGTGCTTATTTTGTGGTAACCATGCAGTGAAAGCAAGCCGTTCTCTGGCCCCTAAACCCCAGCTTAGTTAATCATAAGGAAGGTTAGCAAATGCAGTGTTTTTCTCATGACATTTCATAAACACAGTTCCAAAACGAATGTGGATGGAAAGGCCAATAATCCTGCCTTCCCTTGTGATCTGCATAGAATTGTGGTTTGCATGAACTGGCTGAAAGCTCAGGGTAATTGTTTGGAAAGATTGGCACTGTTTAGAGACCTAACATATCTGTATCAATTCCTACCTAACCCTTGCATTCTTTGGAAAATACAGATGAATCGTGATATATTCGTTGCTAACAGATTTGTAAGGTCTATCCTAGACCCAGATGTGGAATTTCTATTAATATCATTGCTATTTCCCTACAAGTAATTCAGTTCACATTCAGCTCTAAGAAAGCAGAAATGGACACATAAACCAACATTTACATAGAAGAAGTGAATAAAGTTAAAGATGTAGAGATATTGATTGCTGTTTAGCCTAAGGATAAGGAACACAAAGGTAAAAGTCTCAGTGAAAGTTGAACGGTGACTGCAGGTAGAACAAGCCATTGCAGGTTTGCTTTAGCACATAACTGAAAATAATCTTTACTGAATATTAAGTAGAGTCTGGTACTTCATTACTAAAGTCCAGCAGTATTCATCAAACTAACGGTTACATTCAGCTACCATTGCCTTACTCTGACACTAGCCTTTCAGAAGCCTCAGTAACTTTAAAAAATAAATAGCAGAAATGTGCTATTTAATTTGGTTTTCAACTTTTTAAAATAAGCACATAAAACAATCCAAGTGCTCTGCAAGATCTCTTATGCTTCCACATTTTTACAACAGTATGGTTTTCTTTCAGAAAGTGTTTTACTGGCTTCTCAGGGTACTCGGAAGTCTCTAAGAGCATGTAGAACCTTAACATTTGTTTATGTATTTAAAATTTACTATTGCAGTTCCTGTGTTTGTTATTACATCTGAGTCCGATTTCATCAAGGCAAACAAAACTCCAAAGAGTCCGTCTGGTGAAGAGCTTTAAACAAACACACCAAAAGACCTGGAGGAGAGGGACCAAGTAAGTAGGATATGGGCTTTTAAATTGCTTGTGAGCTTTGGAAGACCTTATGTTGTGGGAGCTGCACCTACTGAGCTCAGAAATCCACAATTCCAGACTTGTACTTAATTCTCAGGGCTAGTTTTATACCCTCATGGAAGTAGAATGAATGGATGTGCACAGTAAATTCTCGGTTGCTCAAGCACTTTTATCTGTGGCCTTATAATCTTTACTGCAAAAAATTGTTTTTTAAAGGTCCAGCCATCTTTCCTGCCAGGCTTCATAAACCTATGCCTGAAACTGCTGTTTGAACTGCCCAAAAAATAACAACAGGAAAAAAAAAAAAATTCCATGCGGGTTCTTTGTTTCACAAGAGTGAAATTGGTAATGAGGAATGCACAGGCTGGCACTGGTACTTAGTTTCAACAATCTTTTAAGTCACTGAAAATAAATGTGTTTTACAATTTTTCTGTGATTCCTGTTTCACTGATGCTGCACCAGAATATGAGCCACAGATAAAAAAGTCTTCTGACAACTTCTGCATTTTGGTAGCATTAGAAGGAAGATTGTTTTGGGATACTGGATGGAAATACTTTGTAATGAGGACACACCATTCACAAGAAAGAAAACTATTTTTGAGATGTTGAAAAAGTACTCCATCTCCTGAGATCCTCTTCCCTTCATCACGTAACATATACATATCCCTGATGTGTTTGTACAGTGATAACCCAGGCTTGCACTGAGATCTTGACTGGATACTTCCCTAAAATTTACAACCAAAAAATCCCAGAAAGGTACAATCTAAGAATGAAGTCAAGTGTTCTTCCTTTCTAAATATTCCAGAGGTTTTGGCTAGGTCAGATGGGATATTTTCCCTCAAAAATAGCTTTGTAGACACTTTTCTGACTAAACAGCTTTTTAAAGAATATTTTGTTGAAATTTCTGCTTTTCACCAGAAAACTTTAAAGTGTTTTTTATTCTAATATTAATAATAATAAAAATCCTTATATTGAGAATTTGAGCAAGAATAACACTTATTTTCATTAGCATGTCCTTTACCAGGGGTGGGGGTTTGGGGGAGGGAAGGCGGGGGATGTGTGTGAAAACATAGAAAAGGCATCATACTTATAACTAATTTTTATTTCCATTGTGTAGCATTTAACAAAGTTTAAGCAGATGAGAATTTACAGAATTAGGGTAACATGCACCTCTCTATTTAAGAAATAATGTTATATTCCCTAGTATCCTATAAATTGCATACAAATTGTTCTTCTCCCATTTCCAAGTAAAAAAGAAATTATACAAATGAATGTGTTTAGCCTACGGCATTATCAAAGGTTTTGGTTGGGTTTGTCGATTGCTGGGGTTTTTTTCTTTTTTCCTTAAAGAGCTCATGCACTACGTATTAGTTTCTTGAGCCAGCCTGAAAAAGGGGAAAGTTTTCATTTTGATTACTATTGCAGCACATGTGTGCTTCTGAAATATCAGCAGAGCTTTGAATGTTGCAGTTTAGCTTGCCTTTACAAAAGAATTTTGCAGCTCACTGCTGTGCATTTTTTAGAAATACTTGTATATTCTTCACAGTTATAAGAAAAAATATTCCAATAAAGATGGCTTTGAAAATTTACCAAAGTATTTGTTCCAGCTTTTGCATGCCAATGCCGGCTGCGAGGACTTCATACTACTGGAACAAAATAGGTTATTATAAAAGAAGGCTAGAGACTGAAGATGAAAAATTTGTAAAAGATGTTCAAATGCCAAAGGCAAGATTATTGTACTATGCTTTGATGCTCTGGATTTATAGGGAAAGCATATGCCTAATTCCTTCCTGTGCTCAATCCTTGTTTCATGCACTTTTAAAATGAAGTTATTTTGAAAGAGATACCTGCTTCATGTTCAGTAAGTATAAAGAGCTTTGTCAAACTGTGCTCTAAACTTTGACAAGGGTGCAGAGATCTGTTAAAACACAGACAACCTATTGCTATTATTGTGCGCTGGGTAGGGGACAAGTTATACTGTCCATATTATACCCTGGGTTAGCATCCAGTATTTGAAATGTATTCAAATTATGCTGGCTAAATGAAGAGTGATAGGTGGAGTGGGAATAAATTATGAAGGCTTTGGAAGCAGCGTCAATAAACATTTGATGCAATGAGAAAGAGGGAGCAGAGACCAAAAAGAAGAACAACATAGTCAAAGCGATGGTTGTAAGAATCAGCTCTGCAGCTGCTTTCTGAGGAACATCAGCCTAAAAACCTTGCACACATCCAAGCAAAGAGGGACAATGTTGCAGTAACTGAGATGAAATTCTTTTCAGATGTGATTGGTAAAAATGCATCTTAAAATGAAAAATCGAGACAGAATGTGCAGGGTACAGACACAACCTGACTGTAGGTATTAGGGGAAGTTCAGAGTGTAGAATTGTAGAGTAGCTCAGGATCATTAAGGAATCTGGAGGACTTTTTCACAAGACTAAAACTCTGGTGACATTAACCTTGTAGTTGGGTCTAGACTGCATAGAGAAATTTGATTAGACCTTCACTATGTTTTTCATATATACAGTAGTTCTACAATGTATTAAACATATATATATATATAGAAATAAAATACTGTAAGGCCCATTGTTGGGATCGTATTATGACATCTATTAAAGTCTTACTTTGGCTTTACTATATGATATACAGTTTTGGAAAACTAAGAAAGAGTAATTTGATAATTTATCAACTTCTATATTATGTTTAAATACACAGTTGTGTTTCCCATCTTGACATGTGATGCTCATAGTTCTGTAGCAGTCTGATTTTTGTAGGTCAGAATACAGTATCAGGTATACCAATAACTTCTGTGTTTACAGTGACTTGTATCTTGCTGTCAATAGTAACAGCATACTGAAATGTATTCTAAAGGCATAAAGCATTAGAAGGATAGCTGTAGAAGCATTATATATAGATCTAAAAGCTAAATGAAGTATACTTTGCTGGTACAATCTAGTTTATGTTATTGATTACACAGCTTTATGCATATTTTTACCTTTACTGTCTCATGATCAACCAGAAAAAATTCTCAGCTACTTACATTAAGTAAATGATTGTCAGTCTGTAGCTTTTGCTGATCTTGTTACACAAAACATACTGATAGATCTTACTGATAGGATAAGGGAAGCCCTGACAAATGTAGAAAAAAATTGTAAAATACCCATTAAAACACTAGAACTATAATAATCATAGAATCATAGAATTGTTCAGATTGAAAAAGACCTTTAAGATCATCAAGTCCAACCATTAACCCAGCACTGCAGGTCACCACCAAGCCATGTCCCTAAGCACCACATTTATATGTCTTTTACATATCTCCAGGGATGGTGACTCCACCACTTCCCTGGGAAGCCTGTTCCAATACTTAAAAACCCTCTCTGTAAAGAAATTTTTCCTAATATGCAATGTAAACCTCCTGTTGTACAACTTGAGGCCATTTCCTCTCATCCTATCACTTGTTACTTGGGAGAACAGACCAACACCCACCTCACTACAACCTCCTGTCAGGTAGTTTTAATGAGTGATAAGGTCTTCCCTGAGCCTACTTTTCTCCAGCCTCAACAACTCCAGTTTCCTCAGCCGCTCCTCACAGGACTTGTGCTCTAGACTCTTCACCAGCTTTGTTGCTCTTCTCTGGGCACTCTCCAAGATCTCAAGGTCCTTCTTGAAGTGACGGTCCCAAAACTGAACACAGTATTCAAGGTGCAGCCTCACCAGTGATGAGTACAGGAGGACAATCACTTCTGTAGTCCTGCTAGGCACACTATTGCTGATACAAGCCAGGATGCTGTTGGCCTTCTTGGCCACCTGGGCACACTCCTGGCTCATGGCTGTTAACCAGCACCCTCAGGTCCTGTTTTGGTGTGCAGCTTTCCAGCCACTCTGGGGTTGTTGCAACCCATGTGCAGGACCCTGCACTTGGCCTTATTGAACCTCATACAATTGGCTTCATCCCAGCAATCCAACCTGTCCAGATCCTTCTGTAGAACCTCCCTACCTTCAAGCAGATCAACACCCCTGCCTAACTTGGTGTCATTTGCAAACTTCTTGAGGCTACACTCGATCCCCTCATCCGGATCATTGATAAAGATATTAAAAAAAAATGGGTGAGTGAATAGCTGCTGTGTAGTCTCAAAATGTATTCTACCAAATCACATCACCTTCACCTCTAGAAGCAAAATTGATGGGAAGATAATCTCCGCGGATTCCTATGACATATAAACACAATATTTTCCACACACTAGAATACTAAACAAGTTTTAGGAGATCTTTCTTCCATTTTCCCAAGTCCAAACCAAATTTTACATTAATAAAGTATAATTTTACAAAATGGATAAAGAAAGGCAAAGCAAATAAAGGCTTTTTTGCACCTATTGAAGGCTGTTAAGCCACGCTTAAAAAAATCCTGCTGGCCTGGTTTTTTTAATTTTTTTTTAAATAGCCTACAATACAAATTAAAAAAAAAAGTTACCAGAGGAGAAATAATTATTTATAAACTAAAAGTCTGTTCTGTGAAAAACAAGCAGTAGGATATTCAGCTCTATGTAGCACTACTTAAAAATATTTTGTTCAGCTCCTAGTTATGGAAAGCTGCACTATCACTAGCTTGTGTAGGAAACTCAAGCATGCAAGAAGGGCATAATACAGGCTCCCTTTAATCGTACGTAGTCATCTTGTTGTTAGCTTCATTTTGCAACCCTAAACAATTATTTTTTATTTCCACAACTTCTGCTACCAAACTCAGTTGAGCAGGCATTTCACCAGTGGAAAATACAATAGTTAACAAGGACGAATGGCAAAAGGATTAAAGTACAAAATTGAAAAGTTCTAAGTGGAAACAGGGAAACTCATGAAGCAATAAAAATAATTTTCTACTATACTAAGTTAATGGCTCAGAGCTTAAGCACACTTAATATTAGAATGTAGACAATCCTTGCTGCATAATCTCACTGAGCACTTTCACTAAAGAATCCATCGTTACATATCATTGGCTCCAATACTGTTTTCTTTTCTTTTCCAACAAAGACACTTGTCAAGGATTAGCCTAGGTGCAATGCATGTGTTTATACTCAGCTGATACCTGAAATCCATCCAGGGAATTTATACAGCTTCCAAGATGCTGTAAGTACATACAGAACTAGAGATAAAAATGGAGAAGCAGTTTGGGCTGCTTGACAGTACTTTCTCACTGATGACAGAGAGAATCACCACAGTTATGGCTTCCATCTGGCTTCACAGAGGGTGACTTAAGGCACAGTTTAGTTCAGCGTAGCTAGGAGGCCATATGACAATTTGTTATCTAGTTTGCTGATACAAAAGCACACATACTGCAAATAAAGAAAGACTAAGATAAAATATCATGTGTCCTGGACAATTAGTTTTCTCATCCAGAGGGAAATAATTCACTTAAATACAAACTTTTCTCACTCCACCATTTAAAAACAAACAACCAAAATCTCAACCTCGGAGAGTTTACTGAATTCTGAAGCCTAGCTTAATGACTGACGTTATATTGGGTTTTCATGGCAAGATTTTGGTACCAGGAGGGCTACAGGGGTGTCTCCTGTGAGAAGCTGCTAGAAGCTTCCCCTTTGCCTGATAGAGCCAATGCCAACCAGCTCCATGACGGACCAGCCACTGGCCAAGGCCAAGCCCATCAACAATGGTGGTAGTGCCCCTGGGTTAACATATTTAAGAAGTGGGGAAAAAAACCCCAACTGTGTTACTGCAGCCAAACAGAGGAGTAAGAATATGTGCGAGAAACAACCCTGCAGACACCAAGGTCAGCAAAGAATGAGCAGGGGGAGGAGCTCCAGGAGCAGGAATAGATTCCCCTGCAGCCTGTGGTAAAGAACGTGGTGAGGCAGGTTGTCCCCCCGCAGCCCATGAAGGTAAATGGTAGAGCAGATATCCACCAGCAACCCATGGAGGACCCCACACCAGAGCATGTGGATGCCTGAAGGAGGCTGTGACCCTGTGGGAAGCCTGCACTGGAGCAGCCTCCTGGTATGACCAGTGTGGAGAGAGAACCCAACAATGGATCAGGGTTTCTGGCAGGGCTTGTGACCCCATAGGGGACCAACACGGGAGCATTCTGTCCCTGATGGACTGCATCCTGTGAAAGGGACCCCCACTGGAGCAGGGGAAGATTGTGAGTCCTCCCCTAGGGAGGAAGGAGTGACAGAGACAGTGTGTGATGAACTGACCACAATCCCCATACCCTGTCCCCCCATACCACTGGTGGGGAGTAGGTAGAGAAAATCAGGAGAGAAGTTGATCCCAAGAAAAAGGGACAGGTGGGGAGGAGGTGTTTTTAAGATTTGGTTTTATTTCTCATTATCCTACTCTGATTGGTAATAAATAAATGTTTCCCAAGTCAAGTCTGTTTTGCTTATAATTGGTGAGGAGACTGTCCCTGTCCTTATCTCAACCCACAAGCCTTTCATTATATTTCTCCCCCCTGTCCAGCTGAAGAGAGGGGGAATGATAGAGCAGCTTTAGTGGGCCTCTGGGATCCAGTCAGAGTTAACCCACCACAGATATTTATTCCTGTAGCAACTTTAGTGTCAAGATCCATACTGTAACTCTTGCACGAATCTTGTTAACTTGACAGACTTAAAAATATATTTCAAAGTTCACATATATCTTACAATCCAATATATATTTTTAAAAGAAAAATATTTCTGTTTATTGGAAAAATGACTTGTGGACCAGATGCAGGCAATTATTTTGGCTTAAACATATATGTACATTTTCCCTAAAGGACAAACAAAAGTCTATGTGGGAATAGCACATAGTTACTGCTTCCCGCTTAGAGATGTAGCCTAGTAGCTGATTAGAGCAATATAAACATGAAAAGATCCTTCCAGGCGTTGAGAAAAATCCTCTATGTTTGTATGTGTGTTTAAAATTAAAATTCATGGAGCTTTCCAGATCAGTCAACACTGCCAAAGCTAGCAAGAAAAGTTCAAAAGTTCTTAATTTAGTAGAATTTGCTGCTTTTAGGCAATCCCCTGGCCACCTAGCAACAGCACAAAGGGTATAATTCTTGGAGACTTAAATTCACACTGGCTGAACAAGAGAGAAAATTGCAAACGTGCAAGATATCTTGAGCACATTGTGAGACCAGGGTGTATAGTAGGCCACATACCAGGATGTAGTTAGTACAGAGTAGAGGATGTCTTTCCTACTCAACTTACGCAATAACCCAGATTCTCAAATACAGATCTCCACCATCCCCATCTTTCCTGTCACCCTCAGCACAAGCACATCTGCATCAAAATCTTCCTCACTGTAGTGAAAGTTCAAAACTCTGATCAACATGCTTGATGATATATATGCTTTCCAAAAGTCTCTCTTAAAATAAGTTTTGTTTTGTATTATATATACCCAACCAGTAGCCTCCAGGTACCGTCTACAGAGAGGGTTCTACTGCTGGGCTAATACTAGACAATGAAGTTTTGATATGCACACATACCAATATAATCTTAGAGTATGAGAATACTGGCTTTCACATCAAGTACTGTCTCTTACTTTCACTTAAATCCAGAAAGACTGAGCCTGAAAAAAGATTGTTACTCAAGCTAGGACAATCTAACCTGGACTGTGTTAAATATTGTTTGATTTTATATAATCCAAAAGATGTAGAGTAATTTATGTGTCTATAAATAGATATAACCAAAGATGTTATAAATCTCTGTGGACAAAAGACAGACACGTGAATGTGAAGGAAAGGGGTCTGTAGCCCAAGAATCTTTGCAATCCTTGTGTTTATGCTTCTTTCACGTAATTCTTCATTTGTTCCCTATTGTTAGCTCTTTTGAAAAGTATTTATTATTTTACATCTATTCTTCCTGTTTTGAACAAAGCATAACAAAAAATGTTGTGATTTAAAGCTTTTCATCTATGTTCCTACCCTTCAGCATCTGGAGCTGGTAGGAGTAACCCTTCAGGGAACCCTCCATACTATGGCAAACATCCAGTATTGAACATTGATTAACATTCTCCCATCACTCATCACTCGACAAGCTTCCTCTCCTACAGATACACTTCCCAGATCCTAAGCTTGTTCCTCTTGTAGGCAAGCCTATCTCCTGAATTTTAAAGGTAATAATGCTTATAGTTCTGGGGTATAAGTCATTCTGAGATAAAGGTGCACTGTCCTTGGTAATAATAAAAATCTCACCATGGTTTCCTACACCTTGTATGTTACCTCATTTCACTTAGACTCTTTCTAAAGAATAGACTGAAAATCAAAAGAGAAATACAGGATATTTATCAGAGTGTTTGAATGCTTTTAGCATCCTAAGCACTACTGACACTAAATTTCGTAGGAAGAGAAAATCCAACCAAGGAGAAAATTTTTCCCATAAGCATTCTTGTATGCCCAAGTCATATGTATCTGTATCTATATGTATTTCACTGTAGCTCCTAAATTATACTTATTTGCCTATTCCCTTGTCAATAACATTATAGTCTCTTCATATTAAAACATCAGTTATTTTGGTCAGACTCCTAATGTAATTCTTACTCTGATCTCAAGAGTTGCATTGCGGTTGATACATTACTAAATTCACCTTTTAAAAGGAAACACGAAGTTACTTTTATTCCCAAAGCTAAACGTTAACTCCCCTCAACTCCAAAATCTTCCAAGAAAAAGTTTTACATAACGTTCATCAGACTCTTTGATTTAGAAATTGTCCCAGAAATTCTTTGCTGATTTTCTGTACAGGTAAAAACCTCCCCACTCAGCAGACATATCATAAAGAGACAATTTGAAAATACCTAGGTTACAGTTTGCTTTCCAGCATGACAAATAGGCTGTATCTAAACCACGTCCTTCCATTCTGAGCGCTTGTCACATTCTAGCAATGGGTCATTCAAGAGGGGATTTTTCCATTTCTCAATATTTCATCTGAGGAAGACAAAGACTATAACGTCCTTTGCTAGTTTCCAGTTTTATAGGTAGCTTGAGCTTTATTTTTCCGTAAGAAAAAGACCAAAAGTTGAGAAAATCTGATTTACTTTTGAATCAGGTGCTAGAGATTTCTCAAAAACATGATCAGAAACATTTGTTGAGAAATTCACTCAAACTTGTTTAACGGAATAGAACATCTGGCTTTCAATTATGTGCAGTCAAACTTTAACAGTTTTGTAGAGGCAACCTTGTTTTAGTTTTAGAATAAAAAAACTAAAAAAGACAGATTCCTTCTGAAATTGTTGGATTCAGCAATCTACTGATTCAGACCACTCACGAGTAAACTTCACGGTATGTTGCTGTCTCACTGGGGATGGTCGCAAACTGCCCTATATTCAATTAGGTTTGACCAAGATAAATGTTGGTTGGGTTTTTTCATCATTTCTAGGAGCTGCCAACTGCATGAAGCGTTATCCAGTGTGATAAGGAGCTGACCTCAGGTTTATACTATTATCTGCAAAGAGGAGGAAAAAGAGCAAAGGTCGAAGTAAGTGCTTCTGAATAGAAAACTGTAGCCAGTGTATCCATTTGTAAAGAAATAATTGATAATTTGCTCAATGGAAAGGTTCTCACTAGGTAAAACTGATTTGGCTAAATATATTTACTTTGAAGTCACTTGGTAAAGTGAAAAAAGTATTAAAAAAAATAAGTAACAATTGTTAGATGAATTTGGCATATTTCTTTCCTTATGGAAGTTCAGTATTTCCTGAATTCTCATATATGAAGAATTCAATGAATTTTACAATCTTTTTTTTCAGTTTATTAAAGTTGTGAAATGATTGCTTAAAGCCCTGTAAGTAGGAGATAAGCATAAAAATCAAAAGCTGTTTCATTCCAACTATTACAAAATAGACCAAATGCATAAGATTTATGAATCTATGTTTCTGTCACAATGCACCATAATCCCTAGTGTTTGGGATTGGGGGAAGAAACAAACAAAAATGCGTGCAGGTCACCATCACCTGAAGGGAAATCAGTACACTCGTTCTCCAGTCTTCTAGCATTATCATTTGGATCTGCTGAAGATAAATAAGGAGGCACCATCGAAGTTGATGCTACAGCCAGATCCAGTGGAAAACAAAATAGAGATCCAGACTGTTGAATGAAACATGCAGTTTTGACAGAGAAGTAATAACATAGTTTCAGGGCTGGTACAGGTTATACTAAAAGACAACGTACAATTTTTAGAAATACTTTAGGCTCTAAAGGAAGGGCATTATGCTTAGATTATGTATATGATGATTCCTGTACGCTAGTTGCCTTCTTAATGCAGGGAAAAAGAATGAAAAACATTAGTTAGTAATTCTTGAATATGTAAAATACCACAAACTTCCAGGTGCGCTCAAATGACCATTTCATATGACTGGCAAAAGCAAACACAAAAGGTGCAAACATGACAAATTTAAATTAAAAATCATGAGAAAAAAAAAATCACTAATCAGTTGTTGTGTAAAAAATGATTCTAGCATCAGCAAGCATGCAGGAAATTTTATTGGGAGTCAGTTCTGTCTGGGTTACGTATACCTGTGCTTATGTAGATCTTAATAGTGCTTTCTTATGAAATGGAATCAAAAGGCTACCAAAGAGTTCAATTTCTCTGATGCTTAGTGTTCTTTTATCTCATATATATTCCTAATGACATCATGTTTGGCTTTTCTTGGCAAAGGCTGTGAAGTTAGAAACATGAAAAGCCACAAAGCAACAGTATTATTAATCAGGAACAGGCACCTTGATAAGAAAGGATAGAGTAAAGATAAATAATTTATGAAATAGAAACTTTAGGAAAAAGTTTTCTGTGAGCAAATATTTAAGAGCTCATTTCCATCAATATATGGTATATTTTCTTTCACAACAAGCTGTGTCTCATTTTTTCTGGAGAACAGAAATACTAACTTGTCTTCCCATTCTCAATTTTACCCAACTCAGGCAAGCTGAATTAGTTATTTTATCTGCTTCAGCATCACTTTTCAGATGGCACTTGAGTAATGGATAGATATGAAAAAAACTTCTTTATATTAGGTGTATATGTTTGCATATATGTCTTCATTTTCCAGAAGCCAAATCTAGCATAATATTCCTTTTCAGTGTCTTTTTGACTACTCATCTTGGATTTGTTTTTATTCATGGTTACATCTTTGTTCCATTTCTCCTCTACCCACAATCACGTTTGCATGACTACCACTTTCTTGGGTAGATATATAGTGTCTATTCTATATAGCTTTATCAACTTATCTATGTCATACTTATTGAGTAAATCAAAAAGGAAGTTCTTAGGAAAGAAATGAAATCAGTACCAATTTGCTTTGGTACTTCAGCAGTCAATAATTTGCAGTGATTCAGCAGCTGCTACCTTAGCAATCCTCCCTGTAACTGAGGTGGGACAAACAGCTGACCTCAGGACAAACAGCTGAAATAAAACCCACCATCTTCTCCTGTTGTAAACTCCCTTTACTCATGACTTGTATGTGTCTATCCTGTCATTTGCCAGGCTTTGCATTTCCTTCAAATCAGTCCAGAAGCTTCCAAGCATTTTATTTTCTTAGGTGAGAATACTTTTATCACTCCATTTTCATGTCATACTGTGTGATATTAAAACAATCTCCCCACTTTTAGTTTTTATTATTTATTAATTTTTATAATTACTATTCTCATTCCTCAAAAATCCAGTAAAATGGTGCATGTAAGAGTACATCCAAAGGCAAATATGCTTAGTAAAACAAGCCTTACATTCCTCACAGGAAGATGTTGCCCAGAGAGGATGTGGAATTTCCATCCTTTGCCACATATGCTACTTGACTGGAAAAGATATTGAACGAGCCTACTGTGGCATTATTTAAAGCTGCATGCCAGTTTGTAGAGCTTCTCCTCAAAAATGCATTGTGTTTACCAGAAGTCACTATTTTGAAGGCAAAATTAGATTGTGAGAAAATGTCTCAACTACCAAAAAAGTTTGGGGTTTTTTGTTTGTTTGGGTTGTTGTTTGGTTTTTTTTTTAATTTTTGTGGATTACTATTTGCCATTGTACCACTGGGAATAAAATAATTTATTTGCACATTAAACCAGATCATTTGTGGTTATAATAATGAGCTTATTTTAAAAATAAGAATGAGGAAAGTGAGAAATAGAGGACCAAATAGCCTGTAGCTTTTCTAAAGAGAATAAGCAAAAATCCTCTCCTCTGAATGAATTATTACCCTGTAAAATCAATTCTTTCCTAAAACATAAAAGAAAAAGTAATCTTTTTTCACTTTTATCACATAAAGCAAGCAAACGAAATAATCCAGTTTCTATACTTTGGGCCAAATCAGCATTTAAATACTCAAATACAAAGATAACCTTTATTAATTATTTATAATGATTCCTTAAAATTCTAATCTCCACAGCCCAGTTAGCTAGATGGTACATATTTAATGTAATGAAGATGTATTTCTAATTTATAATATGATTGTTTAATCACAGGCCAGTGAATGTAATTACATTTCCTGCTCTAAGGACAGCCTTCTTACACTTCAGACATTAATAAAAACACTCTCACTATACTCTTTAGTATTAGTCAGTATAACTGTTCCGAAATTTGGCATATTACATAGAAAGTGTTTGTATAAAATAGAAGGAAAGACAAACACTGTATTACATTTATTATACATGAGTTTCAGTACATTTTAAATATGAACGTATTGTCTTAATCTTGTCTAGCTGGTATAAGAGTTAAAATTGTGTATCATCAGTCTGGTAAGATTTTTTTTTTCTGTTCTTAGGAGACTTTTTCAGTACTAGTACCAACTTTGAACCCTCACCCTTCTACTTCACTGTGTTACAAACACACTTTTCCCAGCTTGCTTGTTCTCATCAATATTCCTTTCCTATGTTTCCAGAGGTCTGTGGTCTCACTTTAAAAAAAGATAAAACAAACACACACAAAAAAAAAAACACTGGACAAACAATTCGGGAAAGTACATATATAATCAAATGAATAATTTTGAAATCGGACTACTGAAATTGCAGGAATTCCAGCCATTTTGCTTAAAATATCATGATTTTCTTGTGCAGCCACAGTAGCTGATTGCCAGCACTAACCTCTTGGCAGCACGTCCACAACAGAAGGGAGCTCAGTCAGGACAAATAAGAGTCACATTTTGTGAGATGAGAGTGGCCATAGCATTTTAGACTAAAACTCCATCTAGTCTGGCAGCCAAAAAAGGTACTCATGAAGTAGTAAGAACAAGATAAACCTATTTGACATGTGCCCCTAAGTACTCTCCTGACCAAACAGGAGAAGCAAATGCAAATGGCTTTCACACCTAACTCAGAAGTCAAATACCAGAGAGGAGCAGGACAGCCATCAAGCTGTGTTTCATTCAAGTAGGACAATATCCATCACCTGCAAAACATCATTGCTCTGCATTTACTCGCAAACTCCCTCTGAGAACATACACCACCATACCAATAGCCACATTCTCAAATACGGCGATCTCTCGCTGGTGTTAGTATAATCATTACGCACCAGCTAGCAAAAGCTGTTTTCAGTCGTGTCAACTGAAATGACAGCAACCTGATATACCAACCCTGTTACCCACACCGATATATACTGGAACTTTATCTAGACTTGTACCCACTGTTACCTCTTCCACCCGGTCTACAGATACCTCTTCATAGAGGGATGTCAGAGCTCACCTTCAGTACGTAGTACTGAAAGAAAGTCAGGCTCTTTTCCTATCTATTCACCTCATACACATAAGCAAAAATAGTGTTCACATATGAAAACATAGAGCATCAAAGAAACTTGAGAATTACTAAATGTATAAAATCTACTATCGAGTTTCAATCTCTTCAAACAGTTGATTTCTTTTGCTTAGGAAGATACTGCAAATTCACTCTGTTCCCATGCTGACTATTAAACTACCTGAAGAAGTCAATACAGTTAACTACTTCAACCACTTTAAAAACACATTAAAACCACAAGAAACCTCACCCCTTATCACCAACAAAAATGTTTTCCAGAGACTGGATTATTTTCTATCAATTAAACTCAAACTAAGGTAAGATGAGCAGCAATTTTGGTTTTTTACAGGAATGTGATGGAACCTTGAATCAAATGAAGCTTTGAGATCTGTCCAGACTTTTTTGTTAAACCAACATTCTCAGAGAGGCCAAAGCTATTTTTAAACTTCAGACTCAAGTTTTGTTTTATAGAAACTAGTACACATGCATCCCGAGTAGAAGAAGATCAGAATCTATTGTGTAAGAAAAAAATAACAATAAAAGGATATGTTAACTGTTTTTCCCCTTGTCAACTGTGTCACTGAAGAGTATTAGTCAAACTCAGTGACTTTTAGGATCACGGTAAACTCCACACAACTACCTCTAGGTATCTAGGAAGATTCTCTTTCTCAGCCATTTCTGTGACAGTGCAATATCTGCCCTCTGCTCTTTTCAGGCACCTACTTGCTGTCCGACAGGCTTCCTGCTTTCTCACACACTCCGCTTTTTCTCCTGACTTACTCTGCTGTCTAGAAAATCAGTTGCTCTCAAGAAAAGAAGATATCACCACCTAAATCTACTATCCCTTTTTCAGGAAATTTAAGGTAAGAACTGAGAACAAACAGGTAAAAAATACTGTATTTTCCATGTTAATTTCTGGGGTTTAAATTTTTTTTCCTAGGAAATGAAAACGGATATTTCTATATTTTTTTATTATTTAAGGTACATTTTTATTCTATTCTTTTCCTTATGCTGACATGTAGGATTTTAAAATATCATGCAGAAGATTATCTTAGGAATGGCTAACTCCTCTGCTATTATAATGTGTTAGCATTTCCCTCAAAATACTATAAAGACTTGAATGTCAATCTGGCCAATCTGGCTATTTCTTTTTCTTCTCCATCTGATATTCTCCAGTCACATCCCTTACTGGCAGAGTTATCAGAAAGCCTCTCACTATTGCAACATGCGCTACTTTTCTAGTATTCTTGAATGGAGATGACGTGTTTCCACAACACAAGCACACACAGCTCTTGCAGTTATGTTAGCCCATCAGTTAGGTCATTTTCATTTCTGTGCCTTTCTCCAATTACCTGTGCATTGCATCAGAATTCAGTATCATGTTTCTTACTGAACACTGAGGGAAAGAATCCTATTTACTATTTTTGGGTTCCAACTATCTTTTATTTCTGTGGATAAAGAACACTTGCTAATTTGATTACCTTTCATTTGCAAGACTTAAAATAAGTTTGATTTTTGTAATTTTCTTGTATCCTTAAAATCTCAATTACTCCCCCAGTGCCTTGTCCTTACAAGCAATTTTCTTGTTGATCAATGGTTTAATCTGCCGATTGTAAACTCCCGGGCTATTCCCAATCCCTTTATTTTCTGCCGGCTATCCATTCTATTCCATCTGTAACCTATGGTTTTAGTCCCCTTTCTTTCTGCGTCACAAGAATTTTTGAAATCAACACCTTAATGAAATTCCAAGCTTCTTGCAGAGACCATTCTTTATTCTGTGACAGAGGAGATTCTCTGGAAAATCTGCAGGTAATTAAGAGTCATTTCTGAGAGCTAAATTAAACTAATCTATATGAAAGTGCCTTTATTTTCTGAGTGTGTTATTGATCACATTTCTTCAACTAGGAAAGGATAAACCAGTCTTGAAAGATACAAATTCAGCAATAACTGAAATTTTGTCAACAGGCTTACTAATGTTAGTTTTCTAGAGACTAGGAAACAAACCTTAATGTTTGGTCTTGACTAAGATAGATACTCTGATAGAATAGTCACCTCTTTAGTAATTTGGCAAACTCTTCAGCAAGATCCACTGAAGCACGTGAAGTACAAAAGTATGATAACGTATTGCATTGCTTGTTTTGTGCTTTAAAGAGTCTCCTGTAATTTCCCTGTGGGAAACAGTGATATCTTGGGTAAACGAATCCCTTGAGATGCTTTCTAATGACTCATACATTCCACATCAGAATTGCATACATTATTTGTTTTTCTGCATAGAGTATTTCCAGAAAAATGCAAGCATACATTTAACCTTTTATTTGGCGTAAGTGGAAAAACTTTAGCTTCTTTCTCCAAATATATGCAAGAAATAAGATTATAACTGAAATACCTCACAAGTTCAGATAAAGGTAAATCTCATCTGAGGTACACAACATGTGCTGCATCCAATGCGTCATTTTTCAAAGAGGCATGTATTGTTAAATGTTGGTGTGAAACATAAGACACAGAAAAATTGAAGTGTCAGGCCAATAGGTTGTCTCATGTAATGATAGAATATTCTGTAACTTTCATCTATCTGATAAATAACTTTCTTCTCAAAATGTGGTTTAATGCATCAACTGTAAATAAAAATAGTGTAGACACAGAGAGACTTTTAAAAATACACTTCTATTGAACGTCCTTTCAGTCCCTAGGGAGCAAAACAGCTCTTTCAACATCATCTTTTCCCAACTTCAAGCACAAGTCAATCCCAATGAAACTTACTGGCATAATGGAATGTCATCTTTGATGATACATCTTCCCCCATTTTTGCAGTATTCTTCAGGACAAACTGCAAACATAAAAGTAAAAATTATAATTTATATTTCTCCCCTCGTTATTATATTTGTCATTGCCTGATTTTCTAAATGGCACAATATTAATGTCTGTCATTTTGGTTCTTAGCACTCCCAAAACCTCTTCCTTTAGACCTTGATTTGGTGATACAAGCATCAAGCCATAAATATATTATAGTCCATGGAGTCCTCCTAAGCTTATAGAAATCCTGGTGCTTCACTTGAACAGGCTTCTAAGCATTTTCAAGACAGACTTTAATTTGGCTCCAGAAATGGAGCTTTTGCCACTTATGTGATTTTCAAAAAAATAGGAATATATAGTATAAGAGCCAAAAGAACTGCGCTTATATTTAATTAGCACTTAAGTCTACTTCATTATTAATAGCTTTTATATAGGGATGATGAACAGACTCTTACTCCTGTGTCACCAACCTTCTAATGTCTGGCTGGAACTTTAGCGCTTAGAATCACATTCTCATAAGAACTACAGAAATCAGCCTTGAAAGGAGTAAAGATTTTTAAGTAGGTGGGGATGTCAGTAATGATATACTGTTATTAACTTTTGATATCCCTTAACATGGATTTCCACATCGTCATATTTAGTTTTACCGAAGTTTAGTTTTACATTCCTATAGCGAGAGAACCTCAAAATCAAAACAAAATCCCCTTATTCTTCTGTAGTGAGAAAATACTGTTAAAATGCAAATTAGACCTAAAGATTTTTGGATATATGCCACATAAAATTGTTTGCTGAGGCATATAAACAGTGCTATTCAGTGTGGACACTTCTGCTTTTAAGAAGAAATTTTGAAAAGTAAATTAGTTAAAAGATTTGCTTTTCGTCAAAATAGTGGAAGATTTCTGAGTCCCTGTTGTGCAGCTCTACTAGTTTGTGTTCTACATTCTGCTACATTGAACTAATTTCTGAATATATTCCTTTTCATTTAAAATATTTCTTATAAAACAGATTTGCCAAATATATATTCTCTCTGCATGGTAAAATTGATAAATTTGGGGGTTAAAGTATGTTTTCTTGTCTCACATTGAATTAAAAAAAAGTATAACAAACATATACAAAAACCACAATACTTGTGGGCAAGTTTCATTCCCAGAGAAACCAGCGGATGCCTCCTACCAAGAAATGAATGTAAACTTCTAATTTGTGAATAAACTTTTAACTTACTATAATGAATTATAGTATTGCAATACATACTACGTATTGTGAAATTTATCGCATTACTCATAATAAATTATAAAAACAGAGGGTTAAATTCTCAGCTAATGCAGCTTCACCAAAGTTAGAGGAGTAATGTTAACACAGAACTGGCTCTAGTTCACAACTGGCTTGGGGAAGAACTGCAGTAACTTTGTGTCGCTGAATGGGACGCTTTCAATCTAAATTTAATTATTTATATCATCATTTATGTTTTTGCTAGATTTTGTTAATAAAAATCTGATTCAGGTTAGATGTGTATTATTGTCCTGTTCTTACCTTTCTCCACCATTTAACTATTGCAAACCACCCCTGAATATTGTGGGAAATGCACTGTGCTAAAACAAATGCTATATATTTTGGTTTCTTTTCCAACCTGGATTTGCATTACACTTGAAAAATAAAAACCAAATAAAAAATCTTATTAACTCGGAAATGTGGGTTAGCTTAAGTGGGTTATTTAATTGGCTAATATCGAGAGAATGCCTTAGTACTGTATTATAGAGGCTTTATTTTTTTCTTTTAAACAATATGTTCATACCTTAAGAAACACCCCTTATGAAGACATCAACTAAGTATATTATTTTCCATCTTTTTCTCACTATTTTATCTGTGTCATCAGGAAAATTCATGCATGGTGTAATTTGATTAAGTTTTAGCAGCGGAAATTCAGTCAAGTTTGAGGACTGCCTAAAGATTCAGTAGAAAATTACTATTTTTTTTTTAATTTCAAACAGTATTTTTATGCCAGACTAAGTACCTGAACAGCTGGACTCATCAAGGTTGAAATCAATGCAGTCTGCAATGCCATCACAACGCTGGGAGGTTGCTATACATTGATTAGTTGATGCACATAACAAAGAACCATTGAAACAGTCTTTAATGGCTGAAACGAAAAGTAACAGGACAATCATTATCAGCTATATTCCTTTTTCTCACTGTTAAAAAAACTACCAGAAAACTTGATTTGTACTGTAGTATATAATCTTGCATCTATTTGATCTCTACAAACTTTCATCTTCAAAGACCATTGCGTAGATAAATAAGTAAACAAACAAAGAGCACAGATGGTACAGAAGCTGGATTTTCCCATGTTCTATTTGTGAAGAAGAGGAGGGTGTATTTACTTAAAATGTTATCAGAATAAGCTGCAAATCCCGAATCAAAAACCATAAAAAGATGTCACAAAACATAATCAACTCTCATTCATAACTAATTTTAAAATGATGGAATTAGTTTTTTAAAACAAATTTTAAAAAATTGACATTATATAGTATTCTTCTATTACAGGAAACCAAATATTAAGAGATAGGTAGCATATAAAAAATAGAGAAATGCTATACTGAAAAATCTAAACTTGCACACCTTTTTTATTCTTGGACATTGAGTTATACTTTCTACATTTGTCCAGGAGAAATATGAGAGGTAAATTATGAATGGCAGGATGAGAGGAAATGGTCTTAAGTTGCGTCAGGGGAAATTTAGGTTGGATATCAGGAATAATTTTTTTACACAGAGGGTCATTAAGCACTGGAACAGGTTGCCCAGGGAAATGGTGGAGTCCCCGTCCTTAGAGGTGTTCAAAAGCCGTATAAATGTGGTGCTGATGGACATGGTTTAGGGACCCTGGCATTGCAGGGTGAATGGTTGGACTCGATGATCTTAAAGGTCTCTTCCAACCAGATGATTCTGTGTAAATCTTGCCGGAATCACATAAACCATCAGGTACTGTATTATTCCCGAGTCACTGATCTAGAGGATGTACCTAATGGTCCTGCAGACTCCTGGAGAGTGTAACATCATTTTGTCGTTTTATCTCACACAATGCTCTCTTATGTTGCCTTAAACTATTGGTTTTTAAGGTTTTTGTTGAGTTAATTTAAGCTGAACTCTGTCACCATGACACTAACAAAAATCAGAGGGAACTCTTCTGACTCCATCAGAGTTAGATATATACACATTAGCTTGTGAGTTTAGAATGTGAGAAAATATCTGGGAATATTAAAAATACCCCACTGATGCATCCGAATTTCATGACAGTTTCCTGCTCCTGGGTTCAAGAGCAAAGTGTATCCACAAATAAGCCTTTCAGGCTGGATGGTCAGGCTGCTGTAGGATATATTTGTTCCACTCTTAACTATAGTTTAAATCACTGGCCTATATAGACTGCAAGGGTGGGCTGAATTTAAAATATGCAGTTCAATTTAGACCATAATAATGGAGGCAACTCTTGCCAATGTTGATATTCTTTCAGAAATATGAAAATACTCATGTGAGTAAGGGTTTGCGGAATCACACCTTTTAATTACATGCACTGACAATTTACTAAAGTTTGAAGAGAAATCTCTAGAAGAATGATAGCAGCTATAAAGAGCACATTGCTTTTGTTACCATTTTTAATTCACCTGTATGACAACTTAAAAGTTCTGGCTGATTTTAAATCATCATTATACTGTTCTGCACATGTGTTTATATCAAAGTCTGTTCATTTGACTGGAGAAGTCTTAATATTGAAGGGGGAATTTACTGGTAGGGACAGCAGCATATAAGTAACAACAAGAAAAACAAAAATTCCTTTTCTGCTCTCCATTCCTTTGACCACTCGGTCTGGCAGAACAGGTTGTGGCAAACTGAAAAACCCTAGCAGATTACAGTATCGCTCCACTTTTGTATCATATCCTACCATCTATCTCTTATGATTATCAGCTTTCCAGAAAGTAACTGACAGTCCAATGCCCTCTGCTGCATTTTCATAGCCAGATAAGAATCTCATGCTTATTTTGGTGCAATCAGATTCAAATCCTGGACACCCTTTGTAATTTTGGGGTTGATGTCCCCATGGTGTTTGAATGAGTTTTATAAGCGATCATTTGCACACAAAAATCTGTAAATGTAATTACATGTTCAGACGGGTACTTCAACAGCAACAGAGCTGGAAATTGGACATAAACCATATACTTCTTACGTGCTTTAGACCTTTTCTGACGGCACGTGTATTTTGAGGATGCTGTAAATTATGTGCATATAGAGTTTGTCATATATATGACACTATATACATATTATATACATAATATATATTATGACTAATACACAGATGCAGCTCCTGAGCTCTAACTTGCATTGAGGGTTGTGGTAAGAACAGAAAGTGTCATTTAACCCTTTATTATTTCCCCTAGTGCTGGACTGCCTGCTGGACTCATACCTGTGGATAAAACAGCAGAAATCTAATTATTTTTGGTCCATTTATGTCTGTTGATCATCAAGGTGGTGTTGACACGTCCCTTTACCTTGAAGGAGTGTTTATACCACCATCACTGAGATGTTTATACCACTTACAGAGGGAACAGTCATAGCAATGGATCTGACTGCTGAATGCTTTGCACAGATCTGGCATTTAAGACAGCGAAGACAATGACACTAGGTTACTTGTGCTGAGGTAAAGAAAGTAAAAAGCACATTTTAAAAATAATGTTAGTTCTCTTATTGCATTGAAATTAAAATTATTATTGCTTACTGTTAACAGAGTTACAAGTAACTTCAAATTTCTCCAACTAGTTATTCTTTACTTTCGTGAGAGGTCTTCAGGTGTTTTTGGGATAAAGACATTAAATGGAGACATTAACAGTGAAGACATGAAAGTGAAAATATCAGCTTTTCACCAATATTTCATTTTCCAGTTCCTAATTAAAACTATAGAAAGGATAAAAATATCACAGCCTCTTGAAAGTATACCATTTTTAGTATTTACTAGATATTTAATACTTACCAGGACTACAACAGATACATCCTGGTGCACTACAGAGAACTGAGAAATCATTTTTTATTCATTGCTATTAGCACTTGAGTTAGATGTTGCTGAGGTCTGTGGAAAGTTACGTGTATACCCTAGTGGTGCTAATATGTTTGGTTTGCACCCTTACTATTGTAATCAGCAATTTAAATAAATAAAGAAAGAAATAAAAGATTAAATAGGTGAGATAAAGTGCCCTTCACTAAAATTACCAGCATGAAGAGGGCTGGCCAAGTAAAACAACTAGAACTGGAAAACAGTTCCAATATTTTCATGTAAAATTCACCACATTATTAGGTACAAAGCAGTGTTAATACTGTACAACCTAACTGAAGAGTGAACTCTACATGTCTGCATAAATCTCTGAGTCATGCAGAAAAGCCTTTCTGTGGTGGAAATTGTGGGTTTAGTAGATATCTGACTAATGCTTTTTTTGGTTTTTTTGTTTTTCTTTGCCGCCTTCTGGGTTTTATACTTAATATGTGCAAGATGCAAGATGCATTTTTACAGCTGATCTTCATCAAAGAAGAAAAAATTTCTTTGATAAAGTCCTGAAATTAGAAGCCAGAACATTTTTGACCATCTACTGTTACACTTAAATTAATGAAATTGCTAAGCAACGTCACGCACAAAATGGAAGGTCACGCTAATTCCTAAACTGAAATTTTCTACAATCAGAAGGAAAATTTGATCTGCACCAAGAAAAACACATAAAAATACTTGGCTACTTAAACCTTAGCCTGTGTTCATAACTGCTTAGAAAAAAAAAATTCAATCCAAAATCCCTCACTCCTAATCCATGCTAGTATTACAGTACACATAGGCTGGAGTTACTAGCACAACAAATTTTACAGATTATGCAGACACTTCAATAAAATAAGTAAAATTTGTGACATATTTACTTTTTTCTGTCTGACTTCTCTGTTGACAGATTTACATGGCATTTCACATGTTAAAATAGACAGCTAGAGATGAAATGCTGCCCTTGGATGGCATATACATTTCAATGTGAGAACCAGCTGTGACACTAATCAGCTTTTCACTGATTCCATTCCAAACTACCATTAACCAATTTCTTTTTGCTTTGCCTGCAACCGCTATCTTCTTCAGAGAAGAAACATGAATTGCTGCTTCTGTATTCCTGTCTTATATTATCAACACTCGCATGTTTATATAGTCAAAACTGATTTTTGGAGTAACAATGTGACCACAGTTTTGACTAAGTTTCCACCCCACTCAGAATCCCAAGGTGTGCAATACCGATTGGAGAATTTTTCATCTTTAAATAGGCCAGGACTTAGTCTCCCCTCATTCCCTGGGGACTGCTTAAAAGTAAAAGGCAATGGAACAATATCTCAGTTGTTTGGGGAATACTGATAATCATGGAAACCTTTGGGGCATGTAGAATTTAAAAGATATCTCCAAAATCATGCCTTTTGCCAACAAAAAAAGAGCCCGATTCTAAACAAAAGTGCCTAGAAAGGCATGCACAAATAGTCTGCCAAATCAATGCCAGTTTTGTAAATTGTTAAAAGAAATGTCATGCACGGTGACCTGCATGTATATTCAGTACTTTTGATACAAAATATTAAATAACTTTAATTTCTGGCACCCTGGAAACGGATACTTTACTAATTGGTTCTAATAAGGATGAAAAATAAAATGTTAAAACACTTTTACAGGATGAAAATTTTAGGAAGAAATGGTTTTATGTGTAAAAAGACTCTTTTTTCTATGCAGCAAATTATTTTGACCTCCCTGGAATGAAACATTTGGCCTCAGTTCATCTACTGATAATGCAATATTTTCAAAAGGGCAGACACTCACTTTTGTGTCTATCTGATACTTCATGGCATCTCATTGCAGTTACAGTTCAAAGTGTGTTGTCCTTGTGTGTTTTGTTATGAGCCCTTTTCCTCGGTCGAGACAGAGATTGCTGCTAGTGCACAATTAGACTGGATTTCAAAATTCTTGAAAGGTCAGGACTGCCTTGAATGTTAGTGAATTACGGAACTGTGAAAGTCTGTCTATCTGTCATATTGTAATCAGAGATGAGGCAATACAAATGCACCTAACTGATCTATGGAAAAAAGTGGAAATGTTTCCATTTATTAACAGAAATATTATGCAAACAATTTTAAGCATTTACCAAAGTCAATAGCCAAGAAATAAGAATGCAGTATTCACAAGTAAAGCGTCTCTCCAACTAACACATTATACTTGATACAAATAGTATTTTTCTTGATGACGGAATAGTGAAATTTACACTATACTTCATCATGTTGCTCTTTTTCACATCACTGTTTTAAGGAAAGTACGTTAGCATTGCCTTAACCATAGCAATGAAAATGTCTTACGGCAGCCAACTTCATCTTCATTAAGGTGGCAGTCAGGCACACCATCACATTTCAGGAGGGATGGGATACAGCCTTTGGAAGGACACAGGAACTCTGTTTGCTTGCAGGAGCCTGGATACATGGTGGTAGGTTTCTCCATGGGACAGTTCATTTCATCACTTCCATCCATGCAATCTTCAGCCCCATTGCATTTTGCAGTGAGGGGCAAACACTGCTGCACATAAGCACATGTGAACTGGTCACTCCTGCAAGTTGGAGGGTGTGGATCAGCTGATCCTACAAGAAAAAAAGGAGTATTTATTGATTCCCTTCCAGTAGTCTGCCTTTGAGATGTACAGAGGGTCTGCGGGGAGGCAGCTGATTTTATTTACTAAACTCTTTAAAAAAAAAACCAAATCAACTTGTATAAAAATGCAGCTCCTAAGTAAAGAACACACTACTAAAAACATTTTGTCTCATTGTATTAACCTTTTTGGTGTCGTTGTTGCAGAATTTTTCTTCTAAAGCTCAAATTCAGCATGTTTTGATCCTGTTACTGCTTGTGCCATGTACGTATGGAAGGGTTAACACCAAAGTATTAGTAAAACTTATCTTTTACCCTGTATCAGTAAAGGGTTAAAATAGCCCACAAATTACAATCTTCCTCCATTTGCATATTGAATTGGTAAACAAAAATCAAAGACTATTTAAGCCTGGATCAACAAGCAACTTCTTTCACAGAAACCTATTATATGTAGTTTCTGAACCCTCAGTAGAGTAAGAAAAAGTAGCATAAAGTAGCAAAGATTTTTACTGATGTAGTTTATTATCACTCTGATTCTGTAGGTTAGCTTGATGTGATAGAGAATTAAATCGAAAAATATATTAGATAAAAGATTGCAACTGAAAAAAAAGTGTTTTTCACTTTCAGGCTTTAACTTCTTCAGGCAGCTGATGAAAGAAGAAATATCCCATATTTACTTGCATTGCTGGAAAAAAGACTGGAAGAAACTTTCCATGATCACTTATTCAAAAGAATTTGTCTCAGACACTTAAGTTCTTTCTTCCTCTGAAAATCATTGCATTTTACCAGCAGAAACATCAAAACTATTTGTGGAAACTGAATTCTAAGAAGCCAACTATGTTAACACTGTGTTCTTTATGCCAACAGCGTCTTCCATGAGAGCACCGTGATGGTTTCCTGTAATTTTTATGTGCAGGGAAAAGGAAAAATCTCCAGAATTTAACTCTACATATTTAATCTTTTCTAGGACAATTTGCAGCAAGTGAGTAAAGAAAATTACATTATGAGTGTTAGAGACAAGGAAAGACGAATTTATGTCACCACCTCTGTAAAAGACAGGAATTCTACTGTTGACTTGGGCTGAAGCAGAGCACATCAAGCGCACAAGTTCATGGTTGGGTTTTAGCTTGCCTTTTGAAACGGTGCAAGCATTGCTCTCTGACCTCAGAAGTGAAATGTTACTGCTGCGTTAAGGCATGACACTCTGTAAGGGAATACATAGGTTTTGGCATTATTTTACTACTTTTAATTCACTAGGCATGGTAGTGTCTTTGTATACTCTGTGATACTAGGCTGGGGTTTTACAGCAGGAGAACTTTGCTGAAACATGCTCAGTTTCTAAAATACCTGCATCATGAGATAACAATAGCATTTTGTACAAAAATGAACTGCTATTACATTCAGATAAACAGAATGCCAGTATTATTTTGCCATCTGGTTGCTTGGGAAAAAGAGCTCAAATTGCTGTCTAACACTGACCCCTGCTAGCTTAGCAATTTTTGATTTTCGTGTTGACTTTATGTCGGAAAACCATAATTGAAAAGCTTCATACAATAGAATATTCCTGATATCGTTTCATACCACTAGTGTTGTTAAATTCTATCACTCTACTAGAAAAAATATATTTCATACATTGGACGTAATCTAAACACAAAACAATAGTAATGGAATTTGACACGGTAAAAATAATAACCTACTAATTTTTTTGGCTTGTTTGTGTTCAGAATTGCATCGTAAATGCCTCTAACACATGTACTTTTAAATGTGATTGAAAAAATTGCATTTTCATGATGTGTGTTCTATAAATGTGTTAGTCTCAAAAATTTACTTTTGTTTATGCTACTTCAGAAGGCATATGAAAGTTGTCTTTGGATAATTGATTATAGACATTTAAATCACATAGTGAATTTATTTTTTAACAAAATAAAAGAATTTTAGATTGTGCATTTTTTTCTACTTTGTTCCTGTATTTTAGCAGAAAATTAATAATACTAGCACATAAGGATATTAGAATCGGGTTAATCTTGAAGAATTTGTATTAAGACCATGATTCTGCCAAGATACCAACGAAATGTGTGGAAAGTCATCAGGAGAACATATTTTATTGATATGAAACTGGTACTGTTAAAAATAGAGTAAATCTTACACAATGGATTTTTTATGAATTAATTTATATTTTATATTTTTAGTTTGTACTTGCTCTGGAAAAAAAAAGATATGATTATATTAGATAGCATTTTTTTTTTCCTGCTTTTACTTTTGACCCCTTTCCTCACAGTACCTAGGGGCCATTTTGGCAGCAAAAATTACTTAATCTGCAGTCAATTCCACTTCACATGCATTTTGTCATCGCATAGTCCAGTTTTAGCTTTTCTGCGTTTGTTCCGATGCGGTGGAAATGAATGCCACACAGTTCCAATACATTTGACTTTCCTGTTGTCACTTGCCTGTGTTGCAGAAAATACTGCATTTGTAGTACGTTTGTGAGCATTTTTGACCCAGTTTAATTTCCTATACCTGTCCTGTTCATGGTCTGTTTGCTAACAGGTTTCTACCCAACTTTTTTTTCAGTTCTGAAAACTGAAATCCCTTCTTACACTCAATAATGCTTGATTGTGTTGCTTGTTGTGAATCTGGTCTTGAGTGTTAAACTGTCCTCAGGCTTTTGTAGCACTGATCAGATTAGCCTTATAGTCCCTGTCTTATAGTACACTCGTGTGTAAATGATCTCATGCCATGTTCAGAAGTTAGGCGCATGCTTGAATGCTTTATTCAATGAGGGATTAATTTTATTATTAATAATATTTTCTATCATATTTCTCTATTGTTTTTAGAAAATAATACATAGAAAGAAATTCTTCCTGACTTGTGGTGTACCAGTTATTTTAGAGTGTCCAACATTTGTTGAGAGCAGTGAAAAGGTCTCCAATTTATGCTAGGTTAACCAGGGGTCTTATAGAGGTCTGTTCTATATTTTCAGTACATTAATAAAAAAACAAAGAGATACCCTGAAATCAGCAAAATCTTTTTAGGTCAAAACAATAAATAAGATGAGAATATACTGCAAAGACCATGAGAATATCACCTTGCTTATTTACTCACACTACGTATTAATTAGTTCACATCTGTGTGCTTTCAGATGCAATAGGAAAATTGTGCTCTGAATTGCAGTCTATAAAACATCATGATTGCTGTGATCTGCCAAAACTGTACTCCCAAGTTCAATCTATTTTCTTACATAAAGTAGGTTATAAAAGCTTTTTTTAATTATAAATTAAATGTGCCTTGTAAAAATTTTGAAAATTTATAAACCATTAATTTATATATAGTAAAAATTTTGAAAATTTATAAACCGTTAATTTATATATAGTTAACATTTAAAACCAACTAAATACAAAAATGCAAATCTAGAATGTCAAGAACTAATTCCTACTGAAATGAAATCTCAAGCAACATATTAATGCAAAACTAATTACTTTCATTCAAAGCTACTATCTATGTAATTATTTATATCAAGCTCACCAAAGCAGTATCTGCTCCTGAAATGTTTCATTCTAAAAAGTGGCAATATTAATTCCGTTTTCTTGCCACTGGGTTGAATTGAACTAAAATATTAACACTGAAATGTGGTTTGCAATGAAATATGAGCTGACACTAATGAGAGACTCATCATAAATACCCTCCGTTGTGCTGAGTTACGCAGTGGTATGCTCACCTGACTCAGCCTTAGAAAGTGACTTTAAATTTATGCATATACTCTGTGGATCTATATGACGGTTCTGTAAACAGCAGAATCTGAAGTGTGTTCTTTTAATGCAAATTGGACTATCTGTTTGTGGCCCATGGGCCATTTCAATCACTTAAAACCGTTAGACTCAACAACTGCCTCATACCAGCATGCCAAAAAAAATGTTTCCCTCATCTTTTGCCAAATGCAGAAAACATGTTCCCAATCCAGCACTCGTCTCCTGAGTGCTGTGTGGCTCTCAGCTTCAGACCACATTCAGGAGTGGAGGAGATATTGTACAGGTTGCTTTTTTAAAAAGCAGTATTTATTTGAAGCTGTTTAAGGATTTGGAGATAAATCTACTGAAAGGACGTGTTCTAAGGAACACAGGATAAAAGCTCAGCTTTCTGTATCCAGGCTGCATGACCACTGAAAAGCAGGACAGGAGATCCTCAGAAATACATTCAGTATTTGCACACAGGTAAAAAGGAAATGAATCAAAAACAATTTCAGAGAAAATAACGTCTGCTCTGCAGAACATCGAGTCTGGATATAGATCTGCATGAAAAACAGCAGCAAATTGTTGATGTTTCATTATAGCTAAGGGAACCATGATTTTTTAAGTAGCAAGCTGAGGACATGTCCTTATTTATTTTACTTTGCAGTCAGTGTTTTATTTTACACTTGTTTTTACCTTGCCTATAGCAAATACCCAAAATTAAAGAAAGGGTTTAAAAGTGTGCATGTAACATCTACTTATACATCATAAAAGAGACATTTCAATTAGATCCTACAATATAACATTTTTAATTCAGTCCTAATCCTTTGTGAAACCTACTCATGCAGTTGTGCTGGGTGAGTTGTGACCTAAAGACCAAGAAGTGCTACCCTACAAGCATCCTCACACTTTGAAGAGAAGTTTGGTAATGAAGGCAGATATAAAAAAGCAAAAAAAATCAGATCAGTATGTAAAGCAAACAAAATTTGGTATGTACTGCTTCATGAACTGCAATAACTACAGCTGAATGTATCTGATTTCATAAAAATGAGTGCTTTCAGATACATTTTTATTTCAACGTGCTAGCCATCAAAACATGTTATGCTAAACAGAGCTCATGAGCTGATGATTTGGGAGCAAGGAGCCTTTACAGTACCAAGAGTGTTAAGCCAGAAAGTGCTCATTGTCAGGGACATAGTTATATGTTTGAGGCATAGGGATTTGTTAAAGTCTTACTGTGTTTGAGGAACATTTTCTGTACACGTATGCTTCACTGTGCTGTTGTCTTTGTTGTCCGTGGAGTGTTCTGATCCTCTTTCCTGACTGTATGCCAAACTTCACAGGTTGGCACTGTAAAGGTTTTGCCCATGAATCACAGGGATTCAAACACAGGAAACCACAGAACTGCTAGTACCCAAATGCTAATAACAAAATAGATGTATTACACAGACATTAGCTCAGCGAGAAACACACAAACATGCTTAATTTGAATGGAACAACCCTTTCAGGCTATCCACCTCTTTTCTTCCTTTCTTGTTCAGGTACCAAGATCTCCGCTGCAGAGAAGGTTTCCATTTATATTTATGTAACACTTGTAACAGTGAATTCTAATTAAGACCAGTAGACATCGGCATTAGAGTCAACGCCAGGAAGCATGAAATAAAGTTACCACGTACTATTAAGCAGCATTAACTCCGTCGCATCAGAGCTTGCTCTGAAGCCCATGTAGGTAAATGGGCTGACTCACATTGATTTTAATGGGCCTTGCATCAGAGTCTTGAAAACTAACAAACTGTCTGATATATTCGCATAAGTAATTGGCCTACTAAAGCTAATAAAAACGGTGGACCTATTAACTGTAGCCAAGAGACTGAAAATACCCCCCTCCAACAGTTTTCATTAGATAAGAGTATAAATTAATCACAGGCCCAACCCAATGCATTAATTAAGTCGAAATAAGTGCCAGTCTTCGCTTTCCCTTAAGTAAACATGGGATCGGGGCATGAAATCAGCCCATGCAAGGTGGCTGCAAGGAAATAACCTTGTTTAAAATTTAACCAGACTAAAGTTCTTAAAAAACTTTAACAATCTCTGTGAGTCTTTATCAGTGTCAATAAAGCTTGTGCTAGAAAATAAAATGTTTCAAAGCTTGTGAGAAGATTAGAAAGGGGGAAATAGAGTCTGGCCAATTTAACCTTTAAGTATCTTCCCCTCGTGAGAACACGGAAGCGTGGGGCAGGGTGCTGAAAAGGATCCCAGAGACCCGTTTACAAAACCAGAATTAATGAAAACAGAACTTGGCCCAGGCTTTTTTATGTCTGTGCAGACTCATGCAAAATGTATTTTAAATGATCACAGTTTGCTAACATACAAACATGATGGAAACCAGACAGGTTTACTGCCAGTGGTATCAAGCTATGATTTAGTTTCCACACATAGAACTACCACTTCTGGCTGGAACACAATATGGCAATTTTTGCCATATTTCTGCTAAGAACAGTCCAGGAATTGCTAGATATGGCTGCTGTTGTGATGGATTTGTTTGTTTGTTTGTTTGTTAGAAGCAATATAGAACTGGAGAAGCTGTGAAGCTTTAGTTTCCAACAAAATGAGGTGGGCTGGACTACAGGACAGGTCTGAGTGGAGAAAAGAGCAGTTTCTTAGAATCAGCACGTTTTCATAGGTGGGATGGGAAGACAGCACTATGCTAAATCTTTTTTTCTCAACTACTAAAGAAAGGTAACTTCTACAGGTACGAATTTATCATCAGCTGAGAAGATTCCTGACAAAAACCTTGGTAATATCTATATAATTTCTGAGATAAATCTGAGCTTGTGACTTATTGCAGCAACAGGCAAGTCTCACGTAATGAAGAATCTAAGAATTTTCTTCTCTCTAAGATGGTACCTTAGAGATAAATAGATGAAACTATTTCATTCAAAAAAATAATTTCTCTCCATCCCTCCAAGGAAATATGTTGATTTTTATGAACAAACTTATCAAGGAAAAATATAATCTCTGTGATTTGAGGCTCGCTTGGATTTTTTCATGTAAACAGACGGGTTTTGTAAGTTCAATATTAATGAAGATATTTTAATACATTATTAATAAATCCAAAGATTTTTAATTTCCTAAAGGACATCTAGCTTAAATCAGATTTCAGTAGTCCTTATAAGAAGGCAGTGAGAAACTGAAAGATTTGGACAAAGATATAATATTTATTTAAACATACATGATGTAATTGCGTTCAGGACTTGCCATGAATTATGCTAGTTTATATAGTGTAACCGTCTTATCCTAAAATTATTCCCACCTTCCCTTCCTGTAAAATCCATCGCCAGCTAGGTCTGTGCACTGGAAGATACTGAAATAGGCAGAAGTAGCTCTCTAAGGTACTGTGCACTGGATCATAACTTTTACTCTTTAGAAATGCAGAAATGCCTTATCTCTGCCAAGCAATGAGGATCTACACCATATTCTGGTTAGTTTCAGTGAGAAACTAATTAACTAAAGAAACTATTCCCAAATATCCCTGGGATGCCCAATCCTCTATCACTAACGATATTGCATTCCTTTTCCCCTCCTTTGTTTTTTCAGGCAGCTTCCCCCAGTAACTCCCCCTGAATCATCTCTTGCCCTTGAGGAAAGAAAATCCCTGAGCTCTCAACCTGAAAAAGATTTCTGCTTCACTGCAAGCATGAGCAGACAAGGAAACAGTGGTTCCCCTGGATCTGCAACTTACAGAAATCAGAAGTTTCCTGTGCAGCTTTTTGCCGTGATCTAACACTGCACTGAGCGTTAGAACACTGCAGCTGAGGCAGTACCTCCTATGTCCAGAGTTTCAGAGGTGGATCATTGACTTTGTCTGAGCCTTTGTCAGATGAGTTCTGTTCCGCTGCAACATTTTCTCACTGTTGCTTCATGGATGCACATAAAGAAAAGACACACACACGCACACCCTTCAGCGAGACTCTCTGCACCACCAGGCTGGTTTTTTTGCACAAACAACATACCAACACCCACTGTACTATTAGGGTTGTTCTCTCTCAGTTACATACGCTGCCATTTATGCTTTTCTTACAAGATCTAGTGAAATCGGATCCACTAAAATTTCCAGATAACATTCCAAAATTATCTGTAAATGGATGGTTTCTAGGCTGTTTGGTTATTCGGCTAGTTTGTGTGTAATGCTTTCGCTGGTCTGCCAGTTTAGGGTCTGTACAGGAGAAACATTTTGGCCAATTCATATTTTGCTTTTTTTTTTTCAATTCAGGGTTGTTTATTTTTATGACTCTGAAGACAAAATATTTTGGACATTTCCAATCTGATTTCCAAAATTATAGAGGTTATTTTACTTCATTCTTTTTTTAGTTGGTGCATAGATAGCATTATGCAATAGAAGTAATTATGGAGGTAGTTATCAAATATTTTTTGAAATATTTGCACATTGTAGCTGTATGCTACAGTGAAACCTCTTCGTAAAAACAAATATTTCTACATTCAGAGGTGTATCTGAATAATGTGCACGAATAAAACAAAATATTCAATTACCTCTCATCGGATATTTCTCTGTATTGGAAAAAGCAGAGGGTGCTCCGAGTAAATAATTATTCAATTATGTGATTAAAGATTATGTCATTGTATATAAACACACAGATCCTGTCGTGAAGTAAATGGAAGTCTGTGGCAGGAAGAACAGGGAATGTTTATAGGCAATCAGGATGCAAAGAATGTGCTCCATGAAGCAGAGATAAAATAGGGAGAAAAAATCCTCAATATACGATATGAGAAACAAAGAAATATTAGTTAGCAAAGATTTTATTAAATTTGCATTTCCAGACGTATGTACCTTTGCTCTGTGGTTTCTAGTCTGAAATCACAAGGGGACTGACTTCTTATGAATGGCTACTCACTGTTTTCTGAAAATTAGTTACCTTCAAGATACCATATAGCACCTAAAATTACAGTAGGTCAGACTGATGGTTGATTTTGAGAAACTTGCCGAGTGACCATTAGCTCATTAACCACACAGATAGAGTTTTTTTCCTCTTCTTTCTTTATGCTATCTATGCTATATAGAAATAGTCTTTATAGTCATTACTTTTTTACTAAGTTACTTCAGTTAAAAAGTCTTAGAAACAATCTTCATTCTGCTATGTTTAATTATAAACACTCATCTGAGACAGTTTGTATTAGAAGATGTCAGTGATAAAGTTAATTTCCTTCCACCCCGAACAAAGAGAATGTTCTACAGTTCTGACCCTCTGGGAAACTCTTCTCAGCTTGGTGCCTGAACCCACACCTATCATATCTTTTCGGTATGATGTTGCATATTGATATAAGACAAGGTCTAATTTTGATGTTGTTTGGAGGTCAATGGAAATTGATTTGCTCTGTAAGAACCTCAGGACTGGGTCTGTCAAGCATACATCTGTTGTCAGATCTGAAACTGCAATATGGAGAAATCTTGAGGAAATCCTACCCATCATACAGAAGAGGAAGTCACCAAGGTTAATAAAAATTTTAGACATTTCAAGACCTAAATAGAACAGCTTTTCTGTTCATAAATATAAACCTAGATTCATACAAGCATCAGCATATAATTTAATTCCTAAAAATTTCCTTGGTGTTAAAAGAAGAACTGACAAGTTCAAGAGAAAAAAACCACTGAGGATCACTATTCTGAGACTATGTATGACTTGGGAAGACTCTGAATTACAAATGGCTAGCAATGGGGGATGCATAGGGAGAAAACAGTACATGCAGTTCTCCTTTTCTCATACTCTTTCCCAGGCTTCCATATCTGTTGGAGACAGGTTATATAGCTAGCTGCACCTTTTCCTGACTTGCTATGCTGACCTGAAATTCTGAGTGTATCTACCCTAAATTTTGTGATTGAAATATAATTTCTTTTGTCCCAGCACTTCTTTATAATATCAGTGCTTCTAGAAATTTAGGAATGACGATCTATAGGGATGGATCTGGCTATCTCTCATGACTGTCTTATGATGGCTCAAAGAAATTAAATTTCTGGAGGATATTAAGCTTCAGGGTAATAAGAAGTATTTGTGTGCATTTAAAAAAAAGACCCCAAACCCTTTAAAGTACTAGTGGCTTGGACTTGAATGTAGACCCAAATCCAGTCTTGTAATTCACAGATTCTGATTTGCTTCTTTTATTTGTTTCTTCAAAACAAATGAAAGCTTGCTCCATGTACAGAATATTTAAAACGTTTACAGCAGGTCTAGTTTGTGTTTTGCTACAGAGCAGTGGAAAGATTTGGATGTGTAATGGCATGTCAAAACAAAATTTTTGTCTAAGTGAAAGCAGTCCGCAACCATTGAAAATTTTACTGTACTTCAGTACCTAAATGCCAAATCTGACACTTTTAGGTAGTGTGGTGAATAAACCAGAACACAAAGAAATTACTTAAAGCAGTACTATTTAGAAATATAAGTTCAAAAAGAGCTGTTGCTAAAGAGGGGCCAGCAGGTAACTTCATTTTATGAAAGGACTGAAACAGCAGTCAGTGCTGACTTCATACTGAGATTTACCTTCTTAGAGCAGAAGATGTGCACAAGCACAAATATTTCACTTGGGTGATCTCTGAAAGAGATCACAAAATATATTTACTATTTATTTGTTTCTTGAAAATGTTCTAATACCTAAACTAATGTAACTAATACCTCGCTATTTAAATTACACAGATTTTGTCCATCCAGTCTATTTCTCCAGCAATGAGTGAGTGATGAAACATAGTATTCTGATTTACATAAGCAGAATAAAGTTTGGGTGTTAAGCATCTCTGGGTTAAAGCTAAGATTTAAATTATGTAGAAGCAGAAAATTTAAGAATTTCTGTGATGCCTCCTATTTCAGCTGAACTAGAAAATACTATGGGGGGAAAAGGTATTACTGAATAGAAAGTCTGATTCAATACTTTGGTATTCTTGGTCCATCTGAAACTAAAAATGGAAATATTATTTAACTTTTATTTTTTAAAAATAAGACACTAAATAAAAATAACATTTTAAAATCAAGATACTACTTAGAAGTTTAAAGAAGAGGGTTAGAACTGAGTAACAACTAAATTCCTTGGTCCCTAAGATGCACTAATTCCTGTAATATAAAATCTTCACACACCTTTATCACCAGAAAATAATGGACATTGAAAAGTGGTAAGAGCGCATCTCATTTAGCAATTAATTCTCAACTAAGCTAGTTCCTGTGCCACTGGCAGCTGGCGCTGCAGTTCTCTCTATGCATCAGCATTAGCTAGAAGTTACTCCTGTAGGACAAGGGCTAGCTGACCATACTTTGTTTAAATATCCAGAAATATTCTTGGATCTGTAGAAACTCTCATGGCTAATGAGGGGTGATTGTTTAAAAACAAATAAAAACCACAGCTGAATTAGAGCTGCTGGAAATGCTTTATTGCTTAGAGCTCCCAACTAGCTAAATTGTGGTTGCTTCTATTCAGAACATGTTGCCTCAGGAAATCCAAAGTAATTAAAGACAAGCTGAGAAATAAAAATACAGAGAGAGAAAAAAGGTCTGCAGCAGAAAAGCTATCTTCTGAAAGGGAGAACTTTACACAAAACTGGTACTGCAGGTAATACACTTTTCTTTGAGCTAGGTCTTTGAATAAACACGATCAGCAAAAACCAAAGGAGGACTGACAATGGAGCTGGTAAACATTCCCACCGCTTCTGTGAAAGGAAAATGTTCTTGCTCAAAGACCTACAGGGCAGTGTTTCTATACCATTTGAAGGTAATATCTTCAAATTTTACTTTCTGAATATTTAAGCAGTTATTCAGCAGTAATTATCAGTAAAAAATAGCACCTCCTCCTAAGTAGCTGCTCTTTGACATGAACAGTATTAAAAAGTCAGAGGTAGGTTCTTCCTCCTAAAGTGCTGTGGGTTTTTTTTTATTATACCGATTTTGTGTAGTTCTCCTTTTTTTTTGTGCACTAGCATGGATTTGGCCTACCTAGCCTGCAAGAATTATTGGGAATTATCCCAGGAGAGTACAAAAAACATGAAAAACCAGAAAGTCAGTACATTTTTAAGAAACAGCATATAGCTATAATTTTTTGTCTGGACAGGAGATTATGTATCGAGTCAGAAACTCATTAGGAAATTACCTTCCATTAGACAATTTTTAAATTTTTTTGTTTTGGCTTTTTGTTATTTTGTTTGTTTGTTTGTTTGTTTTTTGAGAAATACGCACCTGGGACAACAACAAGAGTGACTATAAACCTGGGGGAGGGGGATAGATGATAGAAGGAACTGGCAAAATTGTCAGAGTGCACATACAACTATGGAGTACTTGGTGGAGGTAAAAAATGTGGGGGGAATATAAAAATAGGATGCCTGAAATCAGATGCCTAATTAAGTGAGGAACAAGAGGTGGATTAGTAGAATTTGAAACTGTGATAGCATCAAGACTGAGGAGGCCATCCTCCATCTAGGATGGCACATTTAATGCAAGCTTACAAAGGTTATGAATGGAGGTATAGAGAAAGTTTGGGTAAGGATGGAATAATCTGTACTCTAACTCCAAGCAATGGATTTAAATTAGTGAAAGATGTGACAGTAATTAAAAAACATGAAAAAGACATCCTGCGATCAAGGCTTGCCAACTGATGTCCTTGCAAATAAGAAATAAACTGTAAATCATTTTCCAATAATAACTAAATGTTTGTGCATATTCAGAAAAAACTGGCTAATTCGTAGAAGAAAAATCAGCCAAGAACTATCAGAAAGCATGACCTTCAGAGTTTCAGAAAGTCTCTGAAGCAAATTAATACAGATTGGGAAAGACTAGGGGAGCACAGAATATGTTATGTTCTTCTTTCATTCTAATATCCTTGGGTAAAAAACCCCCAAAATCTCCTTAATCTAAAAATCCTTTGGTATACATAGTGGCTATACCAGAAGACTTGCCTATGCTGCTTTTAGGATAATATAGTTTATGCCACTCTTGCAAGAGCACGAAGAATAGACTTTTAAAGAAAAATGTTCCATAAAGAATTCATGTACAGATCCTTCCTATACCTCTAGAAAGCGCCATAAAAAATACATAGAGGTTGTCTGGAGCATACAAGTGAATAAAAGGGCAAGTGTCCTGCATTTAAGTCAAACTGTTCAAGGAAAATTCTGTTTCTTTATCCAAAGAGACGATAATGATATAATACAGAATAGAGCAAGATAAACTAGAATTTCCATCTTTGCAGCTTGTAAGAACTAATTCCAGACTGATTGCCAGCTTACCATAGAAAGGCAGAAGTTGACTCCTGAAGATGTCTGCCTCTTCTGCAGCTTGGCAAAAACCCTAGATGGCCAACTAAGACTGTCTGATTTATTTTTAGGTGATTGCATATACATAATATGTGTGGTTTTTACTTATCCAAGAAACCATAATTAACCAATATAACTCTAATAATTTTTCTTAATGCTTTCCTTATGATATACCATATTTGTAAGGCAGATACAAGTTAGATGCTTTGAAGTATTCTGCAACTGGAAAACCTCTGGAGAAAATAAGGTGCTCAGAAAACATTGCTCCATAACAATTATCTTATTCCTATAGTTATGATTATTTCAGGATACCTTAACATACACTCTCCATGGAAGATTTTTTTCTTTTCCATTAATTCATGCTTGTTCATAATAAGTTACCAAAGTATTAGTTCAATTACAATTTGAAAATTGATTTATATACATTGTTGGAATGTAGCGCTAGGTCTTCCAGTTAATTATAAGTACTTAAAATATATAATTTGAAAATTTCTCTATTATGCTATATTATACATGAAACTGCCTAAGTAATTCTTAAGGTATGGTTACTAAAGGTGATTAACATAATAAGGGTAGAACAAGCACCTGTTTATGTATGTAGTCTGCAGCTCATTGAAGAACATTCCAAAACAGTATTTGCTTGAGCCTATTGGCAGTATTATTCAGAGAAAACAAGCAAAACTTTTGATCAGCTTGAGATTGAGCAAATGCCAGCCGTGTGAACATATTATTTCACTTTATGCCTTGGTCAACATTTGGTTATCTTCCAAGGAGCTGCTTAGTCATCACAATAAATAAAAAAAAAGAAAACCACGGTTCTTGGACATCATGGCAACTAATTCATACACAGGCTATCCTATCTGAACAAGAAGAGCTGTGTAAGTAGAAAGAAATTATATTCAGGAACATTTTTATAGGTGGAGTCCCCATCCCTGGAGGTGTTTAAAAGACATGTGGATGTGGTGATGAGGGACATGATTTAGGGACCCTGGCAGAGCAGGGTGAACAGCTGGACTCAATGATCTTAAAGGTCTCTTCCAACCAGAGGATTCTATGATTCTATTGGCATTTATTTAACCATAATAATTCCTGGTGAATGAATTCCTTATGAATGAAGGCTTTGTTTGTTTGTTTGCTTGGGTTTGTTTTGGTTTTTTTTTTTAACACAGTTCAAGTCACCTAGGTTGGGTAGCAGAAGTGAGATTGTAAATTCTCAAAGGGCCTGGCAGCAAGGTAAGTTTGCTATACTGCTGAGATATTTTATGAAGAGAGCAAAGATAAAAGAACTACCAGTTTTCTTTTTAAATAATTGTGACCCATTTTGGTTCCCATAAAACTATTTAATTCCAATCCAAGGCCTTCTCTGACTATTTTGATACAGGAGAAAATCAATACAGTTGAGTGATGGGAAATCCCTGCAAAGTTCTCATAAAAACACTAACAGCCCCTCAATGACAGTAACATTCTGAGTTGCTATAATGACTCATATGTTCAACTGATAGTTATAACACAAAACTGTCTTCCACAATCTGTGGGCAAATATCTTTATTCAGATACCACGCTCAGATTGGAGTACCTATTGTAGCTATAATGGCTCCTTTCTTTTCAGGAAAAAGGTGTTAGTTATAAATTTTCCACGAGGGTCATATATAACAAATTTGATCTTTCTTTCCTTTACACCTTTTTGTTTCCCTTGAAAAACACTCTTTGCAAGATTGTGCTGCACCCATTTCTTGTCTACATTTTTGGGAACGAAGTAAAAGCATAGCAGTATTGTAATAATTTCAAAAGAAAAAAAATCCTAATTTTGTAACTGGGATATACATTGAGTTATGAAATGCCACAATTTTCATCTACCCTCTGAAAAGAAAACATTTATTGTTTATATTTGTGTAATAGCATACCTCCGTCAATGCATTCTGGGGTAAAAGAAATATCATCAAGAGCAAATTCTGTGGGTTCACTCCACCCCACTTCAGCTTCGAAGGCAACTCTGAAGGGGCTGTTACTGGAGAGGACCGCATTTCCATACATCCATTTGTTTTCTTCATTTCTACTAGAAGACCACATAAGAATATCCGTTCCGTGTTCTTCAACTGTGTATACCTGTTGACAAACCCAAGACACAAGTGAATCAGCATTAAGCAACAGAGGAGTGCAGCTAGCTGGAGTAACATAGCCTAAGCCCAGCAGTGTCGCTACCTGCCTGAGTAGTACGGGCCCTCTTAGATACGGTTCAAACCCACACCTTATTAGTGTTGACCAAATGTCACTGAATACTTTTGCTAATGCTAGTTCAGCTGCAAATAAAAGGCTACTATGAAAACCAAGAACTGCTAATACAACCACTAACTGGAAAACGTACAGTCGGCCTGACATAAAAGCTGATGAGTAACGACCTAACCCCAAATTCATAAAACATTGAAGAAAAGACTGAGAAGTATCTTCAGCTAAAAGGTGGCCTCCTTATAGTTGATAAACTGAGCAAAGATTTTAAGAGATTTAAATAACAGACTTAGCATCTAGGGTTTTAATTCTGTTGACTAGCACAACAAATGTATAATACAATGTTTCAGGCAGTCACAATAAATTAACTCAAACATATTTAGCAAAGCCATAAATACAAAATAAATAAAATCATCAAATAGTGAAAGCAGTAAGAATGACAATGAGTTAATTCACAATTAACCAGCAACTGACAATTTAATGCCAAGCACTGGAAGACTGGGGATTACACAGGTAGTTACTGTTTGCACTTAGGTGTCCAAAATCCTTGTACAATCTAAAACAGGTCAGAAATAATTAAAAACAACTGGAGAAATGAAAGTAAGCATATTCTAGCCATTCCAGATGATAACTATTTCTTTAAGGGACTGAATATTTTAATCATTGTCCTCTTTTCATCACTTTCAATAGCCTTCTTTTAAGACTAATGATCTAATGATCTGTATAATTACACACCTTTGACTCTCCCAGCCAACTTGGTGGAATAAATAAGCTAAAACCCCAAATGACACCATGAACTACATACTTTATAGAATTTGGTGTATCAATTAAAATATCTCAGGTGAGCTCCCAGCTCTGCTCCATTTCTCAAGTACCATTTCGGGGAAATTCTTCAATCATCTCATTTTTCTGCCAAAGTACTCCTGAATACTTTTTCTTCAATTCTCCAAGTTTTTTATCTATATATAGCTATGCCAGGAAAGGATCTGTGTTGTTATGTACCTTCAAAAAATTTTAGCTAAAATTTCTAAAAGAATAACACATAATTTGAAATATATATGCTAAATCAAGTGAGATTACAACAGAGTTCAGAAAAACGGGAAGCTCAAGGAGTCTGTTCTTTTAGCTGGGGGTACAGATCTAATTCTCAGAGATTGTGCCCACAGAAAGCGAAGAAACAATTATGAGATGTAATGCTCTTCTCTTCGCTGAGGTTACCCATGTCACTGAGAGTGTAAAGCATCTTCTGAGTCAGGAAGCATTTTAGTGTATACAAGATTTTTGCCTGCCTGTGTAAACATATACGGCACATGCAAGGTAGAGCAAAATCTCACAGATATGAGCTCCCTAGAGCCCTGAAGAGCGACATCTGTGTGGTGCTTAGCACCTCCAGACACTACAGCACCTCTCTATGCAGCATTTAATGAATTGTGTACAAGTTAGTCTAGTAGTGGAAACAATTTAACATGTGAATGAGGAAAAAGTTAAGATGAATCCCACTATATGGCATATAATGTCATAGCTGTAACAGAGTCCCATTGAACAACTCTGTATCTATCAGTCCAGGGAGACTGTGCCCCACCTAACAGAGATCAAGTTGTGGGCTAAATCCCGTCATTTCAATTTAAAGGTAACAAGCATGTATTCTCCTGCCTAGTCACTATATCTGTCTATTCCCCATTCTGTGCTGACACCATTTCGAGATTGCACACACGATCAAAATCACAAAGAATAGGAACTAACAGAAATAGAGCTATCACTTCATTCACCGTAGAGTGAAAAGCTCAGTAGTGAAGATACCCAATACAAACTTCATGGTGATTTAAAGAAGAATTTAGCATGATAATCTGCATGAGATGAATGCATGAGTGAAGCTTTTATACTTGCTTCTTGATCTTTCTCCAAGGTGCCTTTGCCAGCTGGTTCATTTGTAGTCTGTATGTGAACAGCATTCTTTAGCAAATCCCATTTCTCTGACTTAAAATCATGACTCAGTTCTAATTCTCCACAGCATTTCCTGTGTGTTAGAAAATTCTGAATTTCTTTTTCAGTTTCTATTTCATTTTGGAATTGGGGAAAGTACATGTACTTTTGAAGGTCATGAAATATAAACTGCTGTTTTCTATTTAGTCATCAGCACGACTCATGAGGCTATCCTGTACGTTCATGCTGACTTTTCAAGATAACATATTATCTTCCTGATCTTGCCTGACTCTAGCAGTTAGCATGCTGGAAGGTACTATTTTCCATCTGAACTGATGAATAACTAAGAAGGCAATGCAGGTCTAAAGGTACATTAGAGGTGTATTCGCCCATCATTCCCAACATACAGTCTTTAATCACCAGCCAAGGAAGCAGGAAAAGCTTGTGAAAGTCAACCTGTATTTTCACTTCACTAGACACTTGTGTCAGCTGAGGAAACTTCCCAATGACTGCAGTGAATAATTACACTATGTTTTCTGTGCTACATCCTTAAGATCACGCCTTTGAACTCCTCACATTCCTTGGCAGTCATCATTGCACATCTTCCTTGGACTGAAGCTACACCAGAGGCATACTGAAATTGTTTCTCTAAAGTTCACAAAATCAGATTAGCGAAATTTTCTCAGAATTCACTGTCACACTGTCTTTCCTGTTTCGTTAAACGCAATTAAATAACCATAAAAATGTAAAAGGAAATGCGTTTTTTAAATTTATGTTTGCAGCACTGGGAAAGTGGCTGACACACCAGAAGACTGTGCAGCAATTCAATGAGACCTGGACAGGCTGGATATGGATTGAGCAGAACCTAATGAAGTTCAACAAGGGCAAGTGTAGAATCCTGTACCTGGGGAGGAATACCCCATGCACCAATACAGGCTAGGGGCTGATCTGTTGGAGAGCAGCTCTGGGAAGAAGGACCTGGGAGTCCTAGTGGACAACAAGTTAACCATGAGTCAGCAGTGTGCTGAGAAGGCCAACAGTATCATGGGGTGCATTAAGAGGAGCGTGACCAGCAGGTCAAGAAAGGTTCTCCTCTCCCTCTGTCCTAGTGAAGCCCCATCTAGAGTACAGTGTCCAGTTCTGGGATCCCCAGTTCAAGAGAGACAGGGAACTACTGGAGAGGGTCCAACAAAGGGCTACAAAGATAATTAGTGGACTGAAGCATCTCTCTTACAAAGAAAGGGTGAGAGACCTTGGTCTGCTTAGCCTGGAGAAGAGAAGATCGAGAAGGGATGTTAGCAATGCTTATAAACATCTAAAGGGTGGATGCCAAGAGGATGGGACCAGTCTCTTTTCAGTGATGCCTAGTGATAGGACAAGGGACAACGGGCACAAACTAGAACAAAGGAAGTTCCATCTGAACATAAGGAAAAACTTTACTTTGAGGGTAACAGAGCACTGGAACAGGCTGCCCAGAGAGGTTGTGGAGTCTCCTTCTCTGGAGATACTCAAAACCCGTCTGGATGTGTTGCCATGCAACATGCTGTAGGTGAATCTGCTCTAGCAGAGGGGTTGGACTAGATGATCACCAGAGGTCCTTTCCAACCCCTGCCATTTTAAGATTCTGTGATTTCAGATAACAGCTATAATGTCAGCTTTTGTACTGAAGTTATTATATTCTAATACATTATTCAGACTTCCTATTACAGTTTGACTTTTTTCACCTCCAGTGCAACCTGAACAATAGCTCTTCACTGAGCTATTGCTTTTGAAGTTTTGGACTGTTGTTTTTCTTTTTTGTTCTTTTGGCTTTTTTTTTTCTTTTTACTTACGTGGTTACAGTTCATTTATATTCTTGATTTAATAACAGCATCAGTTGATGCTGAAATAGATTACTAGTTTGACCGAAAAAAGCAAAGCATCCATAAGGGTAGATTTGGCCTGTGATAGGATGAGAATTCCTTGCTGAGTACTTCAATTTGTTATGAATACTGGTATACGTTTCTACATAAAGAGTACATACTGTAAAGCCATAAACAGGGAACCTTCCTTGTATGTGGGAGTAAGACAATTCTTTAGGGATCTCTTTATGAAATTAAAGGTAATGAGAGTTAAACTAGGCTGTTTGAAATGCAAAAAAGAAAAAAATTAAAAAGCAGACTTTGTTTGACTGTCTACCTACTGGCTCACCCACAGGCCCCACACATCTACTTATTCACTAATGCAAAGTGTTCTGTAATGCATGAAAAACTTCAGAAGCTCCTTCAAAAAATCTTGTTTGCATTTCTGCATGCTGCAATGTCCAGAATACTTGAATTTAAACAAATAATTAATCATAGATTATCTCACAGTATTTCAGTTACCAGTAGATCAAAAAACAATTACTGCTTGCTTTTTACTTCAATCTAATCTGGAACTGCCTTGACGTTTACCTACTGTTTTGTTTTCTTAATCTTAATGTCCTAACTTTGTGTACGTGGAAGGATAAATAATGTCAACTGGAAAGAATGGACTTCAAGGCATGGTAGAGTATTTTAAAAGCTATATTCAGATAATAAAATTACAAGCTTGAACAGGATTGATTAAATGCTCCTTAAAAATTCATATTAAATAACTGAAGTATCTTTGGGAAGAATATATTTTGAGCCTTTTTAGTCACTGAATAGAAAGAAATGTAAAAATAACATAATCTGAAACTCACTTAAAATCAGTTTGAAAAGCAGAAGTATCTGCTGCTTATATTAACTTCACATAATACAGCCTTTTTTTTCTTTGTTATTAATTTTATAGAAATACTCAGAGATTGCTGAACAAGGTACTAGAGATAAAATTGAAATGCAAACCTCATCCTGAAAAAATTTCTTAAGAAAAGATAGACAAAAGGTGGAATGAAAGGTAACGTTATTCTTTGGCTGGATATAAGGAGAAGCCTTTTCATGTTCAACACTTGAGCAGTGGCAGAGGTTGCCCAGAGAGTTTGAGTAGTCTGCATTTATGGAAGTTTTCAAGACTGGATAAATACCTGAGCCATACTGTGTGATCTTGTAGCTGACACTGCCTGGAGCAGGAGGTTGTACTAGAGACCTCCTCAGGCTCTTCCAGCCTGAATTGCAGTACAGTCCCATGGAATTGTGCTATGATTGTCCTTTACAGTGGAGAACCAGACCAAAGACAGAGTGAGTGCGAAAACAGTGTTCCAAACTTCCTTAGTTAATTCCAGATCCAAGATCACAGAAGTGTTCTTGCTCACTTTTAACATAGACTAATTTAGTTCAGGAGTTTGATAGTATATGTAAATTTTTATATTCTGCCACGCATAGTAAAACTGATATTAACATGTATTTTCAAAACATAACAAACTGCCACAGAGAGGAGTCTTGCTCAGACCTCTAAAAACAGGGACTATGTAACTTATTTATTCAGTCAGCCACGTGAAATGAAATGTTTGCCAAGGCTGCACATCTGCTTGGGCTTGGGCTTTTGCTAGGGTACTTAACACCTAGACTCTTTCACGGGCACCCCCTTGCCGTGGGGAAAGAGCTTGCGTGCCCTTGCGAAGTTGAGAGCTATGCTGGTGGTGGCATATGCCTCCGGTAGGGTCTCCCAAGCCTGACAGGTCTCAACTGAAGGGTCAGACAAAGTGTGTCCACGGGCAGGATGGGCTCACTAGCCTTCGGGCAACCATCCTAGGAGAAGGACAACTCTAACTCCAAACCCGGGCAGATGGAGCTCGATTAGCCCTGTAAGGCCATCCATCTAAGAGAAGGATACTCTAACCAAACCTACGACCTGAGGACTTCGCTGTCACCGTCCAAGCTCGCTAGGCCCTGGCAGATGAACCTCAGGTGTAAAGGGTGGGGCCAGTCTCGCGCACGCTGCGCCTCACCTAAAAAATCCACCGGGCAGGCTTGAAGGGTGTACTCATGTTTGCAAAGCCCTGTAGCGACAGGCAAGGGACGAAACGGCAATACCACCCAAGGAGACCCTCCGGTGTGCTCTTTGCAACCGGTCTTGCCTATCCCGCATTGGCCTTTTCAGCCATCAGCGCGCTTGCAATAAGCGTGGGCAAAGCCTTTCCCAAATCTTCGTCCGCGAAGCCAAGCCATGATGATGATAACACCTAGAAGTCTGCCGGTTAAGAATGCTTGGGGAATAGCAAGAAGATATTTTCATGGAAGCTTGAGCTATAATGGTTAATATGGCTAAATGCCTTATTTCCAGTTATTTTAATTAAACACCCTCCATACATGGTGACATTAATATGTTTAAAACTTTTCTTTTAAACCATGTCTGTACTGCGAATGCAAGTTCTGAGATTTTGCTCATTCTAGACACAGAAATGCAAATACTAGTAAAGCAAATATTACTACGTCATGGTATAGTAGAAGTGGTTTTTGTCTTACCTTTAAGACTCCTGTTTGCCTAGAAGCAAACATCCAGAACCAGAACCGAACCCTACAGACCCCGAGGCTAGCTGGGAAGAATTTGGTGGTAATTATCCTCGCTCTGTTTCCTTCCTTCTGGGTAGATGAGTTTACATACAAAAAATGCTGTCCTTTACCTTAATAAAAAGATAAAATACATTTTTTCAATACTACTTTATGCTTCAGAGCGTAAGAATTTTTACACACAGATATACTGTTATCGTTTACCAAATACACGTATATCTTACCTTGGTTGTACAGAGATCCTCTATGTTAATACTTAGTACATTTCTGGTTTCTACTCACAATATTAATGTAACCATTCTCAGAGTTCACTATGCCTTTTTTAATCCTTGTGTAAATACTTGATTCATAATTTAATAACAAATTTAAAATATGTTGCAAACACAAACACTCACTTGCAGATTCTAAGGATTGTTTTGAAGGTTGACATTGCAGAATTCAGGCACATTTTGCTGCTAGCTCTTACCCAGGAAAATTCCCTGTTGTGCAGCGTGACAGTAGGGAATACATTGAAGCCCTGAGACTTATTAGTGGGACAAGATATCCAGAGCTGATATTGTTCAGCTGCTGCTAAAGAACAACAAGGTAGCATAAAAGAGAACTCATCATTCAGTTCCAAACAGAAAAAGATACTGTCCTCTTACACCCCAAAAGGGGCTTAAAATGAACACATACCACCAAACAAAAGTGGTTGAATTTGCAAATCATACTGCTGACTTGGCTTTCTGTTGTTTTTTTGTTTGTTGGGTTTTTTTTCAATCAAATAGCAGTAGCCCCTTCTTTGTCATCAGTTTAATTCCATCTGCTATGGTGAAATCAAGGTTTGGTTTTTTTTTTCCTGCATGGAAAGAAGAGTGTAACAGAACCTTCTGTGATGAAAAGAAGAGATTTTTCACAAAGAGGAGGACACCTGTTGGGGCTGTCCTGAGCAGCAATATACTGAAGACCTCAACAGACAACTTTCTCATAAACCCAGAAGAAGCAAAACCTGAAGATCAGAACTGAGTTAGTAGTTGTTTTGGAGTAGTGGAACTACTCCAAAGAGAGATTCAACCCCATGGCTCAATTCTTGCTCCTGATGTAAAAGACTGAATTCCCCTTCATTATGATTAGACCATTTGTGTTCTACTGCTTTCTCCAGTTTTCATTGGGAATGGAGCAATGACATGTTCCCAGACTGGGCCTCCCTGTAGCTTCACTGACAGTGTGCTATGGTAGCAGGTAAAGCACAGTGAGCTCCTTCTAGTCTGGTGTGGAAGTGATGTCTTAACTACAGCCAGAATAGCTGTAGAATGGTTAACTAGTCAAAGGAGCTTCAGCTGGGGGACAAAAAAACGCAAATCCAAACCCAAAATGAAACCAAAAGAAAAAAATCCCCTTCTACCTCAAGACCATAATCAGGCTCAAAAACAAAGCTTTAGCTCAGCTTTTCAGTCCTTTTCAAGGAGAAGGCTTCAGAGTGACTGAGACTTTCAACAAGTTAGACTGGGTTTGGGAGGGGCTAAGAATGTGTGCTAAGATCCAGGTAGCATATTTTTATCTATGGTAAGTTCATTCCTGTCCGAATCCCTTTCGCTTTTGTAACTGTGGCTTGGATTTTTACTCCTGGTAGGCTGAGGGTGGCATTAGGACCTGCTTCAGAGGGGTGCATCTGGTTGGACACATGCTACTATTTGCTGAGGATCAAGCAGAGAGTAGCTTCAACAGTGTTTCATCAATGGATGAAATGCACAAGTCATCTTCACTCATGCTACCTGGCAACAGCCACTGGAAGTGGCTGCTGATCTGCTCACAGAAAGCAGGTCTGGGCAGCCTGGTAAGGCTTTTTAATGTAGTTTTACTGACCAAACAGCTTCGCTGTCAAAACAGGAGGGTAGAGAAACATTTTCCATCTAAGCTAAGGGGCTTATCCTCTTCCGATGGTTCTCCTGTGGTAGGATATGGTCCTGTTATGGCCATACAGACAGTCTGTGCTCTGAAATGCAGAAGGACGCTCCTGGTAAGCATCCTTTCATTACTCTTGTGGAAGGAGCATTCCAGCTCATGAGAGGCATGAGTGTCCTACCTGTATTGAAGAGTTCATGTAGATCAGTGGCTTGATGTGCTTGTGTGCTGTTCTCTGCAGAGGGCACACATACCAGACTTTTGGGTTATCTGAGAAGCTGATCTCCAGGACACCATGAAATACAAATATATACTAGAAAGACCATGTATGTGCAAACATACCTTCAGTCCCTGTCTGTAAACTGGGCAAAACAGTGTCTTCTAAACTATGGTATCTCCCCAGTATACCACACCTCCAGCTCTTGCTGAAGTCAACAGGTAGAAGGTTCTGCATATGGACTCCAAACATCACTGTCCCAAATCATCCAGCTTTTCTTTAAAAGTATTCAAAAATTCAGCTAATAAGTCCTACCTGTCCTTTACTTACATAAATATATGAAATAATGGAACACATTAGTAAGGTACTCATAACAGTAAGGCGGCTTACTAAGATTTATTTCAGCAAGAACTTTTCAAGTAAGCTCTCTCAAAACTCTATTTTCAAACTTTTAAAATACCTCAGTTATTCAGATAATAGAAAATTTTTTTTCCCCTATTGTCACTGTTAAAAGTCAGGCTTAGTCCACCCGGGAGATAAAAGTTAAGAATTTTTAATCTAAGGAATGTATCCTAACTTTTCTTTCTTAGGGGGCACAAGACATATAAAATATGATCAGAGTCATAATAGTAGTCCAACCAGCCCCATGTGAGCTCTTCTAAGCCTCACTGTAAACAGCTGATTAACAAGTGATATAGCTGAAAAGATTGATTCCCTGCCAATTATGACAATTTTTTGCTCTTGTTTTATTAAGAAATATTAATGAACATTTTGTAAAGAAGATGGCTATTATCATGGAAGGAGATTTTGAATTAAATTATGGATGAACCTGTGTAAACTGTGCATCTGCACTATACCATATTCTCTTATGGCAATAAATTCTCAAATCCTCAAAAACAAATTTGGTGCCTTCATACTCATTTTGTATACCCTCCTCTCATATATGAGCTCATGTATTCTGCAGCTGAATTGAAGAGTGTAGTTTCATATGCTTTGCAACTTAAATCTTCTCAAATCTCATTTTGCATTAAAGTAAAATAATTCAAGAGTGCAGGATTGTGAAGAATAATTTTTGCTATAATGTCACGCATGCTCTATACAGCAAATTTATATGCTTAGTAACTAGAGGAAATTAGTTTGGAACAAGAAGGAATTTAATGTGGGTCAGGAATGGGCTGATAGATGCTTCTGGACATTGCAGATCATCAGTATCTAGGCTGTTGGCAATTCTGAGAAGTGATTTCTCTATAGCTAATGCGAATATTTCTTGCCCAGTTAATTTACAGTTAAATTACAAATTACGGTAATTTTGCAAACACATTTGCTCTAATTTTGTTTTCCTTTTGCTTTGCTCTTTATTAATTTTGTTTTTCTTACAATTGCTGGGTAATTTCACAGAAGCAAAGAAGAACCAATTAAATGAGAGAAACTGAAATAGAAAAGCACCCAAAATCTTCTGGAAAAGCCAAGGGCTACTGGTTGTTTTGTCATCACACTGCATCAAAGGAACATCAAGAAACAAGTCAGACTGCTGATTTGCAAGGAACAGCTTGCCTGGGACAGCTGTAATGGTTTTTACCTCTGCCTGTCTGTTCTGTCCCTTTCCAAGAGGAATGAACTTCCTGTAACAGCAACACAAACTAGTACGGATGTCTGCTTTCTCTAAAATGAAAAACGGTAATTTGTGGCACATAAGCAATTCCCTCATGATCAGTTGAGCAGTTCCTGCAGCAGATGCAGAATCCTCTAAAGGAAAAGGGAGGATAAATGGGAAGGATAGACATTATTACAGCCACCCACTGATAAGATGTCTCTGCTGATTTTGGAAATGTAAAACACCAGAAAAGAGTAAAAACCTGAATATCCTGCTGTTTACAAATTCAAGAGAAAAACAGTAGAGATTGTGATACTTCTACTTTGAATACTAACTATTCTTTTATGATTAGATGGAAATTAAAATAGGTTTTCTAATCATCAAACCTTCTGAAAAGGAGCGTGGTATGCACATTGCTTATGTCATGCTTAGGTGACCTGAGAGAAATGGATGGCTGTACTGTTATTTGCACCTCAGTTTATCCAAAGGTTTTCAGCTATTCAGCAGCACATGGATTCACTGCCATGGCATTTCTGAGCAAGGCCTGATGCAATATCTTAGTGACCTATGATTATTGCCCAATATATCCTCTGTTACTGGATTAAAATTTTGATATCTATAGTTCTTTAAAAATTTTAAAATAGACCCTTAATTAATAATATAATTGCAGACTTGGAGACAGCTATTGCATTTCTACAGGCGTGCTGCAGTTTTAGAAAGAGGTCTGTCGCATCCTAGATGTAATGATTAATTAGTATCTTCACATTATATTTAGCAACTCATTGTCTAGGAAATTACTAAAACAAATGCATCAAGCTGAAGTGGAGTATAAAGAACGATATAATCAGGACCACTCTGAAAAAAGCAATCTATAAAACTACCCTGCTGCTGAAGCAATGATTAAAAAGGTTGGCAATAGTCTGCTATGCCAAGCTGTTTGGTTTTGTGTTCAGACAGAACTAGAAGTTACTAGATAGTATAATTTACACAACTCAATATTTTAAAACATTTAATGTGTCTTTTTTTTGCGTGGCTTTTTTGTGATACATATCCTCTATCATAATTTTTATATAAAAATGAACATTTTCAATGCTTGTTGGAACTGCTTTGTGAACTGTGCTAATTGCTTACCATGATTTGTCTGCATATACAATAAGCTCAGCTGATCACATTGAGATTTGCTCTTATCTTGGCACTAGTCTATGGCATTTTTTTTTAAATTCAGTGAATATTTCATTTGCCTAAAAGTGATGTAGGACACATGTCAATACCTGGTGTATGGTCAGTATCAGGCCCCGTTTGTCCCGTGACAGCACTGTTGCTAATATTCCAGTCAAAATCATCACTAGGGTCTTGTGTTAATCCACATACACTGGTCCATTCTTGATCTTGTGCTTCAAAGTTACAGCTGCCAGGAATACTTGTGTAGTAACCTGAAAATACAGTGAAAAGTAAATTATCATCCCAACTCTTATATGTAAAAGACTATAATGAACATACCACATACAGTAATGGAAAGGATTCTATTTGGCTAATCCTAGGATTCCCTGTGTTCCACATACTGACATAAATTATATGTGGTAGTTAGTGAGGAAAGAAAAAAAATCACCTTTTGCTTCCCAAGCGGGTATAAAGAGCCTTCAACTTTTTAACAGATATATGCCCATGTAAGTCTTGAGGACAAACTGGTGACTTCACCATTTTTTGTTATTATTCAAGGTGAACGGACAGAATGATTCCCAGCCAATTAACTAGCAAAACTAGGATCCACTTCCATGGTGGTGATTTTCATGAACACATGTTGGCTCATCCTTGTGTTATACATAAAGGAAGTGTTATGATGAGAGAGAAGGTCTAGTGATCAGAACACTGACTGAATTCAGGGAAGTTTTGTTAAACTTCCCAATTCTAGATCTGCCTCTGATGTTTCAGATGACTTTGAAAAAGTAATTAATCAACAAAATTATACAAATGCTGTGGTAGAGTTGAATCAAATATCATCACAAGCTCTTCTTTGTCTTCTAAAGTTCTTTTTCTCAGCTATAAAGCAGAGGCGGTTACACAATTGCTAAGCGAGAGTGAGGACTACCCCTATGAGAGGACTCTGGGAAAAGATTCCAAGCTATTAAACACCACCGTCAGCTGTACATTTTAGAAACAGGTCTGACTGTGACTATTTCAGAACCTCAAATGGATTTGAGGATTTAGAGCATGTTTCTTGATCTAGAAGAATTCTGCAGCCTTAAAATACAACTATTTTTGTATCATTGTCTAGGTATAAAGGATACAGATAAAAAAGAATAGATTTAATTACCTTTTAGTAATCTGTTTTGGTTTTTTCCTATTTTCTACTTTGGTGCTATAAGAACAACTGACACTACTATTTGTAAAAAAAACTTATCGTTATCATAAACTTGTTTTATATGACTAAGATCTGCACACACACACACTGTAACCCTCTGAACTTGCTTTTCTGTAAAAATGTGTCACCTTAATTAAATGTGTAGGACAAATATCTTAAAAGAAGCATAATTTTGATGCCGTGAATAACCTATATCCCACTAAATGCTAGGAGAAGGATCTGTGCTATTCTGCAATATGTACTGTGCTCCTACCCTACTGCAAGGGACTGAAGCTTCCCTCATGAGAAGAGGCTAAGAGAACTGCTGGGACTGTTCAGTCCGGAGAAGAGATGGCTCAGTGGGATTTTATCAATGTGTAGAAACACTTCCTGGGAGACTGTAAAGAAGACAAAGCCAGACTCTTCTCAGTGGTGCCCAATGTCAGGACAAAAGGCAATGGGCAGAAATACAGGAATCACTTTTTAAGGTTAAGAAAAAGGGTTGGGTTTTTTTCTTCCTGTCAGGCTGGTCAAACACTGGCACAGTTTACCCGCAGAAGCTGTGGAGTCTCCATTCCTGCAGAACTCAAAACTTGACTGGCATGGCCCTGGGGAATCTATTGCAATGGACCCTGTTTTGAGCACATCAGACTAGATGATCTCCAGAGATGACTTCCCACCTCAACTGTTTTGTGCTTATGTTAGTGCTATTTGCAGCATGGCCTTCAGGAAACATGAAAGGAATACACAAGTGCACTGAGCATCCATATCGACATTGCATTACAAGCATCATGTAAGCCTAATGAAGCCTAGCTCCAACAGCAAACACCCTTACATACAGGTAGGGAAAAGAAGGAAAACCACTAATTGAAACTAAGGACTAGTTTTCTTGTACAGTTCTAACAAGATCAAAGTCCAAATGCATTTGAAATTTATTCTATTCATAATAGATTACCTAACGTCAGGAATTTTACCTCATACGTTAACAGTGCATTCAGAAGGCAGTTACTAATAAATATTTATGAACAGTATTTACAGGGTTGATAGAGTCACCTGACATATCTGCACCTGCTGGGTACTTTTGATTTTATGGGTAAACAGAACCTATTTAGAAGCCATCAGAAGAGGATTGTTCCATTTATCCGAAAAATTGCTTTTATTTCATAATTCAAGCACTCCTCTAGTTGGTTCATGAACACTGAGGTTTGCTATTAATCAAATCTGGCTGTATAATTGGCTGCAATTCATGAAAATTGGAACTGCTTTCATATGTGCTGTTTTCAACTCAGTACTTCCAGTGGGTTACTGAAAGAGAATGAAAATTTTGCAAGATTGCCTGACTGAACTGGATGAAGCATAGAGTAAGTAAATTCCATGAGTTTATTTTAAAAAAATAAAATCCAGCAGCCTACATGGATACAATTAATTTCATTCAGATTCGGTTGTAAATCCCGCACAGAGGAATTGCTGAGTAGATTATGGTCCATTTACTTCTTTGTAGTTGCACTGGTATATAACTATAGTAGAATGTGAAATAGGCTCAGAACTTGAGCTCAGAGAGAAGATGAAAATAGCAGACAAATGTGGCTGTAACCCCTTGTGATGGGGCAACAGCTCCTGTAGCCTTTTCTTTAAAAACTTATGTTTCCTTATCTAGAGAGTATTATGTGCCCATCGGTGTTGTTTATTCCCATGTATAAAATATATGCTCAGGAAAAAGGTGTGTTTATCCAAATGTAAGGCCTCATTTGTTGGAACTGAGCTATAGCTGATAGGAAAATATTATACCTGAGGCTTACCTGCGTATTCTGTATGCCAGATTGCAGTATCTCTATTGTTATCTTGATAGTTCTGCAGCTACAGCAAGACTAAAGACTGATGAAAACATTTTGATGTAACTACAGCTTTTCCATCTACAATTAAAGGATATTTCATTCTATTTATTTAAAGTGAATGTCAGTATTTTTTTTTTTGTTCCCCTGGAAAAGCTTTTGTGCAGTATAGCAAAGACTTTACAATCAGATAATTTACATTAGCTTTACATTCAAGATCATTTGAATCTTGCATGATTCAAGATCATTTATGGCTTGAAATGTTTCCGTCTATTATCTGACTAAGAAAAGAGAGTCGATGCTATCACAATCCTTACAGACAACACAGGACACCCCTCCTGCAATGAAGCTACTCTATCCTGTAACAATATTTACAGAATAAATCAAGTGCCTGTATATTTTTCTGGATATCTTTACAGAGCAGATTACATTGGACAGTAATTCAGACTTACTTTGTCTCTGTTACATCTGTAAAATCTTACAAGGGTGAGTTTACAGAGTATTTTTCTGCGCTTTGTCTCACTCCTAAACAAAATCAATATCATATAGAAGAAATACAGATTATTATTACAGGTTTAAAATCTATCTTTTCTTGGAATCTACTCGGAAAAAAGCTAGTCTTTTAAAGTTATTGTTCAACATAAATTAATTTCCATGATTATGACACTATCTACTTTTATGAAAACAATAGAGGGAGAAACTCCAAGTTAAATCTCCTATAGTGACATCTTCACATGTATTCCAGATTGTAAGTCTGCTGTCTGGCTAAAACAATGTCATTTACATCACCTAATAAAGAGTCATTATTTTTAACCCCACCCATCAAAGCATTTAGCAACCACATGCAAGAGAAAATGCCTTTGGTTTTTAAGGGGTCACCAGGTATTTGTTGATTTCAGTGGAGTACTTGGATGCCAACACAACGTGAACATTGAATTGATGCATGTGATGCATTTACTTTATCTACCAAGGTTACTTTTGATCTTATCTGCATTGCAGCAGACTTTGGCCTTCCAGCTGAAAGGTTAAGAGTTAGACTGATTACTGAGCTCTATATATGGACTGCTTAGGCTCCCTACGACAAAAGTTCAGTCTAGACAGTGACTGCAAATAAACAAGACATGGAGCAGGAACAAAGGCACAATGTTTTACTGCTTTTGAGTTTCAAGTCCATATTGGGAAGCCTGTTAACTTGACCCAGATTTTCAAAATTGAGCTGTGTCCTTCCGTCTCAAACAGCATTGTCTCAGTATTCACTAGGACTGCAAAAATATAAACAGACGGATTTTGTCCAATTGTTCTGTAATAGTGTTATATTTTCTTTCTATTACTCTACTTGCTGCAGAAGCAGTAAGAACAAAGAAAAAAGAACATGTAGTATCGACACAACTCAGATCACAAAGACAGGATTAATCTGAAAGGAAAGACAGGCCTCCTTTAAATAATCACTTTTATAGCAGAATAATGTCTAAATACTATTGTGCATTAATTTGCTTACTCAGCTTTTTCATTCAATATTGACAGCTCAACGTGTTTTTAACTTAATAAATGAGTTTACATTTCTTCTCAGAGTTCTTTTTATTGTAACCCTTGGATTTTATTCTTTAAATATATTTTTAGTCCTTAAGCTGGTTTGGGATTTTTTTAATATCTAATATTTTCTTTCAGTAAGTTACACTTTCGCAACTAAATCACGCTTGACTGCTTTTTGCAGCAAATATCTTTGAGGATCTGAAATTGTCAGACCTTCTGAGTTGGGGGAACATGCAATCTGCTTGCGAGTATCTTCGGAGCACCTGTGTGAATTCACCTAAGCTGTGCTATAGAATTTAAAGTTGTAATTTTAACTGGAGATTACATTAATACACAAGGAGATACTTACTGCAGTCTGCTTCATCTGATAGGTCTTCACAGTCTGGTTTATAGTCGCAGATGAACTGAGACTCTATGCAATTCTCATTCCCACACACAAAATCAGTGAGGGCAGGACATTCCCTGGGATTCTCTCCACCTGAAACCAACAGGACATTTAAATCAATATCGCAATTAAAGGATGTTCTATTTTATTTGTTTAGTCGTTATACACCATGACTTCAGTGATTTACTGCTCCCAACAGATGTTATTTGGTCTTACTTTTTTAATGGTGAATTATGCATGTCCAGACTACTGTATTGGCCTTGCCCAAAGCTTCCAGAGTAGGGTGTTTTACCTGGAAGAAAATTCAGCTCAGCATCAACATGACTGTTTCCCCAGTGTATTTGTTGTGCACGTTTCACAAGAAAAGGTTCTGTGACATGTTGAAAAGTAGACAGGCTAAAGGCTTTACTCTGCTGATAATTACAGGACATAATTTAGAAAACAAGAACATTTTAAACTGGGAAAAATCACTGTTATAGAACATTTGTGTAATGCATAAATTTTTAAAGCCTTTATAAGGCATTTAACTTTTTTTGAAGAGTTTAGAGAAACTTCTTATCTGAGTGTGAACTGCCCAGAAATTCCTCATATGATATTTACTATGCGGATCTGTTTTACAATAACAATTTTTTTATCATCTCTGAAAGTGAGTGAAAATTGTGTCGTAAAATGAGAGTAACTTAGTAACTTGCACTTAAAGCGCTAGGGCCAAAGCCAAAGAGTGCTGAGGTTCAGCCATTTCTGAACTGTCAAACTATAAAGAAATACACATACATTATTTTTTAGTGCAGTGTGCTAGATGTGTAATTTCAATTCACACAAATTGAAACAGTTCTGATAATTCCAAATGCAACATTTAAGATTCACTCCTGTAAACCTAAGATTGTTTTTTTAATCTAGAGCTCCAAGATGTGCAATAAGACATATAAGAGAATGTATTTTGACTTCATTCATTATCTCCTTCAAACATGACTAAAATGTGACACACCATTAAACAGAACCTAGGCAGAACACATTGATATTTACCTTTGTGCAGACCCATATTTGCAACAGGGGAAGTTATGGTTGTCAGGCTATTAATCTCCTCAATAGAGGTACTTACTGAATTTTACAGACTGAGGAACTACAGTGTCATTGAAACAAAATAGGAAAGGAGAACTAAGTTTTTGGTTTAGTTTAAACATGCACACAAGGTAATTTTAAGTAGAGCAGCAATACAGCATTAAAATGGAACTCGAATATTTAGAATGGATAGTTAAAAAAAAAAAATCAGTGATAAGGTTGGTTACCTGGAGGACCTGGCTTAAATTTTATTTTTAAATACACATGTTCTTGAGCACTGATATAAATAAAATCTGGTCTCAATTTGGTATCTGTCTTGTTTTGTTTTGTTTTTTATTAGTTTTAAAACAGCATTGCCATGAATGCCTTAAGTACAGGAAAAGCTACAGCTGCCTCTTACAGAGACCCAGTGTGGCAGAGAGCCCTTAGCAGAGGAGTGGACTCTTGAGAAAAAATTGACTGAAGCATTTGTGATGCTTAAGACAGTTTTCACACCTCTCCCAAATGATGTGAGAAAACTTGATAGAAAATACTACCAAAAATCCATTAATATGGCTTATGCTAAATTCTGGAAAATCACAGAATCACAGAATAGTGGAGGCTGGCAAGGACCTCTCAAGATCTTCGTCCAAAACCTGTGTTTTAAAAAAGTGGGGGTTTGTGTTCAAATTAAATTTCTTGCCTTTTTTTTTTTTTTTTTAAAATTTGTGCCCATTGCCTTCTGTCTTGTCAGTGGGCACTTATGAGGAGAGTCTGACCCCCTCATCTCCATTCCCTTCCCTGCATTGGAAATGATGCACTGGAAAACTGACTTTCTTAAGTCAATTAATGGCTTCAATAATGGCAGAAATTGTTTAATTGCAGAGCCTTTAGGGTACAAAAATTTTCTCATCCTTTTTCACTGCATATGGAAGAGGTACATTATCACCATATAGAGGAATGACATTTGAAAATCTATGGCTTTGTGATTGATCATATGTTCCATCTTTACCTCCTTTCACCTTTAATCAAGACAATGCTATGTTGCTCTATCATTTATATTTAGCTATTAACATTAAATACAGCTGTTATTTTTGTAATAAGCTACTTTATATTACTTCAGGCATATCAGAAACTAGTATTTAAGAATCTTATTAATTTCTTAGCTTATCCTGAAATAAAACATGTAGTACATATACAGTCATAGTGAAAACTTGCATTTCAACAGTTGTGAATGCCATAAAGTCCAAACACAGAGTCACATATCTGTGAATTTTATCCTTTTGGAGTAAGACATTGTTTATATGGCATTACTAGGCATACCAGGTTACAGTCATGATAATGATGGAGATGCTGCCACAGACTTTGGCAGAGATAAAAACAAAATCCCTGTCAGAATTAACATACCAGTAGTAGCATAGTATAATCAACTAAATATCCTCAATGCCTATTCAGAATTGTGGCATTAAAAATTACCTTTCCAGAATAACACACATTCTGACTAAAATTCCTACACCAGCCAAAACCAAAATCAAAACAAGAAATACGGTGGGTTTCAATCATAAAATACAACTTCAGCATCAAAAATCCTAATAAGCAAACAGAGTTTCACACGGAAGTTGCAACTTAGAAATTTTATTTTTACCAGGCATTCTGCAAATATAATATAAATATTTTATTTAATCAGAAAAATGTATTGAAGAACATATTGGAAAATACGGTCTCAATTCCTAGTTTCGAGCTGCAATTTAGAAAAAAAAACCAATTATGTTAGAAGCCACTTAGAACAAATAAAAAGTGAGGACATTAAAAATATTATCTTGACCATTTCTAATTTTGTCATCAAAATTACAGGGTTGCCAAAATCTGAATTGGAGTCTATCAGTACTGAATTTGGAGAAGGATGTTTCCAAGAACAGTATTCAAACCTCCCTCTAGGACTTTGAAGTATAAAGCAAAATGCTGTCTCCTAATGAAGAGTTTAAGATATGTTTGAAGCTGATATTTCAGATAAAATGAGAAATTTTCATTATGTCTTGTTTCATTACATGAGTTGGTTGTATGGGACTGCATTTAAAAAACATACAGCTTTTTGACTGATCATATTCCTCAGTTATAGTTGGGTCACCAGTAAGTAGAAAGATAACATGTATGGGATGATGGTCGATAATATATATATAGCATGTAATATTATATATACTTTTTACCCAATACTCTAACTTAAAACATTCCATGAAAACCCAAACATACAGACAAACTATTCTAAGCAGAAAAACCATGAGAAAATATGGCAAATTTTATATCTTGCCGCTTTCTTCTAACAGCTCAAGAATCCTATAAGGAAAAAATAACTTACTGTCAAATAAACTCCAAATAATTTAGGACAAAAATTATAATTAAAAAAAAACAAAACAGTTGCACTTTGCTCACTGTGTTACTCTGAAGTTATCTTTGAGAAGCCACACATTAAAATGCAACAGTGAGCCACAACGAGCAAAAGAATGAGCTGATTCCATGTATGACAATGTCAGAGGTGGAAAATAGTGAAACATCTGATACCCAGATGTGAATTTGTAACACAAAGGGTATAAGAGTAATTCTAGGGAGTTGAAATGTTTTTGTTAAGTACTGAGCTTATTTCTGAATATACTATGAAATGTATCCAAAAGCAAAAGAAAACACTTCTTTTTAAGAAAACTGCTGACCAGAAAGGAACCTGCACTTAATCAAAAAGCCATAAATGTTCTTTTTTGACCTTGTGTTCTTCCGAATCTTTGGTTTAATCACTAAACTGAACAATCCATTGTTTGCTCAGTTGTACACATAATTTTACATCATGGAAAATATCCATACAGATATGGAGCACAGGTCTATGGGTGTAGCATGACTGATACAGGAATGGCATAGAGCTATAATAATTGGGGAAGCTATAAAAGTTGGGGGAGGGTGTGTGTTTTTATTTTTTTTTTAAATGAAAAGAGAAGCTCCAAAAATATGTATTAATTTCCAGCACTCTTGCATATTTCTTGGGCAAGTTACTTGTGTTTTTCATTATGATTTGCTCTCTCTTCTCCTACAATTATTCAGTCCATAAACTTGTGGAGACTGAAGACTATATAGATATGCTGCAAGTCAAAAGACCACAATTCATTCCTTTCCCAGAAAAAGAGAATACAGGCAACAAAAAACCCACCGTAAAACAAAACAAAGTAATGGAGACTATAAAACACAAGAACACAAAGAATTACATAGCTTATGATTACAACCAAGCTTTAGATCAGCATAGAAATAACTAGATTAACAAGAATCAGTGGAGCAATTAAACCACCCATTTTCTCCTAGATCAAAGTTGACATCCACAGCACATGTCCTTATAAACCACCTTTTTTTCCCCTTACAGCAAATACTTGGGGATTAGATTCTCATAAATTAAAAAAACAAAACAAAATGAAACAACATTTTTACGGCATAGCAAAATGCTAATGGTTTATCGTACCCATTTATTTGGTTTCTCCTTGGAACTGCAGCATTTCCTGAAAACCAGGACACCACAAGAAACTAGCACAGGATGTATTTTAGATGAAGCAGTAACTACTGACTGCATGTTATGCAAATGCCTATGCCAAATGCAATGGCGGTACTTGAAAAGGAAAAAAATCATACACAAGATATCACTTTTCAATTAAGTACAATGTGGATTGATGCAGCAAAGAGCCATATAATCTTCTAAGTAGTTTTTAAGAGACCAATAGAACTGGCTTGGCTTTTGGATCACTAAATCCTACAACAGAAGCATGTTAATGATAGTTGCCATAGAACTTGCATTTTCATACACTCACTTTCATTTCTACATGCTTTGTCCTGCACAACGTAATTCTCAGAATATCAGCAGAGATAAGACCTTCCCTAGCAAGAATGTATCTGTTTGTATATACATAGAAAAGAAGTAAGACACAGATGCATGTTGTGCTTTCCACAAATAAATTGTGACCCCACTGCGGATACATCACAAGCTCTATATTTGTATCTGTCGCCGGTCTATGTTATCTACGAAAGACTAGTCCATATGGTAGCCACAGAATTTATAGACATGACAAGATTCATTTGGAGATAGCTGATAAATACAACACTGTTAAACCAGACACGTTGTTTCAGCTACAAGGAAAAGATTGACTATGAAAGAATTCTTGTTTCTTTTAAGTTTGCTACTAGAAGACGGCACCGGGCCAGTGTCAGCTTCTCTGTCTCTGTAAGAACAAAAGCTTTCTTTTACCAGTGCTTTGTAAGATTGAAACAGTCCTGTGATATCCGTTACATCTAAAATCACAGAAAGAATGAGACCGGACAAATACCAGCTCTGTAAGCTATAGGTCTTGACTGTCTGAAACAAAATGGCTAACTGCAAAATTTTTTTTTATTTTGATAGATAACAGTAAGTTTCATAGATTGGGTGTTAGGCTGACACAATGAGTATTCTCTTCTGTAAAATATCTATCATGAAAGAACTGATCGATCACTAGCCAAAAAGGAGAGATGCTCTAGCTGTGTTACGTTGCATTTAAGACTTACATACATTGTCAGGTGTTCTCTTTTGCCCGTGCTATGTACTCAGTACCCTTTTCTACATGACTTTTTATAGAGTATTAAAACTCTTATTAGTAAACTCATCAATACTGTTTCTGTCCATGGATGATCTTGGCAATCTTTGGTAGGGAAAACTAGATGAAAAGTTTCTACTTATGCGAGCTAGATACTGCAAAGAAGGTTCTTTTGAAATTAAAAAACCATAGGGAATTCTCCTCACAGGATGTGTAATTTAATTAAAAGACCTGCATTGGCTCTGAGTTAAATAGCAGATTTAACAAATTATGTTGACTCTTAGGAGAGAATTTCACCTGTAGGTACAAAAGACTGACAATGGACCTCCTAAAAACACTCAAAGCAAGTAATAGTATGGTGCCTAAGGCCACCAAATGAACTGGAAGAATAAAAAAATCATCCATAGTTCTGGAAATGTACAATTGGCTCTGTCTCAAGCAATACAAAAGATAGGAAAAAAATTCTCTTCAACTTCTAGCGCTGATATCTTGGAGTGTATAAATTCACACCAGAAGAACATAAGTTTTTATATTTGATTAACACTGAAAGACCAGCATTGCCATAGAGTGTATTAGCAGGATAAGGAGCTCATGCTCACAGTACCCTCATATAGGGAGGTGTTGTATTTTGCTTAATACCAAAGAAGACACTAGTGAGAAGCACTGAGGCCTGGTCAATGAGTGAGGATCTGATGTTCTAGGCTTTATCAGTTTGGAGCCTGCGAGTGGTAAAAGAAAGGGAGAAAAGGAGATAGAGTAAAAAAATCAGATGATAATTTTGCAGAAAATTCTATTTCCCAGTAATTAAGAACATACTCAAACAGAGAAAAGTATCTCCTGAAGCAATGTGACAGGTGGTCTTTACGGCTTGGCCATTTTTCCCTTTCCTGTCATTCCTCCATCCCAATTCAAGTGTAGAGCTACATTACACCTCAGAAAGTTCAGCTGAAAGATTACTTTTAGAGCTTTTCAATGATATTTACACTACAAAATTATTGTCAAGCTGTTGTTTTGACTGTGATGCAAAATCAATCCAAACCGCTCAATCACAGCACTCTCTCCCTTTATCAGAGTTTACTTAGAAGAATCTCATATGAATATTTTGGTTTTTATATAGATGGGCTTCTCCTAATATGGTCCACAGGGGTTGTTGTGTCAGACCAATGGAGTATATCACACAGGTTCAAGTCACAATTATTTGCAACAGGGAGGGACTTCCTCAGCTGAATGCTCCCCCTGGCTCTGCAGAATCTTCATTAGATATGAAATTCATCTTGGGCGTCATATTGTATGAAAGTGTATGATGGGTTACAGAAGATGAACTGTTATATGCAGTTTATTTATACCTTCTACAGAATTTCATATGAAAATGAACTCAGGCCAGGGTAGCGTACATTCTTGTAGTATCGCCTTTATAGACAATGATCGTGAGGTTAAAAAAAAATAAAATCCAGCCATCTCTACCCTGTATATTTTACTAGACATGAAAAGTCTTCTCTTGTGGCCTATTTAAAATGTGTGGGGTTAAAGAATTTTCCACTGGATATGAAAAATAAGCAATATCTGAAGTGAATATCAAAATTATGAGATTTTAATTATATACTGAAAAGCTACTTTTGCTACTACCAAACCAATGTATCTTTGAAGCCAGAAACTTTTATATGAAAGCTTCACATGAGATAAACAGAAATTAAAAAGCCACTGAGATCTTTTCATGAAAAGCAAGGTAAAAGCTAAAACTTGTGTCTCATGTTCAAAATCTGTGGCAAATGACCTCAAGTGTTTTACTGATAACACTCCGAGACATACAAAAAGAAGGAAAGATAGTGAAAAAATCTTTTGGTTAAGATTTCGTGCATTGCTTACATAATCTCAAACAGAAATAGCAATCCTGGAATATTACAGCTGTGTAAATGACTTCTGTACAGTGCAAAAAGGAGTAGAGAATATTACGATTTTCAAGCTGGTGCCATATTTATCTTCTTTCTATTCTTTTAGTCTTCTTTTTTAATGAAGATTGTAAAATGCAAAATTTTTCATTCCCTGAAGCCAGGCTATATAGTATTTGCTTCTTCAGTAAAAATTCATTTCTATTGTTTCATATGTTTCTTACAATCATGCAGTGCCATTTAAGCAATGACTTTGTGCATAACATGACTTGTGCAGGAGTTATAGTCTTCCCTCCAGTGTAACTCTGGCAGCCCTGGCAAGATGGGCTGAGGGAGACTGTAGATCCTCTGCATCTTTCCTGAGCACACTGTCTTCCCCACTGAGTCCTTTGTACGCAGATGCCCTGTGGAAGGCAACTGTGGCTGACTTTCACATTTCCAGAAGGGAGGTTATTTCTTGCCTAGAATCAAATTGTGCATCACCTGTAAGCTCTGTTGAGTGTAATGAGATCTGAGTTCACTCAAAAAGGATAAATCTCATTCATGTTAATGTATGTTGCAGTAACACAAATTAAGTTAAAGCTACCAAAAATTACTAGAGCTTTCTTCCTCTACAATGAAGCAGATTGAATAGCAGATTTAATAGATATCAGCAATTTGTACATGGACAGCTCACCATGAAATCAAAGAATAATTTCATTCTAAACCAAAATCCAAATATTAGACTAACAAATATTAATTTTACCATTAATTTCAGCACATTTAATGAGAAGTTTAAGCCAGTTATGTTATTCCAGTGTCCCATGTCAGAATACATTGATCTGTTTATAAAAACAGGTGAAAAACATCATCAAACATTAAAATACTTTGAAGAGTTAAAAAAAAGATCAAAAAACCAGCAGGTAAATGAACATACTTTCTGGCTGAATGTGTGTATCTTGAGTGACTCAGGCAGCTTTCTCTGCCTTAATTTCCTCTCACTGCAGATCCAGGTTTATACTGAATGTTAGTTAGACTTTGAACTTTGCTTCAAGTGTTTGAGCAGAAGGAAATAATTTCTCCACTAAATGTAAAGCTTTGCATGATACATAGCTGAGGATTCAAAGAAAACACTGGCTTGTTTTAAAAATAAAAAAAAAAGTTGGCCTATGCAACCAAACACTAGGATGTTTTAGTTGTTTTTCTCTCTGATTGGCAAAGCTAGGATGGAATTCTAATGAGAAAGGATTTCTCTGCTAAGACTTAAAAAAGATTCTTGTTTATGGGAGCATGGAAGCAAAGTTGTTCAAAGGATTGCAGTATCTTCACCTATGATCTTTGCCATAAAAAGTAGGTTAGGAGGAATACAAATATGTGAGGAGAAAGGGGAAGAAAAAGTTTACCACCAGGCAAAGCAAGCTTTATTCGATTTTAAAGAAAATTTCTGTTCAGCTCAATTTGGTAAATCAATCTCCTATTCATAAGAGTACTGTGGCATTTTGATTTTGCTTTCTTTGAAAAACTAAATATAATTTTAATACCACTTCAAGTATGACTGAATGTGCATCCTATTTACCTTAAACATAAGAAGAAAAGCTTGTGAAGTCTGATCCCAAACAGGCAACACACAAAGATCACTGGAGCTATAATGTCTCTTTCTTCTTCTTGGACTTTTAATGCACTGAATTACCAGACCATGAAAAAATATATGAATCAACCAAATAATTAACTAATCTAGAATTTTCTGTTTTGTTTGAATTTAGAGTTATGATTCACTTATTTGCATTGATCTTTCACTGTTGATTTTTCAGGTGGTGCCCTGGAATGCCAAAAATCAGTATGCGTGATATGGCTGAGTAAGGTATATGTCTCTGCTTATATTCTATGTTTTGAATCTGGAGCACAAGAATCCTCTTTTTTAAAATCACAGATGTGCAAAATTCAGACTACTGGCAACAGCATGTCTGATGAGTTGTGCTCTTGATTCACTGAGCCATTAGCTGAAAAAACAAATCAATAACGATTGAAGTGCTCTTTAAGGTTACCAGGCCACAGCTTATTTCTGACAGGATTTTTAGATGTTATTATGAAGATAAGCGTCAGAAGGCACAAAAAGTAAAATTATCATCAGGGATTATTCTACTCATAGGTATTCTATCTTTTTATTAGGGTAAAATTGCAGGCTTTTTTTCCTAAACTGCAAATAACCTCATGCGTGATCAAAGTCAGTTATTAAAAGGCACAAGAGACCACAGAATCACAGAATCATTTAGTTGGAAGAGTCCTTTAAGATCATCGAGTCCAACTGTTCAGCCTGAACTATCAGGGTCCCTAAACCACATCACTCATGCCACATGTACAAGTCTTTTGAACACTTCTGGGGATGGGGAGTCCACCACCTCCCTGGGAAGCCTGTTCCAGATGAACACTCTAAACTCCATTCAGGTCACATAGGATAGTCTGTCACTAAAGTTGTATAAAGAAGTCTTGTACAAGAAGGTGGAAAAAAATTCAAATGTAGTTAATAAAAAATTAATTAATTTAATATTAAGAACAATCTTTCTATGGCTGTGATGCGGCTCCAGTATTTTCACATCTTTTACAATTCTATCAAAACGTAATTTACCTTATCACAACCAACTGCTAAGACTCTTTTATACATTTTTTTCTATCTCTGACAATATTTCCAAGATCTTTCACATTTCCAAGAAATCCACAGTTGCTTCTTGACCTTCACTTCCATAGAAATTAGTGAGACCTGAGGGAAATGAGTCTTGCCGAACTGGACCTCAGAAGCTTAGATCCTAATAAGTAAAGTTATATGTAATATTCTACTGCTTTTAACTAATTAATTTTTAAGAGGAAACAGTAAAAAGTTTCTCTTTTGTGGGTTGAAAATCCTCACGTAACATGAGCTATGTAAATCACAGCTATGTAAATGAAGAGCAAGTCTGCAGAGCTAATCCACCACATTGCACATTCCCTTGTGATGTGTACAGCTTCTTTCTGGAACACACTGTAGGAAAGCAAGCTGAAGGGAAGCACACTTACAATAAAACAAGTCTTTGGATTTATTAAACTCATCTATAACGATTGAATATTAAAAATATAAAAGGCATAAAAAACTGTTCTAATAGTCACATGTCAAAAATCCTCATACAGACTGTCTCTCTCTTCCCTCTTCACTTTCTCCACTTGAGTACATTATTTTGCAAAGAGGCAAATATTTTATTGTGTTGACTGTAAACCATGATTCAAGAATACCATTCAGCAGCTTCCAAAAGGAGAGTCTGTGAGGAGGAGGCTATCCCAAAATATCTGAAAGCTCCAGAATTACTCTAATACTCATCTCCACCACTACATGCCATCTGCTGGGAAGCAGCTAAACATTCAATTTTTTTCCATGCAGTTTAAGACTTTCTCATGTCCATTACTTTATTTCAAACCTGTTACTCAAGTGTTAATTATCTTCTAGGTTTTCCTGTGCATGGTCTGTTCCTCAGCTTATGTAATTATTCTGGCCAGAATATCCATGATATTATATAAAATTTTAATTTAACCTTATAAGTCCCAGTGGAAAATATAGATGTGGCCTTCACTTCTCCTGGAGTACCCTGTCCATGTGTCTAGCTCAGCAATTCTACATCTACAAACACAGTACATGAATAAGTGTTGTAAATCAAGTCATTTTGTTGAGAAGAAACCACTGACCCCTTCTGGTTTATATTCTAGTCTTCTCCTTGAGTTTGGCCACGGTAAATTCTGTTTGCTATCTTTTAGTTTTGTTACGACACAATAAAACTGTGAACCCTGTGCTGCCAAAAAAACCAAATTAGACGTAAAATGCTTTCTCTATCCTGAATGCCCCAGGCTTGGGTCAGATGGGAAATGTTATTTTTGAGAATCTGGCAAAATGTATTTTTTTGTTTGCTCTACAAAGGTAAAAAATCAATAACAACAAGAATGAAAAAGGTCAGACCAAGCTTCTTCATGTCATCATGCCAACAGGAAGGTCAGCAAACCTAAAGTCTTGAGAAAATTAAGCAAGCAGAACTCAACTTGTGGAGTAGAAGGCAAAAAAATCATACACAGGACTGATGTGAAAGGTGGTAAAGGCAGTGAAATTATTCCCTCTTGACTTCAGTTTGAGCCTAAATGTCTTTGTAGAGACAGGAAAATCATAGGGGTGGTGGGAGGATGCTATTGGGTTTTGTTCGTTTTGGGTTTTTTTCAGACATGCATTTGCACACATGCACACATATACAGTTAAAAAGCAAATATATGGCAGGCCTCTGATTCTGCTGAAAAGCAAATACGTAAGCATAAACATATTCCCATAGGATGGAAACTTTAATGAAAACCTTTCTGAGCCTAGCATACACTACTGGAGATGCTGTAAGTGGATGTTTCCTGATTGTATAAAAACTGTACCTTATTACAGTGTAATAACATCCACCATGCAAGTGACAGCTCTATAAAGTATTAGCATCTTCGGTTTCCAACTTGTCTAATTCAATCTTTAGAAACTTTGTATTTGTATTGTACATTGAACTTCAGCTGTGTATTTCAAACTTCTATGAGGAAAGAATCATTAATCTTCACAAACAATAGTTTTCTGCAAAATACACAGAAATATTACTATGCCGAAGGTGTAAGTATGTGAAAGTAGCTGTATCACGTGGTGCAACTGCTTTCCCAGCAGAGCTTCTTGCTGAAGCAGTGCCGTAAAACAAATAGTTCCTAGATAGTAATAAACCCAAGTTACTTTCTGTACTGTTTCACTGCAGAGGTATTTTAATGTAAGACTGGTTATAAAACACTATTAACATTCAGATTTGTAGGGTCATAGAATAAAACCAATGTAAATTTCAGCAATCTTAACATTTTAAGAAATTTAAGATTCTTCAAATGACAGCTTTCCTACTCCCTATTGAAACAATTTCCTTCCTTGTAATAAGAGCTGTGTGGAATATTTCTAGTTATGTTCATAAAATGTTTACTTTCTGGTTATTATAAAATATACGGACTTAGGAGTATGCAGAAATATTTTTATGCTATATGAAGAAATGTTGATTCCATCTTTATCAACTCAACAGTGTGTCTTCTTCTCCCTTAAGAAAACAAATTCTGCTATTTGCTGAATATCTTCATGAATCCGATTGTGATATGAAGTGTCTAAATTGTTGTAGCTGCAAAATAGGACAGAATCACAGACCACATAACTAGACCCCCTAGTGTGAATTAATACATCTGAGCACAACTGGGCAACAAATTGAAAGAGAGATCAGCATCCTCTTTGCTATTAATGCTGAGGGGAATGTTGACCTCTCATCTCCTACCAGGGCATCCTTATCCATCCACCCTTGTCCTTGGGAGAACAATCACATGCATAGCAATGGGGACAATGAAACATTTAGAAAAAGCACAGGGAAATCACTTGTGTTCATGTGCCTTAGAGTTTTATTAGAGTGCAGTTCTGAAGTAGGTCCCAAGTTGTATCCAGTTTTCATTCTTTGATTTACACCACAGAAATTTCTGAATGCAAAACCTGCAATTTTCAAATGAAACTAGATCAAAAGATGCTCTCCAGAATTGCACCTTCCATTCTCCAACTGATAATGGGTAACCAGACCACGCAGGGGATTAAAGCTTGCCCAAATAACTTCCTCAAAAAATCATACAGTGTTAATGTGCGGCATCAGTAATAATCGCCTCACTCAACAAATCCACTTATATTGTGCCACACTGTTTCCTACCAGGGATAAAGACCACATCCTTTCTTGATGGAAGCCACAATCCACCCAGTTTTTACCTTCTTGTCTTCTTTTTTTTTTTTTTTAAAGGCAAACTCTTTTTGTATTTTAGCCTATGTCCACAAAAATATGAATTAAATAGAGTGACTACCCTGTGAAGGAGTGGAAGGTTTTCTTTACTTTGCTGGCCTTAACAATGGAATTGAACTGGGAAAAGGAATAGTGACTGGTTCATTTTTAGTCTCAACTCATTTTTATGTAAGAGTTTTTACCATAAAACAGGGAGACCACAGGCGTCACTTCATATAATCTGACATGATTTATATTAAATTATTATATACAACATCAGAGACTCAACAACTTACCAATGAATTAAAGAAGGAAAGTTCTAACTCAAAACCAAATAAATTAAGGAAACAAAAGCTTAAGCATTTCTTGGATTTGTCTGCAATAATTTAGTGTAAGAAAGCTGCACTAATACAAGACTTTATGAGTAGAAAATGGTATTGAAGTTATAATAGCAAAAACAATGTATTCATAACTGATTTTATGAACAGGAACATTATAAAGAAAACAGTAAGACTGTGATATATTAAAAAACAAGCAAGACCATCCTACATCTTTAGCATCCCTCTAGAAACTTGCCTCTTGTGGTAGAACTTACTTGTGGTGCAGTTGTTGAACTCTATGTCGTCTATTGCTGCTCCTCCTCCTAGGTCTCTGGTACGAATGCCTTCAAAGATAACTTCAAAATTCCTCAGTTTCCCCAGGTGTAACTCAACTTTTTTCCATTCATCACCGTGATTTCCTGATTCGCTCCATATTTTCACAATCCCACCATCAATCTGAAGTTTGAATAATATGTATATAGTAAGATAGATATAAGTATGGATTATCAATTTTTTGGGGAAAAAAATGCAAACAGAGAGAAGACTGGAAGACACCCCTTCAGTTTTGTCAAGAAATGGTAAACACATGCTTTTCTAGGATAGTAGGAGAAGCGGTGAAATTAGATGATTACCATACAAATCACATAAACATCAATAGTAGATGGAGTCTTGGTTCAGAAATTACTATATATATGATTGAACTGCAAAACAGTCCATTTTGGCAGAGTTGTATTTAGCTTTATATAATACTGGGATTTGTTCTTTGTGTTTAGAATATATTACTGGATGCAAGGTTAGTCTACCAATTTAAAATTAGGGTATCACATTGGTAGATTTTTTAAAAAGTTGCGACAATAGTAATACAAGGGAGGAAAAAGTAACAAATGTAAGATAATCTATATTTTGTGTATTTATTTGAAGTTAATACACTAATATATTTTAAAGCTTTTCTTTGAATGTCCAATCATATTACCTAACTGGCAAGTAGGCAGGAAGCAACATGTTTAATTTTTTAATAGTAGTATGAAGATGTTGCTGCACCAGTTTCTGTTGCTGTGAATGGATGACATGTATATATATGATGGCACTGAAAGTAAATATTTGCAGAGGTTTTGTATATGTCTAAATGTATTTTTCTTTATGACTGTATGACTAATAATTCAAATCATAAATGAGAAATTTTTTGCTAGTTTTTTCTTATCAAAACCCACTAGTACTCCAGCTAGGGTTAATAAAAACACTGTGAGATGCATCAGACAGCTAAATGTAATGTATAACAAAGGTTCTAAGAAAATAGTATACAAACAAGAAAAATATAAGGAAAATAGAGACAGCAGCAAAAATAGGCAGAGAAGCAAATTAATTCATTTCTTTATACATGATGAACCTGTTACATCAGATTTATTTTAATAAGATTGTCTTATGCATATTTATGACGGGAAAATATTTTAATTGTATTCTGAATAGGAAAGTGCAGACAAGCATGCACAAAAATATTATATTATTTGTTTCTGAATCTGGGAACTCACAGAATTGTTGATATCTTTTAGAAGGAGGTCCTCAGACCTACTAAAACTTAGAGGTACTGAAGCATGTCTTGGCAACAGTGTTCTGGAAAATCATCATTAACAGTAAAGGAGTTAGTGAAAATAATGGCAACTTTACTTTAAATTGCTAATAGGAAAGAAAACAGAGGGAAGGGTCTCCATGACTGCATATAAAGTCTTAGATATTCAGCTGAACAACTCTATTGTTGTACCTTGCTGATGGTGTTGGACCAGCGGTGACAGCAGCCCTTAATAAATCATGACGACTGACCACACAAGCACCTACAGAAGCAAGTTTAGGCATGATTCCTCAGCTGTATCTCATTGGTTTAAAGCCAATGACAGCATCCATTAAAGAGAAAATAATGTCACATGACCTCGCTGGTGCTTTGCACCACTAATTCCACAGTTGACTACAAGTGGTTATGATTTTCTCAATGTATATCTCCCAGTGAGACTCCTGGCTCTGTGTGCCATCACATCAAAGGTTTTTTCATTTAACAGAATCATAAGATATCTCAAGTTGGAAGGGACCCGTGATGATCATTGAATCCAACTCCTCGCTCTTCATGGGACTACCTAAAACTCAACCATATAACTAAGAACATTGTCCAGATGCTCCTTGAATTCTAAGAGGCTTGGTTCCATGACTACTTCCCTGGGGAGACTGTTCCAGTGACCAACCACCCTTCTAGTAAGAAGCCCTTTTCAGGCCTGTAATCAATGCAGTTAAAGGGGACTGGAATCAGAATCAGTGAGAGACCCTTTCGATATACTTCCGCTTACATTTACACACTGTAGAGGACCCTATATTAACATGGAGCTCAAAAACAGTAGACACAGTAATCGAAGCTGATTTTAACAGTGGTAAAACTGTTTGGCAAATCTATCTTAACTCACATTATTCTTGTTCACCAAATATGTAGTCAATAATTTAAATTATTTCAGTTACTCAATGATATCTATTCTATTGATTCTCATATTTTTTAATAACCTCCAAAAGAGTATTATGTATTATTGGGGTAACTTGTTTAGTCTGCAAACATCTTCCATCTATCCATGACACAAATAAAATGGACAGTTATGATGAGTTACATTTGGCTTTAAGGTCTCCAACTTGGAATACAAACCCAAAACTTAGAAGAGAAGCACTTTTTAACATTTAATCCATTTGTTGTAGCTGGAATCTCTTCTGTCTAGCTTTTGAGATCTCTTTGGAATGGAAAATTTTTTCAAATATTATTTATAAGAAATTACTGATTAATTTTACAAAAGAAGCTCAGTGCTGTGTATTAGTGGTGAATTTAGGAGACTTAAAAGGAAGTGGGTAACAATAACACTAAATGATAAGGGAATTTCTTTACTTTCACGCATTTAAATGAGAAAATTCAAGATTTGTGTCTATCCCAACATTAAGCCTCAAATCTATAAAAAACCTACATGTGTTTAGATGTATGGAAGTCAGTGAAGCTTCTAAAATATGCAGAGATAAATATTTATATAAAATCTGGAAATGTTAAATATAACAAAATTAAGTAGCATATGAACCTCACATCCACTGATAGCCTGATTTTAATTGATTTCACATTATATTTTATTACATTATATTCTGATCAGACTTATGTTACATTTATCACAATGGTTTCTGAGTAAAGCACGCTGAGAGTAACAAGTAACACTGATCAGATATTTCTTTAGAAATATTTATATAAAAATGTTGTAGCAATCAATTTGTATATGGTATCATAGCCATAAAGTATCAAACCTTTATGTAGTTACAGGAACTGGGACTTTTTTTTTTTTCCCCCACAGTGGGACACTGGAATACTTCTTGATAGGAAGAATTTTTTTCAGATAAAAACTAACAACAGAAATATGAGTCTCCTTGCACCTCACAAATTCTTGAATACCAGTACAGACATAAAAACCAGAGGAGAGAGATTTCTTTTCCTGTCTGAGTTCAGCAGTAACAGTTCCTATACAACAGCAGCACTTCATAAAGCATGAAAGCATGATTTTTCACTTGCTCAGCCATAGCTCTATACAACAAAATGAGAAGCAGCCTCGTCCCCTACATAACTGCATGAATGATGTTCTAATCTGGAGTGAAAAGACCCTTCAAAAAACACACACCCTGCACACTGTCTGCGTAAAACAGCCAGGGAAGAGGTAGGAAAGGGAGAGACCAGCAGGAAGTTTGGCTCTCCTGCTCTCCCCAGGCCCATGCGGTGGAGCTGGCTTGGCTAAGGGGTGTAAGCTATATGCTTCTTCTGAATACATGCTTGACATGAGAGGATCATCGTTTGTAAGCTTTGAAGATACCATTTAATGAAGTATTATTTTGCTTTCTGCATTCTCCACCCATTTGATCTGTCTGGTGCTTTGGCATTTCTTTCATATCTTTGAAAAGTGTTTGCTTCTAAAACAAACACAAATATGGTCTGAGGAGGGAAAAAAATAAAGAATCTGTGGTTTGACCTGCCTATTGCATCCAGAAATCCTTTGATTACTATATGCATGTATTAATGTAAAAGAGAGATATGTAAAAGACATACATGACAATCAGAAGAAATGTGTCTCAGCGTAGAGGAGGCTGTAGGCCACAGTGTCAATTTTCTTTCATTTTTTATGAGGCTATTCTTCTACCAACACAGACTGAGCGTCTAGATCGCTCTTCAACCTGGGCTGGTGGCAAAAGGCCCAGTCTAATTCTATGCTCCAACAGACCGATAAAAGATGGTTAAGATCTGTGGTTTTGGCAGATAGTATCAGTGCTGCTTGTGTGTGTGTGTTGGTTATGTTGGCTGTTGGGCAGGGTGAGAATCTTATTTTCCAGTGACCCTGCAGGAATCTAGCTGCATGTGGTCCTTTACGGAGGATTAAAAAGAAAAAAGAAAAAAAAAAAAAAAGCAGCCCTCTTCTGCGTTGAAAGCATCATGCCCTAGGCTCCTCATACACTACTTTGCTATGTTTGCTTGCATTTAGCTCAGTCTCTGTTTTCCTCACACCAACAGCTGGGTATCGAAGCCACATTACTGTCATATCTCATTACATGTGCCTTGCACTTCCTTACAGCTCAGATTTGTTCACCTTATGCTTTACCTTACACTCCTCAAGTCATGTCATCATTTAGTTTCCCATTTGTATCCTCTTGCCTGCATTTCTACTCCAGGTAAACATAGTGATAGACAAGATTCTTGCACCACTTCAACCACCAGCCTACCATCCTCAAAGACAGTGTTCTACAGTTACGTGAAAAAAAAAAATATCCAGAAACCAGTGTATATGAGAGGAATAATCCTTATCTTTCCAAACAAAAGGCTAAATTACAGTCCGGAACGATAAGATTATTATAATTTTTTTTATTGCATATATGCAAGTCTTGGAAAGAGGAGGGAAGAGAGGGTCTCTTATCTCTGCCAGAATGCACAAACAAAATAGTTTTGCCCTAAAAGTTTGGTCAAAATCTTTTTTTTTTTTTTTAGCAAGACACCTCATTTGACAGCAAAGTGCTAACAATGACACATCACTGCTGACACATAACTACCAGATTTTTTTCTGTTCAGAGTACAATCTCATACTATCTCTTCAATATCTTTCTGTGGATTTCTCCTTTAGTTGAGGGGAAATGTGTCTAAAGTAACTTAATCTTTCTTCCTTATGTTTCCTTTTGTGACTTGTGAATAGCCCCACAACCTGCATGCCACTTAAGCTTGTAATCTTAATCAGTGCTAAAATCCTTCTAAATTTTTATGTGCTCTATGTTAATATTTTGCAAACTCTTTCTGCATAACATCTCAAAGAACATCACAAGTTAAAATTCAGAAGTTCTCGTCATTTCATAGATTGAGGACTGCTAAAGCCTTCATCCAGCTCTTGCATTTATGATCTGCACAGCCCATTCTGTAGACTATTTTGCCTCTTTGTGAACTGATTTCACCTTATCTAGCTGAGTTCTATTCATAATACCAAACTAAACAATTTTAAAGTGTCTTATAAACCATAGTCCCAGCTTTATCTTTTATTCATTATCAAGAAACTCCTTCCTATGATGAAACTCCTCATCATACATGAATCCACTGACCATTTATTACCTATTCAAATATACAAATACATGTTTCCTCATGAGCCCCATCCCTCTTCTGGGAAAAGGACTCTCTAAATATTTCTCCTTCCTTTGAAAGTGAAGTCTAGAAAAAAACCTTGCCAGCCAAGATATGTGGATGTACTTCTGTGACTCTCAGTCATGACCAATAGAGTTTCATGGCTTCTTTGAAAATTCAGTGAATCAGCATGTCCTTTCAAAAATTCATCTCTCTATGTGTATATACGTATCAGTATTTCAAATACAATACCTAATACTTAATTAGCACTTAAATAATGAGTATTTCAGGAAGCAACAGTACAGCACTGAGGTATCGATACAAACTCCAAGTATAATAATAATACTTTTTCTTGGAAATTCAGATGTTTTCCTCATGCAAATGCGTAGGGAACCACTAGAATTTCCTGGAAGAAAAAGAGGGGCAGAATATCATCAGAAGAGCAGGCAGAAGTTTAACTATGCTAACACAATCATAACAGTCAGTATAGTCCAAATGTTTCCATGGATCAAAAATGAAAGAGCCATGTCTGCCTCCGGACAGACAGAAAGTTATTTAGGTATCAAACAAGCTAATCTGGAAAAACTTATCTCTACCTATAGCAGAGAAGAGAGAAATTTAGTCTGATTTATCCATAGCGTCCTCATCATAGGTCCAGACTGCAATAAGCTTATTTGTTCTATCCCAGAACAGGGGGAAGGGAGGGACCCACGAGTCTCAATAGCCTTAATGATCAACTAATCTGGTTGCAGAAGAAGACAGTTAAAGAGGATTATTGTTGGCCATACCTATCCACTTTACAGGACAATTGGACCACGGGCTACAATAGAACACACCTGCTAGTTTATCATGTGTATTTCTACTTTGGACTTATTTCTTCATGGCATGTGATCCACTATTAATGCAGACTATTGCTGGGCAACACCCCTGGGGAGTTCCTCAGAACACAATTTTACAACATATTTTGTAATTCTGTGTTTTAAAATCCCCTAAACTCAACCTGAGAAATTCTGAAAGTCCAATGTTATTGACAGATCAGATAACAAAATTTCATTTCTTCCCAAAAACAAACAACGAGACCACTAAAACCAGATGTGAAAGAGGGTGTTTCATTTAAGGCTCTGAAAAGTCATTAAATGCATGACACTGCCCTCTATGGGTTGAACATAGTTGAAGGTCAAGCTGAGGCGATGAGCTATCATTAAGGAAAACTTCACAGTAAAAGGTTTGTTTTTCCCTTGAATTGTAGCAGCAAGTCCTGGTCTTCCACTGTCCCATCATGCTAACTGATAAACAGTCTCAGAAAGTGGCAGAATTACTTCTAAGACCATAGCCTGCTTAGATCTGTAGGTCTATATGCCTAGCCATATTAGAAAATTCCTATTCATATTCAGAGGATTTTTTAATCTACTTTCTGATAGTAAGAAGAGAATTATTTCTTAATGATTTCACTACATTGCAATTCAGAATCTTCTTCATGCTTGTTTTCATCTGAAAAATGATCTAAAGTTTTTATAACCTCTCTTCCGAGAACTTAAGGTGAAAGTATAGCTTACTGGGTTAAATATCCTTGTTAAGTCACCTGGGGATAAGAATAAAGGAGAAGGAAAGGTTTCTTTCTGTCTTAGAATTCCTTTTATTTTGTGGGCAACATTAAGGTTTTTCCCACGCAGCAGTGACCACCATTATTCTCAAGGCTACATATTTAACACAGTCAGAACAATATTAGGAATCCAAATTATGCAAGAGAAGGATGCAAGGTTCTGTTACAAGATGTTGCAAATATACTCCCTGTCAGAAGAATAGCCTAAATATTCCAGATGCGATTATAAAGGATCCGCTATGAGACAATCTGCCTAGTTATGTCTGCAGTGAAACAGCAATGAAACCCAGATTTTGTTCTTGATCTGCACCTCTCCTTCTTTTCATGTGCTGAGCTAGGTTCAAAATATTTCCCTGGTTCATTTGCATCTGATATTTATTTCAGCAGAGCCACAGGAAATGAAGCTGAGCTTACCAATGGATGGAGGCAATAAAAACATTTGTTAAATATTCCTGGACTCTTCAAACCAAATATACCTGGGGGCTTTTTAATCAGAGACAGAATATTTTCAAATGATTCATCAAATACTTTAACTGTTTATTATTAACATTTTCAACTGTCACAGTATCAAAAGGCTTCTCTCTCTGCAGCACCCTTCATACTTTTGAGACAAGTCAGACTCTTTTTACACAGTTTTTTAAACCATTAGGAAAAAGCTTTTCTCCTCCTCTTTCATGTTCCTTTGAAAATAGTATCTTTCTGGCAAGCTGTTACCATCCAGGAGTTTTAAAACAGGATATGTGATATGCAAAGCTCAGAAACTTAGTATAGAAAGAGCAGAGTGTGACTTTAACTGCCACTGCTCCTTTCCCTAGCTTATGATGCATGGTAATCCCTCCATTTTCCAAGAGTATTTCAGGAAGGAAGTTTAGTTTTCAGGCTTTTTCTTCTTGGTTTAGAATCAAGTGTATTTTCATGATGTGCAAAATAAGATAATTAATGGACCTGGGTTTCATGAAGTTTTACTTCCCTTGATGTAGTATCATCATTAAAGCCTTTTAATGGCTGACAAACTAGTTTTAATGATTAAATATCCCGTGATGAGGTACGTTCCTTCCCTGCTTCCTCCTTTTACTCAAGGAGTACAATCCTGCAATTTTACATGTACATCAAAGAAACAGGAGCTAGAAGGAAGAAAAATCACAGCTTTTCCTCATTAGCCCATATTTTAAAGACCTTCCCTATGAAGGTGCATTTCTCCAAATCACAGAACAGTGAAAATCTTTTCTGGCATTTCTAATCTCATTTGTCTGCTTGTTTAGGTTTCATTTCTCAAGAGTGAATCCTACCTTCAGAAGGGTCTGAAGGTTATAGATTTGGGCTGTTTCTACCTCAACACTGCAGTACACAGAATACTTGTTTATTTTTAAAGATCTCTATTCCTAGGGTTAAGCCTTTCATACTTAGCTTAAAAAAAAAAAAATAAAAGCAGCACATTAAAATGCAATAAAACTGAAGACTGATGCTATATAGCAGGTCCTCTTATCTTAAAAGAAAAATGTAACACATATGACAGATTCTATCTCTTTTTTCATTTCTCAACGATTTTCTCTTAAAACTTAACTTCCTAAAAGTATATTGCTTATATTACTTGAAAACACTAGCTTAACCCTACAGAGTTTAGGGGTTATATTTCATTCAAACAAAAAAACCTCTACATCAGATAAATCCACATACTGTTTCAAATTATTAAAATGATTAGTCAAAGAATGAACTGAAGTCAAGATTTGTTCACCCAAGATTTGACTTTTAAATTAACTTTTTCTTTCCTCTCTTTTTCTTTTGTTTTTCCCTTTTCCTTCTTTCCTTCTTTTCTCTCTTCTCTCTTTTCTTCATGGTAACATTAAAAAAATGAGAGCAGACAATAAGGTCATGAAGACGTGAGTTATGAATGAGCATATGTGTCCTCTAGCAGGCTGTCAGTCACCAGGCTGATAACAAGTCAATACAAACAGTTCAGCCGCACTTCATAACAGCACCAGTTACAATAACTTATCTCAGTTTTGACAGGTTACTTTATTTTGGAGAAAGACACATACTCTGTATGGTAAGTGTAAGGTTGTTAAGTGTATGCAAACAAATCAAATATTTGTACTTGTTAATCATGTAGGAAAATCTAGGTGCAGCAGTAGTTATTTACTATTCTGCCCTTAGCTACTGCTTGAAAATTTGTCTCTCCTATTAAATAACCCACAGAGGCTTGTGGTTAAGATTACCATTACAGTTAGAAAATTACTGCTAATTATCTAGGTGTTGAAGCTCTGCATTAAACATGTAACTCCAAAACTATTAAATCCACCTAGAATAGCTCTGACAGAGACAAATAAAAACATATTCAATGTAGGGAGAGATTTTAAAGTCAAGATTTACACTTTCCATCACTAAATGAGAGATGCTGAGGGATGCATGCTATGGGATCTGATATACTCTGCAAACAGAGGTAGCAAAACAAACCAACGACAACCAAAAAGATCACAGAACTACAACTATCTACAGAGTAATGGTTCCAAAACAGAGGAAAATGTTAGTGATGACTACACAACAGGATAAGTTTTACTTTAGGGATATGGTGCTGAAAGTGATGAGCTTACTCAAGTTCCAGTGACTTCAGTGAGGATTCATGATTCTCAGCACTGAAGAGGATTCTCTAAAAATAAGTTTCTCTCTAGTTTTTCAGAGTTATACTTTGACAGGAACCAGTTACACTGTTTAGTATGTCTCTGCCTTCTATAAAAACACTTGAAAAAGAAATTTCAAGGTAATTAAATGGTATCTTTAAGAAATTATTTGATCCAGGCAAAATGTATACTGCCTAGTCCATTTGTATGCATGAAAAATTGGCTTCACTTTTAAGGATAACTTACAAAATCAGATAATTGCATTTTCACAGTGCATTATAGAAAGAAGGAAACGAGCAAGATGAAACACTGATGTTTCAGCCTTCGAGCCTGTTATTAAGCAGTCTGCATGTATTAGTCTCAGCAGGATTTCATAATGAGTTAATGACAAAGCCCATCCATCCATCTCTTTCATTTCCTCCTTTATGCAAAGCATTAAGATGATTTTCGCTCTGAAATATCTGTTCCCCAATTTTCGTTTCCAACGTTTACATCACTGTAATAAAGTAATATGCATTTCAGCAAGGAAAATACATTTCAATGAACAAATTCAATAAATAAACTTATATCACTGACGGAATACCTTTTTTAAAATGCACCAGGTTTGGAATTCTGGAATCTCATAGTGAGCTCCTTCAGAGAATCAGAAGGCACTGACAGCTCACCCTTTCACAAGTGCCAGCACTTGCAATATTTCTAGAGGCTAAATAGGGAGACTCTTGGTTCTTTAATTGCTTTAAGCGCTGAGTTGAGAAAAGCTAGTTTCTAAAACACTTTGGTAAAAATTGACTGGTAATTCGTCTGGAGACAGGATTTTGTTTCAAGCAGGTAGGCATTGGAACAACAATTAAATTGTTCATTAGCAAAGATGAAGTTATACTTTAAAGGCTCTTATTTTGGAAAAGAAATCTATACTAGGAAGGCAACAATAATTTATTGATTTTCTTTGAATTACTCTGTGAGTATGACCCTTGATTTATCCTGTGACAACTACTAAATCTACCAGGTTTTGTTATAGCCAGGTTTCATTTATAATCAAGCAAACTCTTCTGTTTCTTGTTTGCATCTTTCTACATTCCCATGATACTCTTTCCATCAAATATACTTTTATGACCTTAAGCTCTTAAAATACATCTTCATTTTGTGTGTTATTCTTACCAATTAGAACAGAGCAATAAAGCAGCTCCTGTTTGTAAAAGAGGATTCATTAGGTACCTTGTACTACTTTATCCTGTCTTCATTTCCTAGTGCTTCCAGCTTTCCTTTCTTCTCAAATGCAAAGATTTCTTCTTCATTTCCTAGCATAATCCACCTTCATTTGATTTTGTTTTTCAGGTAGCTTAAGGGATACAATTATGATTGCTTGAATTTCATTTTTTCCCTTCAGTTCTGTCGCTAAGACTGAGTAACAATAAGCATCAAAGCCATCTTATAAGACCATTAGCATTTCAAGCAAATTAGTTCCATTGTCTCCCTAACCTTGTCACACCTTTCTTTTAACCATATTTTACAGATCTCCTCAGATGGTTTCCATCTTAGAATTGAGGCAACTGTAATTCTCTGGAAAACCAAAGCTTGACTGACTTACACTGACTGTCTGAACAAATGCAGAATACATAGAGTAAAAGATGTAACAAAACAGTTTATCAATCAAGATCATAAAAAGACATTTGCAGAAATGACATAACCTCAAATCTTTCATGTTCTTCCTCCTATAGAGAATACTCTGAATATCGTATTTGAAGATGTGAGGCAAAATCACACATCAATTTTCAGCTTCTTATTAAGCAACTTTAACTGTTTAATTCACCTTCTACACATCTGAAGTGTAAAGTCAAGGATCCTCAAAATAGGGTTGATTACTCTCACCACTTCTTGTCCTTGTTCCTGAGAGAAGGAATACAAACTTGTTCAAATAAGACCAGTGCTGACATCCACGTTGCATCCTGACCTCAGAGCACCCAGCAGGAAGGGAGATGGCTAGGTACAGCCCCCTGAGTGCCTTAGAAAGTCTGCACATGTGACCAGCCACAGTGAAACGGGGACATGGGCAAAACTCATCTGGGGACCACCAATCACACTAGATACTGCCAATGTTTGCTTGTCCAGGATGTCTTTTAGGAGAATGGTGAAACACTTTAATTTTCATGTATGTTTATGGCCATCTATTTATGTACACTGCCGGAAACAATTCGGGTGGTGTCTAGCTGTTCGGCACTGTCATTGCCTTTACTGAATGTTGACTGAAACTTTCAGCTAGAACAGAAAGTATGGCTGAGCTGCATCAAAAAAGTGACTTAGTCAGTTTTCTCTGTGGCCACAGAAACAGAAAGAAAATATCTCACTCTCCTAAAAATGAAAGAAAATAATCTGTTCTAGATGTTCGCACACTGGATATGTGTTCAATACAAACTAAATGGAAAGATCCTTATCTTGACTCAGATGAGGATCTAGTAGTTTGGATAACTATTCAATATTTAATCGAATTTCAAACTTTTCATTCAGTGGGACCAAACTTTGCGTACTCGTGGGCACATCTTATCTGGAACAATTTGTCACTGTGGGTGGCCTATCCTGGGAAAAGCTATGCTTGGAAGTGCAAAACCTTACTGTAGTCCACACGGATCAAAGTACTGTTTGATTGACACAGTGGGCAGGCAGAAGTTGTGCTGGTGAGACTAACTTTTCGTCTCTGAAACTTTGACAATTAGTGGTGAAGATCAGAAACATTTTCCTATTCACAGTGTGAGTGTTTACAAAATCAGTTCCATGAGGCAGGAGTCATGGAACTAGCCTGTGTGAAAGCCCTTTCAGCTCTTCAAAACATAAAGAAGTGAAGATGTCTTGAAAACGAAAAGTCCCAAGACAAAGCCAATTCAGCTGAACAAAACATCTGGAATCTCTCAGAGATTTTGTTTGATTTAATCGATATTTCGATTTAGCAATTCACCTCTAACACCACCTCAATTCTTTATATAAAACTAAATGTAAGGAGTGGAAAAATATATCTTTACAGGAGTTCTGCTGAAACAAAAATAAAAAATTTTTAAAAAAGAGGGAAAACATATCTGCTGTAAACTAAAAATACTCTTGTTAAAAAAAGTAAGATTCTTTTAGGAAAGTATGATACAACCACAGGACTAGTAATTATTCTTAAGACTAGCAGTAGCAATTCTTAATTCTTGTGTAATTACATTAAAACTTCCAAGGTTTTACTAAATATTGCATCTGTCACTTCTTCAAAGTGACAAGTTTGCAGGACAAGGATTGACATGAGTATTCCCTACTAACCATCAAAGAGAATCTTTTGTTTTTTTCAGATTTATAGAGAATGATTACTGTCAGTCAGATGTCATTCCTACTTTGATGTAGTAGGAGGTGCACTGGGGTATAACGGCACTTCTTTCTTTGCTTTTACAGACTATTTACTTTTACAGACTATTTGTATTCTATTAAAATATTCTTTTCAATTGGATTGTAGCTTTAGGGCCTGTAGCAATACAGAACAAACCCGCTGGGATATTAGATGGACAGGCTCAGGGGAATTAAAACACTAAGGCTGAAAAAACCAGTAAGTTCTTTATATAGCCACAGTTCAATTAAGTATTTTTAAGCTTCCCTGAATTGATCCTGAGCAAAGAGACATCTTTAAGAGGAATGCTCAAGTCCTGTCTGTATAATATCTGATGGATACAACTATTTATTTCTTAGAGAATGTCAAGAAACCAGTTTTCTGATTTAAATTTTTGATCTGTAGTTATGAAATACATTCTTTACAATTTGAGGACTCTCATAACCGACAGATCTTATTATATTAAAACACTTCAGTGAGATTCCCTCTGTTTCCCTACTTCTTTCTCCAGCAGTCACAACTTTGTATGTTCAAGGACATATAAATATATATATATATATATATATATGGTAGGGTTGTAGAAGATACACATTTGCAAACAGATTCATGAGATCTTGGTGTTTCCACTGCCAGCATTGATATGAAATATCTACATAAGAATCAGAAATATTTACTGAAATATTCAATATTCAAATATTTATCCAGTGATATTCCTGCATATAGCTACTATTGCATGTTGAATGTTATTGTATACAGTTACATGTCCACAGGAAGCTATATGGAAAACAATAACTACCTTTCCTCTTATAGATGCTTATTTTAGAATTAAATGAATCATACTGAAGACTCTCTGACATAGTGAGTAAAACCTGATCAACAAAGACAACCTAAGGTGACTGCCACTGCGGCTGCACTAGAGGCATCTATGACTTTAACTAACAGGAATCACACCCACACTGGGACAACTACAATTTAACAGCAGGTCCTGCGATCTTAACATATTTCTTAGAAAAGAAATCTACATCTGGAGAAAGTGCAGAGACCTCTTTCTAAGATGTCTTTCCTGTGGTAACATAGAAATAATTTCCCTGCAGAAAGGAAAAAAGGTAGATCCAAAAATAAGGATGAAAACAAGATTCAGCCACACTTCAAATATGTAAAAGAGAATTTGTAATAAATTTCAACCTGTCAAACAAATACAAATAATGTAGAACAGGAAATTCAGTGGCATTTTTTCCCCTCCATTAATTTTTTTGTTTTCAATGAAAAATCCCTCAGATATCCTTCCATTTCTTCCGAGTACAGCAACTGCTACATAATCCACTTCTGGTTTATAGTTTCAGTGGTTGTGATAACCTCAATTCCCTGTTTCCACTTGTTTGCTTTTTCTCTACATGTTGCAGACTGTGCAGAAGTTCTCTCTGTGTTTTCTAAATGAATTTGTTCCCTAAGGCAAATAAGCCCAGAGCTAATTATCAAAAGAATATAAATGGGTTTATGTTAACTAAAGAAACATTGCAATATTTAAAAACGTAAATCAAAAGAGAAATATAATAACTGAGTGACAAAACAACTGAAAATAAGAGAATGCCAAGGGATTTGAGGAAGAATGTACTTTCCCCTACAGTAGGGGGGACTGCTCATGTCTGCATGGAAAGGGATATTTTAAGACAAATAAGAAGTTTCTAAAGCAATCGCATCCTATACGTGCCACTGAAGATTTGTAGCCATTAGGTTGGCATACTCAGAAAATATGAACTAGATGGTATGTTTTAAAGTATTTTAGTATCATTTACCACAATGTGCCTTTTTTTGTCTTGCTACATAGTCTCCTGTACCTTTCTTTCTCATATGACCAGACCTTCTCTGGATATTGCTTGTAAGACCATTCAGGTTCTTCAGTGGCACAGTAAAAGTTTCATTTCAAGATGAAAATATTGACTCTTTAAGATTAGTCTCTTCAGAATGTCTGACTGCATCACTATTGTCAAGAGATTTGAAATTTTACCTGAAGAAACACTTCATTTCTTTGTACAACAAATCTTGGTGCAATTTGGAAGGAGGAGACTGCTATTTGTATAGAGAATAAATTCCAGATGTACTGAATTAAACAGGCCACACTATTGAATAAGGCAAAGTCTAAGTTTAAAAATGTGCAGCTAGTGAGTCAGGGGAAGATTTTTATTAGTTGTTAATTGCTTTCCACAGCCCACATACTCCAAAACAGCTACGTTAGGAAAAAAAATCCACACTAGAACACTTGTTCTTTTGGTAACACTTGAAGAACACAGCTGGTATATAAAGTGTTAAAGGGATGGAAATCCACCTAAATAATTTCATGACTGCTAATAAACTTTTTGATAACATACTCCCGTTGAACTCCCACTGAACACAGTTCCGAACTGAATCACGCTGTCAAAGTGCTCAGAATAATGTTGTGCACAGAAGAATCCTTCAAATCTAATGAGTATTTCCATGTCATAAATAACAAAAGTCTTCTTCTTTTCACTGATCAATGAAATGAATTAGTTGGTTCATGTATCAAAATTTAAATGCTACCTCTCCTGGATCACACAGGAAACTTATTTAAAGAATCTTTTCTCCCATACAGATCAAACTACACTGAACTAGAAAACAGTAAGATACTAAGTTTTGCTATTCAGTAAAACAATAAGATACTAAGTTTTGCTATTCAGTGAAAGAAGTGGAACACAACAGTGAATAGTTATTATAATGACAAATGTGTGGTGACATTTAATGGTTTATAGAAAAGAAATTATTTTGTAAGACAATAAAAAGAAGATTGTTTGCATTCTTTTGTTCTCTATGTTTTAACTGATTTCTTGTTATTATGAGTGTTAGAATTAAAACTAGTTTAAAATATTTCACTATTATTCAATGAATGCTATCCAACAATTAAAATTTTCACTAGAATGTTTTCCATAATAAGAATTTTAATTTTTTCACTTGTATGATTTTGAAAGTTAAGGGGGGGAAAATGGTCTTACAGTTCTCATTTATTACAAAAATCTGAAAACCATCCACATGATTTTTTGATAGATATAGTCTCAAAGATTGGGGTTGGTGGTTTTTTTTTGTTTATTTTGTAGATTGTGGGGTTTTTTGTGTCCTCACTCTTTTCAGAAAACAAGACACCAATTCTTCTAAGAAAATACTCATCTTTTGACCACACCCAGTTATTTCTGGTCCATATTAGAGCCCAGCATTACAGCAATAGATTAAATATTTCTCCTTATTTGTTAATTCCATAAGATCTACACTTATAATAAAGGTGGTTTTTTTTCATTTGCACCAACCGTTGAATACTTTCCATGTAATCTAAAACTCCTAAGAAAAATTAGTATCATAGATATATTAAAATCCTCAACTAGACTGATATGTAGGCGATAAGAAATGCAATTTTTAGTGTTGGTTTCCTTCTTTTACTGCTCAAATATAATCTGAAGACCACAGAATTACACCTGCATATTCCAGGGTCTTAATGCAAATGGACTTTTTAATCCTTGATTTTAGTAGTACTACAGTATTATCTCTCCTTACTTCATTAATTCAAACAGAAAATCATATTAACATGGTTTATTCAGTCTTAAAAGTCGTACTAAAATTCCTTGTATGTGCTTCTTGGGTTTTTTAAATTTTGCAGATATGGCCTGACAAAACTTGCAGGAACAAGTTATAAAAGAATGGGGCCGGGTGGGAAGTGCTAAGGGTAGCTGGAACACCTGAGGTGTCTGACTGAACGTAAAGGCCTGTTGAAAGAATGTCAGTCCAAAGACCTTGCTAAGAAACTCCTATGGATGGACTACAAGGTTTCCACGAGCCTGCAGGCAATTAATCTCTGAGCTGCAATCTCATAGGCAAGCAACACAAAGTTAACAGGTTATGGAAAGGTTTGTCTCCACGATAGCGAAGATAGTGGGATGAAACTGAGGTCTCTCAAATCTCCCATTACATTGACATTATTTGACTTTGCTGTAAATGATAACAGCTCTCTACCACCATGTCAGTGCGTGCAATGATAAGACAATTCTACTTAAAGCAGCCTTTCATCTTTCATTTAATTCACAATTACATAATGCTATGGCATCAACCTACAAGCTACTACACATAAAGATTATTACAGTCATAAATACAGGTACTAAAAAATACCTAGCGTGACTTTTGCATGAAATGAATTGTAATCAAATACTTCCATCTTTATGAAACAAATTACAGCAAATACAGAAACACAACTGGGTTGGTTTGGTGGTGGGTTTTGTTTTTTTTTTTTTTCTGAAGCTATTGTGAATTCAAAGCTGAAGACCAGAAACTGAAAAAAAACCAGAAAAATTAGGCTTTTCATGTTAAAACCTTTTACTGATCCATCAAAGTAATTTTAAGCACACTGCAGCTTGATACTGCAAGCTTTGAAAAGATCAAAGACTTCCAGAACTAGAACAAGACACTAAAAATGAATTGTGAATTAAAAATAAAATTTGCATTAAAGGAGAATAAAACCAGAAACAATTTAATATTCTACAATAGCCATTAGTGATACATTAGTGCTTGCTGAAGTTTTGCTAGTATAACATCTGTTCGGTTCAGACTGTGTTTCACAAAAAAGATACTTTTCTTGGTGGAGGACCAAGAAGCCTTGGGGTGTAAAAAGAGATGAGAAATGAAAAAGGAAAAAAGAAAGATCTTCCACCTTTTCTGAGCTTAAATGGAACTCCCTGAAGTGTTCATTGTTTTTTCAAGTTGAGTTGTTGATCAGGAGAACTAGATACTGTCTTGGGATTTCAGGTCTGATCAATGCTATAGAGTTTCTAAAAGATAGCAGCAGGCACCAGGTTACAGGTTGTATTATTTATTTTTCTTTATTAAAAAAAAAGTTAATTGAATTTCTAAATTTACCTATTTAGAATAGATATGAAAAGATAATAAAAATGCCCAAAGCTGACAGCTACAGCTCTATCTTTTAGATTAAGTCCTTTTGTCTTCACAGAAATGACTCTGTTTCACAGCTGCTGTATAAAAAAGACCTGATCTTGATGTTTGTTGCTTCAGTAAAAATCATTAAAACAGCATCTCTATGATCCTTCAAAGAACTCTGCCCTGAGACACACTTAAATCACAACTTTCACTGTTGAATGTCTGCCCTTAGAAGTGTTAGAAAAGAGCAAAAGTCTGACCTACAAAGACCCCAGAGATGCTTCAAAGCCTCATATGCTAAAAAGCAGCAGTGTAACCGCTATCAGTCTGTGAGATGACGAGCTGACGAATCAATACAGTAAATCACTCCCAGAGATCTCCGATTTGGGGAATGAGCTCAGTGGAACAGCACTGGAGAGCTGCGCAGTGAGGAGGAGACCAGAAGTGCCTATTCTGTCTATGACACATTGTGCAATATGTCGTCAGGCTGGGATGGAAAATAGGATAGTGGCACTAGCCCTGAAAGGCAGGGCTTGTGATTCCAGGTGTAATGTTACAGGATATTGTCCATGTTGCTTCGATGGTTTAATATGCATCATGCTGTCAGCCTGCTCAGTTTTCTAACCAGACACTGCCCTGCCTGGCAGAGACACGTCTTTAGTTAGACTAATCCTTTGCTACTCATCGTCCTCATCTCCTAAAGGAGAAAAAGGTCAAGTTCTAAAAGATTTTAAACAAAAAAATGCTTAATAATTTGCATAAGAACAATTTCACTTATATGTGTTTCTAGAAAAGCAATGATTTTAAATCACAAATTCTCTGATGAACCTCTTTGTCTTCACCAGCAAGATTCCAAAATACAAGGGTGATTCTTTAACCTGGCTTCAAAATATTTTTTTCCTTCAAAGCACGTCCAAATGTATTATTCCAGCTCATCAACTCTTTGGAATGAATACTTACATTTCATTGCAGTATAAGAATACAATGAATTATGCTTCCTATAATTTACAGTTGGGAAGATTGAAATAATTTCCTAATGTATCCATCTGAGAAAATAAAATGCATTGAATGGTGTCTGTCCTTATCTACAGTGTATGCATATTTGTTTGTCCCTTCTATGTAACATGTTTTTGAGAAATGATACTTCCACTGAAAAATTACTTATTTCTATTCAATCATTGTCTCAGTCTCAACTTATGTGGAGATATGCTTATGTTATGGGGTCAAAGTGAGACCTACAAAAATTGTTTCAAAGCCTGTTTGAAACAATGCCTAAAAAGATGGGAAGTGCTGTGTCAGATTCTGCATTCAATTCAGGAAATATAAATACAAAATTACCTTGCTCTAGGAAGTAAATCTGCCATAAAAGTTAATATTGCTTTCTTTCTTGACAAATAATACTGTATTTCCCCACGGATTTCCTTTCAAGTTTCTGGAGACTAGGCAATACTCCCTTACTCTCAGTTATTAGTCAGATCAGTAATGGAGAGTAGTGGGGGTAAAGAGTTTAAAACTATGTCCCTTTTGAGAACTATAGATACTCATTAAATAAAGGCAATTACCCCTGTGCTGCTTTATGGAACCAAATACACCTGAATGTGTATTTTTGCTGCATTTAATAAAGGAAAACTATTTAAAATAAACAAAATACTAAGATTCAAAGGGAAAATAGGTAAGTGTATAGCTAGATATGTTCATGTATCTATTTCACCCATATACAAATACTAGAAAACTTTACACTTCTGCATTAGATTTGAAGAATTTCTTTAAAAAGTTTGTTATGTCTTAAGAGGGTGAGAGAAAAATCTGTACGTTTTCTACATTGTCTGAGGCATGGTTTGAAGTTCAGCAGACTCTTGAGTAAACTATTCAAGCAAATCTTTGAAAATTTAGTTTCTTCCTCTAGCTGTACGGAGGTCAGATAATGTGCTTTGAGGCTACCCTAACAGAATGAAATCCATAACTTTTATGTTAATGTGAGGTGTTGACTGTTTTTCATGCAACCAGTGAGAAGAATTAATGTAGATACACACAGCCTAGTTTAAGCTGTGAAGTAGAGAAAGTTGTTTACTCAGACTTTATTCTTAGGTGACTTCCCATAGAAGTAGGGTCAATGATATTGATTTGTGAAAATTTCATCTTAAACTACTTGAATCTAAAAATACAAATGTCCAGAAGATATCAGCTGGCATCTCTGCTGCAGGATTTCCTGTCAACAACTCAGTAGACTGCTCCACTAAAAATAACCAAGGAATTACAAAATCTACGAGTCAGCTATACCTGACCTGTGGCACCTGCTAAGCTATACATTTCTACAGTAACAGCCCTCTCCTCCCGTCCCCTCCCCTCCTTAGGCTAGCTAAAAGCAATAACAATACCAAGGGAACAATTGTGATGGCTTCCAGCTTTTGCTGAGAAGCTGCAGCAACTGTGTGTGCTGCATCAGCCCTGAGCAGCTGGAGGATGCTGGCTGCTGGCTCCACCTGCCTCTTGCCCTGGCCAGGTTAGTCTGTGGTGGTGTAAATGGGGCCCTGCTTCGCTTTCTTTGAGCTAGTCAGGACTTCTTGTCCTCCTGAACGTCATTATGTCTTCACTCATTTGTAACTGGATGAAATTATTTAAATGCCTGAGTAAGGTCCACTCGAACTTCTTAATGAGATCCTGTGTGTATTGGTCTTGTCATAGTCAGCAAACATGGATTGGCAGGTTTTACCTTCCTTATACATTTGCATATTTCTTTTTAGAGGCTTGTTTCAAATCCTTCTAAGAAACCCTTCCTAACTCTACTAAATCCTAAATTATCTTTTTTTAATGACAATGTCTACATGCAAGGCAATTAACATTGATCCCACAAAAATTATCTTCAGCAAATGGTTTTATCCTTTGATTGTTCCTTTCCCGCTGTGATACCTAAGACTTGCTTCTTTTTTATGACAAAAAAAGATTAAGCAGCAGTGGGAACTTCATGTTTGGATCAGCAGAACCATAAAATGTATCATTTCTTTCACCTAAGAATTCTTGCTTGCCTCTTTAGAAGCATGTTTAAAAATAACAGTTTCTTCTGACTCATAAAAATAACCAGTATTGAGTGCCAGTGAGGAAGCCCACGGTCACTGCTAAAACAGGCATAGTGAAAATGCTTCACTTCGGCTTCAGAATGTCTCCTACAATGGATTGTATTCTCTTACAACTGCCACAGAGATGATCAGAAGTATCTCAAAGTCTCCCTGCAGTAGCAAAGGTCTGACTAGATATGTCCAGACCTCTTCTGGCAATATTCTATTTACCCAGTGAGCTTTTGCACTGCTCTTAAACATTTTGTAATTTCCATTTAGATGGATGGTGAGTGGGATATTGCAGTCTCCATAACTATCTTTTGTTTGCATAAATGCTGAGGGGGTAGATTTGAAGAATACTGTATTTTTACAACCAATTCAATGGCCCATCATTTCAATTGGATTATTATTCCATATACAGAGGGTTTTATACAAAGGTTATGCAGTACAATTTGAAGAGAAAAAAAGCCCCAAACAAAACCAGTAACTGTGGAGAAATTCCCTTAGGAAAAGAATTTGTTTTCTCTAACTATAGGGCTACAGTATTCCTTTCATGAGCGTACAGTTTTATTGGTTATGTTATCATCTGGAATACTGCTTTAGTAGTATGATAAATAATATTCTTAATCTTCCTGAATGTGGACAAGAAACGTGAATATTGAGAGAAGACACCAATATGTACTATGAACTATGATTTTTTAAAAAATGGCTTTTTACCCTTGGTAACCATTTTTCTTCCACTGTGATGTTTGGGAGGAGGAGAAATGTCTTTCTCATTCTGCCTCCATACGATATTTCCTCCTCATATTGCTCATTACTGTGCCATTAGTGTGTAGGTCTTTCACTCTCAGTTCAACTTTTAAGGGATGTGATGACTTTAGCTAGAGACTAAGTTGTCAGACTTGAGATGGCAAACTCCCTATCTCCTCTTCCTTGCATTTTCAACTAATCACATCTACTGATCTGCTTTTACTGACGTTAACTTTAAATAAAGAGATACACAAACGGATGGAAATACATTGGTATGGCAGTTTGAACGAGCAGGAAAAGCTTCAGTACAACTTCCCATGACTACGTTTTGTTTAATTAGATTTTATTCATACAGACACTGCTAAATAGGTACTCTAATTACAATATTGATTTAAGAATCCTTGTAAGCAACAAAATGGGTAAACTAGGCCAATCTGCAAAACAATCCTGAATACAATAAGAACAAGATTTCCTTTCTCCATGTAAAATTCTTGCCTTCATTAAAATAAAAATGAGTAAGAATAGTAAGTCATTTCTCAAGTGTCCTCTATAAAAATAATGTCTGGAAAGTTTATTAGGATAGTAAATTTAAGTGAAAAATAAGAAGAGGGCAATGTCTCACTGTAAAAAGAATAAAAGAAAGAAGAAACCTAAAGAATATTCCCCAAACCTAGAGCAAAGAAATATTGCTGATTGTGATCTAGATAATTCCATGAAACTCATATATTTGAACATTATATTTTAAATAAATATTAAAAAGTACAGTAGAAAAGAATCTCTACAGGCTCTTTTCAACAGGGATAACTACCTGGCAAAACTCTGCTCAGGTCAATTTTGTAAAAACTAAAAAAAAAATTTAAATCCCTTTGTCATTCCTGAGGGAGGGAAAAATAACTAAGAATTTTAACTACTATTTTAACTATAGTCAGAGACAATATCCCAACAGAGCATGAATGTCTTTTTAACTTAATTTAGGTGGTATGGTTTGTTTGATTTTATTTTATTTCACTTCTTTTCTCTCCTGTTTAACAGAAGTAATTGTATATGTATTATTAATTTCACTGCATATAATAAAATGAGATATAATTATTTTTCTGATTTTAAGGCAACTGTCCATGCCATAACATAATGGGATAATGACAATCAACAGTGATAATTTAAGTGCAAATTACTCACACATACCTAATGCAGCTGCTGTTTATTTTCCACTAAAGTTAGTTTGCAAGTTTACAATTAAAATTGAGCAATCCTAAACTGCCCATAATTATGACATTTGGGTCCTACAAAATATACTTTTGAATAACACAATGAGAACTTAATTTGAACTTTGAGTTAAAGTAAATGTTTATTTTTGCACCTTAAGTAATGGGATCTAATTTTCTTTTCATTTTTTAATACATTACCAAAGAAAAGTTTTTTCCCTCCCTTATGGATTTGACCTTTTCTAGCAAAAATAACTGTATAAAAATATCTCATTAACTACACAGCTACTTGATGAGTGAATTACCTGTTGTCATTTGTAGTTGTTTGAACTAATCCATGAAAAAAATCTCCCAATGTCTGTCAAAGGGCTCATTGTTCTTATATTTCAGACAGGCTTAGCCTAGGTTGTGTATTTAGATGTTAAAGACTATTGAAGTGTTTCATCTTCCAGGTTTTTGAATTATTCTTAAAATATCCAGAACATTTGAGAAACAATTTTTAGCAACTTACTTTCAAGGCAAAATATGATTTATCATTAAAAGGTAGTCAACATGTGCATTGAAAATGAAACAGAAATTTTAATGCAGTTCAGCAAAATAATTTCTGTCCCAAGATTTTATTAGAGATATTGATGAAGTTAACAGTTATGTGGCAAATAAATTGCACCACGATTTATACTCAAATAGCCAGAACTCCCTGCACAGATACAGGTTAGCAGTAATGCACAAACTGTCATTTGCAAAGGTTTCTACTGCATCTAGAAGTGGTGTATTTGGTCATTGAATTGGAACACCATTAAAAAGCTCAATGGCATTAATATACATTGCATCCACAGAGAGGTGAAATATATGCTTTTGCTACACTGATCATTAATTTCTATATTTTAGTCAGAATCATATTATGATTTAAAAATTTTACAAGCATTTAATCCTTTCTCTTTTTTAAAAACAACAAACAGAACAGCCAGTTTTCAAGGAAAGTATCAGTTTTCACTTGTAACTGAATAACTAAATAGTTTTTTTCTTTTTCTTTCAAAATTTTTGGTCATCCCATATTTAATGAAGATAATGCCACTTCTAAAGAAAATTAATTATAAACTCCGTACCTGTCTATATAAAAATATATTTTTGCATTTTATTTTCACTTTCTGCAGGTTGCTAATTCATTTTTTGATGGATGTCATCCCATCAGAATGATAGGGTTGCATGCATACCAATAAGGATGGCAGCAAAATATGAAAATAGCTCTCACATGGAGAATATCAAAGGAAAGGTACTGTGTGCGAAGAAGGAAGCGGGGAAAGAGGTTTTAAAAATATTTTCTATAGCTTTTCAGAGAAACTTCTTTTGGAAAAGAAACAGTAAAATCATTTTTAAGAGACTAGAATAAAAACTGGTGCTGAACTAGAAAACACGTGGGAGCTCTTCCAGTCTACAAGCCGAACAACAGAATGTCAGTGACGAAATACTCTGCTGGACCACGTACACCCTGATGAATAACAGATATTAAAAATAAAAAGTTGGGTTTTTTTACCTTAATCAGAACCTGAATATGTCCCATGGCTTTCGATGACTTGAAGTACCAGAAGCTCATCACACAAGTCCTGCTTGATTCTTTCCATCTGGAACTCTTCACGTGGGCTTTTCCATTTTTCAGTCCTATTGCAGTGGCCTCAAGATACAGGAACTGTCCTGAAATTAAATGTTGTATTACTGAAAAATTGTTTTGGACCTTCAAATTAGATTCCAAAACTCAGCAAAATAAATGCAGAGGCGTATGAAGTTTATTTCCCTACAGTAGTGAACATTGGCTTAGGGTAAAAAATGACCAGATCACATCCTTTTGTACTTCTTATACCAGGAATAAATGGGGTGCAGCCGAAGATTTGGATAGGCCTGTGTAGAAAAGCAAGAATATTTTTTTTCTACTTCTATTTTTAGTGTTAAAAAAAGCCATGTACATAAACACTACGAGATATGAAAAACGTGCCATTACGGCATCAATGTCTGCTAGAAAGATGTGGCTAGACTAGGTTGAGTTTTGGCCATGTTGATTGATGTTTGTTAATGCCTGTTCATCATTTGGCAAATGACTTCTCCTCTGAGGAAAACAAACCGAAGCAACCCAACCCAAAAAACTTTCACAGTCTTTGGAAGGAAACTTGACTGACTGAAGTGGCAGACAAGGGACACTCTGAATGACTGGAACCAGCACTGGGGGACAGTGGACTGATCACAGTTATTCAAACTTGGCTAGGGATAATTGGACAAATCACTGAAATCCAACCAGAATTAGGTAATTATAATCATAAGCAAATTTTCAGCATTTTACTGTTAAAAATGGAGGTGCTAATAGGGAAGTTAGAATTAAATAATTGCTAGTTGTAAGCTCAAGAGCTGTGGTTTTGGGAGTGCTGAAATTCATCTTTGTACAAGGACCGATCACTGAATACTACAGTATTCACAATGGGTAACTTTAAGGTTCCTGGAAATGAGCTCAAGCTCTGGAGCAGGACTCAGTGGATCTCAGAGCTGAGCTAACTCACCCTTGCAAGCTGCAGCCAGACCAAATGCCTCTCTCCTGACAAGTGACAAATTATCACGTTTGACTCGTATCGCAATACTTAAAGAAGAAACAACTGAGAATCATTTTCCTAACTTAAAGTCATTTTACAACAGTAATTAATACTTTGATATTGTTATAGATGTAATTCATTAAAAATAACACCCTGATTAGACATGTGAGAACCCCCCTGCTGCCTGTGAAGGGAGGTATGAGAAGCTCCATGACGGCAATTACATCTTGCTTGTGAACTAACGTACCAGTTCTATTTCCAGGCGCGTGGTCCCCGGGAGGTCTGAGACTTTGAGGCAAGCTGACCCCTAGCACCCAGTTAAAATTGTCTGCCAGGGAATTTTGCCAGCCGCATCTGCCATTCTCAAAAGTGCAGGAAGTTCCGCATTCACTCTCATCTGTATTATCCCCACAGTTGTCTTCAAAATCACAGCTTTGTTCTGGTCTGTAACACTTGCCATTCTGACATGGCTGATAGCCATGAGAGCAGGAGCCTGAAAAAGAGAAGAATGGGTGTCCTGGTGAATTGCACTGCCGTGCACCCCAGGAAGGTTACTGGAAGGTTACATCTCAGAGAGTTCGATATTTAGGAGGAGGAGGGTGGTCCACAGCAGTTTTATTAAAAGCCTCTGGTTTCCCTGAAGTGCCAATCCATTATCAGTTTATTTCTTTTGTATTTTGTCGAGAGATTGCCTAAATAAATTACTGTTTCCATTGTAAACCCTTTGAGGGTAAGTTTCAGCCAGGCATTCCTTCACTAACAGACCTTTTTAGTCTGGCTTAATTGCTGACAGTCCTTTCATGTACTATAGGATTAAACCATTTTGCCATTTCATTTTAGCTGCAAAATTGAGCTTAGTTTAGCAGCACCAATTCAGAAGAAAAAGATTTTCTATTTTAACTACAGAGGTTGCCTTTTAATGTTTGGGTTTTGTGGGGTTTTTTTTCTTCAGACAAGTTCAGTGGGTTGACAGTGCCTTTCTGTGCAGCATTAGCGAGGGGTAATTCTACTAATGTACAGCCTAAAAAATTGTAGGATTTATTTCACAGGATCCGTTTCCAAGCTTCGTGTTTTCAATCCAGATCAGTTTCTGCAGGGTTCTGGATAAAAGTCAGCTCCTTCAGTACATTCTCTATTCAGGATGAGAGACAAAAAATACTGAAATAACTGCACAAGCATAATTTTATTTAAGAATAGGAATATCAGTATATCACTATATTAGCTCATCAGACATAAAATTAAAATGCGCACATGTATGAAAGTTGTCCAAGTATGGGAAGAATCTGAGTTAACTGATACTGAATGTCACATGGCGCTAAAAACATTTTTCCATTACCACTACCATAATTTAAAGGAGGACCTGATGGAGCTAAATGAAATTCTCCTAAGACTGGATTTTAATTAAGCAGTCAGAATAGCTGATTTATTAACAAAAAGAAAATAAGAGATGGGGTATTCAGTTGGTGTGTTAACAACCTTCCTCCCTAGGACTTTTTTTATGCCGGACTCTAAATTACAAATGCCTTAAACTCAGTGAAAATGCATTGCCACACCCCTTTGTTGTAGGCTTTGTGTAAAGTGAAAACAAGCCTTGACTCACTGGATGTTAGCTAAAGAGAAGAAGCATTAACCCATCTTTTTTAAGTAAAAAATCCTCCCAACACATACTTATTAAAAATAAATATATAAATATTGATAAACCGTAGAAATATCTAGCAAGTTTTCCAGGGAAATTATTAATTTTTAATTCCTGATTTCTTAGTATAGAAGTATGTATCATATTTGCTGGAGAAGGCTGTGAGGTTTTGGCTTCTAACAGTTGCTCAGAGAAAGGAGGAAAAAGTTCTGAACAGAAAGAAGCAAGCCAGAATAAAAGTCTGATAATGACTTAGACCATCAAGAACATCGGGCAAAGGTCTCCAGAGCTGGAGACAAGGAAAATGGGTAGGCTTTGACCAGAAGAAAATTACTTGTTTGAACTTCACAGTTATAAGATCATGAAAGCATCACGGTGATTTTTGTTGGTACATAATTTCTGAAAACGATCTTGGCCAAAAGAACAGGGTAATTGTATCAATGCATCAGTCAGTGTCTGATTATTGCAACCTGCAAGACAGTTGGAGTCCGTCAGAAACTTCTCCTCTCTATCAATCTGTTTTGGAATTTCAGCTACCTGTGTTGCTTCCCAAAGGGTGACAGAGATTTGTTGTAAAATTTCTGCTTATTTTAAATGGTATCTATTTTTAGGAGCTGGTTCCTTTTATGTGATTGCACTAAGAATTTAGCAAAAAAAATTATTTTGTTACTAAACTAGAAATTTAAATTTCAGGATGCAGTCCATGCTCAGAAGTACTTTTCCTTGCTGTTCATCATGATCAATAATTGCAAGAACTATCAAATTTTGTGGTCCCTTTGTAGCATTGCTTCCAATTTCAAGTCCAAAACAAACAAACAAAAAAAGCTGATTGAAAAATGGTAGTCTTTGTTTTCTGAGAAAAAACAAAAAAATCCATCTTGAATCATGGCACAAATGAATCTTTTCAAGCCTGTATAATGAATGATATTACACTGTCTAACTGAGTTTGTAACGTGACTTGTTTCTGGGTGTATTTCCTTAGGATGTTTTCTCTTTAAATGATGTATTTCTAAGGCTTTATAACTGTAAAAAAAGGAAAACAAGCCCCAAATCCATGAGAAAAGAGGGGGTTTTTGAACTCACTTCCTTTCCTCTCTATTTTTTCTCAATCCTAACAATCCAAACACTCTGTTATATATATGCTTGTGGGTATAACAGGGATAGTTAATTGAGAGGAACTTCTCCTTAACAAGGTTCAGTAACTTTTCCCTCCAGGCAGGGATTCTTAAGACTATTAGCAGGTAGACTTTTTGCCCTATGTGGCAACAGCATCAACACTCCAGGCTGCAGTGAACCCAAGAGGTATTAGCGTCATTCAGATCAGTAATCTCTGAATTGAGGGGAATTTACATGACAGAGGAAAACAGGTGCACAAGTCAATAATCCTCTTGTTTTATATAACCTAAGCAAAATCAACAGATGGGACATTTATATTTTAAAATATGTAATTAGGACAAGGATTAATTACCTTTATTTTATAAAGGTGTTTCTCTTAAAAGTATTTTGAAAGAAATGTAACTGCAAACATAAAGAGAGAAAATAAAACATATTTCAGTTCTGCCAGTAAGATTATCTTCTACATCAAAGAACTTTAAATAGTAACAAAGATAATGTGGCTCATAGGTTGCAGCATAGAGGCAGAACAACAACAAATTACAGAAAATACATTTATATTAAGAAATGGCAGTTGTGTATTATTCATATGAACTGCAAACTCTGGCAAGAATGGTTGGGTTCTGAAAGAAGTGATCCCAGAAGGCAAAAAATTATTTTTTAATCATTGAAACTATAGCCTAACAACCTAACAGGGCTTTTCTATGAGGTAGATAACTTTTATAACACTCTCTATCATAGTAATAACTTTATCACTTGTTTAGCTCCTCTCTGCAAATAAATTAAAATAAAATTTAAATTCTCTAAAATAAATTAATTCTAATAATGTGTGACAGGTTTATGACCAAACACCCTTTTATTTATAATTTTTTTTTCACTTTAGCAGATGGAAATATTTGAGAAGTACTCGACTTTTTCCACTGTCAATTAAAAGGTCTTATGCGTTCAGATGGTCTTCTTACACTTCTGTTCAGAAACAACTTAAAGCTGTATTTTTTTTATCACCCAAAGTCCTTGTCAGTTGTTTCTTTCCTCCACAATATTTACTTTGCCTTTTATTTTAGGCTAAAAACCCTTCATCCTTCCCTTTACAAAGGTAATAGCTTTTCTGTTTTAAATATCACTAATTACTTTGCCATTAAAATCCATTACAAGTTCTCACAAGGTGTTTGGACTCATATTTGTGTATGCAATCATTTCATTTTCACTCACATTTGATGAAAAATTGTTTCATGCTTGCCTGAATTGGCAATGAAAGATTCCTAAAGGAATTGTCTCATTATACACTTGAGTGACAAAATGGAGCCCAATTAACGCAATCTATCAGGGATAATCTTAAGAAATAGCTTGATCATGTTCTGTAATTACCTGTAAGAAGGCAAATACTAATAGTAGAAAGCTCTAATCTAGTAGAAAAACCCCCAACATTACCTGTTGGAAAATTGAAGTTAGTGAAGTTCAAATTAAAATAAAATTATTGAGTTATTATCCATTGAACAGATAACCAAAGATTGTGATAAATTCTCTATCAGTTAAGGGTTTTAAATAGAGACATTTTTCCAAGAGATATGTTTTAGCTTAACTTAAATTTGTTTAGTAAATCAAGGAAAACTTTAGATGAAAATCTGGTTAGCATACAGGATGTTAAATTACATATAATGGTAGTGTTTTTTGGTTTTAAAAATCAAAGTGCAGTTGTAGACCTTAATTTACTTATATAATTATGAGAATTTATTACAGATAATCTAAATGTTTATCTAGGCCTATAGTAGCTACAAGATAGAGATGAAAAGCTCAAATTTCTCCATTAGATTCTAATTTTCTTGAAGCTGGTCTTTTAAATAACTTTGCTTGTTGGAAATAAATTAAGTATGATAATTAAACCGGTAAAGATAAATAAGATCAGAACTTCTAGAAAATTGCAAAAGTATGGTTGTATATGGGCTTACACTAGTTACGACTCTAGTCATAATCATATAACACTTAATATTCATAATTTAAATTTGGGGTTTTTTTAGCATTTATTTTTATACCAGCATTGCTTTAAAATCACCAGCGAGCTAATTAATGTTTTAGAAAAACAGGAAACAGATTGGTGATAGGATATTCCAAAGTTTGTTAAAATTGTGCTTCTTGAACTTACTATATTTGATGGTATCATCATCTATGTTTTCCTAATCTAAATCTAATCAAATGAATGAGAGAGTTTACAATTCTCAGAAGCATCATAATAACACATCAGTAGGCTTGAAACTCTAGATCTGCTTAAAAATATTTTATTTACAGTCACATAGCTAGAAGTATACCTGTTCCTAAATCAAAGATAGACTTCTGTAAAACCATAATCTGGTAGAGAGGCCAGAGTAATTAATCATCAGGCTAAGCATTTGACATCTCAGGGATAGGGGCTCTCTAGATAATTTAGACCTCTGAGTTTTTCCCTGAAACAATTACTCCATTCTCATTCTTGCTCTGAGTTGACATTACTGTATGACTGAATTCTATGTGTCCTTAAAAACAAAAGAAAATTCATTAACAAGAACATCTTTCTTCTAATATCTCACCAGTATAACTCAAGGACACAAAGTAAAGTGCTTTCATGACAGTTGATGATGCATAGTAATAATGACTTGTCAGCACAGGAATGTGAAAAATGCATCTCATTTCAAAAGCAACACTTGGAAAATTACAAGAATTTTTAAAGACTTTCAGAAGTTGAAGTGCTGGAAAAAAATGGAGACTTAAAAACTACTACACATTATCAGCTTTTTCTTTGTAAATAGTCTTTTTTCAAGGATTGAGTAAAAAACATTTCAATTTTTGGTTTTGCAAGCCTCTCAAGTACCTTGACGTATTGATTTGCATTTTGAGCAGCTGAGAGTTTATAAAACAACAGATTGCAAAAGGTACTTTGAGTAGAAACTGTTAAACTTCTAAGTTTCTCCCATAACAAAGAGCTGATGAAGGCTTCTCCAGCCACCAAAACTTAATCAGTTTATTTCTTATCTTGTTCATTTCCACACACAAACATAAAAGAATTCCTTTCCATTAATCAGATCCAGTAATACTCATCCTCAGAACCATTAAGAATCAAAAACATAATCAACAAAGTAACCTATCACTGTTCAAGATTATCAGCTCTATTCATGACAGAGCACTGAAGTATCTTCTTGGTTCTGTTTGCCGGTACTTTATTACTTCTCATTAGAAAAGGATAGTTATTTATCAGTCTCTCAATACACTTTAAGACAAACCCACTCTGCAGCACATTGCGTACCCTAGCTCTGTGCTGTGATGTATTTAAGGTTAATAGAAATCTGAATGATAAGTGGAGCTGAAGGCAAGATGAGTACTCAGTGCCTCTTCATGTTGACTTCATTGGATATACTATAAAGCAGGGGAGGGGAACTCTAAAAACAATACTATAAAGAACACAAGCTTCAATCTCAAGTGCTTAGGTGCATGTGAACATACATTCACTCAAAATAAATAAAAAAACAGGTTTTGACTAGAGAAGCTCTTCCTAGGTCTTTTTAATTCCTCCACTATTACAGTACTGGTGTACTACTACTGTTAGTAATAGAAATAATGCATACTTTCCCAAGTTGATTAATTCCACATTTTTTTCTACTACTCTTTTTCCTGCACATTTTCTACACTTTTCCTACTTTTTTTTCCTACTACTTTTTTCTACTGCTTTTTAATTTTTTTTTTTTTCTTTTCTTTCATTTGTGACTTTTAGTAGTGGTAGGTTTAAGCTCATTCCTGCATATCCAGCTTTCTCAACCACAGAAGGCTGACATACAACCCCTGGGCCATGTGAGAATACCTCGGTACAGCAGATCTGGAAGGAAGACAGCCAAGCTGCCTTCTGAGGATCTCCAGGCTTGACTCCAAGTTGAGTAGCTAAATGTTATAGTGCCTTTATCAAAGCCTGGACTGATACATAACTGATGACATCTCTGCCTTAGAGCCCAAAGTGTTCTGGCTGTGACCTCCAGTTTAATGGCCCAATTACTATCTGATTGTTTGAAGGGTGGAAGAAAGTATGGCATTTGCATTTCCTGGTGTCTAGTGAAGTCTCTGGTCAGTGGTTTCACTGCCTGTGTTTCTGACAGGAGAAAAATCTGCAGATTGAATCTAAAAGATGGCTTGATTGTGCTCAGAAAATGTGACAGGTGGAAAATACTTCCCTCGAATCCCACTCAAAGCCTGATGAACCAGCTGTCATTTACAGTCACAGCCCTGATTTTGAGACCAGAGGGCAGCACACTCCCATGTTCACAACTAACCTAGGTGAGAGAATGTACTGGATATGAACACTCAGAACTTGAGAAACACTGATTCCACAGTTCAAAGTATAAACCAAAATACTTTTAAAAAATCCATTCTCTGGAAAATAAAGGCATGAAAAGGGATGTCTTAAGCAGTAAATATACAAAATAGTCACTGAGTGATTGCATTATATGTCCACAAGACCTCAGATGTCTTTCCAGGAACTGGCATTTTCTTCAACAAGTTAGACACTATGAGGTGGTCCAGGAATGGCTTTAAATTGGAATAAGACTGTTTACTATTCAAAGGGGAAGATAACAAATTATGTATATTATCAGTGGGGGATATCTACTATTTATGAATGTCACTCTATTCCCTTACTAATCAGTATTAATATTCAACAATACAAATGTAAATAACAAAGGAATATTCTCTCTGGAATATTCTCACATGTACAGATGGGATGAAACTGTGAAAGAGCTGCAAGAAACATAACTAGAACAGAATTTCTATAATCAATTATGGCATTTAAATACAGCTAGGCTTAAACTATTTAGCAATACTTCAGTAAGGGTCAGATGTCAGAAAAATTTAACAAGTCCAAAACTGATTATATTGAATCTCATGACCCATATGAATCCTTCATTTCTCATTGCTCAGAAGGAATAAATTTCAGGATTACTGTATTTACCATATGATATTAGAAAACCTTCTATCTATATTAGACAGAAGGCTTTCGTGAGCTGAAGAGAACATGAGATGATTAAATGATTTTATTGATGTCTTGAACAGTCTTCCACACACTTTTGAGACTTCACTGGAAAGGTCAATAGGAAAATGAAAAATGCATTTTGCTTGATTGAAGAGAAAGATATGAACAAACTCTTCAATCACTCAGTATCTCAAAGAAACATAGCTTCTAATAGGGTCAGCTTTTTCCTTTCATTTGTGTTATAGTCAAATTTGTTCTCAGACAATGAAAGAGATGAAAAATAAACCTATAAAGTCAGCATAAGTGTCTTGAGGTGAGATTCTGCAAGTAACAATAATTGCATTTGGAACCTGTATGCTCTAATGTCACTATACTGTTAAGGTCTCCTAATGTGATTAAGTAGTTCTGTACTTTATTTTTTTCCACACAGTATGAACAAGTAAGAAAAAAGCATTTTTTATTCATTATCCTAATTTAACATTAGTCCAATCCAGCACAGTCATTTATTCCCCAAAGCAATCATAGTTTTATTAATAGTTCCTCTATTCAGTATGTGTTCATATTCAGCTTCACTCTTTAAGGTAAGCAAATACTAGAACATAAGCTTAGCATGTGACTGAAACAGCAGAAAAGTTTATGGTTGGAAAGAGAGTCTTGATGAAATTGCTTTATTCCACTTCATAAGAACCTTAGTTTTAAAAGTAATTTCAAATTACTTTCAAAGTAAGTTCAAATCATTAGGTCTGGTTCACTTTTATGAAAGGAAACAAGCGGTTTCTCTGCCTTTAATACATAATAATATAATCAGTAACTTTCTCCATTGTTGCTACTGAAAAGCTACTTTTTGGTTTTCAGATAAGGGACCCTTTTAGCACCTAGCCTAAATTTATTCATGACCAGTTCAGATACACTGATTTGCATGCAAGCTCTGCCATTATGGAATGACATTTAATACAAATATTAGTTCAGAAACCTTTCTGTGTAACAAGGCACGTTCTAGTCTTTGACAAAATATGTAAATGATGCTTTGCATATCCTCGAGCTGTAGTAGAAGCAATGTAAAGATGTCACACATAAAGCTTTATGCAGACAATTCCTACACACTTTTTTCAAGATAAAGATCTTGAACTAGTCATTGTAAAAAATGGTGGTACTGGATAAAGCACACAGAACATTAAAGCCTATCATTAGTTCGATTACACAGAAGTCATTAAAAAAACCCAATCAAACTAAACAGAGACTAAACAAGAAAGTATATTTGAAGGCCTTCTCCCATAACAGCTATGAATTATTTCTAATCTCTTCACTTCTAGTATTCTGAAGGCAATATTCTGACCTATTAAATTTTCCTCTGAAGCAGAGCTGGTATTAGCCATCATCTTCTACCTCTGCTGTGAAACCTTTGCATAGTAATACTGGAGGCTTTAGTTTCCATAGTATTACCTGCCAGAGACCATTCAGTGTGAGCCTACTGTTTTGAATCTGAATTAGTGTCTCCTTAACGCCTTAGTCTTGAATACCTGAACTATCCAGGTGTGCAACAATTTTACTATAGTTCCGTATGCAAAAATGGCAATAACCAGGATCGCGCATTGTGAAAGTAGATGAAAGAAGCAAGAGGATTTTAAAGGGACAAGATTTATAACAGAGCAGGATTGAATGAAGACAAAATCTCATCTTTGTAAGGTGCATGCAAAAGGGAAATGCTACTAGAGTGGCAGTTGGCAACCACTGAACATAACTAGACGCTGACATCATAGGGAGAGGACATCATGCACCACCACCTCACAACAATTGCTTAGTCCACAATTAAACAAGAGTGTGTCACGTTCCATAGATGAGATACTGCACCAGTATTATGGGAGACACTCCGTATCTTCCAGCACTCTGAGGCTATCAGCTGAACTGCTCATTACTTGGCAGTCATTTCTGCTTAAGCTAGCAGCAAAGTAACTCAAAAAACATTTCTGCTAAAGCAAAGCTAAACCAACCTATGAAAAGAAACCTGTAAGAGATGATAAAAATAAAATTATGTCAAAAAGAGTTCTAAAATAAAAACTCAGATGACATTCAGCTCACAAAGAAACACACCCCTTTATGTTTACATGTAGTCAAGCTAAGTGTCTAAGTTGCCATTAGAACTGACAAGGTTTTGGTTGATAACCATCATTGGATTTCAGAGTGATCATATCATGCAAAAACAGAAACCTAGAGTTTTATTTGGTTGCCCACACACATAGCATTTCAAAATGTGTAAGACATGATTCCTTGTCACCAGCCACTACCCCTGAAGGGCATATACTTTCCATACATCCTGTTATACCCGTCAGTACCGTGGGGATTTCTTAGGCACTCTTCTGCATCACAAACAACAATAGATGCTTTTATGTGTGCGATCCAGCTGTGTCAAGTGGCTGGGCAGCAAAAGAGCAATATACTACACCTACTACAACTGGAATTTAGATACCTGACACAACTTGAGTACACCCAGATGTACATGACATCTGATCTGAGTCTTGGAACTGAATCCCACTCTAAATATTTCAAGTCTTAGATAAGTCTTATAACATTTTAATTTATCTTTCCTAAAGAGTTATTATGCTCATTACGATTGTTTTATTTATCTCTCCCCTTCCCCCTAACTTTATTTGTCACTCAGATACCTAAAAAATGCAGCACAGAGATATTAAGGGCTTTCCTCAAACAAAGAAATGTTTACTAAAATAGAAAGGTGGAAAAGGAATCTTTGTTCTTTCCAGTTCATCAACATATTCCCTCTCTGATCTAGGCGAAGAGGAAAATCTGGTTGTTTTTTTTTATCCCTCGATGCTCAGTGAAGACCATGCAGCCTCGGTCAATAACATCCCATCATTTTTTCTTGAGGACAATTTCCTTGATTATTGGGGACATAACCTTTGCTTGTATTCTGAATAGTTGGAAGTTTCCAGAGGAAAAAAATGAAAAAGCACTTTTTTGAGTTTCCATTCCTTCAATCTCTTCTCCTTGTGTGAGGCATGTGAGGTGTTCTGACTTTTGAACATAAACCAAGTGTGGTCCTACCACACTGAGGAATGCTTTATACATTTTGACAGTTAACAGTGTTTTTACCACTTATTTGTTTATTAACTTTGTTTATCCTACCCCTGAACAGCAATGCAGGCACGTCTTGTGATAATTAGTTATCATCATGGCTTGGCTTTGCGGACGAAGATTTGGGAAGGGCTTTGCCACGCTTATTGCAAGCACGCTGATGGCTGAAAAGGCCAATATGGGATAGACAAGACCGGTTGCAAAGAGCACACCGGAGGGTCTCCTTGGGTGGTATTTCCACCTGCCCTTTCGTCCCTTGCCTGTCACTACAGGGCTTTGCAAACGTGAGTACACCCTTCAAGCCTGCGCAGTGGATTTTTTAGGTGAGGCGCAGCGTGCGCGAGACTGGCCCCACCCTTTACACCTGAGGTTCATCTGCCAGGGCCGAGCGAGCTTGGACGGTGACAGCGAAGTCCTCAGGTCGTAGGTTTGGTTAGAGTATCCTTCTCTTAGATGGATGGCCTTACAGGGCTAAACGAGCTCCATCTGCCCGGGTTTGGAGTTAGAGTTGTCTTTCTCCTAGGATGGTTGCCCGAAGGCTAGTGAGCCCATCCTGCCCGTGGACACACTTTGACCGTTCAGTTGAGACCTGTCTGGCTTGGGAGACCCTACCGGAGGCATATGCCACCACCAGCATAGCTCTCAACTTCGCAAGGGCACGCAAGCTCTTTCCCCACGGCAAGGGGGTGCCCGTGAAAGAGGATAATTAGTTAAGTATCTTGTAAAAGCTACAACATCATTCTACTTGGGAGGCATATTTTGTTGAAAAGTTTGAGAACAAAAAAAACAGATTGCAAATGAAGCTACGGAGTGAATTGCCTCCCTCAGATCTTCCTCAATATAAAGCACAATACATAAGCTGAGCTTTCAAATAAAATTTACAAATACCTTATGAAAAATAATGGTTTTCTTTGTCTAATATATACCATATGAAAATGTAAACAGTGTAACTAGGCAACTAAAATACAGTCCAGAGAGACTCTTGATAAGTATGTGGTGAAAAGCCATTTCAGCTTGTTTCCCACAGTCAGAGAGGGAGAGAAAAGAAGCACACACATGCCTGCAGTCTGTACCACACACGGAAATTCTGTTGCAGGATGTCGAATGCCTGGCAAAGGTGTACTGCACTAAATGTAAACTAGGACTAGATAGTGTGAAATACGCTTTTTTTGGATGACTTTTGTTGTTGCAAGACTTAATAGTTATAACACTTGGTATTTCTAAGAATGCCATGTACTTGCAGCATTATCTCTCTACTTCTAAGTATGTGGGGGAAAAGTAAACAATTACACTCATGTAAGAGTGATATGTTAGCTAGTTCTTGGAATGCAAAGCAGGGTTAGAGCGTTCATGTTCTGAGCTCACCCAGGCAGAGGCAAGGCTCTGTGTATGGAATATGTAACACATAGGGAAAACTCTGAGCTAATAATGCCAGTATCACTGATGGTCCTGGGAAAGCTGAGATTTGGTAAAAGTCTTCTTACTTAGTTCTTTCACTAGGGAGAAAATAACAGAGCAGGACTCTTTAACAGGGTTCTCCTTTGTAAATATTGTATCAGGCATTCCCCTTGCAATTTTAGAAACATTTTGTCTTTGGTTAGAAAAGTTATTCCCTTACCCCTGTTACCCGTTGCCAAAAGGAATCACCTGTTCATACTATGAATGTAGGTATAAGAGACTCGCTTCAAACTGCCAGCACTGAAAATTAATTTCTCCTGACCTGATGCTTATTGGATATCTGCTCTGGGACACATTTCTCAGAAACCAGCCTGTGGAGACCCAAAAGCTAAGTTTTGGAGATGTTAAACAGTTTTATAAAACAGAAAAACAAGTGCTGACAATGCCCTGCCTCCAAGGACCTCAGACAACATTAATCCTGTTCTGTTGTCCAGTTAGCTGGAGCTGTAATCAGTTATGGACCCAGTCCAGGATCTGCTCTGACTCCTGATCCAAGAGGGCTTTAAGCTTTATTTAACATTCAAGGTATTAAGTCTAGGAATACCTAGGGGAAACATTTTGTTTCTTTGAGACAATTATTTTGTAAATTAAACTCTTATAAATAAATGGGATTTATTTATTTATTTTTTAGTTTACCAAATAGGCACATTGTTTTCAACCCATCACACAATCTGGTAAGGCTAGAGCTCACAAAGAAAGAAGACAAGTAGGAGTCCTAGCTATTAACAAACAAAAAGACTGTGGAATGAAATAGGTGGACCAAGGGCAGATATTTCCAATTAAATTGATAAAATACAGTGATTATAATTACACTGACGGAATTTAGCTGGAGGAAGCTTCACAGGCTCAGAAAGTACAACGTCAAAATACAGGTTATGTATTTTGTCTCCTTCACTGTCAATAAAAGGATAATTTTCTTCATAACAGCTGGACAATACATGTAGAAGTCGAATTCAAGTCACCTGTATGCATGACTATCAACTTTATGTCCAGCTACTAAACCAATCTACTTACTCTACAGTATTTCCACAATTTTTCTGAGAATTATGAAATTATGGTATCTTGTGCCAGAAAGGAGAGAGAAAAAATAAAGCATGTCAATTTATTATTTTTAAAAGTCTTGGACTATAACCATGAACTTTTCATATTATTATATAGGTGAAAATGGAAATTGCCTCTTGCATGGAATTTCATTCTAGGTACATTTGAGAGTCTGTTTCTTTTCAGGTACTAAGTAAAAAAGTTTCACAACCTGCTGTATGCAATTAAGGCAACTATATAGGTATATTCTCTACTCCAAAATTTCAGGGATATATCAGAAATTATGAGTACTCTTTATAAGCTTAGGGGTTTTCTTTGTTTGTTTCCCAGAACTGGTTTTAGAGTGCTTTAGGCTTTCTAATTAATTTGTTTCACATCCTGTTCTCTCATGCAACAGTCAATGCTAGTTGCTTCAAAGAAACATATAAATGCTTTGTTATTCAATTGGTTGCGTATAAGGAGACTTTTTTCCTCTTTTCAGTACAGGATCACATTATGCACTGAAGCATAAAATAGGATTGTTCTTGCAATTATATGTTAGAATAACCAACAAAGTTATGTCTATTTATGCATCTGTAAATTTTTATAAATTGAATTACATCTTCAAAAGAGTGCATCCTTTGGTCTTCAGAGTACACTTTAAAGTTTTGGGTAATATTTCAAATGAAAGTATTTTGGCAAATCTGATTTCCTGACTATTCTCTTTGCCTTTATTTATTTTAATTTTAGCTATGTTGCTGAATTCCTTTTTTTTTGTTAACTATTTGTGCTAAAATTATTCAAAAAACAGCCTGGAAAATAAACTATAATGATGCTAAACAGCCACAGTTAAGCAGATTAATTGCATACTGGGTAACTGGCAATGACATGCAATATTAATTGAGTTAGATGGAACAATGCACTCTTCACATACGGAAGCCACATACCAGCCCTAAAGTGTCACACAGCAGAGTACTGAAGGTAGCTCCAGGAAAACATCAGGCCAGTGCTTAAAAAGGGCAAAGCAAGTAAGACTTTGGGATTTATCAGAAAACAGAGCAAAGAGAAAAATAATCATTTTGCTACAGTATTATTCCAGTGCTCATTCATTTCATAAATAGTCAACACAGACCTGATTTTATAACCTAAAAGATATAGTAGATTTTTTAAAAAGTCAGAGAAAGAAAACATATGGAATAGTTTCCATGTAAAAAATAAGTTGGAACTCCTTCGGTGTGTAATGTTTCTTGAGGATGATTGCATGGAGTAGGTCGGTTTGTCTGATCACCATTTTCAGCAAAAAATATTATCAAATAGAATACAGGGCGAAATCAGAGTTGCTTTCTCAGCAAGTGACAGACCTGTACTACTTGCTGCCAAAAATGAGGAGGGTGCTAACCTTTTGAATGTGTTGCCAGGGAAACTAGACTCTATGTAGAAGGCAAATGGATTAAGGTTTACTACATACACAAACCCACATAAGGTCTCCTAAAAAGGAAATATTTGGAACATTAGGAGGAAGCATCACATATGCTGGTCCTTTTTTGGTATATCGAGTGAAATGGACCTTGATTTGATCTCCTGTAAAAATTCCTATGTTCTTAAAGACAAGTGCAACACTTCAGTGAATCTCTTTTGATTTTCTGGAAATAACAACTCTCTTCTCTGCAAAACTCAAGTCAACAGTCACTAGCATTCTTGTCTCTGGCAATAACACTTCTCCATTGTAGCCTGTTAATCTGATCAGGCAGCCCTTGGGAGCTGTTGTATTCCAAATCCAAATCTTAAAAACACCTTCCCCCACCCCTCCCTTCTGCTCCAGCTCAACTTCACTCCAGATTTTCTCTACCTACTCTCTACCAGTGATACAGGGGCACAGGGTATGGGCATTGTGCATAGTTCATCACACACTTCCTCTGTCACTCCTTCTCCTTAGGGGAGGACTCCTCACACTTTTCCCCTGCTCCAGTGTGGGGTCCCTCCCACAGAATACCACTCTCCATGAACTTCTCTAATGTGAGACTTTCCCACAAGCTACACAGCTCCACTATGGGTCCCTTCTCTTCAGGAACAGACTGTTCCAGTGTGGGTCCTCCATGGGGGGGATCACAAGCCCTGCCAGAAGACCTGCTCCAGTGTGGGCTTCTCTCTCTCCACAGGTTCACAGGTCCTGCCAGGAGCCTGCTCCAGTGCAGGCTTCCTACAGGGTCACAGCCTCCTTCGGGCATACACCTGCTCCGGTGTGGGTTCCTCCATGGGCTGCAGGTGGATATCTGCTCCACCATTAACCTCCATGGGTTGCAAGTGGACAACCTGCCTCACCATGGCCTTTAACACAGGCTGCAGGGAAATCTCTGCTCCGTCTCCTGGAGCACCTCCTCCCCCTCCTTCACAGGCCTTGTCTGCAGAGTTGTTTCTCTCACATATTATCGCTCCTCTCTCCAGCTGCAATTGCACACTTCCCTGCTTCTTAAATATGTTACTCCAGAGGCACTACCTCTGTCGCTGATGGGCTTGGTCTTGGCCGATGGCGGGTCCACGTTGAAGCTGGATGTCATTGGCGCTATCGGACATAGGGGAATCTTCTAGCAGCTTCTCACAGAAACCACCATTATAGCTCCCCTGGTACCAAAACCTTGCCACCCAAAACCAATAGAGAAACAAGGCTGGAACTGCAACTTTCCAAGGTTCAATGTGGCCAGGAGGTGTTCCTGAGCCTCTTATGTGGGGCAGAGTCTAACTTGACAATCTGGCCACGCTGAAGAAATGCAAAAACAGGCATAAATAGCACTCTTACAACAAAATTGTCTTTGTGTCTTCCTGCCCACAGTACCATTGTAGGACACGAGCAAAACCCGGTATTCCTCCATACACACTATTCATAAGGTGAAGAGTTGATAAGCATCAGCCTGAAATTATGTTTATTGTTTCTCAGGTGCAGCATTTTAAGTGACTTTCAGTGGCTTTCCACTTCTGAATCGTTGTTGCTAAACAGCATCATGAGGACAGTCTACAGCATGCTGTCAATCTACAGAATATAACAATGCTTTCAAAATTATTTTTTCTTGTTGCCCAGTGCTTGCTTTCAGCCTTTACATATTAGTGTTTGTCCAGAAAAAATCCCAACCCCTTGAGAATGTCTTTTTTTTTAATGTATAGAACTTCAAAGACTTTACATAGTATGAGGGAACAAGTCTTCTGAACAGTGAGAGTCTCTGTCACAGATATGAACATTTAATAACTCTATTCCATTTAGTCCTTACCCTATGTCTATTGTCATAACACCCTATGTGCAGAAATAACAAACACAGACCACCTTAGTGTATCTGTGTTATACAGCGATACTGCTCATAAGACTCAGAAGAATCTCCCTTGATGTGTGCATTACAATCAATAATGATTTTTTTTTTAAAAAAAAGACATTAAAAAGGGGTTGTATCAGATTTTTTAATTTGTTTTTTTCTGCTTGCTATTGTAAATTGGTTTGTCATAAAAATTACAAAGTAAGCTCTTCAAATTGTGAGGAAAAACACTAAAGAAATTTCATTTGGATGAAGAAAAGTGGAGAAAAACATTGTGACAATTACTATTTGTTGTGCTACTTTGGGTACCTAAAATGAAAGAAAAATCCCTTTCAGTTCCTGAGTAAAGGAAACACATGTCCAAATATAGTAGCAGAAGCATATAAGCCAGCTAGAAAAATATGCATCTGTATCAATTCTGCATTGTCACGTTATGAGAATAGATCTCAAAAGCTACGAATCTCTCTCTTACAGAGAAAACATTTCAAATTTCTTAGCAAATATTCTCTCTAGTTGGAGACAGGAAAGGAGCAAATCTCTGCTGCATGGTGTTCATCCTCAGAAACTTTTAAAAATCTGAGCAATGGATATAAGTTTTTCCACTTTTGGTTAAGCTCTCCTTTGCTCTGCATATAAGCAGAGAAGTCTAGGAGTCCAGATTTTTGCAGCTGATTGTCACAGTCATCCCAGCTGGCTCTAGTTTATAAAGGTACATCACAGAGCACTTTTCACAGCCTCCCGTACGAATTTTGCCAATGTTCAGAACATTTCTGTAGACAGTAGATTTCATACTCATGTTTCTAAGCCCACAATGATCCAAACAGATATCATCCTGGAACCCTCAGTGGCTAATGTAAACTCTTATCCAGGGTAAGTGGAAGTTGTTATAGAAAAGACAGTTCACTGTAAGGGCAAATTTAGACCATTATCTCAAAGTGTTGCGAATCCACAAAGTTCACAAAGTACTTCTTAGATGAGCTAGACCAAGAAGTCAGTCTCTGGTGGCTTTTTCCTGAGATTTTAGTACCTTTTTTATTACACACATCATAAAAGTGTTTTGGAACATCCTTTACTATCAAAACCAAAGCTTTTAAAGTTTCTAACATTGCCACAGGGACTTGCATCTACTATTAAGAGGATAGAATCTGAAAACATCAAAAATAAAGAATCAGAAATCTCAGCTAGTGTTTCTCTTGGGGTAACATTCATATAAAGCTGAACTTTAAAATACTGATCTCATTTCCAATAAATTTCTGTGACTGTTTTAACAGAAGCAGGAAGCCAATACTACGTACTGTAACCTGCAACTTACCAGAGGTATATCTGGAAAACATTGACCATATCTTTCCTGCTTATCTTGTGCACAAAGCACAGTGTAATTTCTCGGGTTTGACGTAGTCTCATCAGTGTTATTTCCCAGTGCCTGAGCAGCGTTTAATGATATCCTAAAGGGGAAGGCTACTCATTAGCAGCAGTAACAAAGCAAAGCAGCTCACATAAATTAATGATCCATTCTCCCAGTAGTCCTTGACATTGGGAAATATTAACTTTGTTTTATTGATCAGAAAGACAAAGAAGTGAGATAAAATGACTTGCAGCAGTCATGCAGGAAATTTTTAGTAGGCTCAGGAACAAAATGCATCTCCTAAATTCCACTTTGGGAGTTTACATTTCAGTAGCGCTGGTGATAAATGTGTAAGGAGGGAAGAGATTTGTCCTGTTCTGTCAGAAAGAGCATCTCCTTCATCACTTGTGTCCAAGCAAATATTAGTAATGAACAGCATTAATGCTTTCAGGAGTGGCTCTTACCTTGGGGTTATTTGGATCCATCCTCATCAGAACTTTATTATTTTTGGTATTTTTTTTTCTGAGTCTTATTTCCCTTGTGCAGTAAGTGAGGATGATGCAAATAATTGGACTAATGCTGGCACAGGAAGAAGATGGATATGGTGCCTAAACGGTATCAGTAGGAATTCCCACTAGCCAAAAGGCATTAAAGTCTGCTGGCCTTACTGCAATCTATCCATATTGGCTTTGTCTTAGTTCTTTATTTTACAATAACTATGCTTTACAACTATTGATAAATGAATGCCACTGAATTGAGCAGGATATTGTCGAAGTATACATAGCTGTACAATAAGTCTTGCAGATTGCCAAGCATTGATTCAGTAACCAAACTATTATTTCATAAAATAATTTTATTAGAATTTCAAGGAGCTACTTAAAAGCAAGTTAAGTTTCAACATGTCTAGCAAGCTATGTATTCTATTTCTTTTTTGAAGGTGAGACAAAGAAATGAAAGCAATGCTGCTATTCATTCTTTCCAGATTTATGTAGACTATTTGTCCACAGCAGGAACATACCTGTTGGAGGCACCATTGTGGGTTCTGCTGGTAAAAACTCCTGGGATGGTAGGCAGTCCCTGGAAAACGTGAGGTCATCGAGTGCTATGCCATCTTTGGGACCTTTTCCAGCTATCCCTTCAAAGACAATTTGGAAATCTTCATCTCCATCTCCAGCCAGGTTCAGTCCCTTGTGCTGCCAAAAATTTCCCTGGTTTCCAGTAATATTAAGGATAATTTTTTCATGTTTTGCTGTAGTCCTCTGGTAGACAATCAATGATCCAATGTGAGCTCCATACATATGGTAATAAAAAAGTACCTGTAAACAAGAACAATAGCATCAAGTACACAATAAGTGACTTCAGACACATTCTGGTGTTGTATTTACCCTAATTATTAAATTGAGTATCATTAGTAGCGTTCAGAATAGCCCTTAATTCTGCCAATTAAAAAACTATTTTATTAAAACACACACACACAAAGACTTACTAGTGAAAATTTTTTAACTATTCCATAAGCCATTACTCCATATTCCACTATCCCATAGGAAAATAGTTGATAAGGATACAGAGTAACGCAGCAGTGTCATTACCAATATGGGAAGCAACTTCAGTTTACTGATCACTTTTCTGGTTATAAATGTGTTTTTGTTATCTTACAGAGAATGAAATTAGAAAATAATCCTCTCTAATCTGGGAGATAAATTTCTACATGGACAGGTGAAATGCAAAATGATAGCTAAAATAAAACACAAGAGGTCCTTGGATAAGAAAACAGTGAATTTTTTTTTTAGTAAAAATAGAGAAAACAAATTATGAAGCACAAAAGTAAGATCCAATACATATAGAATATTTTAAAAAATCACTGTGAAAAGTCATCTCCTTTAACTGCTCTCTCAGTTATTTTCAATTCAAGAGCAACAAAGGAATACTTGTATTTGATCAAATTAATACTTAGTCTAGATTAATATCTTATTACTGACAAAGATCAGAATATTTCCAAGAATGATGTAGGACACTGAAAGAAGACAATTCATGTTATAACATGCAAGAAAATGACTATAACTCAAATTTCGTCCTAGTCTAATGCATATCATAAGCCCTAAAGAATGAAAACCCTATCTTATTTATTACAGATATAAAAACATCACAGAGGATGTTACGATACCCATGAAAATGTAAAGTCACGTCCCTTTTTGTTATCTGGTGCTATAGGATTTCATAGGCTTCTGCAGTCTATTGTATTGCATAAATACAGTTTTAAAAAACAAACCCAAACAAACTTAATTGGTTTTCTCTAATCATTGATTAAAAAGCCATCAAGGGCTTTCTGTTATAATTATTTTGAAAGTTTTATTTGTTCACTTTCAGAATGCCTTCTTGGCAATGAAGCAGTCAAATATATTTTTTTATAGGTCAGTTTTCTTGTATGGAATTATTTCTATTCACCCACCCATTTCCTGTCCCGCAGCTGCTCCGTTTCTCTTAAAATCCTTCTTCAAATGAGGCTTGTCTATTCAATATATGTGTATATATCTAAGCTATATATTTGTTTTCACATTTTTTAGGATTAATCTATATTTCTTGCTTCTACTGCTGAATTTTGTTTGATTTTCTGACCATCATTAAATTCTGAGCAGATATTTTCATAGAGCTGCCCACCGTGCTGCTCCTGATGGGCTACAGTTCTTTTTCAAAACTTCCAGACTGTACTTTGTATGTTTGCCTTTCTTTTATGATCATTGATTTCACATCCCTCCCCGCCTCTGACTCCTAACGTCATTTTATGGACTTCACATTTATTTGCGATACCCTTATCTCAATTACACTGAGTAATTTTATATATCACAGTCAACATACTGGTCTTCTGTCCTATTAAATCATTTCTAGATATGTCATATATAGTATTAAGGTGACCTTGATAACAGCTATGCACAAATTTCATTTTAAGCACGTATCCAAGACCTTTCAGTGATGGGGCCCCGCTTTACTCAGGCTTGAATTATAATTCATGTGAAATATTCATTCCCATACTTAATTTGCTTTGCACCAGAACGTAGGTTAGCTCTCTAGTCTTAGTTCCTCAAGGTTCTCTCATTGTTGTTATTCATCAGTTGGCTACTTTAATCTTTTCAGGTCTGTCCTGAAGAATTTATCATCCATTTATGAAAACTTAAAGAATTATAACAACTGCTTCTGTTTGTAACTAATTTTCTGATACTGAAATAAAATTGGAAACGTTACAATGTAAAAACATACAGAAAATACAATACTCACCAAAAAAACCAGCCCCCCTACTCTTTCTATCATGCCTACCATAAAGGAATTGCTTATACTAATTATATCTTTCAAAATTTTTATTAATATTCTTTGACTTTATTCTTAAATTCCCTTAGAAACACAATGTATGCCATCTGATTTTGGTTACTTATTACAACTACATTTAAGACTTTGTTCCAACACCGTATCTTTTGGCTCTATAGTCTGCAACAATGCTGCTTCAACATCGGTTCTGAGCAGCTGTCGGGCTGGTAGGTCTACACAGTGTCCTGCAGTGAATCCAAAGAAGGTATTTAAGTGGTTTTTAAGTAATTTCAACACCATTTCTTTATTATTTCACAATAGCATATATAGGTTTCCTGGTTTTCTTATGTGTTGACATTTCCAGATAGTGTAATTATATGATGTCTTGATGCAGAATTCTCCATTTTCTTTCCCAGATTTATTTTGGCATACTCTCTTTTTTTTCCACTTAGGCTGTTTCCCTTGGATTTCTATTGTTTCTGAAGATGCAGCTTGGTTTGTAAAAGTCTTGTATACAAATGAACCTTTTTTTTTCTTCACGTATGTCCCTTTGTACTTGCTGATGCATTTTTTTTTCCTCTGTATAAAACCCTCATCCCACTGATATAAACATACATTCTCCATTGATCTGAATGGGCCTAAGATCTCAAACTATGTTGTAATATATGATGTAGCATTTGCTTCTGTAATAACTCACAGAAAGGAGTAAAATGCTTTAAGAGACCTTCATTGCTAAGATGAAGCTCGGGGTCTTGAAATAATTTTTTCATTCATATATTATCCTTTACCAGAAATTTAACTTCCCTTGGTCAATTGCCTAAATGAAAATTTCAGAACAGGTCAGAACCTTCAAAAAGCACTATAAAATGTCAGAAATATGACTGACTGTTTCAGGCCATATCATGGTTATAGAAGTTTATTCTGCAGAAGGTGCACAGAGCCACTGTTTTTTTGTAAATACTTTTCAGTGCGACAAAAGTAATAGCTTCCAATAGTTATGTTTCTAGCATTTCATTGCATTTAATCATAAATATTCAGATATGAACCTGTCATTCTCAGTTATTCTGCATTTCTTTACTACTCATAAATAGAACTTAAAAAGCAGAAAAGCATAAAATCAGATAAGGTCGAGAAAGAGGTGTTTTCAAATACAGTGATAGAGAAAGAAGCAAACATCTCCAAGCTCTTGTGAGTAGAATTTTTTAAAATATATATATATATTAGGCAATATAGAAAATTAACTTAGAAAACATGAGATCAGGGCTGAAATTTTGAAGGTATCTTATAATGGCTAGATTAAGTTTTGCTACTGACATTTTGAAATTAATCAAGTTTTGTCTGGATCATAGAATCAAGCCAGTTTTGTTTTATACTTCCTGACTTGCTTATCTTTAAAGAGTTTTGTGAGTTTTCAAACAGCCAGAAGAATTTAAATCAAATGAACTACTTGCAAATCTCAAGCATAAGCAGAACTCCTTCCAAGTTTCAGACAAACTCTCTACAGGTTTTGATTTTCCTCATGATTAATGAGCACAAGGTAAATGGAACTAGAGGCAAATGACTGGGCAATTTGAACAGAGACATCATCTGCATATGCAGTAAAACTGTTTAGGATGATTCCAGTCTAAGAAAACCTTCATTTGATGAGAATAGTGTGATGATCACACAATCAGTTCAATTCAAAGGCTTTTAAAAAAATGACTCCTTGTCACCAAAATTATTCCTTGAGAGAGCTAGTTATTAGAGAGATATATAAAGGTGAGCTTGCAAAATGAGACAACTGAGGACAAAAAAAAATCTGATGTAAAATGATTACGTATCCTTTTAAAGGCAGAAACTCAATAAAATTTTATGTCTTCCATAAATATAAAGACACTGATATAATCTCTTCAGCAAGTAACTAGACCAGCACCTCCAACAAATGGATGGAGCAAGAATTCCAAGTGTGGCATCAGTCGTGGAGATCCTCCAAATGCTGGAGAGCAAAGTAGCTACTTTATGGTCAGAACATTAGAGAGCTCTTGAGCTTATTTATCTGGGTAAAGTTAGTTAACCAACAAACATTTCTGTCGCCAAGTTAGACAGATCTTCATGTGTTACTAGCAAAATAATTAGCAAAATAATAGCCTGAATATGGCTTTTACTCACAGTAGTTCCAAAATCCTTTACCCTAGATTCTAGGCTGGCATATGACTTAGACCACTCTGTGTTTTGATCACACTTCCTTTCAAATATAACAACTCACAGAATGGAGTAGAATAGTTTTAGGCACTATATGATCTGCCAGGATGACACTCTCGGTCTTAATTAACTATTTGAGAGATTAATACCTTAAATCAAATATTGAAATAACTTTATATACTAGTACCTCCTTTTTCTCTTCACTACATACTTCTGTTTTGTTTGGTTGTTTTTTTCCCCAGATCTCTTCTTCAAATCTGGAAATCCATTCCCAAATTTACCTTTAAAACGTTAAGCCCTTCCTTCCTTGCTAATTTAAGTCCTTACAAATTTTTCTTTGCCAATTTTCCAAAGCCTAAAAGTACCACTTTCCCTCCCATAGCAGCTCCATTTATGCACAATATTCCTCACCACCTAAATAATATATAGACATTTTGTTAGCTCTATTTCTAACCAGTATTTTAAAATTATTGCCAATTTTATTAGTAACTAAAGTTACTGGCAAATATTAATGCTTAACCTCCATTTTGTGTTTGACACTGATGTTAGAAACTAAGATACCACTCATTTTTGCCTTCGCATTTAAAGACCATGAAAACTTCGAAAAAGGAATACAGAGTTCAACTTTCCGGAAAATTAATTTTTTCAGCATGTTGTTCCTGTAGCAGATTCCGATAGATATGTTCTGAAAGATGTCAATGAAACTACAAGTTACTGTTTTAGAAAAGACTATAAAAGAAGTATCAAAACTAGAAAACTGTTTAATCTAGGTTTGTAAGAAAACGATCAAGCTCAAATCGCTACAATGCGCAATGTGTTTTGGAAAATAAAGGCTTGCTTTTCTCCATTCTCTACAGAGTCTGTGACAAAGTCTTCTGTCACGCATCCTTTCATTTGCAGTTGTACTCTTTAAAAGCCAATTGTTACTGTATTTATACACATTTTCTCCATAAAATCACAAACCATGACACAGTTGTATGCTACTCATGGTGAGTGTCATGTAAAACATATCCTAAATCAGACACTGCATTCACTGTCAACTTCATCTGAATCTCCCAGAGTACTTATTTACTTACAGAAAACATTCTTCTCCAGCAACAGGTTACATGTTTTCATATGATGTCAAGGAAATAAGATCAGGCCCTGACTCTTTCACAACATGGCTTGTTTTTTCTCCAAAAATTATTCATTTTAAGAGTATTATCTTGGTGCAATCTGGAAATCAAATTCTGCATTCCACACCCCCACTCATACCTTGCAGTTTTTATTCCTTCTGCTTAGGACAGGACTAGAAATCCTAGCTTTCTGTCCTGGCAGCTGAAGAAAGGAACTCTTTATAAAAATAAAATGACCAGATGGCTCTTGCAATGTATGATCAGTAGCTGGTCCAGTGCCCATTTTTGTAGTACTGCTAGTTCTGATGTTCCAGTCAAAATCATCATTTTCATCTTGCATCCACCCACAAAGGTCAAACTCAAAATTGCAATGCCCAATAGATGTACCTGAAAGACATTTGCACACATGTGAAAAGAGAAATTTTTTTCGAGAAGTTAATTAGGTACGTACACTACAACCTAGTACTCAAATCCATTAAAAAAAAAGCTTCAATACAAAAAATAATATCCATATCTCTTATTAAACAGAGCATTATTAAACAGAGGTGGGTTCTCAGTGCTCTTATTATTATAATCACCAGAGTCCTAGCTATAAAATTAACCCAATATAGCAATCTGTTTTAGATCAAGCTGAATAGCTCTTCAGGGTCTTACAGGCAGAGGTCATTTGATGCCCTCCATAGGGCATTCAAGACATCTGCAGAAAACTAGCCTCTTGTTGGAAGAATATATTAAGGTCAGGTGAAAAAGATAAGAAAAGCCTATATTTAAGTAAGAGAAATCCATCTAAATTAACGTACTGAGCACCATAAAGACACAGCCTCCATACAGAAACATAGAGAGAAAAATGTAGGTGTGCTAACTCTGAGCTGAATCACACCCATAGTTAATTTACTTTTGCATGTTTCCAGAAGAGTTCACATACAGATTTCCTTAGCCAATATGCAAACATGGATGTTTATCTACATTTCTCCTTAAATCATACTTAATGCTTAGAAAAAGAGAAAGTTACCTTAATTTTGGTTCATTTTTATATGAAAAAACATGCATGCTCTTTACCTATTTTCCAATCTTGAATGTCAAAACAGTCAGCATGGTGAGTCAACTATTCACACAAATTAAGGTTAAGCAAAATTACACCACTCCAGAAATTTAAGCTGTGTGTATTTTTTCCTTTGTGAATCCATAACTTCATTATAATGATTACCCAGTAAGACTAAACTTGCTGAAATAAGCTGACATTTCGGCAGAGCCTTCAAGAGACTTTTGACTACAATCTGAATATTTTTATTGTTCCTAGAAATGAAAGTGCTTTGAAGATAAATTTGGAAACCGTATGGATAATTTGGTCTGACAATATAAGTAATAACAAAAGCTCTCATAAAAGGTAAACAGAACCTGAGCCTCTTCTGGAGTCTAATGAAGTTCAGCTGCTTAAAACTAGCTTTATTTAATTGGCAGCCAGTCAGAAGCCTCAACAATGAGGCCAAGGAGCAAAAATCCATGGAGTCCACACGTGGACCAAAACAGCCAGCTATCTCTAAAATTTTAGGCTGAAATCAGATGAAAGATTTCTTCCTTGTATTTTTCCTTCTGGAGGTCATAAGGGTGAAAAAGAAGCTAGAAACATTTAATTAAAAACATGGATTATTTGGTAAAATTGCTTCACTGTCTTTTACCTTTGTCTGCAAATACGATGCCATCTGAAATAACAATTAAAAAAACCCCACATCTGATAATTATGATATGATATGATGATATGATATGATTATCATTTATGCAAAACATAGATTCTAGTTTACCTCAACTGAATGTAACTGCCCATAAAATTTGTTACCCCTCATCCTTTGCCATATGATCATTTAGTTACTTAATCTTCCAAGATCCTAGTTAAAGAAGATCCTTCCATTACTTACAAATTCCATATCAAGTCAATAAAATTAATGCCATTTTATTTTAAAGGCATGTTTTCAAGAATCAAGATCTTAAGGCAAGAGGATTGAACATCCCTGTTAGTGCTGTATATACTGCATGCTACCTAACCTAAATTTAGATGTCCTTGTAGGATCTCTATAGTCAACAAATTAAATTACTCATACCTATAGGACAATTTATCTAATCTAACTCAAACAACCAATTTTAGATTACATGAACTTCAGCCTGGAATTGAGTCACTGTACTGATGAAAAAGAAAATTTAGGCTTGCTTAGAAGCTCAAGTTACAGCAGATGACTGAGTATATTACTTGCATATTAAATATTTGGTAGTAGAGATTTCTGTGAAGAACTATGAACTCTTCGTAATGAAGTACAAAAAATTAGCTGAATTAGCCTACTGGATGATATCTTAATACTTTAAGAAATACATTTAACAGTAGGTAAATGAATTGTGTTACAATGATCCAAAATATCTAATGAAACTTTGTAATAAAATATGTAATTAAATGATTTAAAATTTAAACTGTTTAATTCATATTATTCCCAACAGCTATGCCTAGATGAACAAGAAGTACAGAGCTAAAGGAGCAAAACACCTTATGGCAAGGACTTGATGCCATTTAGGGAGGCAGTGGAGGATAGAGGACTGAGGTGGTAGGGACTGATCTTGTAGGCTGAACGACCACTAGTGGTTAGAATATATTTAATGCCCTTCTGGACCTCAATTTATTTTCTAAGGAAACCATCTAGTAAGTACAGTCACCTGCACTAATCCATATTTCAGACTGGAAAAACACTACTGCCTCTCAGCCTTTTTCACAAAATATAGATTACTAGATCTTAAACAGCACCATTTCTACCTCCAGAAGGCATGCCCAACTGTCTAACCAGAGCTGTCTCAGAGACTTTCCTCTGATACACTGACAATCTCAAGAAGCATATGGCAAATCCCAGCAGATTCTGAACAAGACTGAAGGAGCGCTACCGCCCATTACCCCTCCAGCACAGTTGTGCTTTATTTTGTTCTCATATACTTGTAGCAAGAAACCAGTACTAGTGACGTGACACTTAAAGAAAACTCTGAGCATGGATCACTCATTCAGTATCTAATGGAATAATTTCTAAACATCTGACAAATCAGTATATCTGTTAAAATGTGTACTTGACTTATTTTACGGGACTGATGTCATGCAACTAGTTAAAAAGAGTCCTCTACAAAGCAAATAAAACCAAGGCACAGATCTCACTATAGTAGGTTAACAGCTTTAAAAGATATAGTTTATATCTCAGCAGCACTGCCTTTATCTAGACATTTGTCTAGACATTGTCATGTGATATAGTCCTCTTAACATTTTGGAGTTTCAGGAATATAACACAGATTAGGGACTAGTTTCTTTCAACATGGTGTAGAAAGATTTCATTAGCTAAGATGTGATGATTCTTCACGCACATGGCAAACCTCATCTACAGTTAGACCTAGTGCCTACTGCTAAAAGGTGCTTTGGAGATGTCTGGAAGCTGCACAGTTTTCGTGGTTTTTAAACACAATTGCCATTCTTGGGCAAAACTCCCCATTTCATGTTTTCTGTGCTTTGACCTGTCATGCTTTGCCCTACTAAAGCTGTTGCCAGGCTTCTGATTTTGAGGTTTTCAAGCTACCATTCTATGGTTCAAGTGTGAAAAAGCAACTCTTCTCTGATGGCCGAAAGGAATGAAAAAAATCTTCACAAAAGAGTGGAAATATGTGTTTCCTATTGTTACGTTGTCTTTGGAGGCAGCCTGCCTCATGAGAAAGCTGGGAAAACAGAACTAGCATTTTTCTGTTAGGTATATTTTTAGCAAATGTCGTACTATATTTTTCTACTTTATTAAATGCATAAGGCAGAGACAGTACCTATAAAAGAAACCCCAAGTTCTCCAGTATGTAGTGGAAATTTAAAGCAGCATACCTATTTCAAAACTGAAAAAATAAAAGGCAAAAAAGGAAAGCAAAAATTCCTGATACTGTTATTGAAAATGCTATTGAATGAAGTACTCCCAGACCTAAGGGAGAAAGATGTAATTTGTCACCAAGCATTTTACAGCACAATTAGACACAATGAAATGGGATTAATTTTTCATCTGATACAAAATCCAAGTTTCACCCCAGTAATGATCCCTGTGCTCTTAAGGCTCTGTAATACTTCATTGTAAAGCTTCCTGTTAAAATGCAATCAGGAAAGTTCCTAATTTTTTTTAAAGATTTTTTTTTTTTAACTTAAAAATCATAAGTAAAAAAACCCCACTTTACAGGAAAGCATTTTATTTGTGGGATTGTTACTGTTCAACTGTTTTCCAAGGGAGAATCAGAATTAAATACTTATTTTAGGGGTTTGTAAAGATAAATCACATCAGCCCGTTAGAACAATCTTGCCCCTAATGCTTCAGTCTTTACTTCGCTAATGGTGTTTCATGGAAAATACAGATAATCTCAAAAAGTCACAGGTTAACAGCTTTTAAATATTTCATAAAATAAAAGCCAAAATGTGAGAATCTTTTTCAACAGAATAAGTCTAAATTTTTAGTTGCAGAAGATCTGAACTTGTTCCCATATAGCTTAGTGACACGCTATTCCTGGTTTGGAAATAACTGAGAAGTTTAATAGTATGAAAATAATTTGTAAAACACAGTCCCATTGCTGTGTACCTTAGCTTCATAAGGAATCAGCAAACCTTTGATTCATAGGATTGTATTTACTGAGAATTTGATAAACTGTATTCACAATCTCAATAAAAATGAGGCAACTGTTCATACAATACCAAACAATGCAGATTTGATTGTGTGAGCATTTTCCACGATTGTATGAGAAAAAAAGAAAGCGCTAGTACTATATATTGTGATCCATTTCTGCAGAGTAGAACCCATTTGATATGAAACATCATTCTTTGAATCCGATACTACAGTTGCTGTTTCTTGATATCTCGTATAAAACCAGCATTGTACAGTATTCAGATTAAAATTATTTGCTAAGAGACCTGACAATCCTGGAAATATCAAAGAAGGTAGATCCCTCATATCCCACAGGTATTACACTTGAAGTATTTTTTTCAGCCTTAATACATTCTTTTCATATGGAAAGTAGAAGATTTTTATTATGCTTTTAAAGACAGCTGCTTTCTAAGTTATTTTAAGAAGTTCACTAACAGCTCTTTTTATTTTCTATAATATGATTTCAAATTAAATAATAATAATTTAAAATCCCTAAAAGCCAAGGAATAGAATTAAATTATTATCTTCTTGTTTGCTTTCTTAGCAGATGAGCTGCCAAAAGTATTCAAGTAATAACAATTCACAGCAGGCACACTTATTTATGATAATTATACTTAAAAAACTACAATACTTACTGCAAATAGTAGGGTTCTCATCTGAGTTATCTGCACAGTCATTTACAAAATCGCACAGATTATCCTTTGGAATGCAGAACTTGTTGGCACATGTGAATTCCTCTGCTGTGCAAGGTCTGCCTGGGATGAGCAAAGGGGAACAACCTTCAAAGGCAATATCATCCACTGCCACGTCTCCCATGTAACTGACACCGCGTTTTGCCCTGAAAACAACCTAACAAAAATGACAGAGTTATTACATTAAGACACTGTTAAGATATATAAAAGTTTATACATGTAGCATGAACAGAACAGAGACTATGATGGTCCTTGCAAATCTAGGAATACGAAGCGGTCATTTCTTACTGTCAAAGCACAGTCCTATGAAAGCTCATACTACTGTTTGTCCAGATCTGTCACTATAGTTATTGAAAGACCATCTCCTAACATCAATCAGGTACAACAACAACAAAAAAAAAGGGAAAGAAAATGAGCAACACAAACAGATACTAGTCCCCACTAGTCTTGAATTAATAGCAGGAGTTCTACCTACTTCTGCAAAATAAGAACCAAAAAAACCTAGTCTGGGTCATTCATCAGTTATTCCCATGAACATAAAAAGCATTTTAAAGTTTAATTAAAAGCATCCAAGACAAAGTTCCAGGGAACATAATGCATTTCTAAATACGATCCTGGCTGTCTCTGTGGGTTTTTTGGATTGTTTTTTTGGTTTTTTTGTTTTTTAATAAGGATACAATTAAGCATAGTATACCCATGACTAAGTATCTCTAAGAGGCTTAAGAATCAGCTCATATTTCAAAGCAAACATCATGCTCAAAAGTCTTTTTTCCAAAACCAGATTTAAGACTACTACGCATTACGGTGAAGGGAGTAGAATAATTCAACTTGAGTTGTATTCAAGAATAGAAAGGATTTTCTGTCTTAAAAGTGGATATCACTCTGAGATTGAAGAAGAGAGCAATCTCCAAAAACTTGTGTCTAGCTCAAATAACCAGACAGCCAAAAAAATTACATTTGCTGTTCAGGAGGCAGACTATGTGTATGGGGGAAAAAAGGGAAATGAGGAGATGAAGAAAGGTTACTATAAAAGTACCTAAAACCAGCTGTCCAGGAAGTACATAATATAGGAATACACACCTGAAAACTGGAACGAATTCCTAAGAACACTTCTGCTCTGTTCCACTGGGGACCTTGGCTGCCACTCTGAGTCCACAGTTTAGAAGTCCTGTTACCAGTTTTACAGAGTACCTAAAAAGGAAATAATTGTAGGTCACAAAAAAAATCTTTCTATTACCAACTCAACTTTAGGTCCCTTAATTGTTTACAAGGGTACAGGAGTATCTTGTATAATTTATCTCTAAACCACCATTAAATATCATAGAAACATAGAATATCTGGAGTTAGAAGGGACCCAAAAGGATCATCAAGTCTAAATCCCTGCTCCTTACAGGACTACCTAAAAATTAAAGCAAGAGCATCTCTCAGATGCTCCTTGAACTCTAACATGCTTGGTGCTGTGACCACTTCCCTGGGAAACCTGTTCCAGTAAGCAACCACCCTCTTAGTGAAGAAAATTTTCCTAACGTCCTATCTGACGCAAAGGGATTTGCCCATGTAAATCACTGTTCCAAGAAAATAGCGGTTTGAGATTTTCTGATCTCATAAACACACTCAGTCCAGAGCCTTACCTGGACTAACTTATCCCATTAATTTATCCAGAGTGATTAGCCACAAATAAAAATTGCTCATTAATGGGTCGGGATCCATTTGTACAACATGAAAACAGCACTAACAACAGGAGTTCCAAAAAAATATATTAGTTCATCCACATATATCCTTCCATTCTGACATAGATTTTCTTGTCCTGATACTTATGAAACATTTTTTCTCCCATAAATAAAAAAAATCCTTCTTCTAAAGACCAAATTTCATCTGTTTGGGCGATAGAAGACTCATAAACACCCCGACCCTTGCAAACAGTCGTTGAATTGGAGAAAGCTGACACTTTTCCACATGAGCACGAAGTCCTAAATATACTTTGCTTCAATCTCTTGGGTATCCAAACTCAACTGAGCTGACAATAACTACAAGATGGGTATTTGATAAAGCATGTCAAGCTGTGTCTCCAACCAGTACTTGCAGAGATAAACATCAGTTTGTCAGGTGCCTGAACAACTTCTCTTTCAAGGATTTATTGTTACTGTGTATAATCTTCTTAGGGTAGCCCATGCATTTCTTATCTTAATGAAAAAGAAGGATTTTTTTAAAAATTTATGCTGTCCCATGAATGTGTATGATATTGCATAACAGGTAAGTTCTGCCAAGCTAACAGCAGATCCTCACACTGAAGAGCTCTCATTCCAGGTGAACAAAAGAAGCAGGTATAATATATTAATTTGAATAGAAAAACGAGGTGACACCTGGCTTTACAGACAAGAACAACTGCCCACAGAAGACATTAACTTTAAGGAGAAAATAAATAAACTTGAGAGAAAAAGGGATTGCAGATACTATTTGAGAGAATAGAGGGTGCTGGAAAAGGTGTTGTTTTTTTGTTTGGTGTTTTTTTTTTTTTTTTTTTTTTTTTTTTTTTTTACACACACACACAAACTGTATATTTTTATGAATATAAGTATACGTGACTACATAGGCACATACACATGCTTTTACATAAACTGTAAATTATGTACTAAATATAAATCCAAGTCCTTCATCAGAAATTCGTATTTTCTATCATATCACACTAAAGGTTATCATTTTAGAGTTAAATACGGCCATAAATTTATGTGCTATTAAAATCCGAGGTTTCCGTGTAGCCTAATGCATTTTGAAGCCCTATGCATTTCAATTACATTGCAAGTTATTGAAAAACCACATCTAATACACACGACAAGTCAGAGAGCAGAAACCAGAAAAAAACGGTTCCAACAAATATTCAAACTGAGGTTGCACAATAAAGTGACAGCTAATCCATATTTAAGGAAGTCATAGAAACATGGGAAGGCAGGCTTTCATGCAAACAGCAGGAAAGTCTTCAGCATGTCGTATGCAACATTCAATGGCTGGATGCTGACTAACATGCAAAAATCCAAACTTGTGAATTAAAGAAAAATGTGGTAGTGTTGGAGGAAGAGATAGATAAAAGGCCTTTAGTGATTTTTAAGCACAGAAATGATTCACATTCATGTAATACTTAGAAACTATAGAAGAAAATAACGAGGAATTACCTAAATAATTTTATATTCCGAGTTATTCCTACATTCATTATTAATTGCTTAATTAAGCAATTGAAACCAGAGAATTATTTACAACGTTTAAAATGCAAAAGTTTTCTAATTTTCCTTTGGTACACCATAAAATTAATTCAGTTATAGAGGGAGGAAAAATCAGTTAAGGAATGGAGGGAAATTGTAGTATTCTGTGCTGAAACGGAGAAAAAAAAAATCTATATACATTTATTTTTTTGTGGTGGTAATACTGAGCATGGCTCCACAGAATTTGTTGTTAATTTCTACAAAGATTTTGTGGACCTGATTTCAACTAATGTGGGTTCCTACACTGTAAAGAAACTCTGGACTCCGAAGTAAATGCAAAGACGTCTCAAAACAAACCAATCTGTCCCGAGCCTTAGAACTGAGGACAAACCATCTTTATACTCTGATTTCCCACTCATTCTCATGAATTAAAATTTGACTACTTGCTAAGCAACTTTGCAATATCTTTATTTCCTTGGAAGAAATTGATATTTTTTAAAATTCAAGAAAAATTGAAGAAAACATAAAATGTGCTTCCTCTGAATGTCTAGCAAGTCAAATGCATGGGGTGAAGGACACCACATTGCAGATTTCAGTTTTAAATGTCAACATACACTTTAATTTCATCTTCAAGATAGTCGAATCCTGCCAGTTTTTTTATTATAATTTGTTATTATAAGTCACTGAGCAAGTGAGAATTTATTTGTACAATTAAATCCACATGCAGTGGCCACACCCAATTTGATACTGAGCGCAGAGGTGACTGGGTAATTTATCCTGAGTATTTTTTTCCAAACCATTTCTGATGCTGTAGTTACTGTGTAATGTTCATGGGAAATCCCATTACAGTTACTCATATGTATGGCAAAAAAAAATTGTTGAGAACAATATTGCTGTTTTATTAACTAACTTTGCAGTGACTCATTTGATCTACAAGCTGCTGAACAAGTTACATTGCCTTTAAGGAGGTGCTTTTATTTTAACTGAAGAAAAGGGTATGCGTAAGAAAGCTTGTACTCTTATATCCTGGAAATAGTTCAATTCTGCTTACATTAATATACATAACCTCTGAAAGATATATGTTAAACTTTTTGAGGGTTAAGCTGTTTCTACAAAATTTTACAACAAATTTCAATACAATTCTTTTTTTCATGCTTCCGTATTCAGCCAAAGACTTTGATGTCCAAATATCTACTACTGCTTTTCAGTGTCAAAGGGTATCGAGCAGTACAAAGCACTTTCTTATATGGAAGTTTCAACCACAGTATGTCTATAAAGTTCACCATTTTTTGTAGAAAGTTATATTTTCCCCAGCCTACTTGAGTTAATACTTCTTTCAGATCATAGCATATTGAAAGCAGTGGAGTGTTAGTAATTGCTCATTTTCATTTATTAGTAGCCTAGGATTTAATGAAACTAAATTACAAGGCATGAATTTTCTTACAGTAATTTTGGACAGTAAAAAAAAACAAAACCAAAAACCAGAAAAAGAATATCTCCATACCTCTAGAGAACCTATTGTTGAGCCATTCATGTGATTCCAGAATACGATTTTGCATCTGGGTCCTGTAAGGGAGATGACTGGGGTAGCAATGTCAGCTGTGTGACCAAATTCTCCATTTGAGCTGTCTGAAAACAGATACCAGCCTTCTTCAGTACACCTGTTCAGAGGGAAAGGTTTTTCTTTATTAAAGTAAAATGTTTAATCATAATTAAATTCTATTTAAAGTACCATTTCTTTAAACATATATAGCATTTTCTGTATGTGTATCTGGTTGCCTTTTAGTTTATCAGGGCATAGTCAGAATCCTAAAAAGACCTTGGAAGGACAGCTAGTATTTTTATATCAGAGACTGGCCAAACAAAACACAGGGCTGAAGTCAGCCTTTACCCACAGAGTCATATAGAAGAGGGCTGGAGGGCCTCTGGGTTCCCCTCCACACCACCCATCCCTTTCCTGAGGGAAATAGGAACATTTGATCCTGGGTTGAAGTCAAGAAAATCCAAGATACTGGGTGAAATTCTTTCTCCTGAGCTGTTGGGAAAGTTGAGGCTGGCTTTGCAGTAAGCAAGAGACTCTGAGTGTACAGAGGGAACACCAGTGCAGTTTTAGTGTTTTGGGTATCTAAGATTTGTCTCCTAAACTCCTTGCTTTTCAAAATAAAAAGTGGCTGTTGACCAAAGATTCTGTTCTCTTCAGTGGAGCTGCAACACACTCAGTCCTTCTCAAAAGATCGAGTCGTTCCAACAAGGGCTTACAAACCTGACAATGGAACCTAGATTTTTAAAAAGGTTTTCCTTGCTTTTCAGTTTTCCTGCTTGGCCAAGATCTGAGCAACTGCTCCATAAATTTGCACCACTGCAACCGTGAGAAGGCAGTGACCATGTCCAGCAGGCACTGCTGGGAGAAGCACAGGGTGCCCAGAGGCTGTTCATAGAGTGAAAGTCCGGCCGAACAGGAAAAGTCAAGAATTCAATGGTTCAGATTTTTTTTTTTTTTCACCAGTACTCTCTAAGGTTTTATTCTTAGGCAGTCTAAAGGACTAAAAGACTTTGGTGCCTGTGGTAAGAGCTCAGCTGGATGCAGTTTTTGGTGCAGTAGCTCTGCAGTATTAAATATTATAAAAGCTACTTTTTCAATGATCTAGTGAAGTTTCTTTGAAATCTTGTAAGAAATTATTTCTTTAAACCATGTTGCAAATTTTAAAAAATATCTTCAGTATTTATCTACAGGTTACCTCAGATTGCAATGCCTATATTGAACTCGATGGCTACTGATCTGTGGGATAAAATAACAATGAATTTAGCACATACAGGTTTATCACTGCAAAGTTATGACTAAACTCATAGATTACATTTATGTATAGAATGATTTACACAAAATACTTTAACATTTATTAAGGCCTATTGAGTACTCTGGGGTCAAGGAGAGACTGAATTCCACTGTATAATCAGTCCCTTTAAGAACAGAACATTCCATCTACTATAGTACATAATATAAAGTAGGCTAGAAATAGGCAAATTTTATCTCTGTACTTGCACGGTAGTTTCCTATGAGTATCTGAAGTCCTTTAATGAATTCACTCATTCTTAGAATCATGTATGCAGTAATTTGTTTCTTTTTTTCGTTTACGTATGCAGTAATATGCAGTAATGTGACAGATTGATGGACTGCAAACAGCCTGATCTTCCTTTTTCCCAGGGCAAAGAATTTTATAGAGTATCTCCTTATCCTTCCTGTAACCTGTGGTTGATCTTAAGGCTAAATTTAAATGAAAATAATTTTCTATCTCTTTCTTGATGTTTAAGACTGTTAAATTTTTGTTTCATAGTAAAATTAAAACCTAGTAATAGCCGTTGACGCAAACCAGCCCTTCAAAAATCCTTGCAGTCACTGGTGGGCTCATTGCTTGCTATGGAGAGCACTGCTTCTACCTCCCCTGGTGTCATACCAGAGAAGAAAAAAGGATTTAAAAGGCAACTGCTATAGCCATGGGAAACTACAGAAAATATCGTGGTAGATGAAAATAAGAGAGAATTCAAATAGTTAATAAATATTTTGATACAGAAATCCCATGCTGTTTCCTTCAGCAGGGCAAAGTGCAATTCTAACACGAGTCAGCAGTGGTGGGTGCACTTTTCCTAGTTAATGAGCCACAGTTCAATCCTGTGATCACTACACACTTCTCAGAGACTTCCCAAAACCTGCAAGAATGAGAGAATCATTCCACTTGTAGATAATGGTAAGGATTTATATGTATAATATCTGCAAATTTCAAAAGGCACAGAAGTGAATTATTCCTAATTTATTAATTTCTCTTCAGTAAGAAAAGATGATTCTTGGCTGTAAACTATTAATATATTTGTTTTATTTAGATTATTAGAAGATTCTGTAAAATGACAGAACTTATGCACAAAAAGATAACAGTTTGCAGATTGTTTCTTGCATGTTAATTACAGAACATGAAGTACATACAATTCATAATTGAAAAATGAAGGCCTTTGCAAAAAAAAAAAAAAATCAGTAGTGTGTGGGATGTGTTGCCTAGGCAAATAGTTTTAGGTAGAAATCAAACATATGCAGAAAATAATGGTCATGATCAGAGTTAACACTGCCACCCTTAAAACAGAAATAAATACACAGCAGAATTATAATCTCTCTTTCTTATAGAAGAAATGCCCAGTAGCTTGTAGTAAATTTTGTCTTTCTAAACGACTTACCAATAGATATTTTCTGAAGGACAAAAAATACATTTAAAAAAAATCTATCTTAAAATGTGTGGCAGACCTTCATTTAGTGTAGGTCAGACATGTTACAAGTGAAATCACTGAGGACTGCTGATAAAGCCAACAGGGACCATTGTCTAACAGTCTAGTCTTAAATTTGAGGGGAAAAAGTAATGATCTGGGGAAATCTGGATCTTCTCCGTAATCTTTTTTTTTACTTTTCCACTCAGAAGTAGATGAGAGAAGTGTCACTGAAGCTTTATTTTTCTCACAGTATCCTGGCAATTAATACCTCTTTATAATTACTGCATGCATTTACATCATCCTTAAGACAGTAGCACAAATATTTGGAAGTTAACTATTACAGAAAATAAGCACAAAATAGTGTAACATCTACGAAAGCCTAGGGAAATTAGGTAAAAATAATCCCAAAATAAAAAGTAATAGAGCATTTTTGTTAAACCAGCTTCTCCTAATATAATGCATGTACTATAAATGATACTTGAAAATTACGTAGTTACAGATTTTTCCACCAAGTCTGCATTTGGAATATTCATTTATTTCCCTCTTTTCTGAGGAATAAAGCTATTATTTCAATGTAACTATTTTTTCTTTCTTTTTTCCCTTGGTGCTGAGTCTTCTACCAGAGTCTTGCCTGGAATTAAAAGGATACATAGGTTTCTTAAGGTTTGTAAAAATATTTAAAAATTCAGAATTTATTCTGCTACTGGGAACTCACTCCTTCAGTGGTCCAGGAGTGTCAGGAGTGTACATACAACAGCATTCAAGAGGGCCGTAAGCAGCAGAACGTTAAAGAGCTCTGAAAAGCAATAGCACTTACAGCCCTCATACTTCCCAGAGTATTCAGTATTATGTCCAGGCCTCTCAGTGAGATTAGTTTGAAACACTGGTAGGGTACAATCAGTACTATGATGAAATTCAAACATCCATCTCTTACTTGGTGTGTACTGTCAGATATGTGTTTGTTCTGGAGGCAGACCAAACTTGCAGCTCTGCCTGGATTCTACCAGTCCCATAGCTCATCCTAAGGCAGCAGGAGCCATGGCAATTTTTTTGGCCCTTGTTTCAGTGTTTGCTATAATGGTACAGTTAGAACTAGTAAACCAGATGAAAGTCCCCTGTATGATACACTTCACAGAGTGCTATCCATTAAACATGGTTCTGTCTGGTATAGATACCTGTGTGAAATTCACAGGGAGATGAACATTCTACAGGGGGAAGAGTCTGAAGCAAGTAAGGAGAAACCATTCTGTTTGCACATGCTAGAGGACATGCACCTTCTATGGATACATCTTTTGTAGCAGAGCCAGTTAACGTACATCCAACCATCTCTTAAGTTTGTTGAGCTGTGACTTTCAAAGTAAAAAAATTCTTAGCTAACCTCCAAGTATTCTAAACCAGTAAGTAATGTACAGTCACAAGGCATCCAGAACTTTCCATAAACCTAAACTATGAGTCTACCTTACTTGCTCAGAAGTTGTTCTCCTCCTCACCCCTCAGTTTTGTTCTCTGAGTGATCTTCAGCCAAGGTAGTTTCTTCATTGTGCAATTTAACTGTTTGATCCCTCCTTAAATTCCTTTCTTTCCTATTCCATAAAAGTACTCCTTTTCTTTTTTTTTTTTCTCCTTTTTTCTTTGTTTTTTCTTTTTTCAAATGAGACCTCAAGAAGTCAATGGTAACAAGTGTAAAATAAGATATTGTTCAATGTGTATAAGAGTGAATAAATCTGCCTTTCAACGAGATCTTATGTAAGTGCTGAAATGCAGCAGAATACACCCAGGTTCTCCTGCCAGTAGCTGCAAGATCTCAGGCACATTTGAAAAATTATCCCATTGAAAACCTCTTAGTTGGCAGCTACAATGTGTGTCATTAAAATCTTCATATTTACCCTTTGAAAATAATTAATTTTACCTCTGTACTGCAAGCATTCCCTAAATAGAGACATTCCTGTGCCAGGGCAATAACACTAATTAATTTCAGAGGGAAATTCACAACCTTTTAATGGATATTTAAAAATCAATGCAAGCAACTGAGCTACATTTCCATACCTGATTTTTGTTAACAGCTTAATATTTCAGATATCTTTTAAAATGTAGTTAGCAAAGAATAGGTATTCTTAAAAGAATCTTCACTGTATTTCCCTCTTCAAAGCATTTGGAAGAACACAGGGACCCGAATATACTAAATGGAAATTAGTACCAAGGTTAGGTGAGTTAAAAAAAAAAAAAAAATGAAGGCTGATCCAAAAAATTAGGCCCAGCTTAAATCTGGTGTTATCAAGTAAAGTCTCATGCTGTGAATTATTCATTTCACAGTAGTAACTGTCCATTGTTGTAATGTCTGAAAGTGGACCAAATTAATCAGATGAACTTTTCTGTACAGAAAGTTCAAGCTCTAAATGTAATTAATTGTTGGACATCTCTCAGTTTTTAAAGTGTTAATTCATCTATGTATCTTCTAAAGTTATTTGAGAATCCCTGATTAAGCACTTAGATGTACTTATAAAATACCCTTTATTCGATTTTTCTTTTAGAGTGAAAAATAAATATGGTTAGAAAACGAACAAGTCCATTTCATTAGAGTTCTGATTTACTTCTAATTCTCAGCAATAATGAGAAAAACAAACAAACAAGGCAGACTAGAGAAGGAAATTTCAGTTTCCTTAGTTTCCTTCCTTTTCCTTATGATTGACACACCATACTAAAATATCAAATTAAAAAAGCAGCAGCACCCACATTCCTTTCCATTTTTCCTGGACATGTATGTCCATAAACACTGTGCATCATCTAAATAGCTAATCAGAGCTCCACAGACATGTTGGACCTATTACACATTTAGAGCATTATTCTTCAGCTCCCCAACACCGTCTGTCCAGGATTTCCCAAGTCATTGACTTGCTATTAGTTCAGATGTGTTTCTGTACAGAGATAAACGCCACACTAGTGGTCAAAAAAACCCCAATAGGGTACTAGATGACATCCAAAAGAAGCACTCTCTTGACCAAAGGAGAAGGGTTGTGGGATACTAGACATGAAAGGAAAACATGGACAATGAAAGCTCAAGTGGACTTTTTGAATCGGATAAGGCAGTGGCTTCAGTTTGCATTTATCACATCTTACACATACTTTATCATGGTAGTGGGGCTGAGGAGACGGGTCTTTATTCCTCCAAGAGCTGAGAAAAGTTTTGCCAAAGTTAAGATATTTGCAGGAGATTTTCAGTTTTGGATTATCTAGGATTTCCTATTTAGAAAACTCTTCATCAAAAGATTTCTGAGAAAATTCTTTAGATTATTGTTTCATTAGCTGAGAGGGACTTAAATGCTCCCCTTTTTCTTCCTAACAGCCATATTTATGAGAAAAGATTTATACTGGTGTCATTTTTTTCTTGTACTATGTCATCAGAGTATAGTATTGGTATTTGGATTACTTATATGTTTGATACAAGATGGTTGCAAACTGTGATACTTTGACCTTTCCATCATGCTAGCTTCATTTTGTGTTGTTTCATATTATTTCTTGTTTACAGTGTCAGAAACCAGATTATATGACAATTCTGGTAAAATTTAAGTAGGTATAAAAATAAAAATCTATATTAAAAACCTTTAAAAATATTATAATCTTTCATATTTTCTGTCACTATCAACGAAGGTTCCAATAGAAAAATAAAGCATCCAAAGGTCATTATAATTATTATGGTATTCCTAAGGAAACGGGCAAAAAGATAAAAGGAAGGAATCTTAATCTTTGTGTCCATACGGAGTCCAATGTAACTTCAATATATTAACCATAAAATACGAAAGCCAAGTACACATAGTGCCTATAGCACTGATTACTTGATATTTGGCTTTAAGGTAAGAAACTGCTGAAAAGTGTGTGGAAACAATGTAGAAATATTAGTGAAAATACTATAGAAATATGCAGTAAGTGTAAACCTTCTGTAAAATATAGCATCTGCTTGTAGAAATAACAAAAAGATATTTAAAAATTTCAGAAGTGAAAGAGATCTTAATATTCAAGTACTTGTTCAAGAAGAAATTTATCATCTCCATTATACTTTGGGCAACAGCTACTCAATGCACTGCCCATTACGCCCATTATTTCATCCAGAAGGCAACACTTGATGTAGGAAGGAGAAGGTAGTCTGTGGACAGTGGCCAAGGTTTTACTCAAGATGTGTAATGACCATAAATCTGAAAGAAAAGTGGCAGAGCACATTTCTCTAGGAATCATAAGTTTTCACCTGTACATACACAGAATAGTTGGCAAATACCAGAAATAGTTTGGCTATTTATCTTTCTGTAGATAACAGAGGATGGCCTATTACAGATCATGACATAGGGACAGATCTTTTACAGCCCCTGTCTTGCAGAGCCTTACATACAGGGTTCTTTCCTGAATAAAGGATTGAAACTCTGAGGATATTATTGCAGAAAAAGAATCTACATACAAAATTAAAATGTCATAAAATGTGTAATGTTCAGTAATCTTAAAGGACAATAAGAACCTAATTAATTATACTACGTATGAGAGAAAGATTTTCTCTACTGAACACTTCTAATCATTTAACTATTAATAAGTTTTAAATAGTCAGTGACTCAAATCTGTATTTAAAAATTGGGGTGGGTGTGTGTGTGTGTGTGCAGGGGGAAAGAAGGTTTTTCTTCAATTAAATTTAAGTATTTCTCTAAACATTTTAAAACATTTCAGTAGTAATTAAAAGCAAACAGTGGTCAGGAATGCAGATCTTCACTCAAAGTAATACGTGATAATTTAATTTCAAATGGTGGTAGTTCCAAAAAGAGTAAGTTCTTTTAACATAATTTGCAACATAATTTTTATCTAGAACCTTCCCACCCCCCATTAACATTGAACATTAATACATAATATACTCAGAATCAAAAAAGCAACATGATGGTCTTGCCTTAAAGTAGACATAAATTTTTTAGAAGATTGCTTTCTGAAAGGATGCAATAGAGCTATTTCCTATTGCAGAAGCCATCATCTATCTGTGTTTGCAGACAACTGTTTTGTAAATTCCTGGGTGCCAACAGACTTAGTTCTTTGCATAGTACTAGAGGCAAAATTTTCTATCTTGAGCATCTAAGCCTTAGCACACGAACACAGAATTGAGCTTCAATAGTTAATTCAAACTGAACAGAAACAAATGTGATTAACACACCAAAGCACTAGCCACATACTGAGATCTGTAATTGGACACTGAGATTAGAAAGGTGCTCCAAAGAAAACCACTACAAATGTGAGAAGGAATTCTTGCATTAAATCAAAGTGTGTTATATTTACTATCAGGCTCTAAGAGTCAAAATTCCAAAAGAAACTTGCTATCTTTGACCATGATACAAGCATACCACATGCAGCTTTGAGTACAACCTTGATGCCTTGTTTCACACAATAGATATGAATTCCAGAAAGAAAATGTGCTAGTCAAGTGTTACTCACACACAATGATTAAATTCTTCACAATTTAATTTATTTTCTTTATGAGATTTATCCCATGGTCTGGCATCCTAATAAACAGAGCTAAAAAATATTTTGAGTACCTTATTTTTCTTTGTACAAAATTGGGTTTGATTAAATTACAAGTACTTGAAATGGACTAGTTATTTGACATCATCCTGTAAATAATTTCTGACCATTAGCTTATTCTTAAAAGTAATTAGTATTTCACAACTATGTATTTAAGTTGGACACACAAGTAATATGAATGCTTTTGCTCCCAAGTTGATAATGCAAAACTTAGAATTAGTTTTTCAGCACTTTCAATCCCAAACTTTTTTCTGAAAAAGAATTATTATATTTCCTTCAGTTTCATGAAACAAACAGCACAGAGATTTCTCTTATAAAAATATTAAATGTACAGTCTTTAGTTTTTATCAATATATTTCTTCAGGTGATTCTAATGTGTGTTACCCACATTATTGGGATGGCTATGAGCACTTCCAAATTATTTTTCCACACACATTCATCTGAACTTTGCCTCCAATGGCATAAGCAGACCCTAGCAAGTGAATTAAGACAAAGTCACAAAATAATATTAGCCTGATGTGTGATAAGACTCCAGATTTCCTTACTGAAGGTGGCTCACTTCTAAGTGCTCATGGAGTCACCTGATCTTCAGAGTTGAATTTACGGTCCCAGTTCTAAAGCGACAAGGGGAGGGTGGAGAAACCTTAAGCACAGTGTTACAGTGAGATTCTTCTCAGACTGAACTGAAACAACATGTAATCTTCACTTTTTTATTGGGTGTAAATATTAGATATTCTCAGTGCTTTTAAAGTTGGAGGGGCATGAAAATATGTGAATTAATATTTCTCTAAACATATAAAAATTGAATCATTTTGTTGTTTATTGTCATCTTATTTCCCTAGCTGCCCATTCTACACCCATTCAACTGAAGAATTGCCAAGAATTGCACATACAGAAGCACAATATCCATCAGAGTTTGTGATAGATAGACACGCTGCAACATACTAAATAAACTCTTCAGAAACCTGAATTATCCCCTTCCTTTCATTCTCCATTAAGAGTACTATAAGCATCTTCTTAGAGACTAGACTGCTGTGGAGTCTGAGAGGCTTAATGGTGTGTGTTTCACTTCACTGTGAATAAAGTTCTCAAGCAAGATCAATAAACATACACACACATTTGTCTGAAGTAAATAACATTATTAAGAACAGATCTATGGGGTGTAAAAGCACCATATAAAGCTCATACTTTCCCTCCACTACTAAGTAAGTGTAACTAACTACAGTACTCTCAAGTATCATTTATACTCTCCATGTCTAAAAGACTAATTTAAAAGCCTTGTTGTTAGTTTCAGTGTCTTCAAGCAATTCCTGCCTACCCAATGGAAGTTGATATAGCTTAAACATAATGAGACAGCAAATCCAGCATAAGTGTACAGCAGTGAAATATGTCAAACTCTTCAGACACCCACCCATATGAAGTGACAAACAGAACTGGGGTATTAAGCATTTCTGGTGTTCTATTGCATTGAGACTTGTGCCTTCAGGAAAGTGTTTCCTCTCAGGAGATTTTTTTTTTTTTATCCTTTTGGTTGGAATAATGTAGACAGCTTTTTGTTAAAGTCCATCAGTTCCTTAAAATTCATTCCATAGTTTATAAACACATTTCAGCTGTTTTTTGATTACCTCTACAAAGCAGAAGTTCTGAATACATGACATAATCTTAAGGATTTGTTTTTATAGAAAATCACGGGGAAAACCAGTATATCCTAATTCCATTGCTCTGTTAATTAACTTGCTAAAATTTCAAGAGAAGCATAATCTCCTTCGTAAGAGTTCTAAAAAAGAAAATTAAAACAGAAAAAATACATAAACTGTCCAGAATATGTTCTGAACAAGGCTTTCAGGAGAAACTAGAATTTTATAAAATAATCATACTTATTTCCTGTAGATTTTGTACGTGCAATGGAATAGAAATATTTTGGGGTTTTGGTTATATCAACTAAGTTAAAAACAGTATTAAAAAAGAAATCTCTTCAAGTAGTTAAATTCAGCTTTCTACATTCCACTGTTTCATGAGTAGTGCCCTGTGGGATTATAACTTTTTTCACTGATTTTGAAGTTCTTAGACTCTCAACTTTAAAACATTTTTGACTGCTGAAAAATATGCTGGGTTTAAGCCTATTATTTAAAACCTTTAATTTTTTCTGTGCTAAATTCTGATGATTGTCTGAAAAGCAGACAAAAAAGCAAGACAGTGTTAAACATATTGTTACCAAGGGAGCTACTGATACAGCAAGAATTATTATGTGATCTTAGAATTGAAGTTTCATAACCTTTTTTATTTTTATTAGTTAGTTTTGATGGCAGATTTGGATATGAATTATATCAATTGGCTACAAAGTTTTCAACTAACAGTTCTATCCAAATATAATCAATAATGTCAAAGAATTTATTACAAGTTTCTCTAAAATGGAAATAAATATATGGAGTTATCCATATGCTGATGTCTGTTCTACGCATTTGCTTTAAGCCTACACAAATTGATACTTCATTATTACAACATTTAGAAACCTAACTGCAATAGAGAATTCCCATTTGCTAAGCATAGAAACATGACACATAAGACCTCTACATTCATGCACACATAATGGTCTTTTCCGTCCATAATGCAAATGTCACCAAGTTTTTTGCAAAACACATGCCAGCCTTTCTCCAGCTTAAGCCAAGGACCGTCAGCTACCTCAGCAGACTCCCAGAAAGGCTTCAATTCCTCCAACCTTGGGTTTATATATGTAAATACAAGCTGTTCGGTCCTCCATTTCTGCAGTCATTGCTCTCACTTAATGTAATTTCAGCTTCAAAGACTCACACCTCCACCTTACAGTTCACCAGCTTACATGGAGCTAGCCCAAATATGTGTATGTGGGAAACAGATGGTTTGAATCTCAAACTATTCACAGGTATTTCTGCTGGAACAATCCATTGTAAGCTGCACTGTCACCCGCCCTTCCATCATGATGAATCTAAATACTTCTAGACGCAATCCTGCATGTTTTATTTTAACAAGCAAACATGCAGGATTACCATAGCACAGCTTTTCTCATCTAACTCCATGGAAATTTGGGGAAAATGGATGAGATAATAAAACAAAATTTTGCAGGGTTTTAATTCAACAAAACTGCTGCTCTGCATCTCCTGCTGTAATTAGGAAGCATCATTCTCCTGTTCTCTTCTATAGGCTAATAAACAAAGGGAACGGGGAAACACTACAACCAAATTACATCTCATGTGAAACATCACAACAGCAGTACATTTCAGTGTTGCCTGAAAACCGCAGTCTCTATGGATCGTTTACTTTCTCTTTTCATCAGTCTTTTTCACAGCCTACTGTTAGTTGCATTAAACCCTGAAAACACGTTGAAAAACAGTAATACGATTTCATGTATTACTGTGCCAGTGCAAATCTATAGTGGAAAGACTTCAGAATTTACTAAGTACACATGCAGTCCTGGTATTGGCTAATATATAACAATTAAAAAGCAATCAATGAAAGATTTGACAGCCAATTTATCAAAAATAGTTCTTTTTTTACAAAATGCATTTCCTTTATATATATAATGTAGAGACCTTTAAACAATTAGATGGGATTGTAATTCTTTATTGTTATTCTTGAATAAGGATTTTTTGTGAGTTTGGGGGCTTTTTTGGTAAAAACATACAGTTATTTTAATGAAGTACACAGTGAAACTAACATATTAAGCTGATTATTTCATAGCGATAGAAATACTCTCAAGCTGAGTAAATGCAATATAATCTCATTTTAAATTAGTAGCAATATAGCATGGTATCTTTTGGAATGGTTTTAATTTAAAGTCCATTTTTTGCACTCTGTGGATGACTGTCACAAAAAGTAAGCATGCCTGTCACTAGAGCTAGGCAAGTATTTTTCTGTTCAGAAGAATGATGTTGTACAGAAATTTCCTTATTATATGAATTGAAGTTGTATGACATTAAAAGTTGTTTGTACTTAATACATTCTCTAGTCACTTATAGGGATTTTGTTTTAATAAACCTTAGCTGTTAGTATTAACTGGCATATAAATTGCATTAATGCATCTTTTAAAATCACATTTCTTACTTGGAGAAAAAAAAGGAAGGTAATCCTAAATCTCCATTGAAAAAAGCTGACTTTTGCTCTTTGAAAAAAATCAAAAGGAATGTCTTTAGGAGGAGTTAGTAATGATCATAATCAACCTACCTAGAATCAAAAATTAATTTAGCAATCTTTACTGAGAGAACAGAAATATTTTTCGTTTTACTGTGAAGAGATATAATTTATCAGCAAAATGGTAGAACACCAACTAAACAGAATTTATCTCTAACTACAGCCATTTTGAACTGTATTAGTTAATTATTAAATGACAGCAGTTACCCCTATCATTGGGGCTACCCCTATTATTGGAGTAACTTTTACTGCCCATCCTTGGGCAAAACTGCTGGGATAACAATAGCTAGTAAGGTAGAGAAGTGAGCATACACTGTCTGTGTGAAAAAAGATCATCTGAAAAGGTATTTGCCCAAAATTGATCAAGATGATGACCATCATCAACAAAATTAAACAGTAGCCAGTGAATTGCAAAGACAGCTTTCAAACAAAGAAGTCTCCTTGAAAAGCAGAATAAAGGTAGGATGAAAATTTGTAGTAGAGGGGAGAGATTATGGAGGGGAAAAGGCAGCAGCTCAAACCTGGTTTTGACATGTCAGAAGCCACAACCACTGTGCAGACAGACAGAACAATCTCCCCACTGGATGCTGCAAATGGTCTGTATCCAGCTGGTGGGCTGACAGTTTGGGGAGATACAAGAAAGGTGGATTTCTCACGGCGTGTGTATTAACACACTGTAGGCAGCAGCATGCGTACACATAAAGCCAAAACAACCATGTCTTCAAACTTGCTTTCCCATAAGGGGAAACATGCTCGTACCACACAAGACCTCTGGGAGAGGGAGTACACACGTGTTTCTCTGGCTGGGGAGGTACTGAAACTTTGGGGAATTATTTATAGAAGTGTGTTTAGAAAGTTGTACCTGTTTATTAACATTTTATATTTTGTTTCATCTGTTGTATTAATACTATTGGTCCTGTATATCTGCTTCACTGATTGTCAGTTAATTACCTGCCATTAATAAATCAGTAAATTGCTTTAATACTGTGAACCGAGCTGTTTTTCCTCCTGACAATCCATATGTGGCTAAACTCACACAGTCCAAGAAAGATTCCAGTACCTGAAAAATTGTACTCACGTGGTATGATCAATTAATGGGCAATGTTTTTCTTGGCCAGGGTAGAGGTTTGCCCCTCTTCCAAGTTCCCACTTGAATATGTTTGTGGTATGGATGGAATAATTTCCTGACATCTGTTCCAAGGCTGGTTGATACCATCCACACTTGTTTTTGTCTTCAAAGTTGCAGACTTCCATAACTGTAGAGATGAACAGTGAATAATTCTTGTTTACATGAAAATTTGAAATCATTAATTGATGTAAAGGTAAAGTAAACAACATGGCAATAAAAAAGATTCAATTTATATTATCCATGAATACTTACACAGTACTAACATGCGTAAGTTTTCCTCTATAGATAAAACATAAATTATATTTTCTGTGTTCTTTTCTATTAGGCAGATTCTAATTTAGGGAATATACCAATTCTTTTGCACCTTGGTATCTACCTTCATATGTGTCCTGACCATCTTTCAGGCCATTCTAATAATCCGTTGTGTGGAATACACTGAAATGCATATAAAATTCATCAGCTACGAATCTGCCAGCTGCTGCATGCTTCTTTCTTCAGTCTGTAGACTGATTACATCAGCAACTCATTGCACATTGTACACAAAGTCCATGACCAAAACTCTGAAAAATCAAATCAATATTTCAAGCAGTCCCCACAATATCTGAAAGCCACGTAATAATGCAGCTATTTGGTATTAGTGTCAAATACTGAACTGTTCTCTTACTAAATAAATATTTTTTATTCATGAGGCACTGTGCCTCAGTTTTTGATTCCTGAGCAACTGGACAAAAGAAGTGAGCTCACTACCATCCCTGCCTTACAATGTATACCTCTGTAAGAATATTTAAGGGAAAGAAACCCACTTATTTTCTGTGTCTGCTATGAATATTTGTTCTCCAGTACACTTTCCCGAATATTTTGCAGAAACTTCTGTTTAGGTGATCCAAGGTGAGTCCTGTCACCCTCCAGAACTTTGAAACAGATTGTTATACTCAAGTCTAAGTGACTGCTGTGAGAATTGTGCAGGGAAACAAAAAATTATTTTAATCCATGAAGTTCAAATGCTACCGTAGCTGAAGTAACTTCTACATCAAGAAATCATACTGTGTTAGGAGACTGTACCTGATCCTTCCTTCCTTGGAGGCTAAAAGTGGTACGACTAAGGAGGGAGTGAGTTTTGATTTATAGCTTGTATATATCCAGTAAGGATGCAACAACAGCCAGTGTGATCTCATGCGTTACCCATATGAAGATTTGCTACATTTCCTGAGAGTGATGAGTGGCATAGTATTTATTTATAAGTATTTATAAGTATTTATTCCCCCTTTTAAATGTGTTTTATAAACATTATGTTTCAAATGCCTCTGAGAAAGATAACACCTTCCCGAGAACATATTTCTGGCCCTTGGACAGAGCATACTTTACTCCTATTCCAGCATTGTCATTCAAATGATAAAATGCCATCATTGCTGTAGTGATGGGAGACTTCAGACAGAGTAAATTTGTAAAGGTGTATTCTCCACAGTATTTATCTCTCTCAGAAGGAAACGATGTTTTATAAGATAATGTAAGATAATGTTAAATAATTTTAATGTAAGATAATTTTTTAAGATAAATTTCTCGAGGAAAAAAACCCCTTCTATCCAAAGGGCTCCACATTTATTTTTCAGGGCAGAATTTCAATGGTTGGTGTTTTTTTGCACTATAGGAAATTACCCAATGATATTTATACATCAGATTGATTTCTTCCCGAGTTATTCCCACACAAGAAACAGAGAGAGGGAGTCTAATGTTACTTTTCCTCATCAAGCCCTCAGCCTTGAGAAAGCTGATTGAGTTCCCTACACAATGGGCAATGAATGCAGAGTTTTGATCTTCAGTGAGAATAGCATAGTTTGCAAAGGCTGATGAGGTCACTGCCTCTAGATGTCTGTCCTCATTAATCAGCTTCGGAACAGTGGTATTTTCAAGTACTGTGCTTTAAAACAAAACAAAGTCATTGACAGTTTCTTCTAAATTGCTGTAGTGAGAACTGCTGCAACTCAGAAGCAATCAACAAATGTCTTAGACCTCTATGGACAGCATGTAGTGACCCTGCCCATTGACCCAGTTCCAGTGTTCCCATTTGACTATCAGATTTTGGAATTTACAGGCTGGAACTCACTTCTCTGAGGAGCAGAATGAATTTCACGATCATTGCTGCTGATAAAAATACTTTTTATAAACATCCCCCACCCCCACAAAAAAAAAAAACCAAAACAAAACCCAAACCCATATTAATTGAAGTAGCTAAGAATTGGACCCAAGTCTCTGAGATGTGCACCCCAAACATGAAACTGTAAAGTTATTCTCCCTTCCAGTTTGGACTAGTGAATATATCATAGGTCATTTTATCTGAGAAACTATGCTCACTTAAAAAAAATTGTCACGCATAGCTAACTATCACTGGGAAACAGAGGATTCCTCCCATACAATACCCCCGCCGTCCATTTCAGTAGTAAGTTGAACTGGAATCAGGTCTGAATCACCTATTAGAAGGCAGAAAGTGCATAGTACCTCAGATTCCAACATTAAGAGCAAAGTGACATTTTTACTGAGGAAAATCACATTAAAAATAGCATTTAGGTGCTAATACCAAATTGTAAAGGTAAATACAGCCACAAACTAATAAGGCAAGAAAGTAAAAGATTTAGTATGCTTACCGCAAGCTGATTCATCAGAACTATCAGAGCAGTCAGGTCTAAAATCACACTTCTGGATCATCTGGATGCAATGCCCAGAGGCTCTACAGACAAATTCCTTCTCTGTGCAGTTGTTCATGGGAAGTGTGACAGGAACTGAAGTTCCTGAAGTAGTTGTAGAGATTGTTGGCAAGTTTCCTTTGAAAAAACAAACCAACAAAATGTTGAGCAATGGGACTGAGGCATTCTAGTTTTGTAATGATTTCTCCCCATGCCACTCTCACTCTTTGTCGGGGGTATAGCTTTACTGGAAACATGCCTGGGTGGCCAAGCTGAATGACTTCAATGCTGTCCAGCAGTAACTGAATTGAGTATTTCCCTCAGTGGAAAGCACTAGGCTGGTCATTCCAGAAAACCACCATTCATACAATCCTCAACACTTGCAGGAATTTATTGACATCTCTTAACTGTCCTTCAAATTTGGATGAAGTCAGTGAGTCATTTCAAAAAAATATTGCCATGAAGACTGACAGAACAATCACAAAAACTTAATTTCACTGTGAACCAAGGCTAACAGATTATTCCAGTGATAATGTGGTGGGGTTTTTTAACATATCGGTTACTGCAAGTGACTGTGGAAATTACTATGTAACCTTCTTACCTTAAAAGTTCATCATTTAAAATATTTTTTTCTCACTAGAAAAATTATACTGAGGTCATCATCTTATTCCACCACTTCCTTTACGTTCATTCAGATCCATTACCACTTCTTTCAAATCGTCTTTGCTTTTCCTCCTATTCTTTACCACGCGCCTTTCCTCAGGCTTACTCTCATTTCTTGAAAACCCATCCTGTTATTGTCCAGAAAAGGAATTTCCATTATATAACTTCTTTAAATTTAATCATTAATGATATTATGAGCTGTAGTGTACAATGCACCTGAGCAACACACCTGAGTTAATTAAAAAATACATATGAAGAATTTTTATACAAAATGTGTCCAGGACAGCAAGGAATTTTTTTTTTCCCTAGGGCCTGGAGTACTAAGACTGATAATAAGTTCCCCATGAGCTGGAGCCATTTCTATTTTGTAAAGTAGAAAGCACATCTATGACATTAAATGAATTACACTCCAATCAAATAAATGATACTCCCATATTATCCTAAGACTCAAACAAAAGATTTAGGGAAAGGAATATTTTGAAGGAATAATTGAATGATATAATAAATGTATCTACAGCTCAGAATAACACCAGAACCTATTGGTCATAAATTTTTAAATATGCTACATTCAAGTCTCTGCTTCTAACCCGTTAGAGCAGGTGAAGAAATTTTGAAGTACCATAACCTTCATACCTGAAAAGAAGGGAGAATCCGCTCCTTTCTCTCTTTTGAAATAATTAATTTTCTATAATTTATGAAATACCATTTCACCCAGAGCAAGCAGCATTGAATAGCCTTTCGTTAGGGCATTCGAATGATGCATCAAAGCAGTATTCTCAAGTTTCAACATCTTTAATATTAATTATGAGAGACTTTACTACCAAGCTGTCAAGCGTATCTCCCCCTGGTCAATATTTGGTTATTTGAAGTAGAACAAGAGCAACTGGGCAGCTAGTGTTTAATTCCAGGGTACAAAGGCATGGGAGCCCTGTATTATTTCCCTGATCAAACTTGCATTAAATATGATGGAATATGCTATAGCTTTTGACCATTTTGCACTGTTCCCACAGTTTCTTCGACTCTTTTCTTGATTGTTGGGATTTTGGGTTTTTTTGTGGTGTAGAGGAAGCAAAATAAGGTAGAACCCTGGAATGTCTCAAAAATTGCTCTCATTACTAGAAGTATTCTAAAAATGTGCAGAACATAGTACTGTTTCCTATTCAGCTATATCCACCATTATAGGTGAGTATTTTTGTTTTACCTTTCCACATTAAATGAGCTGCTTTTTTATTATTTATGAACTTTGAAACTCTGATCCTCTGTGCTTTCCAACTTTCTTCTTGTTTATTTTTAAAACTTTTTTTCCATATCTCATTTGAAAACAGGCAGGAATTTTCTGATTAGTTCTTTTAAGATTCTCTTCCTTGAATACAAGGCATTGCACATTAACTTAGTATTGAAAAACCCTTTATATTAAAAATGTTATAATAAATATTGTACATCGCATAAACTTGGTAAAATGCGAAAATAATTATCAGCAGTAGAAACATTCCATATAAGTTTGATATTCCTAGTAGACCCAATTATATCTACAAGAAATTTTTGGACTAGCAGAATAAAATGCATCTGTACTAGGGTGTTTTCGAGTTAGTACTAGGATACTAATATTCAGACATGGTTTTCAATTGTTTGCCCTATTAGACTGCGCATCAGTTGTCACACCATATATATTACAGTAATGTCTGCTGCAGCTAACACTAGTCCTCTTCAAAACCCTTCCGTGGTGAAGTGCCAAGTCTGGAATCTCATGCCTTGAAGTACATGTATTTGGGGATATAATATTTTACAATTCTGTAGATATTGTACTATCCCAGGTAGCAACGACCTCAGAAAACAGGCTGATTTATCATCTGAACTGCTTGTGTACTGTAATGTGGGAGCAACTGGCACAGTAAAAACGTTAAGAATTTTTGGGGGTATGCAGAAGGCCTATACAAACTGAGTTTGCTGAATGGGACATATGCTGAAGGCATATACAAACTGAGTTTGTTTACATGCAGTTAAGTTTCCTTTTCCTTCCAGGAATCAAGATCTCGAAGGGTTTGGAAGCTTCACTTCTTACTGAGGTTCTCTTTTTGGCCTTAGGCACACATGAGAAACTATTTTGTACTGATGCCTGGATATAAGGGTCTGAGAAGCAGGGAAGCAAGTCTGGATTTGCTTGTCAGGCATGAATCACACTTTGATCTAGTTTTGGCTTTTCCAGTAGCAATATTTACAAATGACAGCAAAGAACCAACTCACAGCTAGGAGATGGGCAATTTAACTCCATTCTTACCATTGTAAAGAGTACAGCCTAGAAAAGACATGTCATCAAGTCCAATGTCTCCAGTGAAACCATCGCCTACGGTACCTTTCACCAAGATCTAGGGAAACAAGAATGACAAAAGCATTTTTCAGTGTATAGTGGACTTCCACTTCTCTCTAAATATTTCACATCGATTGACAGGAGAGTCACCACATTTCACACTTAAAATGGAATTAAATTTGTTCTAGGGAATATATTCTCTTTAGTGACACTTGATGAAAGAGACTAATTATCAGCTTTCACTGGTGGTCACATTAATCACAGTGAACCATAACAAAATGGTTGGCTTCACAATCATGTAAATCCACTTAAATTTCATTGTGCTATAAAATGATGGCAAGACATTATCATAAGTCGCATGTTATGATTAGCTCCTTTGGTACTTATTGTAATAGCATTAATCATGATTAATTTTAATAACATTCAAATGAATAAATTATATACCCTTATAAAATACCTACTGTGATGAAAACAATTAAGCAGGTTAGAGATGTACTATCAAACCTTTTAAAGAAAAATATCCCACTATTTCATCAGAGTTGCAAATGCTGTATACACTTACCTTCTCCTTATTGTCTACCACCAAGGAATGGAGAGGTTAATATTTCATAGAATCACAGAATGCTTTGTGTTGGAAGGGACCTTCAAAGCTCATCTAGTCCAACCCCCCTGCAGTGAGCAGAGACATCACCCACCTGATCAGGTTGCTCAGAGCCCCATCCTACCTGACCTTGAATGTCTCCAGGGATGGGGTTTCTACCATCCCTGTGGTCAACCTGTGCTGGTGTTTCACCACTCTCATTGTGAAAATTTCTTCCTTATATCTAGTCTAAATCTCCACAGTTTTAGTTTAAAACCATTACTCCTTGTCACTGCAACAGGCCCTGCTAAAAAGTTTGCCCTGGTCTTTCTTATAAGTTCTCTTCAAATACTGAAAGGCCACAATAAGGTCTCCCTGGAAATTTCTGAAATACTCTCTGGATGACTAAATAAGCCTCTTTTCCTCTGACTGTTGTTGAATGGTAAAAAATCCAAGCAGGTGATTAGGGAAAGCTTTAGACAATTCCCTACAAAGGAATGAAGTATAAATAGTGGCAAAAATGCTGCAACACTGCTTCACAGTACTCTTAGTTCTAATATTTTTGTCATAATTTATTTACAATTTTGTTTGCAAAGAAAGCTCAATTCTTTACATTACAACAAGTAAAGAAGCACTGCTCCGAACTCAAAGATGCGAGGCACTTCTGTGTAAATGGGTGTCTCAATTCTTTTGATCAAATATTATTGATGTTTCGGAAACATCCTCACATCAAATGTCATTTCAGAAATATGTGCATATATTTTACATTTCAGTATTTCTTTTGTCTACAGTAAATGAAGTCCTGTAAAGGATTAACAGTTTCAGAAATCAGTATTAAGCTTCTCAGTAACTTGAGGGAAGTAAGAGAATTCATCTACACACTAAGAGCCGTTGATCACCTGGTGTGTACGCAGAGCTTTTAGAAGTCACACTTGAAATTTATTAACATCTAACTGGAGGAAAAAATATAAACAAGTGCAAGAAATAGTCTTAACACTGTAAAAGTAAGATAATAGTATCAGTCTTAACATGTTAACACTAAGAAATTTGTTTCTGTTACTCTTAAGTTGCATGTGAATAGCAGATTTATTACTGATGCTGACATCATAGGAATAAATGAAAATGTTTACACTTCATTTATATATTATGTCCATTACACAGAATAAATGAGTATGCTAAAAGAAGATGGATATATGTCCCTTACTATGGATATATATCCCTTACTACGGATATGCTGAAGATCGGTTATTTCAGCATAAAATATATCTAATGTCAACGACAACAGTAAATTACAACATTGTTTCTTACCGTTGTAATCTAAGTATGGGATTCTTATTCTTCCCTCATAACACCCACAAATATCCGTTGCAATACTACCCCAATCTTTTGATTCCAGTTTAGGTTAAAATGGGGGCAATGCTACAGTATTGGCACTAATAGCATAAAAATGCTTAGAAACAGGACAAGTAAAGACATCTATTATTTCGAAATTCTACGTAAGAAAATTTAGTATTCCAAGATGACATAATTCCTTTCAATGTAATTTTGACTGGCAAACAGAGTAGTTTTAATAAAGTTTTAATTTGTTTTTAAAGCATGACTAATTAACTCCTCATAATTAATTACTCATATATAAGCGAAAATACAGACAGAGTCAGAGGGTTTGTTAACTCAGCTTACACAGTTATTACTAAGACAAACTCACACTCCTTTGACACTACACTATTTTTCTGTGAGATTGTGCTGTGCTTTGATGGATGTTAACCAGTAGGTTGAGGGGCTTCTCTCTCCATAGCTCTCTGTGCCCATCTCCACAGCCAAGACATTCACACAGTCTGAAGCCATCTCTATGTATCATCTTCCACCAACCTTTCCTTGGAAGAAGTTGCACTCCTGGACCTTAAGAAGGAATACTTTTATTAAGGGCATAGAAATATCCAAAGACAGAAGTGCCAGGACGTAGTTCTGCAGGGGTAGTTCAATTCAGAATACCTCTTTATCATTATGATCATGATTATGATTGTATTACTTAAAATCTCCCCACCCAAATTAATTTTTTGTATTTATTTATGCACTTACTTGGGGAATCTGACACTTTGGCATATAGCATGAACTCAATAAGTCACACAGAAAATGTAATAGATGTGCAGGTATAGACTAAAAACTGAAAATAGGACCATCTTATGAGTTAGTGCTGCAGTATAGAAATGAGTCTCTCTGCAGCTGTGGTTAAACATTGACCACTCAAATTAATTTGCCAGCTGAACTTCTGCAAACTTCATAAGCTATTATTAAACAACCTCCAGAAAACTCATCTACCATGAAGCTCATTTCACATCTCATTTATTATTTGAATGAGGATAAATAGTTCCCAATTTCTCCAATTTTCAGAAATTTAGAGATCCAGTCTAAATTAAATCTATAAAGGTAGCAAAAGGTATCCCATATAAAAAAGAGGGGGGAAAAAAAATACATGAAATGCAAACTCTATTAGAATGACATTCTGTGTACAGAAAAGGATTGATCCTTTAAGTCATTTTTAAAAAAATAAAACATGTTTTTAAAGCGTAAAGGAACATTGTGACAAGCGTTAATAGAGGAATTATAATGAGTAATACTGTTCTGTTAAAATGTTCCATTTTTACAGTGATGCTCATTTCTGTCACTAGCCAATTCCCACTGAAGGTTAGCAGACTGAAATCTTAATTTCCATACAAGCATAGTTTAAACTAGAATGGAATTAATTCCAAAAACTGTGAGGTTTTCAAAATTCTGAAGATTTCTGAATGTCTAGGAAATAGTGATATTAGTTCTAATGTATTTACCTAGTACTATAGCCTAACAATCTCAGGTTTGTCACAGGAAGTGTGAACTCTGACACTTAGTGATTTTATTAGTAATTAGAGCATGCTATTTTTGGCTAGGTTTGCTATGATTATTTCTGTCAAGCCACCACATTCTTAGCTTTGAAGCGGAAAGAACAACCACACAAGTGGATAATAGTAAAAATAAACAACAGAACAGTTTCTCATCAAAAACTTTTGTAATAACTTACTAAAAGCAAATGCAGGATTGAAAGTCATATACATTTCATGGTATAATTATGAAGGAAACAACTCCCACGTTTTAATCTTGGGTATAAATAAAGGAAAATGACTCAACTTTTCATCCCGAAAAGCAATCAATGATGGAACCTTTGTAATTACAGATAAAGGACAAGCCACAGAACCACAAATTGCATGAAATCTATCAAAATGTCTTGTTTCAAATCTCCTTTTTATCAAGATATCATTCCCCAGCAATCATGTTACAATAAGTCTTCATTGTAGGACAATTTTTCCAGTACGTTCACATGAACATATTCCTATAATGACATCTCTAGAAGTATATAAAAAAGGGAAACTATTTACCAATGTAACACATCTTTTTCAGAAAAATTGTGATTTAAAAAAGATCCAAGAAATTTGGATTTAATTTTCACTTCCTGAGTTATCAGTTCATGCCAAATAACTTATTTGTTTCTTTGATAAGTGAGTAGTTTATTCCTCCCTGGTTTTGTTTCTCTGCTTCCTCATCTGCCATCAAAGGAGTAGGCACAGTGGAACCTGAGACCATTTCCCAAATGTCTTGTCTAGGTGCCCAGTAGTTGCATACTGACTGCATGGCCCTGAACTTCACCTCTGTACCTTCCACACCATGGTTTCTCTAGGGGAAAAAAAACTGTGTGCCCTAGCAGAAGGGGTGCCACAGCATGTTTCAGCTTTCCCTGTTATGGGGGGGATGAATAGACAATTAGGGCTACCATGCATAGCTTGGAGTCCTTCTGCCCCCAAAAGCAAATGCAAGTGGAGACAGCCCATCAGCAAAGATTATCAACATTAGGTTACCATAAAATTTGAACTTTACACAGAGAAAAATTGGAGATTCCAGTGCCATATTCAAAGCCCATCGGCCCCTTCCTTTTGTGTCCATCAAAAGTGCATTAGAAGTTAAAGTCTTAAGACTTCAAAAGTTGAAATAAAGTCCACATACAAGTGGGTGAGTTGTAGTACGGGAATAGCAAAACAACGGCAAGGCTGATAGTGTACTTTTATGATCAGCCTTTACTGACTGATCATATTGTGGTACCCTGAACTACTTTTACCACTCCTTTACCATAATTGTGGAATTGCATACCAAACTGTACAGGTCAGCCAGCAACCACAGGCTTTACATTGCCACAGCGAAAATAAAACTGAGAATGATGACTATAAAGAGATTGGAAACCAACAGCATCATGTAAATTTGACAAACCAAAGGCAGCATGCAACATGAAAGCAGGCATCAGGGATGAAAGAAGCTAACGCATAGATCCGAGATTAAGAAAAATAGTGCCCAGAAAGAGAGCTACTGAGTTGCAGCAGATATGGCTGGATATCTATGTATTTGAAGTAGAATTGGAGAAAAAGCCACAGAAGCATGCGATAAACTTTAAAGGACACAAAAAAAAAAAAAAAGGAAGAAAATGAAAGAAATCCCTAAATACTACTCTCAGCAGATTATAAAGAAAAGTGCAAAGGAGAAGAGTAGGAGAAGGAAGATGAGGAATGACAACTTGAAAGTTGAAACTGAAGCTGTTGTTTGAGTGGAAATCCATGATGACTAAATCTTTCTGTGAAAATTGCTACCAGGAATGTATCAAAAGTAATAACAGAAAAATGATCACAAGTGGGTGTTAGAGGTGTAACAAATATCTTACAGAAGTCCTTACTTAATTCAGAGCTGCTTCAACACCAGATTTTAATGAAAGATATGTGTCTTACCAACTAAATGTTAACAAACTCCCTCTGGTGTGTCAGCATAGACTGAAAATGAGGCCCTGAACATGGAAGCAAGCAAACAATCGCATAGAGGAACAAGACTAGCAACGCTTGACAACAATAAACCTGGTTCAGTAACAGTGAAAGCTACTGCAGAAAATCTGAACTCATAGCTAGAATATGAAAAAGGCTGAGCCTCTCGCTTGATGCATTGAAAGCTGTCTGCAGCACAATGGCTCACAGCATGAGAACAGATATACCAGAGGTTAGGGCAGCTGTCCAGCTAACTGCAGTGTGTGTCTCCCAGTGGGCTGCCACCATATCCACAATGAGAAAAAGCCAGGCATGCAGTGGTAGCTCCCAAACTCTTGGCAGTATATCACAAGTGGGAGGTTATAGCCTCATTGTTACGCTGGTAAACCCTTTACAGACTTTTAATAGTTTGCCAAGCTACTTATTGATCCCATTCATTCTTCCTTTTACCCAAAACATGCCTCAGCAAAGGATTGTACAATGGACCATCCCGAAATAGTCTTTTTTGGGGTTTTGTGTTGTGTAAATTTTTCAGAGTACCTCTCATTCTCCGTATTCAAAGAAATCATTAATGATCATTTCTCTATGGCACTATTGATTTGATGTTTCTCTGTTCCATCTCAACCATCTCTAAGAGGAGCACTGTTTACCAAGTATTCTAGAAAGGGTCAAACATTTCTACTTCAATCATTTTTCAGCTTAATGAACCTAATGGAAGGGCAAATTTACTTTGTTTTATTTTCTTATGATATATAGAAGAGCACCATCTGTTCATAACTAGTTTCCTTCTTACAACACTGTGAGTGGTAAGGATAAGTCCAAGATGCATGTGCTGACATACAACTGTAACAGGCTGAAGCAGGGTCTCCTCATTTGTTTTTACACTAGGAAATAGTAGTTCTCTTTGGGACAATGAAAATGTATGCACACTCTTGCAGTGTAGCTGTGTGCAAGATGTAGAATATGGTTAAGTTTGGTCAGCTCCATTTTCTGGAGCACACCAGTATAAGCCCAAAATTTCAACCTGACACCTATCAGTTAATGATTGGAGAACACTGAAACAAGTTCCCACACTTAAGTCAATCTACAAAAGTATTAACATTACAAACCCCACAGAAAATTTCTCTCAGAGGTGCTCTGAAATGCAACATGAGATCTAGAACCTGTAATTTCAATAGATCTGATGCTTGTTAAGTAAAAAATGAAATGGGAAATATTCTTGCTTCAAGGATATTATAAGCTGGCAAGGAAGCCTAGCAAGTCATCATCTTTTCTTAAATTGATACAAAGGCTATTTAGTTTACTATAACAAGACCTGCTATATTATGTATGAAATACAATTATTACCACTAGAGACGCATTAAATAAAAACATTAAATTCAGAAACCTGTGCTATTTGCCATAGCACAGGCTTTTTGTTTGAAATAGAACTCAAACCCACTTTAAAAATAGTTTGTAAAGTAGAATTATGCCAGATAGTCCATTTTCCACTGGAACACTGAGTTTTTCATTACAATTTTTTTTTGGGGGGGCAGTGGGGGGGTGGGATATGGTGGTGTTGATCAATCTGCAAAAAGTAATTGCAAGAAACAGCTGGAATTGCAGATGTAACTGAGAGAGAGCTTTGTGATCGTGTTTCGCTTATTACAGAGCAGATCATCAGAATCCCCAAAGAAGAATCACTATCTTATCTCACTAAGTAAAGGGAGGGAGCAAAGGGTAGGAAAGTACATAGTACCTATGTGTTAGGCATGTAGCAATAGGACAAGGGGTAATGGCTTTGAACTGAAACAGGGTAGGTTTAGATTAGATGTAAGGAAGAAGTTCTTCACTGTGAGGGTGGTGAGGCACTGGAACAGGTTGCCCAGATGTGGAAGTTGTGAATGCCCCCTCCTTGGAAGTGTTCAAGGCCCGGTTGGATGGGGCTTTGAGCAACCTGATCTAGTGGAAGGTGTTGGAATGAGATGATCTTTAAGGTTCCTTCCAACCCAAACCATTCTATGACTCTATGATGATTGTGACCAGCTGGTAGTACCTTAAATACATTTTTTAGCCCTTCCTGTCTCCCTTTTTAAATGAATGGTAAGAGCCTGGATGCAAGTAATGTGTGTTTGGCAGACAAGTATTTGACACCAGACTGATCTTATGTCAAGGGCGTACCAAAACCATAATACAAGAAGTAGCTGGGTATAATTAAGGAAAACCTAACACAAGTCTATAATGAAGGTTGAAAATCAACTGTAACTATGCGCCTCCACAACTAATTCTATGGCTAAAAGAGAAACTGAAAAATCAAATGTGTTCAGGGTGAGCTAATTCGTCTTTGAATATATTTGTAAGGAAATGTATAATATGCTCTATATGGCCATAATAGAAATTAAAAGATGAAAAATGAAGATTTAAATCAACGTATTAAGAGACAAAACAATCACCTCAATCTAGGGTCTCAGAAATGAAGAAAACTTCCTTTAGATTCTTATCTGCCTTTAGAAAATTTCTGCTGCTAAAAAATAAAGTTGGTTATTGATCTAGCACTGTTTAAGAAGTATACTTGAGGATTTATGTGTCAGAACTAATTATGACTAACAATTCACCCTTCCCATTTGAATGGCCATACAACCAATGTTATATTTGATGATTTTGTCACAGTTCACAAATAATACATTATTTGGGCTGTGACTAACTTAGAAATTAATTTCAGAATTAACTTTTACTTTCATTCAAAATATTATAAATTATATTAATTTTATTAAGGATTTCTTTGGAAGTGACCCAAGACTTCCTCTTCAACAGACAACTAACAGCTGTTAGGGGTGAAACTTCCAAGGTGGCTAAGTGGGATTGATGATGTTTGTAATGCTGCACTACTCACTTAGTGAATAACCTGTTACAGCAAAGTAAAATAAAGCCTTTCTTTGCTTCATGTCTGCAAGGGTAAGGGGACCCTAGTGGTTCTCAAAGATGTTTCCCACTTTCTGATCTAGAAATGATGCTTAGCAATTGTAACAACAGATGACTCCCAGTTCAGAACAGGGTGGAGAGAACAGCATATCCTATGAGTTGAGGAACTTAAAAGGAAGATTGCTTGTAGAAATCCCTATGGGTTCTAGGATTACAAAAAAAAAAAAACCCCAACTTCAACTAGACATAGCTACAGTCATATTGAACATTTCTACCTTGCAGATGTTGCAAGAGAAAACTTACATCACACTATGTTATACCAAATGCAACAATAGGTTTTTATACAAGAAAAGTTAATTCTTTTTGATAAATTTACAAGCCACAGTAAAATGCCAACAAAGTCCTTTATGTGACAATGTCTGAAATAGGACTGGGCAGCACTTATGCTTTGATAGCTCAGCCTGAATAAGAGATGGGGGTATTCAAACCATCAGAAGAATGCAATGACATATCACATTTTGCTTTAAAAAAAACAGAGGTCCGCTTCAGGACAGAAAGTGCTTTTTCCCCAAACTGACAAAACTCTGAATAAAGAAAATTGTCTTAAATCATGAGCAATGAATGGTGCAACCACTACACCTAAAACCAGCATGCCAGAGCATAAAAGGTACAAATAGCAATGAACAAAAAAAGGGAAGGGTTTCAGCCCTCTGTCTTCCCATGTTTGGTCTTATTCCAAACTATTATATCTAGTTCAAAATGCTGCTGGGGAGCTTGAGAAATTGAATTTACACCATTATCAACACACTCAGGCATGTGATTTTCAGAATCAAATCCTTAAAATACAGTTTGGATTCTACACTGAGAAGAACATAAAAATAGCACAACAGGTAGCTGGAGAAAGAAGGTTGGCTTGTATTTGTGTTTGTAGAATGTAGTGCTATTCTATATTCATAGCAAATGCATCATTCTAATTTTCAATCAATATTCCATTACTGTCTAAGCCAATACTTAATTGATAATAAGAGTAAAATCGTTAGAGTGGATTTTGTTGTTTACTTTTCTTCACCACTTCTAAAATATGAAAAGATCAAATGCATTTTATATCTACTTATATGCAAAACAAAATTGCAATTAAACTTCCATAAGCTAGTATTTTTCAATAAATTTTCTTTATTTATTTTCTCCTGATTCTGGTCCTTGGTTTTCATGTTTAAAGGGAGAATGTTTTATATTTGAAGGGACATGTAAAGATTTATATATGATACTCAAAACACTAGAATTTTTAGTAATCATGCTCAATAGAGCATTAATAATTAATCATGCACTTAAAGCATATTTGCATTTTTAAGTTTCACAACAGTCAACTTTAAAAACTTAGTTTGATCAGTATAAAATCATCACAGAATATTAAACTCCTTTATGTATTACTTACACTTTGGAGTATCAAATATCTATAACCATTTTTGTTTACAGAAATAAACATATATTTCGCAGATGATCAAAAAGTAAATTGGATTGGGGTAAAATTAATTATTTTTTCTTTTTTTTTAATAATATGTTTTGCAATATTAAATTGCAATAGTAAAGTTGCCCTATATATCTTATGACAGACACTTTAGATATGTGATTAATATCGTGACTGAAGGGAGACTACACTGCCCCCAAGGATTGAAATACAGAATTTTATGATTGTTTACATGTTATCACCACTTCCTTTTTCTGTATCCACAGAGATCTGAATGAAAAAACCAAGCTAAGACAGCTATATTTATTTAAGAATTTAAATTAGTATCTTCACACTTTCCTCTGAGCAGAAATTTCAGGTATTATGATTATTCAAGGAAGAAAAAAGCAAACACTATTCATCATCTATATAAGTAAGCTACCATGGACAGATTCTTATTTTACTACCTTTTCAAATGTATTTTTAAGGAAAAAGACATGTAAACTTCTCAGGGATATTAAAATAAATGTAGATCAAGTAAAGAGACAAGTACATTTAACAGCCTATTCTTTTCATGTTGAATTACATGTCCCATATAATAAAACGGAAAAGGAATATACTTTTAGCTTGAAATTTTTAGCAAAAAAAAATTTCATATAAATTCTTTGCCATACCAGTTTTGAACTGAAAGCAAAACTCTAGAGCTGTAAAACTGAGTTTTATAAGCATGTGTATTCTGGGCCAGTTTTGTTACTGGTCAGTATTAGTATTTGAGAGAGATGCTTAATTTTGGCTCAAAAAACTGCATTTCTTTCATTTAAATAAGTTACCTCTAAATTTCCCTTTTCACTCATCTAACCACTAACTTTATGAAGTTACTCCTGTTCTGCTTGCTGATGTCACATTTAACACTGATGTAAAACATCTGATGGAAGAGCAACAAGCTTCAGCCACAGTTTGATGGCAGCTAGAACAAAGGTTTCCTGAGAAGTTTATGATTCTGAGATTTAGTGGGAGCTGGTGTGAGCAAAGGAAGTCTTCATGTGCTGTTCCTTTCAGGTTTCTGACAGAGCATTCAATTAAGTTTCATGTCTCTAGAGTTCCAAACTTTCAATGGAGGATCTGGCTTTCCAGAGATCCTCAAGGATCTTTCTTTGCTGCTTTGAATTCTTGGCTGAGAACTCCTCCTTTTTCCTAACAGTACATAGGTACAATTGTTTATATGCTCCAGAGTTAACTTCCCAATCTAGTAAATAAACTGAAAATGTGAATTTGAGGGATTTACTATTCATGGTGATTTTTTCTTGGAATGTGGTAAACAAATTACAAACTTACATGGGGAGGGAAGAAGTGGAATCAGCTATCTCAGATATTTGGTAATCTATTACCATTTAGAAGAGAAAAAGCAAAAGGAAGGTCGGTGTTACACAGATTTAGGCTGTCTTTGGTACCTCTGAAAGTCCCCAAACAGCTGATGAGATGCTCTGGTTAGAGATGGAGAAGATTAGGATGTCAAGATGTGTATCTTGACCAGAAAATTATTTAAAAGTTCTAACTTATTTGTAGACTTTAAAGAGGAAAAAAACATAACTTCTTTAGTGAATCTATATGTTTCCTTTGAATTATGGAGGTGACCTACAAGACTTTAAGCATGTGGTGTGAAAACATTGAACCACTAACTTTATAGGGTGTGGGGAACACAACACAGGCTGCAACTTTAATACTGTTACCCAGCCAGAAGACATCCCAAAACTAACTGAGTTCTACATATCAGTAGAAATACTTCAGAGGAAAAGTGGTAAGAGTGTGAAGACCTCTCCCCCTACATGTCTTTAGCCCTGGAAGTATCCAAACACTATGCATTTAAAAAGAAGATTGGAAAGAAACCAGCATTTGGCAACTTATAAGCAACAGAATAACAACTCATGCTCTTCACAATTCCAGAATTTTGAAGGGTCTTAGGTTGTGACACGCCAAGTTCCATCATAAGAAATGCAATACACAATTATGAATATAAGATCTTGATCTCTTTTCTTCAGAACAAACTATCAAATTATAACTTACACCTCTTGCCCCTCAAAAATTACTATGAGAAACTAAACTACATCAAAAGAGTGTAAGATCTTCGCATTTCCTGCACAGAGCTGAGCAAGTATGATAGAAAACCCTACAATGCTAACACGTTAAAAATATTTTCAGTTACTAAACTTCCTAACCCTCAGGAGGTCAAAGATAGGACATATGGGTTTATAGTTCATTAGACAAACTACCATGCATAGGATATGTTTTTGTACTTAAAAGAAAAAAAAAAATAAAAGGAAGAAGAAAGAAAAAAGGTCTTGTTAGCATTAAGTTGATACTCCTCTACATTTCTACAATGGGTCTGGATGAAAAATGAGCGCTCTCCTTCCAGGTACCTCCATGCAACCTATTAAAGCCTTTTGCTCCAAAGAGAAAAGAACTTCTTTCCACCTAAAAATAACATTTTGGGAAATAAATGTGGGACAATCTGAAGTAAATATTGTATTATATGAGATTTAAAAGGAAGATGTTTCTTTTCGTTATGTGTTTTGGGGTTTAAGTTAATTTCATGGTCATTTAAGTGAACTAATGTCTCCTTTAATAAACCTGCAGATTCACTAACCTGATCAGAATTAACATATCACACATAGTGAAAGGTAAATAACATATAAATTTTTAAAAGGTGAGAAAATAAGATTTGTAGCTGTAACTAACTATAATCATATCTTTCTCTGATTATATTTGATTGCTGACCTAGCCTTGCTCCCAAATATTTTGAACTGGTATTGGTTTTTTGACATTATATAATTAAAGATTAACATCTAACTGTGGAAAAATAAGGCAGAAAAAAGGATATTCTTTTTACCAGTCCTTTTTTCATGAATAAATACAAACTTTTGTTAAACTGCTCTATAGCAGATTCAAATAAGTTTGTTTCACCAAATGCTTGAAAAAAAAAAATAGCATCTACTTTAAATACCACATTTCTGTTCAAAACGTTAAAATAAAATGTTTTAGGAATAAAAGTAAATTCATTAAAATATAAATATTTCAGACACATTTTGTAAAAAAAAAACAACTCTACAGATGTATTTCAAAGCAAATTTGATCAGACCATTACAAATAGCTTTGGTATTGCACAACCATTTTCATACTTGCAGTGTTTTACAATGCAGCAAATAAACTCTTCACAACACAGAATGATCGTACCTGAAATGGCTTAGAGCTGCCAATGTAGAGTGTCTGTCTGACCCATCTGTTTCCTTGATTTCCAAACTTGTACCACAAGAGCCAACCCTTGGTATTACTCAGAGTTCTCTGGAAGACTGACAGCTTGTAGACTTGCTTTCCAAACATATGATAATGAAAGCGGAAAATGCAGTTTCTGTTGCCAGAAGGGTTGAAGACAGGACTAAGCAAAACTGCTTTATCTTCGTATTGGCGTGGCTCAGAGGATTCCAGGTAGAGGTAGTGTCCCCTGGCTGTGCCTGTCGTGTGATCCTTTAATGGACCTGTATTGAGTGTGGGGGTTGGACCCTGTATTCTGATCCAGTCAAAGTCATCCTCAATGTCCTGCTCCCAATTGCACAGCCCATTTTCAAAGTTACACTGTAGGTCAGGGTCTGAAATGTAAACAGAACAGACTGTCAAGTGAAAGCAGTATCAAAAAATGATAGTGCTTTACTATCTTTTTTGCCTTGCAAAAATTTCTTTGTAATATAGAGAAAAACACATATCTTCCTCTCCTTGTAAAAATTCCCCTCGGAAGAATAAATATACACTTACCTGGCCAAAAACAAACAAACAAACAAACTTTACTTAATTACCCCCTATTTCAATATATATCTAGTATACTGTACATAATTAATTTACTGAATAAACAGAACAGTGAATAAAATTTTATTATTCATATTATGAGATTTATGTATTTTTATAAAGTGTGCAAAGTTCTTTAATTGAAATTTAACTGTGTAAAGGAGTTAAAACTGAGGTTAATTAGATGACATAAACCACAGGATACAGCCTTGATAATAAGTGACCTAATATGTTTCCGTATGGCAGAAGTAGTCCTAAAAATGGGTTGTGTTTTAGACCTTCATTAACCTCAATAATAGTAGTGTGATAGCTTTATCAAAGCTAAACTCAAAAGAGGCATTTGTAACACAATTGCACTTCATTATTTGGTGCTAATATAATGATTAGACCAATTGCATCTAGCGTAAAACACCAAATTGTGTATCAGAGGTGGAGAACTTGCATTTCATCTTTGCATCTGCCCTTCATAAATAGTAACTGACATAATAGCCAATTCTTTTTTTTAATTAAGCTGTGATTTTTTTTATGATGTTTAAAACTCCAAGTAGTACTTTCTTATTGTGGACCTCAAATGGGTTATAAAGACCATAAACATTTTACAAGTGGGAAAACTGAGATAGGCTGGAAACCATTCACTTCCTTTTAAATTCAGATCAATTTTAAGTCAATGTTCAGCAAGTATCAGTGCAGGCTAGTATTCCCTCCAGTATGTAAGGTGTCCCCTGCTTCTCAAACTCATTGTGATTTGCATAATTTAGTTACCTCAGGATGTGATAAAGCAACTGCTAGTTAATTTTATTTTATATTAATGTTCTTGAATTCTTAAATTTGGTGAATACATACTCTGGGGAGAAAATCATAAACAGCACCCTTCAGCACTGCAAGGAGAATGTCAAAAATGCGAATGACTCATAGCTTTCCTCAGCACTTACAAGTTCTTTCTTTGAAAGGGAGAATTATGCCCAGCGTGACTAGTATCTTCCAGTACAGGTATTTTAACATTTTCTAGGTAGAAAGAGTATAGGCCATAAAAAGAGTCCTCTAAGTCCATATACGACTTCTACTGTACCTCCATCAGTATAATCCAAGACAGCATGTTAACCCAAATCAACTGGCAGACTGAAACTTCTCTTTTAAAATAAACTTGTAATGCATGTGTGTTGTTCACAAAGCACAAAAGAAGTATGAGTCATTTGGATAAAGGAGATTGGATTCCATTTACCCTCAGTGAAAAATTTTCAGTCTGTTTCATCAGTAACTATACCAGTTGGATCATCACGGGCTGTGACATTGATAGGTTGTAACAGTACTTTACTGTAACTGCTGTTTTACTCCAGGGATTATTTGGCAGGGGATAAATTTTGGGTTGATATAAAGTAAGCATTAATGAAAAGTACTTACTACAGTTGTCTTCATCTGATCCATCCCCACAGTTATCAACAAGATCACAGACCAATAGGCTGTCAATACATGCTTTTGTGCCTCTGCACCAGAAACGATTTGGACCTTCACAACTTAATGCTGGAGGTGGAAGAGCACAATTTTCAAATGTAATGTCATCAATTGCTGAGACGCCATCATAAAAACCCAGACTGATTTTATCAAGTGATAATTGGAAAGGATATGAAAGGCGTCCAAGTTGAATAACTGCCTTCAACCACTGATTTCCCTCGCCGTAATATGTCCTCCAAAGGACAGTTGGCTGTTTCAGCCCATCCACAAGCAACTGCATCTCTGCTGCCCCAACTGACTCCCCATAATTATAATACCTAAAATGGAAAAAAAAAAAAGTTAAAGGTGCAAACGATGAGAATAGAGCACATCATGTATAATAGCCAGTATGTTTTTCTGTCATAGCCCTGTGAAATATAGGAAGTCTATAGTGACCAATTTCCAGTTTACCTTTAATTCAATCCACTTTATAATGGTAGCATAGGCTGTTGTATTAGTCTAGGGCTCATTTCAAGAACTGAAGATTATGAGAGAAGCAGCAGCATACTTCATTAAATCAAAACCCGTAACTGAAGAGACACATTTTATTTCATATTAAGCAATGAACACTGCTCACTCACACACATAATACTTTTTTATAGATTTAATTCAATACATTATTGTAAAGTTTCAAGGAGAGAAAACCCACTGAATGCAAAAGTACACCTTCTATGTTAGTTATTGTTAACATAATGCATTTTACAGCATTTTTACAGGATCTCAAAGCATTTAAAATCATAAATACTTAGGTGAGCAATTGTAGAACAAAACTGGGAACAGAACCAGGAACTGAGCAAACAACTTGTAATTTCCAGACCTATACTCCAGCTTCAAGTCTTGAGTCTTTGATAAAAAGACATTTTCTCTTCCTCTGGCAAATGTATTTGACATTACTGAGAAAAACTGCGCTTAAAAAATATCAAAGTCAGGCCAACAAATTATCACAGCTTACTTTTTCTGTCTCTCTTTGACAAGACTGCACAGAGACAAGAAAATAACTGAAAGGTTTTCTTTTTCTACATGTATAATGAAAGGATTGGAAACAATCCTTGCATTAGAGCTTTCACTTAAAGATGATACAATCTAGTTTTGTATACTGTAGGTGACCTAAGGAGCTACTAGATTTTTGAATGGTTTCCTATTCTTGAACAAAATTCCACAACATTTTCAAATTTACTTAACCAAAGTAGAAATGTTAGTAAAATGACTGTGGTATTATTTGTCTATGTATATGAAGACAAAATCCTTTAAGATAATTTTGCTCAAAGCCTGACAAAGTCATCCCATATTTCAGTTCTGTTCTCCAAGTGCTTCATGAAACACTCTATGATTAAATAATAAGCACGATCTGATTAAAATGTAAAAAGAAATAAATACTGCAGCAGGTGTGTCTATTGAAAACTATAACCTCAATTTCAGTCCAAGAGAAGCAATGTGAGATGATCCATGAATTTTAAATCCAAATTATTTCATACCAAAAGGACAATGTGCAATTTGATCCAGTCTGCCTGAACTTTGGGCTTCGTAGCCGAGCTAATTGCGAAATGCTGTTGCTCTTTTTCATAATAAACATAAAATGACCTATCAAAATAGAAGAGAAAACAAATTTCAGGCTGAGGAAAGAAAGTGTTTTTAAAGGTTCTTAAAGTATTTGTGGCCTCAACTTAAAATCTGATTAAAGAGCAGGTATACGTATTCCACTTCTCTGCTTCTAGCCACGGCTTGTCTTACCTTCAGATCTGTTGCGGGTGTGATCCTGTGGAGGCGCTTGCTTCTGAAAAGCAGGTGCAAGAGCACTATTGGAACTTCTTACCCAGTCAAATTCATCTCCGTTTGCAGTTTCAATCCAACCACAGGTGTCTCTTTCAAAGTCACATACAGCAGCTGAAAAGACATTTTACTTTATCTTTGCACGTAACATTACTAAACAAGCTTTGTAGTATGAAAAGGAAATAAAATGTTTCTAATATGTCACTGATTTTCTAGAAGTCTAGGAAAGGGGTGTAGGTAGGCAGAATACAAGATGGGTATTTGTTTTGTAACAGTTAGGTAAAACAGTAGTCCCACGGGAACAACCAAGGCATCATCATATGCAAGTCCTTCCCTCTAAACACAGTGCAGCCAAAGCACTCAAAGCAGGCAAGGAGGTGTTGAAAACAGAGCTCGCAACCCTCATTTCAGGGCAAGAAGAGTACACAAAGCAGTAACGAGCCTTCTGCAAGATCTTTTAGGGAATAAGTGTTGCAGCCAAAATCTAATCCCTTATTTTGTGAAATACAGCAAGTATGCCAATGATAATCAAACCCTTCCTCTAGTTATAATAAGAATTAAATTAAATATCATGCATTATTGAGACACTGTGATATTGGTAATCTCTGACACACAAACTACTGCAGTGAAAAAGGTTGGAAAAACACATTCAGCTGCATTCATCAATGCTTCATTTAAAAGTGCAGTGATATTTTGGAAAATATGTATAATACAAAATAAAGGGAAGAAAGCAGTGGAAAGGTGTTATGTATGAATGAATGGAAATTGACAAATAATGATTATGTTAAAATGAAGACACATCAGGTTTTCCTGGTCTCCACTTTAAAAAAAAAATCTTCATTAAGTCACAAAATAATACTTTTGAGTCCTGTAATTATAATAGGCATTTAATGGAAAACATTAATAAAATTATTTCCAGATTTTTTAAAGAAATATTTTATTAATTATATACATAGAATAAATAAAAAAAACTTATTCAAAAATGACTGTCAGAATCCTGGCATTATTTTATAATATCTTATTACAACTTCCAGTGGACCTATCATTAGACAACACAAAATGCACATTTCAGAATCAAATGAAGTCTCTTGGAGACTAGGATGACATAAATGTTTATTTATGGAAGATATGGGAGGTTGGGTTTTTTTTATTTCTTCTTTAAGAACTGTGTTACATTAAGTTATAAATCATTTGTTAGAAAGAATGAAAAAAATTACTAACCAGGCAATGACAAATGTGACCAAAAAAGGAAGAAATTTTTGATAGAATGTTTTGATAGAATACAACGAAGACAAAAATATTCGCAAATATTCAAGGACCTAGGCATGACAGAAATGACTGAAAATCCACCGGCAGAACAAAATGATAAGGGAGAATGGAGAGCTATTTCTGAATTGCTTTTTGCTCAATAGAAGAAACTGTTTCATTTTCCCAGAAGAATAGCAACAAAGAATATGACAAACCTTAGACACAGATAGTCACACCAAAAGAGGCAAATAAACAAGATAAAACTGTTATGTCTGAGGCCAGACTTCTTGCATCAGTAGCTTATAACAGAGAAAATATAAAGGAAAAGATGCAACGGACCATACATTTAACTTAAGCGTGGGTGAATACATTGAGATAAAAAAAACCTGAAACCTTCAACTGAATTTCAAACCAACTATTTAATACCTAGAAAAGAAACAAGAATAGAGCAAGCTGGTAGAGCCTGGGTGAAATGCACTTGGTTCTTGATATCACTTCAATTACCTAATTGTCCCACAACCTCTTTGACTGACACTTCCATTCTAATCTGCATTCTTTCCTGGTACTTTAAATTCTACCTTTCTCCTATTTCTTACTTTCTTACATTCTCTGTGTATTCTCTAACCACCAAGTGGCTTACAGAGCTGTCTTCTCCTCATGTGATTTTATTGAATGAATTTATTGCTAGTTTTTCTTAAAATTTTGTCATCCTTACCATGTTTTGACATTTAACCCACAAAAATTTGTCATCTTTTCTGCTTTTTTCATATGGACATTACTATTAGTTTGATGCTTGTTTACTTCTAAGATTATCCATGCCCCCTGTATGGGTATATTTTTCTTTGCTGACCCATTTATCATGTTTTTTTAACAAGCTTCTCAATAATCCTGAAGGAACCAGAGCAATACTGTGAGCTTAGCGTTTCAGGGTGGCTGGCTTTATTTATAATTTGAGGTATCTGCCTTTACATCTTCAGCAGATTTAGTTTTCTCTGAGCTGACTTGTTAACACAAACCTCCAGAATTCTTTCTGCTTTGGGGTTCTTATGCTAATTGCTTTACCCTTTTCTGTTTTGAGGAGCTTCACTCAAAGGCCTTCACACAAATCAGATGTGCAGCTTCTCTGTAAGCTGAGTGATGCCTAACAAGAATTTGAGAGAAAGTCCAGTTGAAAACGGTATTTAAAAACAAATGTTTAAGACATTAGCATTTCTGCAAGACTGCAAGCTCACCAATCTCTACATCCCCCAAGATCTCTCCCTGTCTCTCAGCCCATATACATTTATGGAGAATGCACCATTAAAAGAATCCAGGTGAAGAGATATAATCATCATTACTGCCTTACAGCTGTTTTGGGGTTTTTTTTATTTTTTTGCTTAAAAGCTGTTTTAAAAGGCTCTAGTATACCGATAGACTTTAAACCTTTTTATTTTTAATCAGTAATTTTAAGATAAATTTCAGAACTTATAGTCAGACGTCATAAAGACATTCTTCAAATCTAGGAAAGAAAAGCAGTTTAACTGAAGTTAACTGCAGTTTAACATGCTTGTCCTAATAAGTTATTTTAACCCCCTTTACAATACAAACACACTGAAAAGTTTTTACATTTGCTTTCTTATATTTGTGTTTTCTATCACAGCTACTATTTGTTAATGTCATGACATGTACTCTCTTAAATAAGACTGTACTTTGTAGGTGAGCTGGACTAATTTCTTCAGTAGAAAACTGAATAGTGGTCAATTAAAAAAAAAAAAAACCTGCAAAAGTTCATCAGTAATAAGCAATGCTTATAACCTTAAAAAAAACGACAAAAAAACAAGTCACCATTTGAAGATCTTTACAAAATCCCCATTAGAGTTCCCCTTCCCTCACTTTCCATCCCCAAATATTATCTGCTACAGTTTTGGGGAAAAAAACCACCAAAATAAAACTCCTTCCACATAAATGTTTAGAGTAGAAAACTGAATGCCAATCTAATTTGCATGCCAATATTCTCATATATGTAAGACCATAGTTTAAATATAACAATTGCTCAGAACAGACAGGTATGGTAGTCTCCTTTACAGATGGCTACAGGAAACAAAGCACTCAAAACATTACCTTTTGTTAATTTCTGCTGGGAAATCCATTTCAATAGGCATGAAATTGCATCAGACCTCTCTATTTCAGTCATATGGGCTTTTAATAATAGGCAACGTAACTTGTACGTAACACATAGGTGTATATGTCTGGCAAAATCAGGAAGAGTTTTGCATATAAGACAGGCAAATTATGCAGAGGGCAAAGATTTTGTTATAAATTAGCGATTTCACTGCAGCTGCATTTTTACACACTAACTTCACTATATGTCTCCTAGGACTAACCTAGTTGTAAGATTTGGAAAGATTGAGATTCTGTGGGTGCACACACACTAATCAACCCTGCATCTAGCCTACATATTGCATGAAAAATATAACTGTCCTGTAACATGTAAGTGTTATATTTTCATTTTCTCAATAATGATGTGAAAATAATCTTCACTACTCAACTCTAATTTTGAAGGCAGTCTGTTCTGTGTGGTGAGGCAGATATGCAATCATCTAACTAAAGGGAATTTCATAATAGAATTTTTAAGTGAAATAGCAACCACAAACTCTGGTTTATTAAATCTGACATTTTCTGGAATTGTCTTGGTTCATATGATACTATTATTTGCAAGTGCTTCTCAGGTTCTGAATGTGAGTGATCACAGTGTATTGAAATGGGAAATAGTCCTAAAGTAATAAAAGCCTCCAAAATAATCAAATTACATTATCATTGCAAATATACCAAATTAGGTCCAAATCCCTCTTCCATTCAAAAATGTTAATGAAGTTTGAAGATATTTTAATTTCTTAAACACCACAATAACCTGGTGATTTAGGCTGTTGGATACCCCTGTCCAAGTAAAATAAAGTAGAAGAAATTTATATATTCTTTAACAATCAACTACTTGGCTTTCTATGCCCATTAGAATGCTTCTTTTGTGTAACTGAGGGGTAAAGTTCCTGGATTTATTGAAGTAAAAAAATAAGATTTGATGGTCATTATCTTGTTATTTCCCCTATATTCCCTGTCACTGAAGCTCATGTAATATTTGTTGTCACAGTGCATAATTTGCAAGAAACTACATAAGAATAACTATACAACGAGAGATTTTTTTTTCCCTCAAAAATATTACATAGAAATTTGCTGACGGAAGTAGAAAAGTTAGATTCATAACTTCTGGGTTCTATAGAAATTCTGAAAGAATATGTGGCCTCCAGCAGAAAAATAACCTTACTCTTTCCTCAAAGCTCTTCCTTTCCGCAGCCTAGTTCCCCTTTTCCCTATTCCACAACCCAGCCCTAGTGTCACTGGAAAGGTGGAAATCCTCACCGTTTCCTCATTTCCCGAGATAGCTCCTTGCTCCTGGTTCTGTCATGTGGTTTCAGTTCTCTGCCACTTACTGCCACAGTTTATACCAATCTCTCCCAAAGCATCACTGCTCCACATCAATATTCTTCATTCCCATTCTTTCCTTGTTTTATACTCTCTTATTAAACTTCTAATCTTTCATTATTGTTCTCTCCTCACACTGCAGACCAGCTAGCTACTTTCTGCACTGGCTTCCTCCAGCCCCCTGGTATACTTCTCTCCCACACCAGCAAACTCAAGCAACACAGCCTTTGCAGCCAATCCTTGTTCACAGACAAAGCTGGTTTCCTGTTTCTGAAAGTGGTATTTTAGTCCCAATCCTTCCCCATTCAACTTCCATAAACTGATCCTAATGCAGTTGTCTATGCACTTCCAGTCTTAGGTCCCTTCTCCGATTTACAAGCTGGAAATTATTTCACTCGTCAAACTTCAGCCTGTCCATGCAAGCTGGCTATTGTTCCTGGCTTCACCTTTGAAAACAACTGATTTGTCTGGCTGAAATGAAGGAGTAGGAAGCATATAAGACAGCTTTTGGCATACAAGATTCTGACTCTAAAAATGAGATCTTGAAAGAGTTACCTTAAAACCACAGCAAAAGTTTTTTGCTTTGGCAAGATTAGTAATGGATAATATGGGGAATGTTTCTTATAACATTAAGGAAATATTTATTACTTATACAAAGGTAAATATAAAAAAACAGTAACATTTACAGTTAAACAAACAATTATGCCACAGGAGTAGTTTTAAGAAACAACACATGCATAATTTTCTTTATCTTCCTTCTGTCAAATTAAACTACATAAAACTCTATCCTAATATACAGATTATATCCAGTTTATGAATTACTTAAGACTAGCCTTAGCATGCATGTGCTGCCCTAGAGTCTATGCCATAGAAATAATAACTATTAAATGCATTTTTCAGTTATAAAGACATAAATACAAAACAATATTATTTGTATATATTTTTGTCCAAATGTAAGTTATTTCATCTTTATTTTATATACAAGACCATATATTTATTCCTGATAATCCACAGTAGAAAAAAAACCCACAAAAGACAAAGCATGAAAGATGAATTGCCAAAGGTCAGAGTACCAGGAAAATATTCATGTTACCAGATTACTTTCCAATCTGGTCTTATTCCTCATTCCATCATTATCATCATCATCATTCTCTAGGTTGGAAAAGTGAGTACTTAGTCTCCATCAAATGCACAGGATGTAGACCTTAGAAATTATACTGTGCCTTTATCTCCCAGAACACAAACACACAATGTGATAAGTATGTTAAGTCACTGCTGTAAATTTGCAGCTTGAAAAAGGCAATTGCTTTTCTCTTCTGCTTTAATGCATGGAAGTCATGTATAATAACTTTATAGCCATAGTAAATTCTTCATCTGTAGAAGAAACTCTGTGAGCTAATAGTCAGGAGTGGCAGCACTCAAGAAAGAGAACATTTAGTAGGTTTATTATTATTATTATTTTCTCAACTAATCAGAATAAATCTGAATTATTTTTTTCAGTCCACAACATATATTTTTGTAAAATGCAACTAGAAACCTGGAAGAAAGAAAAACTTTCTCACGTGACAGTATCAAGAACATTAATGTGGCTCTAAGATCAAAGTGTAGCAAACAATCTTGTATATGAAGACAGGTAATAGAGAGAGTTTCTTGCAAAACCTGAGAGCTCAGAAATCTACACTGAGATAAGAAAGACAGTTCAAGAAGTGGAGATGTTCAACTTAATTCTTCCAGTCCTGACACAAAGAACAACTCATTTGAGAGGTAATGAAAATCAAGAGATGACTCAAGGATTGATGCTGTGTGATAACTGCATGGAGATCCTGCTTGTTCAGTGGACTTCACATCTAAGGAAATTGTCTTGCTGAAATTTAAGATAAAAACATTTAACTGAAAAATATTTCAAAAAATATTTAAAATCCATGTAATATCCTTTCCTGGTTCTCATACCAAGAGGAAAAACTTACATTAAGAAGCTTAAGGAGCATAAAATCACCAGCGGATAGAATGACATGGGAAAAGTTAATATTGATGAAAGGAACAACATAGTTGTAGGCAGTGGTCAATAAAATCAAATTAAGAAATTAGGAAAAATGACTGCGAAAAATTAAATGCTTGGATCCAATTGCAAGACTATATCTAACAAAACGTAGAAAGTAATGGTACACTACAACAGTGCGGAGATGGCGAAATACCACTTGAGAAGGGTTATAAGAGCTATTGTAGTGCTGTAGACTACCAGACTAACATGCTAAAAGGCAAGTTTATTGCTTCAGTCAACTTGCCAAACTACTTGCAGAGACATTTGTGTACCTACATTCTACTCCCCACATTACAAGCCACAGTGGTAGCACACATTCAGCCAGCTCAGCAGTACAACAATGACCTATAAGTAAGCAATGTATTTAGAACAAAGATGACCATAAATGTACTTATAACAGCTCCATAGTTTAACCTTTAATGGGACATTGTTAATGTATCATCTGGGCAACAAAGACTCGGTTATAATAAAAGTTTCTTCAGTCATTTAGAGAAAACAAAGAGAAAATCAGAATCTTGTGATTAAGAATAATTCAGGACTGGTTAAAGACCTAACTGGACATTTGTCTCCACTTTTAGGTAGAATGTTGAAATGGAAACACAGGCTGAATGGCTAAAAGGAAGGGTGATTTGAAACATAAATGACCATATTTGAAGTGAAAACGGTAGATTTTAGTTTTCTTGACTAAGAGCTACCAGTTAACTTTTGTTCCAGAGCAGTGAAAGAGGTGTTGCACGCAACTAAATCTGTTTAGAATGTTTTTAAAGTATTGATTTGGAAGTGTTGTTATTTGGTCAGAGAACAAAATCCCAGTACCTGAGTTTAAGAACAATAATGGGAGAGCATTCTTAAGCAGAGAAGATAAGTGAATGAATCAACAAGACTTTTTGAAGCTACATATTAGAGGCCCTGAAAGATTTGCAAGCTCTCTTCAACTGTACGGTAGAGAAGGACTCCGAGATGCATCATCTCTCTCTACTTCCCACATGTTAGTCTCCACGTGGACAAATCCCAGGCACGTAGCCCAGACAGGAGTCGCACCACATATGAACAGAAAAAGTTGACACAGCCTTAATTATATCTGTGACCATGTCTGTACACAGATGCTTTATTTACCAGTATAGCAGTGGTATCTCCACATCAAAATTAAGTATAGGAAACATACGATTTGAATGTGAGTCTGTGACCATTGCATTTTTCATGTTTCCTATCTCACTGTTTCTCAGGTCTAATTGCACGACTATCTACCCTTTAAGAAGAAGCATCTCACACAATGCCACAGAATTTCCAACTTTGTACAAGTGTAACATATTTTCCTCACTTTTTTAGCGTATTTTTGTATGTGTAAGAGCATGTGTGCAAAAATGTGAAGACAAGTTCTGTTTTGCTTATTTTACAATGGCTTCCTGAATCAGCTTCCAATGCCTTATAGATTAAGATTTTATTAATTATAACTCTGTATCTGATATTTAGCATCATAAATGTTATAAAATGCTGTATCTATCTTAAGCAATACTTTCTACTAAATAAATCAAAAACCTTTTTTCTGGTTTTAATGCTGAGGAAAGGAGTTGATACAGAAAATAAAAGGGGAAAAATTCAGAACGGAATCAAAATGAAGCAACTATTTCTCAAGAGCTTTCACCTTTAATTAAATTACCACATTGATGAAGTCATGAAAGCCTGGCAAATAGGACTAGAGACATAGTCAGAAAAGCCTAACCACCTAGATTTTTAAAATTTCAACTTACGGCACTTGGCTTCATCACAGCTATTTAAACAGTCAGACGTAAAATCACAGAACTTGTCAGATGAAATACACTGTCCGTCCCCACACGAAAAAAGGCCCGGTGGGCAGTAAAAATATGAAGAATTAACTTCTGCAAATTCTGTTTCCCCTTGAAAATCAGAAAAGAAAATACAAGTAAAAAACACACAAATATATAAAATTCTAAGAAGTGTTTTTTATTGTCTTTGAATATAGTAATGTACTCAGCATAAGCAACATCACATCATCTATGCGGTGAGCTACGTTATATCACAACTAATAAGAAATACAGTTCATGTTAAAGTCCGATGCTTGTAAACTATATATTATTCTCCACAATATTCATAATTTTGTGTGAAAATTATCAAAACCACCTTAAAGTTACATAGCCAGGCTCCAGTTCAGAGATGAGATGCTGTGTACAAAAGCCAGAACTTTGATGCTGGCACCTCAATCTACACATTAGAAAACACCCCAAATTTCAAAATGAATACTGAAACAAAAAGCTGAGGACTGCTGGTTTTACTTCAGTAGATTTCTGGAAAGAGAGCAAGTGAGGGGAAGGACATGCAACTTTTAATCTTTTTTTGTTTAACTTAGCTTTTTTAGGTACTCATATCGCTATTCAGTCAGAGCTTTTATGAAAGTGCTCCCTTCTAAAAATAATATCCTCATAACTGATGGGTAAATAAGGAAGTTGTAGGGAAAATAATTAAAGAAAATTAGTATTTTTTCAAATACCTAGATACCATCAATCAGACTGTATATAGAGATCAGAGAAGCCTTAAAAACACAGCGCTGATATTTTCTATTATACCTTTTAATTTTCCAATAAAGAAGAAATTCAGATATCTGCTGGCTATAACCCATCAGCATTACCACTGACTGCAAATGTGCCCATGCCATTTTAGAAAAGCAGTCATTAGTAGTCAACAGGACCAAAGAGAACAGTCTGACAGGTTACAATATTTCCATCCTTTGGCACTTCAAGATTACAGATTGTGGGTACACAGACAAGTTCAGTACGCAGTTACTGTATGTTAGGTATTTGACAGTAATGATGGAAGAGCCCTCTTGGGTGGAATTTGTGGTTCGGTGGAAGATATAAGGTGCTTTGATTCTTTGCGTCCAAGGGTGAATGTGGGCAGGTACTACATGGGAAGTGGTATCTGGAAATTCTCACCACAGCTCACTTTGCAGAACTAGTGCAAACTGCTTATAGCAGCTAATGTGCAACACAGGATGAGAGTCTTTATTATAGACAATCGATTACAGCATATGGACTTTTTGCTCAGATTATCCCCTACTTTCTTAAACATATCTGGAGTTGTCAGTTGAATCACTGTTATACATAAAAGAAATCGGGGAAAATGTATTGAAAGCCATAGAACTTGCCTTTGCTTTCTTGGCTGGCACTTGGAAGCGATTTATTCACAAATCCACATTCCTTTGTTATGCTGATGTCATCAACAGCAACAATAGCATTTGCTGTTAGAATAGTAGCTCGTAAAATAATCTGTAAAGACAAATAAATAAGTTAGCTCATTATAAGTGACATGACAGAAAAACATACATATTTTCCTTTATAATTTGCAACATTTGCATAGGAAGTAAAATCCACATACAGCCAACTCTGACTATGAGTCAGTGATTGACATTTGATCAAAGTCAGAAATTTACTCCTCAGCCATCAAAGCCATAACTACCTTTACTTATGGAAAGTTACGCAACGCAGGTGACCTCACTTCAATCTAAACTGATAAAACCCATCACTACTTGAATTAATTGTCTTCCTGCTGGATCTGTTAAAACTTACACATCTTTTTAAATGAGCTACTTAGGGTTACCAAATGTGGTAGTTTACAACCCCATTTAATTGTGTTCATCTATACCTATGCCTGTAAAAGTCAACAACATGCGATACAGTAAATGTAAGGATTGTAAGGACGCATTTGAAAAGAAATATTCAGGAGATGATAAAAAGAAATAAATCTCATTTTTAACTTACCAATAATGAGAATTGAGTGTCCTTTCTTTATAGTATGGTATAGATAAGACATAAAATGAAGAGACCAAAACTGGAACTTTGATTTCCTAAATCCTTATTTTGGAGTTGTTGATTCCCCTAACAGTTCCCTTCTATGTTTTAATAAACTGTGTAGTCTATCTATGTAAAAATATGATTAAACTTGAAAACTGTTAATAATCGGTTCTGTGATCAATGCTGCAAAGTGAAGTATCTGCATTTCTCTTGCATTTAGACAAGATAATTATGCCCTCACTCTGATCAGCTGTTTTTATAGCAAGTTCGTTTTTTAAAAGATACTGCACTATTGCTACTTGACATTTGATTACAAAAAGCTGATTCTAATCCTGAAACAATGATGATATTCTTTAATAGCTACATCTATTGAAAAAGCTGAATGGATTTCTTTTTTATACGAGCATTAAAAAATAGAAATTCTTTTTTTATATTTTGTTATAAAAGTAAATTAATTCTAAAGGTCAAATTAGAGTAACTTTCTGAAAGCAATGTAAATGTAGTTCCTAATTACCTGAAAAGGTATGTCCTCAGTTGCACTTTCTATAGGTATATTCACTTTTGTCCATTGCATCTCAGGCAATCCTGAAAGGTCACATAATTTTTCCAAACTTCCACCTAATGCAGTTTTCTTAAAGACAGAAAGCTGGGAATCCTGGGATAACCAGTACCAAAATCTCATCTGTTGAAAGAGTTTTAAATGAAGCACTTTAAAAACTATATCATCAATCAGCAATTAATTCAATACCACTTCATATATGTAATTATAACACAGAATGACATGATAGGTCTAAACACAGCCTTGATGTAAGAGATGTATGAAACTATGGCATGCTGAGGAGCAATACTATGTCAAAAGATGAAGTCTTAATTAAAAGTAAAACTTATTTTTAAAAATTACTTTTAATCTGTATCTGTCAAGTGATGCACACTGACAGATATGTCCTCTCTTAACTCTTTTTAGCTTATTAAGGACATAGAAACTTCTCAAAGATTATTTTTCTTCACAAAGGCTGAATATAGGTGTAGAGAGGACAATCCCAGCACAAAGTCCAAGTCATGTCAGGCATGTACACCATGCAGCTGGATGCCTGCAAGCTCTTTGTTGATAACAGTTGGCCCTGGGTGAAGCGACAATCAGAACTACAATTATCACTAGATCCATATCTGGTGTTAGATGTTATCTGAATGTCCTGGAGGAGTGTGAAGCATGGGCAAGGGTCTAGTGGTCTCATTCTTCCATTTTTCCGCCCTGGACAAAAACGAGCTATTACCTCCACCCATGCAGGTGTAAATTGATGGACTTTGTGCAACTAACATAAGTGATAAGCTTGTCTACAGTCCTCCCCACATGCACATCTACACCAATGATGTAATGTGAAAAACCAGGTATAAATATTGCCCCAATATCGACCCTAAATTGTGACAGGAGAAGACTCCATACCAATGGACGGATCGACGAATTTGCTCCCCCTCTCCACCCTCCCACCACTGGACACACCCTGTGGGTAAGATTCTCTACCTCAGCCTACACTGAGTGACACTATTCTCCCCAGGTGTATTTTATGTGTATTATAATCACGACTATACTTGTTTCTATTGCACTGCTTGTGCATTAACGGGCTTATTTTACCATGTAGCCGGACTACAACACAGGTTGTAATCTTCTTCAGTATCAGACCTATGCTGTCTCTCTGGTAAACAAGCTATAGCTGAACCTGCAGTTTGTTTATCAACAGCAATACCAAGAGAACTTGTAAATGTTGCTCTGTAAATAAACTGTCATTATTCGTGCCCCTGATTTTTGCTTGTCTCGCGTATTCAGTGTCAGCCTTATAAGACCGGTTTTATTTCCTCCTTTTCCGCAACAACAGGACAGCTTCATAAGTATGTCAATCTCAGAAGTGTAGCAGTCAAGTTACCTCTATGAAAAAAACCTTATGATCTTCTATTTCCATTTAAGATAGTCTATTGATCTCTTGAAACATGTGGATTGATCAATATATGGGAAGGAAAAACTGTGGGTGGATGAGGCTACAAAAAACTACTTGTCAAGAAGAAAAAAAATCAGAAAACAGTGAAAACCCCAATTCATTATACCTCTCCTTGAATACAGAGTAAACCTGATGCATTTAATTTTTTTTTTTTTTTAAATACTACTCAGACAAAAATTCAACTGAGAACTGCAGGAAAGAAATAAGATTTTCAAAGACTGTTTTCTTCCTTCGTCCTGGGACCTTTCCTGCTTCATCACATAGTAAAAGACTAAAATTTCTTCACCTGCAGTCTCTTTACTTTTTAGTGGGCAGTTACTGTATGTTAGGTATTTGACAGTAATGATGGGAGAGCCCTCTTGGGTGGAATTTGCGGTTCGGTGGAAGATACAAGGTGCTTTGATTCTTTGCATCCAAGGGTGAATGCAAAATCCAAGGGTGAATGCAAAATCCTTGATAAGACTTGAATCTTCATTAAGATAAAACAAGAGCTATAAAAATAGCTCTTCCCATCCAGTTCTCTGCCCATATGATCTTACGCTGTGAATCTTGCATCATCACGCTACAGAGAAAAATTTTCCTTTTATTTTTTCATGTTATATCAACCTTTAAAGAGAGTTAAAGAATACAGACCATTTTGGGCTAATAGGCAAATGAAACCTATGTATTGTATTGAAAGACAATAAAGAATATGAGAAAATCCACCTGCAGCCTCGGGACAAACTCAGATGCATGAGTTAGCCAGCTTTCAGTTAGACATGAGACAATTAAAGGCTTTCATTTGAGCAAGACAGCTGACACAATAGGCTGTACAGGGCTTGGAAAAGCTCTATATTAAAGATTGTAAGAGGCAAAACAGACTTAAGGTAGTGATGTTATTTTTACCTAATTTATTGTGAATTATCACAAATTTTTGATGACTGGTTGGGCTACAAACTTGAGCAAATAGCTTTCCTCCCCCTTTCCCAGGCCATTTTAAGTCAAACACTTAGCCATCCTCATCCTAGTCTTAATTTTTCTAATTTTTGCTGCAAGCTACACTCGGTCTGGCCCAATTCCTGTGATGAGGGGACAGATGAAGCAGGAGGTTGGGCATGTAATTGTTTCTTTCTGGTGCTCCATACACATTCCCTTCCTCTGCTCATTGGTTCTTACTCTTCCTCCCCTGCTTCATCTCAGGGCTTTGACAGGCCACAGTCCTTCTGGGGTGTCCCCACTCCACCATGAGTCACCCACAGCTGCAGCCCTCTCAGAGCCATACTTCCTCAGCCCGGACCGCCTCATTCTGTGAGTACATCTCCAGCTGTGTCCCCAACAATGCCCTCCGCTACACCTCTTCTCCTTATTTGTCCCCACAAGATCTTTTTTCTTTTTTTTCCCCATTCTTTAAGGGAAGTAGTAGTTTAAGAATAACCAGACTGAGAGGAGTCCTTTCTACAATAAATTACCACATTAACATCTCTGTTAAAGCTGTAGACCCTTAGTTTGCCAAAGAAGTTGAAGAACAGGATTGATGAAATAATAATTCAAATAACTGTGTAATAATCTGAAAATCATCATGCATGTGCATTCATTACCTTTCATTTCTGGCCCTGAATTTAATCCATAAAATTGGCAAATACATCAAAGGTACAACATCTGCTGTGTATGAAGGAAAGGTTTCTTTTTGGTTGTGTTACATAGTACAAGGTAGATCAGTGCTTGGGAAATATTACAACACACTGTTACTTTTTAATATCTTCTGGCTTCATGACTTGGTCTCTCAATTTCCCATAGTATTTCTCTTTTTCCCACTCATAAAAATCATACTTTCATGTATCTTTCCCCCCCATCAGAAAGGTTAAGGAATTCAAAGCAGCAGGTGTACAAACACTTTTCAAAATGAGCTGTTTGAAGAACTACACCCTAAACAGTCTAGATGTAAGGTTTATGTTTATCAAACAGCTTTTCAGACAAATTTTTGTTTTCATTACATAAGAAATAAAATTACCCTCCCTCTCTATGTTCTACTTTACAATGACTATGGTGTCCATTAAAGAGCCATAAACAGAGCTAGGACTAGAAACATGCTTCTACAACTCCAAAACCTTGAGCTAAATGAAAACATTTCATAGGTGACATCTACAGAAAGACTCAGCTACAAGAATCTGCAGAAATAAGTTACATCTAAGCTTCAATTAGCCAGTAAGGCACAATACAAAACTGTTCTCTCTCTACTCCAATTCCATCCCTTCCTTTTTTTTTTTTTTTTAATAACAGGAGCCAAAGAACTTGTAAAACTATTAATAAACATTGATCTTTTTATGTAGATCCTTTTATCCTCTCAGTGGGACATCCAACAGAGGGCAACATCTTACATTTATACACAGGGAGCATAACACTCCAATACACATCCAAATGAGCAGCCCTTACTACTTGCATAAATAAAAGTCTGCAGGGAAAGTGTGGCAGAATGCCAGGCTCCCAGTCTTCAAAAACACTCTTTTCAGACATGTATAGCTGGGTAAGAACTTGCCCTAGTTTTTGTTGAATCTGAGAACTTTAAATACATTCAATACATGCAATACATGCATACTCATAATTAAAAAGTTTCTTTTCTGAGTTTGAACAGGAGAAATCTATGTTCATCTCCACTGTGTTTGTGTTTATTTTGAATGCAGACCAAACTCTGCAACAGATCTAACCAGAATAATTCATTAATTCACATATCAGTTGTTCCCAGTTCACCTTAAGGGGTTCTAAGATAAATTAATTTGAACCTGAAAGGTGCTTCTCTACTCAGCATCAAAATCTACAAAAGAGATATGAAACTATCTGAATGAATGCACTGTGGGTATAAAGGCTGTTGGTATCCCAGGAGTAATGCAACACGCACTGCTCCAATGGAATGCTGAGAGGCTGCCTGTGTTCCCCGTGGTAGTATTCTGCTTGATTTCATTCTGCATCTGTTTCATTTCTAATTCTTTACAACACTAAGAAGCCATGTGAAGAGTAAGAACTGAGAGAGTACATTACATGACAGCAAGGCACTGTTCTTAAATTATTTAAGAGTCTTCTACTCCTCAGCTGCAAGTTGCAATTCTTCAGCTGAGATCTAGTAACTCATTGATGTGCATAGTCCAAGTCAGCTACAACCTCAAGTAAACCAGGTTTATCCGTTAGAAAAAACATTAAGAAGCTTACGTCATGCTGGAATAAAATTCTGCTATTTGTTGGCCCTTCTAAATACGTTTCCTCCACACATTGTTTTCTCACATTTTTGTTTTTGAAGAAAGTTTTGTTAATAGACATTACTGTTTTTGTTCTACATTGAGTCTGAAAAATGAAGCAACCAGTCTAAATTCTATTTTGTTTCTCTAAAGCTTATTTTTGCCACTGAACAGAATAAAATATTTTGGCAAGCTTTCCTTATCTTTTTGTCTTCCCTGTGACTTCTTAAGTAAGAAGGCATTATGCAGTAGCAGAAAAATCATAACATTATTACTACACAACTTAACTTCCTTGAAAGCCTTGAAAATTTACGGAATAGGAAAAAAGTCTCAGAAAAAAAGAAAAAAACTTATAAAATTGTAGAACATCTATTCACTTCATTCACTGTCCAAAAGGTTTAACAAAAATACAGTTGGGAATGTTTTCTTGTATGTATAATTCTTTAATAACATAATTATATATATATTTAATATATTCAGGTTCTGTTTTAAAAATACATATTTTGTTGCAAATTCCAACATTCTAGATACAAAACTGAATTTTTATTTTTTCATCTAAAGACTTTTATAGTTTTTAACCCTCCTGACCCATTTTTTCCAGGTAACTTTCTAGTTTCTCAAATCAACCACCATCCTGGCTGATTGCTTTTGCATTCCTCTGCAGAGCCACAAGACATTTGCCTAAAAACCCATTTCAAGGTAAACTCTCAGGTGTTGCACTGATCAGTTTAAAAAGCATCCTCCTCAAAACATCAATCAAAATTTAGTTCATGTAGCTAATTCTCCCTGATCACAACAGCATAGTCAATTTATACGGCTACTCAAACCACAGATTTCCTGTTATGGGACATTGGATGTGTGACTCTCTCCCGCTAACAGATGACAGCCTGACTGAGCTTTTGTTCAAAAGGCAGGCTGCTTTGACTGTGAGTTGATATGGCCCCAATATTGTTGTCCAGCTAGATTTGTCACAGAGTACAAAATCCTGAAGCATAGCCTTAAATCTGAGTGGATGCTTTAGGAAGAATAATAATCAGATATAAAAATTTGGCAGCAAAACAGTAAAAAGCCTACTACATCTCCCTCCTCCTACAGAATTAGTCTGTAACTCCTTCCACTGATATTGAAATGGAGCCAGTTCTTCAGCAGCAACACTTACAGCATGAAGAGTACCATATCTGCCCATCAGGTGAGTGATAGCCTACAAATATGAGGGCAGTGAATACCAAACTGTTACCTGACAGCAGGAAAGCCCAGGGGACAGTTTGACAAGGAAAGGGCTCCCCAGATGAGACATGGCCACCTCTGCGTTCATCTGATGTGATCCACTGAAGTAAATGCATGCTCCTGTAAACAAAAATCAAAGAAATATGAAAAATAAATCGTGCTCCAATAGCAAATAGCTACCTCAGAAAGGTAACTATGTGCTCTGTGAGGCACATAAAGCTTATTTATAACCGTAAACAAACGAAACAGCTTTGCTGTCAGTTCAGTCTCTGGATAACGAGGAGAGTCGTGTAACAGGCTGTGATAACCAGTGTCTATGTAGGCAAAGACAAAACAGAATTGCTAAACACTCCTGCCTCTTTGCTCTGCAGTAAAATTAACATGTCTGAATCCAAAGATGAGGAAAGAAGGAGAAGGAAAGAAGGGTATTTGGTCAGCCATTGCTGAGGCTACCCTGTCACGGTGCCTGCAAGAACTTAAACCTGAGGAAGTAAATACAGAGAGTTCAAATGTTGCTTTTGTGATGGCTTTACTGTGCAGACCCATGGGATTTTTTTTTTTTATCTTCCTGCTTCAGGCAAAAACCTTAAGACCTCCATGCTCTAAGCACTACAACTACTTCCCATCACCTTCACATGGTGCCCGTCTTCTCTCCACACAGGCTGGAGAGAGTGAAGGGACTGTAAGGGCTGCTACACAGAGCACCCTGGAGATCAAACAGCATAGGCCTCAACTGAGATCCCTAAAGGATGCATTTTAATTAACTTAAATAACATTTCAAACAGAATTTAAAACAAAAATTAATGTCCTTTAGGGTACAGTATTCAATCTCAGTGCAGCCTGGGCAGTTTTAAGCATGCTAACAATGTTGCAGAGCATGGGAGCCAATGGAATAAGCTGTATTTTCTCATGGGGTCCACAGACTTGACATTGTTGTTTGAGCTAGTGGGGATGAAAGCTTAATTAAAGATTTAATCTGAACTCTGGCAAATGAACTGCCTTTGGATTTGAACTACAGCAGATGAGCTTCAGACAAAGGTAGGGAAGGATAAACATCTTCAAGAGGCCTAAAGCAGCATATCTTGAATGCTGTCAGTGCTGCCTTTGCTGAATACTGAGACTTTTTCATGAAAGTCTATGCAAAAAAACACTAAAGGCTCAGTCTTGCTTGCGCATTGATATTACACTTATTGCCTTACATCTTGGAAAATCAGCTATTATGTTGCCACGGTCATACGCCTTAGTCATTTATTTCCCATGGATATGTAATGAAGGAGAGGGTTAGGTCCAGCCCCATGTGAATAATCTCATCGCATTAGCAAGGCTGGCATATAGAGGTGACCATTACAACTCCTTGTACAAACAGGCATGCTGCACTCTGCAGGGCGAGAGGAGCTCCTCTAATTGAAATGCAAGGGTACTTCAAAGGATCCTCTTAATTTGCAGCTGAGGCTCAACAGTAGCCTTGTTAAGATTTTCATTAATCAAAATTTGCTGCTGCCCTCCCCAGGAGAGAAGAGAGATCAACAATCTGCTGTATCACAAGCAACTGTTGCATCCTGAAGGACCTTGATTTAATGTTGGCAAAAAGTTGCTCAAATTCTGGAAACCTAATTCTAATGTTGTGATGTGGCTGTAGCAGGCACAGGGACAGATGGGTACAAAAGTACCTCAGGAAGACCTTTGCACTAACTTACGTGGGGAATGCATCATTACTGGGCTTGAGAGGTAATCTCAAGACCTGCTTGAGACTTCAACCTGCAGCAACGTATAAAAATGTGAACCGAACTTGCAATGATTCAGGTATCAAAGCAGCTTAAGTGCAGCAGCACATAGTCCCATATGTACTAATTTAAAATGCTGCTTAGGTTACAGAGCAGATGTTTCTACCAGCAGCCTTCATTATGACCACATTACACCTCAAATCTCACCGGAACCTAGAAAAACCCACATGGGAAACACACAGGCATCTCATTCCCCTTCTCTGGAGCTGTGAGAGTTTGGAAGCTGTGACACAGCAGTATTTGCAGACAATGCAGATCATGTGCCACTCTACAGAGACAATAAAACGAAATATCAAAGAGCTGCTGAGAAAGTAAATAGCAATTTTGGTGCACTTCATCACTTGGGGTCAAACGGAAAAAAAGGCATGTTATTGTGCAGTTAAGAGTTATTGTATAGCATGCATACACATACTTGCACCCCACTAGGGTTTTCTCAGGTGAATTTTGATCCTGAAATTCCTCTACCTTTAAATGCTCTTGGTGGCATACTTAATATTTCACATTCCTTTAACACAAACATGAGAGAGAAGTGTAGAAGTCTGACTGCAAGATCACATACATCATTAAAAAAATTTAAATTAAGGTGGTATTGAACAGTAACGCAGATTTTGAAGTAATCTAATCTCCACTGGAAGCAGCGTAGTAGATATATTTAAAAAAAAATTAAAGTCTAGAATATTTGCCAATACTATTTGACAGTGATGAACATGCTAGGCAGTTTTAGTTTTATGCAGTACACTATAACAACATTTTCATTTTGGAAAAATACTTTAAAATAGCCCTCTGCTGAAATAAACTATTTCCAGCTGAACGAATTGTATTGCAACTATGGGCTGAAGGAAGAACAACTGTTCAAATGATATTACACTTCATCTATTTTTCCCAGACAAAACTGATTAATTTACCTGTACCCTACTAAAAGCTACAGGGATGTTTTGTCCAAATATTTTCAAGAATGGCCACTGTGTGAATATTGAGTAAAAAGATGCTTATGATACACCTGATCAAAACTATGTCAGTTCAAAGGTCAGCATCTCAAAAGACTTAAGCTGCTTCAAGTTTCATACTTCATTTATTGTCCCAGAACAAAATGAAGGTTACAAAGGCATAGTAATCAAATCACATCTAAGAAAGAGCATCCCCAAAAGACTAGTTTTCTGTAACTTTACCTGTTATATACATAATATGTAGCATCCATTTTAAATCACTTTGTATTATCAGTATATCTCTTACAAGTAGAGATACTCATCACAGGAGGAAAATAATAATAATAAATCTCACCACATCCAGTATTAGCTGTATGACCTCTGCCAGGGAGCCTCCTTTCGAGGGGAGTCTGTTCATTCATTAAGTTCCAGTCAGCATCACCTATGCTTAGTGGCTTCCATCCACAGAGGTCAGTCTCAAAATCACATATAGTGTAATTAGCTGTTGTGAGAAGAACAACAGTAAGAGATCGTTAGCTTAAATTTGATGCAACAGTTCCACACCACAGCTATGACTATTTTATATCTGGGTGTACAAGGAGTCTTAAAGAAGCACTGGTATGTTTCGCCGAAATCCAAATTATTCAGATGAACAAGAAGTTTTATAATACAAGTAACAGACCAGGCAGGTCCTTCCTGTCTTAATCAAACTCAGACCCATGAAGGAAACCACATTGAGAGAATAAACTATATTATGTTAAAGATGAGACCTGTATGTAGACTGCTGGTAGATTATGAAAGTAATATTATATATTTTTAAAACATGAATTCTACTGGAAATTTAATTATGAATGTGTGGGGAAAAATCAAATGTATTTAGTGTTTTAAATGCACTGAGAATAGAGATGAATTAAGCTTCCACTTAATTTATTTTTGAAAATGAGATTTAGATTTATGCATTATTTAGGTCTCCTAGAAATTTTTATTGCAAAATAAAAGGCCACTTTCTCAGGTGGTACAGATTAGGCCAACTTAAACTCTATAACAATCTCACACACTTTCATTACTTGAGTGCAAGTAATTATTTTGATAAGAAAATGGTATAGTCAGAGTTTTCCTTCCTAGTCCAGAACAGCTTCACAAAGCGACCACTTAACTCTCTACATTACTTATAATAATTTTACACATTACGTTCAAACTGTATTTGGCACTTTCCACGCTTTGTGGCATATTTATTGTATTACATCAGTCAGACAGGATTACACATATTACTCCTATTTTCAGATTGTACAAAACCAAAATCAAATGCATCTTTTTTGAAGATGGCAACAAAGCTCCACAGTAAAGATCGTCCTGGTATAAAGAGGTCGTCTGAGCAGTTAAATTTTAAGGTAAAAAAAAAATCACAAATATCATTACCTCTTATCTGGATTCACTATATACATTAAAATTCTATGGAGAATGCTTTTCCGTTTAGGGCAGTATATTAGTTAAACATGAAACTTAGTTAACTTTAATTACAGAATTCTCATACTTTTGACAAGGTACCTCATTAATTAGACTTCAATAGCTAATGTATTAAGGTAAAATATGCAAATTGATATGAGACTAAACTGTTTTGCTATACAATAATTAATAGTATGTCTAAGTAGGGTGCTTTCCTTAGCTAAGCAGTATTGAGAGAATCAATGTGACACAAAAAAGCAAATATTCTTTGCTCTGGCCTCCCTAAACACTGCAAAAGGCCTGCTGCATGAGAAGGTGAGTGCAGTGGCTGCATAGTGATATCCAAAAAGACCTCATAAATAACACAGACATAAAGAACATACTCTGTTGGATACTAAGCAAGCAAAAGCCAGTTCCTGGAAGAAAAATGCCAGGCTAAAGTTAAAATAATGGTTTAAATATGAAAGAGAAATCAAGATGGCACTAATGATTAATATTTTACAGCTCAATAAGGTATTTAGCATAAGATTTTTTTTAATTATTATTTCCTTTTAACTAGAGATACTTCGGACTATGAGAAGTGTTGTTACTGCAACATGAAAAATAACACCTTTCACGTACTGATGACACCAAAACTGTTGTCATTTAATGTGGCTCAATACCAGGCTCAAGGTTTTTCACTAGCAAACCTGACCTTTGAAACTACATTTGGAGAACTGACTAAGGCTGTCATCAGGAGGCCAACAGGAAGAGACAATCCTGGTGAAATCATCATTTCTGACACTGGTAGCCACTAGTACAATTTCTTCTAACACTATGGATTTAGAAAGAAATATAAAAACATAATCTTTTAGGTTGAGTATCAAGCAGCGAAAAAAAAAATAATACAGGCATGCACAAACAAAAAGGGGCAATTCCAAATCAAATTATTTTGCCCCGTTGTTTTTTTTAAACTTTATTCAAGTCTGAACACAATTATGAAGGGTAGGAAAGAACAATCATGGTGTTGTGCTTTTGGGATTGGTTTGGTTTTGGTTTTTTTTGGGGGGGAAGAGAGGGTCGAATCAGAATAAAAAAAAAAATGCATCTCCAGTTTACTAAATGTGACAATCTTGACCATGCTTTAGAGGCTACTATTTTTTATTTCCTTGCTCTGTGAAATGACATGCTCTACACAGACATCCAGTCATACAGAGACACTGGGCCAGAGTCACTTACCAAGCCCAAGTGTTCCACCATATGTAGTTTCTGGAAGCAATACTTCATTTTTAAAATTATTAATATGTTAGGGAACAGCTAGGCTGTAAATGTGAGTGAAACCCAAATGTCTGAGTTAACAGTTTTACTTAAATTTTATCCCTACTTAATTCTAAAAACTTAAGGGTTTTTGTAAATATTTAATCAAGCTAGAAAAAAAGTTCTGTGCTTTGGCTGAAACCCAAATCCAAGTGAGACAATCTCTTGGTGTATTTTTTCATTGCTCAAATATTAACAAGCTTTGAGAAATGCTCCTTTCCCATCAAAACAGTGCACACTTTTTGTTATTCACTGCCTTTTTCTACATTTTTATTTGAACGTTCATGTGATTATAGGGGATGTTTCACTATATCTGTAGTTAGAAAATAAGTGACTGTGCTACTTATATTTTTTGAGAAGTCATACTGCAGTTACGTATGTTAAACAGACATAAAGCATATTTCTTATATAGTATGTCCTTTCCTACTGCACCTCTTTACCATCAGAGCTTAGGCTTTTTATTTCACTGGGAAGATTTCACTGGTTTCAAACTGCAGAAAAATTTGCCACATTCTGAAAACAAACCCAGTTAATTCTTATTTTTGTATATTCATCTATTTACAATTCAGCAAAACAGAAAGGAAATTAGAAAGGAAACAACAAACTGCATTTATTTTAATAACAAGCCAAATTTGAAAAACAATCTTTTTTTTTTTTCATGTGGCTATATCAGTATTTCTCATCTAGTCAAGGAGTAAATTATTATACTAGTTCTGCAAAAACAATGACTCTGGGCTGTAACCAGGAGAAGAAAAATATTCCCCAAACACATCTCCTTGAAATTCAAGAAATAAGTGGATCTTACTAAAGCCATAAAACATGCTAGAAAGATTTTTCAATTAGCATGAACAATTTTTCCACGTTTTTTTAAAAAATAAAGAGGAAACAAAGCACATATTCCAAGAACACTAGGATGTTAAATGGAAATGGTTTTGCTTTGACTATCTTACTCTACCTATCCCAGCTTTTCTTGACCTTCCTGCAGGGCAAATGAAGTAGTTCTGTTAGCTAGTCTGAGTTACCAGCCAATTAATATCGCTTCTATTTTGCTAGCCTGCAACTGGATGAAGATGCTGGATTGAGCTGCTCTGGCAGCTCAATCAAATGAACACAACTGGGGACACAGGACTTGTCTCTCCATCAGTATTGAATGAGGAGGGCTGCTTCCCTCCATCAGCATGGCAGCACCCAAACTCTTATGGAATTTGGGGAATAAACTATATGCTTGATCAGCGACCAAAGCACTTCTGTGTGATTACTTTGTCATTAATATTTTGTCATTTCTATCTAACATTTAATGTCATTTTGGAAAAAGGAAGGGTTATGCACATAACTTCTTACTGACTGTCCATGCACATTACCTACCAGTTTGTGATTAGTTTCATTTATCTAGAATTTGTTAAAGGATTCATGCAGAAAGATCACAGATGGCCATAGGTGATCTAGCCTGAACTTCCATATGCCGTAACTCGTTAGACAGATGTCTCATAACATCCTAGTCCCTTAGGCGAGATGGCCTCCTCTCCTTCTGAAACTACTCAGTTACTTGCTTAGAGGTAACACTGCCAGCCTCTTAATCTTCATGTCAGCCCTGGGTCTGCAGAGGGTATGCTTACTCAAGTAAGTGATCTCAAGAAAGTGGTATCAAACGAGACAGGGAAAACGTGGAATTTAACACTAAAAACATTAATTTTATAACTTTTCACTTCATTAGATTTATTGATTTCAACAAAACTACTCAAATAAATGTGGTTACTCATATGCATAAGCATTTCCTAGACAGGTTTCTAATTTTTCAAGACTTTTAAGTCTCATCTACTTAAACCTGTATTTATAGAAATGGGCAGAGATTAAACAGAAAGTTTAAGTATTGTAAAACACATATTGATTTGTTCTTGTAATTATTATAAGACCACTTATGCCAAGTTAACTTTAGCAAAGAGGAACGTTATTTTTCCTTCCACATTATACTGAAGTTAAGAAAATTTTCAAAGAAGGAAACCCTTCATATTGCTAAGTAACAGCTGTCTGCCTTTGTTTTTGTTCAGTATGGAGATCTGTCAGCTATTTCAGAACATGAGAGTACTTCAAAGGAAACTACTGAGGATGTGTCCAAGGACAGATATTAAAATACCTAAAAGAATAGAGGTTAAAAACGCATTATTGTACCAAATAGGAATTTTTACTGAAAATTAATATGAATAAAAGTAATGCACTCTAAATATCATGGAAGACAATGTCAAGATCATGTGAAAAATGTACAAAATGGGAGGGAAAGAACAAAGTACAGAAATAAAGAATTATTTTTCCTTTAGGTCTCTTTTGTTCAAGGCTACAGAAAGTGTCAGAAAGATGAATCTTCCAAGCCAACCAAACTGAAGGGCTAAATTCCATCTTTAGGTTCCTCTTTCCTGAAGAGCCATTAAAATGGGCCAAATTTAAAAAACCGTTATTGTTATTTTAAAGATGGCTAATTTATTCTTTTCATTCTCAGCCAGTAAGTCAGAGAACATGCAACTGTTATGAGTTAGTTACACTTTAGAAAAGCACCTTTTTTTCACCCTGTTTTAAGAGTATGAGTATACTTTTGTGCACTGCTCCAATAAAAAGATACATCTGCAACCTGTGAATACCTCAATGCAGTGAAGCACAAAATCCCTGTGTACAAGGTCCAACGAAGTGTGATATTTTCTTTAAATTGAAATGCACTAGGAGTCAGTGGAGGATCAGTGTCACGTGGTAAAACAAAGCTAACTGCAGAGGCAGTAACAGACCGACCTACTGAAGGGGGTTTTGCGCTGGCTGGGCCCCCCATCAATCCTTGCCCCAGAACCCTAATTCTAGAGATGCTACAAAGGACAGTGTTAAGAACCCCAGGCCATTCTGACTTTCCTTTCTTCTGCCCATTCTCCAATTTTTCTGACCCATCCACATGAGCACGATAGATGCAATATTCTCAAAAGTGAGTCCCACTATGATCTTTCTTTAGCTCTAAAATACTAACTATATCTAGGTAATTTGTTAACCATTTGGCTACCCAATACCAATGTCCAGCGTCTGAGGCACAGGGGTAAAAATAAAAGAAGAAAGTGTAATGCATTGCATGTAAAATTTGTGCAAAACATGCCTGTAAGTGTTTAGACTTGTCTTTATTTTCACTTTGTGTAGTAGTATTAACAGCCACCCTTCAAATGAGGAAATTATTTTTTAATCCTCCTTTTAAACCTTAAAATTAATTTTCTGTAGTCCCAGTCATTATTCACCACAATTCTCCCATATTGTTACTGAAACGGGAACACTAAATCACTGAGAAATAAAATCCAATTTATAAAGTACTATTCACTTTCTTTCTGTTCCTTCTAATGAGCATGAAAGGAGTCTCCACACTCCTACCACCAAAGCTAGCATCATAGGGTCAAGTCTCATAAAAAAAAAAGGAGAACATATCTCAGCAAGAGCCCCCATAGTCTTTAATGTTAGATTACACCTAGAGATAAAACAGTGTAAACCTTCATATTTAAAATGTTATTTCAACATTTGCACATATTACTCGTTTCAGACATGTCTCCCTCATTGTTATTTAAGTAACGGAAAAGATTAAAGGTTTGGACTCTGATTTTTAAAAAAAAAAGCTTGTAGACAATTAATTCCTATAGTCTTTTCAAGAAATTTGAAAATAAAACATTATCGGTGTTCTTCATCCCACTATCTTGAGTGACAAGCAGAATTTTAATTTGCACCTCCCAGCAGCAGTATATCATCACCAATATCTTAAATATGTGCACAGTTTTCATCTGCAACACACATTTAAATGTTACTAACACAGGCAGACCTACATACAGATGTACACTGAGATGGGATCACAGTGTGATAGGGTCTCTAAAGCTACTTTCACGTGGAGATCTAAAATATTTCAGAATTATTATAGACATCTTCCAGTAATTTTAAATATTTTCTTTTACTCTTGATTGCACAATAGAAACTGTGGCTTCTTAGCAAAGTTACCTTCAATTGAAAATATCATGACTAAGATGTAGCTTCTGAACTGTAGCCGATTTGTATGGTGATTTGTACCACCAGGCAAATGTCATGTCACCTAATGCGTTTTCTGACAATAACTCCCAAACAGTCTAAATTACAAAAGTGTTCAAACAACAAATCCCGAGGCAGAGTTCAGACCCTCTCAAATTAGGGAAGTAGAGGCTATAAACATTGTTTGTAGGGAATACATTTAACCAAAAATATGCAAAACATTGAATTTCTGCAGCTACTTTAAAAAAATTATTATCTGGATCCAAAACATTTTGCTCAGGCTAGAGAGAGAAATAGAAAGCAACGGGAAGAAGAAAAACACATTACAGAAAATGCTATGAACATTCTCACTAACCTGTACATCATTAAATGTTCTGGGGAAAAGAAGTCATATAACTAATAAATAAGTTTTCTAGCTATTTGTTGGATAGACCTGTTGAGATTTCACAATACTCTGCAGCACAGTGTCCTTCTAAAGCAATGCATTTCACTTACAGCAGGCTGCTGGATCCTCATCACTGCTGTCAGAACAATCTGGGTGAGAGTCACAGGCTGATCCAGGCTCTGTGGACTGTCCATCAGTGCAGGTGAATTCTTCCGAGGAGCAGAAATCTGGTGGCTCTGATGGTGTAGTGTCCAAGAGCTGGAAGCTCTTCAGACAGATGGAACTTTCTCTCCTCTGGAGTGTTCCTTTAACCACAAGCTGTGGATTGTTACAGTTAAAATACTTGCATTAACAGACAGCATAGAGAAAATCATTATTATTTACATCAAACAGTCATGTTCTACATGTAAAAAGCACTGCACACTTTCCATTACAAACCTATGACAAATTTCAAATCAGAAGCTGAAATTTTGTATGACTACCTGAGGTCGAAACTTCTAAAAGTTCTCAGCTAAAATGATTTGATGAATTCCAAGAATGAAGTTAATTTAAAGACTATTTTAAAGAAAAACTCCTAATCTCATAACCATTTGGCTAAGAAGTTTGCAGTGCCCCTGTGCTTTAGAAGAGTTACCTGAAATGTACTTTCCTAAAGACTCCATCTTCCTCTCTAAAGTCTCTTCAGAACTTCATTTTGCAGATGCCTCAGAGAAAAATTTTCAGTTACACTCACAGGTGAAGAAAATGGGCCAGGGACCATCCTTGGACACCTACTGACACAGCATAGCTAACTGATACCTGTTCCATCACTTAGGATAGAATGGCTGCACCCAGTCTGTGCAGTGGGATTGGTCTCTGCCTGCTGGTAGCACTTGAACTGTTCCAGGCACTGTCTGGGAGATGGCCAGCTTGCTTGACTCAAAACCTTGCTAGGGATCATGTTAAAGTTTTAATGATTCTATGGACTATCTCATGCCAATCTTGGGTCTGTATCCCGTCCCTGCTTATTTTACTGCTACTGGCATAGACATAGAGACTCAAGGAGCATTTCTCTCTCTGACAGAGTTCCCTTGTGCTGACCAGATTTTACACACGCAGATTTAGAGCAGTGACGTTTCAGAAGAACATCTCTTACTCCTGGCTGCTGGGGAGCCCAGTTCTACTGGGTCTCAAAGCAAGGAGAAGCGCACTTGTGATCTCCCAGGTTTCTTTTACCTGAGCCAAAGCAGCAAGCAGGAGGAAGTGAGCTTGGATTTATCAGAAAGATTAAGCTTATAATGAAAGAAAGCACTGAGAGACAAGAGCAGGAGTTATGGGTTTGAACCCATGGGACATGATCATAGTCCAAGTCTCAAGAAAGTAGTCACGTGCAAAAGGCAGAAAGCAAAGTGGAAAGAAAGCTGGGCAAGAGTGTCCAACAAAATGAAAACAAACTAAACCAGATGTGATTTGGGGCATAAGCAGAAGGGTCTAAAACATGCCTTTGAAGCCTGGGAATGGAATTAGGCTGCAGTGAAATCTCAAGAGGCATTTTTCTTTCTGAGAAATAAGAAAGATATATATCATTATCATAGAATCATCTGGTTGGAAGAGACCTTTAAGATCATCGAGTCCAACCGTTCACCCTGCACTGCCAGGGTCCCTAAACTGTGTCCCTCAGCACCACATCTTTCACTAGAGACAATTTCTTTAAGATGACATAAACTTTCTAATACTATCCATTCTCTGCTAGTTCAAACAGCAGAATGATATACTGAAGACATTATACAGTCACATAATTAAAGGTAGTATCTTTCCTTCCCTAAGCACGTCATCCTTGCTGTCTTTTTACAAGAATGAATAGCCTTGGCTTTCTGCATATATAAATACTACCTCAGCAGCATTTTGTTTATTTATTTTTAGATACTATAGATAGCCTTATTACACATCTGGTTGTTTATTCACACTTCTAGTGGGAAAAGGAGAGACAGCCAATAGGTACTTATAAACTAACTTGCCGAAATGCATTAATTCTAATATATGTCAAAACATCAATTCCTGCAGAGGGCTTACTCTTTGTTCTTTCACAGAGATTATATTTTCAGCTAATTTTTGAGACAGTAAAATATGATGGTTATTTACAGTATTGTGAAAAATAAATATAAATTACTTAAAATAGACACTTGTAAATTAAGAATTATATAATTTCAAATTTGTGTTCTCTACGCCTGAAAGTTCAAGGGGAAGATATTCTGTCACAATTGCTGGTTTACATCATTTCACTGAAATCTCACAAATATCATTCACATATTATCAGTTAATAGCATTTATGTTTAAGTGAGCTGGTAACACCTGAGATGGACTCTGATGGCCAACTAAAATATGGTGAGATTTGTATTCATTTTCTTGCATGTTATTAAAGACCAGCAGCTTCAAAACTTGATGTTCGTGTAGATGTTTTGTTGAGTTATAACCAGACCTTTACTCACATTGAAGAAATGAAGAATAGCAATACCTTCAGGATACATATCGCTTTAACAAACTTCTAAGTTTCCTGGAAGCTTTACAAACAATAAAGTAAAACATCTTCAAAAATTGAGCGTGTGCCTTTTTCACTGATACCTTTAATTTTTCTAGCCCTGTTGGTAGCTGTATATCCGCTTTGACCCATTCCTTCTTAGTCATGGTGTTGGTTTCCCACAAGACATGTTCCCCCTGTAAAATGTAAAATAAGATGTTATAAAGCTAATTTGTATTCCTCTATAAATTATCAAACAATATACAAACTTGCTGTATGTGAGGAAATAGAACTTCACATACTCATTTGCAATCTTTGCACTAAGCTTTATGGGAGAGAGAGGAAAAAAGACATGTTTACGGTGATTAAACAGGTTCCATTGATGCAAGCATTCCAAGCCCTTTTGATGCAATAATCTGACAAAACCAGATCATATTCGTTCTGCTTCTGGTCATGATCCTAACTGGAACATGCTGAGGCAAATATAAAGAAAAGAAATGTAGCAATGTGGACTTCATATCCCTAAATAAAATTTTCTCAAGAATCAGTTCCAAAACAGAGCAAATCCAGAAAGACAGAAAAAAATGCAGGAGAAGGTAATATAGTCTATACAAACAAATGGTCTTGCCGTTACAAATAATGATAGCGAGAAAACTTTAGGATAGTGTGCAAAGTACTGGTCTTACCTTTTCCACAAAGGATATTACAGAATTAGAGGCAGTTCAGAAAAAGATGCAAAGCAGGATAAGGGAAAAGGAAATTCTCTTGTAGGGAGAGAAATTGAATGGATAAAAATAATTTTGCTTAGATGAGGCAAATAAGAGGGGAAATGATAGGTATGTGAAGTGTTATCAATACTAGAGACAAGGACTGTTATCTTTTTTCATTTCTTGCAATATAAAAGGAGTAGGAAGATGTTGTCTACTGCTTGATAGACCAAGAGGTCTGAGCTGGCAAGACAACACTGATATCATTTGTGACAAGTAGCCAATTACTTAAGCTCTTCTCCTACCAAGGCTTCAATTGTTATGACATATTAACAAAGCTGGAAGGCTAAATCTCTATTGAATACATGTTCAAAGATCAGTTTTGGAAAACTGCAAGACAGGGCTGAGCCAATACCCTAATTACAAACCCTAAATGATGTAGAGATCAAATTTGGATAAACCATATGACATACTTGATTTCTGAAATAAAATTCAGCTGTGAGTTTCCACATGAGTGTAGGATGGACATATTTGTAAACTTGTTCATGTGACAGATATTCAGCAAAACTCTTCCAATGTTGAGGAAATTGTATACTGCATAAAACTTGCTTCATTTTGCTAAATAGCTTTCAAAGAGAATCTATTATTAGTCTATAATAGTCACACATAAGACACCGAAAATGATGATGTAGTAAGAACAATAACACATGGCAAGGTAAAACCATAGCCTGCGGTAAAATGTCTGCTTTTAGAAATATTTTAGTTAATGTATTCCCCCACATGTACACATACAAATCCTCCAAACTTATTTATACCTTGTGGGAACACTCTACATTTGCTGTTTATTTGATTGGATGCATCTGGATACAATAATTTTGTTCACATTCAATTAACAGCTTGAATACCCAGCCCCATGACCATCTTTCTCCCAGATTTATTTTATTAAAAACAGCTTGTAGCAATAAACTTGAGTTTTCTGTGCATGTGCCAGTATCCAGATCTTCTAGGACTGTTTTTCACACTAGAAGCTGTAAATTACTTCAGATGCAACAACTTTTTAAAACTGGCTATTGTTCCATGCAATAGACATTACCCTCTGATTTTACACAGCTCTAATGAGCCAACAATATTATTTCCCTTCCTCACAATATTTTCTCTGTAGTATTCTTCCTGCTTGTCAGATACTTCCATCTCTTTGGTATAAATGAGTTAAATCTCTAGCACATTCCTTGTATCCCTAGCCTTCCTTTAAAATGTTAAATGGATTGTTTTTCCAGTACTTTCCCCTTGAGGTTTATTTTGGTGATGTAGTTGCTCAAAATACCTTCACTCTATTCCCCTTATTGTGATATACTATCTACAAACATTTTTTTGTAAAGATAGAATGGGCAATAATTGTTTCTTTTTCCTGCAATGGTTTATTATTTGAGATAATGTTACTCAGATTTGAAGGATGGAAGAGACAATTGTGACTTTTTCTTACCAACCCCATTTATAAAATACAGCTTTCTAAAAATTTATTTATTCTGCAGATACACTCGCTGCACTGCAAATGCACTCATCGTTTGGTCTCTGCTTCTCTCATTCCACAGAGCAATTTGAAACAAATGCTTATTTGTTTTGTAAGTTGTACACGATGTAAAGATTAAGAATAGAAAAGGAAGAGGTATAAGCCCATTACTTAATGGGAGGAATGAGGCTGTAATGAATGGCAAATGACAGACTAAAGTCAACATTATCTTTTTGGTTTCAGTTTTCAGAGAAGATTTTAAAATTTATGAGACCATTAATAGACAGTTAATATTGTTAATATTTTATATTAGTAAGACAGTATTGCCAAATGTGAATGCAAACAAGGACTGGAATAGAAGAATGGTATTACAAATACATATAAGCCAGAAGTACTGAAACTGGAAGGGAATCAGCAAGTTTTAAGTAAGGGTTACATAATGGAAGGAATTATCTTACTCTCATCGACTAACTCTGAGAACCTGAGGAGAATGCATGGGAAACTAGAGAACTGAGAGAACAGAGGATATATCTTACAGTTAAGGGGAAAATACAGACTATGCAATTATAGAAAATCAGCTGAAAATTGACAACTCATAAGACACTGGAACAAATCACCAACATTAATCTTGTAAGCAGCTAGAGAATTAGGAAGTGAGGAACCTACATCAGCTTCTTCTGATTAGGAGCAAGGCACATTCAACCACAATTTTTTTTTTTTTTCCATCTGCTTGAAAAAGTAGAAATTACTTTACTTTTAACATGATCTCATAGGACATTCTTTAAGCAAACTGAGGAGATTTGGTACAGATGGAATTACTGTAAAATGGATGTACAAATAGGAGTGAGATCTTAATTAAAAGAGAAGCTGTTAATAGTTTTCTAGCAAACTAAAAGAAAATTTTAATAGGGCTCAGGACAGGTCTGTTCTAGGGCCTGACATAATTATAGTGCTGACTAACTGTTTGGTTAGTGGAATGAAAAATAAAATCTAAAAATATGTGGATAACACTAAATTTGGAGGAATTACAAGCACTCTGAAGGTTTTTCTGGCAAATTTTGCAGTATGAGTAACCCATATCAGCTTTAAAGTAGCTTATCATTTAATTCAGTTTAGGCTCCCAATTCTATGGCACCTCAAATGCCACTTTTCTCATGAGTTTGGCTGACATATTTTGCTCTATTTTCAGGGAAAGAAAGCTCTGAAATCAGGTCCATCGATGCTACTTAGAGTAGGAATACTGATTTTAATGGTTCACCAATCTCAAGGTTGTCATGGATGTTATACCTAGGAATTTGTTGATAATTGCTATGGCACAAATATCTGTGCATTCTGACTAGAACCCTGATTATGTTACAACTCCCTGATACAGTAATGGGTCATAGGAAAATACAATTATTCCCTTTCATAAATGAGAAATGAGCAAGATTCTGGAGTTGTTTCCATGAGTAGCTGAAAACACAGTGGGAAAGAAATAAGGTATTCCCAAACTTCAGGAGTTTTTTCACCTTATCACTGTGAATGAAGTAGATCTGTATTTTTAAATATTTTGTTGTTGGCTGATAATAATTCAACTCCAACATCAAGATATGAGATCCATTTACTTAATGAGACCATCTGTACTGCTGGTACATTCATTAATTAGCAGTACAATAGCGTCAATATTAAGTTTTTAAACAAGACTTTCAAAAGGGAACATTCTAACAGCAGAAAGCCTCCAAAAAGCAAGGGATGTAATTAAAGATGAAAATAGTTATCATTGCCCAACTGGCATCTGTTTCAGTTTGACATGGCTATTTTATCTACTAATAGGTAGAAGATTAGGAAAATAACTGCTCTAAAACTTGAACAGAACAAATCAGGTGGCTAAGCAAGAGCTTTCCAGACATCTTGAGCCAGCAATTTTCCTTTTTTCTGTTTCTCCATAGTGAAAAGCACCTGTTTTCCCATTACTACAATGGGAAGATGACTAGAAAAGCTGATACCATAGATTTTTCACCTGAAATCCCCAAATTATTTAATTCTGTAATTATAGCCCTAATAGGTAGGGTTTGTCCTTGAAGTCTTATTTCAGAACATTCACCCATCAATTTAGTTTATAGCTGAGATAGGAAATACCAAGGTTTCACAATTGCATAGATCAAAGGAATGATACCACATTACCGTTTTGCACAAACAAACTTAGGGGGCAGGCAGGCATGCTCTAGCAGGCATATTTCCTTGTGTTTTGGCTGGTGACAACTGGGCTGCCATGTCTTTACCCATTGAAAATGAGTTCATGTTTCCTCTTACCTGATTAGTGAACAGTACCGCCTTGAGAACACTGTTATCTGCCATGGAGTAATGAAACTGAAAATGGCAATTCTTGCTGGAGCAATGACACACGGAGCTGTTAAGATAAGCGCTTCTGTATAATGCGTTGTCATTAGCTTCTAACCACTCAAAATGGCCTGGGGGAAAAAAAAGTGCACTTTTCCACAAAACATTTTTTTTCCTCAGATTATGAAAATAAGGACTGCTTTCCTGTAATTAAGCCACGGACCCATCCCAGCAACAATGGAATCTGATCATCATGCTGATGATGTGACTTGGATGTCATGTAAATGTTTCCTATTCAAAAGATAGATCCGTATCTTCATTTGACTCACAGATAGCCCCAGAAACCAAGAATTACATCAGTTGATAGTATCTTGAAGATGTTTCTCTGCATGTTAAAAGCTGTAAGCAGTCCCACATTCTGCTCAGCCTCCTTATATTTACAAAAATGCAATATATAATTATTTAGAAATTAGGCTTTCTTCTTTATTCCACTATGATTTCCAGAAAAATTTTTTTTTTTTTACAGCAAAAGTTCTGTAGACTCTTAAAAAATTTTAAAAATAAAAAAAAGGAAGGTGGCAGGGGTAATTATTACGCCTTACTGCTAGAGGAAGCAGCAGCATCTCGACCATGTAAACGAGGTCTTCTCAACCAGAATTTCTGCAACAAAATCTTGGAAGTACATTGTCTTTCTATCTGAAGCAGAAAAGCAATTTGAGCTCTTCTTGACCTACTGCCCCTTATAAAAGCACTCCTACAGAGGTCTAAAGTACTCCACCCCCTCAACAGTGTCTTTTATTTGTCAGAAATAAAGAGGCTAAATACTTTTTCCCAACTATATTATGTCTTTTTCACCCCTCCTAAGTCACTGAATATTTTACTGACTTCTGAAGCAGCTATTTAAATAATACACAAGGACTGATTAAAGCTCTTAAGTCCACTGTTTGTGATCCTGACTCTAAATAAAACTTATCTCATATAAAGATGTCACCCAATTTTTTTCAAACTGAAGGAAGAAAGTGTCATTTCACAAGGAAAATGTTCAATTTTATAAGGGACCATATCCTTTTCCTTTTGTTGCCTGTTTAATCTTTATGTTATGCAATATTTTACGCCAAAATATGTTGTTGCCATTTCATTAGAATTAAGTTTGTAATTTCATGCCACAGCACCTAACCTTGATATAAGGGGTTATTATAGATTAACACAGCATTCTGTTTGACAGAGATCAATGAGGCATCCATACTTCTGACTAGTATCTTGCACAGAAGAGAATACTACCGGTTCTTTATCTAACTTCAGAATTCTCTGATGCCATTATGAAACAAACCAGTTTTATTTTTTGAGCCTAATGATAGTTAACATTCTTTTTCCTCTTTCAGCTTAATTTCCTGAATCTTTAAAAACAGGGCAATGTGGAGCTGACATGATTTTTAGGTAAGAAAGTAAGTGAAGAGCAGTAGATAAACAAAAGTTCTAAGACACATCCAGAATAATTGTGTGTCCACAAGGGACACTGACTGTTCTTTATAGAACATATGTTATGCAAGTGTTGTGAATGCTTCTAAGACAAATTGAGGCCTACTTTCAGAAATGAGAACTCCAGAAACTCCTGTCCTCAAAAAAACTGATTTTTTTTTTCTATTATTACTTTCCTCCTCTTTTCTATAGCCTGTAAAAGCAGAACCATGTCAGTTTAAGTGAAGAGGCAATAAACCATGCTAAAGTACTTATAATTCCTGGAAGAAGAGAATTTTTTTTTTTTTTGTTAGTTAGCATTAGCAACATTTGTCAAGTAGGTATGTAAAGATTAACAGTATTGAGAACATTTTTCTTTCACTTATTACAAACTTTGCAGCTCTTCTCTAAGGTCTGAATTTCCCTCAGTCCGATGCACTGCATGCTATATCACTGTGTTTATTCTCCGACTTTACATCTTGTTCTCTTGAATTTTCACTTCTTTGTTTCTGAAGTGCCAAATTTCCCCATGTTTTTAGAAGTGTAACACAAATCCAGAAAAGCCACTTCATTCCTGCCCATGTGGTAATAGGGCTGTGGAAGCACAGAGGTGAGTGTGTTTCTGGCATGAGGGGCTGGGATTGTTGCCAGGATAAAGAGTGTAGACCCTTTCCATAAAGACTCTTATTTTCCCCCACCTGGCTGTCTAATCAGGTTTTAGATAGATGGTCTTGTTTCTTTCAGTTTTGAAGAAAAATTTTGTCTGCTGCAAGCAAAATCTTAGAGTCCTGCAGAAAGATCAGCCACTGAGTGCAACGGAGCCCAACGAGAAGCAGAGTTTACAGCTTACTACTGAGGAGGCCCAGTATCTTTTTAGAGATGGGATGGGCTAATGAACCTGCCTGCATCCTGCTGCACTGAAAATTCAAAGCCAATAAATATTTAGCTGCTCCATCTTAACAATTTTCTGACTCAAATCTTTTGTCACTCCTTCTGCTTTAATCTTTTTTTTTCTAACTTCACAAACGACACAACTTTGAATCCATGCTACTAATTTTAGACTGAGACTTCAGTTAAAACTGTGCTACAGAGTGGAACCTTTCCTTTTCTAGCAAGTTCTCTTCCCCAGCAGAGAACTGTTCAGTCTCTGAACCAATTCCCTGCAACCTTCCCACTCAACCATTTTGAGGAAAGAAGAGGTCGCATCTGAACTGCCATTGCTTCTACTCTCTGAAGGTGAATTTTCATGAACTCACAAGTCATGGATGAAATCTTGAAGAAGAATTAAAAAAAAAAAAAGTAGAAAAGAGTAACATAATATAATTACATAATATAACGATCTGGCTGTTTTTTCATGTTTAAAGTTGAGGGATTTTTATCATTAGAAGTTGGGTTTAGAACACATTGCGCTTCCTTTGATTTCTTTTTCATCTCATAATCTTTATTGTTATTATGCAGAGAATTGGTTTCATTAGTTTCTTATTAGCAAAGAGTAACCTCAGATGCAAGAAACTAGATTAATCCAATTAAGAAGAATGAACTATGGAAACTACATAGCATGTGGAAACATCAATAAAGAAAAAAACAATAATAAAAAGTATTTTCTGAACATTAATGCATGAGAATATAAATCCTCTATAAGAACCTTTGACACTAGAGAAATTAAGAGGAAAATTATAGAGAAAGTGCCTACAAGACAAGACTGGAGAAAAGAAGCAATAAAAAAACAAAGGAAAAAAGTCTGCCAAGAACAGAGGTATTTTATTAAATTTAAGAATACCAGGAGAGGAGGATTATTCAAAGACTATACACAATCTTTTCTTTATAAATACAATTACCCAGACCTCCGCTTTATAATTTAGTTTCTTTCCTCTCTTCTATTTATAGTAGTGAAAGCTTTGATCAAAATCAGAAACTAAAGTTTAGTCAAGGTCTATTTGCATTGCAAGTTTGAGCCCTCAGCCATGGCATCTTTGCTGTTTGCATACCATTTCTTCAGATTTTAGAATTTTAGTTACTATTCAATCTCTTCATTTATGCCTCAACAAATCTTCATGAATAGAAATACTGAATGAATTGGGAGGGGTGCAATCATAGCTCAGATTTTTCAACACTTTCCAATGTTAATGATTAAATTCTGTGTCTTGTTTTGACATTTATTTCTTCTCACATTTTCTTTTTTCCTTTATGACACTGAAGCACAGGGAATGTCCTCAAATGTTGTTTGCATCATGTGTTCAGCCTATTCAGCTATGTGTACATATTTACACAATCATGCCCAAACAGCTATACAACAGACATGTCAAAATGTGTTCTGTTTCCATAGACATTGCATCTGACCTAGTCGTCCAAAAGCCACTTACAGAATTTTAGTATCTTTTCTGTTAGCACAATATTTCCACAATAGGGAAATCCATACCTATCATTAGCCCTTGAGATATCATGTTAAGGTGTGGCACTGATACACCTTTCAGAGAGGTGTTTAAAATCAAATTTTAAAAAATCTCATTTTTGTTAGATAGCCCAGTGGAAAATGGCAGGTAGTGTGACCTCTTTTTTATTTTTTTAAGTATGAGGAGAAAAAAAAAAGTCTGCTTTACTAGTCTAAATGCTTTTTGTGGTACACAACCGTTAACATGCAAAAATTGTCTTAACAGAGTGTATACACCCAAGCACTTTTTCTCGCTATTGCATTATAATTTGATTTGTAGTTACTAGAGTGTGTTGAAATGCATGCTAAAATTTATTTTTAAAATCTTTCTAAAACAAACCCAGGATCTAAACATTCATTCTGCTGCTTTCAGTGAGACGTACTCCATTCCTGTGGGCTCACAGTTCAAGCAGTAATCTCCACGCTATCAGTTCTTCAGAGCTACATCACAAATTATACTATCACAACTAGTGCTACTTAACTCCTTTGAGGGCAGTCTCAGTAGACACATAAATACATAGCTGGCAAGGTGATTCCATTTCACATTACAACACAGACATTTATATCTGTTAAGCTTTCAAAAAAATCTTTCTCATAAAGCCATAGACAAGCACCACAGAATAACTTCAAAAACAAGTACTGCTATTACTTTGAAAATTGCAGCTAGATTAATTTTATCATTTTTAAGAGTACTAAACTATTTCATAAAATAAATGTTTCTCTACAGCTCCCCTAACTGAAGTTTTAAAGTGAAATTCCCGACTTCATGCTCAAACATAGTAGTACTGTACAAGTAAAGCTGACAGGTGTCAAAACCAAACCAAAACAGAAAAACCACACACAAGGGCTGTGGGCTTAGATGGATTTAACTTAATTTCACCTAATTGTTGCATAGATCCCATACAAAGAATTAACTGGAGAATAAATCAATTATTAGTTTATATGGGAATGTTTACATTAAAATTTTTCAGGTTTTACCAGCACATATGTGCACAGTGCCCTTACCAAATGGTCAAAGCAAAAGCAAATTAGAGTACAAAATACATACAATTACTTTCATGTTTTTGTTATTTTTCTACATTAGGTCAGCACCTTGTCCTAGAAAGCACCATATTCTTCGTGACAGCTAGTAACTGTGCATTAACTCAATTTCTCACCTTCAGTATTGTTGCTCCAATCTTTCACGAAAGAACAGGAGGCAATCTTGTGCCAGGCTTGCAGTTGTGCCCACATAGCAGGCTCAGACAGCTGATCCGAATGCCACTCACACATACTAAGTTCAAAACTGGAAGTCTGTGGTGCTAGAAAACAAAGAAAAACATCACTTAACTTCTTAAGAAATCATTATCTATGAGACCACGTCCCATTAGAAACATACGCTTATTAAACTGCATGACATTTCTGTCTCTAGTTACATCAAAAACATTATGTGTCACTGAGCGCTGTTTAGTATTTCAGGCTACCATCTTTAATAATACCATTTAAAAAAAAAAAAACAAAACAACATTCCCTAAAGATGATGCTTCTTTCAGAGCAACAGAGTGCTATTTATGTTAGCCAGTTGTGGTAACCTTCAAGAATTCACTTCTGCAAAGACAGTTGCCAGGAAACATAAAAAATGACATGTCATAACAAGAAATACCTGTTTACTTTTCCAGATAACAGCTACAGAAAAATCACTTCTGAGAGGTAAAACTCAGCCATCTCTGTAATACTTGCAACAGAATGCTTCTTTTCAGAACTAAAAAGTTTTGGAATATGTAGATATTTTCAAGAACTTTTTAAGGGTAAATCATGCCTGACTAATTTAGTGGCCTTCTACAATGGAGTGACTGCATCAGTGGACAAGGGAAGAGCTATAGACATCATCTACCTGGACTTCTATAAGGTGTTTGATATGGTCTCCTTTAACATTCTTACCTCTAAATTGGAGAGATACGGTTTTAATGGATGGACTGTGAGATTGATAAGGAATTGGCTGGATGGCCATGTCCAAAGAGTTACAGTCAATGGCTCAATATATATTTGGAAACGGTTATGAGGGGTATCACTCTAGGGTCCATAAAAGGGACAAATACTATTAAATATCTTCATTATGACATACATAGTGGGATTGAGTGCAACCTCAAGTTTGCAGATGACACTAAGCTGAGTAGTGCAGTTGATACACCTGAGGAATTGGATCCAGAAAGACTTGGACAAGCCTGAGGAGTGGGCCCATGTAAATGTCATGAAGTTCAACAAGGTCAAGCTTAAGACCTTGCACCTACATGAGAGCAATTACCACTATCAGTACAGGCTAGGGGATTAATTGATCAAGAACAGCCCTACAGAGAAGGACTTGGGGATACTGGTGGAGGTAAAATTTGGCACAAGCCAGCAATGCACGCTTGCAACCAGAAAGCAAATCGCATCCTCACCTGCATAAGTAGTGTAGCCAGCAGGTTACAGGAGGCAATTCTTCTCTAGTCTGCTCTCATAAGACCCTACCTGGGCTACTGCAGCCAGCTCTGGAATTCCTGGCATAAGATATGGACCTGTTAGAACGGGTCCAGAAAAGGACCACAAAAATGATCAACAGGCTGGAACACCTCTCCTATGAAGAAAAGCTGAGAGAGTTGGGATTGTTCGTCTGGAGAAAAGAAGGCTCTGGGGAGACCTTGTGGCATTTCAATACTTAAAGGGGGCTTAAGAAAAATGGAGAGAGACTTTTTAACCAAGATCAGTGCTGACAGGACAAGGAGTAATGGTTTTAAACTGAGAACAGATTTAGACTGCATATAAGGAAGAAGTATTTTGCGATGAGGGTGGTGAGACACTGAAACAGGTTACCAAGCTGTTGATGTCCCATCATTGGAAGTATTCAAGGTCAGATTGGACAGGGCTTGGAGCAACGTGATCTAATGCGAGACATCCCTTCCCATGGCAGTGGGGTTAGGCTGGACAATCTTTAAACATCCCTTCCAACCCAAAGTTTTGAGATGCCATATTGCAGCTGCTAAATCTTGTGTAATTAATAATGGCTACAGAAAGTAAGCCATGATTTTAACCAGGATTGCACCATGATAATGGAAGTTCCATTTCTTAATATTATTGCAGGGGAAAGGCAACCTTCTGGTTAAGACAGACTTTTGAACAGCAGTTAGGGTATCTCAGATCAAACATGGAGATTCCTAACTGCACAGAGGAAACAGTTTTATGTAAGTATACATAAACTTGACTGACTACTGCATCAGAGTTCTTTTGTTATGCACATTCTCAGTGCAATATTCTGTCCTGCTGATGCTACAAACCTCTCATTTCTTGCTTGTTCCAGTGTTGCATAAATGTGCAGTTTTTTACAACCATGTCTATTAACTGAGAAGAGCTTGTGGAAAACTTATTTTCCATGGGAAATGCAAAGTTCTAGAATGGTCTGGGGAAGTAGGGTTTCTGCCAAATTTCAACATTTGAGAAAAGTTCCTTAAAAGGAATCAAGCTCCTCTTTAAACATTTTAATTATTGAAACAAAGCATTTTTATTCATTCTGCATTTTTTCAAATTAGTTGTAAATATTTGTGAGGTTTTTTTGTTTTGACCACAATCTCAGCCTCTTGGGACAAAATACCTATTTTCCAGCTCTTAGCTCTGCAGCATGTCAGACAACAGTAAGATTAGCATTTTGGATTTTCTGACTCCCATCTCTGTAGCAGTTCACCTGAAAGACTCTGAATCTGGTTCTTCATCTGTATACTAAAGGCTACATCTTTACATGATTAGAATTAACTAAGGAATTAATTTTGAGATTGTTTTCAGTTGACGTATTCATAGTGGATTGTCAAAATTTATACATTATAAGTTTTTCATATATATAGTTTTTCAGAAAAAAAAACCTACAACCACCTAGCTTTGCAGAGAAGGTATCCACTTTTGCATTACAAGTGACTTAAGGAAGACAAAAACCTCATCCTCCCTTATAGCATTCCACTTTCATGCTTTGAGGCTCTTTGCTTCCACTCCTATGGCAAGATCAAAAAACAATTTTAATAGAGTTCTTCACATATATAGTTAGTCAGGAGTCAAGAGTGAGTTCTGCAGGTCAGACAGATTTTTGGATAAGAGTATGAAGCCTTTGAATAGAAAGTCTGCTAAAGGTATAATTAAAGGAGATTTTGTATTACATGTGTTTTAGAGCAGAAATTTAGTATTTTCTATTTGACAGCTAGAATATTTTTTCTGCAGTACATATGCAATTATCTAATAAAAAGCTGTGATGTCTTTGAGTGATAACTAAAACAATTTGACAATGTTAGGAAAAAATACAAACCAGAGTATCCTAAGTTCCTGTACTGAAGATGGTTTTGGTGGGTTTTTTTTTTTTTTAAATGCATGAAATGCATGCCTAGCACAACTGGACAAGAGACTGAAGGGGAGCAGTTTGGGAGACAGGGGAGAGAGAGAGAGAAGAAAAAAACCCTTAAAACTTAATGAAATTACATTTATACTTAGCCAGAGTTTGTATCAAGAAACTCCTGAAAGCACAAATAGTTGAGCTATTTTACTCATGACCCTAAAAGTACAGTCATACTAATGAATACAAATGCACAGATCATTTCTTATGTGCATTTACACTGGGATTGAATATCATGACGGGTACATTAAAAATGCCAAATTTAACTACAGATTTCATGTAATTAGTCTTCATTTAAAATTTTCTTATCCGGATATTTCATAAGCACTAGAGGAAAAGATTATTTGAAATTCAAGCAACCATTCATCTGACCTTTTATTTTAATTATTAGAAAAAGTTCAGTAGTAGAATTCCTTTTTCAGGGAGAAAATTAAGATCCTCTGACCCTGTTTTTGGCTGCCATGAGCAATTTAGAGGCCACCTAATGAAGCTGACTTTTGCTAATGGGGAAGCACAGCATAAGAACTGGCTCTTATTAGAATATCCCTGAGGTTCTTAATAGTGCAGCAGCTCAATCTATATGCCACACTATATACTTCAACAGCTGCCACATAAGGCAAGTTTAATGCCTAGATTTATAAGTTCTGATGAGTACACCCTGTTCCTGTTTCAAAAGTTTTTTTGTCTCTTTGAGACTATTTCATCTCTATAGCTGATTTTTTTCATTTTTGCTTGCTTTAAAGGCACTTTGTTTATTAAAAAACCAATTTATTTGTAAAAAAGATTCATATTCTTTGGTGGGAACCGGTTAAGCAAGTACATAGGTTACTAGAAAGTAGCAATGCTTTTGTTTTAATTTTAAACCTGCCCTTTGATCTGCAGAAATCATCCAAGGAACACAGAGAAGTTAGGAGTATTACAGATCTGTCCCCTTTCCCCTGTTAGTTTCAAACTCATTTTTTCAAGCAAAGCGCATTGTGAATTTACCTGAGTTCATAAACAAGTATGCCCAAAGTTTTAAATTAACATCTTTGCTCATTTAAGTAGTACTGTTAGAAAACCTCTACAAAACAGAAAAGCAAGATAGGCCCTGGCATAAAAATATTTATATAACATTTGCTTCTTTATTTCTCCATTGAAAGAAATACGAAACATGGAGAGACTTACATGACCAAGTTCAGCACCTGAAATGTCATTTCCTCAGTATAGATCCCCTTTGAAATAAACATGTACGCCTGCCTGAATCATTATACTAGGATTTCTATTTTGCTCTTACTGTGATCTGCCTACAATTGCTCAGCACTCCAATATGTTAATAACTATGTATTTTCAATAGTTTTTCCTATTAAAAAAAACTACAGAGCTTTATTTTTAGACTGTGGCAGATGCACTGCCCTAACAAAGACCTGACAATGACCCAGGTCTTGCTAAAGACCCAGTAAAGATCAGGACTTTGCAGCCATTAAAATTTGATTTTTTCAGGTCCTTACCTTGCCTTTGTTGTGTACTTGTCCCAACTGATTAGAACAGAGTTCAACCCCACCTGGGAGCCCATTTGAGTTGTTATTCCTCAAGCAGCAGGTCTGCAGTTGGGGACCCTCCCCTTAGATCAGGACACTGCCCAAGGAAAATTCCTGGGATTGAGTGAGCCTTCACACCCTACTTTGGTAAGTGAATACTTCTTCTGGATATATATATACACACACACACTTGAACCTTTGCCTCCCTTTGGGTGAGTGACCCTCTTTGTGGGTACCTTTGAATGGGAGGGTTTTCCCTTTTATGAGTGTGTGCACATTTTGGGTCATTTTTCTAAAGAGAATATCCACAAATCTTAGGAATTCGTTATGTAGTAGTATATTCCTGCCTGGTATCAGAATTTGTAGTTTACTTTGGTCTGTCAGAGCGCTGGGTAAATTTTGGTTGTAATAAATCCGCCTTTTTGGGTAGCTATTGCTGTCTGGTTTGTGGGTACCTCTGCAACAGAGACAAGAGTACACAAAACCAATTACATAACTTAGCTTGTAATGCATTCCATACCTCAACTCAAAGAATGAACCATCAGTGCCTGCGCTAAGACTCGGAGGCAGGAAAACAAAGGAGTTGCTTTCAATCAGGACTGTGCTCACCTGACCATGTGACATAGGTGCCACAGTGCAATTTTCCTGTGTAATACAGAGCAGGAAGAAATCTAATTCGTACTAGGATGGGTAGTATTCCTTTCCTGTGAAAGTACTTTGGGTTGAAAAGAAAAATAGGAAGCATTCTGCTAAAGAATCCTGACATGAAGGGATGGTCTGACTGCAGAGCTGACTAGCCTATTAGCGCTCTTGGACATAGCAGAGTGGAACAAAATAGCCTTACTACACAGCTGAGGATCAGGACCTTCACGCATTGAAAAATACACACTATGCCTTAGGAATCTCCCTAAAGGCAGCTCCAAAGCTTTTCCCGAGCTGGCCGAACACATCAATTCTGTGGCCAAAACCAGCAGATCTTTTCTGCCCACTGAGGCCTTAGTGCTCTCCTGGCTGCAGGAAGTTACTCGTTTGTACATGTACCAGGTCTTTTAAGGTATTTGTCATTCTTTGTAACTGTGTTTAGATGAGATAAGACATATGATGGTTTAGAGGAATGAAGATGAGCCAGATGAAAACACTCAGAGTTAAGAAAGCCTTTCAATACCAAAAGGCTTTCCTTTGGGTTTTCTTTTATAATCCAGGAGAAAGACAAAGTAAAATGATTTTTCTCCAGAAAAACAGGAATTCTTACCACATGCAAGAGAACATCCTTCACTAAAAGTAATATCATCAATAGCGACAGTTTCATCTTGTCTCTGGGTCTCCACCATCCCTTGAAAGATAACCTGTGGAGATTAACAGCAAATCAACATGAAATGATATTCACCAGTGTCACAACAGAAGAAAAAACCTTCCAAGTTATACCAGTCTAATCCATAGAGTTTCTATTAGAAATATGAGGATTCAAATCACGCACTTAATTTTGGAGGATTACCATCCTGGCTTTTTCACATATCTGTGGCTTGTCAACACAGATATAAAGTTTAATAATCTAACTTGAGTGAAGTAACATTCAACAGGAAGGTCTTGAAAACTATAACAAAATACATTAAAATCTAAGCAAGGATCACAACAGTTAAGAAATACAAATAATTGTGTTTTCATCGAGCAATTATTCCACCGCAGACTAGAAATGTGAACTTTTTCTTGTTGTTTCAGGATTTATCAGAGACTTGGAGCAAGGTCAGAGTAATAAATGCCATTAGTCAGAAGCTTTTAATCAAGATTTTAGCCAAAACATACTTTGAGGAGTAATTGGTCAACTGTTATTCTGCTCTAATGCTACAACAATAATTAATTTTTTTTCCTAACAAAGTCTACACTCAAGAAGTTACCATTTTTTTTAGCTTTCCATCTTAAGGGCAGATTTCAATCTACAGTTGTAAATATAGGGACTACCAGTTTTTCTGTAGTGATGTAGAAGGGGACCAATCAACCATAGCCTTTGGGGAAAACCAACAGCAGACATACCCATCAAAACAACCCAACAAATCAAAACAACCCAACAAATCACATGAATAGCATTTTCAAAATATTTCCCTAACCATATCTTGGGATGTTACAGACACAGCCTTTTTCAGAGTTCTGGAGACACAATCTACCTAGAGGTAGATTCTAGCTCTTAATACTAACACTACAATGTTAGCTAGCAAAGTTTTTAAGTATTAGTTTTAGAGTTTTGGGGCAATTTTGTGCCTAGTTTAAGAGACTGTAGCAGAAAACCTGCATTTATCCTATAAATTATCATCAAGGGTATAGTATTCCACTGTATAAGACACAACTTAGCCAAGGAGCAGCCTGTGAAGTCAAACTTTACTGGCATTAAACAACCAGAAAAATGTGTAATGTTAACTGCTATAACATCAGTGAGAAATCTATGTCAAGTTTATTTATATATACATACAAATGGGGGGGGGTGGGGGGTGTTTTGGGTTTTTTTTTGTGTGTGTTTGTTTTGTTTTTACACAGCAAAGAGGATGGCAAGTAACCACTTTCTCTGGCAATTATTCCATGAAGACCATTGTTAGCATACACACAGACAACTGTATAAGTATTGTTAAGAACTCAAATCACCCTCTGTGTTCACACTTCTCTAATTAGCTACAGCACAATGGAAAGAATGCAGTGGATAAAAATCCATAAGGTTTGAAGGAACAGGGTTAATCCTGGTATAAGCTTTTAATTTTTTTATAATGATGTTAATTCATGTTGATGTTTACTTGGAAAGTATAACTATGTCACACTTTAATATTAATGACATCATATCACATCCAGTAATGTTTGTAAGACCAAAACGCAGTACCTTGGAAATTTGTTCATTTGATTTGTTTCAGAAAACAATATTTTGAATTGTTGTATTTTGCTGCAACAACATGTGTAGTTTGTGTACTTTGGTGACATCACTAGTAGAAGGACAAGTAGTATATTCGTATTGCCTGCTTCTGTGAGTACATGGTTCTGACACAATCCAGTGCATTTTTTGTAATTAGAAACACAAAAAGTATTATTTAATATTGAGGATTTGACAAATATTACTTTGCACAATTATTTTTCATTGTTAATTCAAAATCTAGTTATCAATAACTTCATTTATAATATATTTTTATATAGCTTGCTGTTAGGGCATCATAGTGAGATATTATTTTTAAGTGAGACAAAGTTTAGACAATGCTAAAGAGGTGCTATCCTTCTTTTGATGCAAAATCAGAGGTGGCTTCAAGTTCATATTGCACTGGAGCACACAAAGCACTTGTGTTTCCTCAAAAGTCATGAGGAGTTTTTTTTACTTGGTCAATATAATAAAAAGCATGGATTCAAGAGGCTTGCTTTCCAGGTACACATTATCAATGTCTCTACAAAGAGCTCCCTGCTGACTGATGATGTAGATTTTAAGACATCCTGGCATTCTGAACACCTGGGGAAGTTTCTCCAATGATAAAACAGTTCTTTCTATTTAAAAGTGTTTGACTACAGGAGGGGAGTCAGACATCCTGAAGTCTATGAAAGGTTTTCTACTGACTGAACTAGGAGCAAAGTTGTGCTGAAACTGAAAGATATGCATCTTCCCTCCCCTGAAGAGCTCAGTCCAATTATAACCAAACTGACTTCCACCCACATTTATCTGAGCAATAAATTATTTGGTTTTCCCTCTCACACAAAGTCTAGAGCTCCTTCAATCCTCAAATTTGTAATGAAAATGACACTTAATGATGCTCTTTGCTCATAACTGTAATTAACAAGTGCTGCCTAAATATGCAGTATCTATGGCTGTCATAACAAATTAACAGCAGTTAATGTGTTAATGGATTTGCAGCTCCAATAGTGGCAAGGAAAGCTGTAGTTGGGAACATGTGGGGAAAGCCCAGCCTGTATTAATCCCACCTAAGTGCAACAGTGAAGCCCAAGGCAAAACATAGGAATCAAGCATGAAGACAAAAGGGAACCCTACACCCAGACCTATTTCCCTTAATGAAGTCTGAGAGAAGAAATTTGCTCTCAGTAGAACAGGGGAAGTATTTTAGGAGAGCAAACCATGATACAGTTCTCCAAAAATCAAGCCAAAATAGACATACTGAGCTTGTTGTGTGTTGAAAAATTAAATGAAGAAGTGGTAATCTTTGTATTTCAGAATTCCCCACAGATGGAGATTTTTTGAAAGTCAAAGCCAAATCCTCTATCCCATAAAATAGGCAGCGGAGGTTGATTTTAATTAAAATCTTACTACAAGTGTGCTTGCAAAATTTACAAAAATACTCAAGCACCCTACCTCTACGAAGTGATTTCTACAACCACAAAAGAAGATTTTTTTCCCATCCATTTCTTCATAGAAACTTTAATCATCAAAATTTTATCTTGAAAAATGCCACAGGTGGCCCTGTAGACTAAAGATCTTGTCATATCTAAAGAACAAGTGCAAAAGGGTAAGTGAATTGCATTCATTTGTATGACCAGCATCTCACAAGTTGTCACTGGAGGAAAAATGTGCAACCAAATAAGAAAGTTTGCTCAGTTTCAGGATCTAGGTTTGATGAGGTGCCCAGCAACATTTATTTAGCCAATTATAACAATTACTGCTCTAAGTCTGACACATGCCTCTAACACTGGACTGCACCCATCAGTCCACTTTATAGAGGCCAAAGGATAACAAGGTTTGCAAGCAATAATCTAATTAGGATTTGATCCAGCAATTTAGAGGAAGATGCCACATTGTATTAAACATTGCCAGACTCAATTTCTAAACAATATGAAGGATGAAAATGTAAATCTAGAAGTAAACCCTTCCAGTAAAATCTCAGATTGCAAATCATACAGGTAAGATATTGACAAGTAATAACATTGATACCTGTGTTGAGTTAGGTACTGGTGTTTCATAACATACATTCTCAGTCAGGAATAATCAGCTTTAACACAATGCTACCTCTGCAAGTCAGCTAATTACATTACTCACATGGTTTACTGAAAGGAGGTTGTGCTCTCATGCCTTCAGCTTTGTATGCTAACCAACTCTTCAGAGTAACTACTGTAGGAGGATATTCCTCTGGTTTTCTTCTCTGCTCCTCACTTTCCCTCCAGTATTATGCTTAAGAGTGTGTATACATTATCTATGATGTTATAGCACAGGTACATTTACTCTGTTAATGTTTTGTGTAAATGTACATGTGAAAACATTTAAACAGCCTATGAGACTTGCATTGTTTTTCAGAGCCTTTGAGACAAATAAAACCACATGCATTGGTTCTGTGACAAAGGCTCAAAGCTACAATGAATAGTGAAGTACAGTATCTGTCACCTAAAGCATCCCTACAGAACAGTATCTCATAGTGTAGAATGGTATTTCCTATGTAAAATAAACCTTGAATTTATTGGTGCAGTTAGACTGAGGCTAAGAGAATACTCTATTGAATGTTAAGATCCTGAGTATACCACCTCTATGGGCAGGTAAATAATTTATGATGCAATGAGACTGATTGTTTTAAGACACATGCAGAGTTTAAGTAAGGTTTGGCAATAGTTTTAACACCGCCGAGAGGTAAGAATGAGTAGTATTTGTAATGCCAGCTATGAACTTCCAAATGGCTTCTCTTTTACCTCATGATAATGCTTTCCCTTTACAAACTATCTAGTTTTGACTTATTAAAAAGAACAACCACTATTTATAAACTATTTAACTATTTTACAGTCACCTCAATTTACCAACCTCATAGTTTTCAGTGCTATTGATTGTGATAGTATTTGCTTTCCACTGATTTTGCGGTTCTCCTGAAACTTGCCAGATGTTTGTAATGCTATCTTCAGAGTGCTTTTGAAGCCCCACAGTCAATGTTCCACTCATTTGACTGATCCAATAATGAAAAGTAATCTAAGACAAAAAAAAAGGTCTGATTATTCCAGGGAGATATTATGACAAACAATGAAATACAAGGACTATGCATCAAAATACCTGGCAAACGTGTTCTTTGTCACTTGGAAGAAAAACATTGGTCCTTAAAGTTGCAGAAGATCGCATGTCAGAGGACAATGAGAGGAAATAAGCTATTAAAAGGAATGAAAAAAATCTTAGAAGCTTGGACAAAAGTTATATAAAACATAACAGTAAAACAAGGCGGCAAACATACTTGTATGAATAACTAAAAGCCAACTAGAAGTTTTTCCACAGAAAAGATTCACATCACACTTGTAGTCATTGTGTGCCAAGCTTTTGTTCATATTAAATATTGACATAGTATTACTCCACATTGTTCCTACTGAAATTTCAAGCGGGGTACTAAAATGTTTCACATGCTGATTGCTTGAATACTCAGTATGCGAAAAATTTTGGAACAAAGTAAGACTAAGTCAGCAAGTTGATCAAATAGTTTGAACTCCAATTGTTTAATAGATCACATATTTCATGCCTAAACAACAAACTGTTGTGGCCAAAAATACAGATTATTACAGTAGTTCAAAACTTTTAAGGAGGTGGTAGAAGATGGGAGAGAAAGTTAAGGTGTTCCTCTGTTTCACCGGACATGGGTCTGCATTTTGGCTCCAGAGAGGAGGTTGTGGTACACACTCCCAATATAAAGGGCTGCCTTCAGATTCTCCATGGTACCATTGGAAATACCATTGTCTTTCCATTTACAAAACAGGTCCAAATTAAAGCTTCACTTTAAGGTGTAAGCCCAACAAGAGTCAGTGAAATGCAATTGTTGCTATGTCTTTTGAGTGATTGTGTCTCTTCCTGACAATATTGTTTCAGATCTTTTAAAAGGCAGGCAACAACCCTAGGCAAAATTTGACTCTTCCTGAACATGAAGATTTCAGAGAAGTTAGATGTTAACGGATGAAAGGTTGCAAGGGGGGGTGGGGATTGAAATTCTTAAATATTTTTCCTCTTCCTTCCCAAACTCCAAGCAATATCAGGTAAACTGTTGCCCTGTGACAATAATGTGTAAATGAAAGGAGAAAGATGAAGAAAAAAAAAAGTGAGACTGAAAGAATAAAGAAGTCCTAAAAATAAAGATTACTACCAAAACCAAGTATCAAGGGATATGTAGGAACACCTAAATACTTCATTTAAGAGACTACCGCTCTCATCCTTGTGTGCAAGTGCAAAGTCACTGACCAAGGACCATGATACTAGCTCAATGCTGGAGCCAGCTGAGCAATCCCCCACAAAGAAGCATTTTGCCGCCTGCTACCAGAGCAGTGGCCATGTTCCCCTAGGTTTTAGGCCTTTCATGACTGTTTAGGCAGCACCTTTAGAGCCTGCCAGCTGTAAGGCTATTCTCCCCACCCAGGGCAGATGGCTTGGTGCCTCAGCAGAGCCTGACTCCAGTCTGCTTCACTGATTTTAAGCTTTCATAAAATTGTGAACATTTTTCTATTAGTTCCCTAGAGAAATATATCTAAGGCTCAAACAAGGTCAGATTTCACCTGCTGCAGGAGTTAAGTCTTACACAGATGGGGCAGAAATAGTACTTTTAAGAAATTCTTTGAACAATGATTTTACACTAGATCTCCACATAGAACAAGTTTCAATTAGTAAAAGCAAATTGTGTTTTGGTTTTTTTTTTTTAAAGTGATTGCCACTAGGCTGTTCAACCACACTTTCAGTGGAAATAAGAACCATGAGAAGAGACAGAGCTAAAGAGTGTTGGATTCTAGTAAATGATTACATAAGTCAAAGGAGTTGCATCTGACAAGTGATCTTTGCTCTTCTGTTAATGTGTGTGCAAATACTTATACTGATGGCAGGAACATATTCTGGCACAGAGCATACTCTGCTCAGTTGCCACCATACAATATAGGTAGGTCACTCTGAAAGTAATGCCACCTATTTATTTCCATGGAAACTACAACAGACACAAAGAACACAACAACACTGTTTGATAGAGCAAATTCTCAACTACAGTACATATCTTTTAACACAGTCCCCACTATGGGTTTGTACACTTTCCCTCACAATAAACAAGACCCTGTGTGCTGCACTCCTAACAATCTGCACCAGCAGAGGGGACCCACCATCACTGTCACCACTGGTGGAACATGCCACCCATCCCCTCGCTGTGCTGACACCCACTGTTTGACTGTTTCACAACTTACATACTTGAAATAAAACTTGTCTTTATGAAAAAGTTTTGGTAGTTAATTTTGTGCTCACATCAGATTAAATCAACATTTAAGAGCAGCCTTATTTTCAGAAGGCTAGTACACACACCAGGATGTGGTTGTATGCTACACACAAACAAAAAATTCTTAGAAGCACATTGCATGGATAACATTTCCTAATTACAGAGTATAATGAAAACTGTCAGCTGTGAAATGAGAACTTACAGGAAAATGTAAAATGAGGGGGTTTCGCTGAAGTTTTCTTCTATGGAAAACATTTAAATTCCTGTGCCATTTACATTTTGTTGATTTCTAAGCAAGTTTTTCATGTATTCACCTTTAAACCACCAATTCACATTCATCATTGTATGGAATGTCTACCTGTTCGGTAGCTTTGTGTGGGAGGTGCTGCTTGCTTCAGACCAATACAGATTTCTCCACTCCCAGATAATCAGTTTGGGAACAAGGTGAAAAACACCAAGGCTGATCAATCTCAAGGACACTTCAGTCCCACATAAGGTCATATTTTTGTACGCTCTCCAAAGCTTCATGCCTGCCTGCCTTCAGAGCTGCTGCAGCACTGCTTGTGCACAGGAGAGAGAGGGAATAGGCAGAGAGAAAGGGGATAATGGAAAATATGGAGACAGACTTAAACAGTTTGGAACAATTACTTCAACCAGCTCACATCTTTACTGTGATATTAGAGGCCCCCATCAAATTTTTCCTTCATTCCTTGCTTTCTTACAAAGAAGTATTCTAACAGCTTTGGAAAGCAGGAAAAAGATTACTGTAGCTAAAATGTTGGCTCAAGTTAGCTAAAAATGTATCAAGAAAATCATGTATTACAAAAGGAAGACAACAGGTTTTGGAAAGCAGGGATAACTTGGCAATTGGACAAAAATAAGGGACATATGCCATCTGAGGACAGGGACAATGAATGACTGTTCAGGGACAGTCTGATACAAATTGGAATTGTAATAAGGTTTAGGGAGGAACAGGCTCAAACAGGCTATTCAAAGCTCTTCCGGTCCACAGATCCAAAGTCTTTCTCTCAAATATTTGATGCAGTAATATTAGCCACAGACAAGAGATACACAAGCTTCAGGCATTCACCAATCCAATCTCAGATTGAGGAGCCAATACTAATTTCTAAACTTTGCAACCATCCAGACTGAAATTATCACCCAATATCTCCAAAACAGGTGAAGGTCATTCAGGTGGATAAACATGGCTCTTGATGACTCATTACTTGCACCCTCATGATAACAGGAATTGCTTTCTCTTTTTTCTGGTATTCTGGGTTAGTGTAGTTACAATCACCTAAAAACTTGGACACAAGTGGTCAGAAAACATGCAGCAGAAAACAACTGAACTGTCAAGAAATCAGTAAAGTTAAGCAAATAGGGAACTACATCATTTGTAAGAGCCAATGGTTCCTTCAAGGAACATGAGAATTCTTACCACTGTTGTTCCCATTATGGTCAGAGTATGGTGGTCCCATGCCAGATTGACCATTTCTTCTTATCCATCCAGGCTTTAAATTAAATTCACGAAAAGCTTTGCACAGATCAGTTTCAAAATCACACTTTTCACAGGAGGAACCTGAATTGAAGCAAACAAACAAAAATTTAAAATCTCAAAAAAAGCACCAGGTTATGTTCTCATCATTGCTTGCTATTTAATTAGTACACAGAAACATTTCTATTAGCCTCCTTAAAGTAAGAAACACCAGAATTTTAAAATCATGAAGAAAATGAAACAGGGCAGTGAAAGAGAGACAAGAGAAAATGAACATTAAAAAACTCCAAAAAACCACCAAGACCTTCCCCCCACCAAACAAAACCTGACCCAGTCCATTTATATTATATCACTATAACATATACTTTTTTCCTTCACAGATATGCATGTAGCTACCTACTTTTAGGAAACTGTCCAATCTAGCATAGCTTATGTGCAGAGGCAGTTCTTAAAATACACTGCAGATATCAGCTGAAGAATTTCAGTATATCCTCTGTTTATCCAGGTTTCTTGCATAGAAAACTAAGACTTAACACTAGGAAATAAAAATAGATACCAATAATTTTATTCCACTACTGTTTATTTCACCATTTTGTAACCTGTGTTTTTGGGAAACTTGGAATATAAGCCCATTGCTAGACAGTCTCCCAGGCCTAATAACAGAAAGGTTATCTGACATACTCCATTAGCAGTGCTCATCATCTTTACTAAGATGCTGCACTAAAGCAGAAACCCCTTGTTCAGAGAAGAGCTGAATCAAGTCCTTGAACGACATAGTCTCCACATTTGCCTTTCCACAGATCTTATTTCTTCCAGTGCACATAGCAACATGCTGGGGAAGGACTGCTTCTCCTCCTTCCACATTCCCACGTATGGCAGCATAGGTAGAAAAGGGAGGTAGAACATGTCTTTCTGGCACAGGACCCAGTTTGGTATCCCAGTTCATTCAGGTAATTTGAGTTGGGTATGCAACCACATAAATAGTTTCTTACTGGGGGGGAAGACAGATGTTTGTTTCTGCTCTGATGTCAGACAGTTCATTTTGCACCACATCCAAGCTGAATGAAAGCTTGCACATGCCTATCAGGCTGAACAGCTCTATTCCTTGAATCACTTATTGTGGTGGTGAAAAGATTTAAAAGAAATTCAGATACACCTTAAAGTGCAAGTTTATTGCAACTCCACTCCAAGCAGAATGGCCACTATATGGGACCATCTCCAGATTTCATGCACTGTGTGGAAACTTAGTTCACTTGCATTTTCTTAGACAGCAGAGAAGGATGGGTTAAGACTCTGCCTTCTAATCAGGATTCTGGTTAGATGCAAGAGCTACAAAGTCTTTCCACTTCCTCTCAAACTGATGCTCACAGCAAGTCCCTGCTAATGCTTTTGGTCTAATTCTGTAAAATAACTGTTGAACTGTGATAATAAACAAAATTGCAACTGCAGCATTTATAGTCATACTATGAAGTCCAGTTTCATGTCTTTCAAATTCACATCAACTTACTGCAAAAGTTAATTATAAGGCAAGGGAGGGGAAAAGAGATACAATTCACATAAGCATTCCAGACTCAAGTGAAAGTGCAGATTGGCTGATTCATCAACAAACTTTTTATTGCTGCTTTTATTCCTTAGCTCTTTAAGTGGCTGAAAAGTATGTTAGTAGTTCAAAAGCACAAAAACTGCTGAGGCATATCTGCTTCACATTACATTAAATGCAATGTTGTGCATGTCATATTTCCTCAGGAATTTCCCATGGCTGAAAAAATTTAACACGAACATGTACAAAATAACAAGAACAGTAATGTTAATTTTAAAAAATCCTTGATCATTATTATTTAAGGCAATATTAATTTTCACAGAAAATAACTTGAAAGAAAACCAAAGTAAATTTGCTGAAAGATACATTTACAAAGATAAAGCCACTGCTTAGAGAGGAAAAGGCCAGAAGGAAGAAGTGTGTGGGATGTTCTAGATATTTTTTGCAGAATTTCCTGTGAACAGCACAAATAATTAAAATAACATCTAAGGAAAAATTCCAAGTCTCACAGAGACTACAGTTTAAGGTTCTATTTCAAGTGTGTATGTGTATAAAAACTCAGTTTGGGATATTCTGGGAGCAAGGTATTTTTAAGTATCCCCCAGTGTATATTGGGCAATAATAGTTCAGAGAAAAATTACTGTAGGGTTTATTCTGCTGCTTTTCCAATGCTGTGTCAAAGAACAAACCAACCACATGATGATAAAAATGAATCATCTGAAATTCCAACTTTGATATATCTTCAGTACTGAAACATCCTTAAGCCTGAGTAGAGCCCAGGGAAAACAGCAGGGAGCTGTCATAAACATGAGATTGAGGATCTGAAACCTAAGTAGAAAAATAATTATGCAATAATCCCAGATCAGAAGAGAGGGTGACACCCTGATTTGTATCTTTATGTCTGACAGCTAACTCTTCTCCTGGAGTGAAGTATAGCATTATCCAAGCAGCCCCAGGATCCACAGCCTGTCACTCAGAGCCTAGTTCCACATCTCTTGCTGATCCATACTTAGTACAACATTATTCAGTGTTAGGTCTTTCACAGAACCCATAGGCTCATTTTTCTAAACTAGTCATTGGAGCAACCTTTAATTTCTCTACTTTCATATAAGAATTTTTCAATAGTATTTCCTTAAACAAGTGTAAAAAAGCCTCCATAAAAATTCAAGAATGCAACTCTTGTTGTGTATTCTGCAATCATAATAGGAAGTTCTGCCTGGAAGGAAATGCTAAATGCTCTTTCCAGGGAAAACAAGACCAAGCAAAATGAGGATTTCAAGGCTATGCAATGAAATATAGCATAACCATTTCCTGTGCAAGTGATAAAAAAAAAAAAACAACTTGTTAACCTGAGATGTGTTTGTCATACATCAGGGGATTCAACATACACATAGTACAGCATAACTAAGTTACAAAATTAATTGGTTAACAATTGTAACAATTGTCTTATTTGCAGAGGAACGAAAATGAAAATGAAATATCCTAGAGTTGATGCTAGACTCTTGTTCCAAAGATATATCTGTATCATATTTGAATAAAGGAGGAACTCATACTGGAAAAGAAACAATGTGTATCTGGGCACACAAATCCAGATTCCTCACATTACAATTTGCAACCGCTCTTTCTCACAGATTTCAGCTGAATTCAGTGATCACTAACATTAATTAGAAATTTCCAGTGTGCACAAAAACACATAGCCTCACCTAAAGACAACCTACTGTAAGTTTAAAGATAAACCTTAAAACCCCAATAAGCATGGTAGCTTCCTTTGTTGCACAGTGAGTGGAAGAATTTAGATAAGCTTTTAGTTAAAATTAGAATTTTTTTTTATAAATTCAAGCTGTTCTTTGCACTCTAGAACAAAGATCAGGACTATCTTATGCATCATATGAAATAATTTAGCACCATTTTGTATTACAGTATTGTAGAAATATAAGATTCCAGATACAACTTTACTCAGACACTAGTAGATAAAAATCACTCACTGCTTACATCTTCCTTGGAGGGAAACTTCAGCAACTGTATTCAAAGCCTCTGAATATGACAAAGATTAAGCTAGGATTATCAGTTCCCGGATTCAAGAAAATTTCCCCCTTATTAATAAGAACTAAAATGTTGTTGGCACTTATACCTTGATTTAGTTATTTTGAAACCTAAATTTCAGCAAACAATTTTACCACAAATTAAAGAACAAGAGTAATACTTGTTAAATCTCCATTGAATTTATGTGGATGAGGAAATGCTTGCTACATACTATTCATATAAAGATTTAAGAGTTGCACTCTGTAGAGGTTGAAAATTAAGCAGGAAAAAAAAAAATCAACCTGAAGCAGACAGCTTGTCTTAGAAAATCAAGTGAAGAGGGTGGGGGGGGAAAAAAAAAAAAAGACTTCCCAAACATTTTTGTAACATAAAGCACACACACACACCCCCCTCTCTCTCTGCTGTGTCATTCAGTTATCAAACTATATCACACTTATGATGGAGCCCACTGGGACTTACCTTGTTTCTCATCACTGCTGTCTCCACACCAGCTGGTGAAAACACAGAGTTCCCCAGATGGAACAGAGGAGCCATCACTACTTTGGCATTCACTTCCTGTACATGTCTGAGTACAGACCAGAGCAAAGCAATATAATGCACAGAAGAATACGATTCTGTTCATGGGCTATGTTACTATTCAAACTTCTGTTTGGAGAAATAATTACTTTGTCTAGTATTGGTCATGAAGCATCTTTGAAAAAGCTGTGCTTACACACATCTCTGAAAGATGTTTTTAGAACCTCACTTTCCAAATCTGCAGCTTAAGGGAAATATGGCTTCTGCAGAGCAGTGACTTTCAACCTGGTGTATCTTTGGATAATATTTAACTGAATTATGATATTGTTTTATGACTAAAATTTCAGTGCATGCTGTGCAAGTCAGCAGTATATAATTAACTTCCTGATTGGATTTATTGCATGACAGTTTGCAAACATATTAGATAAAATAAATACCAGGAAAACAGCAGAATTACTGACCAACTTTCATAAAGAACTCTTTTCTCAGAGGGGGCTGGCAAATACTCAAACTTATGAAGAGTTTGTGGATCAAATGCAAAAAACAGTTGAGAAATTCAGAGCTGATTTCAAAGGGATTGTGACTGATGTAGAGAAAGAATTTTCAGGGACTGTAGACATACAATGCTGATCGTTGAAAGTGATATCTATTTATTATCTACAGTTGTATCACAAGTAAATAATGACTGAAATATGTTTGAGTACCTGGTTGTCAATGGAATCATATCTGCAACTACATTTTGCCTAAATCAATTGGCTACTAATGAATACTTTCCAAATTAGTAGGTTCCTGTGTTTTCTGGAAAAAAAAAATCATATTTTATGTGATACTACTAGTGTTTCTCAAGGTTAGGAAAAAATTAAAGATACCTAGGATCCTGTATCTGAACTCCTATGAACAGTGAAAAATATCATATAAACAAGCAGAGTCAGAATTTTTCAAAATAACAACATTAATCTGCCACCCATTGCAGGAATCTATCATTAGGGGAAATTACCATCAATATCATCCCTAAATACATTACTCTATCAACATATTCAGTCTCTACCCAGAGTTTAAAGATATAATCCCCACCCATAGTTTGTATAATGACCAGCTCTGAAATAGCGCATTTAGAAAATAAGGATATAGTCAGAGGTGACACAACAGTTCCTTAAGCTGTCAAGAGTAAATCTATTTACACAATGCAAGTACAGTACATTATATAGGAAGCCAATCAGGGCTTACCCAGCAGAGATGGGCATTACTAAAACATCTACATACAAAAGGACTCTGCCAGTACAAGAGACAAACCAGTGTGTTGATTTACAATCCTTTTGATGCAAAATCAACTTTGAATTTCTCAGCTGTGCTTCACTGAAACATCAGTTCTGACAAAGCTTTTACATGCATGAAACAAGGATCTTCAAATTGAGGAGAGTGAATGGGAAGAGGTATCCAGCCAGTCCAAAAAGCCAACCTTGTGAGAGAAGATAGGATCAACTTGGTTTGTTCAGCCTAATATCACAAGAAAACGGGGAAGTATCTTGAGCACTTTAGATGTCCCATATCCAGAGGAAGGAGATATAGTAGGAAAAGGAGAAGATTATTGCAAAAATTAAAGGACAGTACTAGCCTAAGGCAAATTACTGTGAAAACTAGACAAAATTAAGCTGACAATCTTGTAAGCACAACAGTCCTTTAATAGTGGGATAAGAAAAATCTAACTACTTTTAGTGAAGTCATACAGCTCTGTCATAAAAGAATCATACAATTGCCGAAGTGACATCTTGTAATACATGAATGATAACAGCAAACAGCTCTGGAGATTTCTTCACCTGTAAATTACAAGATCAAGTAACCGGAATACACACACCACCGTGCATTCCCCCAATTTGCCTGTTGCTCCTAGTGAGTAGAATTAAGACAAGGTATATCTTTGTAACTAAAAGCAAGCTGATTAGGAAGCACAAGTACTATAGTATCCACAAAGAGAAACAGACAACCTTTCTAGAGGTATATCAATCATCACAGATCTGTGTTTTCATAAGGTAAGGAAATTCTTACAAAGACTACTACTCCAACATTGCCCAAAGCTAGCGGTCCAAGGTCTGATGCAACTTTATTATCTCCAAGACCAGAGGCAGACATATGTTTATTTTAATAAATGTTTCAGTTCTGGCTAGAAAGCCTTTTCCAGCTCATTTTGTTCAACTCCACCCTTTTCATCACTATCCTTCTGTGGACATCATTTTATATGTTTCATTTTAACACTTTGTCCTCAGGCCATAGAACTGACTGGAAAACTTGCAGAAGAAAAGCAGAGCTACTAATAAATGACATAAGACTTCATTGATGTGTGTATATATAGATCAGAGTTCATAAGAATACGTATCATTGAATTGCTTGCTTCCCTTCCATAAGTACAGTTTAGATTAGAAGCTTTTATAAAAATATAAAATTCTGTATGTCATCTTACTACATTTGTGAAGGCTGAAATGTTATGCTATTCAACTGCTTTGTTTTTCAATTTATTTTCTCTAACAAATATTTCATCTCATCCTTTTCTCTTACATCTTCTAAAACACCTCCTCACACTGTTGTGCTTCACAATGAGATTTCCCCGTATTTCAGCTTTCTCCCATTTTATTAGAACTGCTGCTGCAGTGTTCTAAGCCTTTCTTCTGCTCTGTCAGTAGCATAAAATCTGTATGCAAGCTCTGAGAATAAGGTACTTTTTAGCAGAAACTGCCATCCATTTCCATTTTTATTATGCTCTAAAACATTAATAAGAAACAAAATTGCACAACCCAAACAAGTCAGAATCACATTAAGGTCTGTTACAAGTGGAAATAGCTGAAAAAGGCATCAAATATTCAGAAAGAATTAAGGGTGTTATCCCTGGACTTTTAGTAAGTAAGAAAAAATGGTATTTCTGTGAAGATTTAACAGAAAGTGCAAAACCAGAGAAAAGGTGTCTTTTTTTGCAAGTGTGTGGCTACATACAAGTAAGGAGAGTTTCTGGACAAGCACAACAAGCCAGCACTCTTATCAGCTAACAACAAGAACACCACAGTTTTTCATGGCTCTGAGAAACATAAAAAGAGACTTGCAGGTAAAGTCAAAAGGACAAACACTTTAAGTACTGAACTGCAAGCACTCTGAAAGCAGAAAGGATTGAGATCTAAAAAAAGGGAGAGGCAGAGATACAATTAAGTATAAAGCAGTAAAAATATGAAGGATGTCAAAAGCAGAGGGATGAGCAATAACCAAAGGGGTTTTTTGAAAGTGATAGAGAAATTTTGCAGTGAAACTAAAGACTAAAAGGCAAACAAGCAGAGACAGGCACTATGTCTATTTTCAAAGTTATTTTAGCAAACAGTTCTCAAAAAGGAAAAGTGTTAAAAAGTTGCTTGGATTTACAATCAAAGCTGGATTTATCTGGCTCACCCTCCTTCATTTCATTTAAGCCAAGACGAACTACATTTGCTGTAAGTGGAACAATATTGCTTTCTCAACCTTTCTATATGTTTTTGTACTGAAAAAATTGTAGATATTTAATCTAGGATTTTAAGAAGACAATTCTTATAAAGAAGTCCAAACAGGTTCTGAAACAGGGTGAGAAAATTTTTGTATTTTAAAGTCTATTTTTCATGTCAACAGCATATTATCTGCTTAATCAGATAATGGATTGCAGTTAGTAATTCTCCATTAAGTTTTTGTAGAGCTGGTTATTATCAACTTCTGAAATAGAGGCAAGAACTCAAAAAAACCAGTATATTAGCTTCATCATCTGAAAATAGTGTTCAAATTTTGCTGCCATTGCTAACTTTTTCAGAGAAGTCTTACAGAACAGACAATAGTCACATCTTCAAATCAAAAGTTCATTTAAATTTAAAACAGCCTTTTAATGTCAAGATTATAACATTTTTATATGTGATCAGAGTAGGGAGCATTACAACACCAGTGTATATACCTTTAACATATGTCATTTTCATGTAAGTTTTAGTAAACATTAATTTTAACAAAAACAATCCTCCAAATTTTTTTATGCAAGAACTTTGTTAAGAAAAACTGCAAAACAGTAAGAAACAGTATTTTTAGTAATTCACAACTATTCAGCCAAGTCTTTGTTTTCAGAGCTTCCTCCCAAAAATATGCTATTCATATTATCATATGACTGCTCTAGTTTTTAATGTCAAATTGGAACTGAATGAAGTCTGCAGAACAGAATAATGTCAAGCAATCATAGTAAGCCCAAACTGATCAGACTTTAACAGGAATTGACAGAATTCTATCCTTTTATTTGAAAGGCAATAACTGCATACCATCTGCTTCCAGTTAAGTGGTACTAAATCAACAGTTAACTTGAAAGAGGGCTAAAATATTAATACATTTTATTAAAAAGGATTCTAGGTAAGTGTTATTACCACCCATCTCAATTTCCCAAAAGAAATTAGAAAAAATCAATTGTGAGTTTAAAACTAAACTTAATATATTGATCAGTGTGCAATATGAATACCACCATTAAAACTAGCAACAGAAAACCCCCATAATATTAATGAAACATGAGATGAACTAAATAAAAAGGGTCAAAGTCCTAGGTCATCACAAACTGAGATGAGGTAACACTTCAGGAAAATTTTTGGTAGCGTAATTTCTCTTTGTAATGACAGAGCATATCCCATTCATGAAGAGATGACAGGTGCCAATAGAAGGGAAAGTAAAGAGAATAAACAGGAGACAAAAAACCTAGGCTGATACCTATGTGTACCATGCATAAAACTCATGTTGGCACCTAAAGTTTGGAGGAACAATTCTATTTCTGAACTGTCAAGAGCTCAGTAGAACTGCCCTTCTCTCTCAACCCCAAAGTAAGAGCAAAATAAAATACCATAAGTGCTTCTACTTCATAAAGAAATACACTATTAGAACACAAAACTATAAATTAGCATAAAGTAACTCTGAACAGGTAAAAAACATTTCTACCTCCTGCCTACTATCTGCTTCTTCAGAGAAATTGGAGCAAGAGCAGATTAATGATTTTCTCAACATTTGCTTTCCAGTCCAAAAACTTCCAATAGATTTCAGCACATACTGCTCCCACACAATCCAAGTAAATAGGAAATTCTTTCTTCCATCACATCATTCCATCAAGCATTTTGGTTCCATTCTCTGCTATAAAGCAGCTCCCTCATCCTCTAAGCCCTCTTTAGCTATAACTAATTTACCAAGTAGCACTGTCTTACAAGAGCAGAGCAAAACCCATGGGGCTGATGACATGCTGCATTATGTGATATGAACTGTTACATTGCATGACTAAAGGCATTCCACAAGGTATTTAACTCAAACTAGCTCATCTGGTCCCATGGACCAAACATCTGTCAGCAGCCCAGGTGTATTAGGTGTGCTCTTTAGCTCATCCTCTGATCTCATCCCATGCAAAGGTATCCATTTTACACTGTTCATGGCTGCTCTGCTTTAGGTCACACAGCGTGCAGAAATAGTTGGGAGATTTCTTTCAATAATGCACCCCTTATTGTAACCAAAATGCTAATGTGCTGAGCATGCTTAATGGCTCTCAGAACAGGAGTGGCCTTTCTCTCACCTCCAGGAAATATAAATAGATCTAGCTTTTGCCAAAGTTTGGAGAGAAAATATATAAAAATTAAACTGGAATTAACTTAAACAGTTTTGCTATCTGTCTCAACTGTATATATTGAAGTTTTCAAGTATCCTAACTTTGGTTGCTAGAGACTGAGCCATAGACTAAAGGCTTTGAAGGTAGCAGAGGCAGTCAAACATCTTGCCAGGGCAAATCACCCAAAGATGTGGAACAACAGAGATGCCTGGGATTTTTCACCCACAATAAAACAAGCTTGCTCTTTGGTATCACTTCTGGGTATGCCAGTGAGAGCATCAAATGCTTCCCACAGTCCATCTGCCTGTTTCTGTCTGTTAACATTATTAGTTAGAATCAGTTATAGTTAGTTTCTAACTAACATATTAGTTAGAAAAAAAACCAATAAAATCAGGGAGAAATCTGGAAGAAAGCAATCTCCCTGGGCTTATCTGGAGCAGAGTCAGAACAGCCCAGAGTTGTGACTGCACCAATATTCATCTTTAGTCCTGAAACATGTCTGTGCACCCAAGAGATGGAAATTAGGCAGTTAAGACCTTGAGGGATTCTCAACAGAGCATGTACCTTAGTACCCAGGTGATTAAGAAAGCATCCACTTGGTTTTCCCATATTCTTGGTCTTGACTTTAAGACATCTCTGGCATGACACTGCTCCTAAGGGTTTCTCAGCAGTCACGCCTGCTCTGCATATTTCTAGAAGTTACCCCCAAGAACAAAATACAGCAACTACCTTATTACAAATCTTTCTGGATCAAAATTACCATTTATCTCTATTTCCTCATGTGTAAACAAGTGGTACAAAAATTTCTGAGTAGCTCTGATACCTCCTAATAAGAGTAAACAGAAACTAATAGACCCTAGTAACTTTTCTCCACCAATTGTAAACTGACCATCAATATAAGGGTAATATCTTGATATCCCAAGAAATAATATTTCACTAAAAATAACAGAGGGATATTTTCCAGCTCTGATTTTCAGAGAGATTAAATGAAAAGATGACATTCTCAGAGAATAGCTCCTTAAAACATACTTCCAATGCAATTAATATGAAGTTGAACTTTATGCAATAAAGGCACAGGCATGGTTTGGGAAGAGTCCTAGGCATCACCACATGGAAGATGAATGATAAATGCTTAACACTTACACAATGAAAAATTCAGAGTACATGCTTCATTTGGAAAAAAATTAAAATAAACCACAAGGTCACAGTGTGTCTCAATAAAGCAGCTTTATCCAAAGTCTTAGCTATGCTTCTTAACAAAACACTAGAAATTATATTTAAAGTAACCACTTTTCAATTGAAGCTGTTTAATACTTTGATCAATTTCACACTTTAAGGAACTGTAGGAAATATGTCACTGTTTTGAAACCTTTGATTAATTTATACTCTACCACCTCAACAAAAAATACCTACATTTTAACAAAAAAAATTATATTGTTTAGATCTAGTAATTCATTTAATTCTAAAATCTAAGCTAAATAAATATGAATCTTGGTCTAGATGCATTAACAAGTTAATGTGAAATGTAATACATTCCCATAGATCATCATCAGGTTAGAACCCTCCTTACTGGTTCTTCCTGCTAACATTGCTTTGTACTTCAAGTGACTTTGCTGGCAGTGAAAGATCATCAGTTTGATAAGCAAAGAAATGAAAAAGCAAAAAACAAGCAAAAAATCCTCCTATGCTCTTCCTAAGTAGGTTGCCACTAACACACAGCAGTTTTTCCAGTACTGTGAAAACTCTCAGAGCAGCAGCTGTAAACATAGCTCAGAGGGACCTTGAAGCTGCTTTAAATGACATTGAGAGTCACCCCAGACAGGGAATGAATCAGAAACAGCCCCTTGCCTCTATTCCCATCTCCTAATCACAGAAAGCACCCCTAGAGATCCAGACTACATCCTTCCAAGAAAAAGCGTGGAGCTGGCAGGCTAGATGAGCCCCAAACAGCTGAAGGAAATATTATTCTCCCTAATCACAGGAAAAAGAATTAAATCCCATTTACAGCATAAAACTCCCAAATACCTTAGTCTAGCATACACACTTTAGATCTTTCTAATTTCCTCTCCTACTACAGTCCTTACCCATCCTACTGTTTCTCCCCAGGTGATTGATCAGGTAGTAATCCACTACACCTGCATTAAAGCAAGCAGGTTTCAGGTGCTGTCTTGGAAAAAACATCACAGTTTTATCTACAAGCTGCCTATAGTGGCTAGATTTTCCTTTCTGACAAAAGCTTGAAGTCTCAGAGAAGCTGAGACTTCTCTTCAATACCAGAGAAGATGCCATGGCAAGGGTCTACCACCAAGGGTGTGGTCCTCCTGCAGCAAGCAAAACGAGTTCCAGGTTTGCTTTGAATGCAGTTGCAGTATATCAAAATCAGAGATAAAAAAGAAATGTTTTCTCATCTCATCCACTTCTATGAGATGCACCACACATTGTCAGACTGCAGCTGACAAAAGATGTGATTAAGGTTTTACATTATATCCAGTGTTGTTTCCAGAATTTAGCATGGCTGCTGGGTTTTTTTGCAGTTATGTATTGCCTACCATCACCAGCAATGGTTTTCAGTCATACTTACTGAATGTTTCCGTTGAATTAAAGTTTAAAATTATTTTAATATTTATATATAAGACAGGTTATTTCAAGTACAGCAACAAACTTTTATTGCTTTTTCGTACAGATTTAAAATTCTAGACAGCTGCTATGAATTAGGTATTTACCACATCAAAAAGACAACTCATGTGTGAACAAATTCCTACATGTATTTTTTTCAACTATATAAGCAGCAGCTCCATTAAACATCTCTAATGAAGATTTTAGCCAATTGGTATCAAAACATTCAGGAAAAATTTGAGTCTTGAGAAGTTCTACGTTTGACCAAAAAATTCACCAAGCTGATAAATGTTTAGAGGTCCACCAAACTAATGAGGCAGAATTGTTCCTCGCACTCCAGTGGCTGTATTTCAGTATCCAATAAATCTGAAATATATGAAGCTATTACACAAAATCTTGCAAGAGTAAGAGGAAAACACAAATATAGAATGAGGAATTTTAAACAGCCCAATTTCTGTTTTAATAGTCTGAATTTTCTAAAAAAAATACTCACTAATCCAGCTGATGTACATGATCTTCCATGTATAACCCTTTTCTTCCTGTCATGTTCATCTTTGCTATGGTCCTGTGGGTCGTAAAACAAGCAGCTTCAATCTTCCTCAAGAAGAATCAGCAACCTGAAGTGTTCACCAGAAGGATAATTATGCCCTTTTAGGGGCATAATTCATAGTCTTCATCTTTTGTCTAGGATATATTTTGAGTCTAATTTAGCATATTTTCTTGCAAAAGCTTTCTTCCTTCTCCATGGTTCCCAGGTGAAGTTTGAAAGTTACCCAATACCTCCCTCATCCTCAGCTGAAATAAAGGGTTGTAATCCACATAGGAACTACATGCGTTTCACAGACCTTTGATGTGGATGATTACCACAGAGTTTACACTAAAATGGGCTAGGCTACAATGAATTGGCTACTAGAAAATTGCTAAACAAGTTCAAACAGAACAAGACAAGTCCTGAGGCCCTGCTCTGTCAAACTGACACAAAGGATACAGCCTGTGACCAGTAATAGCAAATATCCTATATACTGTGCCATACAAAAGGTTGAAGAACTGTTCAATATTTTGACATTTTTGTCTTTGACCACTTCCATACAAGTCATCCAGACTTATTCTGTGAGCTGTTTACAATAAAAAGTGGTGCTTTTGACCAGTGGCACATAATGTCAAATCTGCAATTTCAAAATCTTCAGGATGCATTACCTAACGCTGACAGTCAGTATGTTCCTATTCCCAATAACAATCTACTGATTAATGAGCCTTCTGCTTGTCTTTAAGGGCAAAAGCCTCACTGACCACAATCAAGGAAATTTGAGGACTCCAGATAATACTGAAGCAATTTCAATATAACCTTCACAGGAGACAAAATCAGAAATCAGATAGTAATCAACATCAAAAGATGGTTTCTTGGCAGTAGTCAAAGCTTTACCCTAAACAGTTAATCTTCAAAGACTGATAAAGGGATATTAATTGATTTAATGCCTATTAAAATTCTGTTTTGGAAAGCAAGTTCCCAAGATGCAATAAATGATTGGACATCCATCACTTCAAGAAAAATCACATTTTTAGCATGAATTATGTAGATGTAACTCATCAAAGAATACTTGCATAACATAATATCAGGTTAAGCTGTGGAGGAGGTAGAAGCTCAGTGTAATGTTTCACAAGCAGAAATTACTTAATATCAAGAAGTTAAATAATTTTTATATACTTGGTAAATACTGATCACACATTAGAGGACATCTTCAATATTCTAGTAGGATTAGAAGAAACAACTATTAATGGCAATTCAATTTTTAAAAAAATGTAAATCTAATAGCAAGTTCATAGCAAAAACCAAAATTTGAGATGAAACAACTACTAAACACAGGCTGGTCTGTAAGTGTGTACCTACACAAGTTTCTTTAAAACTAAGTTTTAATAATGGAAGTTTTCAATTAACAAAAGAAGTTAGAAAAAATATCATCACCTTTCCAAAAGCAGTATAATATACTCAAGCATCAAGGGTTAGTGGTGGGCTGTGGTAGAGGCACCCACAAAACAGACAGCAGCAGCGATGCAAAAACTGGGGATTTATTGCAATCAAAGTTGCCCAACACTCCAACTGACCAAAATTAATTACAGGATCAGATGTCAGTTGGGAATATATCACTACACTACAGATTCCTGAATACTAAAGCATACACATCAAGGAAGACAAACCACAATGCGTGCACCCTCATTCATACAAACGAGAATCTCCCACTTGAGGGTACCAAAAGGGTCACTCACCAATGCCGGGGTGAGGGCTCACTCAATCCTGGGAGATACACTGAGATAGCCGTGATCTGAGGAGTGTCCCAATGACAGGGGAGAGTCCCCAACCACACTGCCTGCTACTCTAAAAAGGACCAACTCAAATCAGGTTTTCTACCAGGGCTCTTTTTATACCCTGGGCCAGGGTCAGCTGTGGTCTTTCCAATTAGTAAGCACAGACAAGAGGCAGCTGATGGAGCCTAGTCTCCAAGGCACCAGATAGTCCTGGGGCAACGACCTGATCTTTATCAGGTGCTTGTGCCGGCCTCCGTCTTTTGTGCAAACTTTGTGGAAGCCCCCAGGGTGTCTGCACTGCCACAATGGGCAGGCACTAGATGAATGACCGATGCTATCAATCCCTCTCTCTCCTCGAAGGGGAAGAGAAAGCCAATAAGGGAGGGAGACTTATGGACTGGAAAAGAAAACCTAAAATTGCTTTAGTAAAAATAACAACAGTAAAATGAAATACATACAAATATAAACAAAACCAATACCAAACCCAACCCCCCAATGGCAATTATGTCAACATCACCACTGATACTGCGGGCAGACGCTGGGGAATTCCCAGACTGGACTCAGCAGCAGAGAGGATCTGGATTCAGGAACCGGATTCAGGAGTGCACGGAATGGGATCGAAATCAGAACAAACAGACTCCTCCTCAGGCACTGGCCATTGAAGAAGAGGAGGAGAGCTTGAGCCTTGTGATCCCTCAGCTTTATACCAAATATGACACCTATGGGGTGGAACACCTTGTTGGTCAGTGTAGGGTCACCTGTCCTGTCCGCTCCTCCCCGCAGGTGCAGCCTCTGACTTACTGCACCCCACCGTGGGACACAGGATTAACAGTGACCTTGGTCTGCACAGGAGCAAGTACAAGCCAGAGCCTTTCTGCACACCAGTCCCTGGCAGTAACTGTGAACATCAAGTGCTGTCACTTCTAGAAACAGACACTGTCTGCAAAAATATGTTGTTAACTTCAGAAAGTTAACTTAGTTGAAAAGTAAAATCACTGAACAGAATTAGTGCTGTTCTAACTCAAACTAAGACGCCAAGTACCATGGTGAACTTTTAGCTTAGTGATTGCCATTTCACATGTGGGAACAAGAAATTAGCACTGTCCCTGAAGCAGATTCTCAAGATATTTAAAATGTCAGAGCTCCTTTAGACTTTTGTCAATTTACTTCAGACTTTATCACTCTTCAGTACTGTTGTTCTTCTACTGAGGCTGTTGTCAGCAAAGTGCCAGTCTTTTCTGAGGCATAAACCATGGACAGCTTTGACAGAGTTGACCCATTTCATGTGAGGCAAACAAACAGCAACTGACAAATACCAACGAATTTCACCCCTGGTAGCACAAATGAAATGTTCACAGCAATGGGTGAAGATACGTATCGAGAAAGTACGCAGCATAAAATCTTGTGGCACAAACCCTCCAGTGCAGATCTGCATCGTAGCTGGCTGAGAAGTATGTAATAACATCAACCAATGACTCAGGTAGACTTAGGGACTTCTTTTCTACTTGAAACCCGAAGAAGTATTGAATAAATAACTCTATATCAAAGAGGTCAATCCAAAACCTCATACAGAATGATCAGGAGGAAATAAGAATGAATGTCTGGATAAAGCCAGGTCCTGCAGCTGGCTGGATACATGTGCAGGAAGTATTGACAGAAATCAGACATCTGTTTTAGGTCGTCCCTCACACACAACCCTCTAGCAAATGGATCACAGATAGGATAACTACACTGTCAGCATTACAACCCTTCTCAGGAGGAAAACTAGGCCATGCCAGGGGAATAATACCTACCGAAGTCTAGAAAGACAATCTAGAGTCAGACAACAAAGTCACCCAGCTGTCTTCTAACACTGTATCCGAAGGTCCTGTGCTCTGACACCTGCTTCCCTGCAACACACTCTGTGAAATGCTGTTTCTACTTTTTTTTACTGGAAAAGAGCAGTTCTGAGAAGCTGTAAAGCAACTCCTTATTCTTCTCAGAGTTCTTTTTGCCATCACAACATCACAGTGGCAAAGGCTTTCCAATGAAAGCTTGTGAGAGATCATGGCAATGATTAGTGTTTGCCCAGAGGTGTCCAGGCTGGTAGATGTAGGTGCAGGCACATCTGGACAAAGAAGCACAGAGAGATTTCTCAGCAGCTCAGCATTGCGCTTGTGCCTGCAGGGTGGACAATGCCTTCCCAACTGAGAAAACTGCTGTCAGGATATATGGAGCCCCAGGGCTCTGGCTGCAGCTGGAGTACAGCTGATTACACAGGCACCCTCCAAGTGAGACCAGTACTGGGACAAGAGGCCACCAGAGTTGATTGTGCTCTGGGACCTTGTAACGGTTTTGAGATGGCTCCGGCAGCGGTAAGCCCTTTGTTCTCCCCCTTCTCCTTTTCCCTGAAGCGCGGGAAAGTTTTCTCGCGACTTTTGGAAAAGCAGCGCCAGCCCTCTCGGTTCCCTGATTGGGAGTCGAGATATTCAGACATGCCTCAGCGAATAAGCGCATAAAAAGTGGAGTTTAAGACACTTTCCCGGGGCTGGCCGCGCCACTTTCGATTCTCTGCGCCGCAGGACTGTGAAGTTTCACCAGAGAGAGAGAAAACCATCTGCAGTTACCTCAATGCCCCCAGAGCAGTAAAGACTCCTCCTGCGAAGCAGGTAGACCTTTCCGATGTGCCGATTACCGGCGGGGGTGGCTCTTGGACTGAGTTTAACCCGATAAGAGGTAAAACCGGCTGTAACCTCCCAGATCCTGCGTCGAAGGGACAGAAACCGCTGATGAGGGGAAAAGCGACGAGGGTTCTAAAGGCTCCGCTCGGAGCTCCCGCTCTCCACGCGGGAAACCCACAGGCATTCTCTGAGGGTCCGGTCCGTATCCTGCTCTGCAGATGGGGAGAGCCAGAAGCCTCGGGGTTTTGCCCTCGGTGAACTCGAGTCTTCTACCAGCTACCCCAGAGGAAGAAGGACTATGTTCCTGCATGAAGGTTTGCTCTAGGAGAAGTTTTTCTCGGACTGAAAACTTCGCGAGGTGACGGACAATGACTCCTTTCCTACCACCCCCTCCCCGGCGGTGCGACTGCGCAGCGAGTTCTTTCTTTGTAAACGGGAGATGTGGGTCGAAATGGGAGACTGTATTATACTTGTAGATGCCTATTTATGTATTTATCAATCTCTCCCTCTCTCTCTCTCTTTCCTTCCAGTCCTATTTGTATTTAAATGATTGCTTTATGGTTTTAATTGCCTTCACTATTAAAACGCTTCTGTTTCTCACCCCCCTTAAGTTAAGCCCTGTGTATCACATTCCTTTGCCTAAACAAAGCCTAACGAGCCATTAAGTTCTTTTGTGTAGGTTTGGGTGGGTTTACCTTGCCTCCAAACCCGTGTAGTCGCGAAACCTTTTCGGATAGAACAGCCTCATAGTTGTAACCCGCGACAGACCTGCTGGCTCCATATCAACCTGGGAAATCTCAACCTTTTTCTGAGCACCTCAGGCGTTGAGCACTGAGAAAATCTCAGGCAGAAGAGGAAGCCAATCTGCCAAAGTGCTCGCTAATGCTTCTTGCCCTGCCAGCGTGGTGGAAGGAATGAAGGGCAGCGCCGAGCTCCCTGGTGGACACCAGCTCCTTACCAGCCCACCCAGAGCTGAGGCTCAGCCACTGCCACAACCTGAGCTTTGAACCAGTTTCCATTAATAATAACTATAACCTCTGCAGAGGAATGCACAAGAGGCAGGTCAGCAGAGTTTTCATTTTGTCATGCATTCCCCTTTCCAGAAGACACAATATTTTTTGTATTAGAATCTCCCTCCTAAATAATTTTAATGGAAGTTTTAGACTTTTAGAAAAAATACTTGTGAACATTAGTGAAGCCTTTGAAATTCTGAAGACAGTGATTGTACAATTATTTCACTGTTCAGATACCTAAGCTGTTGTCACAGTGAGACTGCATTTGAATTGTACACTAAAAAAAAAAAAATAAAAATAAGCTGTTACTAAAAACTCATAGAGATTTGTTACTTATAAGAATATGTGGGTTTGTATCTATTTGCTTATTTCTGTCTATTTCACATAAAAATAAAGTAGCAATTTTCTTGCTGTGCTTACTAAGTTGGCTATTTTTTTACTTTGGTTAACAGACATGACACCAAAGTGTCTGGTTTTTTAAATTTTTATTTTTACCAACGCTCTTTCCACAACAGCTGCAGGGGATCATCTGAAGCAGAAAACAGGGGTAAAAGGAGTTGGCAGTGCAGAACATAGAGAAGAGCTATAGCGAGTCAAAAGGAGAAAACCCCCCTGAAAACTGATCAGAACAAAGCATCGTTATGAGGCGCAAGCTCAAGTGAAACAGACATTAGATTTTCAGTGAATAGCTGAAGCAGGCTTTATTTTGAAATTTGAAGTCGTGGCAAGATAGAAAACAGCAAAAAACCCTATTCATTCTAAATGAAGCTAAAAACTATAGTAGTTTGCATGAAATACAATGTGATACCTCCTGTTCCAGCACATGAAGTCTGAGGTTTTGAAGATGGCGATTTAAGTGGAAAATTTCCTCTTGCTCCCTGATGGTAAATTATGTTCTGACAGTGCAATCAACAGCTGTAGAAATAAATTTTCTCTGGAATTTTTAAGAATAAACCAAAGTCAAATCCTGACTGCAATATCAAACTAGGCCCCAGTTTAGAGATTAATTTTGTATTTAGTTTTCTTTGATGGAACTGGTTTCCCAGGGCTCAAAAGAAATAGATTCTTTTGAGAGAGAGAAAGCTTGTTGTTTATGAGAGGGAGGCTGGAATCTGAGCTGCTTATTTCTAACCCCTCATTCATGACTTTTAAGAACCTGAAATCATTAGTGTATCTATACGCAAAAGGAACATAATTATATTTACTAATGATGCACAAATTCTGGATTAAATTGTTGTGGACAGTCAGACCAAATGATCAGAACAACCTGCTTGTGTCGTAAATTCTGTCCTCTCTTAAGTTACTGCTATCATACAAAACTAGGTTTATTAATGTTTTGATGTTTCTTTAAGACTTGGAAAGGCACTGTTAATATTTATTTGAGTCATGGCTTTTTTTTTCCAAATCAAGCACAAATGACAGACTATTTTTGATGACTGGTGACCATTTTACTGGCAGAGACCTAATGATACGAGGGTGGAAAGGATTTAAGAAAGGAACAGAGAGGGAATTTTAAAAAACAGAGTGGGGGAAAGTAAAGTAAAGACTGGAAAGACAGCCTTAGGAAAAAACATTAATGAAACAACCAATAAAATGGATCAGAAATGTGTCAGAATGGACAAGACAGATTGTGTAGGAGTTGCTACGTTTGAGTTCCATACAAATGTCCAAACCAGTAAATTAAACTAGTTACTTAAGCAGCAGGAGAAAACACATCTCTGCTAGCAGATCCACCACTAAAGGGCACAATGTCAGAATTCTCAGTGCTGCAATCTGCAGATAATTTAATTTGGTAGCAGAATTACTTTCTGAAATTTTAAATAATAATGTTACATGCCTCCCGCAGTCACTTGCAACTAAAATCACTTACAAAATGAAAGCACTGTGCAGCAAAATGAAAAGAAATCTGTCACCCGCCCAGAAATATACACATCTCCGAACTGATAGAAATGGGCCTTTATCCAAATAGTTTGCTAGCACCACAACACTAAGTTAATCTTTGGTTCAGTTCACTTACTGAGCTGAACTTTCCTAAATTTAAATCCCATTGGGTTTTTGATGGAGAAGAGTAGGGACAGTGAGTTGTTGCACAGCTGCCCCTGCTAGGAAAAGCAATCGTTTCTCTTTGTTGTCTTAAATCTGTATGGAAGAGGGTGGCCAAAAAAGTGTAACATTCTTTTTTCATACATAGCAAATGTAGTGAGCCTCCAGAATTTTCACCTTGTTTTCACAGGCTGGCATCTGTTTTAAAGACTATACTTTCTCCAATTTTTTGTCCAGGTCTGATACCAGAACACTGAACAAGAGAATGCAAGGGAAAACATGAAAAGAGGCCTATGTAACCCATAGCTCCTGTGCCACCTTGAGCACAAACAGGACTATTAACAGGAATACACAGTATATGCAAGTACCTAAAAGTTATGCACAGGAGGCGAGATGTGGGAAACATCAGGCCTGTGGAGGATTGAGTGAGTATTAGCTAACAGTTATGTGTCTGTGCATATGCGTGCATGTATGTATTCACATGGTGTAACACTGGAAACACTTAGGTTACCAGATTTGCTCCTCAATGTGAGCTTTATATGAAGATAGGGCTGCTAGTGTAATAAGTCCTACCACATGGACAGGCTTTCACATTAAAACAGAAGACTTGGATGAAATACACACAGTCAAAGAATCTTTCTCATGAAACTGTAGAAAGCTGAAGTCTTCCTGTTCCATCCCAGTGTAAGGCTGAGAAGTCTGAACCAAGTACTCTCCCATCCACAGAACGGAAATTCCTATAACATTAAGTGGAATTAAGATATAAACTTAACCATGACAATAAAAATAAAGCTTTAAAGGCAAAAGAAGTGTTCTTTTAATTACTGACAGTAAATAAAATATGAATGAATGTGGTATAAATTGGAAAACCATTCACTGTGTAATAGAAGCTCCAAATAGGCTTATAGATAGAAAATAAATGATCTGGAAAAGAAAGAGCAAATGTTCTGGGAATGCTGTTTTTCATAATATGCATTGTGTGAATCTGAAGAGATCCCACTGTACTGGCATTATTACTTCAGTTTAGATGAAAACGGACTGGCTTAATAGAGAAACACATTTGCATTTAATGTCTTAAACTTTCTAAGCATTTTAGAATATTAAATCCATTTCCTTGCCAGAATTACTAAAAAAATACATGTTTCATAGTCAAAATCATATACCCAGCATTATAATAATAATTTTTCCCAGGCTTATTAATCTCCAGGTACAGAAGATATATTTGTTTTAAATATTAAAAAACTTTATTTTCTTAAGAACAGAAGTGAAAGTGTAAACATGAAAAAGAAATTAAATCCTGGCTGGATCTGACTTTAAGAACATGTTAAATTTAAAGCATTTTTAATCGTAACAAGAAACACAAAATTAATACACACAGCAGAATGCAGCTAGCATCCTCTACCTCCTCAGCAAATACCAGGACAGGCTTTAAAGCCCAAGCAGCCAAAGGAAATCCTGTCGATGATTTCAGAAGTTTTGGATCAAGCCCTTCAGAAGTCAACAGGACTACTCACAAGTACAGTATTAAAATGTAGTCCTATGCTTAACTGCCTTGCTAAGCCAGTGTACTATTCTGCTACCAATTGTAAACCCTAAGCCTGCTTTAGTCATAGTGTGAGAGGCATTGATCATCAGCTCATACCTCTTTAGTACAGTATTTAACTGGGTTAACAGATGCTTTCTCTTTCCTGTTATTCTTCCTCTCTCTTTCATGGGCACCCCCTTGCCGTGGGGAAAGAGCTTGCGTGCCCTTGCGAAGTTGAGAGCTATGCTGGGGGTGGCATATGCCTCCGGTAGGGTCTCCCAAGCCAGACAGGTCTCAACTGAAGGGTCAGACAAAGTGTGTCCACGGGCAGGATGGGCTCACTAGCCTTCGGGCAACCATCCTAGGAGAAGGACAGCTCTAACTCCAAACCCGGGCAGATGGAGCTCGTTTAGCCCTGTGAGGCCATCCATCTAAGAGAAGGATACTCTAACCAAACCTACGACCTGAGGACTTCGCTGTCACCGTCCAAGCTCGCTCGGCCCTGGCAGATGAACCTCAGGTGTAAAGGGTGGGGCCAGTCTCGCGCACGCTGCGCCTCACCTAAAAAATCCACTGCGCAGGCTTGAAGGGTGTACTCACGTTTAAAGCCCTTCCCAAATCTTCGTCCGTGAAGCCAAGCCATGATTCTTCCTCTGTTCATCTTTAACTTTCAGGCACCCAATTCCAATACTTTCTTCTAAATTTTTATAAAATACATTGTTTCTTTTTCTTTGAGTATCTGTCTGTCAATATTATTTTCGTTCCTATCATCATCATGGCTTGGCTTCGCGGACGAAGATTTGGGAAGGGCTTTAAACGTGAGTACACCCTTCAAGCCTGCGCGGTGGATTTTTTAGGTGAGGCGCAGCGTGCACGAGACTGGCCCCACCCTTTACACCTGAGGTTCATCTGCCAGGGCCTAGCGAGCTTGGACGGTGACAGCGAAGTCCTCAGGTCGTAGGTTTGGTTAGAGTATCCTTCTCTTAGATGGATGGCCTCACAGGGCTAAACGAGCTCCATCTGCCCGGGTTTGGAGTTAGAGCTGTCCTTCTCCTAGGATGGTTGCCCGAAGGCTAGTGAGCCCATCCTGCCCGTGGACACACTTTGTCTGACCCTTCAGTTGAGACCTGTCTGGCTTGGGAGACCCTACCGGAGGCATATGCCACCCCCAGCATAGCTCTCAACTTCGCAAGGGCACGCAAGCTCTTTCCCCACGGCAAGGGGGTGCCCGTGAAAGAGTTTCGTTCCTATAATGCAAATATAACTGAGGAAGTAGTGCAGGAATGTGTGCCTGAACACACTCCCCTCTGGTTTCTCTACAGATTTTTATTATATGAAGCTGATTTTTTCAGATTGACATGCTTAAGATATGAGATTTTTAAATGAGATTTTTATTACCATCAAAGTGAAGATGGTTAAGACTCTTCTTCTTTCCATGCCTTCTGGGAGTAAATTAAGATTGTGCAAACCGCACTTTTATCATACTCACAATTACTATTCCTTCACCACCATCCTCAGATTTTCTACGCAAGTGACCACTGGGTGAACCTAGAACATAGAAAGAACGAAAAAAAAATTGAAAGGCAAAATGAAGAAGTGGTCAAAGAACAGTGTTTCCTGAAACATTACAATATAATTACGGAGTAGGCATCCTAACTCCATGTGTCAATTTTTTTATAATTAACTTGGTTCCGTTTCTTAGTTCCATTCCTTTTAAATAAAATTCATAGAGGTACATCAAATAAAGTCTGATGGGTAGCCCTATGGGTCCAAAATGATGCCAGTCAAATGACATTGAAAACCATCATTTTTGATACAGTTCTTCATATTTCTAAATAAAATTAAAAATCTTATTTCTCTGAATAGACTATGAGTCAAATAAGACTTCTTCATGCAGGACTTTATCTAAAACTTCTCTACAGGTTTCTCTCAGGCCTATGTTCCCATTATTTTTCTTGTTATGGCTTTGATTTTCACTGCCATATCCTCTTTTTCTCCTCTTTCTCTCAGATACAGACACATTCATCTACCAAGAGAGGGTCAGCTTTCTTGGTCAATATGTGGTTTAGTTTCTCTGAGTTTTGGATAGTGCCAAGTACCAGCACTTTAGGTGAACGGTTTTGGTTTAGCTACCTGATTACATGAAATACCTAATTTTGGATTCATTTATTGTAATGAAGAGCTATTTCATTTACGGTGTGAAAAAGTTTTAACTCAACACCTACAAGTCATAAAATTCATACAAGTAGAAGAGCTAAATGGCTTTAAATTCCTGCGCTTAATCTGCTTTGACTGCCAGTGGTGGTGGTAGAGCTTATCCAGCTTAAGTATGGCTTATGTCATTGTGTCCATTCCAAGCATAATATAGACAATTTGGTATCTGTAAGTTTAATACAGGTGATTTCAGATTTTCTCAAGTACTTTTATTATTAGGAGTTTGGCAGGTATGTAATGATTTGTAAAATAAAATAGATTGATCTCCTTAGACTTTTACTAAAGCACTGCTTAACTTTGAAATGCAGAAACTAATTTTTTCTTTTAGTTATTCAAACTGACATTTTATCCAGTCAGCTGCTCCCGTCAAGGAAAGATCCTCTGTTATATCTCGATTTTTTTATAACTCCTTTTTGTCAAATATGTTATATGTATAATATTGTTTTCTTAAGTTTTAAGAGAAGCTTTTACTTCATATATTTTCTTAATGAAATATAGAGATAGGACAAACAACTTGTGTGGGTTGTGAGTACGGGGGTGTGTGTATGACACAAAATAGACAGGCTGTCATTTTTATGGTCTTTTTACAGCACTGTCATGTCATTTTTTGACCTAGAATCAACATACACTTAATTCAGGATGAAAACAGCAAGAAAAAATGGCTGTTAGTTTCTTGGCTGACAAATTATAATTCATACCTTCCATAACTATAAACATTAAACCATAAGCATTAAACCATAAATCAAAACAGTACTGTGTCCTCAAAGACCTCAACTTCTAAAGAACAGCTTCCCTATTAGTTGTACATACTCCAGCTATGAATCCTCCTCCAGGACGTGCAACATACATAAAAGAGAGGAGACCAAATTCTAGCCTGATTTACAATAAAATTACACAGACAGGCAGTACAGCAAGACATATCTGATGTCATCACTATTCCGAAAGAATTAAAATCATTCTTTTGCTGCTCATCATTTTCTTGATAATTCATTAATTAATAAATTAGATTTACTATTTTGTTACATAAAGTGACAAACTTGTCACTGTCTGTGAAGTCGTGGATATTTAGGAAATATAGAAGCAGAGAAGAATAATTTTTTCCAGTTCTTTAAAGGAAACAAAAATTCTGTTCCACTTCCAACTCACTAAGTAAACAGATTTGCAGCACTGCAGAAATGAGCCCTTAACATCAGATTATGCACTAGTTGAATATTAATTATATATAGTAATTATTAATTATATATATAGCTATAATCATTAGAGCAGCACTGCAGATAGTCTCGCTAATATCATTTAACTCAATAAGCGGCTAGAAATTGCTATGAGTTTTGTTGGAACTGTTTTTTGAACTGCCACACTTCGCCAGTAAAAACTGTATTTGCTGCCTTTGTCTCTATAATAATCAATTATGGGAGCAGTTGCCATTAGTCCATGGAGTGCACAAATATTATATAACATTAAAACCATTGAAGTTCTTCTGGAGAACTGATTGTCACACTTATTGCTATACTTTGGGTAGATAATATTGTCGGAAATGCATATCTGTTAGTCATTTTACCTTCACTGGGTGCTTAGTTACGATTTCTTTATGTGACATCAAAATATGAACAAAATCTGTGAAAGAGAAAACTTTTTGTCAGGGATGTGTCTAGGTAAAACAGCTTATTTTTTAGGTCATAAGTTGGTGTGTGCATATGCTTTTAGTGAAATATTCATAAGCCATAGGGCACAGAACCAAATTCAAATCATCATACATTTCATATGAATAAAATTATGCAGTGGAAGACTATTCAATGAAATGATGAGAAAATGAAAATTTGTTTTATTAACAAACAAAATATTACTGGCACTATGTTTTAATGTTCAACCCTAGAAAGAAGGTTTGCATTTAAATGCCTGATGAAAGAACATTTTCTTCTTTCATGCAGGTTAAACTAATTAATTAAAAAGCACAAAACAAAGCACTTGCAATAATTTAACTAAGATAAAATGAAAAAAAAGAGTGGATATTTCTGTTTATATTTTGACCATGGTTTATTCATTCTACTTACAATAATGCCCTTCTCCCTTTGTGTTAACTTACTATGCTTAAAATGATAGGGTCTTTAAAGTTGATGCCATCTCCAACAGCTTGGATTCAGTATGTCAAGTTCATAGATGGGAATAAGAATACAAATACAGTACTGAAAACCACAAATATATCTCATCAGCAAGTCAAACTCGAATATGGAAGTAATTATCTGTGCCAGAAGAATGAGCCTTCTGCCTTCAAGGAAATAACAAAAGTTGCATATAATTTGCATACAGTATATGAAATATGGTAATTTCTCTGTAAACAGATGTGTTTTCAGCTTTGATTTACTGTCATCACTAAATGATGAGGTTGTGCATGAATACTAATATGAGGGTATTAAATTATTCATTTACTAGAGAAAGGTAGAACAGGCAGAGAAAGGAAATGGTCTTACTTTCATTGCAAGAACTTCAATGAGGGATTAAGTAGAGAAACAACTTGATGCTGAAAAAGAAAGTAGGAAGTTCATATGGAAAATTTCAAAACAATGTGAACATGAGTGCTGGAAAAAGAGAAAGGATGATACCGATTGACTGAAAACTGATGGTTTCAGAAGTGATGTACGGAGAGTTGACCTTCTTTGTACAGCCTTATATAATATGCTTTTTATTGCAAATAAATTTTCAAACACTTCTACTGTATCTAAGAATGTTATGACATGAGCAAGTAAAAATATTGTACATTCCTTATATCTTAGGCTCAGAGCGGTTTAAGGAAGAATTTTAAATCTGAGCAAACAGATGTACCTACACCCATGGTATACGGGACCACATATGGGAAACCTGTACAGGTTTCTGAGAACAAAGGCGAAATGCAGGGGGTTGTTAATTCAATTCAGCTTCGTCTGCAGAAATGGCTTAGCTTAGCCTGGATTTGCCTGGAGACTGCATCAGACTAAGAATGGAAACCAGAGCGGGGCCTTGAAATTCCTTAGCAAATAAAATGCCCTGAGTAGCATTCAACCCGTATCCAGTAACTTTGTTTACTAGACATCACAAAAGAGCAGTACAGGCGAAACCTCACCCATGGAAGGATATGGGCCCTCTCACCACCGAAGAGAAACGTTCCAGATAGTATAATCCACTCAGGCATAGTCTTGCCCACGGTCACAGTACATCAGGGGATAAAAACTTTAAGGTTTGGATAGAACATTGGGAGTCACCTCTCCAACGCTACATCTTGCCTGTATGGAGACCCTTCCCCCTTGGTCAGGACACTGGCCAAGGTCACTTTTCTGGGATTGAGAGCCCTTACTCAGAGGAGTAAGCAAATATTTAGCATGCTGTAAGTTTGTAACTGCAGGTGATTAACCAACGTACCTATCATATTTAGTGCTCTTTTAGGATGTTATATTGTATTCTTGCTTTTAAGTTGCAATAGTGCATTATTCCATTGTATCCATGAAAACCTGCAATAGTGGCATATTAAACCCATAAGTGAAGTTCAAATAAATAGTTTGCTTGAACCTTGCAGTCTAGTTTCATTTCGCCACACATGGACAGACACATAAGTCAAAGCAGACAGATTTTCATGAATGCTGATCATCCTCATATTCATTACAGTTAGCTAGAATTGGAAGAATTTAGGACTTCTGACATCAAAGTATTTGTATTTCTGTACCTAAATGCAGGATATATGCCTTATATCAAAAATACCAAAGTTAATAAATTCCTTGCAATGCACTCAGTAGATGAATTTGAAGTGCATACTGGCCTCGAGGCCCATCTTAAAAACTTTCATTACCTTATATTCTTTAGTTACTTTATGAGATATAGAGACTGTGTTTACAGAACCCAGGGGCTCTCTCCTATAATGTCGTCCCTGACATAATATTTAACATTACAATCTGTTATGGTCATTTATATTGGATAATGCCGACTCCACTGAAGATGAAGACAGGATTCCCATAAAGTTCACCAAATTAAAGGGTAAATCCTTCGCATTAAGAAAATTGTTTCTGGAAGGGAAGAGGGAATCAACTGAGATTTTAAAACTATTCAGTTATGAAATGAGTGAGTTTAAAGTTCTAATATGAACTATATTCTTTCTCTCTTAAAAATTATTTTTTAGTCCTAGAAACATGCTCATGTAGTCAACTCCGGACATGAAAAACTTACCAATCTAAAAAAAAATAAAACTAGGCTTGAATTTTTAAAAAACATTTAAAAATGTAATTAATTCCAAGGGAGGTTAAGGAAAAACTTCAGAGAAACAATGACACTATGATTTACCTTTGACAATTTTGTATATAGCCATAACCACTGAAACAGGAAGGCTCTTGCCGTACATCAACGTAAATTTTGGTATTGGATTAGTAATCATGTTAGCTGAATTCCAATATTGAAGCTTTTATGGATTATTGTTACAAAATAATGCATTTTTGCTATATGGTTAAATTTGCAGAACAAAAAATTGTGTCTATGCACTCAAATGACAGACCTGTTCTCATTCTGTGACAGAAATTTTCGTGGGTTCTGATCAAATCTTCTGAAGGAATGGCAATGGGAAATAATCTGAACATACCTGAGTTTAGTTTTATCTAGACTGGCTGACCAATTCAAATTTTAAGAGATATTTAAATGCCTACTTTTGTCTTTAGCCTATCAAAGTAGATGTCAAGATACTACTTAAATGAATAGTGTGACATTCTAAGAGTTAATAATGTCAGCTAGACCAACTGTAAAAAGGAATGAGAAAATAAAATATGAACAATTGTAAGAGAAAGAAGAGGGTCTTCAAAAAAGATTTTTGCACCAGATTATCTAAATAGATATGCTACAGTCATGATTGTTTACCCTGAATGTGTTTTATTCCAATTTTCTATTTTGTCAGTTTTTTATAACGATCAAAGCCATTTCTGTTCAGTCATTTTCACAGCCCTCTTGTATTCCCTATGTATTCATTCACAGAATGGACAACAAGTACACCCTAGGCAAGATTAAGGAGAAAAATCTGGATATTATGCTGTAGGGGCATAGTTTTGTATCCTGGAAACCTAAACACTATTGGAAGCTGATCTTGTGCATATGCTGATTACATAGAGAGCAAACATATTAAGCTCAACAATAAAAATAAAACATTCACCTAATACTAATCAACTTTTTAGTCAATCCCCTGAACAAATTCTCTTTATATGAGTTTTATACAGGTAATCAGAACGTAACATTCTAAGACCGCACAAACTCTTCCCCACAAGAAGACCTTTGGATGTGTGAAAAAATAAAAATCTGTCTCAGGGTCTTTTGCATTGTTTAATTTTTTTTTTTTTTTTTATTTCTCAAGTCCAGTAAACTATGACTGTGACTTTAAATACAGATACGGGGACATTTATATACTTCTTTACCATCAAATCCTGTCCTAGCATCTTTCCTGTCCTCTCTCTGAAATACTTCAATTCCAAACACTCATTTCCTATCTGCATTAGTTTATATGAAGTGATTATTCAAATAGACATATATTCCTATTGTATAGAAACAAAATTTTAAAAATGCTAAAACATAAACAAATCATACCAGTTTCCACACAAGAGTCTTTTTGGAAGAGTTACAATAACTTATTTTAAAATAGACTGTGGAAAAGTCAAAAAAGGTACTTGAGAACACAGCGAATATAAATATATGAGCATTTAATATAGTATTTTAAACTTTTTTTTTAATAAATTAGACATCATTGTTGGTGATTCTTTGGTTATGAAATAGCAGACTATAGAACATTACAGATCTGTAGGTTCAAAGACAGTTTTTAAATAAGGTATTGACAAGAAATTCTGGAATTTCAATAGCAGTATTCATTACAATTCTGTTAGATGGCAATCAAACTCCTGTTCTCTAATTACACATTTTGGCATTTCTGCTTTACAAGGATCATTTTATTTATGTATGTATACCAAAATGTTGGGCTGTTGCCTTAAGACTTTGTTTTGTTCTATCGAGAACATAGACAAAACCCCATAACTTCTGTTTTCTACAGAGACCTGCAGAAATGTTCGGTCAGGTAATTTTGGCATATGCATCACACGAGTTTTGTGAGAGTTAGATCACTCATATTTCAGTCCCAGACTCACTACAAAAGTAATCACTATTTCAGAAAAAAAATAAAAACAGTATTCATAAAATAATCATTCTGCAATTATTGTTTGAGTAATACTCAATGCTGTTTCTTAACATGCCATTAAAATCCAATATTTGAAAGTAATACAACAGTAGCAATAAAGGCCCATACTGGAATGACAAACGCTGTACGCATCACGAAGCCAGATTTTGCCTTGAGTGATTTCATCAGCTCATTTTGAAGTTTCTGTCTGACATTTAAGTTAGCTATTAAATATAACCATGGGAACCATCTGGAGAGCTATTGTAGACAGAATAGCCTAATAAATGTGATCTGCCGTAATGGCATGCCTCTAGATTATTTATCTTCTCTTTGATTGTAGTCTGAACTAGTAATTTCTTTACTAATTTCAGAAAACTAAAATTTAAAGCCTTGCTTACATATTTGACTATAATTATCTCTGGAGATCTGACTCTAGAACTTGGACTCATTTCTTAGTTGAACAGGAGACTAGTGATTAAAGTTTGTTTATGGAGTGAGCAGCGCCCTAGTGAGGACAAGTTGCTGTTACGTCATATCTTCACCTTAAAACCTCTAAAAATGGCAGTGCAAAAGCCAAAATTCTAAGTTGAGAAAGTAAGCATGGGAAAGCCTCTCACACCTTGTTATAGACATGAAATGTAATGCTGTCTCTGGAATCAACAAAAATGAATTAAGCCAGGAATGTCCTGCTTAATCGTTTGTGGTCAGTCCCCTCAATATTCACCATACCCTACAGTACAATGAAAAATAAAGGAACAATTCCTGCTGATTTCTTGGACCAAACCCAGCAACGGTTTTACAAATGCACTGAATTCATTATGTGAAATTGTTTGAGAGAAGGGGGAAATCCATGTTATCTTTCCACATCTGCCATTTCTCTGTTAAGCAATAAATTATACTTTCTTGGTATTCTCACATTAATCCTGAGAACTCAGCCTTCCAGCAATTCTAATCTCACCCTAGCCCCTGATCACCACCAGAGTTCTGTACATTGTCTCCTCCCTGAGGATAATGCCTGTAGAAGCCGTAACTAGCTTCTCTTCCCCTCAGGCTGGAGGAATGAATAAATCAGTAAGCCTGACTTTCCCATCAGTATCAAACATGTGCTGTATCACTGATCTTGCATTTCAGAAATCATTTTTCTAGATCTATGACCCACTGTGAGTTGTCAGTTTACACTCCAATTAAAAATCCATGAATTGTGGCTGAATAGCTTTTAAATATCTTGGCCGCATATTCTTAGGGTGATTTAAAAATCTTAAATATGTCACCAAGTTATGTAAAGAGCATTATTTTCATTTTCGCTTAGCTGTGTATGTGAGGTTTGACCTTGTCAGCACTGACTCAAGCAAGTAAGCAAGAAAATCAGAGCCTCTATCTTGGCTCTATTCCAGATTTCAGCCGATGGCTTACTTTTCATCAGACTTAGATAATCTCATAACATTTCATTAGACTTAGACTCTCAAATGAATCTAGCCACTATTGGTTTATGAATCATCAGACACAGCCTGGGCATTTCAAAGCAAGGCACACCTGCTTACTAACAAAAATAGTTAAATACTGCAAGAAGAAGCCTGAAGAACCCAAGGATGACAATGAATAATGGAAGATGATCATCAGAGACAGGTGGTGTGCAATCAATTTAAATCAAGTAATATATTAAAAAATGGTGTGGTTGCTGACTCTGTTTTACCTCTGAAATTCATTCTAACTTGTACTTAGTTTTCTGGAAATCATCTGAAACGTGCATTTGGTGCATAAAAGAATATCACCGAGGCATCATTGCTAGATATTCTTTGATCACACACTTGTTTTCTTTCTTCCAAAAGCCCCTGAAGGAACAAAATCATGCATAGTAAAAGGAAAAAGAAAGTGTAACTCAGAAAGCCATAATACATTGTAGTCTTTTCAATTAATAATGTCACAGGCAGTTGAGCACCATAGAATTAGAAACTTCACAATGCGCTACTCCAGAGTTCACAAGCAAAAAAGTATGACATACAGAGTCTTATTACTTAGAAGAACAGTGAAGCTTGAAGCCTGTGTATTAAGTCTGAGCAGCCTTGGTGAAAATGAGATCTCATTCCCTCATTATGCATCCTTCATCTAAAACCAAACGAGATAATAAATAAGAAAGATGAGATATATTTTCTGCATAAAGAACCATATAATCTTTTATCTCATTTAAATAATAGATTCATAAAGTATTTTTTAAACATCCAAGTAAATGATGCAGTGAAATATTAATAAATCTGCATATTTAATAAAACTAATAACACAAGCTAAATGTTATCCAGATTAATTGATATCCCTAGAGATATACCAAACAACCCCAACATGGTTGTGGTTGGCTTCTTGGATCTGAAGTTTGTAAAGGATCGTACGCAGCAACAGGTCTCTTTATCGTGCAAATTCTGTGAAGTGATGTATATCCGCACAGCATCAAAAGACTGGCTTTACTTTATGCTTTCAGACACTTTCACTGGAGAGGGGACTGTGCTGATGTTTGAGAGTGAGCGCCAAGGGGCAAGATCCTTAGTGCTTTACAAGGCAATTTCTTAACTTCTCATAAGAAAGGAATCCCAAGAGTTGTTGAAATTTAATGTGATCGGGTGTTTTCAGGCTTTTTGAAGGCATGTGCCTCACACTTGTGATAGGGCCTAAATAGGCCCTTTTCTCTTTGACTTCTTCGTAGCTGTGTCAAGCATAATTTTCTGGTACAAAAATAAGATAAGAATATTGATGAGGAAGGAACAAGTCATTAAAGGCAAATCAAAATTATCCTGACTTTCTCTGGAAAAGACTAAGTAAATGGGAAATGAAGAAACAAATCCACTGCTGGGCAAATGCCTGACAGACTGAGTGCTCAGAAATAACAGGGACAGCAGCAGGAAAATGTTTCCTGTTCTCTTCTGGCTATAAAGGGTTTTGCATGTCTTCTATAATTTCCAATTAATGTGTAGCCAGGAATTAATTTCTCTCCATAACAACTCTGCTGTGTAAAGGAGGGTCCTCAGGCTTTTAAGAACGGAGAACTGAGCCACAGACTTTAAGGCTCAAATCCAAAAGTATTAAAATATCTATAATGAAAATTAAGAAGAATATAGGCATATCTAAAATCCTTTAAACCCTGGTCACATTCATTACCTATTTCTGGAGATACCTAAACTGATAAGTGCTTCATTCATCAATATTAATGTCTCCTGTTTATCCAAAGAATTTTTATTTTCTTGGAAGTACCTTAGAGTTGGCAGTGCAAAGCAACCTGATTAGCTAAATATCCCTAATTCCACTCATGGTCTTTAAGCCATCTTCCTCCTATTTACTGGGAGTGGCAAAGGGAGTGTCATCCAACAGGTACTGGGCTGTCTGCAGGACTTAACAACAGATACCACATACTTCAAAAAGGGGAAGGGAAGATACAGATAAAATACGTAAACACTCTTCAGAAGAACTTGACCTAGTAGTGTCTATGTTAACACCTAGGGTAATGTCCTAGCAAAAAGTGTTTTACCTTCCCATTCCAGAAAGTAACAAGCACTAGAGACTCTGAAAAGGAGTGTATTAGAATAGGCTAAAATGACAGTGCAAAGCACATGGTCATACAAGTTTCACTGATGTCTACAATATGAGTTTAGTGGAGATGGCAGAGGAGAAGAAAGACTCATCAGCTATCAGTTAACAATGTTATGTAGTCACAAAAGAGGTATGGTGAAGTATAACCCCATTGTCCAAAGTGCTAGTGACAGTGCACAACAAAAACTTTTCAGAGCAGTAGTCCTTCATTTACAAAAAAATTTAACTACAACAATAAGCATAAATCACCTAGACTGAGAAGAGGCACGAAGAGATCACCTTACAAAAAGAGGCTAAAATAAGCTGAAGTAGCATACCAAGGCAAGCAGGGATATAATTGCTTTCAAGGAGAACATCAGCAGGAAGAAGGGTAAACACATCTCATTGAAAGGACATGCCTGAAATAAAAAGGTGTTGGGAGAAAAATAAACAGGCATGAACTATCCATGACTAATAAAGAAGATCTCTAACCTACAGAGCAGTGTAGTTCTGGAATACAGAGAGGACAAAATTTGACGTTTGATCAACTAAAGAAAGATGCTGTGGTGCACAGTTGGCTGAAACTGCGGTTTGCATCTGCAGCCCAGGAGGTCACTTTTCATCTGTTTTCCAAAATAGAGGTGGAGAATTTTCAAAGTGATGTGAAAAGTTTTCCAAGATTTCTAAGTGAACAATATGAGAAAACTGCGTGGTTGTTAGTGAAAGATAAAACTGAAGAGAACAATATTGCATATTGCAATGCTTACAATTAATAATATAGGGAAGGTAAATCAAAATACTAAGTATACAGGGTGCTGTTCAAAGAAATAAGACTAACATTCCTGAAGCCTATAAATATACAAAACCTAGGAAACTCATACTGATTTTCCACTGCTGATGCTTAGGTGCTGTACTTAAGTATTTCCAATTTCAGAAAGCAAAGTAAATTGAATGGTTAATTTTCAATGATCTAAGGTTAGGAAAGAATTCAGTTACCCAAGCAGAAAAGGCAAAAGATTATGAACCTCCCACTATTATGATCTGATTCACACCAACCACTGCTGAAGATCTTATTCCCATAAATTCATACGCCCTCCAGACCACGTTGCCAAATATTTAGTAGTTATCTACAAGCCAGAGCCACCATTTCTGTTCTTGTCTTTGCACTAATTCAAAACTAAATCTGGTCCAATCACCTGATTAATAAAAAATGCCAAAGTTATCAGGTGCACTCTTTATAGAACTAGATAAAAGATATTGCATAATCTTTTTGAAGATTTTTTTTTTCTAGGAGGAAAAAAAAGGTGACATCTCAGAGGACAAACATAGACTACCGTAAGATTCCTAAGTGCATACCTTATAATAGTCTTATTTAACTGACAAAGAAAATAGAAGCAGAAAAAGGAGTTATATTAAATAAGAGAAGGACAAGATATCAATGAGAAGAATGAAGTAAACAGTCAAAATATACCTTGGAATTTCAGTCTAGGTGTACTTCCAATGGTTGCCTTTTAAACTCACCTTTTTTTGCCTTCTGGTATCTTAAATAAATACACATTTGTGATTATTCAGGGTAAAATTGGAGCAATTTTAATGACACAGCACAGTCTGATGGGTCCTAATTGGATTTGTTATCTATGTTGGAAGATAAATGATTTTATTTTAGTGCCTACAGTGAGTTTACAGGTGTGGCAGTTCTAACTGCTTCTTTTTAATGGGCAAGTAAAGTGATATATTACAGGACCAGTGAAAACCCAGGAGCTTCCAAGTGTCATCATTGCTGTCACTTTTTCAAAATCTAAACACTCTTCAATCTGATCCCTTACACTTTACATTATCACAAAACTCAGAGATGCTTTATTAATGTGTTTTAATTATTTAATAGCTCTCCTTCCCTCTAGCAATATATTCATTCTCAGATGTGTTTCAAATTGTGTATGGCATGCCAAAGAGTGACAGAACAGCTTGTTAATCAGAAGGAATTACTTCCTTTTGGTTAAAAATGGTACGTCTCCATGTATGTAGCCTCCTAACACATTCTGTGGTATAAAGACTTATTTATGCAGGGATGATAGTTACACCAGAGAACATTAAATATAACTCCATAATTGAATATAGGGTGAGCAATGGCTAGGGCATTAATTGGTTTTGAATTGCCGGTTTCCTTTTGCTAGCGTTTGTTGTATCCTATACAGTGAATATGCCAAGATGTTTGTTTGAGCTCATAATGAAATTCAGAGTGATTAGTCATGTCTTACAAGCCAAAGATATGTGTATCTGTAGGTATGTACATATATATACATGGTCTTCATATATTTGTATATGCATATATACTTAAATGTACACATGTATACGCCTACATAGCTGTTATTGCTCTGAATACATAGAACATAATTATAAGATTGCATATTATGCATGTAATATGTGCAACAGCATACGCAGGAAGCACACAAATAGTGACTATCCAGTCATAACCTCAACTTTGAATTTATTAGATATTAAGAACAAAACTATGTGATGTCTGGGAAATGCAAAAGCTGAGATCTGTACCCCTTTTTCTCTTCTTTATATCACTTAGACCTCAGAAAGGTCCTAACATCAGAGACTTTCCTGGAATCAGACATGGGTGCAATTCAAGTAGCTAGAAGGTGGGAGTTTTCTGGGGTTTTTTGTTTTTAAATTAATGCTTGTCTGAATAATGAATCCATTAACTTTGTTCCTTAGGAAAAATTCAAATTTTAAACAAATCTGTAAAAAATTCAAATGCTAGTTAACTGATTCACGTAAGTAATGATCAGACAACATTAAAAACTAAGACTTGTCTGTATTCAAAACTAGTTAGTTAGAAGAGACTTAACTGAAAAATAAAATCTGTGAACAGAATGAGTACTGTCCTAACTCAAACCAGGACATCTAAAAATAGTAAATTTTTGCCTACCAAGAACTGCTTCCACAATCATTTGCAGTATCAAGTAAAAGCATTTTGGCTCTCACTAGTCACAATGAAATACTGATAAGATAGTGTGTATTTATTTTCAGCAGATGGAATGTTTCTAAAACCTAAATGTCATCAGCTCAATTGCAAGCCCATACTTATCAGGACACATGCATTTACTGTAGAATATTTTCTAAGAACAAAAAGCATCCTGTTTGTAAAAGCTTTAATGATTAGCTTATTTTCATTCCTTCACATGCTTCACCTAAAACAAATGCCATTTGCTTTGATCACATAATATAATTATGAAGATTATCTTCATATTTTCAATTCAAATACTCACTGTAATAGCAACTTGACTGCATGAAAAATAGTGGCTATATATTATTGTTATAAAACGTACACCTAAAATGAGGCAAATTTAAAGCAATGTTCTACAATTTCATTGTCACGACAAATGAAGACCAAGACATTTTGCCGTGACATTCTCTTACATAACTTCCAAAAGGGCTCAAAGTGTACAGCAACTAGTATCACTTTAGAAAAAGTCTTTCTTTAGTAGTGCGTTATAGATGTAATCAACTGAAGGAAAGTATTGCCTGACTGAATTCCACCGTTCTTGGTTACACTTTAGATAGATAGCATATCTTCATTTTAAGTAGCTCGAATTACATGGCAGTGAGGGCAATAATGCACATGCTGTCTGATTTAGTTTCCCTTGCTTTCTATTTTTAATACCAAGGTGCACTAATATGATGGCATTATTTTTGTTGTCATGATTAGCAAATAATAATTTTCAACAAAATTTAGGATGGATCCAGTTTGAAATATGCTGCACTCTGGAACTAGAAATTGATCCAAGGTGTAACAAAATCTTGCTGATGGAAAGAATAAGAAATAACCTGAATTACTGACCCATCTATTCCTTTGACGGGTTTTGATGTAAAATACTTAGCAGATGCTTGGGTGTGTCAGCCTTTTTAAAAAATAAAAATCAGTAAAGGTTATGGGAGTGTTTATCAAAGCCTAAACACTAAACTGAAAATTATTTGCAACCCATTTGTCATTATGTATCCTATTTCCGGAGAAAAAACATTTTTTTATACAAACCGTAGATACTATTCTGCCACAGAAAAGAAGGATTGTGTCTTTATCTGTATGAAGTTTTGCTCATGGCACCATGCTTGAGATGGAGGTGTAACTGTAGTAGCGATGGTTACTTCACTGAAGGGGGACCCATGCCAAAGCAACGGAACAACAGGCATTTCTGTCCCCACCACTGCGAGCTTCAGGTCCTCAGCATTGCCTGAATAAACCTGGTGGGAACTAGGGCAGCAATGTTAAAACACATAGTAGCAACATTACTAAATTTTACTACTTTAATCTGTACAACATAAGTAATAACTTATTTCTGTTGTTTATTTTACACCAAATGGATCAAACTAAATCCCTAACTGAAACTGGTAGGTTAGTGAAAATAATCACAGCAGCTGCATGAGAGAATGAACTGTTTCAAGCTTTGGTTAGGCTGGTGGAGACAGTCTCCAAGCAAAGTTTTACTCAAATACATTCTTGTGGAAATCAACTTTAAAATCGTTCCTTTGCATATTCACATGATAATTGCTATCTTCTTTATCGGTCAGGATATAGTGAAGAGAAAGCACTTCACTACTGTTTCAGGAATTGAATTTATCTGTATTTTGATATAAAGGGAGCACCCGAGCAGGTAAAGTGCCTGAGACAAGATTAGTCACATGAGGCATTTTGCACCACTGGCTACAGAAATTGTCAGACATGCTGGCCACCTTCACCATATCTTCCTCCTTTCTTTCAGGAGCACAAACCATTTCCTGATGGAGGAAAGACATTGTTTACAGACCTCTCCCTGGGGATTCTGACATAAGATGGCAGAAGAGAATCTGACTGCATCCCTCCCAGCTCTTCACAGATTGGAAAATACACCATTTTGACTATGAGATTATAGTTTGAGAAATTTTTTTATAAACTGAGATCAAACCAGAAATGTATTTATAGACATAATTTTTGTAATACAATAAATCAGAATTCTAATTGCAAAGTTTCCCAAATTATGTCTCTGTTCACCAGCTGTTCTGATACTACTTCTTCATGGAATAGTGAAAGCCTCAAAAATTTATCCTAGGCTACTTCTTCAGGTAACAAGATATGAAATAACAATATTACATGTCCATTCACCCACCCAGTTCCAGTTTTCAAAACCAGATGGGGAATGGACCTTTTGTCTCAGTAAAGCAGTGAAAGAAATTCAATGGCAGTTTATTTGAATCCACAACTCTGTATTTTTACCACATTTTCTCTCCATCTTCTTTTTAACTTATAATCTCCACTTTGCAAGCACAGCTTCAGCCATCACCTCTTTGCTAGCACGTGCAGTTCCATTTCTGCCATCAGATTTGCCTCCTGATATTCTCTGCTAGACCTTCTGACACTTTTTGGCTCCCCATCTGTGTAACTTAAACATGACTAAGCAGAGCTTGTTGTTTTCCTCAGGAATCACCTCTTCAGCTTGTATTACTCTGGAAAACTTTCTTTTTATATCTACTACCTACTCAGGCCAAATAATCTAGGTGTTATCCTAACCTCTGTCCTCAAATACAGATAATATCTACACACTTCCTGATTTTTCCTATAAAGTGTCTTCAAGCCATAGGCTTTCCTCATGATTCATTCACACAAGTACCCCTTTCAGGCCTTCTGGTTTTTCCAATAATGACAAACACAGCTTCCCTCTATTTCAAGTTATTCAAAGGAGTTTTGTACAGGTGACCCTCCTGAGTTTAACTGAATTATGCCAGCTTTCCTCTGAGTCTGTAAGATGTCCTGATTTTTCACTGCATGTATAAACCATGCACCTTTATTTAAAAGCTCACCCTGCTTTCAGTGGAAAAGGTAGCAATAGGGAATAAGAGAGAAATTAGGAATAAAAGACTGAGGAAAAGAGAAAATGGAAATTGAAGTAGATTAGAAGTTATGAGGCATATAGAAGTGACAAAGGATAATAAGTACATAGGGGAAAACAAATTGTTGTCAGAGCAAAAGACCAAAAAGAAGTTTTAAGCATATTGGAAAGAACTAAATCTAGCAAAACTTCATTATCAGATGGAGATGGCACTGATAATAACAAGAACAGACTGAAGTGTTCAATAAATATTTCTATATTACATTTGGGAAGAAGCTGGATAATGTACAAATCGACAAATGAAGACGACTTCACAACTAGCAATAACTGAAGAGACTTAAATCAATGCTTAGCAATGACGGTTACCTTCAAACCAGTAAGCAGTCTCTGGTTTGCACATATTCCTTCAAATAAATCTAAGACTCCAAGGAAATGCTAAAATATTGCTAGAAACTTAACACTGGAACTAAAGTCATATAAGGCAAACAGGATGACAGGAATAACTACTGACATTAAATGAGACAAACTTGAAAAACCTGTTGTAGGAATCAAATGATTTAATTTTTAGTTGTTTTACAGGAAATTGATCTTGTCAAGAAAAATTGACTTGGGTGAATTGGCAAATTTGTTTCTGTGTACTTTAGGAATAATAAAGGCATTTGAATTAGCACTGCAAGTACATATTGAGAAGAGTAGAAATTGGCCTATTAGTCAAGCTTGAGAGAAGTGTCTAAGACTCATCAACAAATGGGGACTTTCTAATAGCATCCAGATTTAACAGTATTCAACTATTGATGGTCAGACAGGAATATAAGGGTGTTGCTTGTAAGATAATATACAAAATAATACAGGTTTCTTGGTGAAAGAGGTTTTTACAAAACCTTTGATTTAATACAGCTAAATGTAAGCATTTAAGCAAGAAACAAGGAATGTAGGCCTCAGCTGGGAACAAAAACTACAAAAATTGTCCAGGAGTTATAATAAATAGTCAGCTCCCAAGTAACCACCATAAGGCAAGAAGGGTTTAATAGAATTGTTAATTGCAAAAACAAGGACTAGCAGAAAGGGAACCGAGATCGCTTTATTTCTGTTTAATAAGACCAAAACCGGAATATTTTTAAATTACCTGGGAAGTAAAAATCCTTTTCAGCTAAAATATTGGAATTTTTGATATTAAATTATGTTGAAAATAATAAAAAAAATTAAAAGACAAACAACTTCATAGGAAGAAATTTCTGCAAAACTCTGTCTCACAAACCAGAAAACTAACCAAAATAAAAACGTGACAAAACAACTTCTCAGCTCACGTGCACATGTCAGACACTATGTGAAGCTCTACGTAAGAAGCCTATCAGCTATCATATTGTTTTTACTGCACCATCTGATACATCTGATTTGGAAATATTTTTGTCGAAAGTTTTACAAAAAGGAGTATTTTTCCATTAGAAATGTTTAATCTACATCTGACGTTTTAGAATAATGTTTTCAAATTGCAGAAATTTTAAAATAATAAAAATAAAAACATTCAAGTACTTAGAACCTTAGTTGAGTGAAACCACTAGGTACAGACGGACCACTTACATCAGTGAAAGAAGCTGACGACTGCAGGTGAACGTGAGTGAAACAAGGAACAAGGATTTTTTTGTAATCAGGATGATTATCCACTGGATAGCACTTCCCCAAAACAGTAACAGAATCTGCAGTTCAGTATCTGGTGCCTTCTAATCAGAAGTGTTGACTTTTCCAGCGGGTAAGTTTTAACAGATAATTCACTGCAGGTTATTCCTTGCTCAGCATCTGCGAATGCCATGATCTGTTTTCAGTTAGCCTTCCTCGAAGGGCAGCCTTTGGCATTTCGTTTTGCCTTGGATTAAGACAAATAGTAATACAAGCAATCAGTCTGAACTGACATAGTATATTATCTACATTCCACATGGAACTAAATAAATTAAACAAAGTATGCTTCTTTAAATCAGATAATATCCCACAGGAATTAATATCCCCATCTTTGAACTGATGAAAAAAACTGCACCAATGTTTATGAACAAATTAACTTCTGACAAACACTATCCAAAGAAATACTGATGTTAATATATCTGATCTGTAAATATGCTTCTACTAGACTGTATCTTTATTTAGTATTCCCAGAAATTAATTTATAAGTGCCAAAAAGTTCTCCATCCAGGTAATTTTTCGCTCCATTTGTGCACACAGTTGCTTTTTCTAGTTTGGTCCAATACTGACTAAAAATATGTTGTCTTTCACATGTTTTCTTACACCTTTCTTTCTCACTGTATTGAAGGGAAAAGACGTTTTTAAAAATCTTCAAAATTTCTTAATGAAATATGATTGAGGGTTCTCAGTTTTGATATAAGCATATCATAATTGTTCCAATAAGTAATGACTATAAGTATTTAAATATAAATGCATCCATTAATGGAAACAAATACATCCACAAATGAACATGCATGCATATATTAAAAAAAAAAGGTATTTTTCAAAGTATAAGAACTCTGATGGAGTGACATTGACCAGCTACTAAAAATAATAGTGTGCACACAGAAGTCCTAATGACCTAAAGAAGATAAGGCGAACATTATTTAGACTATAATTCATAGCTGCAAGGTAGGACAGGGACCATCCAACAGATGCAGCTGTATTCATTAAAATTCAGTATCACTGCACTGCTGTCTAGTGATGTCCTTAAAAATCTTTAGCTTTATCCCCTAAAGACCTTTTGGAAATTGAACTTCTTGACCCCACACAGTTCTCTCCAGGCATACACATCATTCTGGTTATCTATTACCTGAAAAGGTCCTGATGGGGTCAAAGTCATTATCTATAAATACTGAATGCTATAGAGATAGATGGGAAAAAATGGTACAGCTTTTTCATATCGCTAAAATACAGTTGTGGCTAAAGAGCATTTTTTCCAAACATGAATAAATATGATGCACAGCTGATGCATACTTTTAAAACACAAAGTAGCCTATGGAATGCAGTACCTACCTGAACACATAAGAGCTAATTACGTAAGGGCTAATAATAAATGTATAATAAGTATTCCAAAATCAGAGATGAACAGTCTCTAGAGCTAGAAAATGAAAGTATAAAAGAAGTTCTTAAGGAATAGAGCTCTTCAAATCATTTATACCAGTAGTCACTGTAGAAATATCAGAAAAGTTCTCATGACTGCAACTTTCTTTACTTCAAATAGACTGAAGAATCTGTCTCTGATAAAAGTGTCAGTAGAAGAGGTTTTAGAAATGTACAGAAAATGAAAAGGCAGAACTCTAATATCAGAAAAAGTTCCAGAAAATTGAAAAATAAAATCTGAAGATTATAAACTGTGCTGCTAAATAATATTCCTTCAAATTTTATTAGTACCAGGTGAATGAAATATAGCAAAAAAGCAATCTGTTTTTGAAAGGCTCTGATGGTAAAATATTGACAACTGTTTCTGACCTACACTGAGGAAATTGGTAAGAACTATAACAGTCATGGAAACATGGAAACACAGAATCACTGAGATTGGAGGGAATCTCTGGAGATCTTCCAGAGGTAGTCCAACCCTCTGCTCAAAGCAGAACAACAGAAACCTTATTGCTTATGGAAATGTCAGGTCAAATTTTGAATGTCTCCAAGGTTGGAGACTACACGCCTCTCTGGGCAATCTGTTCTTTGTTCAATCAACCAATGACAAAGAAGTTTTACTTTTTTACATGAACTCCAGTGTGTCTACATCTTGCTTGTCCTGGGGACCCCAGAACTGGACCGAGCACTCCAGATGTGTCTCACCAAAGCTGAGGAGAAGGAAAGGATCATCTCCCTCGATCTGCTGGCAATGCTCTTCCTGACACAGCCCAGGAACCCGATAGCCTGCCTTCTTTGCTGCAAGGGTGCACTGCTGACTGATGCCCAACTACTTGTCCACCAGCATCCCTAGGTCCTTCCCTGTGAAGCTCCTTACCAGATGGTTGACCCCAGCCTGTAGTAATGTGTGGAGTTCTTCCGCGCAAGGTGCAGGACTTGGCATTTCCATTTGTTGAGCTTCATGAATTTCCTGTTTATCCCTTTCTCTAGCTTGTGAAGGTCACTTTAAATGGCAGTGCAACATTCTGGTGCATCAGCAATCCCTCCCAGTTTTCTATCATCAACAAACTTGCTGAGGGTGCTTTCTTCCAATCTTCAGAAAACTTCCCCAGTCAGCATGACCTTTCAAAGCTGATCGAGAGTGGCCTCTCAATGATATCAGCCAGCCTGGGGGTGCATCCTATTAGGTCCCATGGACTAGAGCATGTCCAGTTTGTTTAGTCATCTCCTAATGATTAAAGCTTCCTTTCTCTTAACTTCCCAACTGCTCTCAGGGACGTGGGATTCTTGAAGGCCTTACTAGTGAAGATGGAGGTGAAGAAGGTGAGTTTCTTCTGTGTCCTTTGTCACCAGGTCCCCTGACCCATTCAGCAGTGATTCCACATTTTCCTTAGTCTTCCTTTTGCAGATGATATACCTGCCGAAGCCCTTCGTGTTGACCTTCATGCCCCTCACCAGGCTCAACATCAGATATGCCATAGGTTACTTAACCTCATTCCTGCATGCTCAGACGGTATCTCTATACTCTTCCCAGGATGCCTGTCTCTACTTCCAACTCTTATATGCTTTCTTTCCACATCTGATTTTAGACAGGACCTCTTTGTTCATTCTTACAGGCCTCCTGCCATCTTTGTCTGACTTCCTGCACATTGGTATGGGTCAATCTTAAGCCTGTAGGAGGTGATCGTTGAAGATCAGGCAGCTCTCCTGGACTCCTCCTCAGGGCCATATCCCATGGGATTCTTCCAAGCTAGTCCCTGAACAGGCCAAAGTCTTCTCTCCAGAAGTCAAGGGTTGTGATCCAGCATTTTGCTTTGTACTCCACTCTCAGGATCCTGAATTCTATCACCACTACAGCCAAGGCTGTCTCTGACCTTCACATCTGTGGAGATCCTGACTGGAGTATGGTTAGAGTCTCCCATGAGGACTGGAGTCTGAAAATACAAAGTTTCTTCTAGTTGTCTGAAGAAGGCCTCATTTATTTCTTCCTTCTTCTCAAGCAGTGTGAAGCAGATGTTCACCACAACATCCTATATTAGTCTGCCTGCTAATCATGACCCGATAAGAAAGGGGTCAGTAGGCACATTAACAAAGAAGTAATCTTGAAGAAGAACCAACGTAGATTGTGTAGGCTTCATGTTCCATTGGAGTCCCCAGAATAAATCAAAATGAGTTTGCGAACTAGAGCCATTCGATTAATATATCATTTACGTGGGGTTTTCTGTGGGTTTTTTAACAAAGTCCCTGTCAAAGTGCTAGAATATAAATGTCATGGGATAAGAAAGAAAGTCCTCTTGTGGATTCTGAGATGCAAAATAGGAAGCAGAACAAGAATGATCTCAAAATGTGAGAGACAGACTCATTTGCATGCCAAAAGAATCTTAGCTGAATATGATGCTCTTCAACATACTCATAAATGGTAAACTATGGCAAGTTTTCATAAATTTTTAAAAGGTAATAACTGTAAGATTACAACATCTTATCATTATTATAAGTTCAGGGTAGTAAATACAAAAGCCAGAAGTGAATGACTGAGGAAGGACATGTCGGAGATAAGTCATTGAGCAATGCACTGCAAGGTAAATTACTGATAAAGATAAGGTAATGCACATAGGAAAAGCAGCACTGACTGGATGCATACACACCAGTGCATTCTGAACTAGCTATTATTACTCACAGAGAAATATATTAGAGTTTTTTAATAGGTTAAATATAATACTTTCAGAAAACAACTATGACGATAGTAATTTTTAGGAAAAGAATATTGAACATAGCAAAAAATATCCCTATACCACAGAACAAATCCACAGTACTTCTTAAACAGGTGTTCCAGTTCTGTCACCAAAAGGCTAGACCAGAACTAGAAAAACTGCAAAGAAAGGCGACAAGCATAAAATAGCTCACACTGAAAAGGTAACTCAATTGGTTTGGACTCCGAAGCCTGAAAAATAATTGTCTGTTGGGAAATACAATAAAACTTCATAAAAACATGACTGAAGGGAAATAATGAATAGTAATTCATGATTTCTCATTGTACAAAAAATAGAAGACATTAAATACAAGCTGCAAGGTGGAAATTCAGAATAAAAAATACAATATTTTTTCCACAAAAATCAGAGATAAACTGTGCAATTCATTGTCCTGAGATGCTGAGATTGCTAAAAGTTTACCTGTCTTCAGAAGTGACTGAAGACATTAATTGAACAGAAATCCATCAAGGACTACTAAACACAAAGTAATGACATCTAGATTAATCTCTGAGCCTTAGGTAGCTGGAAGCTGGGACAGTGTGTTTGGGAACTACCTCATCAACCTTGCCTTGTTCCTAACCACGTTCCTGTTTTGCTCCTTAGCTGTGTGCTATGAGCTGTTGTCTGCCTCAGTGAGAACAGACCTCTGCTGAATGAGGTAACACCTAAAAACCATGGACTGGAAAATTATGGTTACAAATTAAATAAAAATCTCAAATTCATCTGGTCTGGGAATTAAATATGCATTAATAATATCAAAAAATGAAAGCAAAAAGTATTACTGAAGACCTACCACATTTTTTTCCATACCCTAAATTTTCAGAAAACCGTGCAAAATCATGTTTGCCCTGTCTATTCAGGACGCACTATCAACCAGTTCTCAAAAGATTTGATACCCTCAGAAAGCAGAAAACCATACATAGATGGTTAGTGTGTTTGAACCATCTCCTTCATTGAGTGATGTACTATCAGCAGATCTGAAATAATTTTATGTAAGTTTAAGGTGAAGAGTTTATATTCTGAAGGAAACAGAACAAGGTAGGCCACTTCCCATACTTTTTTTTTTTCAGGGCAGCCTAGCAAAGTACACAATGTTTTGAAGCTTTGAAGAGCTTCATTGCTCACAATATACCATCCAATTGTCATTTCATTTTGTAGCGCTTATTACGTTATTCACACCAAATCCAACTTAAATCTCATCAGGGACATTCCCTTTACCTACCATTCGCATTAACTAACAGGAATCTAATTTAGAAACCCTAGTAAGGAAGGTAGTCAATGTGAAGTGACAGGACAGGTAGGCTCCTTCAGTGGACGGCTAAGAACCCCTTATATTCTTCCCAGTAATTTTTTAGGAGTAAAATTAAAATGGCTCCCTCTAGTTAGAAGCCTCAGGCTGGGTGGAATGAACAGACCTTTGCCATGACAGGCATCAGTTCAGCTGGTCGAAGATGCATCTTGTCCTGAGCTTCTATAAAGGAAAAACTTCTCATTATGATAATTTTATTATTGCTGCCCATTTTACTGTGGAAACAAAGAGCATGTATTCCTGTCCAAGCAAGACACAAAAGGATCAGCCATTGACTGTCTCCGTACCTCAGTGCTAACTTTCAAATCTGTAAGTACCATCATTGTAATGCCCTCCCTGCAAAGAAAATTATACAAATTTTAACAGCAAGAATATGCTCACCTGACTTCCTACGCTTCGAAGTAATTTCTTTTTATGCCATTGTTTCAATTATTTTCATTTAAAAAAAACCCCCAAAACCAGAGAATATTCTTTGTCCAAGTCATTTTTCAAAGATAAGTCTTGAAATGAGATGGTCTGAGCATGCTGCACAGAAGATGCACATATTTAACTCCGGAAGACTTCAAGGAAAGGAGTAATAGCAAGTATGAAACAACATGCCACCTGCATGCCCAGTATTCTCTATTTCACCTGGTATCTCACATGGTTATGGGAGCAAAAGAGACACGGGGAGAAGTGAAGAAACAAGACTGAAGGACAAACATACCATACCTTATTGTGTTTGAGGGCAGTGCATACATTGTTTGACCCTGGAAAGGAGACACTGAGCTGTAAGTCTGCAATGAACAGAAAAATAGAGAAAGGTCATTTTCTGTAGTAGAAATATATCTTGAAAATGACTACGGAAGATGTAGATATTGAAGTAAAACTACTGATTATATATAATAGGTATTTTTCAAGTTGAATGGGGTTTTTTCCTCCAAAAGAATGCCAAAGCCAATTTTTTTTTTTTTCATCTTCCTAATTTAATATTCCACATGTCCAGCTTGCCTCTCAGTCTTCCTTGTACCGTTGACTCTGAAGGGATCTTTTAAGGAAGTCTGAGGTGTCCTCTAACAGCACTGAATAATAGCACTATACACCTTTTCTCCTTTTTCTCTTACATTTTTCAGTTTTGAAGATCAGTAAATAAATGAAAGTCATATCTCTTTTTTTCTTACAGAAGGCAGGATAATCTTTGCCTTTTGCACTTTTCTGCCAGCATGGACTGCTCCATAGTCCAGGAATACACTTTTTCCTCCGTAGTGGAAAGAGCTCAAAAAGGCAGGAAATGTTGAACATCTTCACAAAGCTGTTTGAAACATGCCTTGCATGTAGAATGCATCTTCATTTGTGGCACATGGAAAAAAGTGCTGCAAGTCACAGGATACAATGGAGTCCCACAGACCAGATATTCTAACAGATTTGGATGAGCTGAAGAAACATGGCTTTTGCATTTCTTGCTATTGTTTCATTATATTCCCAGAATGCTTATGTTCCATGATAGCATGCTCTCTGTGCAACTACTCAAACTAGAATGTCGTCAAATGTCCAAGGAATAAGCTTACCAGGAGAGCTAAAGAGGCTGGACTGCCAACTTCTCTGCAGCATGGGCCAGTCATAGAGATGGCTGTAGCCCTGCTTTTGGCTGGGTCTGCTGCAGGCACAACAGTTCCTCATCAAATATGATTTGGCTCATGAGAGATTCAAATTAGCAAATTATTCAAGTCCAGAGTGGTGACATGCAGAGCCCAAAAATGTTTCAAGTCACAGAATACCATCACTAGATGATAAATCCAAATGGAAGAGAGAAACTATAAAGCAAGTGACACAGAAGTATTATCTTCTCCATTCAGCAGTCTAAAGGTAGATAGAACAAGCTTTTCTGGTTCCTCTATCACTTCTCCTCCTTCAATTTTGAGCAAGCTGTGTTGTTACTTTCTAGGATTTAGGGTTCTCCCAGCCATGCCATACAAACAGAAACTAAAAAATTAAGTAAGGAAAACCCCACTATTTTCTTTGCTCTGTTACCAGACAGATAGGTCACCGTATATTTACTGGTGCAGAAATGTCTAATTTTGCTTGGGTCACCTCCTTATTCACACACTTATCTTAGTGCTGCCAGTACAGATGCCTCCATCAGTTATGACAGAGCTGCAGTAAGAACAAGGCTCAGTAGCTTGTGCTTGCTTCATCTCCTGCCTGACAACCTGTTTCAGTCTCAGAGGTATTAAATCACACACTCTATAAAAAACAACTTCTGGCTCTATAAAGCTCAAACATACTTGGCTTTGAAGGGAACAGCTCTTGATATTTCTTAGAGGTTTTTTGTTTGTTTGTTTGTTTGTTTCTTGATTAGAGTGGTAGGGATCTTTTTAAAGAAAGAAAGGAAGATTTTCAGTCAGATGGTGTTTTCTCATCTTAGATCTCTCACAATTTCCACCCTGGGTCTTGTAAAGCATGTGCTTAACTCAAAGCACACAAATAATGCCACCGAGTCTCAAACTCTGGACTGACATCAGTGCAGTCCAATTTTACCCTACTATATAATTCTCTATAAGCAGCAAATGCAAGATACTGCAATGTACAATATAATAGTCAGAGCACAACTTCAGAGCACCAAATCGTGCTTATCTTATACTTGGAAGCCGTGTCACTGATGTCAGAGCAAATGTGCCGGTGAGATAGATAGCTGAAAAGCCCTATCATGGCTTATCTTTCCAAACTAACATACATACTTTCACTGGATAAATAATAGTTTTCTGTATCCACCACCATTATGTTTATAAAACTGCAAGCCTTATACAAGCCCTGTATAAGCAACATTAACAACAGTATGTTTCCTCTTTTAATATAAAAAACACAGACAAAAAAATCAACCTTTGTTTTTGTTAGAATCTTTTCATCTTTATTACCAAAAAAAAAAAAAAAAAAAAAGACATTTCAAGGGCATTTAAAAAAGATCATTATTCCCTGCATGTGAAAGTATGCTTTGTTTATCTTCTGCTGCACTTTAAAAGTTCAGGAAGATGTTGGTTCTCAACCAAGATTGTGACTACCATGTCATAGGTAAGGACCTACACATGGCAAAAAGAAATCGTTAGGATTTCTAGGTGTCTGTTTTCAACAAACACAACTCTTTCTTCATCTTTTTATTTCTGAAACAAAAAAAGGTTATCAGTAATGAAGTGGAATTTTCCTGCTTTTCATTGTTAAAGCAGCTCTGCAAAATGCAGTCCTGATCATTGTTCACTTTATCACTAGTATTAGGATATGATAGATTAGCTTCTAGACTTCTTAAATTACACTGGACTACATCTATCCTACATATACTTAAAATTAGTTATTATGTAGATACTCGCCAAACATGTCCAGGAACAAACATTAATGGACAATGTTAGATGGTTCAATTGTGTGAGTTAAATATCATAACTTACTGATAACTTATTTCCTGCAAATTTCTAACATAGCCATATATTTTTTCAGTACTTTCAGGATGTACAAAATTTTTTACAATCATTTATTTGTTGCCTAAGGCCAGGACAGGTATCAGTTCTAGATCTAAATGTGCAATGAAGACATTACTATTCTCAGCTGCTTGTCATTGCAGCTGGATGGGTGTTGCTGCCTTCATTTCTTTGTGTGTGGAGGGGAGTGCAAGAGCTGCAGCCCCCCAGTAACTCTAGACTGCTTAAACCTGCTTTTACCTGGTCTACAGGGGGAACTATACATATGGTCTCTTCTATTAGGTGAGCTATGGGTTGGTAACCCCTAGCAAACATCAGGGAATAAAGAGAGCACCACTGTCTTCTACCAGCACAGATGTTTGCAAAGTGTCTGCCCTGCCCTCATAAGAAAGTTGTGCTGTATAATTCCAGATCTTATTTCAAACTAAAATAGTTAAATTGTCACAAAAAGTTTTGTCAACATGCTTTTTACTTTTAATTCTAAAAAGAAAGATCTTTGAAAAAGAAGTTAGAGTATCTACAAGAGGGAACAGATTGCTCCAGTTTAACTAATTTAAAGTGCTACAACTTTCCCTTGGACAAGCTCAATTTCTAACTGTCAAGCTGATGTTTTTCACAAATGCTACATTTTTAAAGTCATTCTCTCCTCTTATAGAAAAGCAGATATGTTGTAATAAATATCAGAGATGAATATGTTTGTGGGGTTGCTTTGTTGGTTGGTTGGTTTGGTTTAGTTTTGATTTAGAGTGTTCATTCTTAAAATTCTGCACAGTCACAACACAGCAACTTCTGCATCTTCCCCACCTCATGTCCAGTTATGTCTGGTTCACCCAACTTACCTGACTTTGGTGTGAGAACTTTGATTATACCAGCTATATTCACCAGTGTTATCCAGAACACACCCCTCAGGAGATGGGCAGTGCTCCTAAAGAAACAGCACAAGAAACAAACAAACAAAAAAAACCCAACAAAAACAAACCCTTAAATCACTATTTTCATCTCATCCATTCTTTACTCATTATTTTGCTCATGGTTTTCATTTAACCTGCCGTTGCTCACAAACTCATCCTTCCCTCCACGATTTTTAAAACATTTCATCAAAGATCCTCCTGATTCTGCAATGCTTTGGCAGATTTCCTACATTGAAATCACAGAGTTAAGGAGGTGTCCTGCTTTGAGTTAGAACAGAACTAATTCTGTTCAGTTACTTTATTTTTCAGCTCAGTCTTTTCTAATTTTCTGAAGTTAATGGCACATTTTTGCAGACAGTGTCTGCTTCTAGCAGTGACAGCACTTGATGTTCACAGTTACTGCCAGGGACTGGTGTGCAGAAAGGCTCTGGCTTGTACTTGCTCCTGTGCAGACCAAGGTCACTGCTGAATCCCATGGCCCACGTTAAGGGTGCAGTAAGTCAGAGGCTGCACCTGTGGGGAGGAGCGGACAGGACAGGTGACCCTGCACTGACCAACAAGGTGTTCCATCCCATAGATGTCACCTTTGGTATAAAGCTGAGGGATCACAAGGCTCAAGCTCTCCTCCTCTTCTTCAATGGCCAGTGCCTGAGGAGGAGTCTGTTCGTTCTGATTTCGATCCCATTCCGTGCACTCCTGAATCCAGTTCCTGAATCCAGCTCCTGAATCCAGTTCCCATCTACCATTTAATCCAGTCTGGGACTTCACCAATCTCTGCCCCACAGCATCAATGGTGATGGTGACGTGTTTTCCATCAGGGGGTTTGTGTTCAGTATTGGTTTTGTATATATTTGTATGTATTTCATTTCATTGTTATTATTTTCATTAAAGCAATTTTAGTTTTCTTTTCCAATCCGTAAGCCTCTCTCCCTCATTCCCTTTCTCTTCCACTTTGGGGAGGGAGGGGGTGGTAATAAAGAGCATCTGTTATTCATCTAGAGGCTGGCCCAGCCCTAACCTGTGACAGGAGGTAACCTACCCAAAATAAACTAAATCAAACCCCCAGAATGGCCCAGATGATAAAAACCTACCAGCAGGTTAGAACCAGTGTAGACCACTGGAGACAAGGACACCTGTCCGCTTTTGCAAAGGGTTCTGACCCCCATTAGAAGGATTTAGGATGTGCTGCAAACTGTAAATTGATAGTTCCTCAATCTGTAAGAAAAATGCAGTGACTGGATAAGTTTCCAATGCTAGGTGCAGTATTGTGCATCCCTGGTTCCCAACGTTGTCCAGAATGGAGGGTCTGTCAGAGCAAACTATGGTTCATTTCTGGCTAGTGTGTTCAAAATACTTTCCCACTGGTACAAAGATAAGGGGAAGAGAGCTGATAGCACTTGGCTGTCAAATGATACAGTCAGCTCACAGGGATGGCCCTGTGTGCTCAAGAGACAGACAGCGCTCCTGAGAGACAAGCACAGACTTAACTAGCATGTTGTGCTTCCTCCTGCAAGAAATATTGTAACAGCAAGGAAAGGAAATGCATATAATAAAATTATGTGAAGTCTAGCTGCACCCCACATTACAGTGACCTTCTCGGGTTTTCTGTGTTTTGATTGCCTGCTGTCCTATCCACCTCATTCCTCAAAGATTAATGAGGCTAAACAAGAGAGAAACAAAAAGGTCACCCAATGAAGTACTGATCTATTGACAAAGCCTAAGGAATGCAGAAGTAATTCAGAACTCAAAATACTGTTGTTCCCGCATTACTGATACCATGTTAGAGCAAACCCTGACGCACATCTCCTTCAGAAAATTTTGCTGTGTATAAAGTGGAGAAGCAACCTCTCAAGTCCAAAAATCTGAACCAATGGTATTATACTACAAAGGCTGAAGTTCCTGTGGCATAATGAAGAATGACAAAGAGAAAACGAGGGATGAAGTCAGGGAAATTACCTCTGTAACTAATTGTTTTTTCACTGGAGCGGTACATGTGGGAGAAGACTAAGGTTTGCCTTCCAGATGACCATGTCACCTCTGCTCCTCACCTCCAGGCTCAGATCTTTCACCAAGGCCATGTAAGTGCCAGTTGTCACAGAAACTCTGCTGCTTTCAAAGGTGGCACAAGCAAGTGTATTGCAGCTGGAGGCTTCTCTCTTCCTGTCACGAAGGCTGAGAGGAGAAAAGGGCAGACAAACTGTCCCTCAATCCAAGTGACAACCAAGAATAATGTCTAAAGAGCAATTTATGATGAGATCATCTTTCCATTGTAGAAATTTTATCACTCAGGACCCCAACTTTTCATTGAAAACGGTACTTCAGTCAGTAAGAAGACATGTCTGGTCAAAAAGAGCAAGGGAAAAAACATCCATTCCTCCCCATCACTGTCTGTCTGAGCAGGGACTTAAAGATGTTATTTTTAATAGGAAGAGAGAGGATTTGTTTCAGATACAGAAATCAAGATTTGTGGAGTTCTGATTTATTTCAGAAAAATGTAAATATTTTACTTTCACAAAATTTTAAAAAATCTATTCCTAGTGGTGGAAGCAGAGCAAATATTCTTTTAAAATAATCTTCTTTGTTTACCTAACACAGATGTCCATCTATTTAAAAATGTAATTTATTTCTTTAGTTACATTTCTTTGACCAGCAACAGTTTAAAAGAAAGTAATAGTTTGCCAAGCCTTTTGTGGACTCCTTCTCTAATTAACAATGATGCTGAAGAAACTACTCCTAATACTGAAAACTACCAACAACTTGTAGAACTATAGAATTAAATAAAAATGGCTAGAGCATCAGATATGAAAGAATAGTCTATAAAAAATACACCTATCTGCAAGAACGATGTGGAGAGCTGATATGGAAAAATATTGTATCTTTACACTTGTAAAGATACAATAAAGGGCAATTTTGCCCTTTACAGTTAAATTAAAGAATTTTAAAAGTTACCTCAGCAGACATCTTCAGCAGTAAAGTTAAAGAGTAAAGGAAAAAGAAAACAAAAAGGAAGGATTGAAAATACGTTTTCTTAGCAAAGTGAACCTCCGTTGTTCTTAGACAAAAATAAAGGATAAATTTCATTATGGAGAACATGTTACATGTCTCAGAATTAAAAAAAAAAAAAAAGAATAAAATTTAATAATAATCTAATAGTTGATTCCATTAATTACAAAGCATAAATTCATGCTAAAGGTCTCAAAACACTGTCATGTTTTATAGCTCTCCACAATCCCTTTCTGTTTTGTCATCTTTTGTAGGGATGGTAAATGAGGCACCAGTACCTGTCACTAGACCGCTAAACAAATGGTGTGTTTTCCCTTTGCATGGGCCACTGGAAGGAAATTGCTGCCTGGTGCTTCTATTGCTTCTCCCTTGACATAAATTATCAGCCATTTATAATGATGTAAAAGGGTAGACTTTTTTTCTTTGACTAAATACTGCTGAATACTCTGCAGCATTGATTAACGTTCCCATGCCAGTTTGCAGGAGAGCTAGGAACCCAAATTTAGTTGGTACTCAGTAACTGTATCAGTACAGTGGACAATAATGAGCTGTGGCTGGGAACAACTCTACTTTTCAAATTACTAATGACATAAATGAGACCTGGTACAGATCAGTAGGTTGAAGCAGAAAGGGAACTCCTCCATCCTCAGTCATGACAGTGGTAGAGCAAGCTACTATATAGTCAGAAAATTTGAGTATGGAATACGAAATACAATACTGCAACAGTAGATGTGGGATCTGTCTCCTATCACTGGGAAGTACCTTACTGATGTATTTCTTTTGTGATAAATTATTAATGGTTGTTATATTGCCTTGGAAAAAAAGCAGGTACATGAGGCAGTCAGTACCCTGGAGGCACCAGCCAATAGTGATACTCACAGTTGTGTGCAGTGCAAGTGTAGCCAGCATCCACAAGGAAGTTTAAGCTTACGGAATCTCTTGCGCTAGTTTGCACAACTATGCAAGGACATCAGTGTCCATACAGAAGCTGGGTATGACAGCAGAAGGAACACAGCATGGGAAAGAAAGGGTAACCTCCTATTATTTTGACCAATTATAAACACAAAGGCTAAGTTCAGAATAACTTACTACAATTGCAAATTCCTCTTTTTGGAGAAAAAGATGGAAAATACTCATTATTAATATCTATTCAACTACAGTAATACTACTGGCATTTTATTAAACCTGTTGGAAGTGAATTTGCTTGCTTTTCTCCAAGTACAACACACTGCAATTTGAGAGACATTTCAAAGGCTAGATCCTCAGGCCCAAACATGTACATTTCACTGTTTCCATGTGACCAGAGATGGATGCCTGAAAGTCCAAGAAACAATGCCTGAGGCCAAAGATTCAAAGTTTACTGTCTAAGGAAAACATTTACTCTGTGGAAGGTGGAGTGGGAGGGACTGTGAAATGGCACCTGGAAGAAATGCAAGGAGCTCATCTAATCCAGTCCTCAACTTGGCCACTGGTTTTTGATCACAAGTGAGTTTCCTTCACGTTCATATATTTCCTGATGCACCAGTTTCCTTTAGGACAAAGTCTGTAGACTTGCCATTTTTTACAATATATTACTTTTTTAACCAATAAACACACACACACACACACCCCGCTCTATATATGCATGCAAACACATAAATAAAGATTGTAGTGACTGTGTATGAAGCAGTAGTTGGATGACACGTACAAGAATATAATTTAAAAGATAAAAAGACCATCAAGTTTGCTGAAAGGAATGTATGAGGTTATTCCTCAAGGTTACTTGGCCAGGGGTAGGCAAGAATATTTATTCTATCACAGGTTTTATGTACAAAATGGACCATTATGATTATTTAGTCTAAAATTTTGCATCTCAGAAGTTATAAATGTTACAAAGCATTTCCCGGCTCTTATTTACAGTCTAGTAACAACAGCCCAGAGAAAGACAAAAAAGATAATAATGAAAATATTTTTCCACAGTTTTAAGGAGAGAGATAATGCAATACAGGTCTTACCACATCAGCTAGAGCACTGTTACATTCCTGTGTCCTGTCAGAGAAAACTATGAATACAGTTAAAAGACAATTATGCAAAAGCTTGTCTATGGGGGAAAAAATCATTATTTTCTTCAGTCATTGCAGGTTTCTTTCAGGCATCGGTGATTGAATTGTCCAAGTAGAAAACTCATCAATATTAAAAAGAAGGCTATATTAATTACAAAATAAATTAGCTAGTTCTTGTTGATTTGATTAAACATAATGAAAAATTGAGTCAGTCATTGAAAACGAGAATGAGGTAAATTAAATGGTTTTAAACATACATTCTTAGATATATCAGTGTCTTTAGAGTATGGTGTCACATAGGCACAACTGAACCATCACTGTGGGCATGGCCATTCTGAATACCTCCCTTACTGCATGTGCAAACTCCTTCTAGTTACAGTTCTTGCAGCTCAGCATTAGTCCAACGTTGAGACCTAAGTAAATTTTGTGGTGGCACAACAAATTCACTTAAAGCCCACTAGAGACCCTTTTTAATAAAGGTTGGTATGAATATTTATTGTGTTACAGCTGGATTTGAATTCCTTTGTGGATAGAAAACTTACAGTTATGTTCGTAGTGGGTTGACCTTGGCTAGCCACCAGGTGCCCACCAAGCTGCTCTCTCACTCCTTCTTCTCACTAGGACACAAGAATAAAGATACGACAAAATGGATCAATATAAGGACAGGGAGATGACTTACCAATTACTGTCATGGGCAAAACAGACTCACCTCAGGGAAATTAATTTAATTTATTGACAATTAATCAGAGTAGGATAATGAGAAATACCCTCCTCCTTTTCCCAGGCTCAACTTCATTCTTCTGCCTCCTCCGTCCAAGTGATAAAGGAGAATGGGGAATGGGAGTTGCGGTGTCTGTTACTCCTTCCTCCTCACAACCTTCCCCTATTCTAGCATGGGGTCCTTCCCATGGAATACAGTCCTTCATGGAGTTCTCCAACTTGGGTCTTCCCTATGCGTTGTGGTACTTCAAGAACTGCTACAGCATGGATCCTTTCCATAGAGTACAGTCCTTCAGGAGCAAACTGCTCCAGCATGGGTCCTCCCTGGGGTCACGGGTCTTCCCTGGGGTCACAGGTCCTGCCAGAAAACTTGCTCCTGCATAGTCTCCTCTCCATGAGGCCAGAGTTCCTGCCAGGAGCTTGCTCTACCATGGACTCTCAACGGGGTCACAGCTTATTTCAGGGCACATTCACCTGATCCTGCATGGTATCCTCCATGGGCTGCAGCATGGATATCTGCTCCAGGGGAACAACCTGCATCACCGTGGTCTTCACTACAGGCTGCAAGGAAATCTCTGCTCCAGCATCTGGACCACCTCCTCCCCTCCTTCTTTACTGACCTTGGTGTCTGCAGGGCTGTTTCATTTTTTCACTCCTCTTCCCCCGATGCTGTTGTATAGTGCTTTTTACCCTTTCTTAAATATGTTGTCACAGAGATGCTACCAATGTCACAAGTGAGCTCAGCTTTGGCCAGTGGTAGGTCCATCTTGGAGATGGGTGGAGCTGGCTCTGTCTGAGGGTTCTAGTGTCTTCTGACAGAAGTGACCACTGCAGCCCCTCTGCTACCAAAACCTTGCCACATAAACCAAACGCAACATTTTAAAGTTGTAGCTGCTAAAAAAAAGGAAAAGTTGCAAGTATTTTATTTTTTCCAATATATCTATATATTAAAAAGTGTTCAAAATCTATATTAAAGCACAGTCCTAACAGGGACACTCAGAACACTAAGAATACATTTGCATGTAAACAAAGAAAATAATTGTTAATGAAAGACTTAGTGTCTTCATTGGTGATTTTCAATTCCTGTTTTGATAATCAAATGGTGTTTTTCAATTGCTCCGTTGAGTCTCCGGTTAAAGAACCAGTTTGCTAAATCAATTTTAGGCTCCATTAAGCTTATGAACGTCCAGTCCTCCCTTCTCAAGCTTGAAGTATGCACAGCATTTCCCCCTCACATTACGTGCCACTAGAACTGGGAGCATTCCACATACCAGAGGATTGAGCTTACCCTTGTTCTGCATGGCCAAACTAGGTCTTCTTACAAAGCTTTATTTTTAATTTGATTTAAGCTCCCATTAGGTTAAAGCAGTACAAATGCTGTTAAGGAATCTATTTTAGTTCAAAGTGTACACAAAGAGTATTTAAGATTAGTTTAAACTATGTCTCGAACTATCAAAGACTCAGACACCTGGTCAAGTTGACATTGTTTAACAAGACACTAGTCAAAAACTAAGCTGTGGCAATCTGTCCACTCCAAACCTGTAGCAAAAGAACGCAGTAACACTTACTTTAATCTTGTTTAACTGTACGCAGACTAACTCGTGACTTGTCATGTTTGAAGAGTGCATGAATGAGCAATTATCACGGTCGAGTTGATTCATGTCAGGCTAACTTGCATGTCTATTCCCTAAATTAATGTGAAATCATCCTTTTGGTTTGCTTTAATTAAATTGATTTTTAAATTATTCTGCCAGTTAAGACAAACACATCCTTTTTTGTGTTTCATAGCACTGAGCTAACAGCAGTTTTTTTGGGGGGGTGGGGAGGAGGGGGAGAACAACATAACTTATACACTGATTTAATTAAAAAAAAAAGAGAGGAAGAGAAAAATTATTAAATAATTGCATTAAGAAAAGAGAATGTGGCCTATACTGCTTTTCTTTGCAATACAACAGTTTCAGATAAAAACCCCTCCTTTTCAAAATAAAATCTCTCTTTGGAACAAGATGCTACAAAATAATTTATGATTTCGTTAAATAGCTATTTAATTTTGGCCTGTTGATCTGCTAAATTTGTGGTTGTATAATTGTCATAGCTCTGCGGACTTTGAGAAAAAGTACTAATTCATAAGTCATAAAGAGCCACGCAATTTCTACTCATCACTTTCATAGTGATTTTTATTTTCTTGCCACTTTGTATCATCTAATTTCCTTTTTCTTTCCACTTCTCAGAAATAATTATTTTTCTTACTGAAAAAGAATTAATTCTATAGATAAGAAGGTTTCTGGTACATTTAATTAATATCAGACAAGGTAACACTGAAAATGGAACCAGTCCCACACACAAAAAAAAGAGGGACTATTGGAGGTTAATACAGCAAGGAAGGGCAACATAAAACATTAAACAAATGAAATTTAAAACATCCACTGAATTAAGATCTGTGACCGCATTAACTTAATTTCCCCTAAACAATGTTCCCTCTTTTTTCTTTTTTGCATCTCAGCAATTATTCCCAAATGCTAAGTTAAGCAACTCCACTGCAAAGCTTCTGCACTATTGCAGAAAGCAAAATAGCTTATACCACTGCTGCACAGTAAAAATGATATATACAGTAGGATTATTAGAAAGATTTCAAGCTGCTATGGAATCCAGATTGTCATGTGCCAGGTGACTTGTCTCCAGGACAGCAGTCTGTACCAGGCTCAGTACTTTCACGCTGTTTTTAGAGGAGTTCTTACTTCTTTGAAAGAACAACTGAACCAAAATACAGCTTCTTATCAATTATATTGAGGTGACTTCACTGCTCTTCCAATGAGTGTATGAAAGACCTCTTGTCTATATATAGCTTTATAAAGTATGTAGGGGAGCTTTGGGATTAAGAATTTGTATCTACCTTATCATGATTATTTAAAGATAAATAAACTTGACTGAGAGAAAGGCTTGTCCTTAGTCAAGTTCCTAACAGAAATTGTTTTCTAAACTAACATCAAAGAGACATTTGGATAGATGCCCCTTTATTCAAAACCTTGATATTCAGGGAGATGCTAGCACAGTAAAACCTTAATTTGTGTCAATGTCATCAGTTAATTAATGGAAGTACTTTAACGGCAGGTATATGGGTAAATTTACTCAATAAAATGAATATATTGACAAAAGAAAAAAACCCAAGAAAAATTAAAGCTTTAAAGTACATTTACTAAAAGTTATTGAAGTGACAGCTGGTGTAACAACTGGGTAGCGGGAGGCTCACATTATATTTGAGTGGTTCATATCAATGAGTTTCAGATAAACTGGTGTTTTGTGCGTGTGCATTGACTTCAGCTTTTTGAGGTCATTAAGATAGTGAGGACATCATAGACTTCTTTAAATAATAGTAAATAATAGTTTAAATATGATTGCTTAGGAGAATTCACAGGTGATTTTGGGGTTTCAGTAAAGACATTAGGTCCAGCTAAGCACTTTTAGGTTCAAGGAGAGTCTATGTCATTATTGGCATTTATGAGTAGTTTGAACAAAGCTTTTATAAATTCCAACATGCTGGTATTAGCGGAGTGACTTATCCCTGCCACTACTGGTCTTAAAAGTTCAGAATATTAATGAGAGAAAATGCAGTTAAACAAAACATGATCTGAATTAAAAAGAGGCCAGGGTAGCATAACAGAGTGTATGCTACCATCAGTTATACTATGCTGCAAAAAAACTCTCTATGAGAAAGGCTAGTGGTAAAAGCAGACTTAAAATAATAAATAGAAGTTCTACATGTTACTGTGTTTTTTAACCATGGAAGTAATTCCTTTTTTAATGATGGGAAAGCTGATTTTAAAAGATATGCCAGACAAGTCAGAAATTGAATCACACGATTTTTCTTCCTTGAGGATATTCTACAATAGTAGAATTTCACAGAGACAGATCTATAATCACAGAGACACAAACGTGCATTGACACTGGTTTTATATACATACCCACAAATGCACACAGTAGTGTTAAGAAGGGCAGTCAGACTTTCTGATGTGATTGCATAGAGTTACTTCTTAATGAGAAGTACCACATTATTTTTCCTTGTAAAGTGTACTTACTCAGCATTCCTTCAACCTTCTGTGATCTGTGTGATCGGTAACAACCTGTACAAAATGAAACTTACTGTTTCTTTGGTTTGCATTCAGTTGTTGGGCTCCCCTCATCTCAATAGACATTTTTGCAGACCTACTGGACCTTTTTTCTTGGATGACATGTAATGATGCTAAATTGGAAGCACTGCTGAGACCAGCTCCTATTTTAGGGCCAGCAAGTGCACCAGGTAGACTTTTTTCCCTTCTATAGCCCTAATCTTATACACAAGACAAGTAATAACACAGCTAAAGAGCTGCCAAAGAGCCACTGGATGCAGATACCTGAAGTGCCTCCACCACTTTCATTCAAAAAGGCCTTCAAAATTGGACAGGGAAGACTATCTGCCAAAATAGTTACCCAACCAAAGTGTGAAAGTAAATAAGCTAGCAATGCTGAACAAAATTATCAATAAAATTGAAACTGCAAGCACAGTAATATTTGTCCAGATGAGAAGTCTGCATGTCTTTTAATGATTGAACCACAAAATTAATGTGGAGAGTCATCATCCTCAGTTGAGAGATGGAAGTATGTGCTCTATATAGTGAAATGACAAAGTGGCTGTTTCAGATGCAAGTCAGTGGACCTAAGAAACGCTATAAAAGACAGAGAAGAAAATTATGAATGCATCTGGCAAGAACAACCAGGATGAAGAAAACAGAATAGAAAGCAAAAGGCAAAATAATAACAAAAAGAAAAGAAGAGAAAAAGAAGAGAAAAAGAAGAGAAAAAGAAGGGAAGGGAAGGGAAGGGAAGGGAAGGGAAGGGAAGGGAAGGGAAGGGAAGGGAAGGGAAGGGAAGGGAAGGGAAGGGAAGGGAAGGGAAGGGAAGGGAAGGGAAGGGAAGGGAAGGGAAGGGAAGGGAAGGGAAGGGAAGGGAAGGGAAGGGAAGGGAAGGGAAGGGAAGGGAAGGGAAGGGAAGGGAAGGGAAGGGAAGGGAAGGGAAGGGAAGGGAAGGGAAGGGAAGGGAAGGGAAGGGAAGGGAAGGGAAGGGAAGGGAAGGGAAGGGAAGGGAAGGGAAGGGAAGGGAAGGGAAGGGAAGGGAAGGGAAGTATAGAAGCCAGTACAGTGCTTCCAGTAGGACTTCCAGTTCCATGAACACACAAACAATCTTCTTTACAGAACACAAATGATCAGCTTGTTTTGAAGATGTATGTTTGAAGAAACTTTTGCATGGGTTTTTATTTTGTATGGTGGGTTGTTTTTTTACAAACCACATTCTAAAAGTGTTTATAAGCAAATAACATTAAGTACTCACCAGTGTATCAGTGTAAACGCCACATAGACACAGGAAACCACAGGTTTTCACCGAAGTTCAATACTTGTCCTTGAAGGTTGCGAAATCCGAAAGTTTGCAACAACTGTCAGGACTGTCAAAGATACAGTGTATGAAAAAGGGATCTCATCATGGCTTTACAGGCAGAAAAAAATCAAAGTAAGCCACATCATTTCCAGCAAATTTATCAGCAGAGCAGCATAGATTGTGGAGTATATGATTTTTTTTTTCTCCATGGAATAACTTTCTGAATAAAAAGGAAAATGTTCTTGATCAATTTTTGACAGGTATATGTTGCTTATCTAAACAAAACCTTTGTCTGAGACAAGTTAATAAAGAAAAAAGAATGTACAAACCAGAGAGATGCTGAAATGAGAATGAACATTTTCCTAGGTTGTTTTTTGTAGGCTTTAAGATAGATTTGTTCTGTTTTCAACAAGCCTTTATTTACAGTTCCCAAGATTAGCCTCTAAGCAACCAATCAAGTAGCCTTCTATCACCCTGACACAAAAACATTTGGGAATAGTAATCCTTTGAATAACAGGATATCAGCATTTGGAAGCATGCAGTGTTATAATAAAAATTTCCACTTGACTTAGTACATTGTTTCTAATTCTTTGCTTGAAAAACCCTTTCCACAACAGAAATTACAATAGTGTCTAGACTTAGTGGGCTCCAGCTACATCTGGCACTTAATAGTGTTGTCCCCAAAATTTCAACAGAAACAAAGTAATTTACTGTAGCTGAATGTTTCACCTGATCTTTTGCAGCTGAAGGTGAAGCAAAAGTGTGTATTTCTAACTACATGCTCCTTACAACTTGTGATCGGTCCAGATGCTTTGTTTTATAGCCTGGCTGTTACTATATAGATTTTTCAACAGAAGCTATAGAAGATTGCTGGCACATCACGTGCACCACATATCAGTGTAGCACTACATGTGCACTTTATGGTCATTTTTTTTCCCCTGTGAGCTGCAAGAAGAGCATGTGTTGCAGAAGACATAATTCTCACTAGTTTTAGATGGAAAGATCACATTTCCAAACACTTTTGTTCCTCTTCCAAGTCATACAGTCAATCTTTTCATTAAATTTGCTTTTGCTTGTGGAATGCAGGTAGGGATGGTGCAGAAGCTTCAGAGCAGAATCAAACTCTTCATCAAGAGCTTAAAACTTTTGGAGTCCACCAATCTGTACTGCACATTAATGAGCATTCATTTACAAATTTAAAAGAGGCCCATTAAATATATACTAAAAATTAACATGATAGTTAAAAGATCCTATTATTATTGCATAATAATGGATCAATTTTTTAAAAAAAGAGTCAGTTTCTACTTTTTACACACCAATAATATATTCACTTAAATCAAATTTTTTTTTTTATAAAATACACTGAATGCCATAGAATTTTTCAGTTTTCAAAATACACTATCTTAGAGGAAAACAGAAATTCCATATTCATATCCCACCTAAAACTATACCTTTTAGTCATACTAACAGACATACAAGTTTTATGAAGATAGAAAATATATTCCTCATTTCAAATACACGTTACTTGCTCTTTTCATAAGACATGCTTTCTTCTAAATCATGATTTTAAATTTTAGGACATTTCCAGAACTGCCAGTGAAAATAGTGCTTTAGTAATACAAGTGCAGTCATCATAGTTTCATAGTTTCATAATTCCTATTAAAGATATTCAAAATTATTTTTCTTCTAACATCTTAAATGCTTTATTTGCTAGCCAAGTGCCGGACTTATCTTGACCTAGATCAGAAGATGTGCGTAATCTAGCAGAGGGGTTGCAGCTACCACTGATGCATGCAACCACTGATGTGTGCAACCTCTGTCAGTACTCTTAAAATTCAGGCAACTCTCTTGTCTTCCAACATAGGTCTGAACCGGAAATGGATTTGGTACATCAAATGTGGGAAATCGACTTTGTAGGGGCCTTTCATGAAACAATTTGTTACCAAGTTCCCCCATCCCACCAGCTCTAAATGCCCATTCTTCCAGTACTCACCCAGGGAAAGACTGCTTTTTAGGACAGGAGAATTCTCAAACCAGCGGGTATGGAAGGCAGACCTGCTGGCCAAATTTGTGGTTACATTGATGAAATGGATGCATTTATTTTGTGGCTTCCATGCTCTCTTCTAGACATCAAACAACAAAAAAATAAAAGGATTCAGTGATCAAGTTGTTACAATTGAAATGAAAAATAAAGGAAATATTATGTGGAGCTCAACCCCAGCCAAAGGAAACTGCTAACTTCTGCAGCAAGTTGTTATCCAAAAAGGAAGAAGTGTGATGGAAAAACAACATACCTTTGCTACAGGGGTGGAATTATCTGACTTCTTCCTCTTTAGATTCTAGAAAATGCTGGAGCATAGAAAAGAACAAGATGTGATGACACCAAAAAAAGTATGAAAGGACCAGATGAGTTTTATGAAGCTAATGCTATTGTGGTAGTTTCATCAACGTCTTAATAATTACAAATGATGTATTTTTAATTATTGCACTAAGTCTCACTCAGCATTTTAAAAATTGAAATTACATGGAGTGGAAAGCTCTGAGTAATACAGTGTTAAATTAACAGACCTTCTAATACATTAAAAGATTTCAATCTTTGCTGCTGAAGCAAGTAAGAAAATATAACAACCACAGCAGCTGCTTCCATCTTCACATGATAATGTTGAACTGGTTATTTCTTATGGACAGGCTACACTGAAATCACAACCGAATTTTATAAAATGGCAGGTATTGCAATCCGTGAGACATCACAGGTACTTGGACCACAAACCTGAAATGTTTATGAATTGCTATGGAGAATATATCCAACAAATCTGGATTATTAATTTATAGAATTTCTAGGTCCCATGTCAAAAATCATGAAAGATTCTGTAATATATAAATAAATCATCAAGGAGTACAAACTACTGCAGCCTTGAGTACGGTTGTTTGCCAGCAACAGAGTGGCAGCAAAGGCAAATACATACTAAAACAAAACAATAACAAAAAAATCAACCCTCGTATGTGTAATGGAAACAAAAGTTGTAAGTCAATGTAAAATAACACAAGTGAACGAAAGCTCCATTTGCATAATGAAGAGCTGATCCTAATGGGGCTACTAGTATGCTGTACCAGGGAGATTTTTTTCTCTGTGCTTCCCTTTACCATTACTTACTCCACTTCAGTCAACGAACCATGCCATGCCATGGCATCCTCTGCAGTGACAGCACAATGTACAGAAAATACAAAATACAGAATTTGGCAGGGGTTTGCTGAGAACAGTCAGTTTGAGGAGCCACCCTTCCTGGTAACTTTTCCTATGGAGCCTATGAACTCACCAAAGCTACCAACATGAACTGCGCTAGAACCTCAGCTATATAACTGCTGTTACTAAGAAAGTGTTTTGCTCTGCATTATAATCTATAAGAAATAAAGACAGACCCATTTTTGCTTAAAACTAACCACAAATTGAATAGGACAAATAATTCCAATATAAAGCAGTGTCACCTCTGGCTCACTTCAGTTCCTAGACTTCCATGCTGCCTAAGTAGTTGAGCATAGGTATAAGTAATTTGAATTGTGTCTTGTTGCTTTCACTAGCATTTCAGAGACATAAGCCATTGTCTCCAGTTAGGGAAGGGTATATGATGATATGTGAAATCCAGAGTGAATACTCCATCTCGTGGCAGATCATTATTTTCCCTGTAGACAAAAATATACATAGAAAACCAAGATTCTATAATTCTGTTAAGACTATAGCATAATTCTGTTAAGATTGAAAATGTAAAAATAGATACCTTCTCCCAGAATTAAAGCAGAAATATCTCCACATAAGTGTGTTGTGGTGAAAGGCAATTGCAGTTTGAAATCCCTAATTTGCAGTGACACTTCTGCCCACCAAAAAAAGAACCAAAAAATATAATAATCAAAAACCCCAACAAATTAGCAATAAAATCAAATCCCTAGAATATGAAAAAAAAAACCCAGCATATTGAATTCTGACATAAATTTTTCACAGCTTTCATAGAAAATGCAGCAAAATGGAATCACTGGATTAGTTAATCTACTTGTGTATTATAGGTCTTTAAGTATTAATCAAATACTCTAAGGCATACACAAAATATTGTAGGCTTCCAAAACTGAAATGTATGCTCCAAGGAAACAACGTGTAATGCCACCTTAATTCTCCAGAAATACACTCAGCTAGCTATCCTCTGACCCACACATAAATAAAATGAATGATCAAAACATTCTCTGGTTCATTTACAAAACTAGCATTGTCCCTCATTCTAAAGGAGAAGCTAGAAGCCCTTGACATTACTTGGATCATATCAATAGCAAATTATAGAACTGAATCACCCCAAGTAAGAAAGGCTCAAAAAGGCAAAAAACTTGTAAAACCTAACAGTAGTTCTTTGACTATTGGGAACATGGCACCTAATTATTCTTTTCCTGACAGTCATGTGAACAGACAATGACAGTTCTGAAGAGTCCTGGAAAAAAATCAATAATAGAAAACTACTGCCCTACAACTCTTTCATATATGTAGGTTGCTACCCTTAAAGGCTCAAAGAGATACTGTTCTTTGTATGTTCAGATTGCTTTAATCTCTCATTTCTCTAAGAAATCAACGTTTTCCTTCAAGATCTTTTGCTTCCTGTCCAAAAAGTGCTTTAGGAGATATCACAGGTAGTAATCACCAAATTTAGTTTGTGCTCCATGATGTCCATTGTGGGAACACAGCAGGCTACATCTGTGTTATTGGAGCCTCACCCGCATTATCAGACTCAAGCATGTTTTCATGATCTCTGCGGTTTGTTCTAGCCAACTCCACATGAAGGAGTGGGAATCCTGCACAAAAGGCCAAGCTGTTTGCGAGCACTAGATCCCTATGTTATCTCTAGGAGGGGAGATTCCTTCAGCTGGCATAAGTGAATAGCCAAAGGAGTGAGTCTTGTGAAGATAAGATGGCCCTGTTTTGTCTGTGAAGGAAACAAGCAAATGTTGAAGGTCCCAGTGTCCAAGCAAAGACCTTTGCCTATTTAACTGCAAAATTAATATTAAAATTCATGTCCCTCTATATGCTAATGAGCCAAAAGCAGTACATGGTAAACATACATGACTATGTTACTCAACTCTCCACCCACATCATGCTGAATGTCACCTAAGAGGCAGAGACCCAACGGAGTTAGGGTATAAAAAGCCAGGAGGGGAAATACCTGGCTGGGGGAAAAGACTGAAGACTTCGCAGGGTCGGTCGACGGGCTGTAATCCCCTTCCTCCACCCAAGACAGGGATGCCTTCTGGGTAAGAATTGCTCTCTCACCACATGGTGAAGAAACCTATAGTTTTCTTTTTGATAGCATTACCGCTATATATTTGTTACTAGCCCTGTTGCAGTGAGCGCATTTATCAATGGCAATTCTAAATCTATTATATCTGTCACTTTAATAAACTTTTTATTATGTTTAATGGCTTAGCAAAACTGTTTCAGTGAAAGTCCTTCGGGCTCTGGCAGGAAAACACCAAGATCATAAACTCTCTTTTGCTTTTGTGAGACTGTTTCAGTGAAAGCCTTTTGGGCTCTGACAAAAGTTAAAACCCCTACCTTTAACATGATGCAGGGTAAGGTTAACAAACGCTAATCACCCATTCATACGCTTTTTTTTTTTTTTTTTCACCCCAAATATCACACAAAGTAGAACTTTAAAGTTGGGATTAATTCTAAGTCTTTACTAATTTACATTCCCATTAGATCTACGGTCACCTGCCTCTGGATAGAAATCTGTGCCCACCATTTTAGGTACATACAATTGAGTTTCAGGCACTCATGATCTTCAGCTATAGCCATGATGACTATAGCTCAATAGCCAAGAATGTCTAGAAATAGGAGCAGTCAGTCTCAAATACTGTAGCTGTCTACTAAGTGTCAGAGTTCACCATGAATACACCAGACTATACTCCTCTGTCTACACTGAGGACACTCCAAAGAATAGCACCATTCAAAAGCCATTTTCTCATATGCGCAGACTTCATGGGTTTTAGAACCACTTCCTTGATTCCCCAAAACGAGCACTGAGACATTAATTAAAAATCGTGAGAGTAGCTATGAAGTGCCAGTTTCATTATTAACACTATATTTATCCCAGGAATCTCATATGAAAAGCATGACAAGGACATTTATAACAGAGACCAGGAAAAAGCCATAGGATCTGTTTGTGATTAAAACCCTCTCAGATATCCAATGGTTGGACAAAACTATAAAGTAATATGCAAATCAGTGTTCAGTCAAGATTTTGCAGTCGGCATGATCAGCTAAACACATTCTTTCCCCTGTGGTAAGCAATATTAGTGATTTTTGATAAGTGATGTATTTTTGCTGTTAAATGTAATTCTAAGAGATAATGAGTAAAAAAAGAATCTAATGTTTAATAATTAGTCATTTATCTCAAACCCATTACTAGAGCTCTTAACGTCAGCTGAAAGAGTTACCAAAGCTTATAAAAAACTGAAGTACAAACAAGAAGTCAAATAACCAACAGAATCCTAAATACAGTCATCTTCAAGAAAATCAGTGCTCTGATTATATATAAGATTTCTGTGGGGGGGAAAAAAAAAAGCCAATTTAGAATTATAAAAAGAAAGAGCATTTCTAAATCTCATGGAAGGATGTTGACTTTACTAAGTTTTAAAATAATGAGGATCAGATTGTACAAGCAAACTAATATAAGCAGGGTAGCTGCATGAATTCAATATGACTTTTTCTGATAAAATCAGATTAAAGAAATCCATAGAAACGCTTTCAGTAATGTAAGCAATCTATCACCACTATTTTATGTGATATGATCTTGCTTCTACAGACAGGACATTTTTTAACTTAACTGAAACAAAATTAAAACACCTTTAAATTACATTCCAACTAACTGAATTCCCCTTCCTATGTCAATTAGACATAATGTTATTCACTTCATGCTCCTTCACTAAGCAGCTGATGTTTACAGCCCTAGAGCATGACACATAGCAGTGCGGGTGAGCTAATTTCTATGTACACGGTCTGCAAGAGTAGGGGTGAAAAAGGTGTCACAGGCATAAAATTACTATGGATGTATATTTTTCATTTGGATAAGTTAGTGCCTCTGAACTTCATAAAGTTCTCCCTCTCTGTATATGCTTAAGCCTCCCCACCAACATCCACATCCCAGACACTGCTCAATGTGCAACCAGACACGTCACCCTTCTAGGGCATCACCTGGAAACTTCTCACTAAAGGCAATACAAGTAACAATGTATATAACAAAGCACAATGAAAAATAACATAAAATATGAATATGTAGAGGTGTCAGAGGGAACTAATTTTCCTCTTACATCCTGGAATAATATAACTCCTGAGAGGAAATAAAAAAGACCAATCATTTTCAAGACATTCCAGTGGAAACATCAGCTACTATGAGATGTGAAAATGTGGTGCTGAGCACATTTGGATGTCTGGTGTGTTAATGAGAAGTTCTTATTTGTCTACAGAAGTGTTTAAATAATCTTTGTAAAGGTGCTAGCTACATTTCACCTGGACAGCAAATTGTATGTCTGATATTCCTGCTTAAAATATACTGGGATATTTAGAAACCCAGAGAAAAAAAGGGTTCCAACAGCTGTTCATTACCTAAAAAAATTATTTCAGTAGAGTAATTGACTATGTATGTTTTGCAGTTTAGTTGTCCAAGTAATTTCAATGAGAAATATTTAAGGTCTGGTTTTGTATAGTATTTTTTATTCCACTAGACATCTACAAAGAGGGCATAGAATTTTTCTAACAATTTAAGTTAAAGATAATAAAAAATTTCATTACACAAAGCTCACTTCTCACTGGTCTTGCTACTAAAATGTTTTCTCCCTAACTAATCCAAGAGCTCATGAATGATACACAGTAAACTATAGAAAATAAAATTTCTCCATACATTTTAAATGGCTCTCCAGTCTCTGTCTTTACCCTTCGCAGCCGTTAGTCTGTAGCTATCAGCATGCTTACTGAACCAGCTGGATACCTCAGTAGAGGTGACCACCTGTTATTCCTCCTAGTCGCACACCATTGCTGCTCCAGGCTTGCTCAGCACTATCTGTCCACCACATGAATACTTAGAGAAAATAAACCTCAACTGATGCTACATCTCTTGAAGCCAGTAAGAAACACTGGGGAAAAAAAAAAAAAAAATCTAAATTTTATAACTTTAATGACTTCTGAAAGAGTCCTTGTTCTTTGAACATCTTCTGTACAAAACAATCTTGCATTATACATTCATCACAATAAATGCTAAGTTTTATAGCAAAGAGTCAGATCAGTAAGGTGCTGCCTTGGCAGAGATAAAGCTGGATATCTGACATCCTGATAGAATTTTAATGACATCTGCCACTAAGACATGAAAAGCTAGAAGTGTTTTTTTTAAAGCATCCAAAGCATAATATCATAAAACCTTTTTTAAGGTATGGAATGGTCTAGAAAAGAGTAGCCTTCTTGTAACTGCATCAAGACCTAAAGCTAAAGCCTTTTTCACCTACTTTTCAGGAAGCCTTTGAGGATTTTATCTCAAAAGATACAAAGGATTTCCTTGTATTGTTTTATTATCGTTATTCTATGGTAGCACCTTCAGCCACACTGTAGCCTTATGCTATTCACTGCATATTTATACCGTAAATTGGGAAGAACAGAAAGAGGAAGAAACTTGATTTACTATCTGAATCACTAATGAAATTTTCCCTCGTGATACCACATCTCGTTTCTGCTTTAAAATAGACATCAACAATTTGGAAAACAATCAGAAAAGAGTTGCAAAAACTAGTCCAGATTTGGAAGAGCTATTTTACATTAAGACTTTTTTTTTAAGTCTGTTTAATGCAGTGTAAGGAAGGTTACAGTCCAGAGTAAGCTATCTAATTAGACTATGTTTGACTGCAGAAACCTTTCAGCATTGGTCAAATGCCGCCCGTCTCCCTGACCCACCCCCCCCACCCTTGCAAAAGTCAACTGAGAAGAGAAGCAGGTCATCATTTCCTCAGTCCTTTTTGTCAACTAAGATTATAAAAAAGAAGAAGGAGGCAGGGAAGAGAGTGCAGTAAGAGTTTGAGTAGAAGGGGAAGTATGAGAGATGGATTAATGGTTTTAATATACTAATAGAATGATGAATAACTATTAATTTGATACTAAACTTCTGCTTCTCCTATTAAAATAATCCTAGTATTGACCCCAGAGAGAATAAAATTGCTTATCACCTCCAGTATTCATGTCTTCATCCTTTCTTAAAGTGCCGTTAAATCACTAATCTGACCTCTTTTCTTTTAAAAGGATTGTACAGGATATCCCATATTACACAGGTCAGGGAACTTTTCTCTCTTCTCTCTGACCTTCCTGCAACTTCTTTTTCCAATAAGCTCTTCTTTCTCCTACTTATTCAAAAACTGTCTGTACTTTATCCTTCTGTTTTTCTCAGCCTAGAATGGAGCCTGAACCTCATTCTAGCTCTGCTGCTGGGGAGAACTGTAACTGAGGAGCGTCAGAGACACTCAGGACTGTAGAAAAGGAGGGTAGTAGACACTGACTGCAAGAGGTAAGAATGAAGTCCAGAGAGTCAAACATGTTGCTGGTCAACATATGCTTTTCATATGTCAGTTCATGAAAACTTTAATAATCTAGGTGGAAACATACTAGAAAGCAGGATAACTTTCAAAGATCTCAAGGTTGATGGAAACTGAAGGAGTGTAGGAGTGAATAGAGCACACTGTTGATTCAGGTTCAACTTGCCATCAACCCAACCCTCTAAATGTCTTTCTGATCTCCAGCCTCTCATCCCCCACTTTTTATGTATAACTAGGATTACCCTGTCTCAGGTGCAGAATCTGGCATTTGCTCTTCTTAATTTTCATATGATTGGTGATTGTCCAGCTCTCTAGTCTATTCAGATCTCTCTGTAAGGCCTCTCTACCCTGGCGGAAGTCTACAGCTCCTCCTACTTCAATATAATCAGCAAACTTACTTAATGTAAGATCACGTATAAAAACATTAAATAGCACTGGCCCTAAAATTGAGCCCTGGGGAACCCCACTGTGACTGGCCACCAAACTGATGTAACCCCATTTATTAAAACTCCTTGAGCCTGACCCATCAGCCAATTGCTCACCCAGTGCCTATCTGTGAGCTGGACATATTGTTCAGAAGGATATTGTGAGAGACAGTATTAAAAGCTTTGCTAAAATGCAAAAAAGCCCTCACCTATTGGCTTCCCTTGATGATAGGCTGGTCATCTAATGCAACCTATTGCTTTGAGCAGCATCGCCGCTAAATTCAGACCTTGCTGTAATAAGTGGCTTCAAAGTCAGAAAATACATTCGAACCTACTTTTCGTATAGACAGTATATTTTTAAACAAAAAGCATTGGCATCAAATATTATTAGAAACTCCATTCAGCACATCAGGAGACATGCCTGCACAGCAAAAGATACATCCTCTTTAACTAAAGCACTTGCAAGCTACCCTCTTTTTCTTTCTTTCAAAAATTAGATGAACTTGCATTGTTGAATAGAGAGACAAATCATATATGAGGGCTGTGCCAAAATTTACCTAAGCAATCATAGGCAACATCCTATAGTACTGTGAGAGCCCAGTTCAAGTTCACAATAAGTGAAGGAACTAGAGACATAAAAACTGGTAGAAAATGTTTTGGTTTTGTAAAAATTGTTTAATAACAGGAGGAAAGCCACCTAATTGACATTCTGAACTCAAATGTTCCACTATGGCCTCATTGACCTCAAGCCAGTTGTCAGACAACAAACAGATATCAGTTGTTTCAGTACAAGCAACTTCCTTTTCTAGCACAAAATGTTTCTCTAGCAAAAAGGAAAAAAAGTAAGGACTTTTTTATTAAAATAAAACCGCATTTTCATTTTACATTACAAACACTGGCACAGAAACACAGGTTTTGAGTAAAAGGCCATTGAAATCCTTTTAAACTTCCTACTTTACCTTTGCTACTAAAGATAGTATCCTGGGATTGCTGAGTGACAATGGAAAGCCCTAGCTCCAAACGGCAGACACGTGGGGCCATATGTAAACAGGATGAGTGGCAGAATGCCACCATTACTCTCTGGAAAAAGCCTAACCAAATAATTTATTGCCTTATTGTCTAATCAGCAAAAAGCTTTTTGGCTAATAACTTCAACACTGAAACAATAACAGCTATGTCAAAGCTGAAAATGCAAAGCTTTGTGTATTTTTGCAGCACGTTTCTGTATAATAATTTTTTTCTATGAATGTAGTCCAAGTATCTACAGGCACTTCATTCTTTGTCTAGTACCAAAATCTGCAATAATTTAAAAAATAATCCAAGAAGTGCAGGCCAAATTAATCCACCCACTGATAGTCTTGTAACCATTTGACTTCCTATGAAGCGTGCACAAAACCTTAGCTGGATGATCAAACTGGTCCCTCTATATTGCCTGTTACATTTTCAGTATCATGACAGAAATTAGTTATATTTTACTTGTGTATTAATTCCCATATTTTCTAAGACAGAGTGTATTTTTACTGTTAGAGATAAACCATCTAAGGAATGAATAAATGTAGGCATCCAATTAAAACCTTTCTAGTTTCTGTAACAAACTTAAAGAGTGCCATTCAGGAATTTTAAATTTAAGGAAGCTTGCAGTCAAACACCTAAAATTAATCTTCTGCTTTGCTAGCAGTCAATGAAACACAACACATGGTCAATTTACAGTGAAAGAAGGACCAAACAAGTGGTCTCCCTGATGAATTTTCCAGTGTTGTGTGCAAACAACAAGCAGTTTGGACCAATATTTATGGCATATTTTTCAATGGGATCAAAGATTTAAATCGATATGTTGAAAATAGGTTTCAGGATGAATATTAAAGTCATTTGAAAATACAAGCTGAAAACATCTCTCTCTCTCTCTCTCTAGGAAAGGCACAGTAGCAAGAAATTATTCCAAATTCTTGCATAAGAAATATTTGATATATAAAGAGTAATTGCAAGTTTTCCACTATGCAATGTATTATCATCAGTGTGACACTGAGTTCAAGCCTGTGAACATTGAAACTGCCATGGACAAGGGGTAAAAAGTATTCTTGCGTGCTAGCTGAAACTTAAGACCACTAGGTGGTAGATCACTTCACAAGAAGCTGCTTGATATAAACTGATATCAGACCCAGAGCAGAGGGCAGAAAAAACCTGACACATAGCTGGCAAAATGATGCTTTGCTGCCTCTGACTATTGTGTAATTTACAGCAAGCAAATTTAGGCATTCCATACAATAGAGAGCAGGAACATGCGCTAGAGAAAAGTCATGAAAAGAAAATGAAATAAAAGGAAATGAGAAGTACATATGTAAAACGAAAAAGAATGAAAAGCAAAAAATGTGGATGCACATATTCTGGTCAGGCTGCAATTTAAGATCACATATCCTATGTGCTGTGGTTACCCTCTCATACAGCATTTGAAGTGAAAGAAAATTAAAATGCAGGAAGGCAATTCTAACCACATATCTCAAGGAAGATTTCTTTAAGAATAACCTTATTCATCTTCAGACAAAACATAGTCCTTGAATTCAGTAGGATTTCCTGAGCTGAGCTGACCTCCCACTGGCTTCAGTAGAAGGACTTGATCTGAAATCTTGCAAGCCCCGCCTCAGCTCCTGCCTGTGTTCCCACTCACTGTCCATTGGTTCAAACCAATGAGGAGCACCCAGGTGCTGCCATGCCATCCCATGTGTACATGGCTGAGTGAAGCTGCCCCCCAAGGATTGCTTTCCCTTGGTGAGAGACACTCTCCTCTACTTGGATGACAGTTTTCACAGAAGTCATACAAAAGGTGGTACCTATCAGGTTTTCGTCACTCTGAAAAATTGTTGGAAAAAAATAGACTCCAGAGTTATTAGGCAAGAACTGACAGGTGAATGAATAGGCAGTAGGGGAACCAGCTGTTTAAATACTGGGTCTAGTGCTATTTTTACACCCTGAGCACCCGCAATATCCATGCAGGACTAGCAGATGTGACCTGGGCCCTATTGGACTCCATTCCCTTTTGGAGTGGCAGCTAGAAGCCAAAAGAATTTAACGTATTGAAAATGACACTGAATGCTTTGGCATTTGAATTTAGCTGGCAGTGTGAATGTAAGTTTCTTTTCTATACAAAATCAGGCTTAAAAAAAGAAATATTTAATACGTCAAGGAAGAAAAATATGTGAGGAGCACTAAATGTTTCCCATCTTAATGAGAAGATAACATAAAACTTTTTGTATGAACCATCAGATTTTTACTTTTTTTTAGATAAATGTTGGAAAAATAACAGGGCAATCCATAGTTTATCTTATCGCAAAATTGTTTTACATTTCTTGATGCATTTCCAAGTACTAAACGTTGCTCTATCTAGGTTTCAGCCCACTTTCTCTTTTTTGTGTAGGTACATTTCTATGGAGAATGACAACCATTAGCTTTAGTACTTCAGTTCTCTACAATGCAGTATAATCAAATAAAAAACTGAGCTATCTTTACCTGCCAGTTATCCCATCCAGTGATTAAATTCAAGATAAAAACAGCCAGATAGTTTCATATATGACAAAAAGTGGAAAAGGCAGATTGCTTATAAGAAAAAAAGAAGAAACTATGATAAGTCAATCACGAGCACAGGAGATGAGAGCTAATACGTATTGGTGTGATGAAGACTGACATGCTCATTACCAAAGTGGAACAATTTTTAGCAGTAAAAAGATTAAGCGTGATGGCATGAAATAAAAAATTGACTAAACTTCGTAGAATGTGGAAGTTCGGAGGCTTCAAAAGGGTTATTAAAATCTGCTGTGAACAGAAGCCTTCATGAGTAAAACGAATCAGAGAGATTATGCTACCTTTTAATGCAAGAAAAAAATGCACTAACTTACCTCTTCTACACCCATGCAAACTACAGAGAAATTACTTATAAGAAATAGTGAAAAAAAGAGTGTAAAAATAATTCAGCTGCAAATTACAGCAGAATAAAATGGCAAAAGTAGAAGAAAATTGCTAGGCAAATACAAACCACAGCATTGCCAATTAGCCATCTAGAACGTGAAGATTATTGTAGCCACAGATGTACTGGATATCAATTTATTGGATAGTATTTTAAGGAGTTCATCGTCTACTACTGATCGTCTTATCAGAAGCTGCAGCAGGTATTATTTTACTTTAGCAGCTTCATGGGCATTTGATTCATATTTATATTGGATGACACAGTGAGCAGCAGGTCCTCTATCTTCAGAACAGCACTTGAGCCCTCAGAGGACAAATGTCACGGTCCTTTCTGCACTGGCACCATGCACCAACAGTTTTGCACAGCACAGTGGCTTTTGAGACCATGAGCCACACACCAGTAGATGAAGGCAATATCAAGGGCTTAATTCAGCTTTAGAGAGTCATCCAAAATGAATGTTTATCATTTTGTTCACTGAAAACCACAGAACTAGACCACTGTATATCAAACACCATGATACTTACCGACGATATGTACCACCCAAGCTTCAGAACTCTTATTCTTCTTTTCAGATTTTATACTTTTCATTGAAGTTTGCTAAGCTGGATTCACAAGACTTTTGGTCTAATATTTAAACAAGCCATCAGAGGAAACGTTTTCTTCACTATTATCTTTTACACTTTTAATTGTCACCAGGTGCTTGTGTTAGAAACAGCCTTACAAAGTTTGACCAAAGACATACATCTTTTAGCACTTGCATCTTACTGTGGTGCATGGTACAGCTTTTGTTTCAGGCGTATTTAAAAGATAGATCATACAAGTGATGATGTATAGATCTTATAATTTATCTCAGGGGGGTTATTTTAAGGGTAGGTGGTAGCAGTGAAGAAATTAAAGAAAAAGTGAACTAGGAGTTCCAGATTAATTCCCTTTCTACCTTTCACTGAGACAGGCAGATATGCTAGAGGACTGATGTGTGGGATTAGTGACTTTTTGATCTAATAATTATTGTCAGCACATCATAAAATTTCAAAGATCGTGAAAAAGTTATCACTGAAGATTTAGAAATTGTTTGCAATACTATTTTGAATGGACAACCACATATCATGGTGTCATTTTTATCTATGATGGCAAAGGCATAAAAGAAGAGAATTCCATTTCAATTATTTATTTTTCATTTTAGGTATGAAAGCACACCTGTTAAATGTATCTCCTAATGTTATCAAAGCAGATTCACAGAGCAGTTATCAAGTTTTCTGGTTTAGTACCAATATCTTGCACTGCCAATAGAATATTTTTAGGTAGTTCACTGTCTTAATAAAACCTGTACTTGTAAATCAGATATATAGAAATGATCTGTGCATTGATTTGCAGTTGCAGAATTGTATGCTTTCCATTTAGAATCACAAACTTTTAGTACATTAATTTATTTTGTTGAATATTCTGTAGTATATATCAATACATTTCAAGATGACCAAGGAACCCTCACCTACCTTAGGGAAATATTATTCCTGGTAAAAAGATCATTTTTTCCTCTTTTACAAAAAAATCCTCAAATAAACTAAAACAAAAGCAGCAAAATTGCACCCCTTTCAATGGGATATTGAGTGCAAAAAAATAACAATGGTATAGGACGGGATTAATCTGATTTAGTATAAATACACCTGAGCTAATCACCCATGATTACCTTCAAGCAACAGCTAGTAGATATAGTCAGAGGAGGGCAGGGCAATAGTCATGTCACCCTAATGTACACATCTAACACAGGTCAAAGTGAATCACATGCTAGTTCTTTTAGATGACTGCAGAAGGAGAAGTGTAACTAGCTTAACAACAACATTTAAATCTCTAAATTTAGGATTGATGGCTTTCATCCGCAATGTCTACCAGGTATTCTTTCTGTTTGGGTGGATTGATTTATCCACTGTTTGTTGCAGAGTTGTTAATACCCAAAGAGTGTGGTCACAAGTAAGGATTGATGGAATGAGTAAAAATTTCAGTTGTTCTAAAACTCATGCTAGTTGCATATCATCTCAACAACTGAGAAGTATAATTATTTTCCTTTTGTTCACAGTAACTTTCCTACTAATTAATGAGTCTATTAATCCAATTGGAACTGTCTAACAGGAGAAAATATCAGCTCTAGTTAATTTTTGTTGACATTTCCTATGGTCTAGGAACATACACTACTATTTGGTGTTAATATGTTTAATAAATAACCTTTATCTATTTCTTCTTCCTCTGTGTTTTCAGAATGGTTATAAAGCTTTGATTTTTCTCTTTGCTTGGTACAGAAATGACGTATAAAACCTGTATCATAGTCTAATATGGGTACCTGAAAATTCTTCCAGTTCTTTGTGCCTTTCTGTGATGCCTTTGGCTGATCTATTGCAATAATGTCTGTTAAAAATAGACAAGAAAGTAGAAATTTGGTAAGTACAGGAAAGTTGTTTTTATAAGCCACCTTGGGTTTCTCTTTTTCTCATACATAGCCGATGCCATTTTGGGGAAAATACCTGTAGTGTAAGCTCAAGAGGCAGGCAGTTATTGTAGCGGCATGCTGTTAAGAATTACTTTTTCCTATCATCATGAAGAAGTAATTTTAGTGTTTTTAGTGTCATGGTGGTTGAAACTTTTCAGCAGTTCATTAAGCCAGTAAGAATGCTCATGGGCACCTCTCTCTCTTAATGAGAACAAAAATAAACAAAAGTAACTTTTAACAGCACTACCTTTGCAATCAATCCTTTCATTGATTTTGTGTCACGATCTGACGAGTGAAGAGAGAGAGGTATTATGCTACTGAATTATGTTGCTGGATGTCCTGAACTACTGAGGACCAGGATAGCATCTAACCTGCAAAGATGAAGGATGTTCCTGTTATAAGTGTCACCTCTTCTTCTGGCTCTGAGAGGAGAAGGATGTGCATATGGGGCTTCCATCTGGCTCATTTGGGTTGCTGCAGCCTAACCATGAGCAAGACTTGGAGACAAAGGACGAGGAGGGCTCACTCACCAATTATGGTCATGGGCAAAAGACAGACTCGACTTGGGGAAACAAAATCAATTTAATTTAAACAAAACCACCACCAATTCCCTTCTTCACAGGCCTAGTTCTGTTACCTCCTCCCCACCAGTGGCAAGTGGGGCAGGGAATGGAGTTTGTGGTCAGTCCCAGTCTGTTCCATGTTGTTTCTGCAACTCCTTCCTCCTCAGGAGAAAAACTCCTCACAGTCCTCCCCTGTGGCAACGTGACACCCCTCCCACAGGAGACAGTCCTCCACAGACTTCTCCCACCAGTGTGGGTCCCTTCCACGGACTGCAATCCTCCGAGCAATGAATTGCTCCATTGGCTTCCCTCAGAGTCACAGACTTCTTCAGGAACAGTCCTCTGCTCCAACATGGGGTCCTCCATGGGCCATAAATGGAACTCTGCCCCACCATTTATCTCAGAGAGCTGCAAGGGCTCAGCCTGCCATCACACCATGGGCCAAAGGGGAATGGCTGCTCCAACGTGCCTCCCTCTCTCCTTCCGCACTGACCCAGGTGTCTGCATGGTTGTGTCTTCCATGTCCCACTCCTTTCCAAAACAAAAGAGCTCCCAAAACAAAAGGACTTGCCCAAAAGGCTTTCTCCTCTTAAATATGTTATTGCAGAGGTGCTGATTGGCTCAGCCTTAGCCAGAGGCAGGTTTGACTTGGAGCCAGAGGAGCTTCTTGAAGTTTCTTACAGGAGCCATGCCAGTAGCCCCCTTCCCCACTACCAAAACCCCGAGAGACACAAACCCAACACATCAAGGCAGAGGAAAAAAGAAATAAAGATCTTCCAAGGATTTTTCCTATCAACTCTGAAAAGTCCAGGAAAGCATTGAGATAAGCATCCTCTTAAGTCTGTAAAAGCTCCCACATCAAAGTTTGGGGAACTTCTCTGGGACAAAAGGGCGTATGTAAACTATTTGAGATTTGAACAACATTACATATTTAACTCCAAATTACAGGACAGAAAATTAATTTCTTTAGAAATGAACAGAATGAAAATGAAAAGCCTATTCACTGCCCACTAAAGTGATGACTAAGTTTTATTAACAGCAGTGGCGATGTAGAGATTTCAGCAATTGATTCTGAGAATACAAAAGCAATTGTAGACAAGGAAGACTAGACTGAATGTATAAATGTAATAATTCTTCTTTTCCCCAAACATTTTCACTACAGACTTGAGCAATAAGAGGAGTCAGCTTTTTCTCCAGTGGAGAATATGACAACCACTGTTTTAATGTTTACAATTTAGTAATTTTATTCAAGGGGATCATTGATTCTGGAACAGGTCAGTAGATACACAGGACAATTTGTAACCACTTTCTACCTACACAGAGGTCAAAGCACAACATGTATTAATTCTACAACCACACGGCATCGTCAACTGACATACTATTGCTAATGTGATCTTGAGGAAGAGGCTGTGGGAAAGATCGGAGCTGCTGGAAAAGATGATCAAAAGCAAATGGAACTAAAATAGAAAACAGTACACAGGATCTATACCTCCAACATCTTCCTTAGCTCATGATGTCATTGTGGCATCTCATCATGTGACATTGTGGGATGTCACAGTTTGACATAGCTTCCAAACGTCACAGTTTCACCAAACGTGTCCCTCAAGTTACCTGCGGTTTTGTCAGAGCTACTATGATAGCTTATATTTGTCCAGGATTTCTGGGACCTTTCAACAAGCCTTTCTAAAACAGAACAACCAGGCAATAGATTCAACTAGATTCCTGTTTGGAATGTGGAGTTTTCTTACTTTATTTTTCAGAAAAACTGAATTTACAGTCCCAACATGCACACAATAACAGGAGAATAAAGATGGAGAAAAGATGAGGGAGCAAAATCTTTTGGGGTTGTGATGTCTTAGGAAAGAACGCATAGATTAGTTTTAAAATCCCCTCAGCAGCGCTACTGGACCTCTCAGCTTTAGTTCTCTTGGCAATTTCTAAACTATTGTTATTCCTTATTTCTCAGGTAGGGAAATAGGCTAGAAAGGTGAAGCAACATTCATAGGCCAAGTCAGTAACACTAGTGGCAATAGGTATTATGAGCTAGTAATATAAGGATTTTATGTCCATCACTCAGATACCTGCTAAAAACTCCTCCAGACAGTTCACAAAGACACAATCATCATCTCCTTCTTCTATACCTCTGATTTTAAGGCCATAGCCCAGAACTCCAGTGTGTATTTCCAGCTTTGTGTTTGAAAGCCTTCCAAGCAGGCTGCTGTAGCTCTCTCACAGCATGAAGCACCTCTGCTATGCCTAACCCACGTTACATTAAATAATGGAAGCAATGAAACACGTCTAGGAAATTTTCCCACCCTGCATAACTCAAGGCTTACAAAATAATGCACCACTCCTGCCTCAGACATCAATGAACCCAATGAAAAACAGTTATTTTGAAAGGATCTTTGAATATGACTGTTTCAAGCAACCAAATAAGTATCAGAAAGGCTATATCACAAAACGTTTACATTTTAAACTTTCTGAAGTCAAATAGGTCTTTAATAGGTCTTTTTTCCCCTTTGAAGAATTGTACCTTGATGCTTCTTTTCTTTTTCAGAAAGATTTAAATAGTTCATTTATAGGTCTTTTTTTCCCCCTACTTTCAGTTCCCCACAGCTGTTTGTTTAATGTGTCCATTTTACTCCTTTAATACATAAGGATTTACTGTATAGCAAGTAACATCTAGGAAACAAAGAACAATAGTTTTAGAAAGTATTTCCAGGCATTGATTCCCCAGTAGTAATAAGGACAAATTAAAAAGTGTTGATAATCTTTTGGAAACTGGCACGTCCCACATCCCCTGCCTCCATTCTCCTACTTTCATTCACTCAAGATAAGTGAAAAAAGCCCAACGCTCATTAAAAGGTAAAATAGCTGTACTCTAGGCTGCAAGATAGGGTACATTTTGTGCAATGCGACAGCCTGGAGACACTGATGAAGACAGGGTTGTTTGAAATTGTAGGTAATGATGAAAGGCTGGATAATCTAGAAAAAAAGGCTATTATACTTGCAGTCTATGAGACATGCACAGGCTTACGCTGTGAAAGGATTCAGGATGATGGAAATTTGTTATGTAGGAACTTCACTATAGGTATTCTGCTCTACTGCACTTCTAATTGCCTTGTCTCTTCCTTGGCTGACCAACTCCTGGCTGCATTTGCTGTTTTCTGGTCCTTCTAATCAGGGAGGTAACAGCTGCTTCACAGGCAAGGAAGGAATGGGCACCTCTGAGAGGAAGTCTGGAGCCAGCAGCAGAAAAATGATGAAGAATGGGGAGTGAGCTACTGAATTATGCAGATTTTATGAGCGTGTCGCAGACAGCTCAGCATGCCTGAATCTCTCAAGGCTAGATATCTAGGATCTGTCCCACATGGTTTTGCGAAGGAAAGCAGTTTTCTGGTCCGAGGCAACTGCATTGTGACCAGATGCAGATACCTCATCCGGAGAAAGTGTAAGAATCTGTCCCTATCATGAACTTTGGAGATGGGACATACTCCAGTCACAGCAGCTACTTCTACATAATATAACACTAGCTGCTGTTATTTTCTGTCATGTTACTTTACTTCCGACATTCATTAGGCTGGCAAAGATAACAACCTAAATAACATTTGAACAGAGTCTATGAAGTGCTGTAGAGTTAGTTAAAGGGACATTTTAAATTATGCCTTTCAAATATCTGTACTAGGTATGGAAAGAAATCTATGAAACCAGTTAGGCTTGCATTATATCTGAAATAAAAGTCTAGTCTCAGGAGGAATCTGATTGCTACTTCCTAATTTTACATGACTTTTTGAAGGAGATTTAATGTACAAAAGTAAGATAAGATACAATGAATATATAAAACGCTTCCTCTATTTTACTGCTCCTTAAGTGGTGTTCCAAGTTATGTGCTTAGTAAAGATTAAAAAAAAAAAAGAAGAAAATAACATCACCTCTGTATGTAAATAATTAAATGACTCTGAAAAAAAAAGCTACAATTCCTCTCAGGCAACTTATTTTTTTTTTTTATTTAATATTTCATCCTAATGATGAATGAGACTGATTTACTCAGAACTGATTTCATGGCAAGCGAAGCACATACAGGGCAGGCAGCCACTGAGAAAGATTTTTCCACACTACTCCTGTGCCAAACTACAAAGTGGCATTGGAGTATAGATAAACGTACCCTGGACAAGTGTGCAAACTCATTTTAACTTGTGGCCCAAGCCAGGTTTGAATTCTAGCTGGTACCCAAACACCTCAAGATGGGAAAGCTCCTCATATGCATTTTTTTTTTAAATCCTCAGTTGTGCCTGCAAAAAGCTCCTAACTGCTCTAAAGCCTTCTGATGCTTGTTATATCTCCAGCCCTTTCACACAACATTTTCTTCACATTAATTCATATACTTTTACTACTAGTATCAGGAAATGGTAGAATAAACATTTCACTGAGAAGTGAATTGGAGATTAGGCAGGCAAATTGTGAAAAGAAAATTAACGGAGCTGTCCACATTCATACATAACTTCCTGAGTAAGAATTACATCACCAGTCTAGTCCATTGCTCTTTGTCTTCACTCTCACTTACCAGGTAATGGTTATATTAAGATAGTTCTCAGAGTAGCGATTATCTGTTAACGTCTTAATCAAATACACGTTGAACATTCCTGAGCAGACTCAAAACATAATTAGCAATGAATATATTAATATGTTTGCTCTAATGTAAATATTTAGGAACTATCCAAGCAATTTTAGAGACAATTCAGTGCAATACTTTCACCATCATTAGACCTACTAGCTTCCCTTAAGGTAATTCTACTTATTTTAAACTTTTTGGCCTAGGTCACATGTTTTTGGTTGGGGTTGACAAAGACAGAAAGTCTTAATTAGCCAAAAGTGGTGAACTGTTAATGTGTTTTAAATAAACAAATAAAATAATTCTTTGAAACTATGTCCTCCTCCTCTTTTCTTATGGGAGTGAAGACAGACATAAACCTATGGGGAGAGGCAGTGACAAAGAATATACATGCAAACACAGCTGTGTTTGTTCATGATTTTGTGTATTTTTTAAAGACAATTTAAATTTTATGCTTTATGTATTTTTAAAATTTTTGCTCCTACAGATAGAAAAATCTGCAGTCCCAAGAAGCTTAGCACAGCTGCACACAGTCCAAGCCAGTACACATTTCAGATTAAGCCCTTTTTACAGAATGCACCCCCCATTTGGCAAACTCACTAGAGAACATCCCTTAAAGCTATTCATTATACATTAGGCGGTATATATAACAAAAAAACCCCAGGATTTATTATTTAACATCTACTTAGTTTTTAAAAATGCATGCTCAATGTTTAGACAGTTTAAATGGCACTCAAATTTCATACACTAAGTCAGAGGCAGTACTTTTGCTAACACAATGCCAAAACACAAAAGCAACATCGTTTGGCTCTGGTCTGTGTTTAGCAGAACATTGAGAGTTTTAAGATGGTTGATCATTGCCAATAAACTTACTCTCTAGCTTAGCAAAGCGTATTTAAGATACTGGAATTAATGCAGCATTTTCACAGGTTATTTATCTCACCAACATGACCTAACTTTTTCAACAAGTGATCGAAAACTATGTTGTGCTTCCTTCGTGAATTTGATTTCATTTTATTGTTTCCTGTTTGTTGTTGTATCTTGAAATTTGTGGTGGTAAGCAGACCATCTTATTTGAGATATTTTCAGTTTGAATAATCAGTATATGGTACAAAATATGATTAGCTGACAAAGTAATTCACTCATCATCATGGAATATCTCTGATCAGTAATAGGGCTAAAAATCTACAGCTTCAGTGGAAGGGTCATCAGCATTGAATGAATTTTAGATTATTAATTTGAAATATTATGTGCACACTGAAAAACAATGTGAAAATTCTGTCAGAAATCTCATTACACAAGTACAGACATTGTCAGGGTATCTGCTGAATGATGCACTCATTCTCAACTGAAAGAAGAGCTGACTAGAAGTATCAATCACTCCTGCAATCCTTGCTCTACAATGGAGTGAATGTTTTTTATAGACGCTTCACATCTTTAATTTTCTTGGTTTGTAGCAGTTAATATATTATTCTTCTAGCTTTTAACTTTAATTGCCTCCAAGATACTCAATCCCAAAGTTTGCCAGCTTCCAAACTGCAGAGCTGAAGTAACTTCTTGAGTCTAAATTGCTGGCCATTTGAGGGGTCTTTCTTTAATACGACCTATGTTATGTCTTATATTTTCAAAATACATTTTTCTCTCATAAAAATATGCATCTAGTTTTAATTTCATTTTGAGCTGCATTTCCAATGTCATTGATATGCTTAATCTTATTGAAGTCATGACTGAGAACAGAAACCTGAGTGGTTTTTACCATATGATTATTTTCAACAATATAGTATTTCACAAGTCTGAAATAAAAATATCTATTTTACTGTACTCATTTGCAACCAGACATTTATTTACAGAATATGGTTTGAACTAATTTATGTAAGAGGCCAATTGTTCTGTGACAGTACAGAGAGGCCTCTTCTTCCAGGGAACCAGTTTATAATAGATGTTAACACTTGCGATATTTTGATGGCAAATAGAAGGAAAGTTGAGTTGGAAAAACAGGCTGAATTAAAATACAGTTAAATTTACCAAACACCTTTAAGACTTTAAAAAAGTCCCAGTGAAGCTGTGTGGCATTGCATAGTATGGTATACTGGATGAACTAAATTGATAAAAGGGAACTATTTTTCTTTGATCTTTAGAGGAAGGAACTGAGATCAAATAAGATTATGAAACATACTACTGAATAAACTAGTTTAAATCTTCAGAAAAAGATCTTTTACATCACTAGTCCATATCCTTTAGACTTATTCCAGTATATGGTGGGGGAAAAACAGAAGGTAGACTGGAGCAGGCAGGAAGAATTTAAAATATGTATTGCCTGTATTTGCACAAGTCTAAGGTTTTTAAGCAGTATTTTATGCTGAGGAAAAAGTTCAAATGAAAAAGGCATGCAATACATAAAAAATACGGGTTACTTATATGAGAATGGCAATTATAGTTATAACACTTGATGCTATTAAGATAGCCCAATTTATTAAGCTTATCTTCAGCTCCACTGTAATATACAAATCCTGAAAAGAAAACTCAAAAATCTTCTGAGTTGATGGTTCACTTAGAAGCTTAGGAAGGAGAGGACAAAGAAACCACAGAAAAAACATTCAGAGAATGACAGATAACAGAAAAAACCCCAGTGTTCAGTCTCCGTTTCTTTTTTTTTGCATCTATAGAATACTATCCTTTTTAGCTTTACTGTACAAAAAGCTTCCCCTTTTGCCACACACTCCTCCAGATCCACTCCCACCCCCATTTCCCTTGAACTACATTGCCTTGTTGAGATGAAGAAACCAAGGATTTGAATAACAAATGCAAGACCTCTGAACTAGAGCTGGCTGTTGAATTTGAAGTACTATCACCAAAATTTGATCTCCATGATGTTTGATTGTCCTATTATCATGTTATATGCTTCAAAAACCTGATGAAGTGCAGCAGAAATCATTTTAAGGTTATTTATAAACAGTATAAAGCACTGAACAGCTGTGAGAGTTAGCAGATTTGCATGTAGAAGCAAAGTGAATCTGACAGCTCTCCATTGCAAGCTCCAATCTCCTAGAGGCTAAACTAAAGGTTTTTCTACAACAAAGAATAAACCAGAGTAGATACTTCGGCTGTCCTTGAGCTTAATGGAAAAGCTATGGAAAAGCTGAGCAAGATCTGGGACAGAGCCTTTTTTCGAGGCTTTTGTTTGTTTAGTAAACAAGAAGGTTTGGATTTTACGTATTTTTTTCACACCAGTTCTTGACTTAGAATTTGAATTGAAATGTAGCTTTCAGTGAGCTTTGAGAAAATTACAGCATATTTTTGCATGGAGCCTAAATTTGAGACATTGCTGAGGAATGTACTTACATGGTTTTTAGTTTTGTTTTGGGGGTTGTTTTTGGGAAGTAAAAAGAAATCAGTAGCTTCTGATGTGTTGTCCACACTTCCAAAGCACTATTTCCATTGATGAAATTTCTCACATGCTTAAACACAGGAAGTTTCCCACAACATAGGGGAAGATAGGACAGGGTTTGCATTTGCATTTGCAAACAGGTTGCTTTTTTCCTGCATCTCATCACCTCACTTCCTTCAGGAAGAGCCAAGCGAAGATGTTGTTAACACCAATGTTGTCACTATTTCTCCTGAAGTCACTCAATGGTTGATTTTTAGCCAAACTGGCATCCTGACTCTCAGTGTTGTCACACGAATGCTCAAACCAGAGACAAGACTGCAGCTGAAGTGGCGAACACGGGCAAGCACTGTCCCTCAGTGCCCAGAGATTCAGACCACGACAACTGGACAAGGCTCTAAGCCTAAATTTGAAGTTGGCCCTGCTTTTGGCCAAGCACTGAGCTAAATGAGCTCTGAAGCTATCTTCCAGCCTCAATTATTCTATTTCAGTTACCACTGAGCAGTGCCCTCTGACTCAAGCAGACTCCCGTGTTTCCTTGCCTGGGCAGGCTCAAAGCACTTCCACCTCTAAAGCCTTATCCCCTACTCATTTCATCATGCAGGCAGCATTGTTCTGCACTCCTACTCAAATACTGTATAAGATAGCCAGCAAAGCAGGCATCTGCTTTTGAACAATTACTGAATAAGGTATCAGGAAGCACATGAAGTTAAGAAAATACTCTGAAAATCTGTTAACAGCTGAAAAGTTCTGGAAACATGAAGGACAATGAAAATAGTTTAAAATGAAACTTCCATTTCTGGAAGTTTTAAATAAATTTATTTCTTTAAATAGATACTATGAAGAATAAGTGAAGGCAGAAGGAGCCTCCAATAAAGATTGAAAAGATAAACTTATAATTTTTAAAGATAATCTAGAACAGATAAAAAAATGGAGTGTGGGACAAAATGTTAAAGAACTAGACCCAGAATTGCTATTTAAGGAAATAATAAATTTCCCAGTCAGATATCACTCAACAGACATGAAGCTTGTGATGTACAGAGCAACCTACAGCATGACAAACACGACAAAACCCCCCAAAATAAGAGAAAGATGTATAGAGAGAGAAGCAGAAGGACTTGCAGAGGTTGGCACTGGAGTCAAAACAAGACAAACGTTGCACAGATCATTAAATTGTACGTGAGATTCACAAACCAAGAATATGCCCATCACTTAAAAATAAAACAATAAAGAAGACCCCATGATTTCACAATCAAAGGCAAACATTAGCAGAGCATAAACAGCATGAGCTGAGCTGGAAACAGCATTATTAACATATTGGAAGGAATGAACAACATTGCCGTAAAAAGTGAATGGGCTATCAATTTTTAAAAATTCAGAATGTTAATTTCAAAGTGGACATAGATGAGCAATCTGGTGTTATCAGGATACAGTAAGTGTTGCTCTTGAGAGAAAAGCTGCAGGAAAACAGATGAAACTCAAATATTACAATAAAGATTTTATTCCCAACCAAATAAGTTTATGGAGTAAATAAGAAACCAAAGCAAGGGAAAAGGTACAATCTATATACAGAATATGAAAGAGGAAAAAAAAAAAAGTCTCAAATAGAGTAAAAGCTGTGTCATGGTCTGCGTGTCAGCACTGGGAAAGCCCCTAACAGGGCCATCATGCCAAAACAGCCATGGGAAGATTTTGAGGATGTTCCTTGAGGAACATCCTGAGAAAGTCCATCTACTTCACGCTCCTCAGACACAGAGAGCAGGTGAGGCTTTTCTTGTGTGGAGGACTCACCAGCTGAACTCAGACATCTGAAACAAAACAGAGAAAGAACACTGCCTACTGCTTTCTGAACCACAGGACTGACATTTTACCAATTCCCTGTTTGGTTCAGCACTGCCTGATTTGGCCTACGTACATTTAATTTGTTTCTACTTCATCAGGATCCCACCAATGACAGAAGCAGGGCTTACAGGAATGCCCAAATACAAAAGCTGTACACCAGCCTTTAACTACTCCATTTATCACACCGTGCCATTTTACAGTCAATGTTTTTTAAACTAACAAAACACCAAAATCCCATTATAAGATTCTGCCCAACCACAAGCGATGACAGATATGTAACTACTGCTTGGAAGTGAAGTGCAGAGCTCCACAGGATTAGTACTACTTCTGTGCATTTCTCTAATGGAAATTTCCTTAATGTCTGGGTTGGTTTTTTTTTTTTCTTGATAGTTAATAGGATTTTTATTTTAAAATAAACATTATTCTGCTCTCAAAGGTTTCATTTAGCAATTTCAGATGTGCTCAGAATGCCAGTACCACCCGAAAACAAGACAGTGGGGGGATAATTGACCTTGTCAGCTAGAAGCAGTCTTCTCTTTTCCTTGGAACATTTAACTCATAGATGCAGTCCATTATCTTCAGGTAATGCCCGCTTCAAAGGTTTTACTGCTCTGTTCCTCTGAAATGAACTAGATTTACTAGCCTAAGTTAGATCTGTTTTGCTGGAAGTTCCAACAGCATTTTAGCTTAGTTTTAGCAATATTAAAATGCTCTGCTTCTAGCACTAGGCTTTAAAAATAAAGCCACTGACATCTGTGTTTCAAAGCAATCAAATATTTATGAATCTTGCAAATACTTTTTCCCTAACTTTGAATGCATATCTATGTATATTAAAGTAGATTATCAGGTTCAATGGCTAATTTTTACTTGTTGCATTATAAGTGTATTGGACAACTTTTAATCTAAAACTGTGTCTGTACCTTGTAATTGGTTGGGAGAGTCTGTGGGTTTGTGGCTTAAGCCAGAAATCCTGGCAGTGTGTCCTGGTTTTGCTGGGACAGACCCCCAGGCCTGCCATGGTCTGCAGGGCACGGGCGGTTTGGGTCAGCCGGGGCAGCTGACCTGAGTTGGCTACAGGTGTATCCCAGACCAAAAACATAACGCTCATTGCAAAGGGGGAGGTTTGCTGAGGAGAGGAGCTCCTCTTGCTTGGGCTCCTCCTGCTTCTCTTGCTTACTGTTCTGTTCCTAAGGACTGACCTCCTGTTCACTGTGACCGCCAGGCTGAGCAGAACTTTGTATACTTTATGTTGGCATTGGTATTACTTTGGTAGTTTCATGAAATTCATTGTCATTTCAACCCATGGGTGTCTTCTTTTTCCAGTCCCCCTTCTCTGCTGGGGAGGGATCATCGGATGATAGGCCAACTGCTGTAGTTTAGCCCCGGATATGGACTAAACATAGTCACAGAATAAAAACAGGGCACAGCAGTATGCCACGGTTTATTACTCCACCACCAACATAGTCTCTACTCAGGAATCTTAGAGAGTTTGTGTTCAGTGCTGAGAAATCCCACCTGATAAGAAGTCAATAGAACAATAAATGAAAAGAGAAAGGTTGGAAAGTAAAGCCCACAGCTCACACATGGGCCCCTTGTCTAGTACTTGTTCAGTACAAATAAAAAACCTCAAATTCCTTTCTCTCCCAAAGAAGCTTCTAAATTAGTCACACAGCAGAAGGCAGACACAGATTCACATGAGGCAGAACTGGTCTGACCTTTGGTCAGAGTATTTCTGCCTCCTCTTTACTTCAACTCACATAGTTAACTTTTTTTTCCTAGAAATATTTACAGATCTATAGACACTAGCAGAAACAGTCTTGACTGCACAGAAGAGACAACCAGACCAGCAATTGAATTAAGAAGGTACTGAATTTAATTGCTTATTGTCCAGATATACAAAATTCATGTTAATGTAAGATCCCATTTTCATTCCAGCTAAAAAGCAAAACAAGAAATAAAAATATTCACAAGAAGCAAAAGGAACTGTCTATTACAGTTGAGGAGAATCGGTGTATGGAATTGCTAGCAGTCCAATATTTTGTTCATTAACTCCTAATTAGATAGTTCTATAAAGAAGAATGAGCACTGTCGGATTACGTACCCTACTGCAAGTCCCCAGACACTTCCTGTATTGTTTACTTTCACAGAAGCAATAGGATTTAATTCCACAGTAATTACTTCCCAATTTTCCTCCAGAGCAGAAGTATATTACATTTCCTACTAAACTGCAAAAGGATTCTATCAAATAGCTGCTGCCTTGCAACTTACAGATACAAGAGCAAAGGGAAAATGTTTTAAGAGTTTCTATTAATCTTTGAAAGGTGCTGAGTCCAAAAGAAACTGCTGGATGGGAAAAGCAGGGCTAAGAACACAATGTTTGGACCTCTGTAGGATCAATACTAATTTTGTTCAATATTCACTAGACAGACTACAATATTTACGTGCATCAATTTCCTTTACATGTAAGAGAAATTTTTTTATATATATATCTCGTTAAAAAAATCAGTCCTTCATATTTTCCTACAAGTTTGAACATTATTCTTTCTACTGGCTTCTTCAGCATGTATCTAACTGTAGTGCACTCGTCTGAAATCTACTTTCTGGTTATGCCATTTAAAAAAAATGCATTCAAAGTTTTTCCCAACCCTGGAGTTTGAGCATTGGTGGTGATCAAAGACATATTCTTGCCAAACTTTAAAGCTTGACCAAACTCCCCTTTTCTCAACATGGTATTTAGAATAACAAATCCCCAAGCCTAGCATCTGACAGCAACTTACTTTTTGACTCTGGTCAAACTAGTGACCTCTCTGCTCTAGTTCTGTTATCTACAGAATGGAATAAAACCTCTAAGGGCATGTGGCAGAAACTGACGCAAAAATGACAAGCACTCAAATGATTCGGTGAAAACACTGCTTTAAAAGTGCAATCTTAAAAAATAAGAGGCTAGAAACCAGTTTTGTTTTGTAAAGAAAATGGCCATATTTTTATTAAAGCTGTCATAGAAGATTTTGACCAGTATTAGCCAGTTACCAAGATTTTCTTATGTAACTATCAGTTTGACCACCACTATTTTTATAACAGGTTTTCTAAGATTCTTTGAAAGAACTCAGTAGACATTTTTCTGACCAACAGTGCCTTTTTATTCATTTAATTCCGAAAGGTCAGTGGTTACATCTGAAAATTTTAACCCATACTTGCACTATGTTTTATCTTTGCACCTTTTATTTCAGCTTACATTGTCTTCACGGGTAATCATGGTCATTTCTGGAGATCAGTGGAGTGAGATTTGGTCTCTGGAGGCAGAAACACCTCAATTCTTTGTGGATGCAGTGAGTGCACCATATGCCACTGTACAGCACAGAAGTCTGCACAGGGCTTTGGAGACAGCTTCTGAGGGCTGGACAATCCAGCCACAGAAAGGTTATAGCTATGCAGAATGTGCAGATCTACAGGTCAGCTTTCTTAGAAAGCATGTTCAAATATTGAAGCATGTGTTGTTTAAACACAATCCTGTTCTAGTACATCTTTCTGAGCAGCTTTGGGATCAGAATTGGATCTCACCCTACAGACTCAAAGCACAGCTGAGCTAGGTCATAACTGCTCCCACCCACCCCAATAGATGTCTAAAGTTTTATTCATTAAACTCTTTGGTACAACTTGCACCTAAAAGTTACTTCTACTGGGAAAGATGGCTGCAGAAACAGATAGAAAGTAAGTTTCAAGAAGTTTTTGCTCATCACTTCATTAAAGAATATCCTTAGAGAAAAGCTGAAAAAAATTACGACCTACCTCTCCAGCACCCCACACTGTTTTCCATTTCTTTTTCAGTATGGAGGATGAGCCCTTTAAGATTGTACAACTCAATTCCACCTGTAGTGAAGTTTGGCCAGCAGTAACTTTCATTGTGGACATAAAAATGAAATGCTAATTATTAGGCAATACTCTTGTCAATAATAATAAAGTAAATAGTTTTTTAAAAAACTGTAAAAAGACAAATATACAAAATATGAGACCATGAAATATAAAGAGAGAATTATAGCTTTTATAGCGTTCATAAAAATTGATTTTTCCTCTTGTGCATATTTCAAAGTATTTTACAGGAAATCATTTTAAATTATGCTCACATGCTGCACAGCTGAGGATTGAATACTATTCCATGATTAAATATGATGACACTGGTCTTTGCAAAGTCATGAAGGAAAGATTTAGCAGGGACAGAAGGAGAGCTATTTTTCTGTCTTCCTCAAATTAACATTGGTTCTACCTGAGACCAGAGCACTACTTCTAGTCTATCACTTCAATTACAAGGTCTTTGGTTGCATTGACACTGCCTTGTGCTAGGTTTCCTGCTTCCAGACTCATTCCACCTGGCAGAAACTCCAAGTTTTAATCAGTGCCTGGGAAAGGTCAGGTGGGAGTTAGGCCTCCCCGCCCCCCCACCCCCCCCCCAAAGAAAAGGCGAAGGGATCACTAGCCCAGTTGAAGTGCTTCTACACCACTGCATGCAGCATGGGCCACAAACAGGAAGAGCTGGAAGCCATTGTACAAAAGGAAAGCTATGATATAATTGCCATCATGGAGACATGATGGGATGATACGCACAACTGGAGTGCTGCACCGGATAGCTACAAGCTCTTTAGGAGGGATAGGCCAGGCAGGAGAGGGCGTGGCTCTGTATGTTAGGGAGGGGTTTGATTGTCTAGAGATCAACTGTGGTGATGAAAGGGTAGAATGCTTATGGATTAAAATCAGGGGGAAGGCCAACAGGGCAGACATCACGGTGGGAGTCTGCTATAGACCACCCAACCAGGAAGAAGAGGTAGATGAAGTATTCTACAAACAACTTGGAGAAGTCTCAACGATCACTGCCACTTGTTCTTGTGGGCAACTTCAATTTACCAGATGTCTGCTGGAAATTCAATACAGCAGTAAGGAAACAGTCTAGGAGGTTCCTAGAGCATGTGGAGGACAAATTCCTCACACAGTTGGTGAGGGAACCAACCAGGGAAGAACCCCTGCTGGACCTGTTGTTCACCATCAGAGAAGGACTTGTGGATCATGTGAAGGTTGGAGGCTGTCTTGGACATAGTGATCATGAGATAATAGAGTTTTCAGTTCTAGAAGCAGTAGGGAGGGGGGTCAGTAGAACTGCCACCTTGGACTTCCAGAGGGCAGACTTTAACCTTTTTAGAAGACTGATTGGCAGGGTCCCTTGGGAGGCAGTCCTGAAGGGCAAAGGAATCCAGGAAGCCTGGACAATTCTCAAGAGGGAAATCTTCAAAGCCCAGGAGCAGGCTGTCCCAGTGAGCTGCAAAGCAGAAGACCAGCCTGGCTAAACAGAGAACTATGGCTAGAGCTCAAGAGGAAAAAGAAAGTATATGGCCTGTGGAAGAAGGGTCAGGCCACTCACGAAAACTACAAGGATTTTGCGAGACTATGCAGGGAGAAGATTAGAAAGGTGAAAGCCCAGCTAGAACTTAATCTGGCCACTGCCATAAAGGATAATAAAAAAAATTCTATAAAAACACCAATAGCAAAAGGAGGGTTAAGGAGAATCTCCATCCTTTCCTGGATGCAATGGGAAGTATAGTGACCAAAGATGAAGAAAAGGCTGAGGTGCTCAAAGCCTTCTTTGCCTCAGTCTTTAATGGTCAGACCAATTCACTGGGTGCTTGGCCTCTAGAACCAGATGGCAGAGATGGGGAACAGTATTAAGGTCCCATAATCCAAAAGCAAACAGTAAGTGAGCTGCTGCACATCTTAGATGTGCAGAAGTCTATGGGGCCAGATGAGATCCACCCAAGCATTCTGAGGGACCTGGTGGAAGTGATCACCAAGCCACTTTCCACCATTTACCAACAGTAGTCCTGGCTAATGGGGGAAGTCCCATTTGACTGGAGATTGGCAAATGTGATGCCGATCTACAAGAGAGGCTGGAAGGAGGACCCAGGGAACTACATGCCCGTCAGTCTGACCTCAGTACTCGGGAAGTCATGGAGCAGATCATTCTGAGTATCATCAAGCAGCATGCACAGGGTAGTCAGGTGATCAGGCCCAGTCAACATGGATTTATGAAAGGCAGGTCCTGTTTGACCAACCTCATCTCCTTCTATGACAAGGTGACCTGCTTAGTGGATGAGGGAAGAGCTGTGGATGTTGTTTACCTGGACTTTAGCAAAGCCTTTGACACCATTTCTCCTAACATTCTTCTGCAGAAATTGGCTGCACATGGCCTGGATGGGTGCACACTTCACTGGATAAAAAACCATCTGGATGGCTGGGCCCAGAGAGTGCTGGTGGATGGAGTTAAATCCAGCTGGCGGCCAGTCACCAGTGGAGTTCCTCATGGCTCATTATTGGGGTCTGTTCTCTTTAACATCTTCATCAATGATCTGGATGAGGGGATTGAGTGCACCCTCAGTAACTTCACAGATGACACCAAGTTGAGAGGTAGTGTTGATATGCCTGAAGGTCGGGAGGTTCTACAGAGGGATCTGGACAGGCTGGATTGAGGAGCCAAGGCTAATTGTATGAAATTCAACAAGACTAAGTGCCGGGTCCTGCACTTGGGCCACAACAACCCCCTGCAATGCTACAGGCTTGGGGAAGAGTGGCTGGAAAGCTGCTCAGTGGAAAAGGACCTGGGGGCGTTGGTGGACAACCAACTGAATATGAGCCAGCAATGTGTCCAGGCAGCCAAGAAGGCCAATGGTGTCCTGGCTTGTATCAGAAATAGCGTGACCAGCAGGAACCAGGAAGTGATTGTCCCCCTGCACTCAGTGCTGGTGAGGCCACACCTTGAGTACTGTGTTCAGTTCTGGGCCCCTCACTTCAAGAAGGATGTTGAGGTGCTCAGGGCAACGAAGCTGGTGAAAGGTGTAGAGAACTTATAAGGAGCGGCTGAGGAAACTGGGATTGTTTAGTCTGGAGGAGGCTCAGGGGAGATCTTATCACTCTCTACAGCTACCTGGAAGGAGGATGTAGGGAGGTGGGGGTCGGCCTCCTCTCCCATGTTACAAATGACAGGACAAGAGGAAATGGCCTTAAGTTGCATCAGGGGAAATTTAGGTTGGATATCAGGAAAAATTTCTTTACACAGAGGATCATTAAGCATTGGAACAGGCTGCCCAGGGAGGTGGTGGAGTCCCCTTTCCTGGAAGTGTTTAAAAGACGTGCAGATTTGGTGCTGAGGGACATGATTTAGGGACCCTGGCAGTGCAGGGTGAATGGTTGGACTCGATGATCTTAAAGGTCTCTTCCAACCAGATGATTCTGTGATTCTGTGAAACAGCACTAAATAGCCTGAATTCTGCTGGATGTGCAAAGAGAGAAGTAAAATGAGTGATCAGAAAAGGATGATTGAGGAAATAGAAAGCAAGAAGCAATAGCAGAAATACATGAGTAAGAAAAGAGTATTTTCCTCATGTGCAGCACTGTTCATTATTCAGTAACTGCATCCTATCACTGCTGTTGCTTCCCTGCACTTCCTTCCACCTTTGACTATCTGTTCATCTTGACATTCCTTTGATATTGCCCAACAGGTTTGGGTAAATATTTTTTCTAAGTATTTGGGAAGGTGCCTAGCGCATGTGAGGGTACTGACATTACACAAACACATTGAATGAACATGTATAAATTGTGTCTTTCTAAAAATATAATTAGACCAGAAATTTTTAAAATATCTTCATATTTGGAATAATCTGGCAATGTTTTGCACATATATTTCTTCAGGACTGAAACAGTGACTTGTAAACTACAAATAAGTTAAGAACAATTGTTTTGAGATTAACTGTTGATGAAGAAAATCAAAACAGAGAAAAGGCAGCTCTAAGTGTCAAACATATGGGTGCTAGGGGGCAAATGTGGTGTAGCACCTCCTCTTGGTTAGTCAGAGGAAAGCAGTGTCTTTCTGTGTTCAAAGTGTCCTTTTGGCGAAAATGGAACTTGCTTTTTTTCATCTAGAATTCCATTTTATAGAAGAAGTACAGCTGAAGATCCTTATTTCACCACGATAAGGAGGTAATCATCAGCACTTGTCAAAAATTCACACTGGCAACGAAGCCTCAGGTACACCCCAAGACTGCCCAAATTCTCCTGTCTTCATCAAAGTCGTCAGTAAGACACTCCTTAGTAGAAGCTGGCATCCTATTCTGTCAAACACCACTATATTTTTTTTCTTATGAATTATCAAATCTAGAACAAAGGCACACAGCTTTCCAAATTACATCATTACTGAAGAAGTGGCAGCATGTCACCATGCTGTGTTTCCTTGCTCCAGTCCAACCTTTCCTCAGCAAGCAGTATTTCAACACTACAGTTTAATCATTTTTCTAGTTTCCCTTCTCACCCCATCTGAATTTCAGAGGAAGAAAAATCTTACCATAACAACTGTCTCAGACGCTTCACTCATTTTCATGAACCTTGCAACATTTGGTACTTCTCTACATTCCTTAGGTTTCTCATTTCACACATTTTTGATAATTAATCATGTGGCACCAATTGTACAAAATGGTGAGAATTAAGCACCATTTCACAGAGACATGCATTACATCAACTGCAACAAAAATGAGATGGGCAATAAAAGACTGTTGGTGGTACTGCACATTGGGACCATTGCTATTTTGAGCACTGCTTACCATTAAATATGACCTAAACCTTGCAAAGAAACTGCCATTTTACCTGACTTTAGCCTTCATACATATATACCACAGCTAAACACACAGCAAGGTATATGTTAGAGGTACATCTGACAGTTCAAATGTTACAGATCCCAAATCTTAAAGACATTTGCCTTGCAATTTCTGAGTAGTAGTATGCCTTTGTCTATGTTACAACAGAACTAACTCTGTTCAGTGATTTCACTTTTCAGCTCAGTCTCTTCTAAGTGACAGCACTTTCTGAAGTTAATGGCATATTTTTGCAGACAGTGTCTGCTCCTAGAAGTGACAGTGCTTGATGTTGGCAGTTACTGCCAGCGGCTGGTGTGCAGAAAGGCTCTGGCTTGTACTTGCTCCTGTGCAGACCAAGGTCACTGTTAATCCTGTGTCCCACGGTGGGGGTGCAGTAAGTCAGAGGCTGCACCTGTCTGGAGGAGCGGACAGGACAGGTGACCCTACACTGACCAACAAGGTGTTCCATCCCATAGACATCATAGTCAGTATAAAGCTGAGGGATCACAAGGGTCAAGCTCTCTTCCTCGATGGCCAGCATCTGAGGAGGACTCTGTCCATTTTGCCTTTCATCCCAATCTGTGCATTCCTGAATCCAGTTCCAGAATCCAGCTCCTGAATCTGGTTCCCATCTGCTGCTGAGTCCAGTTTGGGAATTTCCCAGTGCCTGTCCACAGCATCAGTGGTAACTGTAACATGATTGTCATCAGAGTGGTTGGATTTGGTATTGGTTTTGTACATATTTCATTTTATTATTATTTTCATTAAAGCAGTTTTAGTTTTTTTCTCCAATCCATTGTCTCTCTCCCTTATACCTTTACTCTTTCCCTTTGCGAAGGCAGAGGGGTTCATAGAGAATATCTGTCATTTGTCTAGTGGCCAGCCCAGCCCTAATCCTCGACATAGTACAACTTTGCAGACCTTAGAGGAACAACTGTCAATCAACCAAAGCTCAAGACAATAAGGCATGTTGTGGACAGCAGACGGGTTATTATAAAAACAAAATATATTGGGAATTGTATTAATTTTCTTCTTGTTTCTGTTCTCAGATGGAGCAACAATAAAAGGTATGGAATACAATTCTAACCTTAAATGATGAAAGCAACATACTTTTAAGCTATAGAACAGTTTCAAATTTATTCAAAACTGACTGGATGTTTCCCTCCCACAGAAGTGATTCAACTTTCCTCTTTGTGCTTTCTGCATTGTATCTAAGCATGGTCCCCACAATTAAGCTAGTAATACAAACACTTTAACTGCGCTATTTTTGAAATACCTGAGGTCGATGATGAAGCATATCAGTTTATACAGGTTTGGCATTGTTACAGTGATCCTTTCCTGCCATCTAGGGGACACATACTGGTGTGCAAATGGAGGAACAGAGGATTGTCTTCACAGTTACATACAGGAAATCTTTCTTATAAAATGCTTGTCCCTATGCAGCAAACCAAAAGTATCAACTTAATTGAAGAGTGGCACAGCTATCAAGAAACAAACCTAACTGGAGAGTAGCACAACTATTTTACTAGAGATCAGATGCATAACAGTTTCATTCAGACATAACCCTAACATTTTCTACAATAAATTTCAGTTAAATGCCCAGCAAAAACATAGAGTTGACAAATTAAGTCTCACTTCTATGACAGCCAGAAATGCCTTCTGAGCTACTCAGCTATGTGAAAAGCCTTTTGATTTCCCTGAATACCTCAAAAAACAATATCTGTGCTGCTCTAACTGGCATGTAGCTGTGAACAGTCAATTCAGAGATAAAAATGATTGAGATGTCTGTGGTCCCAGAAATGCAGAAAGTCAGAAAATTTGCATCACACCTGATATTACGAAGACTTAACTCGCTGTGAAACTTGCTTTTTGATACATCATTTACATGACGGACTAGCTTTCTTGGAGCCTCATTCTGCTGCCTGCACAGCAGGCAGGGCAGAAAGAATATGTAACATGGTGGCCCACACACTATGCAGACATTATACACCTTTCTATTGCTCTACCCAAAGAAGCAAAATATAGAAACACTCAATGTTGAAAAGTCATAAAGTTAACCTCAGAAAAAGCTAAAGGTTGTTCCAAAATACAAGTTTCTATTGCTAGTGTTAGCAATGCAGTCATATTTTTCATATTTGCTCTCTTCACTGTTCCAGGCTCTTTCACACAGCAGACTCTACAAAAGAGCAAACTTAGCTAAATGCTAAGCATAGTCAAATGCACACACAAAAATCCAGTTTTTTCCTCCTCTTGTTTTGCTCCTACATTGGAAGGGAACAGTCCAAAACAAACACCCTTCACTAAAACAAACAAAGACCCATGCTTCCCACAGCTGAAACCATGTGAAAGTCTCTTTAGGATCAAAGTTGGAGCTTCTCCTGGGATGAAAGGAAGCAGGTGTCAACCCAAGATGTTTTGTGAACTGGCTATATTCGCATGAAATGCAGGTCCCAACTCTGCCCCAGTGAACGGACTGAAGATGAAACGCCTTCCCAACAGTACTACACCACTTTGATATTTCTTCATCAAAGAACAAAAAGAAACAAAAAATAAACAAAATTTAGTAGAACAACAATTAATTTTATTTTGATTCAAAAAATATTTTTTAGTAGCTCTGTCCAAGTCCTCTTCCCATTACTGTGCGCAGTATGTTTAAATAGCTGGAAAGAATCACTAGCCTGGGGATACTGAAACTCCTTACCACCTAGGCAAGAAATTCTAATAAATAAATAAAAAGCCAGGTGCCAACCCATTTACAGCAGTATAATATAAACCTTTATAAGACACCTTAGTTTCTTGAACTGGAACATAGCATACGCTTGCACAGTGCAAACAGAAGTTTGACATTACACCAACACTACTGCTGAAGAAAAATCCCCACACCCTCCACAAACCCCCAAAATGCTCTCTCTAGATATTACATCTATGGAATTTTTATTCACAGAAGAAAAAAGAAAGGTCTGCAAGATCAGGATAACAGCACACATTTCAGAAGAAAAATGCCAGTGGTGAATAGTGAGCCTTAAATTTGATACAGAAGAACTTGCAGATATTAAAACTAGAAAACTGCTAGTGTCCACAGGCATTGGAGGAAGCTGTGACATAGATCCTGAGTGTCAGTACAGCCTACTTAGCTAAATTTCTGGAAATCTGTGGTCCTGTACCAGAAACTGTTGTCCAGGTTCTGCAGAACATCCAGCTAGGGGACTCTTGAGATCCCCAAATAAGATGTCAGCAATGTCTTTGAGATGGGGACTGCTCAGGGCTAGAGGGTAAATGTGAACAAGACAAATAGAGAGGGTACTTAGGATATGCAAGAAAAAAATTACCAGCAAACCCATGGAGATAACAGTGAAATGAGATTGAATTTAGCAAGACAACTGTATGTGGAAAATGCAGCTTACTTGGTAAAAGCTATAGTGTATGATCGCCTTTTTTTTTTTTGTACAGTATCTCGCATGCCTTTGTCAGCATCTTTAGACAAGACAGTCAGTACAAGACTGTCCTGTACAAGTACAATTCCCCTGAGGGAGGTGGAGGGAGAAAAGTAGAAAGAAAAAAAGACAAGGGCTCCAATTATAGACAGGATGGAAGGGTAGTAAGGCACCATTATGAAATCCAGACGGCTTGTTTCCTAAGCCTGACCTCCAGTGGTGAGTACAGAAACTAAGATAAGGTACACCCTTAATGCAAACTGCCATGAGAACATACTCATGAACAGTGAAAAAAAATCCTATGATATGTATTCCAGACCTCCTCAAACAGACTGAACATTGCACTTAATGAAGTAAATTATAAAGAAGTCACATTCGGCCAAAAGGAAAAACTTTTGTGCCTATGAAAGCTGATGCATTCCACCTTTAGTTTTCTGAAAGCAAAGCAATTTTATGTCAGATTTGACTATCTGCAATGACATTTGTGTAGTCTTACAGAAGTTCTGAACTACCCAAAATTCTGTAATTCGTTGGCTTATATCTACAAAGTCTTCTCTTCATTTAACAAATGCTTATCTTTCCATTAATTTAAGAAACTAAAGCCAACGAGCAAGTGAGGTTTCTGGGTTTGTTTTTTAAAGGTGATAAAAAGTATGGTTTCAGGAAAACAACTTTACTCAGTGTTTCAGGAGGTGTATTCGTATGGAGAGATGCATCATGTCTAGGTAGTAGCATGTAAAAATAGGCACATACTTATTTTGCTACTCTGGCCCTTCTGCTTTGAGAATATCTTCAAAACCGCTTATTCTTTGAGAAGGTCTTTGGAATTGCTGGGGAAAAAGAAAAGATAGCATGTTACATTAAGAAGGTAAAAATCAACACACTAGGCAAAGACACTGAAAAGTATCTACTTTAAAGCCTTATGAAATAGCGTTGGGATTCAACAGAAAAACAGGAATTCAACTGGCTGTACTTCCCACCTCACATTCCTATTTTCACAACTCAAATTACTGATCTAAGTACTTGTCTACAAGTCATGTTGTGTCCATAAGCCTTATTTTTTTTTAAACAAAAAAACCATGGAGCACAAACAAAAGCACATTCTCTTAAAAAAATCACTTGAAGAACACAAAATTAAGGACTTAAGTAATTTTTCAACAAGTCTTTTTTCTACCCCAAAGCCCTTTTTCACAATATGTAGCCCAATATTTACATGGTGAAGTGACTATGCATTTGATTGTAGCATTTTATTTTCAAAACGGGAAAAAAAATTCAAATTGCATGTTTTACAGGGGGCTTTTTTCTCTTTTACAGAAAGCAAATGAACTTTTCAAAAATTCAATATATGAAGCTATAATAGAGAACACTTGAGTATTTGCAAACTATGGTAACTGTGAACTATAAAGAATCGAAAGAAAACTGTTTCCTTCTCAATAACAAATGACCCACTATAACATGCTAAATGGTACAAAAGGAAAAGCAACTTATGATCAAAACTCACATTTTTTTCCTTAGTAAATGGTTTTCACTTACCACGTACGAATGAAGTAGATGAGTGTTAGCTGGACCAAAAAAGATAGGAAGGATAGTACACTCACTACTCAATTGGTCAGCTTATTCTTTCTAGTACTTATTTATGTAATAAGGCTTCAGCCTTAAAATGATTAACAGGGAGGGAAACATTATTACTGGATCTACTTAGTAACGACAGTTAGCTTACAGATGAACACACTGGGGAAGGGAAAGTCTTACTGTAAAACTGAATTCCACTTCAAATAAACTAAGCAAATTCAATTAAGCAATACAGCTTAAAAGTCTGTAAAGACCACTTTCAGAAAGCAGATCCTGCCAACCTCATCCAAGCATGACAAAATTGCTCAAAAGCTGGTTGCATGCTCGCAGAAGCTGCTAAACAAATCAGAATTATTTCTCTCGTAATATGATGCGCTATTTTAACACGTGTCTGATTTTATAAATTAGACTATGACATGCATATCATTTACTTTATTATAGCATCCTATAATTTGAGTAAAATGAACTATTTATGAGAAAAAAATCTTTGTGATATTTTACTTGAGAATGCTTTTAAATGTTTCTATTTGTAATTTCCTCTGAGAAGCTGACAAGTAGTGTTCTTTGTGAATGGTAAATTAAATGCAGAATATTTTTAAAGCGCAAAAAATACCTGTAATCCATTTACTACACACAGATTAACAAAAATAATGCAGTGTTTGGCACAGTGTGCAAAGACACACACAGTGTTCTAAAGCATCCCATTGTAAAAATTACTTTAATCAAACTTTCAGTTTAACCACAGCATAAATGCTATTAACAAACCGCTATAATAAATGGAAAACTGTTGTAGAAAATTGAGTAGTAAGGTCAAACTCATAGCTATTGTCAAGAATGTTTCTTTCTGTAAAGGTACTGAAAGGTCTTAAGTGTAAAGGAATTAAAAGAAAACTTTCATTATTCTGAAACTCTAAGGTCTACAATATGACCATTTTTCTCGTAAATCAAAGTTAGATTATTACCTTAGGTGAGACTGGATTTATTAATCAAACTATATATTTATGAACAGTTTTGCCCTGAAAGTGTTAAATACAAAATAATGTGGGTTTTTTTTTTAAACAAAGGGCTATACATCCAGATAGTGGTTTTTATAGATATTCAGGACTATATCCTGAATTACAGAAAAATTAACCTGAAAATAAATCTAAATTGCAAACTGAAATTATTAAGTCACCAAACAAGAAACCTCATTCACAGTACAATTTTATTTTCTTTCATTTATAATTGCTTTTCTAAGAACAAAAGAACTCTTACTATCATACATTAGAATAGTTGTTAGCATGAACACTGGAGCAAGAAGCTTTAATATCAGATTTTAACTGTGCCTTGCATTCCTCTTTTTATTTAAAGCACTACTTTTCACTGACGGAAATTTCTTTCTGAGTATTTTGACTTGACACTCATAGTCTTTCTCCTAAATGTGACCTTTGCTAACCAGCACTAATACTTAACTTCATTCAACCACTGATTCCACATGTATTCAAAGTCTTCTTTATAACATTTATGACAACATATTTGCTGATACTTTTAAAATTTCTTTTAAGCTCTGCTCAAATAAAAATGGAATCAAATTGAAATTTATGAAACTTTAATTTTTTTTAAAGAAAATGTGATGTGCTTAAATTATCAAGAAAAGATTTATCAAAACCATTTTGTCATTAAAGGACTCTAGTCAATTAACATAATGGTTCTAGTAATCAGACTCCACATGGTTTTTAGGCATGACTTAAGTGCAGAATGGTGCTTTTGGAAAGCCCAACAACCATTTATATAAGTTAGATCCTTGACTGCTGCTGCTATTTCACTAGAAATTGGGTGTCTAGTATTGGTTTTGTTTTCTTTTTTTTTTCCCCCCTCAGGTGGTTGGGGCTTTTTTGGCATCTAACGTTCTCAATTTCAGCCAAAGATTCTCTTTACAGATGTAACTTCATCCCCTCCAAACTGAATTAAGAGTTACTAGATCCACTCTTTCCACACCTGTTTTTCTAATGGAAGCTCTCTACTTTTTTTAAACTTTCAGTTCCTAAATTTTGGGTGAATGAATCTAACTCGAACACCATTAAAAGTTCTCTGCTCCTGCAAATAAGACTAAAAACAGAAATTAAGGCAAAATATTTTCTCTGCAACAGAATCTGAAAACATGTTAGATAGTAGGTAAATAAATGTCAAGATTAGCTTCACTCTGAAGTCTACAGATACAGCACCATGATTTTGTTTGTAAATCTGGCTTCTCTTGGTTTTGCATTGATTTAGAAAACAGTCCTTTCACTGAAAGGTGAGGAAGGCTCATGTACAGAGTGTTTAAAATTTTGAAATATTACAACATAACTCTAGCTGCTGTGATTCTAAATTTAATTATCAAGAGGTTTCTTTTTAAAAAGGTATTCAAGTTCTAAATGACTAAACCAGCACTTAACAAAATTTTTATCCACTGTACAGAGATGTATTTTCAAGTAAAAGAATCATATCTTAGAACTATTTACCAGGAAAACTGAGAATGAAATGGATTTCTTTTAAGGCAGAAGTTCAATTATACACCAGGTTAAAAGCCACCACAATATTAACTATAACTAACTCATTCAGCATTTAAAAATCTGAATTCATAACTATTAACTCTCATGCCAGCTAGAACTTTACTGATGTTCCAGGACACCCAGCTGGAGATATGGTTATCCTTAGAGGCTAAAGCTAGGCCAGCGTAAAGTCAACCTACTCACTACTTTTTCATTATTAAACAAACTGTGCTCACTTATGTTAGTAAATTATATAAACTATTTAGAAAGAGGAAGTACGAAATACTGACAATGACAAAACAGATTTTAAAAAAACTATCATTGAAAAAGTTAGAATATATATTCAGAGGAATTTCAATGCTTAAAACCAGATTCACATATGTTCATCCAGTTGAAGATTAGTGTATTAAAAAAGTTAAGAAAATACTTTGTGTTTCAGTTCAACTGCACTTGATTCAAGCACAGCTTGGGGGCTGGCTGATATAAATTAAACATCATCACTGCCTCAGCAGCCAGAAGTACAGAAAAATGTACATGTTCACAGGATAAATAGGAGTCTCTTCTTTTGGAAAAAAACCAAAGCTATCTCACTCCAATACGGGAGGTCATCCACTCCAAGCCTTGGCATAATCTGAAAGATAAGAGATGTTATATTGGCGGTTGTTCTATTCCAACATCTTTGAAGTATTTTCTACTTGTTTTTATGTTTAAAAACAGCTAACTAAAATAAATAAAGTCAGCTGGAATTCGGACTAAAACTTGCACAGAGTAAATTATGTTTTAAACTAAGTCACTTCGGCTTTAACCACAAGAAGATGGTCAAGCATGCTATGTTATTGAAGCTTGGCACTCCTTCAATTTTTTTCCTTGTAAATTTAAAAGACACTATTCTTAACATGCTTACTCGTAAGTACATGGAACCAATTAAGTTTTTCTTTTTCTACCTGTTTCCCATGAAAGATTGTTTACTTAAAAGCTAGACCTTTACATCTAATAACTAAAAGACAAAGGACAGGTACCCAGACTGAACTGGTTCACAAAAGGCAGTGTATGAAGAACTCCAAAATTCCATGATAAAACTAAAAATGTTTAAGTTCAAAATTGCATGGGATCTAATCTAACAACTATATTTAAAAGTCTTCCATTTCAGAAGATAGGCTTTCCTTTGATGTTCTAGGGATCTAGTTACCTAGTTTATACCACCCTTAAGCTTAATCTTTGTAAGGAATATAAGGACTTAGCTATCCAAGAGGGCTAGCTTCAGTCACACCGGGCTAATCTCCCTAGACTTCTGTCAGATATTCCCAAGGAAGATTCAGCTCAGCAATCTAACTCTGGGATTTTTATGAGTTTGTCTCACTACTGTCGGTTTTAATTATTGTAATTATTCATCTTTTTTTGTAAAGAAGAAAGAAGCAGCCTAGGATGGCCAGTGTTTCTAAATCAAAGTTCATATTCATTAATTGCTACCTTTCTCCAAAAGTGAATTTATTTGAAGATCCAAGGTAGTACATAAACTAAATACTCAAAAGCGAATTTGGCAAAACTGCTGGGAGGAAAGACAAGTTTACTCTTAGAATGAAACAATACAATAGACTCAATAAAAAAAAAAATCAGTTTGTTTCTACTAACACATCCCACCCTAGGGAAGGGAATGTTACCAATCACTGTACAAGACATCTCCATTACATTAGAAAACACTTCATGCTAGAAGTGAGGAAGATGCTCTCATGTCTCAAGACCACTTTATTATAAAGGTTGTATAAAACAGCTGAAAACACCTTCTAACTATTCCACATTAGAAGACTGCTTTAAGAATCAAGATGAAAGATTAGCACACTTCAAATCATGTAAGCAAGACAGTATCCAACTTGTTACAGGACTCCAAAAATGTTTCTTGATCTTTATAGATAAAGGATCTAAGGAAATCTCAGCTTTCCATTTCAGTAATTGCTGACATAAGGCATACAAGTTTCAAAAGTAGCTACATCAGCCAGATAAAAATAAAAGGTTTAATATTGGTAACAATTTTGATCTATGCCAGATGTGTACCTTTTCAAAAACTATGTCTGAATCCTATAAAAAACCCCATCCAACCAAAAAAAAAAAAAACCCCAAAAAATTACCACTCCCACTTTTGAAGCTTACAGCAGAATGTAAAGGAAGACAACAGTATCTTATTTCTTTAGCTACACAAAGGCACACAGAATGAGAGTGTAGCGCACAGAGAGTATACAATTATGTCAACAGCTACATATTTGGATGGTGGGGGCTGTTGGGGGCTTTTTTTTTTTTGGTGGTGTTGTTTGGGGTTTTGGGTTTTTGGTTTTTTTTTTAAACAATGAGATGGAAGACTTTCATACAAATTTGGAGTTCGAGTTACGGAAAAAAAAAAAAAATCCATGAGGTTCAGTCAAGAAAAGGAAAAATTCAGAATGTCCCTCTGAGTGCACAGATCAGAAAATTTGTTCTTTCAGGAAACCACGCTGGTGTCAATAGGCTTCTAAATCAGTATTCTCATTTACCATATATTTCTATGCTAAGCGGTAAGCATTTACCCTTCTCCTGTCAAAGCACAACAGGACTGAATGTGCCATGGGTGATCCTTTATGGAGCTAAGGGTGAGGTATGTAGATATCTCGGCAGCTGTCATGCAACCTTTCATGTCCTGCTTGTTTGCAAAGATGAGAACTGCAGCCTTCCGTAAATCCTAGAAGCAATTTAGAGTATTAATAATAGTTAAAAAGAACTGAAAGGCTATTGCAGTAACTGAAGTTAAGAACTGTATCCAAGCTAATCTACAATAATACAGCAGCATGGAGTTTTAACAGGCTTACTGCATTAAAAATTAATTACATTAAGTCTGAATAAACCAATTTATTCAGAATTGTTCTCCACCACAGAGAATCAAATTATAATTTATTATACAACTATCCTTTTGGTGCTGATGACATGTTCATATGCTAACTAGTGAAAGTCTTGTTAAAGTATAGTTCATAAAGCTCCAAACCACCCAGCCAGGAGAAATATCACTGAATAAACACTCCAAAATCTACATTAGAGACTATTCAACTGGACAAGCCTGCTAGATATCATTCCCTTGAAATTAGTTTCAACTTCATTAAACAAGGTCATGCAGTGATTAAAGTAGTAACAATTTAAAAAAGCTTACAAGAATTTAGATCATTTTATCCTATTGTTCCAAACAAGGAGCTCTAATAATGCTGCAGCAGCTTTAGTAAAAACAGAAACTCTAAAATGTTGTTTTGTTTCTGTACGGAAATTAGAATTCCACACAGCAATGGGACAAAAACTGGGATGCATGGTTTTAGGAGTGCAGAAGGGTAAACAAATGCAATACTCAGGAAGCTAGCAGTTGTAATTAAGTGTTCAACACATTTAAATACATATTAAATTTTTAGACTATTTCTCCATCAAGAGAAAAAACCAAAACCTTTATGGTCCAAAGTTGAAATTCACTCCTACAAATAGTCCAGTCTAGGTCGATCAACTGTTTTCAAGAGAAGGTAGATCACAAAGTCATATGAGTTTATAACACTGGAAACTAATAAATTACATGGGAAGACTTCACCAAAAAAAGTCATTGTTCCACCTTTTTTGATAGTGTATTTGCTCCTTACTACCAAACCCAAACTATATTAACTATAAAGTAAAAACCTCACTCATTTGAAACAGTGCAAGTCGCTCAGAGAAATGAACTCCATCAGAATTACCTGCATTGTACTAAATCCTCTTCCTTCAAAAATGAAGGGAGATACTTAGGTTTAAAACAACTGTACTTTAGCTTGAGAGTGATCACAGAAGGTTTTAATGTACTTTAGCTAATCCAATGTAGATGTTAATTTATGATGTTTGAGAGAGTTGACCCAATGTTGAACAGTCCTCAATACAACATACAATAATAAAACTACAAACAGAATACTCAGAAGGAAACTTAACTCAAACTAATATATCCATAGTTGTAGATACGCTCCTTAATTTTAAGGAACAAGATTAAAACAAAGAGAAATGGAATTAGCTGCTTTCCAAAATAAAAATAATTTTAAACATTTAACTGAAAGAAGTGAGATAGTGGTGGTGAACAATAATGCCCAGTTACACTAATAGGAAGTTTAAGATATTTTACGAGTTCAACATTTGCAAAGTAAAGAGTGATTTGATTACAATGAATCCAGCTCTACTAGATGCTTCCTAATAATTTTCCTGTTTATTTATAATTTATATGGTTTTACAACGTGACCAACATGCATGCGCATTTAGGTTCAGAATTTTTTTTGTGACAGTATAATTTTTACTAACATATGAAGCATGTAATGTTATTTGACTGTTCACAAGAACACTATTATCCCAACTCCCCATCATACCTCATGAGCCAGCATTCTATAAAGTTCTTCTTTTGTAATAGAAAGTCGCTCTCTATCAATGCTGTCAACAACAAGAATGATGAACTAGGGGAAAAACCAATAGTACAGTATGTAAATACAAAGTATAAATTACAGAAAGCATGTTTTCAAGAGGTCATTACCACAAGTCTTCCTATATGAGAGGGACAGACTTGCATAGCACGCTAGAAAATAGAAAAAGAGGTTTATTGCTAGTCTTTTGCTAGAGCCCTGAGTACTATACTTGAAGATTATAGATTAAAAACCAATAAAAATATTATGCTTGTACATTTCAGAACAGCTATTAAGAACTTAGTGGATTTTCAGGCCCTACGTCATAAGCAAAATAGTGATGTAGGTACCAAAAGCACCTGCAGACAGTGGATTACATTTAAAAAGTAGATTACAAACTTTGCTACACAGTTATCAATAAAACAGCCATTACTGTCCACTACTACTTGCTTACTCAAACTATAAAACTGAAAATTAAATTCCTTATTTTGAAAGAAGCATTTTTAGTAATTCAGCATCAAGACTTAAGAAATGTTATTTCAGAGTAGGTCATCAGACCTCGGAAAGCTGTGTACTTGTAGGCTTAGCGTTATGTTGTTATGTGGCACCTTGACCTTTGTAATGCAAACAGACTGTGCAGTTGGACTCTCAGTCAAAACTTTGCACCCTTCCACCCAGGCACTTAGAGACCACTAAAGCAGCAAGGATTTTACCCTTACTGTTCCTGCCAGGCACATTATTCTCATGGCCAAGTCCTTGTGAATCCTGTGACACTGGATTCATCAAGTCTTCCATGGGAAGCAATTGTCACCAGTTTGAAAATTATTCTCTTTTATCCCCACTTCTTGCCCCTTGTTTTGTACCTTCTATTTTGTAGCCTTATACTAGAGAGGAAAATGATATGGCGCTACACAGAGTAGGTAATACTCATGTAAATACTTGTAAGCATTACATAATAGCATGCATGACACAAGCTGTAACAACTGATCAGGGATCAACACTTGCCCTGCCCAGAGCGTGCTCCAACCAGTGCACTGGAGAGGAAACCAAGGAGATTACATTCGAGAGACTCCATCACTTTTCTTCCCAGATGGGAATACTTTTCCATCCCATTTCTCTTTTAACATAGCTGTCTTTTCATTTGCCCCCACCCCAATAACTTAGTCATGAGAGCTCCCTCCCCTTTCCTCTCCCCCCAAATCTTGTGTCTGTTAGCCTGTCTCAACATCCTTTCTGTAAGAATACTATTTCGCTCGTAAAACAGAACTGCAGAATTAGCTATGTCAAGTTGAAACTAATTAGGACAGGTATGCACTGAAAAGCTTATCTGTGGGATTTTTACATTACTCCAAAGATTTTGTTTACGTTGCTTCAATTTACAGATAAGGAAAGACAGAAAAGAGAGACTGTAAGAAAAAAGTAGGATTACAAGTCACCACTATGATTTGGAGCATATGTTGGAGAATTACTTTGCCTGATAAAATTAAGGAGATTCATTACCCATTGCAAATGACCACAAAGTATGGAAAACTAAATCAATTTAATGCTGCTGTGACTTTGAGATGTCTAGCAGATGTGCAAGAATAGTAAGGAATTATTCATACCAGGGAAGTTAGGATTAGCATACTAAACATACTCATCCTTAACAGTTTCCAGCAAATTATGTCCAGCAGACTGCTTCCAGCATCTAAGTTAAGGGAAAGTTCTTCTTTGCAAGTGCTAGAAAGCACTGGATTTCAAACGTATAGTAGCCAGAATATGATGAAGAACATCCCCAAAGGATCAAAAAAAAAAGAATACATACATCTCCCTAAATTCCAAAAATCAAAGATTCTCAATGGACAAATATCAAGAACTTACTGTTATGGTACCAGACAATTCTGGCAGATGTCTCGTCACCCTCATGTGTCTTAGACATAACCATACTTTTCTAGATAAAATTAAAAACAAGCTTAAAGTACTAGAGATGAAGGTTGAGATGTCATCATCAGGCTTTCAGTAGTTAAAGTTTCTGAGTATCTGGGGTGGATCACTCTAATCTCCCCTCTCAGAGGGCCACAGGACAGAAAACTTCATTTTACAGGAGGATGGAATGCTTATATATTGCTCAATATCTACAAGAGATCTCTGGTTTTGGTAGAAATGGTAAGAAATAAAGTCTAAAATCTTTTACATCAACTTAGAAGTCTCAAAGCGAGGCTATCGAGATTTTATGTGCATGTTGCGTTGATGATTTTTTGGCATCAGAAGAACTGGTATAAAAAAACCAAACCCAAACCAAACAAACCCCCAAAAGACAAGTTGCTGAGTTCTACTCCAACCTTTCCAGCAATGGCAACTTTACCAGTACCTCAAAGCTAGACCGTCCTTTGGATAAAACACACAAGCTTACAAGCTTTTTAAATACTGCTGCCTAGAGAAAAATTTCATTCTTCATCCTTAATTATTGTTACTTCAAAAGCATTTCAGACTAGATGTACAGAAGTTAGGTTAACCACTGCAAATCTGCACCAAATTTGCAAAGTACAATGCAAAAGTCTCCTTTTTAACTACTTGAAAAAACATGCAAACCCCCTACTTGGTCTGAGATGTATTTTGATATCATTAGACTGTCTAGTAAAAAAGTCTAACTTCACAATTCATACCACAGATCAAGCAACATTAAAGTATACAGGAAAAAATACTTCAAATATTACCAGAAAATTTGCTGTATACCAGAAACACTTTTGTGGTTTGCTCTTCCTCTAAAAGATTTAAAAACAATACAGTTGCTATCTTTATAAAAACCTAGCAATACTCAAATAAATATAACTTCAAACAAACTTATTGAATTTGCAGAATTTGAAGCAGCTTCTCATACCTCTGTGTTTGAATAATAGGTATTCCATGATGACCGTAATGATTCTTGTCCTCCAATATCCCACATTAAGAAATGAGTGTTTTTCACCACTATTTCTTCTACATTGCTTCCTATGGTTGGAGAAGTATGAACCACTTCATTCATTAAGCTAAAGGAAATAATATCACACCATAAAGACCAGCCAGTAAAATGCAGAAGGCTTGTCACAGCTCAATTACAACAAACTTGTCGTAGTAAAAGTAAATATGTACAATGTTGAAAAAAAAAAGACTAAAAAACTAGGCATACTTCCAAAAGCTATATATTTTAATATTTATAGAAATAAAACAAATATTTAAGAACAGTTCTTTAGTACAAAGATTAATTCAATCTGAATTTGGACTAAAAACTGTGTCTGATGAAGCTCTAGTGTGCTTTTGTAGCAGAGACTGTAGACATGCTTAAAGAGATCAGCAATGAAAAATAATCATTTGAACGGCTTAAATGGATAAGCATCCGCATTAAGATGCTTCTCTTTTTAAAGGACATTCTTTAATAGATACTTAAAATGCACTTGTTTCAAAGTAGAAGCTACTATTCTAAAGATTTCAAATAAAAGGAACACTAAACTGTGCAAAATATAAATCAGAAGCATTCTATTATAGCACTCAACTTAGTAATTCAATATTAAAACAAATTCCAAAGGACTGTTTGTTTACATAGCTGAAAACTTCTCAGTTCTACCTTTAAGCTTTGTCAAAAGTGCTTAGGAAAAAGGTGTTTTAGAAAACATTCTCTACTGCCTTCATATCCAAATACATGCAACAGTAATTTGGCTATATCTCTTCCTTTTCCTGCCAATATTCTCGAATTTATCATAGATATTCTTGTAACGCTGGCAAGATTTGGGTGCAATGATGTTATTGAAAATGATTAAAGTAGGACCCAGGCAAGATGAAATACTATTTTGAGGAATCCTCCATCATAAACTTTAGACACTGGAATGAGGAAACATTTATGAATTTTTTGCAGAGCATCTAGAATTTCCATTAATTTAAAAACCACTTTCTTCTCTGCAGTTCTTGTTGACAGGATTATTTCTATGCTAACAAATAAAGATAGGCTTTGATGGCAAAAAATTTACAGTTCATTTTCTGCTTGTATGTACAATTTTGTTATTCAATTTACAGTTCAGTTTTAAAACACTGCAGTTCCTTCACTTATCATTTAAATATTTACACTGTTTAGAACAACTAATACCATTAATGTACAAACTGTGATCTAGAACCCTAGTGATTACACCAGTTTGCAAAGTTGAATTTTCAATGATTAAACAGTGACAAATACTAAAATGTAAACAGAAAAACAAAATAGTTAATATACTTACAACTGGTAAAGGATAGTGGTCTTTCCAGCATTATCAAGTCCCACTATGATTACTTTGTGCTCTGCATGGACACAAAAAAAGACAAGAGTAAATTAGTGGAAAAAACAATAGTTATAACTCTGGTTAATCATTTTTCCTCACTGAAGAAAGCAACTGCTTACTTGCCTTATTTCAATAGCTTGTACAGAATACTGGTGACTTCAGGACAGAAAAAAAAAAATCCACAAAGCCTCATCTTCTCTTGAGACTACAGTTTTAGGAAGTCAGTACTGGAAGTCTTCATAAAGGAATGGTTACTAATATGATTACTTTGTTATTAAAAAAAAAATCTAGCTTTAGAAAGAAAAGAACAATGAAAAAATAAAACTCACAGCAGTCTATCATCTTAAGAACATCACCAGACATCCAAAGACTGCACAAAATACTAGCCCAACATTCAAGGCTCAAAACACTTGTTAAGGAACCACTAACATTTGACCAGTAAAAACTAAAAGGAAGCTGTTGAATACATCAAAAGTTCCACCATTGCAATTTCTGAATCAAAAAGTCACAGAATGACAGAATGGTAGAGGTTGGAAGACACTTTTGGAGTCATCTGGTCCAATCCCCTGCTCAACCAGGGCCAGCCAGAGCCAGTGGCCCAGGATTGTGTGCAGACAGCTTTTCAGTATCTCCAAGGACAGAGACTCCACAGTGAAAAAGTGATTCCTGCTGTCCAGAAGGACCCTCCTGTGTTTCAGTTTGGGCCCATTGCCTCTGGTTCTGTTGCTGGGCACCACTGAGATAAGCCTGGCTCTGTCCTCTTTGCACCCTTCTTTCAGGTATTTATACACATTAACAAGATCCCCTCTGAGCCTTCTCTGCTCCAGGCTGGATAGTCCCAGCTCTCTCAGCCTTTTCTCATGTGAGATGCTCCAGTCCCTTCCTCATCCTTGTGGCTTGTTGCTGGACTCTTTCTCCAGTATGTCCATGTTTCTGTCATATTAAGAAGCCCAGAAGTGGACACACTACTCCAGGTAAGGTCTCACCAGTGCTGAGAAGGGAAAGATCACATCCCTCAACCTGCTGAAAAGTTAGAGAATAGTAATCTTCCAAATGCTGCAATGCTATTTGTCCACGCACAGGGGAAATAAAAACAAACTCACACAAATCCAACAACAAAAAAACCCCTCCTAGAACTTATATGCTTCTCTGTAGTTAATCCTTCTTAGAATTCCAAGTACAGCAGCACAGCCAGTTAGGAAAGTGGTTCTTTCGCTCTATGTGTGAAGTTAGAAGATACTGATCCATTTACTGACAGGAAAAAACAAATCACTCGAGAGAATTTACAAATGTATACTAGAAGTCAAACTTGCATGAAAAGTCTGTGAACAGACTCATTTTTGAGGGGGTAATAATTTAAAATTCTAGGGCACTTAATCCAAAGCAAAACATGGTTCCCAGCTTAAAGATTTCCTCTAAACTACCACATTCGATCTGCAAGACTGATAGCTAATTAATAAAAGGTGAGAAGTTCTATCATAAATAACAAGTTGCTGATTTTTTGCCTGCGAGTCAGTGGTCTAAGGAAGTGCTTGTAGTTGTGGGGTTTTTTTAAATCTATTTATATATAATAGCCTAGATCTTTTCATATTTAAAGTGATTTTAATAAAATGATCTCTTGCCTGGGACTTTTAGAAGTTTGCTCTGTGGTATGGTCCCGACAAATTTTGGAAGATATTTTCTTGTATCAGTTCTGTACTACTGCATCCTGCCATCATGTTCTAACGAAAGAATGTTTCCTGGCCTTAAATCCAGGAATAATTCTAGCTCCATAAGCAGCACCAGTAATTAATAACCTTTCTCAATACATAAATGGCATGAAATCTTCTCTGCTTTCAACTCTAATAAACCATGCCACACAGCTAGACTGTCTATCTATTCCTCAAATTCAGTTAAGTTTAAAGGGCTTTCAAAGTTCGAAGACAGAAACGCTCTTCTGTTGTTTCCAAAAAGGCATGTTGTCAACTATAGCCTGGAAGACGATTCTACTTTCACAATATTCTGATTGAGTTATTTTCAAGAAGAAAAGGAATTTCAGTCAGGTATTACATTGCTCTTTCTCACCTTTGCATCAGAATACAGTCTTACTTAGGAATGAATGAGAGAAGCATTGGATGAAACAATATCATGCTACTTATTGAAAAAAGATCTCCACTAGATGACTGTTTTTGAAAGCCACTGAAGCATGAATGGTTGGACACTAATTGGGTAAAAAAGAGGCACAGCTTATTGGTGTTACTCCATAGTCAAATGGTATTTAATACAGTAACTCGATAAGCACAAATAAGAAACAGTCACACAAGTGTTAATTAATGTTAATTTGGAGATTAAATTATTATGATGAAAGCATCAGTATCTCATACAAAGAGCACTTTCCACCTTCTAATAATGGTGGTTGCTTTCAGAACTGTCATCTATGGTAAACGGAAGACTGTTCACATACAAACATATTCAAAAGTTGAATTTCTGTCTAGCTTGATTAGATTACAGAACTTTTACTTATGTATGTGCATCAGAGGAAAACCATGGGAACTTAAAAACTGTCAAACCAAACAAAATTTCAACGAGACGAAGTACATGTTTACAAGAGCAACTAGAAGATAGACGCTACATTTTAGAGAAAGGACAATTACAGAGTAAACCATAGGCAGTGATTTATGCTCTTGTGTTATCTACTTACAGACTAACCCAGATTTTTCCCTTTCACTGGCTGTATTCAAACTCAGTTTGAGTTGTATTCATGAATATCTTTCAGTCCACCATGTTCTTGGAAAAAGAAGAATAAAAGCCATAACAGAATTGCCAGAGCAGAAGAGCAGAATCTTTATAAGTGAGGTAGAAAAGGGAAAAAAAATAAGTGGAAAAAAGTAGGCACACGTAGAGGAAAATCAGACAGTATTAGACTAATCCAAAGAATTCTGTTGTATCAACCGCTCCTGGCAGACTGTTTAAAAATAAAAATACAGTATTGTTAAAAAAATCTCTGGCAATCTAGTATTACAAAATAACAGGACAGTGGAGATTATCTTCTTGCAGATGTTAGAAGGAAGACATAATATGCTCTTTCCTTCACTTACTCTTCTAAATTCCTCTGTGGTTAACTGACCCAAAACTGAAGATTCAGTTCTCATAACTTTGCCCTTTCCTCTTTCTAATTTGCAAAAATTAAAATACTAAAAAAAAAAATTCTAAATACTTTAATGATGAGCAAGGCATATTTCCAAACATATTTGAAAGAAGAAATGAAGATTGGAAAGGGTACCTATACTTTCCATGCTGTGAAACACAAAACCCACACCTAGTTCCAAAGAACTACAATCTTGGAGGCTTCAAGGCTGAAGACAGAATGCAGATAAATGCAGACAGAAGTTTTCTAATGAGCGGGCAGAAGGAATAATATTTTACTAAAGTTCAAAGGCATTTCAATACAAAGATTCATTCTGCACTTTAAAAGCTGCCTTTGAGTCTTCGTTTAAGCACAAAAGAACTGCTTAAAAACTTCTTGAACTTCCAGACTTCATCACAAGAAGGTAGCTTTTAGCAGTCACTAGAAACAAAATCCATTTGGTTTTACAGATAATGGTCTCTATTAACATTACTGTACAGTCTGTACCTACTGTACAGCAAGCCTAAGTGAAGTAAACTGTGGAGTTATCAAAGTTTAACCACCTTAACTTCAGATTACCATTATTCTGGTTTTGGAAATTTTTAACACCTATAGTATTTATTCAGAGCAACCTGGAAGACTTTGAATGACTATAATTAAAAAAAAAAAAAAAAGAAAAAAAAAGAAAATACAGATTTGTGACTTCTTAAAGAACTCTCAGTCACACACACAAAGGAATAAGGTATTGACAATTGTCAGAGTTGCCTTTATCACAGTTGCTAATATTAATTTCTGTTTTTTTCTTATAGTTTCATTAAAAGCAGTCTTGATAGTACTGACGGAATGATAAGTCAAGCAAGTTTTATTCAGCTATGTGTTAACACAGGCAGTAAGTTAGCTGCTCCACCATTTATTCATATTACTACATGCTGCTTAGAAGACAGTGCCATTTGAGTACAGAATCATAGCTTAAGCAGCTCATTTTTCAAGTCTATTTTTTTTAGCATACTTTTAAATTATTTTCAAAATAAGTGCTAGACTTTAAATGGTTGCAGGGCATATTTTATAAGAAAACAATACAGAGGCAATGTTTTTTGTCAATTTCAAAAATAAGGAAAAATAATCAGGAAGCCATCAGTAAGTCACCCACAAAACAAAAGACAAAAAAAAAAATCTATTTTTAAGCCAATTGTTACCGTTATAAAGTATCTCTATTTCAGTTCACATTGTTCAATTACTACTTCATTAAGAGACAATATATATTGAGAGCTGAAAGACAGAATAATGCTTATTGCTCTCCTTCAGGTTTTAACCTCTGCACTGAATAGGCACAAAGACCAGAAAACGAGATTAAATAAGGCCCTGGAACAGTTTTGACCACTACCAACACCATCACACAAAGAGACACAGCCATTGTTTAAAGACTACTGCCAAACTCAAACTGGAAATTAATCCTTCCAAACATATCCATGGAACTAAATACATATTCCCTGATGGACTGTGCTCAGGGCAGAGACAATTAGCCTTCCTCTCTTTCAGTAGTCATTGACTCAGATCAGCATGGGCATCATCCAGTTTCCTTAAACTGCTCTGCACTGCAGCTTTTTATATAATCCCATATACCAGATTTGGCAAGTAGATGGTGCACTGCCATGGAAAAGCAAGTGCATTCTGTCAGGGGAGCATGAAAAAGAGCTAAAGGCTTTCCCCTTCTAAAAGTTTCCACCCCAGGTCAAAGCCATACAATACTATTTTAACAGTTATAATTTTCACCATGAGCCAGTCTGGGTTTGCCAAAATGGGCTGAACCAACTGGAAAAATTTCTGCTGCCTGTACAGTGCATTGAAAGAGAACAACAGATTCAACTCCCTTGTAGGAACACAGATGCTGCCCAAGTCACGGGGCTAAAACAGTTGAATAGGAATAGTAAGAAATGCTGCTGGAAGAGTTGAATAGATAACATTATTCAGTGATAAGTGTCTGCTGACTGCCCTGAGAAATAGGTTAGGTCAAGTCTCTCGACTTTCCTTCCAGTACTTCATCCTCACCATTGGAAAGGATGGTCAGAGAATCAAATTGCAAGAGTAGTAAAGAATATGCATAAATTAATAAAATTACATCCAGTGCTTTAGTAGGATCTAAGGTACCTTCATTGCAAGGTTTTCCTGCCAGGCAGAAGTCACTCTGAATGAACTCAGTTTTCTGTACATTGTGCATTTACTCTAAGAGCACTGAGCCCTGAGGCACAAAAATGCATAGAGCTTATTTCAAGATGTTACTTAAGACATGCATTTTTCAGAAAGCTACCAGCATATCTTCTTCCTGTGAATTAACAGTATTAGCTCACAAGCAGATATTTCTTTAACATTGTCCAGACACTGAACAAATACCTTTCAGATTTGGCATTTTCAGCTCAGTTATTATTCACATTTACGTCAAGCAAAACTGCAGTGCATAATTAACACTCAAGTGAAATGCCAATGATTTCTCGCTCTGTATCTTCTAGCACTTAGGCATACCTTCTCCCTCATGCTCTACTTGATGCAAGATAGATGGCACTTCCTAAATCCTTGCTTTGATTAACCTTTCATTTTACCAGTATCAAGTGCTTCAGACTATCACCAAAATCCACACTAGCCACAATGAACTGATGATGTGCTCCACACACATCGGAGTCTGTTTGCACCTCTAGATAGTCAAAATCATTGTGCAAGGTACTCTGCTAGTCTGCTCAACAAGCAGTTTTGTCGACAGCCTATCCATTCTCCAAGAAATTGCCTAGATCTGATATAACTAGAAAAGCAATCAAAACCAACTCAATAACTACCAGCCTTTAATGTTATTAATTATATTATTTAAGAATAGTAATGTAATTAGAGAATAATTTCTCACTAGATGGATCAAAAAATTATGTTTGAAGATAATTTTCTATCGTGAAGTTTCAATTTTGGCCATGAAAAGAAACTCAGTTTCTTATCACCCCAAAAAACCCCAAACAAACCAAACCAAAGAACCCCAGCACAAAACAACATCAGAACACATCCCAGAAGCCTCTCATTGGGATAAAAGCCTAATGGTAAGTATTTCATGGTAGTGCCTCATCTTAACTGTGGTACTAATTTTCATTAACATTTTAAATGTATGAACAACTTCCTTTCAGGAATATATACAGTAACAAAGACAATGTGTTTTCTGCTAATTAAATGGAATCAAGTAGCCTAATGTTGTCATGTACTATTAAAAAAAAAAAAAACCCAACCCAAAATCCACAACAAAACTGCACCTCTTCCTTTCCAAAGACAAATATTGACTGTAAGTTACCATACAGACCAATACTAAATGCCACCTGAAGTTATCTCCTGATCAGTTCTCTGCTTATAGACATCTCTTTGGAGTCCTTCATGGAAGGAAAAGACTTGCAGATTGCAGGATTTAAGGAAAAACAAGACAGTGCTTAACAGTTTTCTGGAGAATAGGGGGAACCTTGAATCCCACCAAACTGGTTTTCCAGTTCAGAAAAATCAGAAACTTCAAATCAACAACAACAAATTCAGAAGACTTTTAGAAGACTTCAGGAACAATGTTGTGGGATAGTGTATGAGGAGAAAGATAAAAGGTCTGAATCTCAATCCCACTCCCATGGCGTTAAAAGAGATTTTGATAAAACAGATGTTGATACATACACACATGGAGATTTTGCTCTGGTATCTGCAGAATTAGAATGGGTTACGTGCAGTGACAGTGACAAGGCTATTAAAGGGACACCAGGTGTGCCCGACTCCAAAACTTGCAAAATTGTATTGGGAATGGAAAGTTGCACAAAAAAGCTTAACCACATTTTTAGTCACTTTAAAGTGGGAATGAAGTGTGTATTTGGAAACAGTAACATTCATTTCCCTGCTCTAAACTCAAAGCCTCAAGGAAAAATAATGCAAATTCCTTGACTATTTTATTTTCTAAACAAGGTCTAGGTAAGCAAGATTAATTAAAATAACCGATAAAACACGATTTTCTATTTTTATGATAACTGTCTGAGCTAAAGGTGGTGGCAGCCACAAGTTTGGAACTATGAAGTAGAGCATGAGCCGTTATTGTGGGGCTGCGTGCACTAGGTAGGAGAGAATGGAGAGCTATCCTCTTACGACCTTTTTATTCTTGGCCTGAGAAGTGATTTTCTTGGGTCACTAACTGCATTTAACCAGCATCTTTGCCAAAACACAAACAGATCTTTACCTCAAAGGACCCAACACAAGTTTGGTTTTTGCTTTTTTTTTCTTGATACTAAAAATAAAAATAGCATGATTTTAATAGCAGGCTCCGACTTTAAAAACAGAGACTCTGCAAAAACAAGACCTTCATCGCTCATCAAAGCTTCAGCCGCTACAACGCTGAAAAAACATGTCTGAGAGGCAGCAGCACTCACCGCTATGAGAACTCTGAGCGCGCCGCATGAAGGGCTGCCCGGCATAAACGAAGTGTTTGGAGCAGCGAGAAAAGGGGAGAGAAGCGGACCACCTGAGCCAGAGAAACAAAGCAACTCCCAGCATGAGGCGCCGCAGAACCAGTGCTCAAGGAGGCGCACAAAGAAAAGCCCAACTTTTCCTGGGCGCCCAGAGGAAGCCCAGGGACCAGCGCAGGCCCCCAACCTCCAACGGCTGCCCGCGGCCCTCTCAGCCCCGCGGGCTCCACTCGCTCCCCCTCAGCACCCGCCCGCCGCCCGCCCCCCCCTCACCGCAGCCGGGTCAGGCTCCCGCGCCAACCTTGGCTACCGAAGAGACTCCACAGCTTGGCGAAGATCAGGCCCATGCCTGCCTCGGCCTCCCGCTGAGCACCCAGGGCTCAGGCAGGCGATGGCGGTACCGCCCGCGATCCCCTCCGGGTGGACACAGCCCGCAGTAGCACCGGGACAGCTTGAAGGGAGGAGGGCGGGGGGGCTGGCTTATGGGGCTGTCCCGCCCCCGGCCAACGGCCTCACGGCGCGAGGAGCCGCCCCAACGCCTACACGGCCGTCGCGCCGCGTCCTTCCGTGCGTCATCGCGTACGTCCACGGCGGGTGGTCTCTGCGGGAGAGAGCGGCCGTGGGCGTGGCTGGGAAAACAGGGAGTGTTGGGGGAGAGCTGTGAGGAGGGGTTGAGGTTTTTCCCAGGGCTGCTGAAGACCCGAGGGGTCTGGGGTCTAGTACGGCCGGGGCAGCGGGAGCCGCCCCGCAAGGGATGGGTGCGCGGCTATATGCTTGTTTCCCAGCGGGAGCAGTGAGCAGCCCCAGCCGCGGTGGTCGGCCCTGGAGTGAAAGCGTTGCCCGTCTGTGCTGGCAGCGCCCTTTTCCCGTCCCCGTGTCATTCAGCTGGGCGGTGCGGTGGCTGGTCCACGGCTTTCGTTACGGTTGGGAAGGGCTTGTGGTTTCCAAGGCACTCCGTTCTTTCCTGTGCAGTAAAGCATTTTAAAATACCGGACTTGTTTTCAGGGCGGTACTGTAGGTTCTTGCGTTTTGAACTGCGCGGGTACCCCAGTTTTCTCACTCGGGAGCACTTCGGGGATGTCAGTAGAAGCCCACGAGCCCTGCTCCGCTTAGCGAAGGAATCTGCAGGCATTTACGTGCAGAAAGGCCAGGACCTGTTTTTTTAATCTACTCGACAGCGCTTGAGTTTACTCATGCGGAGGGGGAAGCGTTGTCTGCCACCTTTTGTGAAATGAGTTTCTCTATATATACTGGAGTTGTATATTGAACTTGTGGCCTGAGCTGCTGCAGCGTTGCAAACTCATTGCTGGCCCGTACCGCAGGGACACGCCGCTCCACAGCAGGCACCTGCCGGCAGCGATGAGGGCGGCTGTTCAGAGACAGAACTCGAAACTCTAGACAGGGAGAAGGTCGTTGCAACGGTCCGCGCTGCCGCAAAGCGGGCTCTGCCCGCAGGGAGAACTACGGCTGCTCGTAAGCGGCGACAGCGACGGCAAGGGCGCCGCTCACCCCGGCCAGGACTCGGGCCGTGCTGGGTAGCCCTTGGACTCTGAGCTGGCCCTGCTGCTGCCCTTCCCGAGACCTGGGGGACCTTCTAGCTGAGTCCGGGCGGCCACAACGACGTCGCCGCCCCGCGGCAGAGGGCTACAACCGACCGGATACAGTTTCTTCCCAACTCCGCTGCGGCGTGTCTGGCTCCCATAGTAACAGCCGAGCCGGCACCGCCCTGTCGGCCTCGGGCCTATCCCCGGCCGCTGCAGAGGAGGGACTTCCTGCCGCTGCCCCGGAGGAGGAGGGACCGGCCTGGGGCGCGGCGGTAGGTGGGGACCTGGCGCCGTGTCAGGGAGGGTCTACGCGCCGCCGCGGGAGGGTGGAACGTGGTCCGGGCTGGCCCTACCCTGGGACGCCACGGGAAGGGCGCAGTATGCAGGGGTCTGGCTGGACCGGGCTGGGCGTATACCTCTGTCGATGTCAGCCGGGGCTGAGCGGGCGGAGGTGACGGTGGCGCGTCCCGCTGAGGTGCGCAACCTCCCGGGTCTGGCTCGAGGTGCCGCGCGGGGCGTCAGGGAGGCCGCGAAGACCTGTGCCCACATCCCCCCCCCACCCCCCCGCCACTTGTTAATAATGGGGCGGATGGGGGAATAAAGGAGGGAGCCCTAAATTGTGCTCCCCACAGCAAAGAGCTGACTGACTCTTTACTCGTGTGGGAAAGAGTGTGAAAAACAGGTTTGAAAGAAAAATCTTGCTAGGCATCTCTGGGTGCTGGCTGTGTTAGTCAGCCCGCCGTGCTTATATGTGGAGTTGGATCAAAGCCTTCGTCCACGGCAGTCCAGAAGGAGATGGTGAATAGGGGGCAATGCTCCCTCAAGGGCTCTCTTCTGAAGTCTGCCCAGCCTTTCGTGGGGCAAGGTGTACCGCATGCAGATCTGTGGGAAAAAATACCTGTCTTTGTTTTTGAACCTGCTTCCTGCACGTCGTGTTTGAAGTATAACTCCTGTGTTTGAAGAGGTGGTAGTCAAATCTCCCTCATCAGCCTTTCTTCTTGCCATGTCTGAATTTAAAAGCTTTTATTATATACACCCTCACCTATGTTCTCCAAGCCTGGAAGATTGCACAGTGTTTAGTCTTACCTTATTTGAAAGACATTCCCTGTCTATAGGTCATCGCCTTTCCCTGAACCTTTCTAAGTTACCTTGTATCTTTTCTGAGGTAACGGGCACTGAAAGGGCATACATGCAGTGATGAAGCTGCAGGTTTTGTGCATGTGCTCTGAACCTCCAGTTGTGTGATGTTAAAACTTGCTTATTTGTATGTTGTTTCTCTCCCTGAACTAAGCACAGTGATAGTGGATTTCTTGTATTTGTCACTTGAATGCATGTGTTGAGTCCACATGCCTTAGAGCTGCTGTGACAGAGCAGCTCTTCTGCAGCAACATTTTGTACCAGGCCCTATGAACTAGTCAGGGTCAAGTCTTAACTTCTCCTCTTACACGTTCCTTTACTTTCTAAAGTGTTCATTAACTGTGGTTAAAAGCACAGATATGGCATCATCTACCCTGCCTACATGGGGAGAAGTGAAATCTTGTTGTTACAGTTTTTCTGCTGGCTCTCTCATTATGTTGCAGGCATTGTAATATACTTGCTGTCCTGTTCAGAAGGATAGTGGTTTCTAACACATAACTTTTCTATTTTGGTAAGAAATTTCAAACAAAAGATTCTGCATTATTTGTTGATGTAGTTGACTTGTTAATTTCTACCATGGGACTAGCTTCCCTTTTATACCACATTTAGGGAATTTCATTGCAGTTCTGTCCTTTCTGTGCCTCATTTTTGGCCAAGAGTTTTGGTGTTTGACCACCTACTGACTCATGTTCCATGGTAACAGTCACATTTTAAAAATGAGGTAGAAACAAGTCCTGTTGCAAACATGCTCTGAGATCAATGGTTAGTTTTCCATGAAGAAGTAACTGTAATTGTGAGAGCCCCTCAATCATTCTGTGGAGTTCTGTTGTTGCCATAAAATACTCATTTAACGTCCTAAAAAGATACTTTGATAATGTTAATTCCAAAGTCACTTGTAGAGCTCAAAAATGACACATATTTCTACCAGTTTTCAAATGGCTGCTTAATTATTTTCAGGATTCCAATTCTTTAAAATTTAAATTCACTACTGTGGGACTTCTGAAATGCTAGTTTATTATGCTTCTGAAGAAAAAACTTGCCAAACATGAGCTATATGGGGTTTTTTTGGTAGGTTTTTTTCTTTCACTGTAACATAGCATCCTAGAACAATAGCTCAGAGGCATGATATGTCACCTTGTCTGAAATGTTAAAACTGAACTTCGGTAATTTTGGTTGTAATATGAACTATTGTAGTACTATTAGATTTAGTAGAGATATCAAGGTAAATTCTCTTGGGCATTTTGTTAGAATTTAAAAAGAAGTTCATTAATTCCATTACAGTTTCTTTGAATGGCCGCTAATGTTGGGAATAAGGCTTTGAAACTCCTGCCCATGAAACTGAAAAGTGCCTTTGTCTGTCCTCAAAAGTTGTCTAAAAAAGATAACATTCTTCTATCATTAAAACTTCAACTCAATCTGAAATATTAAAAAAAAAAAGTATTTTTGAGGGGTTTTGTATAATAAAAGTAACAAATACCCCTTTTTTAAAATAGAATGAGTACCCAACTTTCCAATGTATTTTCTGCTAGCGTGTTTAACATTGTCTACAATTAAAATAGTATTTTAGTATTTGAATTTCCTTGTTATGAATGGAATAAACCTCACTGGTGGTCAAAGCTTAAATTCTGTGAGGAGCCTTTGTGAGTGAATTCTAGGACTAAAGAGCAAGTTCTCCCCAAGGATAGCTAGGGGAACTTTAATGGGACAGAATTTAGATGTGGTAACACCTTCTTCACATTTCAAACAATACAGGAGCCTTGGAAGGTATGGCTGGGAAGGATGTGACAGCAAGGAAACCAGTAGCCTCATTGTGAAGTGACTGCAAATGCTAAACATGCTAATGAACATACTCTGAAATGTAATTAACAGTAGTGTTGTAGTCATATTCTGAGCAATATTTGGAATGTTGGGTACAGTAGAATTGCATTATTAAAACAGAACTATCAGAAACTCCAGCTTAGTTTGTGGATACGTCTTACGTTACATGTATAAATTTATAGAATATGATAAAAACTGCTAAGAAAATATTTTTTCTTATTTCAGTTCTTTACCAGCAGATGATAATACCTAAAGGAAGATGTCTTTTTTCCCCAAAATCTCTTTCCAACGTGAAGTTGAAGAGTATCTCACCAAAGTGTTCAGAAATAATGAGGTATGTGAAACAGATACTACTAACCATCAACAAATATTCACAGATTGAACACTGTTAATATTGCTTTGATTTAACATTTTGTGTGACTTTAATACCTTACAATAATGTAATGTCTTCACATTAGACACATTTTTGTATATAATTCTATTTAAAATATAAAATTATTCTTTATGCCTGTTGGATCAAAGTAACATAAAAATATTTAAACTAAACTTTGCATAAATCTGAGACTTCAGTTTTGGATCCCACTGAAGAATGATCACAGAGAAAATTAACCACTTATTAACCACATAATATTGACAAGAAATACTCCCTTACCCCAGTCTAGAACCAAAAATACTATAGACAATCTATGGATTCCTAATGTCAAAGAACACAAAAATATGCCTTTTTTGTATATCAGGATAAGAGTTATTAATTCATAGTTTTGAATCTGCTCTTCCAGCTCCTTAGGACTGTTCTTTGTACAGTATCACAGAGATCACTAGCAGTTACTTTTGGTACTTGCTGCAGCCTGTTTACAATAATATTGCTAATATGACTGTTTTTTCAACAAGTCCTCTTCAAGAAATTTATGAGGTTTTCACTGGAATTAGGCCTCCAGACATAGACATTCCTCACTATTGCACACTATGCTACCATATTCCTGCATTTCTGTAGAATGTTTATTCAGTGCTCTTTTTTGCACTGAGCAAGAGGTTTTGTGTGAATCTCTAACATCCTATCTCTCTTTCACTTTCAGCTTATCACTGCTTTAGGTACACAGGAAGCAGAGAGTAAATACCAATCTCTGTTAAGTCATCTATCTCATCCACCAGCTTTCACAACTGTTAGAGTTAATACCCACTTGGCCTCTGTGAAATATGTGAAAAAATTGCTGTTTGAAGAGATCCAGAAGGTTTGTCTAATTTCTTTGGTACAGCCAAAATAACAGGATATTTAATCTTTTGCCTGATTATGGGAGCTTTTCATTACTGGAAACTATTCCTTAACTTAATACATGTCCACTAGTATTAACATTATGGAATTGTATTGATTTCCTGTCAGCATTAAGTGTTAAATGAAAATTCATTGTCTAGCAGTGTCCCTCTTCTAATACATCCAAAAAAAGCAGTAACAGAGGGAAAAGACAACCAACTTGTTTTCATATGGTGGATCCAGACCTTAGATAGGGTTGGGGTACTGCTGTAGTAAATACTGTAAAGACATCATAAGTCTAGAGGAGATAGTAGAAGGAGATAAAACCTGTAGTTCAGTATGCTGTATTCAGCATGTTTAGAACATTTTTATTTAAGATTAAAGGAGAATGGCTGTATGTCTCATTGCACAAGCTCTTTAGGAAAGTGAGAAAATCTGTATGTTTTAGAAACTGGAGCCAGTGTTGCTCTGCAACTGCTGTGTTTTCCTTTTTTAATCTTTATATAATTTTCTGGATAATATGTAAGCCATTATGTTTAAGAAGTAGATTATTTTGAAATTCTATCCTAGATCTTCACTCTACCTAAAAAGATCCGGTTTTTCTTTAAGTAAATAACTAATGCTAGTGGGTGTAGAGGGAGCTATTGCATGACAGGAGCTAAGACATTTCTGTGATGCAGAGGCAGTTGACAGTATTCTGCTGGCTGGAATGGTAATGAGTTATGCTAATTTTAGTTTGATTGTAGAAATCTGGAAATGGATATTGCAGTATGATATTTTGCTTCAAGGAAAAATGCTTTGCTGAAAACTGAATTAAGAATGGCTTTTCATAAACTTTTTATATTTTGCATTGTGGTTATATTAGAAAAGAAAACTGCACAACAGTTTTTAACAAGAGTGCTCATTGGTTGTTTTCTTTCTTAAAAGAAAATACTTATTTATCAGATGCAAACTACTTTATGGTTTTGCATGTTTTAAGTTATATTTTAGAAGGCTCAGGCAAGAAGACATCCTCTTTTCAAAGTCCAGGAACAGTTTATAAATAGCAAGCTTTTTTTTTTTTTTTTTTTTTTTTTTTGAACTATATGCACAACTCAGCTCTCAAAACTCAATCAAAGTTAGGCTGAAAAGAAAAATAAAAAGTATTACCAACCTGGATATTAAGACAGGCAATACATGAGTAGAGTTAAACAGTGGTTTATAATTAATGACATCAAACAGATAATACAGATTAGAGCCAAGCTTCTCTGGGGGTGCTACGGTGATCTGATGACAACTTGACACAACCTTCTTCCAGAAGAAAGCAAAAACCAGTGGTGGGGTTATGAGTGTCAGAACACTGTTCCACTCCCTGGAATGAGTTCTCAGTGAATCCCTTTGTGGCCTTGTTACTTCTCCACTTATTAAAAGTTTAGTCTTTTATACCAGTATTTTAAATATGTAGTGTCTCCTTACACACTGTTTCCCAACCTTTCTTAACTGTTTTCACTACATTTGGTGTTTGTACTCTACAGCTATAAATTAAGAATGGAAAAATAGTTTTCAGTCTAATTAAGTACTTAAATATTCGATTTTTTAAAATATTGCTTAGTAATTATGTTTTTTAATGAAACAGCAATTTAAAGGACTATGTGTTCCAGTTCTTGAGCACCCGAAACTCCAGGACATCTTATTAATTCCTGTCATTGGACCCAGGTTTGAAATTTTCATTCATTACCCTTAAAATGTTGTAACACATATTTTCCTTATAGATTTCTTGTCAAACAGATGGTAACTAACTCACTATAAATGAAGCACAGCTTTATATTAAGACCTAGTGGGCAGTCCATATCCTAACCAGGTCAGAGTTTTAGTCCTTAAAGGATGTAAGAAAACATAGAGTTCTCTCCTTATTTATGAGATTAACTTTTTATAGGGAAAATGTAACATAAGTACATCCTCTCTGGAAGCCTAGTAGGTGGCAGACAGAACTGAACTTTTGTGGTGGAATATAGAACTATAGCTAAATACAGGCAGGGTTTTCTTCCACTGCAATCAAGTCCAGAGCAAGACTTAGAGAGTCTGGATCAGTAATGCCAAGAGGATTCTGGAATCCACTACTTTGTTGATCCCCTACAAAGTGACTATTCTTCAATCTTAAAATATGTTCGGGTATTTTCCATGTTGTTAAACACAAAAAATCACTTTACAATCTTCTGGCCTAGGAAGGGATAGAGGATTATTTCTCTATGCCAGCTGGGTGGGAGTGTTGATCTGGTTGAAGGTAGGGGGGGCTCTACAGAGGGGTAGATACAGAGACTCTACAGATCTGGACGTGCTGGATCAATAGGCCAAGGCCAGTGGTATGAGGTTTAACAAGGCCAAGTGCCAGGTCCTGCACTTGGGTCACCCCAACCTCCTGCAACACTACAGGCTTAGGGAAGAGTGGCTGGAAAGCTGCCTGGCAGAAAAGTACCTGAGGGTGTTGGTTCACAGCCAGCTGAATATGAGCCAGCAGTGTGCTCAGGTGGCCAAGAAGGCCAACAGCATCCTGGCTTCTATCAGCAATAGTATGGCCAGCAGGAACAAGACAGTGATTGTCCCCCTGTACTCGGCAGTGGTGAGGCTGCACCTTGAATACTGTGTTCAGTTTTGGGCCCCTTACTCCAAGAAGGATGTTGAGGTGCTGGAGAGTGTTCAGAGAAGGGCAATGAAGCTGGTGAAGGGTGTAGAGCACAAGTCCTATGAGGAGCGGCTGAGGGAACTGGGGTTGTTTAGCCTGGAGAAAAGGAGGCTGAGGGGAGACCTTATCATGCTCTACAACTACCTGAAAGGAGGTTGTAGCGAGGTGGGGGTTAGTATGTTCTCCCAAGTAGCAAGCAATGGGATGAGAGGAAATGGCTTCAAGTTGTGCCAGGGGAGGTTTAGAGTGGTCATTAGAGAAAAAAAATCTTCAGTGAAAGGGTTGTTAAGTGTTGAAACAGGCTGCCCAGGAAATGGTTGAGCCACCATCTGTAGAAGTGTTTAATAGGCATGTAGATGTGGCACTTAGTGACATGGTTTAGTAGTGGACTTGGCAGTGCTGGGTTAATAGCTGGACTTAATAATCTTAAAAGTCTCTTCCAACCTAAGCAATTCTATGATTCTATGATAATTTACTTGTATTCCTGTGTCAGATTCATAACAGTGGCAGAAAGTGTCAGAATCAGCCTTATTTTGAGGACTGGTTTCCTTCCTGCCTGATACCTCTGGGACTCAAATACATCTTTGAAATGTAACGAATTATAGTTATTTTTTATTACATTGTGACAAAACCAGTATTTATGTACTAGAATTTACTTGGGGGGTATTTGGGGTTTTTTCCTTTTTTTTTTTTTTTGAAACTGAAGTACATTTTGTGTTTTCAGGCGAGATTTAAAAAAACATGCATCTGAAGTCATTGTTGGAGCCCACTGTGGATATGCAGTACTTCGAGGAGCACATGTTTATGTACCTGGAATCGTATCTACCTCAAGATGTAAGAATTATCTAAATACAACCAGTTAAGTTGTAAAAAGGATGGAAAAAATGTCACCCCTTGATGACAATTTCCAGGAATTAGTTACATTAGGGGTTTTTTTCTTCTATTCACAACTGAAATTAATCTTATAGTTGTAATTTATCATAAATAGACTTTTAAAAGTTTTTCTGGCTTTTTTTCTGGAGACTTTCACTAATTTTTGTATTGTAATAAATTACATATAATTTTTTCTCACGTGGCCTGTTTTAAGTTCCTTTTTCCATATGTAATTCCTAGCTCAAGTATTAGTTCTCAAGGATTTCAGTTTCTTGTTTTCATCTGAAAATCTTTTAAAGAGCATGTTCAAAGTAAAACCTGGATTTTTAAGAGATTTTTTCTACTGAATACTGTAACTTTTAGTATGGATGTTCAGTAGAATAAACTCATAGAAGTTTGCTGCTTTCCAGTCTTGTCAAAAAAAAAAAAAAAAAAGACACAATAGATACATCTGGATGGCAACTGGATGTATGTTGATTATTTAATACATACTATTTCCAGATATGTTATTTCTTCTTTCAGTCACAAAGGCACTTGCCTTCGTGATTGTGTAGGATTATAAGTTATAGATCTAAAAAAATGGATTTTTTAATTCGTTGGTGATTCATTTGATATTTTTTGTGTATGAGAGATCTAGTAAAAAGGATTTTTTCTATTGATGAAAATAATCTTCAGTTTTGTTGTTGGATTCTTAAGAAGTGGAAATTTTTGTTTCAGTGCTTGTGAAACAAGATGATAAATCTATAAATACATGCTTAGTATTCAGCAGCCTATTTGATTTTTATTTAAAGGTGAAATTAACTTTATGTGAAACCAGACTAATTTTGCATGATTCACCTCATTATTCTATTGTGATGAGATCTAATAATCATCATGGTTCTTACTATTAAACAAAGGGAGTCAGGAAAGCATTTATCTAGCCACTTCATTGCCTTTCAGGAAAAAACTTTCAAGAAGTTTTAAGCACGTGCTTAAGTCCAATTTATTGAACAGGAATGTTTTTCAATCTAGGACTTGGTGATAACTGCATATTTAGACAACCTCATACATATTCAAATCCTTCTTTGAGTCAGTTAGTGATTTATCTTAATTGCTGCATGTAATTCTGCATGCAACATCAATCCAAAGAAAAGAGTAGATACTATAAATCTTTAGGAATACTGCAGAGGAATTGCAGATAGGAAAATAAAAGGGCATGCTGCCCACTTCAGGCCAAATATAATAAGGCTGTACTAAGCACAGATGGTCTAACTAGGGAAAAAAAAGAGTTCAGCAAGAACACGTGTTTAATCACTGAACTTGCAACCCAAATAAGGGCAAACTAATTATCAGGGGGCTTTGAGTTTAATTTAACTATCAAATAATCTTTATGTTTATGGAATGTCAGTATAAGCTACAAAAAGCTTAAGAACTATGCACAGTACTAATGCATTTTGAAAGGACGATTGTCATCAGAGAGTGAAATAAAATCCTTTATGTTTGAATACTGCAAAAAATCTTCAGCAAATATGCTTGACCACAGAATGATGGGGGGTTGGAAAGGACCTCTGGAGATATCTAGTCCAACCTGCCTGCTAAAGCAGGTTCATCTAGAGCAGGTTGCACAAGATTGCATCCAGATGGGTTTTGAGCATCTCCAGAGGAGACTCCAGAGCCTCTCTGGGCAGCCTGTTCCAGTGTTCTGTTATCCTCAAAATAAAGACACTTTTCCTTATGTTCAGATGGAACTTCCTGTGTTCCAGTTTGTGCCCGTTGTCCATTGTCCTGTCACTGGGCACAACTGAGAAGAGCCTGACCCCATCCTCTTGACACTAGCCTTTTAGATATTTATAAGCATTGATAAGATCCCCTCACTCTTCTCTTCTCCAGGCTAAACAGACCCAGATCTCTCAGCCTTTCCTTGTAAGAGAGATGCTCCAGTCCCCTAATCATCTTCATAGCCCTTCGTTGGAGATTGGACTCTCTCCAGTAGATCCTTGTCTCCCTTCAACTGGGGAGCCTAGAACTGGACACAGTACTCCAGATGTGGCCTCACTAGGGCAGAGTAGAGGGGGAGGAGAACTTCCCTCAACCTTCTGATCACACTCTTCTTAACGCTCCCCAGGATACCATTGGCCTTCTTGGCCACAAGGGCACATTGCTGGCTAATAGTTAACTTGTTGTCCGCTGGGACTCTCAGGTCCTTCTCCACAGAACTGCTCTCCAGAAGGTCAACCCCTAACTTGTTCTGATGCATGGGGTTATTCCTCCCTAGGTGCAGGACCCTACACTTGCCCTTATTGAACTTCTTTCAGTTCCTCTCAGCCCAACTCTTCAGCCTGTCCAGGTCTCGCTGAATGGCAGCACAAGCTTCTGGTGTGTCAAGATGGAAGAATTAAAATTGCTGCAAGTTTTTGTTCAGTGAAGTTTAAGCAGACAATAACAGTAGGCTATCATATAATGTTTTGTGTCGCATTGTGTAAAAAGAATCTATGCAAAAAAAAAAAAGCAATACTCCATGTCTACCCAATAGATATTACCATTTCAGAGTTACAGGTCATTTGCAAATATTCAGAAGGCCACTTGAAAATGGAAAAAAAGATTCCTAAATACAATTCAGAGAATTCTTGGTAAGCTGAACTGTCATATCTTCTGGTTGCTCTAGCCAGTCAGACATTTCAGAAATGCAGTTTTTGAGAATTACTTACCACTGTCAGTGCATATTTTTCAGCCAGTCAGCGCATAGAGCTTGCTCACTGTTCAACAAAGTTACCTAAACCATCCTCCTTTTCCATCTATTTTTGTTCTAGCTCAGAAAGTTTAAGTCCCTAGGACTACACTTCTAGAGTTTGGTGTATATTTCCATACTGTACTGATCTGGAGGGTTTTAATTGAAGATATAAAGCTCTTTTAGAGGAGAACAGCAGTTACATAAATAGAAAAATTGTTTCAATAAGAATATATAATCACTTGTATCAAAGCATTATTTAGAGAAAAAGAAGCTATAGCTATGTTCTACCTAACTATTGAGAGGTCACTAATTTAGTATTACCATCTTTGTACAGTAAGTGTGAACCAGTGTGGTTTGATGTATTTGCATGCTTGGAGCACATACAGAGGACTGAATCCCGAAAAGCATGCTTAAAACTTATGTGATCATGTAGTGGCTAAATAAATAAGGTCTAGCCTCTTAAAAAAACAAGACACACTGTCTGATTTGTAACCTTGTGTATCTCAGTAGCTGTAGTCATTTGGTAGTCATTGTTCACCATGTACACTTTCAAGCCTAATCTTGGACTACATTAAGAAAGTTTAACTTTTGCTATGATATGGGAGTTGAAGTAAGTAGTTTTCTGAAAATCCGAAATCGTTCGGTCACTACTGTCTTGTCAAGTATAATGTTAATCTCCAAATTTCTGTTCTTTGTGCAGTTATGAAAGCTGGAGATCTGGTCTCAGTGTATGCAGATATTGAAGGGAAATGTAAAAGAGGAGCCAAAGAGTTTGAAGGAGCCAAAGTTTTCCTTGGAAATGGGATTTCAGAACTGAGTCGCAGTGAAATCTTCAGTTCAAGTGGCTCTTTAAAGTAAGTCCATAGTAACTGTAATCTATACCTACAACATTGCAAAGAAGATGGAAAAATGTTTTGTAATGTTCTGTACCCTGTGTGAAACCACAAAATGGTTTTGATGGAGACCTGTGTTGCATGTTGACATTTCCAGTATTTTGGGGGAGGTTAGTTTCTGAGAATATAAGAGAATTGTGCATCCTGCTGTCTTGTGTAACTTCACAACTAAGGCTGCGGCAATGTGATGACAATTATGACTGAAGTACTACAGTAAGTATTAGCAGACTCACCATTTAGTTTCATAGTGGTATCCAGATACCAGTTTACTTGAGAGGAAGGAAGAAGTAAAAGGAAGTCTTTTCAGAATTCATGTTTAGCATATGACTTCAATAATAGAGAACAAACAGAAGTGACAAACGTTCTCACTGTAGCAAAATTGCATTTTGGTAAATTGTTCTGTACCACTTTCCTATTTGGATGGAACAGAAGTGCAGCCTTGTTGATTTCTCCATCTCCTAAAAATATTTGTAGGGGCTTTTTTTGGTGAGGCAGGGGACAGAATGTAAGGTTAGGTATCTTAAAAAAATTAATAGCATTTGCCAAGGCAGTTTCCTATTTCAAGATAACGTGCTTTTCTATTTTATTGCCAAAGCATATGGTTTGTTCTTCTTCTGTCATCTAAAACACCTATAGAGAGTAGTGTAGAAGAGCATAGACATCAAATTAATGGCCAAGACTTTACATCCTGAGAAAAAATTATAAAAGATCTAGTAAAAAAGCTTACATTGTCAGAGGATTTCTGATTTGTTAGAGCTTAATATAGTAAAAGTAGTGGTAGGATATGCCCATTGAGTTGATGACACGGAATGGCAGTATGTAACACTAAATCTGGTGTCTGCAAGTTTGCTTTCTTATATCCTTCCTTCTTCTTGTTGGACTGTGCAGTGCATATGCAAAACAATACTGATTCTTGCTATCTTCAGTAATCTGTTGTTTTCAGGCTCAGTATCGTCTTTTCTTGTTTTTCTTTTTATTTTCAGGCTCAGTATCGTCTTTTCTTGTTTTTCTTTTTATTGCGGTCCATTTCCTTGAACATTTGTCTTAATGAAATCTGTTTCAGAACTTCATCCATATTTAAAACTTCTAAGTTCAAACCTTTGCTTTGTAGGAAAATCCATGTTCCTGTAAGGCTTCTGAAATAGAATTTCTTTAGTTGTTTGATTGAAATCTCAGACAGTCTAGAAAGACGGAGAAAGATCTCAGTAGGAATCATGTGCCAGTGCCCTAGTGCATATATGGCTAGCCAAAGCAGTTATGGTTTGAAGTTCACGTATATAAATCTGTTTTTATGCATTTCTTTACATTATCAAGGCTTGGGTTAGATATCAGTCTTGTGTACCAGAAAGATAAATTTGTTTTATGCAATTTTTACAGATAATTCCGATATATAATGTAGTACATTTTTGTTATGGTTTGTCCCACTTAATGATGTAATTTTGAAGAATATAGATTACAAAATTGTAAAATATTTTTCTTAGTTGTTTTATAAGTTCTTTCATTTTTGTAAGATTATTGTTTCAAGTTTCTATTTCTAAGCATAATTATTTTAATTGAATACTGTTAAAAATTACAAATCTGAGTAGCTGAATTTTCTTTTTTTCATGTTTTTCAGTGGGATGGGCATAAGAATGATAGAGCCAGTCTACCTTAGTCCTTCATTTGACAATGTGCTCCCTAGTCATTTGTTCTTACAGGTATGTTTAAAAGTCTATACTATTTGCAGAATGATGATCATCCTATAAGCACACTCTAAGACTTTATATATTCATTGTGTATTATGGCACCTAATTGACTCTTTGGATTTAAAGAAAAAGTGTTTAGAATGAAGTCAGTATCTGCACATAGGGGGTTTAATCATACTGTGTCTGAGATATGATAAAGGACTTCAAAGGGACTTAGGAGATAGTCACTTAAAAACAGAAATTCTTTTTGCACAGATACACTTCATAGAACTTTTAGTTTTTGGAATCTGCCTATGAACTCTGAAATATAAGCCCCTTTCAGGGTACATCTTTCTGTAGATAATCAGGAAAATCTCCAAATATTCAGTTGACTTTTAAGTTGACGAGAAAATCCTTATCTTTTTATCCTTACTGCAAAAAATCCACCTCAACAAAATAACCATGAAAAATCTTACAGGAGCATAGCTTTCACTACCGCTAACCATAAAACTACACAGCTTCCAAAGAGTGACAAACTTTTGTCTAGTTTTTATTGTAAAATTTAAGAACTAGCTTTTCCTTTTGCATTTTTAATATTTGTGATACCTCTACTCCTTTTCCTTCACAGTAGAACTAATTAAAAGCAATACTCAGACATGACAATTGGCCACCTGTGCTATATTGAAACATAGGATGATGAATTGGTGGAACTTTCCACTTTTCTTAGATCAGGTAAATTCTTGTTTTCAGTTTGCTGACATAAAAAGATACAGTGAACACCTCAATTAGATTTCTAAAACAGTTAGTGTGCCAGCAATGATTTTCTTTTTTGGATATAAATATGATGGTTTAGAAGCAGGGTTTAAAGTAAAATCAAGCTGTCCAGCCTTCAAAAAAAAAAAATTATTTTAATCTTTAAAGCAAATGGAAATTTAATCTCAAATAAATCCTCATTCAGAGATATACTCTGAAATTCTAAGTTTTCTCCTCATTTGATTGGTGTAACTATCACTCAGATAGTAAGGTAAGTCCTTTATTACAGTGAATTGTCGCAATATTTCTTTTGTCAAAAGAGTCAGTGCAGCAGTTGAGTTATTTTTATGCATATATTCTGTTTGTAATTGATCTTAATATTTTTAAATCAGCATCAATGCTGTTTTGTTGTGTGGGCAAAGGGTAATTCATTAAGCAGTATATTTTCTCATGTCCTGCACTAAAGGAGTGTCCCTTTCATTCCTGATTCAGCTTATCAGAGTATTTACTTTCAAGGAACAGAATTGTCAGAGAGACAGGTTATTTAAGAGACTGGTGCACACGAGAATTTAGATCATACTCAACTTCTTGTCCACCAGGATCCCCAGGGCCTTCTCTGCAAAGCTGCCTTCCAGCTAGTCAGCCCCAGCCTCTGTTGGTGCATGGGGTGCACTAGGTGCAGGAGCTAGCATTTCTTTTGTTAAGCTTCATGAGATTTCTGTTTTTCCAGCCTGTCAAGGCCCCTCTGAATGGGTGCACAACCTTCCAGTTTATCAACCACTCTTCCCAGTTTTGTATCCTCTAAACTTGTTTGGGGGGAACTCTGTTTGTTAATTTAGATCCCTAAGGAAGAGGTTAGACAAAATTGGCACCAGTGTCCACTCCTGGGGTACACCACTCTTGACTGGCCTCCAGCTCAACTTCTCTGAGCCTGGCCTTTTTCACTTCAATTTGCCATGTGCGAGATAAATTATTGTTCGTTTTTTTGAACACCGTGACATGGAACTTGAAAATGTGGTCTACAAAGACAACATGTAGTAAGGACAACTTTAAAAGGTTTTTATACCTTTGTGTTGAACCAAGTTAGAAGAGAATCTTTCAGAATATTTCCATATTGCGCAAGATGCAATACTGTGCACAATTATTGCATATTATTTCTCTTCAGTGCATCTGTTTATACATTTAATAGCGCTGTTCAGCTTCTTGGTATCTTAATTCAGCAAGTTTGAACTCCTACCTATTGATCTTACCATTCATTACTATACTCCACTGTTATGTTCATATAGTAAATGTTCCAATAAATAGGTAAATATAAAATATTTGTAATATGCAGAGCTGCTGTTTGTCTGTTATAGTATCAGCTTATTTTATTTTGACTTTTAGTACTGTATTCTTCGCAATCATGAATTCTTAAACTTCAGTCATAGATACTCATATATAGCTCTAAAAAAAAAGGAGCCACTGGAGACATTTGGCCTATACTGTCTCTTTTATATAATCCAAATAGTTCATTTTCTGTTAAGGAACTGACAGCAATATCATAGGCATCTTCACTGCTGAATGAATTTTTGTTTCAATGAGTTTGTTATTCCTTAATACAGGACTTGATACAGGACGTAAGGTTTGAATTCTCCCATATTTGTTTTTATGATAGAACTTGCCTTCTGTGGTTGTGAGCCATATTTTAAACCCTCAACCAGGAGAGAGAATTTTGGATATGTGTGCTGCACCTGGAGGAAAAACAACCCATCTTGCATCATTAATGCATGACCAGGTAAGAGCAGTCACTGAGCATTTTCTCAGTGAATAAAGTCTCACCACTGTTCATGGGCACAGCTCACTTCATTTGGCTATCAGAATGCACAGATTATTTTCAACAGCAAACAATTAATATTTGAACGTTCTGCTTACCAGTATGTTTTGCTACATATCAGAGTTACTGAAATGGGCACTGACTATCAAATAGTCACCATCACATTTAAAGTCTTATTTGCTGCAAATTGACCTGTTGAAATACATTTAATTTCACTTTTTAAATATTATTGATTTATTTGTAATGGAAGCATTTGTAACATGCAAGGCAAAGTTACACGGGAATATGCTGGATTCATGAAACTGAGACTACATGGAAATCAGGAGTTACTACTGTGTGCCAAAAGAATGCACAACTCTGTACAAAAACATATTAAAAAGTTTCTAATCCAATTAACTTTTTTCTCAGTAAAAATTATCAGTTATGCATTACAGATATGATCTTGGACTGAATTTCTAGCCTGAATTTGTCATTCTAAGGTAGAAGGTCACAAAACCAAAAATATCTCATGGGAAAGTAACTGTATGAGAAGAAACAAAAATAATATTTAGAGAAAGACAAAGGAAAATAACACACAAGCCAAAAAGAATGTGAATATAGGAATAAGAATTTGCATATATTCAATTGCTATATGCAAATTGAAAGACAGAAATGCAATTTACTCTTTTCTAGCAGAGAGGGGAAAAATGTGTAATGTTTCCTCTAAAGATTTTGTAAGGTGGAGTTATTTTCTTTGGAATAGGTCTATTAGAATATGTCATATTATTTAGAAATCTTGCTTTTACATTACGCAGTACTTCAACTGTTGTCTATGCATTAATGGGAAGGTACAGTGGGTAATCATGAGAGTATTTAGAAATACCTATCAGTTTTGTGATGGTCTGCTTATGAAAGTGTCTCTTCAATCAGTATGGACAGTTTTCAAATATGCATTAAACATGTATAAACATCATTAGACACTTATTAGATAGATTTATAAAGCTTCCAGTGAAGAATTTAAAGGAAATCTGCAAAAGCATGTAGTTGTCATGGATTCTTTTACAACTATACTTTTTCCAGCTGGGTATGTACATTTTGTATAACTTTGCGTAACTGTTTTTTTCCTTAGTCATTTTAGATATTTTGATTGTGCTTATAATCTATACTGTTAAGAGTGTGAGGATTTATCACTATCTGGATCCTAGTCCAGACGACCTTTTTTTTTCAGATGTCTTTCAGGAAGTTGTTCTAGCAGTGTCTGTCATGGGCCAGATGGGGAAGAACTGTTGTTTTTCAGCTTGTTCTTTTTTCTGAGTCTCTCAGGAGAAGGACTTCATCCCTTTGCATCCACAGTACAGCACACATGCAGCAAATCCCCTGTTTTAGCAACAGACCTAACTTTCAAGCACCATCAGTTGTTAGCATGCGTGTGGGATAGGTTGAATAGTGATAGGCGGGGAGCAGTGGCACATGGTCATTGAATGCTTCTGTAAGAAGTGATTTGGTTCACAGTAGCTGAAGGCTGGACACCACTGACAGACTATAAATCCTTTTTTACTTCTCAACCCTAGACCTACATATTGGCTAAACATGACGTGAAGTCAACAGCTTATCTTTACTGAACTTTTATTGTTTGTTTGGGGTTTTTTTACACTATCTATCTTAGTCATGTTACCCTTCCATAACCCTCTAAAGAGCCATCATTAAGCAGGAAAAAGTCCTGTTTCCGCAGCAGGTTCTATTTGCTGTAGCAAATCCAGTAGAGGTTTTTGGGCTTTGGGGTTTTTTTGAAGATAGTATTACCATTCTGGATTTTGCTGATGTTAATGTTTACTTTCCTTTGTGATTACAGATTTCATCTAGCAGATAGTAGTGTGTTTGTTTTGATTTATCTTGGGAGAGGAAAAGAAAGATCTTATTCTTATATAGAAAGGAATAATGTGTAATTGTGATTCCCTTCCCCCATGTCTAAATTTATTCCAGTATTTACAGTATTTCCCAAAGTAACTTGAGTGACAACTACTGCAAGCGTAACAGTATGAGTCTGAGCAAGCCAGAGGCATGGCTGTGTGCCTCATTTCCTTAGGACTGAGCTGTATGTGATTGCGTTTCCTGAATCTCCATGCAAATTTAAAACCTGTTGCCCTATTTTATCACATGCTTGAGATTTCTACCCTCTTTCAAATGATTACATTTTTACCTAACAGTGCCCAGTAAAACAGTTCAAAACAAACAAAATGAAACAAACAAAAAAAAACCACTTGCCAGAAGTCAGTCTTTATAGGGTCCCTTAGGGAGTGACTGTGCCAACAGCTTCAGACTAAAAACTAAGCTAATGTGGGTATCACGGAAAAGATGGCTGAACAAGGATTACTGGAGTGTGGATTTAAGAATAAAAAAATTCAATAGGGAAAACTAAACCTCATTCATTACACTGCTCATGGAGGAGGGAGGAAATCAGGAACTGCACATCCATTTAATCCCTATGCTTTTGATAAAAACTTTGTGGTTTTTTTCAGGGTGAAGTAATAGCCATGGACAAGATAGCTAACAAGGTCAAAAAAATTAATCAGAATGCTGAATTGCTACAGTTGAATTGCATTAGGGCCTTTTGCTATGATGGAACAAAGGCACTTTCAGTTGAGAAGAGAGAGGATGAACAAGGTAAAGTAAACAACTTGAGTGGTAGTGGCTTTTAGAAGGAAATAGTAATTAGTTTTGCACTAATAGTATTAAACCTGCCACAGGTCTACAAGTCCTTGGAATCTTGGCAGATATCTAAGTTGCTTCAGAACTGTGAATGCTCTTTTATTTTCTACTCTTTCATGGTTATCAGCTTCTCCATGAAGCAAATACAAAACTCGAACTATCTGTCTTTATCACAACCTAATGTGCTCAAAGAAAATGCATTCCTTTCCCTGATAATATTAAAGACTGAAGAAGCCTTAAAACTTCCTTTGTGATAACGTTTAACCCCATAATCTGAATTGTTTGACTTAGTCTGAGAAAAAAATTATTTCTGCAGAATTGCTTGGCTTTTCTACCTCAGAATCCTCATCTGTAAAATGGGGTTATTAATACCTAACTCCCAGGAGTGCTGCAAGGTTTAGTTTGATGTTTGTTCAGCTGTTCAGGGGAAAGTTCTAAAGAAGCACAGTGTATTATTTTAGGTTCATTTCATTTGCTTTTCTGAAGTGCTGTATTTATGATACTGGTTCTGTTCCCATGATGGAACGATTTAAATGGTATCTGCTGTCTTGATTATTTTTAGTTTGTTGTGCAAAGTATACTGTTCTTTCTCACTCTATTTTATCCCACTCACTGGTTAGCCTAAGTAGGAATCAGGTTGCATAATTCACCTTCCTTGTCCCTATGCCTTGCAGTTATTCCTGCTTTAGAGGAATAAAGGTACTTTCTTAATAGTCCTTCTATGACCATAAAATATTGTTGGTGGTATGTAGCACTTATACAGATGAACAAGAACTAGTCGTAATACTGAGAGTTCACAAAGGCTTTTCTGTACATCCATGCAAGTGAGACATGACATATTTTGAACCTTGTAGTAATGGATCAGAGGTAGATTAATCAGCTAGACTAATTTTGAAATGCTGGAACAAGCTAAATAGCAGTATTATGAAGTCACTTGTTTTCACTTGTGACCTAACTTGAATATTTGAGGAACAGAAGGAGAAAAGGAGGTAAAGCTTATATATGTCTCTCTTCCTCATTAGTTACTCACAGATGTGTGGAGCCACTTTTGTCTTGGTGATGCTAAGCTGAATTTCTAGCACTAAGGCGATAGAAACTTTTGGGCTGTTGAGCAAGTGGGATTCAGATGAAAGGATAGGCTCTGCATATAGAAATTACATATTCCCATATCTAGCCACATAATATTCAGAAATTGTTCTTGTTTTCACAGTCCTTATTTACTGAATTGTTCTGCTCTGGAGACAGCATGTGTCATGCATTAGAACTTGTAATATGTCATGTTATTATGAAGTGCTTTATTTTCTACAGATAAATATCCATCACAAGAAATAGTTATATATAGATAGCCAATTTATTACTATTTAAGGCAGTCTTAATGGTTAACTACAGACTTCTTTCAGTAAAGATTTGAACACTTCAAATCAGTGAGCTGACTGTGGTTCATTACAGCCTTTATGTATAACTGTACCCAGCACCTTTAACCAATCACATTTCAACAGTTTTGTTTAATTAATTTTACATTTTACTTTCAAATTATTAAATTAACATTGAAAAATATTATTATTGCCTAAAGGGATAACATATGGTTTGAGCTCACAGAACTAAACCACTTAAGTTTTCTGGGAGATGAGACTTGTCTCTAGCTGAGATTACTTTTGCCAACAGTTATCTATAGAACATAAATATTCTACGTCAAGGAAGCAGTTAACACCTTGTCCCTATCTATGGTGAAGTCTCAAGGAAAGAAACAGCCATATTTTACATTACCAACTGCTTTTTGTAGAAGGACCTCCATTCTTACCAGAGTCATTTGATCGAATCCTTCTTGATGCTCCATGCAGTGGGATGGGACAGAGACCAAAAATGGCTTATTCCTTGACTTTAAAGGAAGTGACCTCTTATCAGCCACTACAGCGCAAGCTTTTCACTGTGGTATGTATTAATCATCGAGTAGATAAACTAAACTGAACATAAATGCTTTTGCAGCATAAAACTTCATACCGAAAAATGGTGCCTCATTTTCCCTACCCTTTCAGCAGTTCAGTAAGTAACTGCTGGGATTAGGATGTGTTAGGAGTCAGTTAACCTCCCAGCTCCGCCATATCTGTTGCTCGGTGAAGTCAATTCATTGGAGCATGGGAAAGGTATGTGTAAGCCATACTAAATAAAAACCTTTGTATGTGTTTGGGTTTTTTTTTATTCCTTCAGTCTCATCAGTTTTAATTTATAATAATTGCAAGGTTCTAAGTCATGGAGCAGGTTAACGTCTTTTCTCTGCAGCAGCACAGACTCTTAGAACTTTCTTACAGTGGAGCTGTGAGATACTGTATGGGATATGAGATGGAGTACAAAGCCAGGAGGCCATATATATACAATTTTTCATGTTAGTAGGAGTGTGCTTGGGCTGATGCCAAAAAGGTCATTTTCCATGAAACTTACCTAAATCTGAATTATACATATTTAAAGTGAACCACAGCTTGAAAAGCAACAGATACAGCTTCCTTGACAAATATGTGTGTATCCATGGTTGGTAGCAGGTGATGAAAACAGAACTAATCTGTCTGGGATATGCAGAGCAGTACAAATAACAAATCTTAGAAGGTGAATAATCTCAATGGCATTAATAAACTGCATGAACTATAATATTGATTTGGAAAGAAGAATCTTTCTAATCCATGGGATCCTTTACTGTATTCCCTGAGAAGAATTAGTATCCTAATGCCTACCTTAGACAGAAAGATTTGAGTTTAATTAAATGCTAAGTAAGTTTAAATATTATAGTTTAATGGTTTTTTTGGTTAATGTTGCTTAATATGAAAGTTTTTGCATTTAAAAATGAGCTGAACTATTGTCTGTTTCTCCCTGCAGGCAGTGAAACTGCTGAAGCCTGGAGGTGTTTTAGTATACAGTACATGTACAGTTACACTTTCTGAAAATGAGGAGCAAGTTGCTTGGGCTCTGAAAACTTTTCCATGCCTCCAGCTTCAGCCACAGGTAATAGTATTTTCAGGGCACTTCACGCAATCCAGTGAGCTTGTTTTATGCACTATGTTTACTATCAATAAATTTCTTTTTGACCACGACAGTTTTAACTGCTGTGGATAGAAATAACACAAGGATTTCTGAGGCCCTTTTAAATCTATTTTTGTGTTTAATCGAGTGTCATTTCACTGTGTACTGTGGATGTTTTGATTTATACAACATTTAAAACACAACAGGGACAAAAGATAGCTCAGACAGGTTAAAATTTCTCTTGCAATTTTCTTTAATGTATCTATCTATTTTATTGCCTTTTTTTGCACATTCGCAGGAGAGGTGAGAATTTTTTTATTAATGCCACTAAAGTAGTGAAGACTTGCATAAAAGATGGGAGATAAATGGGAAGAACCTTGTGTTTTGAGGAAGGAGGATTTTATATGTATGGGAGCTATTTTTGCGTTATATAAAGGAATGAGGGAACAAATTTATTTCAGACTCCATGTCCCAAGAATGTACCTTGTCTTTTTTGGAGTCAGTGTCTACCATTAAGATGTCTGGGAGGAGGTAATATATAGAGAGATACTATAATTTTTTATCTTTATTGCATACATTTCAAAAATACGTTACCTTTATTAGTACCTTGTGAAAGTTTATCATCAAACCGTATGCATGTCTCTTCCTCTTTGTTGATGTGATGAGTTGGGTGTGTTAGTTGTTTATTATTCTTTCTTTGAGGAAAAGTCTAATACTGATACCTATTTAGGTTACTTATACATTCTGTGGGTGACTTATATCTGTCTTAGAAGTTTAGATGCATCTTCTAGCTGAAATTAAAAAAAATATATACAATAGGTGTGCAATGCAAAATTATATGAAGGCTGGTAAAGATTTAACAGAACTGAAGCTTTTCTTAAAAGATTTCTATGCCAGGGTTGTTCTTCCTGCTTTCTAGGAATCTGTTCATTAGGAATTTTTCAGTTCCAGCTGTTTCAACTGAGATTATACCTTTTACCTAACAGCATAAAAATTGTCCTTGATAGAATGACGAAGAAAACCACAAAACCTATTAACTCAACTGCAAGATTAATTCTGGTTTAATAGACTTTCTATCAGCAGTAATACCAGTCTTGAATAAAGCACTAGTTTTCACACACAAAGGCTGTATCTGTAAAAATTAAGCTTTTGTGTATAGTGTATTTTAAATGGATGACACTGAATTATTTACCCACAGATAGTTTATAGTATCATATAACCAATTCCCAGTAGTGTAAACTAAGGTGATCTTTTCCAACAGGAAACTGAAGTCTAGGGTTGACTTACCTCATGGTCCTTCATGTATTTCCCGTATTCTTTAGTCTCTCAGTGGACAGCTCCTTATATACTCACTCCACTGTCTCCCACTTTCTCAGTTTGGCAACAGATCCTGGAGTCATGCTGAGTAAGCAAAAAACAGGATATGGAACCAGAGGTGTTGATCTCATAGGTGGAGGTTACTCCATGCCAGCTGATCCCTTCTCTGTGCAGACTTACTTGCTTCTTCTTAAGGGTTTACACAGGAGATAGATACTATATATCAGCTTAAATGGAGTAACTTAACTGGAAGGAAAAAGTAGAGGAAAAGCTTGGTCTGCCTTTGAGCGAGTCTCTTGACACTGTAATACTATTTTCTCTAGACTTTTACCTTTCCACCCTTGTATTACCTCAAGTCGCTACCCCCTGTCTCCCTTTGTATGTTATTTTTTTTCTCAATTTGCAATGGACACCTCTTCTTGTCTCTTACCTGGAAAGCACTGAAATCCTGCTGAGGGAAAGGGAGAGAAGAATCAGGCTGCATCCTCTTGGCTGCACAGCTTTACAGCACACAGTACATGGTTAAGCAACCAACTTGCATCATGTGCTGACTGGGTGAGCTCATGTTGTTAGCAAAGTGTGATGGCGCAAAAAAATACTCTGCTGGAAGCTGCATTATAGACTACAGTAGACTAGAATTACAAAGGTCTATTTTTGCTGTTGCAATGCCAGCTTTTGCACAGTTTGTTCTATCTATCTCCTTGCTACATGTAGAATCAGACTTTTCCAGGAATTAGTGTATTAATAAAAAGCAGTCAAGGCTACTCATGAGAACCGCTGAGAAAAGGGCTGTGATTTTTAAGCCCTTCTCCTGTCCAGTACTTTGATGCCAAATGTCATCTCCTGAATTCAGGCATCTAAGCTGTTCCTTTGTTTCCTTCTCTGCCTCATGTAACTATGCATGTAACAGTAGTCCTATTTACTTGTTCGTCTAATTACATAATTGACATTTCCTGCTGCATCGTCTTCCAAAGTGATGCCTTTTCAGGCACTAAATATTCTGGATTGGGGCTTTCAGTTTCTCTGGTTGAAGTTTTTAATGTGAAGAATCCAGGTATTTCTTCTACTGTTAGGGAGTATATTAGTAGCTGACTAAGGAGTCACTATTTTTGACTTAACTCATAGCTATTACTCAGTAGACAGAAGTGCTGCATCATTTAAAAGTGGCAACCTAAAACCTTTAGACCTTCTTATTGTCTGGTAGTAACAGCTTTCTTGTGATGTTATAGTCCTTTAAGGAATGAATTGATTTAGACCTGTGTACATGCCCCCAGTAAGTGCTCTAAACTACTGGGCTCAAATAATGGATTAGGTGCACCACCACTTCCTCAAAGTACTCTGGATCTTGTGTGTGTATATATATATATATATGCTTGTATATATATTGGCAAGATGAAGGCAAGAAAAGAAGGGCTACATTACTTCTAAATCCTCCCCTGGTGTGAATGATAGAAATGTAGCATGTCTGTGTTAAGAGTTAGGCAGCCCTGCACATACTCAGTGGAATACATTTAGGGCATTTAAGGACTTCTTCACTGATGCAATAATTTGATTTTCTTTGTTACTTGGAAAGGAACCTCACATTGGAGGAGAAGGCATGAGGGGAGCTGGACTGTCACTTGATCAGTTGAAGCTGCTGCAGAGATTTGATCCATCTGCTGTGACGTTGCAAGGAATGGATATTAATTCTTTACAAGGTTCCAAGGAAGATGATCTGATTTCACTGGCAAATAAGGACTGTATAGGATTTTTTATTGCAAAATTTATTAAATCAAACAGTAATTAAGCATTTAGGAATAAAACCTAAAAAAAATACCTCTGTGAGTCAAAGAACAGTTCAGACTTGAAGAGTGTTTTTTTTACTGCTGCAATGTTGCCAAGCCAACGGGCTGACGGCAGGGTTGCTATGGCAGCAATAAAATCTGCCAGCTGTTCTGCTGGGAAAGAGCCACAGGTTGCAGAAAGTCGTGGTTGGGGGAAGGGTAGTATCATTTTTAAGTCTTCATTTGCTTTTGTATTTACAGCAGGTCAGTGCATGCATCACAAGTTATGTTCACTCATACTGCTGTCTGTTCTATCTTTCCCCATGTGAGTCGCTTACCTCGTGCAGAAGGCACAGGAACAGGGTTTCTCTGGGAGGGGAAGTAAGCTACTTTATGAAATGCAAACATAAATAAAATAGATGGGAAATGTTATAATGAATTTTCAGAAAAGGTAGTTCCTCTGGAGGTTTACCAGTAATTAATGTTTCATTAAATACTGCTTCACAAAACACTGTAACATTTTACAAAGAACTGTTTTATGAATTGATACTTAGAACCTCATTTCTCTTTTATTTTAATACAAGCAAGATTCTCTGTACACATAGTATATACACAAAATACGATTAGGCTTTGTAGCATGTCTTTTATAGCAGCATGAATATATTAAACCATCTCACTCTGGGAATGTAAATAAATACTGTTTTAACATCAAACTTCCCATGCATAAGCTGTATTGGTTCTGAAGTAAGCCTATTGGACTGGCTGACAAGTGACAATTTTAAAATCAAACATTGCACCAGAAGGGGCTACAGTTGTGATTAATATATAAAAAGACAGAAAACAATGCATAATACCATCTGAAATGTTGCAAATCACCTTTCAAACAACTAAGAATATTAACTCTTTATTGGCTAGAAAGCATCACCAGCTAAAATCATATGAAAATTGAAACTGGGGAAGCATGCTAATAAGAACTGCCTTAATACACTGCTCAAAGTTTTAATAACCTAAATTTCTTAAAGGTGTTAGATGTGTTTGAATATTCTGCTTCAGTTCCAGAGGTGTTCTCCATTTGATTAGTATGCCCTTTTCTCAGTACTGCAGGAACTGACAGTAGCACTAAAATTAAAGGTAAAGGTAAGTACAATTAAAAAATGTAAACTGACATCTGTGTGTGTTTTGCTTTTTTCCTCTTGCTCATCAATTTCCAGTTTTTAAAAGCATTAGCTAAAAAATGTCTGGTTTTTTGCACCTATTTGGTTGGATTAAAAAGTGATACTTCATTTATAATTTCTCTTTATGCTGTAAGAAGTGAAGTGCTTTTGCATTTGATTGCAATCAAAACAATTTATACAATTCTGTTTCTCAGTAGTCTGGTTGTTTACTTATATTTGCTATAAATGATTTGATACTGTAGGTTTCCTACTGTTCTTAAATAAATGTCCCTTCTTCAGTTCTGCCAAGGCTGACTAGTACATCCTCTCTAAGGCCTATTCTAGCAGGATAGGTGGATGGAATTCTTGTCTATTACTTGTCTACTTTTGTTAGTCACTCTTTGCCGTTAACCACAATATGTCTAAAGACGATTTAAAGTAATTTTGTTTCATCAGTAGCAGGTGAGATATCCTATTTAGAACCATGAAAGCTCATACAATAAATTATAGTCTTTTTAGTCTAAATATATTAGACTAAAATAATTACATGGTAACAAAAGGGATTACTCTTTCATTGTAAGTACATGTTGAAATCTTTAACTCAGTGCTAGTAAAAAAGCATTTTCTTTTTGCAGAATATATAAATCTGTAAACATTGATAAGTACGCATAGGCTACATACTGAAATTTGCATATACATATGAAGTGAGGATCTTTGCCTCCAGTTCCAGTAGCAGAATTTGTGCAGTGCTGAATTTGAAGGAATTAAGATTGCTGAGTTTTTAGTGGAAGATTTGTTTAAACTTTCACAGATTTCTTTAGTTTTGAATGGTAAACCGGCTTTTTGACAAGATAATCTCACTTGATTTTCTATGAAAAGTTTCTTGGCAGGGGGGTGGGGGTGGGGGGGTGTGGTGGGGCAAGTAACTGACTTGTATTTGATTACAGTGTAATTGCAGACCAGACTTCACCTGAAAAAACTTACTGGTATCTGAACTTCAACTACTAGAGTTTTTTCTGCAAAAGTCAACTGCTAGACTTAAAAAGAACACTTAGTGTATTACAGGGATAAGCTTCAGCTGCTCCCTCTAGGCCCCCTCTATCTGTTGGTAATTGGGGAGCAGGGAGGGGAGAGACTTCTCCATCAGGCAGTTCAGAATAGGAACTCAATTAAGAAGCTCCAAGTCATCCCTTGAAGAAGCCAGCATCCTTCCTGTGACTACAGGCTTGGCTAAGTTAGATAACTAAAGCTGGATGGATGCCCTTCTTTTTTTCTTTTCTTTCCCAATGTTACCGTGGCTTTAACTAGAAGTGCAGGAATACTTTCTCATTGTCCCAATTTTGATGTATGGTGTATATATACTTTTAATACGTAATAGTATAACTTTTCTGGTAAGAATGCTTTACACACTGAATCATTATGCTTTGGTGTTTGGTGCTGAAGCACAATTGAATACATAAATATTTATATATCAAATTTAAAAAGTTGTCACTGTAATGCAAGATTAACTCTACAAAACAGGTAGATTAGGCAAGCAATCAGATCCTGTCTTTAAGAATGTCTGAGAAGTATTTTTCTTCATCTGCAGAAATAGTTATTATTAATAGTGCCAAATCTAAATATTTATCTTGGTCAATATAAAGTTATTAAAACAGGCAGCCTAGTATAGTATGAAATTATTACACAGCTTCTTCCTGTTTCAGTATCATGGAGTCCACAAATTTTTACATCATAGGATTTCATATGTTTTTTAAGGAAAAGAGAATATTTTTGTAAGAAATAGGCTGGTGATGGTGATCAACAAGAAATAACTTTGAAGTGGGTAGTTTAAAATATAAAGAACCTTCTTTTTATGTTTAATTGTCATGACTAAAACTTTATGAGCAAATCCAATTTTGTAGTGCTAGGATTCACTGCAGAGTAAGTAAGCTGATAGATAAAAGTGGTAAGAATAGACAATATGGATGAGTTAGAAGAACCAGCTTAATCTCTATTATATATGATATAAATCTTTTTTGAGGCTGCGTAGGAACATATCTTTAGGGTGGTAAGTTATAAAAAGAAATTGTCTATAAAACTACTGTAAGCTTGTATGTAACAGTTTGTTATATAAAAGTGGGGAAATAAATTATAAACAAATTGCCGAGCAGTACATTCGATTGAATAACATTTGATGAAAAATATTGACAATAAAAATGGCATCCACATTTTACAGATGATAGCAGAACTAAAATTTTGGAGGAAGATCTGCAGTAAAATGACAAATATATTAAATGTACACCAGAAATGTTGTATTACTGAAAAATAGTTTCTCTGTTTGTCCTCTAGACTATGTAATAAAAATTTTTTGCAATATGCATTTTTTTTTAATGGATGGAATAGTATAAAAGTCAAAAGTAGAGTTAAATAGAATTAAAGTAAAAAATCAGAGGTCAAATGTAACCACAAACCAAAATAAATGCTGAAGAGGCTGTGGTAACTAAGAGTTTACACTAACCTTTTTTACTTTGGACAGACCAATGAAAAGCCATCAGACCACTCCCTGCATTCCAGCTAAGGTAATGATAATGGACCACATTAAAACCTCTGCAGGTGTCACAGAACGTGAATATGATTTTACAAACCAACGGAGCTTAAAAATGATAACTACTAACAAATCCATAAAAGACAGGAAGTATTAAGGGGCAGAGTATTAGACGTGGGCAGGAACTGCATGTATAGGATGATTAATGACATTATGCAGGCAGAAGTAAAAATAGGTCTCTACTTTTATTCAGGGTTTGATGAGTAGAATTTAATTTCTTCATCCTTCATTTCTAAAAAGGGCTATAGATTAAGAGTTTATGGATTTCTGTGAAAGCAGGTACTCCGCTCACACTCATTGAGGCTTTAAAACCTGTCTTCATTAATTAGGGCCAAATCCTTAGGAGAGCCTATCTATTTAATTTTACACCTTGAGAAACAAAAATTTTGGAACTCTTCTCAAATTCTGAGCTTCTGATACCAGACACAGAATATGAATTCATGAGTATTCTAGAAGAATTTGTTAAATTTCTACGCAGTAATTTATGGATTGATTTAAAAATAGTTTCTTTCAGCTCTTAACTCCTACTCATGCTACCTTTGTGCACAAACCTGTTTGCTTATTCATCCCCCCTTGTCTTGTCCCTTAACAGGTCTGGAGACTTGCTACTCTCATTCCAGTCCCTCCTCAAGAATTCTTTCTTCCATGATATCTGTGTGACACTAAACAACTAATAAAGGGTAGACTCGGGCTGCTGAACAGCACCGATGTGTATTCATTTGAAAAGACATACAAAAATAAGATTCATTTCTAACATATATACATGTACATGTTCAAATGCATCCTGTTCCTTCCATATACTGAAATTCTTTAGAAAAATATAGAGCAAGAGCTGACAAGTCCTATGTATCACTTAACTATTTTATCTCCCTCCCTTTCCTTCTGTCTCACTGTTTTGTTATCTTTTTAGCTTATTTGAATAGAAATTTTACACGTTGTTTTGTACCACACATACATAAGAAGCCTCTGGAGCTCATTGGGACCTCTACCATTCCTCACATTCAAAGCTCCTGAAACCAGATGCAGAAATATGAACTCATTAGTATCATAATGCAAACAGTAATATTAAACTTTCTATTGGCAAAATTTGCAGAGACATTTCATCACAACAACCTTTGATATGTCCTCCAGTTGGAGTATTTTTAAAGCTTCTTATTGAAAAAATTCCATTAAAGTGCTTTTCAAAGTAGTGCTCAGCAGGCAGGTGGTTTTGTGCAATATGTGTAATACAAGCTCACATTACAAGTTGATTCATCACTCTTAAAACAGTAACTGAAGGAAAGTACGTATCTTAGCAAGGCTAATAAAAACCTACTGCGTGAGTCTGCCTAAGAAATGCATATGTTAGTATGTTGTCTGTACATAATTAGCAGCACTATACAAAACATGATTTTCTTATTAGTTGGTTTGGGACAAGCCTTTCTTGTGATATTTATATTCCATAACTCAGTATACAGACCATATGAAAATACTAGGGCTTGGACTACGCGCTTTGTTTTCTCATTATATGTCTATACATGGCTACGTACCCCATGGTTTTCATACACTACACTCAGTGCTTTGAAATTCTGCCAAACATTCCTCAAAAAATACTTTAAGAAAGGTGGAAAATAGACACCCTTTGGAGCAAAAGTTAAAAACAAAACAAAAACCAAAGAACAAAAAAAATTCAAGGTATTTAAGTGGAATCCATAGATCACCTCTTGGAGGACATAGCTGTCATGTAACAGTTGTAGGGAGCAACAGCACTTACTGAGGCTCGTAAAATACCTAAAGCCAGGCTATATAGCGCAAGACAATAAAAATTCTTTTCCCATTTACATGTGATCTGATATGATTCAAACAACAAAGTCTTTCATTGTCGTATTCCACTGATACCCTGAAAATCAATGCGTATCGAAAACCACTGTTTATATACTCTTATATATCCATTTAGTAATACAACAGATTTACTTACCTATGCTTCCTTTGTCTACAAAGTAATTTAGTGATGTTTAGAAAAATGCTGAGAACTTTTTTTCTAGAAAAAGGTATACCCTTTTCCTTTGCAGTTCATGCCTTGAGCCAAATACTACCCTTGAATAACCACAACCGTCAGCAGCACTGGGAGGAATGGCCATATATCTGACAGCAGAATTTCACACTCTTACATTGTAAAAAAATGCATATAAAGCATCAGGGAGAGGAGCAGAAGAGGGAGAGGGAGGACAGATTATGTTTAAGAGAGTTAAACTGAATTGCTTGGATGCTGGAATAGGAGATCAGAGAAAACATGCACCTGCCATATATCTTATCCATTCCACTAAAATGATATTCAAAATCAGGCAATGCTGATATTCCCAGAATTAAAATAATAAATAAAAAGAACTTCCAGCTAAATACTACAGTCTTTATATAATGTGCTATTATTTACAGTGAAATACAAAAAGTATTTCATTCATACAATTACTACAAAGACTATATGTGATGCAGAACAGCTTTTACACTAGGCAAGGGTATGGAACCTGTAGTTCAAAAATAATAGTGAATTTCCCCCCACTTACCAGTGCAACAGGTGTTCAATGCAAAACAAACTGTATTCACTCCCTTTGACTTCAATGCATTTTCTCTAGCAACCTCATAACAGACTATTTTGTCACAGTCATTCTTCTAAGGTCTCACCAGCAGCACAACAGTTTAGATGAAGGAAAAGCAGTGAGCTGGCTGCAAAGTGAGAATGCAGAGAAATTGGCAAGTGTAGAAAAAGTGGAGAAGCTACAAAAATTTATTTCCCGACAAAATAACTCTCCACAAGCTGTGTAAACTTTTCTTACTGAAACAAATACTCTAAAACACAGATTTTACATTTCCAGTGAAACACTCACAGTAACATTTGCCTGGTTTTTATGCTCCTGAAGTCTCAGCAAAGAGCCAGCAGATTTATGCTTTCTCAATTACCTGGGTCAGTAAAATCCCTCATATTCCCTGACTGCAATTTGGATTTTTAAATAGACAGAATGAAGGAACGGATTTGTTGGGCTTTTGAGTAATCTTTGTGTTCTTCAGCAGATTCTCACACTTTGCTGCCTAACGTGCACATGCACATATACACCCATCCACCACCCACCCATGCACATACACGCCTCTGTCGTGCTCTATTATTCTGACAACAGAGCAAAAATTAAGCTGTGTCCACTGCAATTTTGTAACCTGTAGAGAGAAGAATAATTTATAGTGGTAAGCTCATTATCTTTACCATAAATTTAAAATGCAAATTTGGGCTTGCAAGGACAGTGTAAGGTGTAAGAGTTAGACCCTTTATCTCAAGCACTCATTCATATTTACAATAAGTATTATAAGCTTTCTGCTACAGAAGAAAAAGTCTTTAGATTGAACACTGTTACAGATTTCCTAAATGAGGCTAGTTCCAGTTGCCAGTAATTCAAAAGCAAATCTGCTGACTTGGCATTAGGACTCTTAAACAGTGTGATCAAACTTATATAGTAAGAAGGTGTCTGCAGGAATAACATTTATAAACTGTATATACAGTACACAGTACCAGTACATAGAAAATAGATCTCGACTTTATGATCCCCTGTGTGTAAGGCAAGACTGAATTCTGTCTTCAAATGGAGTCCACCAGAGGTACAAGCAACAGATAGTAGCTCTTAAATCAATATGCAAATCAAGTGCATACAAATTAAAAGTCAAAGCAGACAAAAAGTTTTAGATTTTTTATGTGCTGATTCTGGCTTGCTGAATACACGGGAAGTTATTAAACATCAAATGTACCTTTTTTTAAAAAACACTAACAACACCTTGATGGCAACAGATATTGTTCAAGTGGCAGCTACCAAAAAACAGCTTGAAAAGTGGCATAGTACAACATCAGGAACTCTGCAGTTGTACTACGCTAATTCATATAGCACTAACCAAAAAAATAAGTATATGAATATTCTATTTCATGCTATTGCTATGCAAGCAACAGCAATACAAATCAGCATACAGAAGGATACCATATGTTCTGCAATGAAGAACCCAAAGATATTTTCAAGGGGCACTGTTACAAGACTTCAAAGAAACACAAGACTGCCAGAGGCAAAAGTTACTGACGGATGTAAACATCCCTGTTCCATTCTCCTGCGTCATTACGTTTTTTTGATATCACTTCTCCATCCTTGTCACAATATTGGTCCCTTGATTTATGACGACTGCGCTGTTTGTTGCATTCATTGTGGTCCTGCTCGCGGTCCCTCTCCTTTGAGCGATGCCTGGATTCTCTATGTCTGTGATCACTGCTCCCGTGGGACTCGTCTCTATGATTGTGATCCCTGTGAGAATCATAGTGGTCACCGTGCTCATGGGAGTAGTCCTCTTTTGGCTCTACGTAAGCCGAATCTCTGCTGTCTTGTGTTTCTGAATCAAAAGTTTCTTGCCTAGAAAGGCGTCTAACACCACTGCGATGGTTGTGGTGTTGACTTGAGGAAGAGCGATGCTGTGACTTCTTGATGGGTTCAACCCGTGCTTCCTCTTCAGTTTGTGAACTGCTGCGTTCAGGGATTGAATGGTCATTCCTCTGGTCTCCTTGAGATCCCTGCTATCACAACCAGCAGTAAGTTCATGCACATGAAGTACACATTTAAAAACTTTCCCCAATATCAAATTTGACTAGAAAGTATCATGAAACCAATAAAATTTAAGTACGACACAATCCACTTTGAATCTAAACTAGGGAAAAAAACCCATTAGAATTAAACTGAAAATTCAGTATTATAATACAAACAATTCCTTTCACTCTCATCAGAATGGAGAGTGGCACTCGGGTTATTCTGTGACGCTTTCTGATGTCCTGTGATGTTTCTGACTATTCCAGTTAGCAATAATTGCCTGCCACACTCCAGACAAACAGAGAGCACCCAGAAGCAGAAAAAATACAGAAGACCTATCAGGCCAGGAGAGGGCAGGTATCAGTTGAGAGTTTACAGATGCCTGCTTGGAAACAGCATTGTGGGAAAGAGATTTTAGAGGGCTGAGGAGGTGGATTCCAGCTGAGAACCAAAGTATAAAGTACCTTGGCTCTTTTAGAATTGAATCTGGTATGAATAAAGTTTGTATTATGATACTAATAGTATCACTGACCTTCCATTTTTCTCAACAATAATTCCATTTCTTCATGGTAGTGAAAATTTAAACTTTGACCTCATAATTTTAAGGGCTTAAGAATACAGACCATTGCCAAGAAAAGCAGGAGGAGAGCGATATTATCACCTACAGAATTTCCTAACACACCACTACTATTAAAAGACTGAAATAAAAATTACCAGGTAATACCAAACCTACTCTTCCCCAGCATAATGCTTTGAAATCACTGCAAAATGAACAAGTGCCATTATTTAACTCATTTGGGGGTTTCATTACATTAACCTGCTTTTATTCCCAAACCACAGCCAAGGACTTTTCAAGCTTAATTGCAAAATTTCAAGAAGTAGTTTATGGTGAAATTGAATAATCCTTCTCACATGAGGTGAAGAATGTCAAGACAAAATCATCTCTACTGGCACAAAATTAAAAAAGGTTTCAACAAGAGTTATACAGGCATTTGTTTGTGAGACTGTTCTGAATTTACGAAAGTAAGTCTAAAGTTTAGCCTCCTGTGTTCAGAGTTCTTTAAAAATAAGGATTGCCTCCAGGGCAGCTCCCTGACGTATCCTCTTTCTGTCTTTCTGTTTTGTGGAAAAGAGCTAGGGGAAGGGTTAGGGTTAGAAATTTATTCCTTCAGCCACAGATGCTGGCAGGTGAGTTTCCTAGCAACCCAAAATGTGAAGTGACGGGAAATCAGACACGAACAAATCTGTATTTTATCAGAAACTTATAAAAAAGCAACATATTTAAAATCAGCAGTTTGATGAGTTTGACAAATCTTCATTTTCTAAGGCAACATTTTGTTCTGTATACTTCCCAGAGACTAGATGGGTTGCTCCATGTGTTCCTAATTTGAAACAAGTGGTATAGATGAGAACAATGTAACAGAAACAGAGGTCAAATTTCTTTTTCTTTGTTCTTGTTTTTATGATTCTCAAGATGGTTCTGATTTGCCAGAAAAGGAACCTTTTAATTGTAAATAAACATGAATAGATGTGTTCAAGGTGAACAGAGATGACTCGGCAGAGGTGAATTATAAATGAAATCAAGTGAAAAGCTAAAGAGTCTAAAGCAATGCCTGCTTTGGATGTGCAAACACATTTTTATTAGTTCACCACCACGGTGACTGTTTTTGAGGTACATAAACAGGGTACACGTGTGAAACCCTGTAATTCTCACATGGTTAAATGCCAAATATGTATGCACCTATATATATATATATATATATAAAAAATCATGACTAATAAAATCTGTAATTGCTCTGGTTTGAGAACGAATACAAAATTTGAACTTGCTTTGAGCAGACTGCTGCTTTTACAAACTCGGATGCATCTTCTCTGCTATGACGAGTACGTGTGGAGGAGCACAATGAACAAATTCAGAACTGATAATTTCAGAATATTATTAGGGCTATTAGGATTTATGGACAAATTAATTGACAGTAACTTTCCCTAACTATTACAGGAACACTGACCAGGTAATGTGTGAATCTGGATTAGGGTCTGGCTTTGTGGTTCATAACCAAATAAGGGCTCTGATTTGCATTAGATGCCACAGTGCAGGAATTTTATGGCCCAATCTCATATGGTTTTTGTGCCTAAAATGGAGAAAATTTGAGGTAAGCCCATTTCATTATCCAAGTTGTAATTTCAAGAAGTAGGGTTCTTGGAAAGAAATTTCATCAGTGTTGAAAGAGGAGAGAGAAGTCTGTGTCTACTAGGTCGTTTGGCTGTCCAGTGGTTCCTAATCACGTGCACCATACATGTGTGAGGTTGCTCCAGTCTTCTTTTTGGAATTAGCCAACTATTTCCCTACAAGAGGAAATCTGAGAACAGTTGTCAGGACAGCTTGCTTCAAAGCTCTCCATCAGATAGACAGGAGGTGTATGGCCTTCACTGACTTCACTTCAGTCCCAGGAGGACCCACACCTTCAAGCACCTCGTGCCATGCAATGCACACAGTCATCATCATGCTATAAAAATACCACTCTGGCAGCTGGCAGCACAAATCTCTCATGAGACTGTATACCCAGGACTGAAAAACTGCAAACCCCAATTATGCCTCATGGCAAAGGGGAGAATGACTCAAATGCTTTGCAGTGCGGATGTGGTCCCTCCAGACCAAATGGCTGGTGGCACTGTTTTTCTCTGCAGAGCAGTCCACAAAAACAGCACAGACATAGACTTTAAATTCTCCAAATAGAGGGTCTTGACACTATTGAGAGAATGGGTTCAGCCACCATGATTAGAAAATAAACCCACTCTACTCCAAGACTGTCACAGGCTCAGGTTTGAGATGTCAGCTGAAAATGTACCATAGGAAAATGAAACAAAAGGAATGTAAAAGTTCTATGTTTCATAAGGGCCCCTGCTGCTTTGCACTTTTGGATTAGTAGACGTACAAACAAACTGTGAAACTGCAAATAAATTCTCATTTTTAGTGCTTAAAATAAAAACCTGTTAATTTGTAAGGAGACAGCACAACATCCAGGAAAGGGTTATTAAAACTCTGTATAGTTCCTCCAGAGAATGTGGTTAATCGAGAACGTGAACTATAAATCCACAACCAAAAGTCATAAAAAAAACTTCAGCAAAATAAAAACATCTACAAAGCAAAGAAAGTATCTAGCAAGTCTGTGCACAACACTACTGAATTTCATACTCAGAAATTCTTCCAGCTCACAATTTTTTCAGGGTGTTTCAGCTCTGAGAACAGAAAAAAAGGCAGAAATGAGCTACAGCTTACAGTCTCTTTTCCTGCAACTGCTTTTGAAAGCAAGAGGAGGTACCCTGCAAGGTGGCTGAAGCAATTTTTCTTGTTAAAGAGCAAATCTATCAAGTCTGTGATCTTCTAATGGGAAATAAAATCTTTGACACAAAAGGTTGTTTTGCAAGGCCATAAGAACAAGAAGCAAATTTTCAGCATTTTAATTTGGGTGCAGATATATTTTTTCTTTGATTTTCTAAACATAGGCATTTTCCTTAGCCGAAGTTATGAATCCTAACTGACATATGTACGTAACTTATGGGCATATATAGAATAAAGGTAGAAATTTAGGTGTAGGAAGCCATTATTTGAACTGGGACAGATGTATTTTAACTCCCACTGTGATCTTCTTGCGCTCAAGAATGTCTCATCACGCACATTTATAATGAAATAGCATCTTTAAAGACCTCATTTCATGCCATGCAACACATACATAAAGGAGAAGATCTCCTTATACTGCAAACCTTAATACAATTACACAAACCAAAAGTTGAAAGAGAAAAGTGGGCACATAACATGGCGAAAGTCAACAAGCAGGTCAGTATGGAGGTAGGAATAAAGCTTGTTTTTCCCAGCACGCTAGAGAAGACCCTGACTGTTAAGAACATATGGCCTCTCAACATACAGGACTTGGGTTTTATTGAAGAGTTTGGCTCGAAGGAAGTATGCACTTTTCACAGCAATGGCCAATGTATAAAAGAACAAAGAAAACACTGAAAGGGCCAATTTGACATTGAAACTTCACTAATACAGTCAGTCATTCTCAACCTCCACAACACTATAGCCTGTGGGAAGATAGGAACGGATTCCTTCCAACATTTGTGGATCTGCTCTGTACATAATCCAATCTGTCATGTAGGTCCTCTGGGGCTGGGATTTGCCTATTAGCAATCGGGTGCCCATCAGTCAGAGAGTTACCAGAGGCTGTAATGTGCGTAGTATTAGCCCAGTTTTATTCCTCTGACTGGATTGTATAAGGCCAGCTATATAAATGCTTGTGGCTGGTACACATATTACTGGCACAGTGGTGTCAGTAATAAAATAGGGCTCAATAAAACCTTAAGTATTCCACTTCACATCACCATATGTTTTCAGTCAGGCTGGCTTAGCCCTTGGAATCAAAACCAGTCCTGTAGTCAATAAGCAAACACATGCTACAACAGCAATAACAATGTGCCTGTATTTGCCTTTTACACCGAAAATGGGTGAAGGTCTACTGAAAAAGCTCTTACTCTATCATCAACAGTAAGGCATATTCAGCATATTCTAGTATCAAACTACCACTGTGCTGTGGAAGAGGAAGAAGTTGATAGGAAAAAAAAAAAGAAAAGATGGAAGAAAAACTGTACCTGTAAATTAATATTTGGACCTGGGCTAATAGGAAGGGTGGCTGTTGCAAGTGTGCGAGTGAGAAGCTGGTTAGGAGGATTGCTGCTAGGTGGATGTGTGGCCTTCCAGTAGGCTTCCAGATAGTCAGCAAGGTGCTCACAAGCATCTTCAAGCTGGTTCTCATCAAGAATTACATCGAACATTTCCTGATAAAGGAAAGGTTTTAGTGAGAATAACCACCAGCAACGGGAGATCAGCTAGAGACACTGATGTCACTTCCCATTCATCAAAAACGAACCACATTTCTAATACTTAAGATATTTCACCTTTTTTTTTTAAATACAATTGATACAAATGACGGCAATCATAACTAGCACTAATGTTACACTTGCTAAAACAAGTCTTCATGACTTCCATTTAGTAACGCACAAACAGTCAATGAAGATAGGAAGTAGCAGCTCGAACAAATCTTAAAACTCAAATATCCAGAAAGAAAGGTTAAATATTGATGTTTTTAGCTATTGGAACAAAATGGAATGGCAAGAAAAGGGATTCACTTCCCATAGCTAGAATAACCAACAGAAAACTAAGACAAACTAAGAGCAATAACTAACAACAGTAAGAAACACATGTAATACAACTAATACTAACATACAAATATTAGGTAAGGGATTAGACACATGGTCTAATTTTAGGCATCTAAAATTAGGAGGTGAGTTTCCTCCATTCCCTTCCTGGTCAGGGAGACACGAGTCCTCCTGAAGGCAGCTTTGAGAGCCTATGCAGGTCACTAGCATTCTTCATCGATTTCTTGTGGACCTGAGGAGACTAGTCTCTTAACTGAGATGCTTGAAGTTAAATGATGAGAATATTGCCCTTGCTCAGCTCCATAACTATGGCAAATTCCCATGTCTGCAACTGAAATGAATCTTCATCTTCTGGTCTCTTACCCATACTCTTTGACAATTGAGTATGCAGGTAATAATAACGCTTGCCATGTTTAAACCACAGCTGGGGTCTCATCATCTCCACTCTACAGGCGGAAATTGAGAGAATTTACTCCAGTGGACATCCACAGAAGAACTGCAGAGCTCTCAGCTATGCAGTGCCTCCACAGCTCTTTGCCAGAACCGTGGACAAAAACCCCAGCAGCGATGGGCTGCGGTGACATATGACCCAGGGGAGCTACCCAAAGCACTGCCCTTACCCTGAACTGCCAGAGATAAAGCAAAGTCACTAAGAGGGTTCCATTTTAGACCAATAACCCCAAAAGAATTATCAAGTATAAAAAATGTTCAATTTGTTCAAGCAGTGAATGTATTCAGCACATGCTATTAACTGCCATTTCACCCTGCACCCTTGTGCAGACCCCAGGGACCTCAGGAAGCATTCTGCAAAAAAGCAATAGTGAAATATGGCCAGAAGAGGGCAAACATTCCCAGAAATTATGTCATTAACTTCGTGCTTGTAAAGAAAGTCACCTTTCGAAGGAGACATAAATTAACAGTAACTCACAGGAGGACACTGTGCCAGTTTATCAGCTGCCACCATCTGAACATTAAGGTGTTTAGCCTGAGATTTCCCTCGAGATTTTATTAACCTCTGTAAAACCTGTGAAAAGTACAACATTAATACAAGTGAGCAGGCTTGGACTTAACGTACATATATAACCACTGAAAATGTTTACATTTTTGACTGTCCACTTGAGCAGATCAAATTCTTAATTTGCTGGCTTCAGGAGCATTTCCCATGCAGCTTACATCAAGAACAAGCTAATTTTCATTTACATCTCAACATCTCCTTTCCTGTTATAAGCACTAAAAAGTTCCCCTCCTATTTTCCTCTGCTGCTTCTGGTTTTGTTTGTTTCTAACTTGGAATTCTGTAATTGCTCTCCTGAGTTCTCTTCCCATAAGTCATTCTTCTCTTTGAACCGCCTCTTCACAAGGTCTGTACAGGTTTTTTCACAGAACAGAAGAGTACATTACCAGATGTCAAAGTTTACAAATTAGTCTGATATTCATTATGGAAAAAATCTTTCTTTCATTTCTGTATTATTTTAATAAACTGTTAGCATTACTTCAAAAAAAAAACCACTGGGGCCACTGCACCTTTTAAAAAAGTGGTTTTGGCAACACCAGAGCTAAGACACTTTTTTGATTAATAATATTTCACCATCTAAATGGAAGCAATAATACATAGCTTTCAACATTAATGAGGATGTGAGGTTATCTGCATTTAAGACCAAAAAAAAAAAAAAAGAAAAAGAAACAAAAAAGACTGCAACAGCATGAATATCAGTTAAAATATTTACCTTAGGAGAAGAAATCTTTACATAAACTATAATTGGAGCCAGAGAAGTTTTGCTCAGTTGAGCTGGGTGGTTAATGGTATCAGCATCAAGCACTACCAACTGTAGCGTCCTTGCTAACTCAAAAATCCGTTCAATTTCACTTTGAACTTCAGCTGCAGATAAGTAGAAAATCAGAGTTATGAAAATACTGAAAGGTGATCATTTTTAAGAAATGAAAAAATGTAGCAGACTGCTGTGTTGCTCCTCCTCAGGTTGGCAGGCAGGAGTTGTTAGCTGTGCACGTCCCTGGCACTCTAGGGAAACAAACGCAACGTTAGACAAGCACTTTGTCCCTGGTTTGTTGCCCTTGAAGGAAGCATTGCCTGCCTCTCTCACCTCCCAGTCCCAGCCTGGAGAGATAAGACCCCAGTTCATGTACATAAGAAAAAAAGATGTAAGAATGCTTGCTCCATCACATGGTAATCTTACTATGCCATTAATTTCCTACAAGTAAATAATTTCAGCTCAGACTTTAATCTTAGGCAGTAATCAATTTTCTCAAACCAGCGTGCCTAAGCTAGGCATTAAGATGTACTGAGGTGTTTACATTAGCAGAAGCTTCTGTTTGTGCATTTACTTCAACTTATCAAAGCTCTGGAAAACAGAGTTTCCCTCTGGCCTCAGTATGCTATCACATTAAAAATTTGATTACTATATCTAACAATTTTTAAAAAAAATAATTCCATAATCCAAATAATGCCATGGTATCCTCCTCACAATCCCAGGAGTTCTGGAAAGGTAATTTGTCTGGGAAAATCATCTTGCCTTCTGGTAACTCATGCTCCCAGCTTCTCAGCACCCTGCTTGATTGGCAGTTTCCAGGGCAAACCTCTCCAACACAGATGGACTATGTCCAGTTTCACAAGTCATGTAGAAACTGTCTTCATTCCCAAAGGAAACAAAACTAAATCTTGTAATAGCAAAATCATCCTTTGAAATGGAATCACATTTTCCTGTTCAAATTTTGCTATAGGCTGATGTCAGAGAGAAATTACAGGAATGGGGTGATTTGTGCAAGTCTGTAATGTCATACTGTTCTGATGATGAGCTTGCATTGCTTTCCTGCAATTTGAAACCAGTCTCAACACTTCAGCTGGTATAACAGTATCAGTTAACGTGTCATTTTAAGACTATTCCAGCCTGCTAAAATCCCTTGTTCAAGAGAATTCATAACCAGCAAAATCTGTCTTTTTGCCAATATATCATAATTTTGTCTGGGGAAGCAATATTTGCTACATTGATGGAAGCACTTTTCTGCCAGTACAGAATACATCCCTGTGAACTAAATTTCCTGCTATACTTTTTGAAACAAATCCTTGCTAAGGCAGAGTATGCCTCAGGGTGTCTTCTATTGTAAAACACACCTAGGACAATAATTGCAGGTAACTATGGTCCTATAAACCAATAGTTTCCACCCGAGTCCAAAGATGGAGAGCTATCTTTTCCATCAATTAAAGAGTATTGCAGTACTTATTTTTCTTAACTTGGGTATAGGAGAAAAGATCAAGAAGCTACACTGCAAGGCTGATGAACTAATACATTATGCCTCTACTTCTCCAAACAAGAATGAGTGGGGAAAAAAAGGCCACAGAGACTGCCAAAAAGGTTCTGTGCCTTAGAGTACTTCTACAAAGCAGGACAGTAATAGCTTAGCAATCTTGCCATATCCATGAATACCACCTATTTATAATAATGTCCCTTCTGATGTACCGGAGAGGCATGACAGTGAGGTTATAACGGTTAACTCCAATAAATTATATTTGCCAATAATAATGAGAGGCATAAACATAACTAGATCTACTGTGACAATCATCATGAAATGCTGGCAGCCCAGCTACATCACTCAAAAGCAGAAATAAGCCATCAAATTTTAAAGTGACCCTTACAATCTATTTGATATGGCCTCCTTGGTTATCAGAAAGGGAACATATTTTCAATGACAGGGGCACTCAACTATTTATTCCATACAATAGGGGGTCAGCTCTAAGAAACAAGTACATATCTCCCAGCCAACTTCAAATATTGCACATTTAAACTTACTCCCATGTATTAATTCCAAGTACCCCTACTGTACTCTGAAATTAATAGACTTTCAGTGCAATGAGAGCACAAGTAAATGGCTTATCCCTTTACAGGGGCAGACAACTATTCTTTATATCAGTTGTACCTTACAAGTAAACTTAAGCAAAAATCTTTAATGGTTCGTTACAATAATTTCACCTAAAGTCAAAGTGAGACACAGCAATGCCACATTGCTTCTATGTCAATTCACTAATAACAAGATGAACTATGGTGGAATTTAGGGTTACTTATACAATATCATGGTAAAAGAACATTCTCTGCTCTACATAGTTGGAGAAACACAACCTTTTTCCAAACCTGGACAGAAATGATCCATAGCAGCCAGGAGTCACTGGGACACCCAGCTTGACAGAGCAATGGCTACATCAGCACTGTTTTCAGAAGACCCTGAAGAGATGGCAGTTTTGTGATGGGGATGTGATGCAAAATGGCTACGCTTGTAGCTTGCAAAGGCCAAGTCAGAACCACAAAATACTGCTTATACACAGCAAAGAGGCTTTCATTTTCAGCAGGCACAATGAAGTTCACATGCTGTCAACTGAGTACAGTATGACTTTAATATCCTACACAATGTAACCTTGTCAAATACATCTGGTATTGCAGTAACCAGAATGCAGATACTCGACCCCAGCAGGCTATTCCAGACTACATTAGATGCCTGTGCTCACTGAGTACAAAGTGAAGAGTTCAAGATACTACTGAAGGGGGATCTAGAAAGCTCCATGGTGTGTAAGGATTCTGGAGCAAGCCAGTAAGAAACCCTGCACGTATGTAAGTGCTTGGCTTCTTTCTTCTAGGGTCTAGACAACAAGTCCTACAAGGAGAGGCTGAGGGAACTGGGGTTATTTAGCCTGGAGAAAAGGCGGTTGAGGGGAGACCTTATTGCTCTCTACAATTACCTGAAAGGAGGTTGTAGTGAGGTGGGGTTTGGTCTCTTTTCCCAAGTTAGAAGCAATAGGACAAGAGGGAATGGCCTCAAGTTGTGCCAGGGGAGGTTTAGATTGGACATTAGGAAAAAAATTTCTTCACCAAAAGGGTTAAGCACTGAAACAGGCTGCCCAGGAAAGTGGTTGAGTCACCATCTGTAGAGGTATTTAATAGGCATATAGGTGTGGTGCTTAGTGACATGGTTTAGTGGTGAACATAGCAGCGTTAGGTTTATGGCTGGACTCAATGATCTTAAAGGTCTCTTCCAATGTAAACAATTCTATGATTCTGTGATTCCAATCTTCCTCTTTTCTCCCCTCAAGCACCAAGGTTGCTCTGGGTAGGCAAGGAGCTAATAGCAGGGTCATGCTGGACAGGGCACAGCTGGTTCCATCTCTTCCCCAGCCAGGGAGTTAAAGCCCTGTGGTCTCCAGGCAGGATCACGTGTCCCACCACACCAGTGTCAATGCTAGGGAGCAGAAGCTTCTGTGCCTCTCCTCCGGCATACCTAACTAAGAAGGAAAAAGTCTTGGAGAGGAACATAAGAAAGTAAGAGGGAATAAATTCTCTTAGTCCTCAGAAATGGTCCAGAAGATACCTGGACTACAGGTGTTCTAATCAAATTTCTACCATAAATGTAGTTTTGTGAATATATTTCCCTGGCCTCAAACAACTCCTTTATCCACTAGCTTGTTACATAAAAAGGGGAGGGTGGGAGTGGGAGGATGATAATATTTTCCAGGGAAAGTGGCTGCATGTGTTACTCATGCCTAACAGATGGAGCTCCTGGGAGGGATAAGGCAGAAAGAAGAGGAGCATGTCTGCTGCTCTGCCTGGTGCTCCAGTCTGGGCTCTGTTGAAGAGGAGCTGCGGGGTGAGATGCTGCAGGAAAACAGGGTTTTCCTCTTCCTGCCTGCTGAGGCTCAGTTTAGACAGAATTCAGATGGCCTTGAATGCACACACATGTCCAAGTGGTATTTACAGATACAATGTGATGTTTGGAAACCTCAACATAACCAAGATCTATTTATAATGGACTAACATCTGAAATTCAATACCATAATTATGTGAAAATATAAAACAGATAGTGTAATTTAAAAACACTAAATAGCACATGAAAATGTCTACTTCCTCCTCTACTTCTCCGGGCTAGCAAAGCAATAGCATTCATGGGATGATGCTTCTTATGCCAGGTTTAAATTGGAAGTAAATTTTAACAGCTTATGAATGGAAATGCCTGAAAGCAGCAGACTGCAGCAGAAACACAGATGAGCACTGCCCAGGCTTCCCTGGGCTCCCTCTCAGCTGCACTGAGACAACTGTGCCACTCCTGAAGCTGCCATGCAGCAGCACAACTCTGCTCCCATCATTAAGTTCTCCTACACTTTGCTAGTGAGTAACTGGGATAGTAAGACTAGGAAAAGAAGCAGCCTAATATTTATTTTGCCCAAGGGACCAAGCAAGTGCCTCTCCCCAGTTTAGAGTGGCTATCATAACGTCAGGCTGGCACTAACTTGGATATTTGTGTACCATGCCTCATTACTCAGTGTAGTGCTATAGTCAGCTCTGATCCATACAGAGACACTAAGTAAGTGTTTCCTAGGTCTGTTGTTTTATTCAGCATAAATATAAATAAAAATGCTCAGCCCTTCTCAAAGATAGGACGTGGAACCACTCCATTACTGGCTATTCAACCCATCCTGCTGATTGTGTGCCACTCTCAAAACATCTGGATAGTGATTGAGTGGGAGAGGTACTGACTTTGTAGCCTGATGCTTAGAGTGGAAGGCAAAACTTGTGGATGCCAGTGAAAGTTTAATTATGTAAATTGTGTAAGACTCAGCAAGACCAACTGACAACCATCATAAAGGTGATCATAGCCCTGTCATGGTCATGGAAATTATAAGGTCATGCCTCTGTTAGCAGAGAACAGAAATGAACCCAGACTTTCTTGCATCCTGGTTCAACATCCCAAGCCCCTAGTCTTGGATAAAAAAATGACACAGACACCAACTTTTTATCAGTTCCATGAGCCTAACAGAAAGAAAAAATACTGAATCAATTCAACTTACAGGTGTGAATAGTTTTAAGGGAAGCAAACAAAGTACTCTTAAGGAAACAGCTAACTTGCTAAAGATCATCCACCCATCCAGGTATCTTAGTTATACAGATACTCATAATCTTAAAATTACTCTAACACATTGCTACATTGCTTTGTCTCTAGCACGTGTTTTTCAATATAGTTCCCAAATGTTCAGTGCAGTACCATAAGAAAAATTACGTCATGTTGCTGAGAGCTAGCTTTAATTTACATAAATCAATTTTTGTTTTCCCCTGTATATCCTTTGGAAACACTCAGAAAATTTCATTAAAATACTTTGCCAATATTGTATCAAAAATTATTTGTAAGTTAGAATATTGGAAAGTTAGTAACAAACTTCTAAAACAGAACTAACTGGAGAGAATTCATTAGAGAGACTCTGACCTTAGATGTAAACAAAATCAAGGCTGGCCCAGCAGAATGAAAGAGCATTTTGAGACATGTGAGGCTGATAAATTAAAACAGATTCAGGTTCTTCATGCTACTCTTTCCCCATCTGTGTGCAAAAAGAAGCATAGCCACATCCTTATAACCCAAAAGCTCTTGGCTGCTATATTACAGCATTCTAGTTCAAGGCAGCTTCAGGTTTAGCAAATTACTTTACCATATCTAAGGATTTAATGCCTGCAAGTGAGAGTTCTGGACATTTGTCCCAGCTATCTCGAAGATAAAATTCTAAAGGGACAATCAGGATTTTCCATAACAGGATTTTCCTTTTCTTCCTCTCTTTGAGCTACGTTAGATCCTTGAGACTTTGGAATGAATATACACTCTTGGTTACACCCCAATTTTGCATTCTTGTTTCACAGCCTCTGTAAGAGGGAAGAATTTTTATGAGGCTTAGCTAGCACTCTTTTAAGTTTATTTTTAATTTATAGTTGGGGGAGCATTTACTTGAATCTTATCATATACAACAACTGTCATTAAATTACCAAACATGGAGAATATATAATAATGTTGTGTGTATATATATACACACACACAATAAATTTTTACCATAATTTCAAGCATTCAATTGGATTCTCACACAGATATTAAGAAAATAAAAACAGAAGGCTGAAATTTGTACCGAAAAAATCCACCACTATTTCTTCAAACGTTTATGTTTTCTTTTCAGAAGACAAAACTCTGTCTGATGTGAATGGGAGCTCTATACATTTTCTAAGACAACTTTCCAAAGGTAGGCGTTCAATTGCACATGCAAACTGAGTGCCTGTAATGCCTGACAGCTTACTGCCTATGCACATAGAAAGCAAATAAACAGATTCCCAGCCATTTGACTGTAATCGATTTACCATATAGATGATGACATATTTTACATCAGTATTCACATGTCTGTGTTAGAATATGCAGATTAGGTGTACACACCTTAGAAATTTACAGTGGTAAACCTAATCTTTAGCGCTTACTTGTCAATCTCAACTTTAATTTTAGAATTACTTCAAAATAAACAAGGAAAACCAGCAAAATTTTCTAAAAGAATACAGGACAGGGTTAGCTTTTGTCTATCAGTGAGCCAGTTACAAGAAACACACGGTGCTTCTGTGAGGTACAATAAAGCATTGAACACGAAACAGCAGGAAAGGTAATTTGCAAGCTTGTATACATACCCAAAACATCTGGAAAGGGAGAGCATTAATGAAGCAAAGAATGGAAAAAGCCAAGACAATCAGGTTCTTGTACAAAGCATTCAGCATGAGGTAAGGTTATAACAAGTGTAACATACACAGAAACAACAAGAAAAAGGTTTGGGTCCTTTTGACAAAGAAATGCAGCAAAAGCACAAAGCTAATTCAGCAGTTTCTGCAAATGGCACGTGCACATACAGAAATGTAAGTAAGCCAATTGGGACTGATTTTCAGGCGAAGGAGATTTAACAAAGTATTGTACTTTCTTGGAGAGAAAAGTCTTTTCAAAATTACAGATTTCCTCTAGGCTTTTAAAGAAATGAATCAGTTGCCCTTTCCCTAAATTTAGTTCTAGCACTTTACATATTCAACATTAATAGTATTGACAAGCAAACATTTCTCTTCATATACAGCACGTGCTTTCATAGAGGAGAGGACTAATACCATACTGTCATCCCAAATTTTTATGAGCCAGACACTATTTTTATAAAGTTGTTGGATACCTTAGTTTTACACTAGAATATTCAGCGGTAGCACTGATTTCCCATGAGTGAAATTCCCAAGTCTATTTTTAACTGATTCCTTTACAGAAGCAAATTTTCAGTTGATAGGTGTGTATAGCATTAAGCCCATTGAGACGTCCCTATAATCCCGTAAATCCAGTTCCTCAGGCCAATCTCTACTCCTCATTATCATATTGTTTGTCTATGCCTCCTTGAAATTAATTCTGGGCTATCTATTAAATCAGTCCCAAATAATGGCATTTACTCTGCAGTTATGAATGATATGCACAATATCACAAGCCTAAATTGGGTGATAGGCTGAGTTGTTCTCAAAAAGAGGTTCATTTATTTCCCATAAAAAAGTATTTGACATTAATATATCAAGCACATTACCTTTGTACTATATTAACTCACTGATATAACGCTTACTAAAATAATACATAAAAAACAATAGTATCTTTTCAAAAGTCTAAGAATAGCCTTCTCTGCTGCAGTTAAAGCAGCTGCTCACAAACATGAGCATAACTGAGGGATAAATCAGTAGCTTGACCATGTAGCTGCATGAGGTACCACTACACAAAGGTGGGTCAGTACAGAAATAGCATCCCATTGAACCTGGAAGGGGGGAGGGATTTGGATTAACATAAAGCAGTTCTGGGGAGCTATGGTCACTAAAATAAAAAGCCATTCTTAAATCATTCCAGATGTAGAAATAAACACATGGGTCTCAGTCCATGTGTCACTGAGTGTTCAAGGAGGAGAAAGACAAGGAGAGAAAGACTCATCTTCCCCGTTTCTCACAGTGGTGCAGCCAGGAGACCCATTCAGATAAATACCATTTTTAAAATACCTGGACCAGCACTAAATCATTGTAGATAGTCTGGACAAAAAACCCCAAAACAACAACAACAAAAAATGGCACAAATTTAGTGTTTGCTGAAATTCTGTCTTTTTTTTTTTTTTTTTTTTTTGGCAGTTATTTGGAGAAGAGGCCCTCTTATTTTATGCAAGAGAAATAGGTAGAGGAAGAATTAACTTCCCAGGACTCCTCAGCAGACCTGCAGCAGGTATTAGAAAAGAACTAATAAAACCTGAGAACCGACCTAATGATTTATCTATGACTGAAACTTCTATTAGAAGAGAATACTACTTGGCTGCAAAGCAAATATTAATAAAGTAATAGCTCTCTTAAATCAAACCGTTTGTGGTCTCTATTATAAGACAGCATGCTCAGGAACACATAATAAAGTTGTTTCCATAGGGCTGCTGTCTCAGTCAGTACACAACTCCATACACTGTCAACTGATAAGTAGCTATTGAATCATTTACTTTCTCTTCATTGTCAAATATTTGTTTCATGTCTCATTCAGAGCACATTGTTATACTCTTTCTCTGAAAACAGAATGAATAAATTACTTGTGGGTTGTTTTACGAAACTTACTGTGGTGGTACTTCACTGATGGGATAAAATGATTTTTCACTTTGAAACATCCCAGTTAGGTGAGAAGCTGGAGTTACTTGTATTGAAAAATAAACCAACAATCACAAGTTATCACTAATTTTGGGTGGGTTGAATTTCAGAACTATAGTGTCTGATTCTTCAGAGTAATTATCATAGTGAAAATTACATTCAAACTAGAAAAATGGGAGCCATCCTACAGGAAATCCTGCCTTCTGGCGATTCTTTCCTCCAAAATGGAACGTAACCTTGAAGCTTTTTTAGAAGGCAGTACTAAGACTCAGGACATTTCTGATGCTGCTCTGTACTGTCAGTACATAATATCAGTACTGATATGAGAGAAGAGAAACATTCTAGGAACTAGGCTGGGAATGAAAAGAATAGCTCCCCAGTTAAATGTGTGCAAAGAGGAGAGCCTAAAGTAAGAGGACCCCAGGGAATTAGGATCCATAAGGTTGGTATTTCTCAAGGTACCCAACAGTAGCTCCATAGTCCATAAAGTATTGCCTGGCTTCCATCTGCATTTCCCAAATCAGTGCATTACCATGCAACGTGCTGATTTTGGTGACATACATTATCATTCGACAGGTTCAAAGACTGAATCTCAGTTTTAGCCACAATACTTAGTAATTCTACAAATAATGCTTGAGGTTTTCCCACTGAGAAAAAAATAGCTATGTTTACAAAGCCTGTCAATAACTAGTCCAATACTGTACAGGAATTCTGTATCAGAAGTAGCAAAAAGCTGCTATTGCATTGGGCTCTTCAGTTAATTCTGTAAAGAGAGCTTCCCTTTCCAGCCCCGGTGCTGCACCTGTCTGACGCAGGGAGCACCCAGGTGGTGGGGCGGGATGCAGTGCGGAGGGGCCCAGCAGGAAGGGGAGCAAGAGGATGTCCCTTCCATCTGTGCCTCCATCCTCCACTGGCACTGACCCTGGCTCCAGGCACAGGCAGTCACCATGCTACAGGCACGGCACGCTCTGCACTACCTTGGTGAGCTTTACAGAGAGCCACCTCTGGCACCAAGCCCTCAGTGGTGCCAAGGGACTACTTGTTGGCCCTAAGTGAAGTGTGCAGGCTGCTGGGATTCAGAAGAGATGCTCACGGCATATCATGCTGCAGTGCTGTAGCTATGGGTTCAGGGCAGCAGACCACCCTCTCCACTGGGACTACCCCTTTTTTTCAACAGAGAATCAACATCTGCTGAACCAACAGAGATAGACCAGCGCTTAGTATGCTTAAGACTGAAATTCAGATCCCTATTTCAGACCAGATACAGCAGAAGATTGACTCCACATGACCTACATCCTAAATTAGTGTTTTAATTACTGGGGTATGAACTCCTTGAAGGGTAGAAGATGGGTGATGAAGGAGTTTCCTTTTTATTTACTTCTTGGATCCAAGAAATCTTTCCTGTCAAAACAACGATTTACTGCCACAGAAAGTTTTGGTTAAATCACTATTTCCTGTTCTGCTGACCCCAAATTTAAATTGAAAATGCCCTATTGTGCCTTTAAAAAGACAACCTGATGTGCTGTCCTGAAGTTTCTTGGTTCATATATTATATGAGTTTCATAGCAAGTGAAACTGCAATTCATTGAGCAATTCCAATTCCTCACATTAGTTTGTACATTTTTCAAAAAAACTAAGGCCGAGGACTGGCAGAAAGGTAGTCTGCAAACACATAACCAAATCTGAATCACAGCATACATAACCTGAAGATACTAAGAAGATGCACAGTTAACCTTCATACCACTACTTCCTCACCTTTATTTTGCACTACTTGAGTTTCTAAACCTAATAAAATTCTTTTCATAGCGTTTTTTGTTCGCTTATAGCAAATTTATCATACAAACTGAAAAATAGAAGTTCCACTATATGGTGTGTTATTGGCACTCACCTTTGCTACTTGAGCCAACTAAGAATTCACAGCAGTGGTATATTGTCATCATCTTTGTGAACCACTGCTTAGAAGAGGCCATCTATCACCAGGCTACAACAATATTTTCTGATTCTGACTCTATTTCTACCTTGAGGTACATTGCAGGCAAGTAAGAGAACAAGCTGTAACACTCCTTGTACTTCCTGTCTTTTGCCTTGCACAAGGGGTTTCCCATTGCCTTACAAAAGCAATTCCCTTTTCTGACCCCAGTTTTCTTCTCAAACTATTGCTACCACATTGTTTCTCTTCCTGACTTCCTTCCTGGCTGTTTTTTTGTCCTGCTATGGTTTACCTCATGTCTGGAGCACAAATGCTGGAGGGAGTTCAACCATGTCAGCTCCTACTCTGTAACTCCAACCTTTTCCATAATGGATTTTAACTAATTGCCTTTCTCCCATAACACAGCCACCTGCTCCTCCAGCTGAACATCTTTAAAGTAAAAGTTTTACTCCATACTCCATGCTGCACAGCAAAGTAGGGATTGAAAGCAGAAAGGTGAGCACCTTCCCACTTTAGTTCTGCTTGGCTGCCCTGATCCAATCTGCTGAGTGCAAGTTCTCGTCGGCATCATTGCTGGACCTTGCCCAGAGCTGAGTCTTTAAGCAATTCAGATGCGTGTGTCAGTGGCTCTTTCTAATAATTTGGTCAAGTTTTCTCATTAGTTTCACAAAAAAAACCCCAGAAACATGTAACTGAAATACATGTGTATATTATACACCTCATGCTAGAGGAAAAGCTGAGGCAGTCCACGTAAGCTGAGACTCCAAAGTGAGCACCTTTTCCTATTTACTTTAAGGATACCTTGGGATGAGAAGCTTCAGTGTAGCCACCTGTACTGTAGATGGCGACATTTAGTTACTTGTTCCCAGCTAAGCTTGTTTTCGTTTCTGGCTAATAAGTGTTTGATTACTTGTACAATTGGACAAGCTTCAATACAAAAAGACTCATGTAAGATGACAGATACGAATGCTATGAAGTTATCCATATAGTTTTTTAAAAACATCTTCCCTTTTCTATCCTTCATTTTTTGTACCAACCTCAGCATTTGTTTAAACTAATACAAAATTCAGAAAATGTGTACTTCAATAATATTTTTCAGGTTTGATATCAGTAGCTACGACTACTAGTAATCTTATCAAAGATAATGTATAATATCAATAATATCCATATAATTTCAGGTATTCTGAAACCATCACTTCTATTTAACCATCGCTTCAGATTTTGTTTGCCTTACGGATGGCTACTTCTCGCTGAGGCAAACAGCAAAGCATAAAAACTGAACATAGGCAGGATAGACCAAAATCAACACTATATGAAGTTTACCTGCTAGTGATTTTAAAATGATTTCTAGTGCCAGGATTTCTGAATAATGGGAAATGTGATTTTCTCACAGCAGAGAGAAGGCTATTTTTAGCTTACGGGTATGAATTGAGAATAGTATACTTTACTGTACACAGCATTGTTATAGGTACTTACCTAAGCTTGATCTTGTGTTAGATCGCTCTATTATCGCATGCTTACTGGGGTTGTTTAATACTGAGCGTTTGGCAAGCGAGATGTCTGCCGTGACTCTTGTAATTGATATACTGCAAAAATAAAATACAGTAAAATAGAACAGAATGTCATTTATCCTGCAGCAGTGTGGGGAGGAAAAGTGACTTGTTTAACACTGGAAGATGGCTAAGATTACAGGAAAACAAGTTCTTGTCAGCAGCACAGTATGCTTTGCAGAATGTGAACAGAGGAGAAATTCAGTCTAAGTAATACTGTTACAAGAACTATTGGTAAGACATCCTTCTTTCCGCACAGTACTGAAATGCAGCATGATCACTGACTGCAAAGCTCTAAGTGTCTGGAGAGAAAGGAGGCAGAGATGTGCTGCAGAAGATGGGAATTCCCTGGGGGCCTGATGTGGTTAGAATTTGCACCAGTATCCCCAGTATGAATAGTCTGTTTTCTTGTTCCCCTAATTTTGAGTAATTTGTTGGAAGGTGCTGAATGACAACCTGTCTTACTTTAACCATATATACAAGTCATACAGGGATATGCAGAGTTAACAGGTAAAAGTTAGCAGGGAAACTAGTACAGCCATATTTTTATCGTTCAGTTTACTAGCACATGTTTTTTTTAAGAGTGCAAGAGTTACCTAAGATTTTCCAGAAGGATCCAGCAATGTGCTAGCCACCTAAAAATGGTGACTGCAACACAGAGAGGCATGCAAATTAAAACTCTGGGCTGAGTATCTGGCAGGCTCAGTTTTGTGTTTATGTGAAAAGATGTGCCAAGAAATAAGTGGTTACTTCCAGTTGCTTGCACTGACCTGCTACATAACCTTCTGCATAGTCTTCCTAGGAAAACAGTTAACCCTGGTTGTTTTGCTTTGCAGGGTCAAAATGCACCCTTTGGACAAACTGCCTTTCAAACTCTCTGGTCTAATGAGGTCACATATTTCCAGTGCTGAGAGTTAAATCAGACTGATGATATTCCCTCGTTCTTCCTTGTATGATTTTACTTGCAATTTAAGAGGAGGAAATGGATTTGCTAAGAACAGGGAGGGCTTCTCTCTAGTAAGCACAGTCAAAAGCTGTTCATCTGAAATGTAACCAAATAGGTCATTTCCCAATGAGCTCAACATGTGTACATACTTATCTAAAACCCTACAAAATATTTCAAAGCCAGAAGTTAATAAGGAAAAACAAGATTATTTGCACAATACTGATTAGTAACATAATTTTGGTAATTTAGGCAAGGTTTAACTTAAGCTAAAACCATAACCAAAGATTGTAATTTCTGGCACAGCTCCTCAAAAAGAAGGCCATTCAACTTAAAATGAAATCCAACATGTAATTTGGGGTACTCATTAGCTATCTTTATTTGCTAATTGATGAACACTACAAACTTCTACAGCTTTTCTTTTTTTATTTTGTTTTCCTGCCAGTCTTCCTTCCTACATGCAAGAGAAATTAGTTTTTCTCTTTTTCAAATGCAATTATAGTATATTGAACAAAGCTAGATTTATCAGTCTAAAAATGCTATTTTTCATTTTAAGATCTTTTAAAATCTTTTTAAGTTAATTTTAATGTCTTTTGAGACATCTAGCACCAGGAAGAACAAGTCTGCTCTCAAAATAAAGGGTATGTATGTTCTTGTAGTAAAACAATTGCAATGAGAATGGGGACAGCTCGTCAGCAGTGTGGCAGTGAAAGCACTTAGCACGAATCTAAGAACTTCCTGCACAAATCTGTTGAGAACCTTGAGTACCAATTCAGATTGCTACTGAAGTCTGGGATGCTTCAAATCTGCTACTATAGACATAAATTTTATTGAGAATATTTGTGGATTCGTCCTGCCACAACTGGATCTACAACTGTAAATTAGATATGCTCTAAAAAGACACAACAACTTCTTTTCTGTTAGCAATAGTCAGTATTTTGATAACTTCTGATTCTGAAGGTAGATATCTAAGATTTAACAACCCTGACTAATATATAGAGGAACTATGAGGTGGTTAGGTATCAACATCACCATTCTGACGGAGTAAATCCAACAGCTTAAACCATAGTGTCCAGTATTTTAAAGAGCTGAAGCTATTAACAGGAAACCTCAAGCTCCCTCTTGGAAGTTTGACAGCAGCAGACAGATAGAATAGGCCACTTCCAAACTAAATAGAACATTCATTGAAGTTACAGCTATTATAACAGAACTTCCTGTTTTCTCAGTTTCTTTCCCCACTCAGATATCAACACACTGGCACATATTAATCTGGGGCTTGATCCACTAGCAATATAATCTCATATGGAGAAATCACCTTATGTCTCTGGTCCATGTTTGAATGACAGAAAATGCCACTTCTTTTAGAGATGGATTATCTCACTTGACATTTGTACTACAGTAATGCCTGGAGGCTCAAATACAAATCAGAATGGACCTTGCCTAATATGCTGTGGGGGACAGGCTGTAACAGCACTCAGGTCAAAACCCAGCAAAGTGCAGCCTGTCTGCTACCAGGGGTGACTGTATTTCAGCAAGGTGGGGCACTGCCCATCCCCGCTCCAGCAGTCCTTTAGAGACTTCCCGTTATAGAGTCCAGCACTACTGTCAAACCAAGTTCCCATCTTGAGCGGTCAAAAGTTTGACAATCATATATGTTAGGTAGCGTGAATCTCCTATCACTCTTACCAAGATAGATGCCACTGTAAGGAACTAGAGGTGAGGACGAATGGTGGCCCTCATCAGCTCAATCAGAAACCAAGAAGCACTGATGAGATATTACTTGAAAAATACTTAAACAAAACTTTTTAAGAGCACACATTTGTTAAACCTGTAGATAAATAACTAGCAATTTGGAGTGTGAATGTCAGAGTCATCAAGAAGACGACATCCTTTTTTCCACTCTCAAACACACGCCCCTGAACACTTCCCACTGCAACACAGCCGCAGCACGCTCTGCTAAGGAAAATTCCAATCCACACTATACTCCACTGATCAAGGAATAACCTGCCATTCCTAATTTTCCACAAAAAGAATGTAATTATTTCTTAAAAACCTGGTATTACCTAAACAGGACCTGAAGTCAAATAGCTCTGCATTGCAAAGTACTTACCGCCCTTCGAATCTATGTTTTAAAAAATCAAATAATGCTTTTTGCATCATATCTGTTACCTAGAAGCAAACAAAAGCCAAATTAATAATCACTTAGGAAATTCATAGTATTTGATGCTAATAATAATATGTAATAGAATTGACAGTAAATCTTATACCTGAACAATAGGATTGGAATGTAATTTATTCTTAATCTGAATTCTGATGTGAAATAAAATAAGTAGCTATCTAGCAGAAGTAAAAACTGTGTAGATTTTTGTCTATGATATATATTATATAATTCAGCTTAACTACTTTTCAACATTCAAATACAAATGAAGTACAATATTTTTGGCAAAGTAAAATCATTCACAACAGTCACTTACCTCATACCCCTTCAGAGAAGGCCCCACTAAAACTACTGGTCGCATAGAAGGCACTACATCATACGGAGGGATGTGCTCTGTCTGCGAAACAGAAAAAGCTTTCAGCATCACTGGATCTAGAGAAAGCGTTACACAGTTCTTACAATATTAGGAACTCTGAATTTCCAGTGATGTCACGAATACAGGAATCATGGATTCGTTAACTTTTCCCGAGAAATGGTAGTACAAGTTAAAGACATAACAGGTTCAGGGATTTCTTTTGGAGATGTTTTCCTTTGAATTTTGGCTTTCCTACTGTTTTCATGTTTGCCCTGGATAGCTACAAAACTATTATTCTGGAGACATTCACATATCCCAGTCCATAATTCCTAACTGGTAAACTGAAAAGGTTATTTCCCACAGTTAGTGATTTGAAATGATTGACTCTAGAGCTGTGACATCTGTTTCCCACCAAAATTTTATGTAGGCAAATTATGAAAGAGAAAAATCAAACAAAAAGGGATGGGAAAAGCATAACACATCTCTTTTTATGTCCAGATCTGCTCACTGCTTCACAACATGTTGGACACCACTGCAAATTCTGATGGAAGCACTCATAGTCTGACTTCCACATTTGCATCAGCAATTCACTTGCAAATGAAATAAAAGTAATCACTGATCAAGTTAGTACTTTTAGAAAATTTTCATAAACAGAGCTTGGGATAGCAATCCTTCCACTTTGGGAAGTTTCTGTCACCACCCAAGAATGGATTCTGTTAGTACAATACTCACCGAACTACTGACTGATGTATTGCACACAATTTCTGAAAAGTATTTTAAAATACAAAGACAAAAAGATTGCCTGCTTCCAAAGACTGCAAAAGATTTTATATTGTTGTCAAAATAAAATAGAAACAAATTAAACTGTTGTTTGTCCCGTCCCGTCCCCCCCCGCTTAAATAGCTATTCAATATAAATCACAAAGAATTAGTCTTATCAGAAAGAGCTTTTCATTTGTAAGGGAGGTTTTGATTTATCTTTGTCTTGGGGAAAGATGATTTAAATCCAAACCCAGGAACATGTGGGTGATATGAAAAAAGGTATGCCAGATCTATTTTTCAAATGCCTACATAGTACAAATACATCAGTCAAGATCACAGAACACAGTCATTGTTCATTGTTTCAGTACTCAATGTATCCCAAGGTGTTTCACAATAACATTAAAATAAGTATATACATTCCAAAACACAAATACACAAAGACAGACATTAATACAGTGACAGCACAAAAATGCTACACAAGCAGCAGTCTAAAGCAGCCTAAACCATGGAAAACATTTTTGTGGATGTTTTTCAACATAATTTATCTTATTTTTTGTTACCTGTAGCTTCACCAGATAATTAGTAACATAAGAATGTATACCAGTGCCCAAGGCATCATAAGCATATGAAGTGAACTTATTTTACACAGTGCAGAATGACTCAACACATTTCAAAGCAAAACCCTGCAATTATAATGTGCCAGCATCAAAATGCAGCCCGTTACTGTATTAGCTAATAATTCTAATAATCTGGTAAGTGTAGTAGAGACAGATCCCAAGAAAAATTCATCACATATGTGTAAGTGCTTATAGCATGAGTGTCCTGATGCAACAGATCTATGTCTTAATGTGTCTGACTCAACCAAAGGTATTCATGCTAGAATTCAGCTATCTGAAAATTAGGGAAAGCACAGAAATTACCTTATTTGATAGAGTATGGGTTATTTTAAAAATCTGTTCTGTTGAAACAGGCTTTTTTCTTTCTCTAATCTTTACAGCCTGAAATAACAAAGCTATTAGCAGAATACTGAATAAAAGTTTTCACTTGCAGATTCAAGTTCAGATACGAACTTGGAATAAAAACTAGCATAGTTTTGACCATATGGCTTTTGCTCAGTGGTTTGACTATGTAGATTAATTTCAGATGCCCATCCAGTCTTTACTGTAAATGTCTGTATTACAAAACTCACTATAACCAGCAATGATTCTGGTATGGAAGAAAAGAGGCATCACAGAATGAAGAGAGAGATAGGACTAGCCACTATCTAGGTCCAAGGTGGTTCATCTAGAAGCTGCGTCTTTGAAAGATGTTTATGCAGATAGCATCTAATACATGTCAACATGTATTATTCTTCCTTAGCATTTATATTTCACTATAAACATAATTAAGTAAGAAAATACTCAGAAGCAAAAAAACTGCTGTTGATTTCCATAGTGGGCTGTGAATGATGCAGTATTAACAGACCCTATTGAAGCAAACATTGCTGACTTTGAAAATAAGAAGTATCCAACATTATTTAAAAGAGTTCAAGAAGAAAAGAGAGAAAAAAAGTTTTATTTACTAAACATGACATCATCCACAGCATGGGCAACAGTGTCACTTGATGCTGTTTATGAGCACCCTAACAAACAGTCTGTTGTTACCTGTAGATTTGAGTGACAAAAAGAAATGAGTAAGAGCTATGAAGATTAAAGATTTAAAACAAAACAAAGCAAAAAAAGAGATGTGGTATTTCCCTGCATAGTTTGGCTGCTACCTAATGTCTTGATAACTTATTCCATCAAAGATCCTAGAAAAGTATTGCAGATTACTGTAACAGGATGCCAATCGCATAATTCTGCAGTTATCTGGGTTATCTATGGAGAGTCATGGTCTCGCCTGGGAACGACCAGTTGCATTTCCAATAGCTGAGATACTAAAAAAGTTTGACTGATGGATGGCAAGAACATTTGGCTGGTAATTTATACATGACAACAGGAAAACCTCAGAGTAAACCCTCAAAACAAGTCTGCAGTTTTCCACTGGTCTTGTTCACCTGCAGATTTTACATCCAGTGAATTAGAAGTTTATATACTGACTAGATTAAAAATACAATGGTTTTGACTATTTGTTTTCTAAGTACAATCTGTATATCTGATTAGATTCCAATGATTTCAACAGACTGAGTTATAATGGAAAAAAAAAAAAGCTTGAGGAAGATAAGAAGCTAGAGACAGAAAGAATGAGCACGCACTGGAGAGGTGCATTACGCGGATTTATTAGAAAGAAATTTCTCAAACTTTTGGATGCTTTCTGAGTGTGTCCTATTATACCATCAAAAGGGATAAATACTGCAGCAGAGTTTCGCAGATTCACTTAACTTTGGACGGTTCGTTTTCTTGTACTGAATCCACTCACAATGTGTTCCTACCTTAATTCTAGAATAGCTGCATTATTAATCTGGGTAATAATGCTAATGATGCCAGTGGCAGGAAAAACACAGGTAATGTTGATATAAACTTACCGATTTCTGCTTCTGCTTAGCTACAGCAGCATGGAAAAGAAACAAAGAACAACAAAGCATGCATGTTATTGGTTTGTCAAAGGACGCAGACAGTTAACAGGACTAGAAATGTGACGCAGTGCAGGTGAGCAGGTGGACAGATGGGAGCTTGGAAATCGGTGTTACCTTCTTAAAGAAGGGCATTCTTTTCTCTTTGGAGAGGGGTGATGTTACACTGTTTGCACTGGGTTTGGGGGAGCGATGGTTTGCTGGAATATCATTTTCTTCTGCATCTAAGCCAGTGGCATCTATGTCTATAGCTATATACAGACAAACAATTCAGAATTATCAGATGACAGGGAAAGTAAAGATAGGTTAAAAAGGAAATAACAGGTAAAGAAAAATAAAACTGTCCAAAGTAATAAATAAATAAAATCAACCATGAGTATAAAACACAATAAAACAAAGGGAAAAATTGAAAGGTGCAGTACATTAGGATTAGAAGACAGAAAGCAATCTGTAACAGCTACTACAACATTTTCCTCTGATCCCCTTTTACACAGCTACATGAAACATACACAGAATTACTCTTACAAAACAGAGCAATGGCCAAGTTTGCTCTTGTTACACCAGTGTAAATTCAAACTGGTTCTCTGGAATAGATATGACTTTCACCAATGTAAACAGCAGAACTTGGCCAACAACATTTGAATTATTTTATAGCAATGAACACTAACTCAAAACGGGTATCATGAACTAAAATTTGAAATGTCACTAGCATGTCCACAGGAAATGAAGAAACAGAAGAAAAATCACTTCTGAAGACAAAATCAGCCTGACGCTGGTACAATAATGTCTACATTTATCTCAGGGAGGACTACAATTGGCATTTTTAACCATTTTAACTAAAAAATGCACAGTAGTCATAAGATACACTTATTAGAAAAAATAAAACCAGACACACCAATAGTGAAAACTAAAAAGAATGGGTTACAGAGAAAAGAAATTGATCCCAGCTTGTCTGAGAGACCTGGATCCTGTTGTAAAGAGTGACGATTTAGGCAAGGGAAAATGGAAATTAATATAATAAACCACTGCTGTTCAACCTCTACCCCAAAAGAATATACAACACACAACACTTATATCATAAACATAAAATATTTACCAACTTTAGCAAGTAAGTAACAACAGTTTAAGCAAAAATCATCATGGACTCAGAAATAAATATATTTTCAAAATGCGAAGCCATGATATCCTGAACGCTGAGTCCAGCAGACACCCACTAACTACATCTGAAACAAAACAAAACCGAACGACAACAAGAAAAGACTTCCTGTTTACAGTGTTCAATCCCGATCTTAAGTAATGTATTACATTTGTCTTCAGAAAGCAAGTATATACGCAAAAGCCATCCAGAAACATGCTGCACAACATCACCCTTGTGTGTAAACATCTTACCCACCTGTTGACACACTCTGGTAACACACGCTTACCTTGCTGTGCCATTATGTCGAACTGAATCGAACTCTAAATAGATCTTTAAGCCCGGCCCGTAATTAATCATTGCAAACTATTACAAAACCACCTTAGTAAGCCACTTTCAGCTGCTTGATGAGTGGGACACCAACTAATACAGAGGCATGTGCTATTAGAGTATCAACACACATGTGCTGTGCAGCTAGTGGTTTAAGAGACACTTGAGACAGTGATGTCTTCTGTTTGAGTGAAGCATATTTTCCTGTTTGAACTATCCACAGATCTAGTGCCGTGATGCCTGACAATCCCTGAGTTACAGAACGGTGCCTTTGAGCCTGCCCTGACCAGGAAAGCCTGTCAGTAGATCCACACTCAGTTTCTACACTCCTGCACCTAGAAACAGCCACAGAAATCATGTAACATTTTCTTCTAGCAACACTGCTCCTTCATCCTCTTCATAAGTATAAAGAGAACATAATATCTTTTCTTGAATACAGGCCAGCACAGATGCTATAAATCACTCATTATTAGGCATATTAAAACTCCTCTGGTTCTATGTTCAACTGAAATCATCAGTAAGACAAATCAGGGTTGTTAAGTTTTCCCTGTAAAAATGAAATGCAGCAGTTTATCAGCTAGGTACCAATATCTCCTTTTTCCATTCTCACTCTTCACACCATTTAATATCTTCTGTGATAGTTCTTTTACTGTTAACTACCTTTAGTTCACTGGTTTTTCTTTTTTAAAGTAATTTTCACCATTATCCTCATCTTGTTTGGTGGCCCATGAGGACTGTATGGATTGATTACTACATCAATGTAATATTGATTATTTAAATGGCTAGGAGCCTCCTTTTAATTTGATTTTCACTGAGTCTTCATCTTGTGTATTTTTTTGTTTTGTTTTGTTTTCGTGGCACTAATTTACATTGAAAAAAAAAATCCCAACTCAGTCAAAAGAAGGAAGTTAACTTACTCAGTTAAAATCTCTTCAACTCATTAAATAATTTATGTATTTCACATTTAGTATATTTTCAAAAAGAGAAGGCCTGGGAATAATAATTGAACTATATTTCAAAGTCACTTGAGTTCTTGTGTTAGTCACAAATTATGCCTCTTTCACCCTTCTTGATATGTCTTTAGATAAGAAAAAAAGAATACTGCAGACGCAAACTTTTAAGACCACATAATAAGATATTATAGTCTCCAAATCTTCAATGTAATTGAATAAAATTTACCAGATTTCCTTCTGCCTCCAGAAAACCATGTTTTTGAAAACTACTGTCTGAAGAAATGATCCAATGCAGTGAAAATTACAGGATGGGTAGCGATCAGTCAGTTGGTAACCTAAGTATGCTACCTGTTCTCTTACCTCTAAATTCAGTGCAACATTCCGGAAACTTCATATGTACTGATCTCCAATATCTTTAGGATACAAAAGAATATTATAGCATTTCAGATGCTCTAACTATAAAATTACAACATGGCTCCATGCACACTTTTACTGCAAAAATGCAGTTGTTGAAAAAGTGGGCCTTAACAATAAATATGACAGTTTAAAGCCATTGAAAAATTAAAGATTACAGTGTATTCTACAGACTAACTAAAAACATATTACAGGGAAAAAAAGAGAGGTAGGGAACTTAAGTGGAATTTTTATAAACAAACTGCAATTGAAATAAAGTTGGTTGTTACAAACAAATTAATGGTTTCACAAGAAAGGCATAGTTTTGATAATTTAATCAAATGAGGCTACTCTCATAACTTTATCGAATTCCTCTGTCTCTCTGTTAACGTCCATGTAAATATTTTAAAACATTCAGAATAATTTTAAGGTATTTGCTCTGTAGACCAGGTTCCACATAAAACAGTATGACTGGAAAATACACGACTTTGCCTCAGTAGATGAGGGGTCACTAGCAACATTCATTAATATTCTTTGATTTGGGGTATTCAAAATGTACATTTTCTCTCTCAGGAGAAGATAAAACATCCAGGAATGCAGCAGCTGAATTTAGCAGCTTTTTTTTCTTATAATGTTCTGCTATGCTTTTTCAAAGACCTAATGCCAGTTTCCTCCACCAACTCACCATGTATTTGCTTCATACTCCTTGAATCCAATGTAACTAAAGTTAAATCTGTCTGCTGATGCTCTAAATACAAAACAGTATTTGTGAAAAATGTCACAAGAGACAAAAATTATCCAGTATGCTAGAATTACATGAGGCGCATCCCTCATTATAAGAGCTATGAAACTAGAAGTTCCTGTTATTACAAAATAATGCCCTTCTTGATGCTAAAGAAACCTCTTCAGAATTTTTATTCTTACTGCTGCTTTTTCTCCTATATCAGAAAGTATTTCTTGTTGAGCAAGAGTGCTCAGATCAGACCAAAGATTTAACTATCGTACTGCAACACAGCCTTACCATTTTATTAGGCTTTTGCTATAAAACACTATGATAAAAGCAAAGAGGGAATTTTGTGGAATGTTAACAGCCCTATCATTGCCTGAGCTTGCTGGCATTGACACCGTTACTTCAAACCTACCCAACCAGCCTTGTAGTGCAATGCAACCACTCAACCTTATACCTAAGAAGTACAGGGAATAAGAAAAATAGGACTAAACGTATATAATTTCAACAGATTAGGAGCATGAGTCTGTAAACCGAAGGGTTCATGACCTACTCACCAGATGACGGAGGTGTTGATTTTCTGGAACTAGGAACGATGTCACCCAAACTGGATGAAGAATTTCCTCCTGATTTACTGGAGTAAAGCAAGAAATTAGTTTGATGTTTCATAGCTTTCTCAGTATTTATTCCAGTTTATTTATTACCTGTCTTCTCAATGAGCTGCTAGCTAAGAGAAAGCATTTCTGCCAGTGGTATAAAATATACATGTTACACAAAATGTGTGTAAATTTTGAGGACCGAGGAACTGCAAACATCAATCCTGCTCCTTATTTTGCTGTGCAACTTCATTCTGCTTCATATGCTCTCACTACCCCATAATCTTAATGCGAACCAATTATTAATATGGCTACTGATATATAATTATCAATATTACTAAGACTAATTCTTAAGCCATTGAGCATATCTATTTCTTTTAACAGAAGAGCTGTTGGTAGCTCCCTAATGAAAATGATGGTGTGTTTGCCTAATATTTTCAATTTAATTGAAGCACAATTCTTTTGCTGTCTCAATTCAAGGCAGCACTTAGGGAAAAAAAAAGTCTCTCAAACGAAGATAAAGCAGTCTAGGGTTTTGTCAAGTTCTGCTTTGTGAAAACAAAACAATATTTTTTGACATTTTATGTCAGTTAACATAATAAGAAAAGCACTGCAAATAACATAAGAAAAGCTATGTCATTTGTCAAATAATTCAAGCATTAGTACTTGTTTTCATTTTCTCCACTTAAAATATTAGTAAGCACTAACTAAATGCATTAGTGGCATAGGACAGTGCTGTCTCCAGTGAGAAGTTCTGGAGAATGGAAACCTTTACAATTTTGAATCACTGCATCAAGAAGCGTCTTGAGAGGACTAAGGAATCTGATGCCCTCCTGCTGAGGACAGCACACTGATAGGAAAGGCATTTTCCAGCTGGTGAATTTGGCTGAGCACTGCAGCACTCGGGTCTCCTCCTAGCAGAGACATCCTCTTCAACACTGCTGCCCTTCCTGTTGAGGAAGGAAAGCCCTTCTAGCTTCCCAAATGTTTCCCAGTTGTTCTCTCAATTTCAGGTCCATTCCACTCAGACACACTGGAAACATTTGTTTCCTACATACCCAAAGGGAAGCAAGTGGCATTTGCTTCCACATGTGTTAATGTTTACTGGAAAACTACTTTATTAAGAATTCTACAGTAAAGATGACATTATTATCATCTTGCAGCACTGTTCAACACATTTAGATACTGAATCTTTATTGTTATGTAACAATGGCTGCAGTCAGAAACAACAAATGACTTGACATGAAACTTCCATCATAAAATGCAGTATTCTTAAAAGTTTTATTTCTAGGCAATGAATTTGACAAGACCAAAACATTCTTTCTCTAACAGGCACTGGATTCACCTTCCAATAAATTCATCTTAACATTTTCTGTAATTTCTAAACTTAGCTTTAAAAATGTTTAGAAATTGCAAGATCATGAAAACAAGTAACGAATGCTAAAGAATTTAGAGAGATTCATTTTTAAACCAAAATTTGTACTGGCATATAGTAAACGTACTAACGGAAATGTATATTTGAAAATATTTTTGCAAATAAAATGGAATTATAGCCATTGTAGACCACCAATCTAAATATCTACTCTCTCAAATGGCAATGACATTAATCACATAAATATTATTTCATTGATTCAAAACATCTGTAGCCAACAATTACAATAATTGAACAGAAATATAGCATACACAGCATTAACTTCCAAGTTGCGTCACAGTCAATTACGCTACGTTTAATGATTTGTTGTTATTACCTGGAGTAGAATTTTCCTTGTTTTGCCTTTTGTTCATGCTGCAGCCTCATGTTTTCTAGTTTGACTGGGCTTGGTATGAATCCTATTTCACAGCCTTCTTTTACCAATCGTCCTATCCACCAGTCATTATTAAATTTCTACAGATAAAAAAAAAAAAAAGAAAGAAAAAAAAGTAATGTACTCAAAAATTACTGTATTTGGGATAATTTTGTTGTTATTTTTAATTTCAGCTAAGACTTTTAATGTAATACTTCCCTGTACTATGTTAATATGGTAATGAAGAATTGTGGTAATATTCAGAAACGCATTAAAATAAATATACCTTGCAAATTATTAAAATGGTACAGTGCTTAAGCAGAAACCTTCCTTCACAGACTTCATGATTCTCCCTGGCTGTTATTTCCACCCATTTCACCATCTTTATTTTTTTCTGCTTCACAGTCGTTGCTCCTCATACATAAGAGCTGCTTTTGTTCTCCTTTTCTGGTTCTCTGTGGTGGACACAAGAGACTCCTTCTGATATGCTTCTAGCCACTAAAACAATTTTTACAGCTCTGAAATAATCTTTATTTCTTATTCCATAACATTCAGTTCTCTATATAAATTAAAAAAATACTACTTCTCCCCACTTCTCTGAAATCACTAAAATGTTCTGAAATATAACTACATTCCGCTGCTTATATATGCTCTACTGCATACAGCTCATGTGATCTGCATCTTAAACATACTGTGATAGATCCACAAGGAATGGATTTCTTTGGATAACTAAAAAACCTGACAATTATACAAATGCACAAGATAGTTCAATGAACTGAATTTCAGCTATATGAAAGACGAGATAACGCCTACTCTAATAATATGTATTCATAAACACACAGGGTATTTTACTTGTTTTTGCAGAGGTCTGTAGAGCAGGACTATTTGCTTTTTTCTTTATTATTATTTATTCACTCACCATTTTTAAATGAGAATAGGTCACAGCTCTGTATGGCCCCACATGCAGTACTCTAGGAGTTCCATGATAACTACCATCAAATATGAATTTTGGATAATTTGGGTTATTTACAAAACCGTAAGAGAACATCTGAACGGGAAAAGAAGTTGTCTTCTTGAATCTGGAACTATGAATGTAGATACTATAGTTTAATTATTTACTAAGTAGCTGTAACAAGTGTACAGCTAGGAGTAAAACATGTAAAACATGTGGGCTCCCATAAAAAGAAATTAATTTCACCGAGAATACAACCTTGATGGATCAATGATACACAACCTAAACTGCAGTATTATCTTTCATTTTGGCTACTACAGAAATGTTGTGATGCTTGAAGCAAACTTTAGGATATTTAGCTAACAAAAAATAAATGTTAAAATAAACACACCTCTAAGCCTATAAAATATAAAGGGATCTATAGCATTCATCCTATGAATGCCATTATGAGTAAGAATATCAACATTTATTAGGGAGCTAATCTGGAACAGCAGTTTCTCAAAGCTGTATTAGACTCAAATATTATTATTAAAATCATAAGCTTTCATTGCAAAATACTAACTAAAGACATTCATGTGCGTTTAAAAGATGTTGTAGGATAACGTAAGTGGCGGAAGACTATAGCAATTCAGCCAATGGAGGTTATCATTATATGGATCTTCTCTATGGTATATATGAAGTCTGCAGAAATAGTGCCATTAACTTGGTAAAATGAAGAAACAGATGATTACAAAACACTACTACATTAAAATCCGAACAGCCACTACTTTTTTATGCTGTCCTACAGTACAACAGACTACTACGCGCCAACAACACAACAATTATTTTTATAATTGATAGAAATGCTAAACCCGTAGGAATTTTTCTTCATACAAAAATAAAAGGATGTGGAATTCACTCCTGTAAAGTCTCGAAGCTAAATAATGTGTCAGTATATGAAAAAGAGATTAAGATACTTTCATAAGTAAATTATACAACACATAATACTTTCTAATTTCAAGAAGCAATAGTGGAAATCTAGGTTGTGAGGTGTCCAGCGAGCTGCTAGCTGCGGAGAGTGATTCTCAGTAATTCGGCTGCTCTTGCCGTGCCAAGGGAAACACAAATATGAATTAAATATAAATCAGAATTACGGCCATGCATTAAATCACCAGAAGATTTAGGTATGACTACAATGCAGCACATATTTCTTCATGCAGGAAGGAATCCTTCACCTTTATATGTACTGAGTTTTAATGAATGTAACCTGATAACGAAAATAGATTTCCCTCATATGCAATCCCTGCAGTACTTTTCACCACTGCCCATGTACGATTTGAAATGAGACTCTTCTTGTCTGAGCGCTCTCAGAAGCACAAACTTGAGAACACTCCTCACAGACAAGAGGACGGCATTGATCCAATATGGCATTACTATGCAGGCAAAAGTTATCAGAAATTAACTTAGATTTCTTTATTTCTAGCAACCAGTTATGTATAAAATATTTGAGTATAAAATGCAGTGTTGCTTTTATACGGCTTTTTACTTTTCATCTGCATAGCTAAAGTTTGGACATTTCTTTAACTATAGGAAGCAACAAAATTACTGAAGAAGCAATATCTGGTGGGATACAAAGCCCTGGAGAGTGAGCAGGGCATGGCTACAGACGATGGAGGGGGAGGATGTGGCTGTGCAGGGAAGGGCTGCTGCTCAGGACACCCTCCTGAAGAGGTTTGACCTGCTCAAACACAACAGCCACTGCCCAAATGAAAGGACCAGAGAGTCCAAGTCCGACTCCTTGAAGGTCCCTTCCCACCTCTCCATCCCAGTGGCGCACCTGGCCCGGGCACAGGGTTCTTTCCGTAACACTCCTCTGGCCTAGCACCGCTAGACAGTCAACCTTCCGGAACTGCTTAAAGAAAAAACCAGCTATTTTAAAGGCAATCGGTGCAGAGTACCTGTTCTATTACACCTGAGGCTGCAAGAACATTTTAATCTGTTTTTCCATTCCGCAGTGCTACATGCAGCCACAGAAATTATAACAACCCAGCTGAGCTAAGCTTCCTTTCAAGGTATTTGTGGAGATTCAGAAAAGTTCAGGAAACTTTTTCTTCCTCATTTTCCCCTACATCTTAGTCTAAGTTGTGCTGTAACAAAAAAGAAGCATAAATTATAACAGAAAATATGCTAACACTATGCTTCTGGTTGATGTGGAAACAGGGGAAAGACTCGGTGTGAAGTCTGGAGATTACCAGCTTGTCCAAAATGCAGATGGAATAGATGACTATACAAAATCATTTAATCTAACCAAACTGAGCCGTACTTTCCAGTGCTTCCAGACTCATTGGAGAATGCTGATGGTTTTCTTTTGTCAGGACTCTGTGTCTGCACATCTCTACTTCAGTCACAAGACAGAACAGAACAATTCTTTTCTGCACTATCATCAGACAGAAAACATATTTCATTCACTGTATAGAGTCTGAATTCAAATTATCTCTTCTCTGTGTGTTAATGTAGACAGAAGATGATGATCATTAATCACCAGTATGAAGGCACTAAAAGCTTGTTTTTTGTGTTTCCTTAAGTCTCTGTTCACCTGTATTTCTACCTGTGTATTAGGAATGGCTTTTTGCCTCTGCAAAACACCTGCACTAGCAGAATCGTGCATCGTCAATGACAACTACTGAGGGATTTTTTGATAACCTAAAATGGGGCAAAAATATAATTTCAAATGCATGGCTAATTTGCTGTCATCCTTAAGGTAACTTTCTAGTCCTTCTCCTACAAATTTCTATTTCCAGATGGACCATTTTGTAACAAAACACAATGGAATATGACCAGAAGCTGGGAAATATCGTAAAATGAGAGAGTCATTCAGAAGGGAGCAGTGGGCTGCTAAGGGGGACCTGTATGGGAAAGTTACCAAGTTATTTCCTTTGGATTGTCTTGCAAGGAGCAGAGAAAGAAAACAACTTCAGGTGTTTGAAAATGTAAAACCTGAAAATTTTCAAAGCCAAACTGTTTGAAGCTGTAAAAACTGAAAATTGTCAAAGCCAAACTACAGGAAAAAAAAACCAATGCCGCAAAAGTTAAGTGCCTTTTATGGCTGTTGCTATGTGCATCTTGAAACATCACGTCAGTTCTCCAGAACGTAACTGTTAACAAAACACTGTCTGTGACAGGGAAGTAACTTCAGTGAAAAGGAGACTTAAGGATTTTGGGGTTAATTGAGATTCAGTCACACAAGAATTAACCCTTGGCTGCTGAATCACAATGAACCCTCAGAGTACTACAATGATAAAGAACGCAAACATTATATCATTGAATATGCAGATATAGATTTTTAAAGCTCTAAGTAAGCGAGTTTTACTGGAGGAGAAAAGAACTTGCTTTCCAAACTTCATTAATTTGACTGTAAGGAATTTGTGCCATTGCTTTTATAAGAACACTATTTTGAAGAACATTCAGTTCCTTATACACAGTTATCTTATTTATATAACATTTGTACAGTGCTTTGACAATGTGAAGGTGTTATCTTCCTGTTAAGGAATAGTAGCAGTATTACTCAAATAGACCCTTAAAGAGAGACTCACTCCTCTAGTTCTACTTACTTCTTTAACATGAAGAAAATCTTTAGCCTCAAATGAGATAGCCATTCCTGGGACTGGAACATCATCATCATGAGCTGCACTGTACCCAACATTTGTCCGAACTGCAAATGCAACAGGTTTTGTCTGCAAAACAAAAGATAAACAGCATGAAGTTTTCCCTTGCAAACAGGTACATATGTACAAACATATACACAGAGGATGATTTCTCTAAGTTACTTTTTTAAAATCATAAAAAAATACAAAGGCCTTTAAAAGCATCCATGTAAAACATCACAAAGCATCACATTTACTTATCTCAGTTATTTAATACCAACACATTTGATAGAATACAAGATTTTTTCCTAGCTACTAGTGCCCTGGATTCATTTGGGATAAGTCACATCAGTAATGCAAAATCATAAACCATTTGGCAAACCATATACTATGCTCAGCTTGCAGTTCTGCTGCTCTGCTTGCCCAGAGCTATGAAGGAGCAGGTGCGAGCCTCCAAGTAGTCTTCAGGGAACCACAAATTAGGAAGAGCGGTGCCAGCAGCTGCCAGTGACCCCTAAGCAACACATCTCACTGCAGAGCCATTCTAGGAGTGAAGTAATGTACCCTCAGATCATTACCAAATACCAGTCACAGGAAGATTTGCTGGTTCCCATAATTCATAATACAACCTGTACTGGTAAGCTGATGTCAGTGACTTACAGGATTTTCACAAGTTTTTATTTTCGAGCAGCAGTTGCAGTAAGAGTCAGTGGCCCCCCTGGCCCCACATCCACCCTCTAGTCTCCTACAGAGCCTCTCCTTCTAAGCCCCACTGGTGCTGAACACCTTTCTGCACAGAGAGAGTTAAGCAGGTACTAAAAGCTGCTATCCAGCTCAGCCCAGCCTATAGCCATAAGGGGCTTCCTTCTCAGAGGTACAGCCAGAACACAGGAGAACAACTTTGCTACGCTAAGTAACACCTTGAGCTATCCCCACAGAGGATAACACACAGCGTCCCTGGGACTTACCACTGTCCTACCCCAGGCTAAACTTTTAGGCCATCCTTAAAATCCTCCACACTGCTCTAATGATCTCATCTGAATTCCCTATACATTACAGCTGGAAAAATATTTTTAAAGATGTGAACTGAGTCTGAGAGGTGCTTGCGAATGATTGAGGCAGACGTGACATAACTTTTCGTCTTAAAATATACCAAAACCTCTACCAGACAAGAACTTTAGCTGTATTAGTTGGTATCCATCAACACTTTGGCTTGGTTAAAAATATGGTATTTTACTGAGATGGCAAGAAAAAAAAAAACCAAAACCTAATTTCCTATGTAAAAAATTGCTTCCATTTATTCTCAAAAAAAAAAAAAGGATATGAAAATGCATCTCCTACTTCATGACAGAAATCCTGAATACCTGAAACCAAAAATTGTGCTATATTTTTCTGATTACCAAAAAACCCTGCCTGCTCTATCCAAGATTACTCTGACAACTTGCATAGTGCTAGAGGACAGAAATCCAAACCATTAAAATACATGATAAAATAATGAGGAGAAATATAAATAATTGTAAAGACAATATCATGCTACCCAGCCTGGAAAGGATAGTCGGAAATAAAGGGAAAGAAGGTTTCTTGTTGTCTAATTTAGGTCTAACTTGCCATAAAAGCCACTGGGTTCCAATAACACAGACTTTAAAACTCCTTAAATAGGCCTGTATTTGAATGAACTACCACAGTCAAACAATTTGTATCTAAGTGCACATTCTAGGAAGGCTTTTTCATTTAGAAGGAGAAATAATGAGCTCTTTTGTTAGAGTGGGCTCAAAAGAGTCTCTGCATCCAGAAATGAAACAGGCAGTTTCAATGTAAATAAATTTTGAAAAGGGATTGCAGAATGGGCTTCATGTAGTATCTGGATCTAAATACATAATTGTCCAAAGAGATTATTAGGAAATTATTACAAAAGGACTTTACTCTATCCTGTCTGTTCTTTCTTCTGGAATTATTGAAAAAGTCTTAAGAATCTTAAGAAAGGTTGGGTAGAAGGACTCTAAAGACCAAAAGTGGTACCATTTAAACAGAAACTTATTTAAACTAGAAAGCCTATGGCAGACTAAAAAATTAAATAAAATGGAATATATTTAAAGGTTGAAATAACACATCCCAAGAGTTTAATGTCTTTCTTGGTGTTTAGCTACAGTTAGAATACAGCAAATGGTCATTTTCTTTTTCTATCCAGGACACCTGTTCTAGGGGGAAAAAAAAAAAAAACCACCACCTAACACAAATTAGAGCGTTATGTGAAACACAGTAATAAAATAAATTTTTAAAGGGTCTGTTTTCTTTCAACAAGAAAAATCCTATTGCTGTGGAACATGGTGGAGATGTTATTCAATACATATAGGTTATATAAACAACTTGATTATATTTGCATTGTGCAACAGAAAAAGGTTCAAATCAGAAATAATATTTCAAAAACACACACATACACAACTGATAAGTGGATCAAATTCATCCATTAACAGGAAAAATATGAGAAAAATATGTATAATAATTGGTTTAGATGAGTTTACTAGATGTTCTTACTAGCTACCCTCCTATGTTAGAAAATGACAGCTACGATTATTTTATATATATATACACACATATATATTTAAAACACAATGAAAAAGTAATAGCTGTCTTAACTCATTATGTTGAGCACCTTTCTTATACCCTGACCTCTTCCAATGTGCTTCAAAAGGAGTTTAGGCACCTGATTTCTGGACTCCAGAACACAAATTTCTGGGCTCCAGTATGAGAGAAAGATAATGTAAATGCTAGGCACATATGTCCCTTAAAAAGCCCTTAATAAGTTCACCTTGTCATTACATAGATGAACTGTTAGAAGGGCATGATTATATGATTATGCATTCATGATTACATTTCTGAAAATGGGCATTTATGGAAATGATCATCCAAAAAATAAAATTTGATGATTCTTCCACTCCAATTTAGAAACCTTTCAGTGTTGATACAACATGGCTATGTCCACTTCCCAGCAGCTCAACTTTATATTTTATTCAACTCCAGTACAATTCTATCAGTTGTTACTAGCACTCAGTTATCCTACATAAAAGATAGCTAACTATTACAGAACTAGGCACACTGCACAGAAAAAAACAATAGTCACAGAGGAACTCAGTTCAGTGATATCATGTCTATTCCTTTAAAATAAGAAATAACATAAATTAATTTAATATTTAGACAAAACACCACAACTTTCTTGAAATAAAAAAATTGCAGACTACCAGATTTGACGCTTTCTATGCTATGACTCATTTCAGGACTGAAAATACAGACATGAATAAGCATTAAATTGTCAAATCTCCTGAGCAATGCTTCATCATTAAGTAGCACAGCATGAAATAAATCATTCATTGTTATTAAGAATGATCTTTTTGTAAAGCATAGTAAACTGCCATTGTAGAAACATATCTCGGAACAAAAAATGGAAATATTAAGGAACAATCTTTGCCAAACACTGATAGTGGGGATAATATGCTTGCTTATGCATTCCCATATTTGCTATATCCTCTAGCGAATATAAAAAGCACTCAGCAGAGCATTATGATTTACTCCTAATAGTATCAGTGAGTTTTGGGGTGACTAAAGACTTCAAAATCTCTGCTGCATTGCAATAAACAGACATCTTCAGCAAGTTAATGTCCTTGACATACTTCTTAGAAGTGATCTAAAATTTCCTATTAGAGGGCATCACCTGACTATGCAAGAAGAGAACAGAAACATAACATCTTGAAACGTAAGTAGCAGGTAAAAAAATCCTCTGTCATTTTTCTGCTGTCAAAAAATTAATGTAAAACTCTGAGTAGAAGAGCAAAGCAGGACATTGAGCTACAGATATTCACAGAAACAGTATGTCCCATTTTACATATTTGTCATACTGGTAGAAAGGGATTGATTAATTGATAAAAGTTACACAATAGCTTTTTCACATGAATAAGTAACTCTGAAAATTTCAGAGAACTGTCAGATTAAATACCTTTTCTTTTCTTGAACTACATTGTCTTGAACTAAACCGAATCCAGTTGTTACGTAATTAGGGCCTTATGTAAAAAAAAAACCTTTTTTTTTTTTTTACATATGCATATGCATATTTTAAAATATATCTTGCATTTGCTCACATATTCTACAGTTCTAAAGTTAGACTATGTCGAAACAGTTAAGCACTTTCTGTTCGTTCTCTAAATCTCCATGAAAATGTGGCGGCAGTTTAGCACCCAGTTAATCCACAGGCTGGACTACAAGGACAGATACTCCCAGATGTTAAACGGTTTAACATTTCATCTCTCCCAAGAGAAACGGTGTGGCCTGAAGAAGTTCACTTATCTTCCGAATGAACATTTCCGCTTCGTTTTCCTTTTTTTCCACCTGTAGAAATACAACATTCTGCAGACCGAATAGTCCCACAAGGAGAACAATAACCAGACGGTGAACATTACCACAATCTGTACCACTAGGGCAGCGGGGAAGACCCTCTGAAGTAGGGTTTTCCATGAGCCAATTTCAGCTTCTGATTTAAACTCAGAATCCAAATCAATGAAACCTTATTCACCAACTGTTAAAACAACTTTGGCTGTACACTTTAGGTAATGGACATAAACTAAAGTGAGGCTAGGAAGACTACTTAATTTTCTCTTCTTCATCTGGATCTCTCTTCTTCCTTTTGGTTCACAAGTTATATCCTCTTCATACAAGTTATATCTTTGTGCCAACCCTCATTATTAAGTCAATACAATTTACAGTACTACTTATATTACTTCACTCTTGTTTTATGACTAACTTCTACTGAATGCATACATGAGCATTTGTACATTGTATCTGCCTCAGACAATTTGTCAGCTTAAACAAGTTTGCACCTGCTTGGTTGAATTTGTATTCAAGAAATATTTCACCCAGTAATAGAGCAAAATAATAAAATCAGTTTCCTAGTAATGTACTTAAAATATGACAGGACCCTTTTTTTCCCTATAACTCATTTCAGATTTTTTATGCTGTGCCATTAATCCAGTGGATGCAGCCCCTGGGGATCCCAGTCAAATTTTCTGACACAGAATTTGCTCACAGAACAGGTCATCTCCCTCATGGCCACTAATTTTGGGAATGTTGCTTGATACTTGAGGTATCTCTATTCCACATCCATTACCAGAATGTAGAAAACAGATTAGAGCATTCTCTAAACCATTTTCATTTACACCAGTTATCCTATATAAGCAAGGACTAGGGCTACAGAGATACAAGCAAGTCTTAAGGCTGCATTTACTTTCTTCAGTAGGAGGTGATGAGGATCTAGGGTCTCTGATCCACCTCATTTCTCAGTCTATTACATCATTCCCACAGCAGAGACACAGTGCATTTACACCAGTTTAAATGAAACCAGAACGCTGATCAGAATGCATCCTTTGTGAAGACAATGCCAGCTAAGTCAAGAACTTACTCGGAAAATTACTTCAGTTATCATTTTGACAAAGTGCGTGTCAAAACTGGCATCTGTGTTAAAGTCTGAGAAATCTGCCTCAAAGTGAGTCTCCGCCTTCACTATTTCTACATAATGCTATGCATCCTTCAGCAGATCCACTTTTCACAGATGTTTGTAACCTTAGCCTGAAAGCAAGGAATTATTTTTCTCCAGGGTAATGAATATAATGGGTCTCTTTAGAAACACTGCCAGGCTGGCACTCATGAAAATTTAAGACACCACACAACTTTTTTCAGCTGAGGAAAGATGATACTACTATTGACCTTTTCATTAGCAGTCTTGGTTAGGGAGTATACATGTCAGATGATGACCTACATTTGGCACTATTTCCACAGAGCAGCCTGTACATAGTGTGTGGGCCGTAACCAATATTAATACCCCACAAAATGGCAAAGATCAATAGCAATGTGATGGTCTGACAACTGCCGTTTTAAAATATGTCACTTTATTCTACCCTGCTGTTGTCTGAAAGTCAAATACATAAAGCAAAAGCAGTTCAAAACCTAGATGTTTTACAGAATCACATGATTTTAATGATTATTTTGAAGTTCACACTGTTGTGAAATATATGCTGTCACAAAAGCAGCTCAAGAATGCAAAAATAATAAAAGAGCTTTCCTATTTTAAGTAGTTTATTTTGTACACTAATTCATACATCTGTAACACAAGAAATAAAAATCAAACCCACCTGAGTACACAAACAATTCACAGGAAATTTACATCCTAAATGCTGATTATTGCTGGAGTCTCGTTACTGATAAGTAATTGTCCAATCTCTAACAATAGCATTTGCTCAGCAATCTCACTGCTAAGGAAGCAGCGTCAATTCACAGGTGTCCTAAGAGAAAATTAGAGTATATCTACTGTCACTAAAAGTAGCAATCAATAATATGACGTCCCAGCAAAGATTAGGACATTTTTCATTGGTGTGGGTGTACCCATCAAACGAGTCTGGTAGCAAGACAGAACCACAGAATAACTGAGGTTGAAAGGGGCCTCCGGCGTCACCCAGTCCCATCTGGTTGCATGAGGCTGCTCAGGACTGTGTCCTAGTGAGTCTTGAGCATCTCCAAGGACAGACACCACAACCTCTCTGTGCATATAGCTTCAGTATTTGACTACTCTCATGGTAAAAAAACCATACAGGAACTATGGTTCACTCATATCTATGAGTGAAGGACATAAAAATCTATAATGGACAAAAAATATGGGATTTTACCCTACAGTGCAAGGAAAATGAAGTGCTATTACAAGTGAAAATAACCAACTTCCACTGTTTTTTAACCACTAGGTGGGGGGTTTTGTGTGTGTGTGGCATATACTATCATTTCAAGCTAGTTAAGACAGCAGTTGTATTACTTTGCTACAGCAGATATCACTGTCCTCATACCGTCTAATGCCTGACGTTCAAGTCCTGGATTAGTGCCTCCCTGTGCAAGGTGCTGCACTCAGCATTTCCAACAGAGTGAAGGAGCTGAAAAAGTACAGTGGGAGATCAAAACACACTAAAATTGTAGTTAATAAGTAGCAGCCTGAGTACAATAATGGTATAATGAGATTCAAACTCTTCTGAATTAAGTCTTTTGATAGCATGTATCTCTTCTGAGGGATTTGGGAGAGAAGTGGTCAGCCAGACCATGTAGTGCTGGAGTCAAACTTCATTATTGACTAAGGCACTGAGCACTGAGAAATTATTTCATCTGAGCACATTTTACTATCTACTTCCAAAATTAAGGCAATATGAACTACGTGCACCCATTAGCAGTGCTTGCACTAAGACCTTACAAAAGGTTGGCTCACCAAATTCTTGCCTAGGAAACATCACAACCGCCTCCCCAGCACCTAACGCTAACCCCTGCAAGAATGGCCAGCAAGGAGACGTGCCCATTAAACCACCACGATCAGCCTTCCTCTTGGAATCTCTAACAGGCTGTAAGTGTCGCTGTGCAGAAACTCAGTTATTAAAGCTTGAGTGTGATTTTCCTTAGGATCAAGGCCTATTGGTGAAATTTGCTGAGGAAATCCCTGAATCCTTCCAGTTCCTTGGTATCCTTGCTACAGCAATGCCTGCTCTTGATGCTAAAGAAAAGAAGGAAAATGTAACAGATCCAGCTGGTACAGAAGAGAGTCTGCCATATGCATTTTTTCTCAACAATAGGTAGGCTTAAGAGAAATTCTTTTTGTCCTCTCATACTCTCTAGAGATACTCTTGTTACTATTTTAGCTTATCTTCACACACCGCTTGAACGTCATGCTTCCTACTTCCTTTTACGAAATCATATCTGAACAGAGAGTCACCGATGTCGGTTTACATTCAGCTCAGGAGGCAGCAAAGACTGAAATAGCTTTAGTGACGCACAGAGAGCTTTCTCATTCGAGTGGGGTCTTTTTTTTTTTTTTCAGAAGAGCATAATGCCAAAACTCACTGGTGGCTGTGTGTCGTCTGCATGCAAGTGTGCCAGCAAGGTGGCTCTTCGGTACCACCCTCCTGGGCAGTTAATGGGAACAGCTGAGGAAGTCTGTTTGTGCTTACTGAAAACATGCTTATTCTGCAGCAAAAGCCAGCAGATGACAACTGTCGTTTGCCATAAAAATACTGTGCTGGGGTTTTAAGTTATTTTTTTTCAACGTCACAATTATGCTTATGAGACATTTTAAGCTTATGAGACAGCATTTTAGTAGCTCTTAGCATTTTGGCTAAATTGAGGTTCACATACAGAAAAGATCTGCAGTAACATTTTCAGACTACTCAAAAACAACAGTTCTCTGGGAAAAGCATAAATCTGTGACACAGCAAGCTGAAGTAAACACTAAATAAATCAACAAGGCAATGGTTGGTTAAAAATGTAGATACTGTTATCAAAAGCTCCGGAAAAAAAGGCTGTATCATTGAAAAAGTCTCTTAATTCAGTATTATGCATGCAAATATGATTGCTGGATCCAATACTTAAATATCAATTGGTTTAGAAAGTCTCTATGACTGCTGGAGCCAAGGGTTAATGTTGTTAAAATGTTTCACTTTTACATAATATGTTAAGCACGTGTTTTCTAAGAAACTATGCTGAAAAATTCTGCCTTTATTAGAAACATATAATCTGTAGCTAGACTGCTATATTTCCAGGAGTTATATGAATATATGTTCCAAGGATGATATTTTAGAGTTTGCAAAGTCAAATGTTGTATTAGCTCTTAACTAATAAGCTGAACAAAACCTGAGAAGTTATGTCAGCACATGGTAAACACTACAGCTGACTCGATGATCCTGCCCCTTTCACATGATGACAGTTTCTGGCCATAGCTTATGTTATCCTACTCTCAACTGAGTACCTGCTTTTTCTGTAGGTCTTGCACTATCCAAGATACTTCTGATATATAAATTCAAATGGAATAATCTCTACTGCAGCCTAGATATAGATTACAGAAATTATAACACACAGCACATATATTTAAAGCTGTGTTAAATAAAGATTTATTAAAGTTGAAAGTTAAACATCCCAGACTTACAAAAAGTGAAAATGGAGGTACCTTTAACTTAGGGGAATGGTGCTAGCATCTTTAACTTAGCCCTCACTACACACATACTACAGTACAACCATTAACCTTATAATCATATATTCTCCCCATGCAGGAAGGAACTCCCCTTGTGATAGATCACGAATGTATGAAACACACGGCGCTCTCTATAGTATCCTATACTCCTCCGATGGATTAATTTTTGCCATCAGAGTGAGGCTCACCCAGTTCAACAGAGAAAGGCAAGTAGTCTCTAAGGGCTGATTTCTCTCTTCCAAAGTGGCATTAATCACCTTTTGCCTCACTCCATCCCCCAAGCAGGGAACTAAAGCACCAATCCCTAGTTATCCAGGCATACCAAATCCTACCCGCTGCTCAGTGTTGTGGATGGAAGGTTTCTTAAATGTGTCGCTCAACATTCATGGAACCTTTTGATCTCAATCTGTGTCTTAGCTGCCCAGCTGCAACACTACAAGGACAAATGCTCGCACAGCATTCAGAGAGCGTCTGCACAAGACTCCACAAACCCAAGAAATCATTAGAAAATTAGTACTTCTCTCTTCTTTATATTACAACATGGGGCCACTACAAGAAAGGGAACAAGAAATGAGACACTTAATCAACAACTACTTCTTAAATATAATCAGATTATACAGAAAAAACTGTAGCATTATGTATCTGCAGAGGAAAGTTAAGCTAGCGTACATGACTTTACATCTTCCATTTTCTACTTCGGAGCACCTCACTGTATACTGAGCATGGAGGGTTTTTTTATTTAATTTTGTGTATATGCAATTTTCTACATTTATACAAAACAAGATCCCTTAAGTAATACATTCCTAGTATCACGCTGACATTGTCATACACCATCAGTATGACTGAAGTCTTTGTACCCACTGCCAAAAAGTCCTTGCAACTTCAATCACAGAATTAACAGACTGCAAATCATTTAACATTCTGTAAGAGGAATAGCACTAGTGTTGAGGCACACTTTAGTTGTGTGCTTCAAATATTTGCTGAAAGCAGACCTAGAGCTATTTAAAGCAAAGCTAATCAGAAAAATATCATATCTGAATTTTTTCCTTTTTTTCTTTAAGTAAAGTTTACCTGAGGCTGATAAGAAATATATAAAATATTAGGCCAAATATCTTAATTTTGGCAGAATGACAAACAAAAGAAGAATAAATTCCATGTCACTAACTTAATCTGTTCTAAGTCTCCGGTATCTGTTGCAATCCTCCTTTTGCCCTTCGGGCAAAAACACGCATCTTAAGTCCTCAGCCTGGTCATCACTGTGGCCAGGCACATCTGGGAGACCACGGAGGGCTTATCGCTTTCCCTTCTCTTAGCATGGAAGAGCTCCTGAGAGGTTTAGCACGAGCGGAGGTGCTGTTGCATAGGAAGAGTCACAGCCTTACCCATATGTTCTGGAGATCCCTTTTTGCCACAAAAATCCTCCAGAGATTTAGAATTAAGTTAGAGAAGTGCTAGGCCTTCTCTGACATAAACCAGGAACCATGCAGGATCATGCAGGAGAAGAAAACTTAAGAGTGGCTAAAAGTCAGGCTTTGGGCCATTCTTCATCTGAGCTATGCCAACAGCAGCCCATAACCAGGGCTAAAGACTGATGACAGTTCTCATCCTGTTCCTGTCCAACACCACTCTCTCACAGTAATGTGCTAGAAAGGGAATTACTTCTCTTTAATATTTCCTAATATTCTTATTTATTTTTCCTTAAGGTATCTCATTTGGATTCCTTGCTTGAAGGAAGATAAAACAGATTTCCTGGTGGGTGTATGAGATGCAGGAGTGAAGTGCTGTGATGATGATATCCTTACCGAACATATTATACAGCTGGTGCACAGCTAGTCATCTAACCAGCAGATGAAACACTAGCTGGCAGTAAACCTTACTCCTATCATAGCCATAGAACTGCTAAGGTTTAATTCCGGGTTGGATGCGGCAAGAGTTACTACAAAAGCATGAAGTAAAATGACACAGAACTGTAACAATTTTTTCTTTGTAAGAAAGAAAGACACGACATCAAAATGCAAAGCAGGACTATGAATTCTGTTTTGGGTTTCTAGACATTTTTAATTTACTTTCTTTGGCTCAGTAGACTTAACTTTCTCTGAGTAGGCAGGGATGTAGTTCCTTAGGCTGAACCAAAGCAAGGGGAGCAGCCCACGGCCAGTCTTACCAGGGAATCAACCTCAGCAAGACAATACCCTTGTATGATACAGCTGCTTATCTACACGCAGATGTTTTATCTAGAGACAGCAGGTATTACACATACTAGCATCTTATTCATAAGCAGATCTCATTTATATGCTCAACATTACAGAGGACCTCACATGCCTTCACCTCATGTGGCAACAGGTCCTCCTGGGAAGCAACTACTACTGGCATAGTAGTATGTAGTAGCTATATACTTCTATAGTATACAGAAAAAAAGCCTTCTCCCCTCAAACCCCCAAACTGTCTTGTCCTTCATTTTGCAGGGCTTAGTTTACATTGGAGAAACCTAAAATTTAGTTTCTTTCTCACCACCACATACTGTAGAGGGGAGAACACCCAGAGGAAGACGAGGATGCTCATCAGGGGACCCCTTCACTTCTTTCTCCAGCTGGTCAATGAGACTCTCTCTTTACCCTTTTTCCTCTCTTTCTCTCCCATTTTTTTTTCTTATTTTTCCCCCGAAGTACCTTTTGCTATTAAGAGTTGACGTATGTCATCAACTATGGATCTGGTGATACAGCTTTCTGCATCAATGCCGTTTACATGCAGTACAAATAATTAGTGGACTGGAAATATAGTTTGCTAATAACCCACTAAAACTCCATATTTCAAGCTTCTAAAAGAAGAATTTTTAAATTCTGTTTCTTTCCTCTAGTATCAAAATTATGCAAAAAACCACCCCATGGCTATACGCCAAGGAGATTTGAAATCCTTTCTGAGTTCAACCAGAAGGTTGTAAATGGCCATTATGACATAACTCATACGCACAAAACGATACTGGGGATACAGGGAAACAGATGGTTGAATTCTGCTATTTTTTTTTTAATATTTATCTATTTAAATATTTATTTTACATTTAATTTAAATTATTTTTATTAATAGCCATACTCTATTTCCATATGTACTTAAAAAAATTAAGAGACTGGAGTGAAGCTTAAAAGTAGAAAATTACACTGCAATGCTGTTAAAACATGAATAAAACCTGACAAAATACAAATGAAGAGACAAAATAAAATCATTAGTTATTATTTAAATAATATATTTAATTCTTTTTTTACATTCGTCTTTCATCCCAAAGAAATACTCTTGTTGGCTAGTATGAATAACTTTTTAAATTGATTGATCAGTACCAAACTCAAGATTTCTAGTACTCATTTTTATGGCTTTGTTCAGGTTTTGGGTCAGACATTGGAAGACAAAAGCATATTTTACTGGTTTTCCTCTAAAAGGAATCCTTTTCTGCACAATGTGAATAAAAACTACTTAAAATGAATAAATATAAACAAAATATTAACTTTATGCAGCTTTGTAATTTTTATTACTTTAATGCAACATTAGCTTAAGTTTCAAAATATGCACTGTAAAATAATACTTCTTTAATACAGTACACGATATCATGATGGGTTTATAAAGGTAGATTTCACATGAAACAATACAGATTTTGTACCTAATTAATCATCATCCTTTCATTTGTTAAAAATTGAAGACAACTAACTCATCTGTTTACATATCGCTAAACAATTTACACAATTTTTTTTGTTGTCACTTTGCGTTCTCACCAGTCTGGTAACTGAAAGGAACTGGAAGTCCACTGCATAACAAAAACCATATATTAACTAACAAAACAGAGTAGTGTGACAATTCCCATAATTAGAATTTATTCAGAATACATTATTTAAAGATAAAATTAAGGAGAAAAAAAAACAACCCCAAGAATGGGAAACAGAAGAGACATGTTATAAGCAATCAAGCCTGGAAAAGATGGTAAGAGTTTTATTTGAAGAATTACCCATCATACAGAGATAGGTCATTGTCTTAATGCCATATTTAAACTACGTAGACATTTACTGAGAAAGGAGCCAAGCAGGATAAGAGTAAGCAACACCTTTGAATAAGCTGGAAACCACAAGCGGGGAAAACAAAATAAAAGGGGGCTCTTCTAGATTTGTTTCTAGCCATTTGATAGAAACTGTTTAACAATGTGGAAGTGGAAAGAAACAAGTGCTTGTGAAAGGAAAAACTCACCTACAGCAAGGAAAGAGTGGTAACAGGAGAATGAATGCAATGGTCTCTGGGAAAGTAGATTTTAATATACTTTCAGTGTATTCTCAAGTATAACTGCTTCCCATGGGAAGCAGTTCTGAAGGAAAAAATTAGTTTAGGAAAGTGACAGGTCCTCAGTGAAATAATATTAAGGGCACAAGCACAAACTAACCTATAAGATGGGAAGTAACATAACCTGACACTTAGGAAAGACTAAAGGGGAAATTATATATGAATGCAATAGAAACAACAAATAGTGGAAAAATCAGTACGAAATTATATACAATTAGTTCACAATATTAAAAATATTTTTTCACCTGTTTTTAGTGTATATTAGTAGCAAAAAAAAAAACCAAACAATCAAGAAAAGAGTTCTCTCATCCAAAGGAAAAATCTAAAATTATCTTCCCGACAAAGCATAAATAGCATGTATATTTTTTTTGGTCTTCCATTTTTTAAAAAGTTCATTATTACTGCATATTTAAAGAGGGGAAAAAACCCCAAACAAACAAAAAACCCAACCCACCAACAAAACCAAAAACCTTAAAACCACCCTGATGATGAAGGAGTAAAAATTAACAGTAGAGAAAAAACAACACAGGTGAGACAGAGGTTTAATAAAACTTCAGCTGCAGCACATTTTGCTCTGTCTATCTTTGAGCCATAGTATGTGGGGTAAAAGGATGTAATTAAAAAAATTTTTAAATGTAATTAAAATAAATAGCTTATGCAGAGAAAACTGAAGATAACACAGAAAACCTCTATAAGAAAATATGTCACACAATCCTAACTTCTTTCTATAGGAGCCTACATAGACAGCAGAGAGTCTCCTCTCTACTGGACTAACTGATGCTCTGAATTTGCTCCTCTAATAGTCTCACAAGCAAGCTTTAAAAATATTGCTGAAACAAGGAGACTGCACAATGAATTGGAAAAGTTAAGGGTAGATTACTATCAAATATGGAAGATGGATTAATTGATTTTCTGCAGGTTTGTACCTCTTGCCCATTACTATTCAGTAATTCCATTCACTATTTGGATGATGGAAACCACAATGTCCTTCTTAAATTTACAAATGATACTGAACTGGGACAAAATAAAAGAACTGTGCAAGAAAGTAGCAAGACTTCAAAACTGTCTTTCTAAACCAGAAAAATGATCCAAATGACAAATAGGCCACAATTTAATCAGGAAAGTTGCAGATGAGCAGACAGCACTCATCAAGTCTGTAAGTAAGAAATTTACTGACTCGACAGCTGTCCTAATGACAGGATTTAAGGACCAGATCACAATTAGAAGTGACTGTAATATATGCGTGAAAGACAGTACTCGATGGAAAATGACCAAGAAATAATATTGCCCACATGGCCCAAAACAATCTTGCCACACGATTCGAGAGGGCTGGGGCCTCATCCAGCATGTGCTGCGCCACCTTGGGCATGGCGCTTCAAGAGGGCGTAGGAAGAAGAGAAATGGTTTGGACAGGAATAGCAGTGCTGATTAGAGTTACAGAAATCAGCAGGGAGAAGCTTATTACTTATTCTCTAGCTGCCAGAGGTTTTAAGAATAAGTTACACAAATACCTATAAGGAATTGCTTAAGTACAACTCATCCTGAATTGATATAGAAGAACAGACTTCTTGGGAATACCTTGAAATACCTTTAAGTCTTGATTTTATGTTATTGTGTAGAATTCTTTCAAAATTACATAAGTTTATTTTAAAAAACAAAATATGTCAATCTTACTAAACTCATTTAATTTTATTTATCCAATCTTTGCCAACTATTATATCAAAAGCATGATCATTTAACACTACTTAAATATTAAAAAGAAAAAAAAAAAGAAAGAAAGAGAAGGGAAAAAATGCTGAGGGATGGTATCAACCACCAGGCAATAGACCATAGAATGTAACATTCACAAAACACTCAAACTCTATCTCTGTTTCACTACTTCCACTTGCTTGATCGAACTCATGCTGGACTTCATGGAGCCACCAGCACAGCTAATCTCTTCCCTCTTGCATATTTTATACTACTGTTTTCTGTAACAGAGATATTGCTAGTGAATTTTTATCTACTTTTTGTATGTAAAAAAAAAAACCCAGAGACAGGCTTTACATACATATATATTGAGTGAGTTACTTTTTCTGGTTCTCTATGAAATTCTCGTGTTTGTTGATGTGGCATCTAAATGCTATACATTAAAATTCCTAAACGCATTCATATGTGGCTCACAACAGCAGTACAGTATGGGACATAGTTCACACCAGTACAGTTTGCACCAGAAAGTACTTCTGACTGTGCTAGAATAGCCCCAGAGTACTACTAGTACTACTAAGTTTTGGGAAAATAAACCTATAAGGAGGTGTCTTGGAGTTACAGTTTACGGGAACATCTGCAAAGACATAAAAGAAAGAAAGAGAGGAAAATGTAGTAGCACTTGGGGGGCATCTTTTGTGATTGGAGAAGTAGCATGTTAACCTTCAGCACTGAGGTTGGTTGTAGGTAAAGAACCACACTCTGCCTCATGTTGGAGGCTGCCACACAGGCTGATGGGTGTGGGGAGGATATGTGCCTTGGTGGGAAGCACAGCCCAGGATACCCAACCCCATGAGGAAAAGGTTTAGATTAATCCTGAAGAGACGGTCTCCTCCAGGGACGTGCAGGGAGCAACCTGCAGAGAGAAAACATCCCTCTGTAGTAGGCCAGGTCAGATAGCAACTTATCGAGACACAGAAGGTGTGGAAAAGTGGCTCATAAAGCCATCCTGGACCTCCTACAATAAGGAAGCTTCCTGCGTTTGTGGGGAAGATAAACAGATGCAAGCTGACCATGATGCTGGCAGGTATATCTGTGAGCAGAAAGGTCATAAAAAGACAGAAACAAAGTGGGAACTGTGTCAGGAGATGGGAGCTCAGAAGACCCAGAGAAATAGCCAAACATCCTGGATGTTAACACTACAAACAAGTCAATGTTAGTATGCAGCCCTCACCCCAGAGTCAACCCACAAAACCTAAGGCATAGAGAGAAAAGCATCAGGCATCTGCTATTCCCAGGCTGGAACCAATTCTGAAGCCACCAGACAGCGCAGTGATTCCAACATCCACACTTCCAAGAAACGTACAGGGAAAAGGATAAGAGATGTGAACAAGGTGGTACTCAGGAGGGGATTTTGTTTCAGGATTATCTGCTGCAGGAAGCTAACACAGGAGGGACAGGCAACCATGCCTTGGCCTCCATAGGCCAGACAGGGAAATGTTAAAACTTGCTGATCCAAAGCCTTTTACACCCACCAGAAATGTGACATTTTAAAACACCCTGAGGAGTGATAAACTGTCACAGAGGAAAAATAAATAAATACAAAGGCAAAGAAGAGAGGAGGAGTGATATGGCTTAAGCTGTTGAAGAGTGTGTTAGGAGAGAAATTTATGGGATGCTGTTCTGTCATTTGTCTTTGAGCAGCAGCTGACCGAGCTCTCTGGGCTACTGGAATCGGCTCCAGCATGTGAGCTAGTGCCACCCCGCATCACAGCACTGCTCACGGTGAAATTAGTACAAGTAGCAGTAGATCTGGCCTTCAGCTTTCCCTCTGATGTGATTACCACAGAGCTCTCCCAATACAGCAAAAGGACAGTGGCCAGCAATGTTAAGGACAGAACCTATTGCTCAAAATATATTTTTAAATTCACTCCTCCTCCTTTTCCCTTTGTACTTCCCTGCCATCCCTTCAACGGTTGCACCAAGCATTAAATGAAGGTCATAAGCATTTCCAAAGTGCAAATCTGTCCACTATCTGCGTGCTCTCTGTGGCTGGGAAGACATCCTTGCTAAAATGTGTATGTGTTAGACTCAGGGGTCACAGAGAGGAAGAAAAAATCTGCTAAGTGCCCAGAACCTTAAAAAACTCAGTGTCACAATGAAATGTAGCTACCAAAGTAGCAGAGGCCAGGGACAGCTGCCTGGCCTCAGTTAGACATTTTTGTCATGCCCTCCATCCTCCCCAACTACAGCACTGCAGCCAGGTGGGCATGAAACAACTGAATTCTGGCAAGCACAGTCTAGGGTGGCAGGACTGGCCCTGGTTACTCTCCCAGGGCCAGAAGCAGCTGCTGGTCAGGCAGCAAGTCTGCCATGCTGTGTGTCAATTTGGGGTTTTTTGTTGTATAAAACTAGATTTCCAGTTTAAATCCTATCTTTTCCAGTTGTTTGCCCTTTTGAGATTGGAGGTACCAAACAAATAGCATATAACTTCCCTCATGTTACAACTATAAATTGATGAATTTTATTTTTTCCTCATTTTGTGTACCAAGTCAAAGGCAAAAGGTATAAACAGCTTTTAAGCTGGAATTAACACTCTTATTCCCCCTTTTTTACAGTCCAGCTCAGTACAATGTGTTCTGGCCATGTAACTCAATGTTCTCATAAATCCTCCAAAGCCCAACCCTTCCTGGTTTACAAGCACCGGTATTATTTACTCACACTTTTTATTCTGACATTCAGAAGCACTAAAATTATGGGAAACCAGCAGACCAAAGGAAAAGTGTTTCTGAGACTTTTACACTGGGTGCCCAAGGGAATGAGGCTCACGACACCGTAGTCAAAGGCTGCGTGTGACTGTGCTCTGGTGCTCAACTGTGCAGCCATGCCACATGCCATTACCTCTGCACACAGAGGAAGTTTCGATGGTAGTACAGTAACATGACAGCCTCAACAAAGAGAAATTCAGTATGAAAAAGGATCTGGGGTCTACAAACTAAATTTATTATCCTAAATAACAAATCAAGTTAAATATTAAACTTGACAGAAGGTAACATGAAGATATCCCATGAAAAAGCTGTGTTCTTCCAAGCAACCTGACCTGTGAGAGTGTTTTTCTGCCCTGTGTTACAAGCAAGCAGTGAAGAGCACTGCCTTTCACCAGCTTAGTACATTGTACCAGATTTGAACCATTAGCACTGAAACCAACCAATGAATTCCACGGGAAGCAGAAGCCGTAGCTGACCCAGTAACCCTTGAGAGGCTTAGAAAAAGCTTAGAGCATTTAAAAGCATAGCAGACACAAGCACCCAGCAGATCCTCCATCATAAATATTGTTTCCTCTCTGGAAAGAGAAAATCCTATCACCCCAGTGAAAGACCTTGGAAGAGACATCCTTATTCTCAGAGGGGGATATTTAGTCAGACTGAGAGAAGCACCATCCCATGGGATGCAAGAGGGCAGGGAACAGAGGGAGGGGACTTTAATTCCTGGGAAAATGCCTCATGAGGTCAGAAGACTACTGCTGATCAAGCCAAGAAAAGGGATGCAACTGATCCCAAAAGGAAGAAGGAAGGAAAAAACGACATGAAAACTTTAACCTTTTTGTTCACCATATCAGAGTGGTCAATCAAAGGGTAATGGGAGCAGACTAGCTTTCACATCCCATAACCTTGCAAATCACCAGACACCCGGGCCATGCAGTTTCTCTCTGTCAGCATTTCATGAGCTGTTTCAAGTACTCTGAAGATTTTGTTTTGTTTTGTTGATGGTGTCCGTCCCCCACCCTACCCACCCCCCCCCCCCAAATTATAAGAGAACTCTTCTATTAGATCTCCAGAGGAGCTCTTTTTATTAGATCACAATGGCATAGGGCTGTTGACTTCTTTTCCTTCTTCATCTTACACATGCATCACGGGGTGAATGAAATACAAGGTACCAATGTCTGACTTTAAAGAAAAAACAATCCAGTCCATTACATTAAAACTTGTACCCAGTGACAGGAATAGAAAAAGGCCAAAAGGCCGTGAAAGTAAACTCCCACATCAAACCAGATCCGGCGTTTCTGTAAATGGGCAATGAATATGAAGGAGAGGCTTAAAAATCACTATCCTTTCCTTTGCATACAAAAGGAAAATGAGAACATTCTCAAGCAACTGGAGTCTTTGAGGTGCAGGCTAAAGGGTATCCTTTGACCAGACAATATATTGACATTATAGTAAGAAAACGGTGACTTATCTACCTTTTTTCCTCTGTTTTTAACATATGATACAGAAGATTTTCTGTCCACCTTTATAGGCACATACAGGGTAACTGTGCTCCCAGATAGACTACATAATTAATATAGCAATGAAGATATGCCAGTTCAGTGATGATCTGTCACTCCTATGCACTTCACCAGTTCCTGTCCTCAAAATTAACACTGTAGCCCTTCACACACCATGTATTCTCTCTTCCTCCCAGGACACCCAGGAGCCCTCCAGCTTTAACTGACCTTTCTGCAGCTTAGAGAAGTTCCCAACAGTCTCCTTCCAGGATTTCACTGTTCCAACCCCTTTCCTCCAGCCTAGGGCAAAGCATCAGCTGAAACCTCCATTGCTCCCCTGGCTGCCAGGCTTTGTGGGGAAAGGCCACGATACCACCTTCAGCCTTTCCAGCCCTCCTGCTCTCTGTGCTCTGGCAGTCCTGTTCCTCAGAAATCTCACTGACCACTGCAGTGCTCTCATTGCTGTCTCCTCCCATTCAGTATCATATCCCTGCTCCTGCCAGCTCCCTGGTTTCAGAGAGGACAGAATAGGTCCTAGTAATAGCAAATTTTGAGCTAAATTTTGTGGTTGCAGTGTTATAACATCCTGCCAACATTAAACAACCTTACTGAGCTCTACTTGCCACCTTTGCAGGGTGGCACAAAAGCTAATGTAATTCCCTGGCAAGTTTAAATGAGCAGGATCAGCCTTAGTTTTACGCCACCATTCCAACAAGGTAATGCCTGAAAAAGATTTCTTATTGAAGTATATTGAAGCATGGCCACCTTCCACACATCCAGGGAAGACTGAATGGCACAGCAAACCATGACAACAAATTACTCAAGTGTAAAATATAAGTATGAACTGTAAAAACAGCTGAGGAAACACTGTATTTGTCTTGACCAAAATGCAGGCTATAAAATCCTTATTGATCTTAATGGAGTTCATTAGCTGTGAAATGGCAAGGTGACAAAGCAGGAAGCCCAGATCCTTAGAGCACAGCCAGCTGCTGTCTGAAGGGACAGGGTGGCATGTCTGTCAGCTGCTGCTGCTCTGCAAATGTGCCCCCATGGCAGCAGCGCATGGAGTCTGCAGCCTGCTCAGCCTCTGGGGAGCTTTATGTCTCCACATGGGGCACAAAACTCCTCACTCTCTTGCATAACACAGCTAAAATACAAAATTGAATATAGTATGTACATTATCTAGTTATTTAAGAGAATAATTATTTACTGTACAGGATCTTAATCGACAAGACTCTTTAGGGTTAAGACTAAGCAGATATTTCCACTAGAACTGTAAGGAGAGGTGCTGCTCTCCAACCTTGGTTATTGCATGGGAAAGGCTGCTACTGAAAACTAGTTAAGGGAAAGCAATTCAGCATCTCCTAATTTTGTAAGCAGTCCATGAATGACAGACCCCCAGCCTCTCCGCCTCTGCCTTTGACCAATTTCCTATTTCTAACATAAAAAGTGAAATTGTGCTACAGGCTGCACATGAAATTTTTATTTAATTTACTCGTTCCTATATGTAACTAAGTTGTATTGATCAAAAGCTATAGAATTTTTGTCTCAAATGATGCTTAAGAATTAATTTGGATTAGGGATTTATGGGTTTTAATCACATTATTACCAAATGACTTTTAGAAAAATGTAAGAATAGTTATACTTAAGTTACATATAAATAACAATGACTTTCCAGAAGTTATTCTATTTCAGAGAAAGTTAAACTTCTCTTTTTTTTTTTCCTGGGGGTGTGGGTGGTGGTGAGAAACATAATTTTAATACTTTAATTAGTTTTATCCAAACCTCTAAGGAATTGATGCTCAATTTTGCCTCTGACATATTCTGGCAGACAACTTCTATAGCTGTCAGAAAGTTCCAGGACAACTGGAAGTATAACTCATTAATTTACAATAATCTATAGGGTAAAAATCAATAGTAAAGTCCTCTAAGGTACATGACAAGAGAACATAAGTAGCTAATTGGCTGTTTTCAAAGTGTGATAAATCAGCTGCTTTGAAATCATATCTATTGCTAATTTAGAATAAAAATAGGTTTTATAAAGTTGTGATCATCAGAGTGCTCAAACCAGAAAAGTCCTTTTTTATTGCGTTAATTCACAAGTAACAATCTTGCATTTAATAGAAGGTTCTTGATTTTCAATTAGCTATTCAATTATATGACTATATAATCAATTCCAATTTAGCAGGGTTGCTGTCATCCATTCAGTGTTCCTCTTTCCATTAGTAACCTTTGGAACTAAATTGCTACAACATACCAGCTGTGAAAGCTATTACTTTAATGCAATAATCATAAATCGCCTTTCATTTGACATTAGTCCTGGACAAAAAAAAAATTACCAAGCATCACAAAGGGTAATTAAGAAACCACATATATAACTTCAAGTGCAAAGAGTATCACATTGAAGAACCAGTCTCAAAGGGGAAGTTTGTGACACAGAAATCTGGACTAATGCATCTTCCAAGGCAGAAAAGGTAAGTTTCTCCTTTAAAAATACAAAATTCTAACATACCAAATTCTTACCAGAATAATACAGAACAAGGGTAACTGGTGAGCGTGCATAGACTAAGACCAAGGCAAACAGTTTTGTCTTTATTCTCCCTCTGATGTGTAACCTGCTTAAAGAATAGAAGCTTTTTACCATGGAAAAATGTTGTACCAATCTAAAAGGCCACATCAAAGAAACTTATATTGCTACCTGTATGTACTCATAATTGACTAAATCTTGAAGTTCACAGTAGAAACTGTGAAGTCACAGGTATTAAGATCTGTGATGTGCTCTAAATATAGATAATTTAGGTCATAACCATAAGAGATACAAACAGTCCTCTGAGATAATCCTCATGTGACACTGGTATTACTTTAAAAGGAGTATTTCTATAATAACTCTTGAATAAATATAGAAATGTGACAGCAGTGACTAAATCTAGATGCTGTGTAGTTTTTTTGTAAGACTCTTCACACAAATCACTGGACAGACAGCACAAAGCAGCTTGCAAGAAAACTGACTTTTTTCTTGGTAAATGAAAGTCTCCTTTCCAGCATTTTTATCCCTTAAAGATGTTTTCTAGAATGTTTTCAGAGATAAAAACTCAAGTTAGGAAGAAAAAAAAAAATTAGGATATCTATAGCTTTTTTCATGGAAATAGATATTATCATCTTTCTAAATGTCAATAATCCCTTTAACATTTCACCTATTATCTTCACTGTCATCATTAATTCCCAGAAACCTTGGACTCATGAAGTCAGCAAAGTGCTGGAGTATCTAAGTTACTTGCTGAAGTTATTCAGATAAGATTCAAAATGCAGAAGAGGAGGAGATGTTCAGATGGCCACATGCACTAGGAGACAGTTTTCAAAGGTGGAATGATAAGAAATATTGACATTTTTCATCTCCTTTTCCTGTCAGCTAAAGGCTTAGTGAAAGCAAGCAAGCAGTGTTGTCAATATCCATGATTTTTAAGTCTGATTATTTAGTCCTTATTCTTAAATTCCATGGTCTTAAAATTTTATGATTTAGTTACAATCTCAGCTTTCACTATAAAAAAATTTTAAAAATAAAGCTAATATTTTAGTCCTTACAACTGCAAAAGAAGGCTTGAAAATATTTCCCAGACCTTGCCTAGAGCCTCAGAAACTTGGAAGCACATTTAATTACATTTTTTTTAGTGTTCGGCTCACAAATTCTTCAGGTCTGCAAATGGGGAAACGGCATTTACTTCTCTAATCTTTTTCTCCCCATTTATCTCCTTCCCCCCATTGCCACTTCATCACAAACTATGCTTCTCAGAGAAGCAAAATCTAGGATATCTGAAGTTCTTTAGGGTTTTCTTCTTCCTTTCTCAAAGGGCACTCACCACATTCTCTCTCTCTTCTCTAGGTAACTCTGTCTGGGTCAGTTGGATACAGCTTTCATAGTTTTGGGGCTTCAGTGCTTGAGCAAGAGAGATTAGCTTAACCTGCACGGCAAGCAATATCACCAAAATCATCAGCAGCATACTGTCTTAGAGCTGCACAGAACAGTTAGATGAAGATTTGTGAGATTTTTATCCCCTCTGTCCTCTTCCAAAATGAAACAACTTTCTGTAAACAGAGTGCCTCAGATGATGTGCAGTGAACCACAAGTATTTGGTGCACCTACAGACAATGTCAAACATGAATTTGGCATAGGAAGTCTCCATAGGTACAACTCAACAAAAACTACTGTACAATATAGGTGAACCTACAGGCATACAAACAGGTCTACTTTCTCTGAAAAACTCAAACAAAGCAAACATATAAACACTTGCAAAGATGAGCAAGGCACAAGGATTGATACCTTCCATTACAAATGCATTTTATGTGACAGAAGCAGCAGCTGGTTTACTATAATTATTTTAACTATGTTCTCTATTTTTATTATCCTCTCATTTCTATGAAGGTCACCCAAAATCAGTCCATGTTTCAGTCTCACTAGAGACAGCTGATATTCAAAGGGCTGTGAAATAGCCAAAGAAGTGCAGAAACAGTCTGAGCTTCAACAGAGCTCTTGCACACCCAGAAACTTCTCTGACCACCACACCGAGCAGTCTCTTTAATATGATAGAGTGATAGAGGCATTGTAGCAGAGATGCTTGCTGCTTAATACTGTGTTTAATACCCATCATTTGGCATTTTATGGCTAATTAGAGAAGCCTTACTCTTCACACATGAAATCTCTTTGGGTGTTATTCAACTCACTGCTAAATTTGACAATATTATGCAAGAACATGTGCGTTCCCCACCTCTGCAAAAGGTTTCTCTCCTGTGCATACTTGATGCTGATTTCACGCAGAGCCCAGCATTTGCTAAAGCTGTTTCTGTCCTTAATATAGTTAAAGCAACACGCAGCAGGTACTCAGCGGTTGCTGAAAGAAATCATGCACTTAATTTGCTGGTCTTCAACAGTTTCTCTTCCTTTTACAGTACTAAAGTCAACATACTTTAGTTAAGAACTCAGACCTTATATAAAATGTGAAGACAAGTCACAAGGAATACTGAATGTAATGCAAGTGCTAATAAAAAAAGACTCTTTATTTCAGCGAAAACATCTACTACAATAATGGAAAGCAAAAAAAAAAAAACCCTAAGGTTTTGAATTCTGCAATAGGCGATAAAATTCTACAAAACCTATTTTGACTCTCTTGAAATGAGTATGTGCAACCAGAATGCTTAATTAAATTCATATTCCTTGAACAAGATAAATTTGGGGTCTTAGACCTTAAGTAGTTGCTTAATTTACTAGCTAAATTGTGTTCTGAACTGCCCTAAAATGTTATAAGACGTTATCTATTTCCATTCAAAGTTCTTCCACTGAAAAAGAGCATCAACAGATTTCAGTAATGTGGTAAGACCCCCCTTCCCCTTTCATCTCTACCTAAACTTCCAGCTTGTTAGCAAATGTGTTAAACAAGTTAAAGGAAGAAAAAACATTGGGACATTTGAAATAGACAACTTGTTTCTGCCAACATACTTAATAGATAATATTTTATCCAAGCAGAATGGCTTCATAAGAAGACTGAAAAAAAACCTGGAGCAGGAGAAACAAATGTAACTTCTTGCTATAAATCAAGAAAAATGGTGTCCAACCTAGGTCTCCCATATTTCTTATAAACGCTTAGATAGTTCTTAGCCCTGAACTGGATCAGTACAAGAACTTTACTCCAGTTGTATTAATGTCACCTTAACTCTTGGGTACTTTGTCACTTAACATCTTTTTCTTCTACTTAAAATATTCAAAAAAACCCCACTAATTTCAACAGGGGAGAAAATTGTGGGTTTTGACATGGAGTTTGAGTTAGCTGTGGTTTATAGAAATTTCTGAAAAGAAATTACTTAATGAAAATCAATACTTTTTCAGAACTTTTGAAAAGAATTGGCATAGTATTTTTTTTATAATGTCTAGAGCTTGATGCTGGGATTATATGGATAAACAGAATCTGAACAGACAGCATCATGGCAGTACTGCTATTGAAACTCTGTATGGCACCTAAATGAACCATCTCACAAAACAACCATATGCTTTCTGCAACATCTCAAAGAAAAGGATTTAAGACTAAGTTATTTTGGTTTGGATACATGCATAAGAAACTTGACAATATCAGCAAGGCATTAATTTTTTTATTGCTTTTCAAAAAGAGAAGCATCTCCATTCACAATAAACAAAATTTCTACTATTAATACACGTATGATAAATTTTAGTTTCATATAAATATATGAGAATAAGATACAGTTATGGCATATTTAGCAGCCTTTCATCTCTGCAATTCCAGGCTCTCATAAAGGAGTTTGCTTTAGTGGGCATGGTTTATTACATGTTTTTTTTATTGCATGTTTTGGGTTTTTTTTTTTCCTGACAAATGACCATGGGGGTGAGAGCTTCAAATCAGGACTACAACATACAGGGAGAATCCATGGGAAGTCATGTAGAAGGACAGATATTTATGGTGCCTAGAATTAATGATCACAGCTTCATGAACACAGTGGTAAATAAAACATAGAAAAAGGTATTGAAAAATGTCCTTGTGATGACATGAAAGATGCATCAGGATGGTATTGATATTGTACATTCCAGATGTTTAAGTATGCTTGTCTGCATTCCTGTCCGAGTATGCAACCATCCTACAACAACGGCAGAAAGCCTATATATAGCTCACCAATACAAGGAAACTGCTACAACACAGACTGAAGTTCTAAGAGAAAATGCAGGTTTACCTGACTGTGGGAAGACGACTATCCATCAGATTGCACTAGGCAAAGTTTCTAGCTTGGATTTGCCAGGGACATTCAGGAAAAAAAATATTGAAACAAAGTTATTTTTGAGCCTAAAATAAGGTCTTCTCAATTCATGACAGAGTAAAGCAGATAATGCAGATATATTGCTTTATACCTGTGTATGTCTTGCTCCTTTTCCTGGGATTAACAAGAGTGTAGATGTGTCCCTCTTCACATGAGACAGCTTCTGAAGGAAAGTCCTGATGAACAACCAGCAGCCTGTGCTGCTGTATCAGAAACTAGAATCAGCAGTAGGTCAAGTGCAAGATCCCACCCCAGACAGAAGATGGATATCTCAGCTGACAAGGGTACACTCACTTTTCCTGTCTTGTGGTATGGAGCACTCAGTCTTCACCCACATTCCCACGCAACAGCGCACTGCTACCTACAAGGCTGCACTGTGCTCACTGTGGTCAACTGAGCTGGCTCAGCAATAACTCTACCAAAAGAAATTGAGTGGCTGCTGATGGAAACTTTAACTAATGCTTTGGAGCTAAAGCTACTGCCATGAAATTATGTAGCCAGAAAGATGTAGCACAATCAAAAGCTGTGAGAGAAAGACTGCCAAGTCTGAAAAATGCAAGGTAGAAATCAAGTCTTTCAAACCTGCTCAGGAATGTCAACGTTCAACTCCCGGTATTTCCTCCTCCCCACCATATTTCCTTCAATCTGAATCACCGAACAAGGCCATGTGAATCAATCCACGTTATGTCTGTTCCTTTCCAAAACTATTTTGCCCCATTTACACTTCCTTAACACCCCCCTGTCCTCAGGCCCATACCTCAATCAAGGGCTTTCAAGACAAATTCTTGGTTTTAGAGCTTTTCTTGGAGTTCTCACCCAGCACTGAGCCTAATGCCAAGATCAGTTCTTGCTCTGGAAGGCAAACAGCAAGGACACAGTAGTATGCTGGGTGATTTAAGCTGGTGATTCTATCTGGGGATTTTGCGCCAGACGAGTTTAAAACTAGGAGTACAGAATCCTTCCCTTTCTGAGGAACAAATAACATAGTTTCAACTACGCTTGAGTTTGCACATAGCCATGTATACCAGCACAGATCCCACAGCTTTATCCTCACAAGAAGGAAGCACCAATCTTCGTCACAAGCTTCTGGAGCTACCTGGATCCCCAGGTCACTGCCAGCTGAGCAGGGACAGGCACTGGAAACAATCCTTGTCTTCACCTTCCTGCCACAGAACCTAATATCATATCCCTGTGCCTGCAGCAGACAGCTCGAGTGCCAGAGAGGCAGCAAGAGAAGGCAGGCCCACGCTCAGCCCCACCAGATCAGGTCCACCAAACACACCAGGGCTGCTGCAAAGGCAGAAAATAATAAACAATACAGTTGAGGACTTCCATGGTGGCCCCGCGTGACATCTCAACTGGATTAAACTACCAGGAAACACCAGGGGAGAAGGCAAGGAAATTTGTAATTGGTGGGCGAGTCAGGTGTCTCACTGCAAAAAAGGAATAAAGGGTCAAAATAATCAAAAAGCTGGGATAGATGTAGTAAGTTCCCTTAAAGCTCCTCTGGGAAAGATACTGTCAGCTGTACCTGGACTACTACTAAAAGTCAGAAATACATTTGCCTTTCCAATTACTGCCATTTATTACTGCTGATTATTAAAAGCAATGCACACAGCTGATTCACAGGATGGCAGCTACTTAGTGTTTCTCCTCATTTTTATTTCAGTCAGGAAGTGCTTCTCTTATGACAGACAGAGGTGATTGGAAGTTATAGTAACCCCAAGTGCTTTGTGTTAGTCTATTCTACCGCAAGTGAAATACTAGAATCCAACAACCTTTAAAACTCAATTTTCAAATAATTGGCAGAATGGATGGAGCCAAAAAGCAGCAGGCACATCTATTTTCTCACTTAAACAATCTGACATCTCCAGTCAAAATAATCAAAGCAGCTGCAGTTTGATCCTTCATCTTCCCTTGCAAGATATTTTTCCCTTCACTTTTCCTCCAGTCACTGAAAAAGGATGGTTTGCAGATCAATAACACAAGTGCACGTGCACAACAAAAACCCCAAACCATCAGGTGATCCCTGCTTTCCATACCTGACAAACGCTGATCTGTTCAACATACTGAAAATAAGGCATCACTCTTCAAACCGGATTTTGGAATCTAGATACAATAAACAACAAATCACCTTGAAAATAGGTACCTACCTGAGAAGATTCCCAAAATAAGATTAAAGGACAGTCTTGTTGATACGTAGTCATATATTTATTTTAAATACTTTACTATCAACATATTATTATATTTTTCCAAGGAAAAAAGTACAAATTCTACACTCATAAGCCAAAATGTGTTAGGCTGTGAGCACAAAGATCATTTTATAAGATTCAGAAAACAGGGAAAATTTATTTCAGCAAAAATACAAAAAAAACCAAAAGGGAGTTTCACTTCTAAGAAAAATGAAATGAAAAGTTTATATTTTAAATGCCAGTCACTGGAGGAAATCAAAAGAATTAAAAAAAATATAACAATTACAGTATGCTAAAATTACCCAAATATGATCAGGGAGGATACTAAGTAAAGCTAGAGACAGAAAAGAAAAGGAAAGTGGGAGAAAGCCTTTGATTCTGTCCAGCAGTACTAATCTGAATTGTCTGCAGAGTTGTATCACTTGACATTGTATCACTTTTTAAAACTTAGGTACCACTTGCATGTCTCTTGCTACCCATAAACTTGGATTTAAATAAAAAAAAAATCTTGGATGGAACCATCATCCTCTTTATCTATTTAGCAAGGAAGAGAAGGGGTTTTAAGAAAAATAACTGCATGAAATAATATTTCAGTGGGTACTATCTCACCTAAAGTGAGACAAAGCCACCTGAAAAATCGTATGGTAAGAGTTCATAGAATCATTTTGGTTGGAAGAGACCTTTAAGATCATCAAGTCCAACCACTAACCCAGCACTACCACATCACCTCTAAATCATGTCCGCAGCACCACATCTATGCATCTTTTAAATACCTCCAGGGATGGGGACTCCAACACCTCCCTGGGCAGACTGTTCCAATGATGCACAACACTTTCTGTAAAGACATTTTTCCTAATATCCAGCCTAAACCTCCCCTGGAACATCTTGAGGCTATTTCCTATCGTTCTATCACTTGTTACTTGGGAGAAGAGACTGACCCCACACCTTGCTACAACCTCATTTCAGGTAGTTGTAGAGAGTGATAAGGTCTCTCCTCAGCCTCCTTTTCTCCAGGCTAAACAGCATCAGTTCCCTCAGCTGCTCCTCGTACGACCTGTGCTCTAGACAGTGTCATCAGCTTTGTTGCCGTTCTCTGGACATGCTCCAGCACCTCAATGTCCTTCTTGGAGTGAGGGACCCAAAACTGGACACAGTATTCGAGGTGCAGCCTCACCAGTGCCAAGTACAGGGAGACAATCACTCCCCTACTCCTGCTGGCCACACTGCTGCTGACACAAGCCAGGATACCATTGGCCTTCTTGGCCACCTGGACACACTGCTGGCTCATATTCAGCCGGCTGTCAAACAACACCCCCAGGTCCTTTTCCACTGAGCAGCTTTCCAGACACTCTTCCCCAAGCCTGTAGCATTGCAGAGGGTTGTTTTGGCCCGAGGGCAGGACCCAGCACTTGGCCTTAGCGAACCTCATACCACTGGCATCAGCCCAATGATTCATTCTGTTCAGATCTCTCTGTAGGGCCTTCCTACTGTCAAGCAGATCAATATTCCTGCCTAACTTGGTGTCATCTGCAAACTTACTGAGGGTGCACTCGATCCTCTCAGCCAGCTCTTGATAAAGACGTTAAGGAGAACAGGTCCCAGCACTGAGCCATGGGGAACAACCACTTGTGACCAGCTGCCAACTAGATTTAATTCCATTCTCCACCACTCATTGGTCTCAGCCATCCAGCCAGTGTTTTATCCAGCAAAGTGTACACCCATCCAAGCCATGAGTAGCTATATCACATCCAATAAATATATTGGATAGCTTGCTCACTTGTTAGTAGAGCTGAACTTGTTCAATCAAGGAAGTAAAAATAAAGCTAGGTAGTTGGAAAAGTTGTATGACTACAACCCATTGGTGACATTCACATCACAAAAATGGAGGGAGAAGTCTAAATGGTTATCCACACTTTCACGAAGGATAAATATATCTGTATGATATTTTGTGGCAGGCTAAAATGTATCTCAGCATATATATTTTACTTGCAGGATTAATCATTTTAAAGGTATAAAATAGAGGTTTTAGGCACGGCATATTCTGTATCACACTGAATTTAGGAATACAACCCAGGTGACTATGAAATGCTGGAGAAAAATGGCAGTGCAGGATTGGCAGTTAAAGGTACAAAGAAGGTGTTCAAAGGTTTCTGTGGGCTCCACGGGTGAATGTCAGGGGAAGTTCATGCTGTTTCTTGCTCTAGGATGCACACTGGCTTTACACAGAATATAGGTGAAATGATGGCAGAAACACAACCAGAAAAGTGCAAGCCTCTCTGAATCTTCATTTTAAATTAATTTCTCTCATACTATGAATTAGGCAGAATCCAGACAGTCGTCATAGTTTCAGCTGAGTTTTGCAGTTAAAATGTTCCAACTTGGGAACACAGTGTATCTTCCTCCCAGGTTTCCTTTGGGTTCCTACTGATTTTTAAGTTTTATTCAACCAGTAACTAGTTATGCAACTAATATTAAGTTTTCCAAGGAAATGCTTCTGAATTGGCATCTAACAGACTAATTTTGTACCCAAGCACTCTACTACTACCTACAGTTAGAACTCATTGGCATCTTGCATGTAATGTTATAAAACAAGTTGAAATTATGAAAAAAATTAATCTTCCATATAGTATTTTTTTCTTCTGATTAAGTATAAAACCAAAACTACAGATACCTGTTTTTTCTTTTTTATTCTTCCCTGGTTTTTTTGGGAGAGTGGGTTAGTGAAGAGGGAGGGTATTCAGATCTTTACAAAGTATTTGAGAACTGTGTCTGGGGGTTTGGTTTTATTACAGATGCCAAGTACCCCCCCCACATAATAACACACATTAGCCAGGTGACTGCTCTAACAGTGTCAACAGTTAGGGCGGGGCTGGCTGCTAGATAAATGACAGATTTTCTCTATTAACCTCTCTCCCTCCCCAAATGGGAAGAGAAAGGGAATGAGGGAGAGAGACTTACCAATTTGAAAAGTAAATGAAAACTGGGTTAATGAAAATAATAGCAATAAAATGAAATAAATACACATATATACCAAACCAGTATTGAACCCAATCCCCCTGATGGCAATCATGTCACAGTCACCATTGATGCTGTGGGCAGGCACTGGGTAAGTCCCAGACTGGTTTCTGTGACAGATGGGAACTGGATTCAAGAGCTGGATTCTGGAACTGGATCCAGGAATGCACAGATTGGGATCAAAGGCAGAACACTGTCCTCCTCGGATGTCAGGCATTGACGAAGGGAGCTTGACCCTTGTGATTCTTCAGCTTTATACCAAATATGACGTCTACGGGATGGAACACCTTGTTAGTCAGTGCAGGGTCACCTGTCCTGTCCGCTCCTCCACACAGGTGCAGCCTCTGACTTACTGCACCCCACCGTGGGACACAGGATTAACAGTGACCTTGGTCTGCACAGGAGCAAGTACAAGCCAGAGCCTTTCTGCACACCAGCCCCTGGCAGTAACTGTAAACACCAAGTGTTGTCACTGCTAGAAGCAGACACTGTCTGCAAAAATGTGCTGTTAGCTTCAGAAAGTGCCGTCACTTAGAAGAGACTGAGCTGGAAAGTAAAATCACTGAATAGAATTTATTCAAACCAGGACAAGCCACTTCAGTACAACAGCAGAAAGCATAATGTTTTTGTTGTCCAAGCTAGTCTTTCTCCAAGCCACTGCACCACATCACATGCGTCAGTGTTAGCTGGGGCACCTTCGCAAAGTGATCCCCTGTTGTCTGCACTGAAATCCTTACTCTGTCTCACTCCTGCTTCCAAAAAGCCCATGGCAGTCCACTACCGCCAGCTCTGATCACAGGATAACTTTGTTCTCTGATAAAAAACTCTATTTTCTCACAAGTTAATCCTTTGGTACAACAGTTCTCCCTGTGTATAAAATAAACACTTTACAATGGGAAGTTATCAGCTGTAGAACATAAATGGCCAGTTCAAGTCACAAGTGCTAGTTATCTAAGACATGCAGACATATACACAAGTGTATATCCATATATACACATGGATGTGTATATGGACATATATAATGCATACATATGCATAAGCACACACAGATAGAAACACAGGCCCAAGTCTGCATTTAAACTCCTACATTTTGTTGAACTCAAGAATAATTAAGAGCCCTAATTCTTGTATAGAACTGCATCAGTGATGCCTACCTTTAAAACATTTTACAAGTATGTGTTTAAATTTAGAAGAATAGAAGTTTTTTAAAAAGATAACCCCTCAAAAATATCTCCAGACAGATTCTACATTAAGCTGAAACTGAAGTGGGAAGTATATATATCTATCATTTATAGTAGAAAAGATAAAACTACGTAAATTATCCCCAGAACAGATATTGCAGATGCAAAAACTCAGCATTTACCTTAAGGTGATAATAAACATTTTACCTACTTCTAATAATGGCCTGTGCCCTGAAATCCCATTCTCCCCTCTATTTTTGAATCTAGTATTATCTTTTAAGCAAAAAGAGATGTGTTAACTGCTTAATAAAACATGGCATTCAGAGAGCTGGACCAGCTGCTGAGAAAAGCAAAGTTCTGGGTTACAGCGTACTGTCTCGGATGTTGGCAAAAGTAAATCAGACTCTATAAACCTCAAGGAAGTTAACGAACCTGGTCATATATGTCTTAACTGGAAATTATTTTGCTTAAGAGTGATCAGCAGCACCTATCTCTACCACCAGTGAAAGTGCCAGCCAGAGCAGCCTGCGAAGGCATACCATAATCACTCCTTTCCCAGGGTCCATCAGCCTCACCCACTCCACACCAGTCACAGAAAGCATCCCCAACATCCCCAAACCCACTTCTCATCCTCACATACCATTTCCATGACCCTCCGCAGTCTCTGCTGACCCCCACACAAGCACGTGACCTGACACCCAGACCCACCAGTCACTCCCGCCTGAGCCACAGCAAGGGCTGGCGTGAGCACTTAGTCTGCCACTTGGCTGAGCAGCCACAGGTAGGAGGCAGCATGCAGCTGTCACCATGTACACAGGCCAGCAACAGGCGCATCACGGTTTGGGACCCTCTGCTGTACCCTCTGCAGTGCCAGCCATGCGGCAGAGGCTGTCAGCTAAGGGGCTGTGTCTGCCACAGCGACCACAGGATGGAGCAGCAGAAAAAGGTCTAGATGAACATTTAAAGGTGCATGCGGGTGTTTGTGCCTGGCTTACAATGCTTACTTTGGTTAAAATATTCCTTCAACACTTCTTTTAATAAAGAACTGATGTTGTTTTACAAAAAGTAACACTTGTATTGCTGCCCTTTACACGGTAATTTAACCATAAATAAAGTGAGAGCAAAGACATCTTATCAAGGGAGCGAGCAGGTGCATGTGAAAGCAGCAGGTGAGAGCAGGCTCAAGAGCTACGTTTGGCCTCACGACTTCACTCAGTATTTTCTCTCTGTTTCTTGGAGAAAATTTATCTCTTTCCACTGGTTATTTGAAGAACGTCAGGATACTAAAGGATCAATCTACAGTGAAGTATCTAGATTTAGGCTGTGTTAATATCCCTCCACTCTTTTTTCCAACTCACACCCAAAAAACAGAAGAGGAAAGGATACTTATGAAACAGATGTGATCACTCCGTAATCACAGTATGAATGGGAGATGACAGATGTTTTTTAATTAGAGACAGTACTATTTCTAGAGCATTTGATTATAGGTTACACGAGACTGGAAGAAACAATTCTAGCCCCCAAACAAAGCAGCCCAACAGTGAGAATGCATAACCTGTTCAAGGGAAATAACTAACATAAAGACAGGCACTAGTGCAGAACAAGTGTATACACTTGAATACAAAATAGATCATGAATATAAACAAGGAAAAACCTAAAGGTCACAGAAGTGGTATAAAGGGAGCTGCTTTACAATCCAATGTTACGGTCCTAAGAAAAAGCAAAAATGAATGAAGGAAAAGAAGAGAAAGAGTATCTGTAACTTGATTCGAGCCGATCGAGCAATGCAGAACTCGCCTGCAGCTAAGCAACAACCAGATTTGCCACTGTAGTTTTGGATCAACAACTCATTTATTTCCAGATAGACCGCTGTGCCAGATCCCATGTAATTTCAGCAACTCTGACACACAACATTAGCTATCTAAATGATATCATTCAATGGAAGTATTCTAAAACAAAAAGGCAAATGAGAAGAAATTAATGAAAAAAAAAATATTACCATGCACAACAGCTAAAGCAATGTACCCTATGTTGCTATGGCTTTGGGTGCTGTTCAGTACCACTAATGTTCTTCTAATTGAGAAAAAGTAGTCTCCACAATGGAACAAGCAGGCACAATATAAGGACACACAAAGCAAGGTGATGGGCACTTCTGGTCTGTCAAAAATGCTACAGCAGCTTAAGTTGATATTACTTAACCTGCATTGTAGCTGCCTGCTAGCAGTACAGGGTCATTTAGAGGCTGTGAAACCTGTCTGAGAGTGAATAAACACTTAAATAACTAGTCTTGGCACTCTGCACTGGATAATTGCATCTGACAATCATTTTCATGCCTTTAGCCTTGCAGGGCTATGTAGGCATTACTCCAGCCTGCTACACATTCCAAAGCTGCGGTCCCCAAATCATGCATGGGGGCAATGCATTACACTATTACTCACAGTCACAAGCCATCACCACTACTACAGCAAAACACAACAGCTTATACTATTGCCTAAGAGCCAGCAACGGGATGTCTGATATCAAACTTTCAGTGGTCCACCAACTTAACATAAGAAAAAAAATTCAATGGCATTTTAAACTACAACGATGGCTATTTCAAGTTTTAGCAAACTCCTAAAATGATGTTAGCAGTAGAGCATTAGGTGGAGTGCAAACAAAGCAGAGCTGAGAGGAATTGAGATTTGCTATTATGGCCTCAATTACTGACTTCTGGGAGTCTATGATCTGACTGTGGCAGCCATTTAAGAAGTTTCAGGAGCAAAGGACAACGATCCTTAAAAGAACAGAGAGTATAGGGCTGTCCCTTAGTCCCAGGAGGGAAACAGAACCTGGATTGTTAACCGGCACTTTCAGTACCAAATATATTAGAAATAACTGAAAAAAAATATTCATTTCCAAAATGCAGAAAATATTCTATAGATCTCATTTGAAAATTGTCTCTGTATAAGGAGCTCTAAAGCCATGGGAGAAAAAAAGAAGGAAAGTCTGAAAATTTGAAGATAAGAGACTGAAGAGGAGAATGAAGCTACTCTTGTAGAAGAGAAGGAATAGATATACAGACCACCTCACTAATTGTATTTTAGGCAAAAATTAGTTCATAACATATGATGTGCTTAAGGCAAAATAAATCAATAGAGTGTTTGAATTGATTTTACAAGCATTGGAGAAGGTCAAAAATCATTAATGATGTCGTCTTTCTTACCTACAACTTTAGCACATTTAGTACTAAATTTAAAGGTCTCACTAAGGCTTGTACCTCACAGTTCTCCTTTGATCTCATCCCTCTCACTTGGTGCAATATTTTAAGAGATAATTAATTGAAAACTTGCCAGAAATGGACCAAAAAAAAAAATCTTTACTTACTATCAATATACTTTTAATCCTCCTCTTTCAAAACTAAGAACCTTTTTTCTGCAGAAATGACAATTTTTAAACTATTAACACTAAAAGCAATTAATGTCATTGGGATTCTTATTTTTTGGCTTGTAAATGGTTAATTTTCATGATTTTATGGAAACAGGAGATTCAGTAAAATATCAGAACAAGCCCTGGTTAGCATGCCCTACTCAGCCCCAACAGGCTTTATCCTAGAGATACCCACGTTAGGGACTATGAGGAACATACCAAGAAAATCCTCAATGCCTTAAAATGTTTTGTTTTCTATTTACAAAAAACGAAAAAGAGACCCAATCTTTCTGGATTTTCATTCAATCTCAGCTTCTTACTTAACAGCTTCTTTTATAAATTTGTTTCCCTTGGGATTAGCTGCTGGCCTGCAGGTAGCCTCATCAGTTGCCTCCTAATTTTCTGTCCCTGGATGACTCTGAACACGTGCCCGAGGGCCCACCTTCCTTACAGTAAGTCACGTGCCAAAGTGAGTCAGCAAAATAGGCCTAACTATTTTCCAGAAAAGCCATGCTTGTATAAAATAAATAAACAAAACCAGCCAGAATGTGTATTTTCTTACAAGCTTTTTTGGTTTTATTTTCCCTGTTTTGATACATATCAGATAAGCATATTATATTCTGGCTTCATGATACACAAACACTTAGAATCAATAAAAATCCAAATTTTAAAATCTTAAAATCCTCCTAAAGATTTGCCATTGTGTGCTTTATTACTATATTTTTCTCTTCAGTTTAAGGTGTTTTCCCTAGCTGTAAGGCAAGAAAATGGATGTGATTAAACTGTTTTCATTAAGTGTATGACACAGTTCAACAGTATTTTACCTCCCCTTAATTCACTATCATTTTCTCTCCACCACTGCATTGTTCATGAATGTCATCCCTTTCTAATTTCTGTGACAAATACAGTTGTAATGACTTTATTTAGGATCAACACTGCCACTCAGAATATTAAAAGGCAAGAAGTTAAAGCTGCTGTGTCACTTGGCTCTGCCTGATAGCAGGTCAGGGCGAAGGCAAGGCAGCCATGCCCAGCAGGCAGCACCATCGCAGGACACAGGTCTGGGGGCACACAGGAGCCAGGCAGCTCCAGCAGAAGTTACTGCCTCATTGACCTTACTGTGTTCAAGGGAGGTGAAGGATTGAATCACCAATAAAGGCAGCAAAGCACTCTGTCATATTTTAGATCTACTGGGTTAGATTTAACTTACATCTTTTTAAAGATTTCAATGTAAGCACCAAATGCATATAATATTTATTTTAATATTATTAATTTAAATATTACACGATATTAAATATTACACTACTATAGCTGCTACATAAAACTATGTCCATGTATTACAGCCTGAAATAATTTTTACCTTTTGACTCAAGAAACAAAACTGTTAATGCAGTTCCAGCTTTAACCCATTTTAAAGCACAAATAATTTAAATAATCCATTTTGTGTTTTCTGTAGGGTCAGAATTACCCATTGTTAAAGCAGGTTGATTTTGGCAGTGCTTTTACTACTTTGACTGTTCACAAGTTGTCTTACAGTCTAGAGACTATATCTTACGCCAGCTGGAGTGAGAACAGTGCTTTGATGTATAGATACACAGTTTTAAAAAGTTAGGGTCTGCTGGCAGTTTCTCTACAAACTACAATGGCAGCCGTGCTAGAGGTCATGAATATTACATAAGGGCTGTCCGTGCATTCGAGCCAGCAGCAGTAAGCCAAATTCCCATAGCAACACTTGCATAGATTTACTCATCGCTAAGAGACGCATCAGTTCAGCAGCAAGCATACTGTACTGCTACCCTGATTAGCCTGCAAGATATAATTACTACAATTCCTCTTTTAGAGATTGCGCATTTACTGATAAAATTCAACACTTCACCTGAATCTCAGGGCAGCCTTTACCATCTTTCCTAGGAGCAAAGAAATCTCAAACTAGCAAAAAGCAAACCTGATAAAACTGAAACTCCTGATTATGACCAGCAACGTCTCGAAGATACAAGGTGGAAGGGATGAAGCAGGCTGCTTCTCCTGAGTTTCTGCTATACTGAATCCAGGACCACAAAACCCATCTTTAAAGACACGTTCAGCATCTCCTACAGTTTGCAAGCTCTAGCAGGTCATTAAAAAGCTGCTTCAGGAGCTCTTATTAAATATCAGTTAACAATTACATTTTTCAAAAAACATCTTTGGCTTCCCCGTTCAAGTTTTCTGGCCCGATGAAGCTGTCTGCTTGTGCATTATAGTACCATGTTATTTATGGAGCTGGTTCTTGCCACATGATCAGGTACATAGCTCAATTATCTAGACTCCTGAATTTCTGAAGAACCCTTGTAAAACAGGTGGCATAAATGGGCAGAGGCCAAGCTGGCAGTGGAAAAGGAAACAGAATGCGAGACAGGGAAATAAAAAACCAAGGCAAAATGGAGGAGGGGAGTCAGAGAGAAATGTAGATTAGGTAGATCTAAAGAGGGATCTCAACAGTGTATTTAAATATTCAAATATGAGAAATGAAAAAGGAAAACAGATCTTGGATAACAGTGATACACCAAGATCTGGCAGATAGCACACAAAAAAAGAAAAACTGGAACAAATGATAATAAATAAGCATGATTTTTACAGGTGCAATAGTACTCAAAGAGACATCACGGATGGAAGAAAAACAAGCCCATACCCTTTCACTGCTAAAACTCTCGCAGTCCCAAATGCATCTTGTGAAAAATATAAACACACAGGACCCAAAGCTCATTTAGTACTTCCTTACTAAACTGTCACTATCTGCCAGGAGTATGGAGATAGAAGGAGAAATCTTAATAAGTCCTAGAGCATATTATTATTCATGGGGTCATTTAATGCAAACTGTAAAGAAAGCCAGTGAAGTCTTCAGGCCAAAAAGACCTTTGTAAGAGATTCTCCCTATTTACATATGACTTGTAGGGACCAAACCTTCACTGAAGGAAAATGAACAGGATGTCTGAGGGTTGATTTCTAGAACTGTAAGTTTTGAGAGCCACAGGCTAACTTCCATGAACATCTTCAGTAACAACTCAAAGCTCTGACCCTATACACGGCAAATAAACAGGTATCTTCAATAAGAGAAAAAACGGAAACATTTATATCAGGTTATGCTGAAATACACAAGCCAATCAAGTGCCTTTTATGGAAAATTGAATCTAACTGATTTTTCCAGGAAAATATATTTTCTGCTGTTGTCAGGAAAACCTCTGTAGCAGGTTTTATGCTATATGTTAACACACCAAAAGCAGTAAAGGATGAGGTGTCAGTGCTTTGAAGCTGAACATTTTATGAGCCTGTGACATGAAGTAACACCTTACCTTTGCTTTTTCCAGCTGTGCCTGGGCCTGTCGCTCTGCCTCTCTCCGCACTGCTTCCCTGTCTTCTTCCAGAGATACATCTGAATCAGAGGGACGGCTGGTGTAGGAGTCCGCCGAACCCTGCACAGGAAAAGGAAAAATCATGTCACAAGTTGTTTCAGTGTTCAAAAAAAAGTAGAAGTGGTTATTCACCTCACCTTTCCTCTTACTTCTGTATCCCTGGAAAGAGAATAAGTGACCACAATGGGAAGTCACTTAGAAAAAATTATGTCTATGTAAATGTTTTCTTCTGAAGACTTTCCAAAAGTGCAGGTGTCTTCCCCAGCATTTTATTTCCTGCACTATCCCTGTGCTCTGATTTGTGTGCTTTTCAGCAAGCAGAGTCAGTTGCTCTGTAGAGTTACAGCAGTGGTGCAGTGCAGGGCTGAAGGACGCACAGCAGCTTCAAGGATAGCTCATAAAAATTAAAAGTCTAAACAGTAACAATATTAGAAAGGAAACAGAATTTTTATAAACAAAATGCAAATTCAGTATCAGTAATTACCATTACACCATATCACTGCCAACCTCTGCTATCCATTTTTATTTTAGGGCAATCTCTTTACCTGACACACTTTCCCCATCAGAACGGCAAATGGCTCGTATCCATCTCTGCCCTTCAGCAAAACATGCAAATGACCACAAATCAACTTCCAACTAATGAAATCCGCCTGGACTCAACACATGTCCCCATATAGCCACAATGGAAGCAGCCACAATGCCAGAACAGCTCCATAAATACTGACAGCTCTGCTTTCCCTCTGCATCTCCCTGCATACAAATGGAGTTCTGCTAATTCAGTCAGAATGAAAACAACTGTTCTCTCTTCACCATTTTTTTTTTTTCCTCACCCTCTCTGCAATACATATAATAGATGCTGACAACGAAAACGTAGGGCTTACACAGATATCAGAATTCTTCAGACGTCCTCCTTTGGCTCTTTTCAGAAGCCTGATCCAGGTGGCCTTCATTAGCCAGACAGCTCAGTTATTGTCCGCAGCTGCAGCGCCCGGCACTGATCTCATAAAACATGTGCACACTGAGCACCGCAGAATCACTGCTCCTTTCCTATCCATGCTCTGCTGTGAGAGCCTTCCTTCTCTTCCCTCTGCCTTTCAAGCTTGCAGCCTCACTGTTTCCAGTATTCAACTGCAATTAAATTCTCAAATTTTCTCATGCCAGTAAAAAAAAAAAAAAATCAAAAAAATCCAAAAAAACACCAAAAAAAAATCCACACCACCTCCAAAAATCTCAACTTGCATTAAAAAAAACATAGAATAAACCAGGCTTCAGGTAAATATTGTGAGAGAGGCTTCAGCTGATCATAAACTGAGATTGATCACAGAAAAATACCTAGGGCTCTTTCCTTTCTGTTTTGGGGGGCGGATTTGCTGTTAAAAATAGTGCTTATAAGAGAACCTCTTAAAATCCTGTTTAAAATGTATTCAGTGACATTTGCAAGTGCAAAGTTCATTTCATCTCTTCCTAGATTGGCTGGGGGTGGGGTAACAGGCTGCTCATATCACTGGGCATGCTCCATATGTGCAGCCTTTTACGCAGATGCTCGCATCACACCGGCTTGTTAGCCTATGCCAAATTGCCATTTTACATCTCAAGGGTAAACAGCTGGAAAACGTAAGGTCCCTGCAAAACTGGAAGAGCTGGTACAGCGTCTCGTTCCCGTCACGTATGTCTGCTGCGAGCCACGTTTCCCTCGACTGCTCAGTCTGTCACGCAGTGCTTCCCTCTGCTGCAAAGCCCTGAGCTCCACTCTGAGCTCTCTTACAAAAAATGTAAATCCAAAACCATGTGTGTTGAGCAGGAATTTAACCCCCTAGTTACTGCTTACATTTTTTCTGACATTAGCAGAGGAAAGAAGCAAAGAATAACTGCAACATACCACCTAACACATAAATATTAAATCCTAATATGGCAAAAGGCAAACACAACACTGAATTTCTATATTCTGTTTTTTGGAGTTACCCCCTATCCTTTCATAAAGTGTCATGGTAGTAACATAATCAGGCATGGTTTTCTAGGGCATCTACAATTTACGGAGACATACATCATTCTAGTTGTAAAAGATCACTGCAGCTGACTGCAGCACCTGCCTTCAACATAAATTCACAGTTACAAGAAAAACAGAGAATGGAGATTACAGCTGAGAACAGTGGTCACGCACGTGTTGTACAATGTCAGCATGTCCCAGGAAGGACTGAATCCCACCATGGTTTCTGTCTGTGCAACAACCAAATTGCCCCATCACAAGTGATGCAGCAGCCTACATTTAACAACTACTGGAGCAAACAATAGTTGTCACTAATCTGACAGTTTAAAATAAAGGTAAATTTTAATTTTCCAATTTTTTTTCCTTTCCTGAAGCCAATAATAGTTACAGTACAGAGTTTAAAAAGCTATCTTTGAACTGACATAAGGAAAATTACTCTCTGATGAATATTTTGCTTAAGGAGTTCAAATACATCTGCTGTTATAATGACCTTCCAAAACTGAAATGTCTACTGAGCTAAAGCAAAAGGAGCAGAAAGTAAAACAAACTCAAACTTTTCTTGAATATTTCAAAAAATATTGCCCATTAGGAAAACATTCAAAGGCCCTTTAACATACCCAAAGGCATTCAAATTTGGCTAGTCTTTAAAATTTCCCTTTGCCACAACTTCTGACACAGTTCCCTGAAGGAAACAGTGGCAAAAGGCGAGCAGCAAAAAGCAGACAGAAGTTTCGTGTAGAGTTTAAATCCTATTATAGTTGACACAACAGCGGTCCATGGTTCAAACCGCTGATGTTATCACAGCATTAAGAAAAGCTGAGACAGTGATGATGAACAACCCCCAGGACACTCTGGGGTCCCTCAACACTTAACACCCTTCAGAAAGGACAGGTTCAAACCCTTCCCCACCAGTGCTGCAGTTCCTCAGTGCCACTCTGCCACCAAGCAAGACACAGTGTCATAAACCAACCCCAAAGCAACACTACCTTTACATAAGAGGAAAACAAACAAACCAGACATTAAGACTGACACAGCAATTGCACAACAGACAGTGTGGGTGTTAGCTTTCTACAACACTTCCATGGTGAACACATCATATTTTCTACTGAGCAAGTGGCGTAGCATCACTTTTACTATCGTTCACTCTACTGTCCAGAAGGGATGCTGCCTAACTGGTTCTCACCCTATAAAAAAAATCATGAAGCACAGAAACATTATTCCAATCTCCCCTAAAGAGGAAAAATGCCTTTTGGGTTAGACCAGAATTGCTAAAATTGGAATTTCATCTTCCAGACCACAGAGATCATTTACACTGCTGGTCATGTCGTGTGTTGGCCACAGTCCCAATGCACATCCAAAAAATCATAATGATTCAATTTATTTTAATTATATTGACAAATCGCATGAATCAAACTCAGTGTTACATTTATTTTCCCAGTGGGATGGACATGGTCCTGTAAATTTTCTGTGGAAAGCATAAGTTGGGATCTTTTCATTTCTCAGAGATGGAAAAAAGATCAAAGCCTGACATCAGGGCAATCCAGGAAAAGGGGGAGCATACAGTTACAATTAATTCATTTTATAAACTACCGAGTATTTTTTATATGAGCTAAGAATGTATTCAACCACTTTAAGATGAAAAAAAATTCAAACTTAGATAAAAACTATGATGAAACTACATTGGAAACACCTTGACTATTCAAGGAAAGTACGCCCAAGTGGATGTGCCTTGCTCATTCATGACAGCTAAGGAAACTTCATTTCTTCCCTGGGTTACCTGAGTTTTAGGGGTTGCTCTGGAGAACAGCATGGATCTTTTCCCAAGAGCTTTCGAAATTCAGTCTTTCTGAGATTCTGCAGCTCTCCATCTCCTTTCACTTCAATATGGAAGAGCTGCAGTAATACATGTATGTAATGTACGCTACTGTAGCCCTCAATTCCTCACCTTTCATGGGAAACTGTCTAATAAAAGTGAGATAAGTCAGGTTAATAATTACCCCATCTATTTATTCTTTTTTCCTTTTATTTTCCTCCTTATTTGGCAGGTTTACAAATCCAGTTTGTTTGAGAAATAATTTCCTGTTTTAACGACATGCTTGACAAATATTTACTAACCATCCTACTGTTTATTATATTACAGTAGCTTCTATTAGGTATTCCTATAATACGAACCCATTCTTTTCATACTGTTAGTGGTCATATATGATTGCATTTCAGCTTCTTTTTCTTCAAGACCATACATGTATTAACTGTTTTTAGTGCTGTAGAAGTGTATCATCTTCAAGAGACAGTTCTTTAAGTAGGAGGGATTTTTATTATTTTCCTTTACTTGCAGGTAGAATCTCCTTCGTTAAATTAGGTGGTGCCTCTAGATCTATTTTTTTCGTGTTAGTTTTCTGTACCCATGCTTAACTTTAGTCAGTAAAGAGATGGTAAACCTTCCAATTCTTGAGGAAGTAAGGAGGTGGGTCAGTAGAACTGCACCTTGGACTTCCAGAGGGCAGACTTTGGCCTCTTCAGGAGACTGGTTGGAAGAGTCCCTTGGGAGGCAGTCCTGACAGACAAAAAAGTTCAGGAAGGCTGAACATTCTTCAAGAAGGAACTCTGAAAAGCTCAGGAGCAAGCTGTTCCTATGTGCCGGAAGATGAGCTGGTGAGGAAGAAGACTGGCATGGCTAGATAGAGAGCTTTGCTGGAACTCCGGAAGAAAAGGAAAGTCTACGGCCTATGGAAGAAGGGGCAGGCCACTCAGGAAGACTACCAGGATTTTGCAAGGCTGTGCAGGGAGAAAATTAGAAAGGCCGAGGCCCAGGTGGAAGTTAATCTGGCCACTGCCATAAAAGACAATAAAAAATGTTTTTATAAATACATTAACAGCAAAAAGAGAACCAAGGAGAATCTCCATCCTCTACTGGATGCAGGGAGAAACCCAGTGACCCAGGATGAGGAAAAGGCTGAGGTACTGAATGCCGCCTTTGCCTCAGTCTTTTCTAGTAACACCAGTTGTTCTCTGAGTGCCCAGCCCTGTGAGCTGGAAGACAGAAGAGGGGAGAAGAATGAAGTCCCCATAATCCATAAGGAAATGGTGAGTAACTTATTGCACCACTTAGATACACACGAGTCTATGGGGCCGGATGGGATCCACCCAACGGTACTGAGGGAGCTGGCAGAAGTGCTCACCAAGCCACTTTCCATCATTTACCAGCAGTCCTGGCTAACAGGGAAGGTACCAATCAACTGGAGGTTAGAAAATGTGACACCCATCTACTAAAAGGGCTGGGAGGAGGATCTGGGGAACTACAGGCCTGTCAGTCTGACCCTGGTGCCAGGGAAAGTTATGGAGCAGATCATCTTGAGTGCCATCATGTGGCACATACAGGACAATAAGGTGATCAGGCCCAGCATGGTTTCATAAACCCAGCATGGGTTTATGAAAGGCAGGTCCTCCTTGACTAACATTATCTCCTTATCTCCTTCTATGACAAGGTGACCCGCTTAGTGGACGAGGGAAGGGCTGTGGACATTGCCTACGTGGACTTTAGTAAAGCTTTTGACACAGTTTCCCACAGCATTCTCCTGGAGTAACTGCCTGCTCATGGCTTGGATGAGCGTACTCTTCACTGGGTAAAAAACTGGCTGGATGGGTAGACTCAAAGAGTGGTGGAAACTGAAGTTAAATCCAGTTGATGGCCAGTCACAAGTGGTTGTTCCCCATGGCTCAGTATTGGCACCTGTTCTCTTTAGTATCTTTATTAATGATCTAAATGAGGGGATCGAGTGTGCCGTCAGTAAGTTTGCAGATGACACCAAGTTAGGCAGGAATATTGATCTGCTTGAAGATTGGGAGGCTCTACAGAGGGATCTGGACAGGCTGGATGGATGGGCCAAGGCCAGTGGTATGAGGTTCACTAAGGCCAAGTGCTGGGTCCTGCCCTTGGGTCACAACAACTCCTTGTAACGTTACAGGCCTGGGGAAGAGTGGCTGGAAAGCTGCTCAGTGGAAAAGGACCTGGGGGTGTTGGTTCACAGCCGGCTGAATATGAGCCAGCAGTGTGTCCAGGTGGCCAAGAAGGCCAATGGTGTCCTGGCTTGTATCAGCAATAGTGTGGCCAGCAGGAACTACACAGTCCCCCTGTACTCAGCACTGGTGAGGCTACACCTCGAATACTGTGTCCAGTTTTGGGTCCCTCACTCCAAGAAGGACATTGAGGTGCTGGAGCATGTCCAGAGAACGGCAACAAAGCTGATGACACTGTCTAGAGCACAGGTCGTACAAGGAGCAGCTGAGGGAACTGATGCTGTTTAGCCTGGAGAAAAGGAGGCTGAGGAGAGACCTTATCACTCTCTACAACTACCTGAAATGAGGTTGTAGCAAGGTGTGGGGTCTGTCTCTTCTCCTAAGTAACAAGTGACAGAACGATAGGAAATGGCCTCAAGTTGTGTCAGGGGATTTTTAGGTTGGATATTAGGAAAAATGTCTTTACAGAAAGTGTTGTGCATCATTGGAACAGGCTGCCCAGGGAGGTGTTGGAGTCCCCATCCCTGGAGGTATTTAAAAGATGAGTAGATGTGGTGCTGCGGACATGATTTAGAGGTGATGTGGTAGTGCTGGGTTAGTGGTTGGACTTGATGATCTTAAAGGTCTCTTCCAACCAAAATGATTCTGTCACTCTGTGATTCAATATAGTTGCAGCTTAAGTACAGATTTTGACGGCAGTGTTATATTCATAGTGTAAAATCTCTTGATGTGTTTGTTCTGTTACTGTAATAAGTTCTCACTGGGTTAATATAGCTATCATTACACTTGCAAATTCAGTCATGTCCTTTATATTATGTCTTACTCATAAGAAATAAAAGTGATCTTCTTAGTACCATGAGTTTCCCTTTAACAGTGTAATCCACTTATTAACTAACTGGATATCATGAGGACATATAACTTTCCAAATTACCGAAAATTCTCAAATAATTATCTTCTTGGAAAGATCAAACAAGTTCCTTGAAGTAGAGATTTTTTACATTATAATTTATTAATTGAAGGCATGAAGCAGTAATCAAACATACAGCAAGATTTTACAAGAGGTAAATAAATACATGTGACTGTGCATGGTGTCCTTCATATATTTTTCATCTCTTCATTCATTTAACACTGAAGACAATTTTAAATCCAAAAGGAGAAATATCTTTATGTCTTCATTCCATTTATACTCTGAATATGGAAAGCTCAGGTCTCAATGTGCCAGTAAGAGGAACAACTCATTTCATTTTTCAGAACTTTTACAGATATTGATAACTGCTCATCTTCTAATCTTGTCAAAATAGTAAGAACATGATTTGAGATACTATATTACGTCTTTGTGATGTGCTATTAGTTCTTGAGAGCTACAAAATAAGGTAAAGGAAAAAAAATGTGTTGAGAACAATTTGTTTAACTTTAGATCTTTAAAACTGATTCAGAACAAAGACAAAATGTGAAATGAAGTTTAGCATGAAGTGAAACTGCTGACATTGGCAAATTATAATATGCCAACAAGGAATGCAGTTTGTTCTGATTCATTACAATCTGACCAACCTGAAATGTACGAGCCACACAATTAGAAAATCAGAAGCACTCTCACAAATGCACCGTCAGTAGGGACCTCAGTTTGGCAGACTGGCCAAAAAGAAGTTTTCTCCAGACGTCTAACCAATGTAGTTATTTTGAATATGTTGAAGAAAGCACAAAATGCTGCTCTGAGAATGCTCTAGAATGTTAGATTGATGTCAAAGTTAATTATGTGAGGGTAGAATTTTTATAGAAAGACCACATTAATTTCAATTGTTTGGCATATATATTTGGTCTGTATGACAAACTGAAGAAATACGTTTTAACAAAGGAAAAAAGAAAGAGACTATGTATTCATTAGGGGGCTATCAAGCAGGAATCGTTGACTCCTCCTGGACACTTCACAGCCCAGCAACTACCAAGTCTAGTCCTGATGTCGTCTCTGTTCCTTGACATGAGCCCTGCAGCACTTGGCCGTTTGCACACTACACACGCGCTCACACTTAAATGCTGTAAAACCATGCTTTTTTACAATTACAGTACAAGGAGGGCTGCCAGCTCCTGCAGTAGTCCCTGGAATCCTCTGCTTTGCTTGCATTTAAAAAACAAAAGCAACGTTGATCAGAATTTTGATATTGTTTAGAGCTAATTGGGCATTGCTATGGCACCTACAGCCACGGGGAACGTTCAAATAACAGGAGGAGTGAAATTTTAGAACAGCTGGGAGCTTTAGGGTAGTAATGTGATTAAAAAGGAGATTATATAGGAAATCAGACTTCTCTTTACCCTTAACATGACTTTGGCAAGCTTGATCACAGCACCCAGCTTGACATTAACAGGTTTCCAAGGTGCTAATCCAATCGACAGCTGGATGAAAGCAGAGTTTTTTAAAATAGCCCTTAGGTTTGCAGAAACCTAGATTTTGGCATTCATGAATCAGGTAAACAGTCGTTGTACAAGGTGCTTTATCAGGGAAAAACAAAACAACAAAAACCAAAATACTGCCCCCCCACCCCAAACACCACCACACATTTGCATTCACATTTCATTCAGCCTAAATGTTTGCTTTCCTGTTGTTTTGCTAAGAAAAAGTAGCATGAGTAGGTATTTTTAGAGCAACGATAGTCTTTTCATTGCGACTTTTCAGAAAAACTTTGGCAATATGCAGATCATTTCCAAAAGGGCAGCTGCAGAGCTCAGCCTAGCTCAGACAGACCCCTCAGAGCCAGAGCTCACCTTTCCCTAAATCTGTGATATGCTCTGGTGTGTTACGGTTTACCATTTTTTTGCAAAAACCATCCAAGAGGGAAAACTGCTCGAGACCCTATTGTACAAGGCATTGTACAGTCACAAAGCGAATGACAAACCCTGCTTAGAAGAACTTGCAGACTAAAGGATGAGAGAACATAAGCAGGGAAAAAAAATAAGGAAGAGATCAAGGTAGCAATGCAATAGAAAATAAAGCATTTTTAAATATTCGATACCAGCATTATGACTCATCCCTTGCATAACCATGGTGGGTTGTTGTTTAAGTAAGTTTTCTATATGTATTATAGCAGAGATTAGTTCTGTGAAAGCCTCTGAAGGAGGATAATGTGGTAGCTCTGTACATTCTGACAGAGTGATTATCACACTTACGAAACAAGAGAAAGTGCTTTTGAGGAAGAGGGCAATGATAGGAATATAAAGAGGTCTCCTAAATTATGAAAATATGCTTTATCAACAATATAATCATATAATTGGGAACTTCAAAAACAACAAAAAAATTCCCTTAAACTAAAGGCAAAAATGGGGTTTGATTTTTTGACAGAATTAATTGGATCTAGAGGATGGGATTAAGTTATTAATGATTTTAAGCTGTAAGGAAAAGTCAGAGCAATGTCAGAGCTAAGATGTTGCCAGTGGAACAACTCCGAGACAGGTGTCAAAGGAAGAAAAATACACCAAGGAAATGATTGTAAGCTGCATGAACCTGAATCATGTCGCTTTCTTCTCAGACTGTCAGCACACACATGGATATTAACATAACTTGTTTGACTCATGATATCTTTTTAAAGCTCTGGTAACGTGATTATGTGTCTAAGCCCTTAGGCAAAGGTGAACCAAGATTATTAGTACCAACAAGCTGACCTGTGGTGGTGGTTACTGGGACAGAAGAGGGTAAAAACTGCAAGGGTTTAGGGGGAAAATGAAAATATGGTTTTTGACTGTATTAACTAATCAACAGCAGACACCACAAAGAAAGGATTTTAAATTGTGGAAAGACAACTTAGAAAAAAGAATTCAGAATATAAAATGCTATGTGTTGATACAAGAGCACAGAGAGAAAGACAAAGATTGGGTCAACCATGAAATTAAAAAGGGCTCAATTAAAAAGAGGAAAAATGGAAAACACATCTGGGATGACAACAAGAAAACAGAAAGAGAACTAGAAAAAGAAAGAAATTGAAGGAAAGCATGGCAACCATCATCTCAATTTCTCTCAGCTCAGTTAAAAGTGCCAATTTAGATTCTCTGTTCCAGATCTTCAGTATATTTTTATCTAGGATTTTGGTTCAAGTCATTAAGATTTTCTGCATACTTAAAAATAACTTCCCTGAAAATTTAGCATTAAATTCTTTTAGCAATGGAGAATTTTGAAGGAAAAGAAATATTTTCCTTGCATTTTATCAAATTATCTCTATACGTACAATCCCTACCGGATTTTAAAATGTAACATTTTTTAATCTACTCCAGATAACAAATGGAAGGTATGGGGTTTGTTTACTTATGTGGTTTTTAACTCAATAAATGTGTTCAGGTTAAGTGTAAACAGTGAAGTCTCCCCTATTTTACTATTTCAAATGTACCTACTGCTTTAATACATATTTTTGCTTGCTACCCTTCATTTCTATACTGTAAATACAGTAGTCATCTGTTCAAATCTTTTTTCCATGTATCTTCATGAGTTAGTTTGGCAAGCATATACTCTGAAGAAACTGCTGTCATACACTAGTTGTCTAGAATATTTTTTGACCTCTGATAAGCTTATTTTCCAGCTTATCATCTACTACTGAAATCTTGATTTTCTAGTCATGGTCTTTTGTTCACTGCAATCAGTGACTGTCATGACATAAAACACTGCAATTTTCTCACTGCTTATGTTAGGAGAGGTTTTCCTATGAATACCTTTGTTAAATTACACACAGTGAAGTCTAAGGAATTAATTCATTAAATTTCCTTAACCCAGCCTCACTGAAAGCTCAAGCTTGTCAGAGATTGGTTTGTGGCTCAGCCCAGGTACCTCTGGCAAGTGTCATCACCTTTTAAGGATCTGCAGCTTTGCTATCTCTGATACTGCCAGAAACAATAAGTTAGCAGCTTTCACATTGCATGGTACCATTTACTCCAGGATAAAAACACTACATAAAACACACATATCCTCATCAGTGGGCTCAATGTAAGTTCAGTTTCCAAGGGTGTCAGAAGCCACTCAAGTCCTTGTGGTTTCAGGTGTTAGTCCTTTGTTGCAGCCTTCATCTTCATGTATGGTGCTTGAAAAATATCAGGACTGTTTCTTCATACCCATTACTTATCCTCCAGGTCTAGCATAAACAAAAGCAAACTACTTGCAGTTTTCCCTTACACCATTCAGATATTACAACTATTCTCAGCTGATTTCGACAGAAAAGTCTCTGGAAAAGTCTTTTGTCTCTCTTGCTTATCACATGTCAAAATAGTAATACTGGAAAATTCTCTCTCCAGCATATATCTTCACAGGTTTTGTTCTAGAATGAAAATATACCAGTTAATTTATAGATTGCATGATGTCAACTGTTCACATCCATTAGCTCTTTTAGATTTTACTCAAAGATATCAAACCTATCTCACCCGTGCATCCACACAGACAGGATGAGGGTATTGAGTGTGCAGTGTGTATGCTTGTCCAAGGGCAAGAAACTAAAGCAAGCACCCCATGCCTGATTCTCCCATCCCAATCGACATGGCTGTCCCTGCTTGTACAGCTCCACCAGCTGCCTTTTGAACGAGGGAGAGCAAGAGGAAGTTTGTGATTCTGACTCATGAATCCTCCCTCCTGCACTTTTAAAGCACTATCCCCACCTTTTCACAAAGAAGCGAGACTGAAGTCTCTGTACGTTGCTGTCCCTGTTTTCCATCTGCAAGCGAACGCAAGAACGTGAAGAGTATACGCAACACTCATCTACAAAAAACAAATCAGTAAAAGGTTGTAGGAAATCATCTCATAGTATATAAAATCTCTAATAATGAATAAATCTATTTTCTTACAGCTAAGACAGATCCTGTACTATGAATGTATATTAGCACCACTGAGATATGATTGCTTCAATAAATATGGGAGAGCTAAAAGAGGATAATATGTTTTAGGCAACCTGGAAACAGAAACGGGCCTGCTACTGAAGATGGTGACAATGATTTTTTGCTAACCTGAAGAGAAATAAAAGATAAATGAATTGCAATAGAAAAATTAAAGGAAAACATAAAAGTAGCACATGGTGGTGCGAACTTTCATAACTCAACACTGGAATATTTTTTGTGTTCTGAAACATTCAAAGCTTAGTAGAATACAACGGCTGCTTTCCAGGATAGTAAGCGAACTCGGGTTTTTAAAACGTTGGCGAACTAGAAGATGAAACATCTTCTGTTTTTCAGATGTAAAACAAACAACTGGAGCAGACTTCTTTCTGATTCAGAACAGACTTTGTCTGGGTCAGGAGAGCACATTACATCCTATCCCTTGCTGAGCCATTTCCTCCTCTGGAGGAAAATTTTGGATCACTAGCACCAAATTTTGGTTGCTCTTTCATCTATTGGTGCAATACTGAATATTGACAGAAAATACATTTGATCTGCTGATTAACCCAAAATCTTAAAAAAGAATGTCTCAGGACTACAATACCTGCATGAGTTTTCTCCTGTGTCAGAGCTATGATGACACACCACATCTTGTTCTCAGGATCACAAGACAGCTCAGGCAGAAACCCCTTTCTGCTCAAGAGATCTGTAGTCCAACCTCCTGCTCAGGCTGGGGGAGACCAGACCAGCTTTTTCAGAACTTTATCCAGATGGGTCTGGAAAACCTGCCAGGACAGAGGCTGCACAACCTCTCTGGGAAAAGCCATGCCATTAACAGACTATCCTCACAGTGAAGATGTTTTTTCTTATATCCAGTCTGAACTTCTTCCAATTTCCAGTGTTTGTCTCTTGCCCGCCCATCATGCACCTCTGAAGAGCCTAGCTCTGTGCTTTTTGATAACTTCCTTGTAAATGATCGGGGGCTTCTGTTTGCTGCCAAAGCCATCTTGTCTACAGGCTGAACAAGCCCTGGTCCCTCAGTCTGTACCTGCAGGCCAAGTGATCCAGCCCCAACCATCCTGGGGGCCCTTCACTGAACCCTCTCTGATTTATCCACGTCATTCTTCTGTTGGGGCACCAAAACCGGTCACAGTAAAGCAGGTATGTTCTAAGGAGCACTGTGAACACCTCCCTGGATATAGTGCTTGTGCTCCTGTTCACCGAGGACTCAGGAGTTCAGGATTTCAGAATAATCTGTGACTTTGGAAATATAATAGAATTCTCCTCAAAAAAGAGCCAACATGCACCTTGGGCAAACCTGTATTTATAGATGTGCTATATAATAGTCAACTCGTTCAAAAATGTTAAGACAAGCAATAACTCACATTGCTGTAAAGCAACATTATTAATATGCTACCAGGATCAATCAACTTTGTAAAATTCCTCAGATAAAGAGATTTTCTCCAACACATCTCTAGCAGGTTTCTGGTCACAAGAGAGCTCCAGTACCTGCAGTAATGAAAGACACAAGAATGGAAACTCTAGTTCTGCAAGCCTTAAGCTCTCAAAACACATCGTGATAACTCTCACCAATGAAATACAAACCAACCCATGTCCTCCCTGACAGTTTGTCTTCTTCAGGAACTTCACTGGCTAAAGCCTGCTTTTTTCCTTTCTGCTCCATTGTCTGGAAATGAAATTAATTCCTTCCTTAAACTCACCCAGTTAAGCTCAATTTAAAGTTGTATTTCCTCCAGTTTATGAGGGAATCAGTTTCTGCTTGAGGAATTACCACCCAAACTTATCAGCTGTATCACTGCTGCTATCACCACTGGATTCCTGCTGAGGGGACAGGAATATTGCCAAGATGTCACTGAGATAGCTGCTCTTCTGTGCTAATTAGTAAGGCAATTATAATTTGGATGAGATTCTTAAAGATAAAGGGGAATCGAATGAACAAGGAGCAGGCAGAAAGTAGGTAGGTGGTTGATGGGCATCATCCATACCACACAGAAGTGGAGCACCTACCACAAAGCCACTTCAAGAGAAATGTGAGAGTAACATGAGAGAAATAAGAGCAATATTTCAAGAATGTCAGAGATGGATGACAGGCCAATGAGCATTTCTGAACTTTTACTAGTTCTCGACACTCTCCAGTTTAGCAGCAAAGAAGATCACAAGAGCAGAAAGATATGCAATATTTTTCATCCTAGAAAAGATAAGAATACTGTCAAACAAAAAAATGAGCTCAATGTTATTTATGTTTATATGCCTGGCACTACAAGGAGAGTTAGTAAGCTAATATCTGCCTTTTTAAACAACATACATTTTTATAACATCTAACCACTTCCATCTCTGTACTGTATGATTCAGTCAATAAACACAAGTGGTTCTAGGCTTCCAAATTGAAGCATATAAGCAGAAAGCTATTCCACAACTGATTTTTCTGCTTACAGGCATTCAACAGTCTCACTGTGTTCATCCTGGTCTACATGAAGTCAGTCTTCAAAGTATGGACAGATAAAAATTACAAAATTATAGAAAAACCCAATATGCATCTTTTACACATCGCATCTACTGCCCATTCAGTAGTCATGTAGATTGTACCACGCTGCTATACCACAGCTCAGATATGTTTCTCAAATATTTTCTCAGTGATCCTCCAGAGACTCAATGTCGGCCTCCCTGACCAGGTTAAAGTCAGAAGTCAATGCTAAATGCAAGACAGGCTTTTCAGGTTTTAAGAAGTTTGACTCCTACCGGCTTTCAATAGTATTCCAGTTCATATCCATTTTGGGAAAAAAGGACTTTAATATCTTAATTACTACTTTTTTTTTTTAATTTTACATTTATCCTTAATTGATTTTAATTAGGCTGAAACATTTATTACAAAGTATTGTGAACTGTCATTTATGGAAACCAGAATTTCACTCTAGATTTGCACTGCTGTCCTTCCCTTGCTCCTTTTGTAATCATTATTACACTATAATCAGCAGTAAATCATATGGTTGGCATCTCCCTTCCCGTTCAAAGTTTTTGAGTTTACAAAGGTTAAAACAAAAATGGTGGCTTACTGCTTCTTTCCTCATGCAGAATAAAAGGAAATGTTTGCTGCTGAAGTTGTCACAGTGACACAAATGTGTTCTTTTATAACCTCTCATGTTTTGTTAGTTGTCTGCAGGCATTGATCTTTTTCATGATTTGAAAACAGATCAGATTTTTAAGTTCTGTTCATTTTCAAAATCATGGTCTATGTTATCAATAGCTGTTCCTTCTTGTTTCCTTCTTGATTATGCTAAAATAGACTCTATTTAAAATGAATAGCGTTTCATTCACGTCATAAAATCTACCAGAGAAGTGTAGGGAAAACACTGTCAATTGTCACAAGGCAAGCTGATCCACAAAACATGTTGCGTAACAGGCAGGACTAATCTCTCCCACCACACTTACAGACACAGATGTCCAGGTTTATTTAAAATAGCCCTAAGCGAAACAGAACAACTTGTGGTGTTTGGGTTTTTTTAAAATGCATGCATTTTACTGAGAGGCATTTGATTACAGAAAGATCTCAGATTTTATTCCTGTGCTGACAAGGCAACAACGGTTAGAGGAAATGCATCAGCTGGATTGTATTTTCTCCCTCAACACAGGGACAGTTCCATCCAGACCACTTCCCAGGTGTTCTTGCCTGCAAATTCTACCACACCACTGGATCCAAATCGATTAGAACATTATTGTGTACTAACAAGATACAGCTGAACAGAATTATTCACTTTTCCTTACAAATCTATGTTACCAGGGCAGAGGGGAGGTAAGTAACTTTCATGCATGCATGGGAAAACTCTTAAAACTTAGAAGGCAAAGCAGATTATGTTATTAGCTCATATTGGCAAATAGATGTATACGGGCATTATAAAAAAAAATATTATTGCTGTTAAGTTCTAGTGAAACGTCAATCAGTGAAAACAAAATTTCACATATGGTACTAGTCTTGTACAATGAGCCTTATGATTTTGCTTAAGCATCTCTGAAGGCCACCCATGCTCTTGACAGGATATCTGTGTAACAAATAACAGAATATGAAAATTCCATCTTAGAAAGACCACAGGATAATTAAAGGAAGAACACAACTTTCTTAAATATATGAGGTGAACCACAATATGATACATATGATAAATCAACTATATTTGAGAAACAATGTAATGCCCCTGTCCTTCAGATCTCACTTTATAGGTATAATGCTACATTTATATGGAATGCAGATGAAGGCAAAAGAATCACAGTGAATTACAGGTTAAAGTCCTAAAATTTCAGAATTGTATAGGGTATCCTTCAGCAATGGGAAATAAATTGTGGGCAATTGCTGGACAAGATGAAGACTTGTAAAAGTGAGGTTTAACTAACAACATAAAACTTTGGCATTTCTACTTCAGTGCTAGTAATATTTCCACATAGCCTGTATTCTCTGCATAGAATCACAGAAAAAAAATGGGTGGAAGAGGAGACATCTGGAAGACAGGACATCTATCCAACCTCCTGCTCAGCGCAGTGCCAGATTCAAAGTCAGATTAGCTTGCTGAAATTTTACTTGTTAGTCTCCTAAACTGGAAAAAAGTAAGGAAATTTTAAGAGTAATCTCACATCTCAAGATAATAAACTAATAAGTTATATGACATTTCGCCTCAAAAATTAGCCTGCTGAGCTGCTGCCACAAGCAGATGAATACAACTGTATCAAGTTCAACACAAAATAAGGGTTTAGTAAAGCCCTTTTCCGCACATGAAAAAACTTAATTACTTCCAGAGAATTAAAAATTTACTTTCAGGTGAACACACTTTATAAAAAGACATGCCAAAACCTTTTTCCTATCATATTTAGCTGTTCCTTAAAGGAATAGCTTTGCATGAATCAGCCTTACTCCTATAAACTGGCCTACTATTACTCTCTCTGCTTAAAATTCCTGGAATGGTCTACCTGCCCTTAGACTTAAGAGCTCAGCTGGGTAGGAAGCATTCTCATTTTGGATTTCTGCACCAACATTGCTTTGCATGTACTGATAAACAATACTTTGATTTAAAGGATTTCTTTTAATAAGAAAATTTGCCAAGATACTTGGAACAAAACACAGAAACTGCCTTCAAAAAAGTCAAAACCATATTGAAACCAATGCTTTTTAATTGCATTTGACTTGTTTGTAAGGTCTAAGAGAACACTAAAACTGTATTGTAGATCATAAAATACTGAATGTTATTCTATCATTTTAAATGCCAAAGAGTCCTATGTATTGCTAAATTAAAACATATAGATTGACATTGTGTTGTAAATGACAATGTACAATGCAATGTGCACAGGAGAATTTCTCAGGGATTTCAATCTTCCACTTCTTAGAGAAAAGCTTCTATAATTGCTGGTTCCTATAGCCCTGTAGTTACAGCAATCATAACACCCAAGTTTCGTTAAATTTTATCCCTGCAGAAATCTTAGACATTAATCTGGTCAGAGAGGCATAAAAATAATAAACAAGCTTGTCCTGGCTATCATTACCTGTTTCTATGTAAATAAAAGACTTGCTGAAAAAAGCATTTATGACTGCTGTGGAAGATGTGCTAACTATCTGCACACAATCCTTACTCATCTGCTGAAGCTGTCATCTGGAAAGTAACACCTACTACAAGAAAACAAACAGCACTTTGTTTACTCAGTCCAGTTGCCCAGAGTTTGTCTATAATTTAGAGAAGACATGTCTTAATCAAGACAGATGCCCATGGCTTTGGTAAAGAGGTAAATGGAATTTTTTTCTGTGATAGACTTCCTAAAAGCCAGTATTGAATAAAAATAAATAACAGGTGTGGTCTGATCAGCTGTTTCTGAACTTGTTCATCAGGCCGGCTTATTATAACCAACTAAAAACCAAAAATGTATTCCCAAACAGACATAAACACACAATCTCAACTGTGAAAGAAGAGGGGGAAAAAAAAAAAAAACAACGAAAAAAGGAATTGTGCCTGGAAGACATTATCAAAGAAGCTTCAGATCAGATAACCTGAAACAGGATTTTTGGCCCTTGGTTTCCCTGTGTGGAAGGTTCCTGTCAAAATGACACTGGACTGCATCCAGCCTGCCTGCTAGGAGTGCTTAAGGAGCTGTCATAACTACTGTAGTGTTGAAAGGCCAAGAGAGCAGCGAGCTGTCTGGACTGCCAAACACCACCTCCCAGACCGCTGATGGGAGAAACGTAGCTGTGCTTCCCAGGATAGAGCACCTAGAACAGGCAGTCTGCCGCACCAGGCAGGCAGGCAGGCATGTATGGCAGACAGCGCGAACGTGCCTTTTTGACTTTAGCTTTCCATATGCGCTGCAGGGGGGTCACGAGTTCCATTTCCCATAAAACATCTCGCATGTGTACCCCTTCTGCTAACTTACACCCATCCACAGATTAAACAACACAGACATCAAAATGCATGTCACAAACACTTAACTGGAAAACAGACTTTAAAATAACACTATTGTTAAGAGGCACCACATGGGGGCCCCTGTAAGATTGAGAATTTTCTTGTACCGTATTCAGGCACAGCACATACAAGTCTCATTTCTTTTAACTAGAGACATTCAAACTACTTTCTTCTAAACAGCTCCATCTTTTCCATGCCGGACTCCACCCTGAGAGTTATAAAGTGATTACTTAAACCAGGCATACCATTAGTGTCTTTTACCCACAAGACTTCTCTAGCTACACAGGTCTCCTGACATCTAATTACATAAGAAGTATGAATATACGTGGCATAGCAGGAAGCAAGTTGTGAATAATTCCCAAAAGCCTTGAAACATACACACACACAGAGTGTGCAGAGGAATCCAAGATAATTAAATATGTTGCAGCTACATAAATCAGAGAAGCACAATGAATTAGCCTATTGTTAGCTCTGTGCTGCCACAGCTGGATTACTGCCTCAACTGGTAACACTTGTTATGGCTACGTTATGCTCCATTCAAGTTCCCCACTGAAAAATAGCCATGTTTTTTATATCAAGACCTCTAGAGCAGATGACAATACAGAAGAGAAAAACTCAAGATATTCCTGATCATGAAGTTATTTTTTTAAAAGTTCATGCTGGTTCACTTCAGTGAGGTAAACTGTCCAGCACTGATCAGTGCTTTCCCAGGAAGTAGATAGTACTATCATATTAATGTCCTTCAGATGGAAAAAAATGAAACCAAGACCGAACAACTTAAAAGATTTCATCAGCACTTGGTGCTATTGACACAATTAGAAGCCAATTATTCCCAGATCCTGAGTGAGTCTTCCTTTCCTCCTTCACACTACTGTCCCACAAACGGAAAAGTTGCCAAGAGGTACAGATCTGTGTTCAGAGATGGGTCTTTTCACTCATCTCCACCCCTTTTTTTTTTTTTCCACCAGCATTTACTATGAGCTGCAAGATGATGAGAAGCAAAGGAGGGAGCTACAATTAAAAACACACAAACAAACCACTCGGCACTGGTGAGGCCACACCTGGAGCAGTGCATCCAGTTCCAGGCTCCTCTGTAAAAGAGAGATGTGGACATACTTAAGGAAGTCCAATGAAAGGCCACAGACAAGATGAAGGGGCCGGAGCACCTCTTACGTGAGGAAAGGCTGAGAGAGCTGGGACTCTTCAGCCTGGAGAAGGGTCTCAGAGGGGATCTTCTTAATGCATATAAATACCTGAAAGGTTCTTCTCAGTGGTGCCCAGTGACAGGACCAGAGGCAATAGGCACAAATGGAAACACAGGAGGTTCCCTCGCAACATCAGGAAATGCTTTTTCACTGTGAGGGTGTCTGAGCACTTACACAGGCTGCCCAGGGAGGTTGTGGAGTTTCTGTCCTTGGACATACTCAAAAGCTGTCTGTACACAATCCTGACCAACTGGCTCTAGGTAGTGCTGCCCAAGTAGGAGGGTTGGACCAGATGACCTCCAGAGGTGCCTTCCACCCTCAAACATTTTGTAATTCTCTGAAAAGTGTCCACAAGGCTGCTCACCCCACCATCCGTGCATGTCATTTGTAAAAACTCGGTTTCTTTATTTTGCCTTCACGTTTGTGAGGTGAACTGCACTGGTTCTGCCAACCCAGGCCAGTTTTCACACTCCACATCTCTTCCCCTCTACTCCATAAACAGAAGTAAACTTCTCTTGATATTTCATCACCTGGAGCTTGTCAGTGTGGTTCTAAACGCTAGGAACCAATTGACCCTCACTTCACAGGTCTCCCTCCTGTGCATGCCTCAGGTACAAACCTGCTTCTCAGACATGGTATGCTAACTATGACCCGCTTCCATGGTAAGCGGTACGCTCAGTCCCTTCCTCCATTGCCTTCAGACACCACTCAGCACTAAACCAGTATGAAAGGATCCCGGTGAATTCTATTTGTTGCTTTGCTTCAGAAATCTAAAATTTAATTCCTGAGGGGGGAAACCTGTCTTTAATCTCTGAAAGCATCACATACCCCAGGACACTACGTTATAAAACAGGTATGCTGCGCTCTACATGAGGGATGGCTGTTCTACAGTACATAGATTCATGTACATAACAGGACTTACAGAACACTGCCTTCACCTACACCCTCTACCTATTGCCTCCACAGAGCTTCCCACCTTTTTCTTGCTTGTTTGGCGTTGAATCATGGGGACAGAGGTAGGGGAAGGCCAGACATACTATTAATCCTTTCAATATGCCATCAGTAATCAAAAAGGCTCCATCCTCAGTCAATGAAATTCAAATTAAAGAAAAGGGACAGGGAAAAGAAAGCTATATGAAGATTACAAGGAATCTAATTATTAAAGAATCTACTTCACATACACTATAGGGGATTAAACACCTGTTTTACAAAGAGAAGAAAAGTATGGTCACTACAATTGCACAAATCACTAACTGGAAAGCACACTGGGTGTCTTGAAATTAACACAGAAATGACCAGTAGCGCTCTCTGCATGGGTTTATTACGGTTTTCCTCTCTAGTGGTTCCCTACCCTAAACTGAAACTACTTCAGGAGCTGTTTTGCTACACGATTGAAGCCAGTGGCTCTCCCAGACTTCCCTTGGGGAATCCCAAAACTCATATGCAGTGCTTAAAACACAGCTGAGACAACTCTGAGCTAGTCATGAGGAATGATGCCATACAGAATGACCCTCATTTTTCCAATTTAGGAAAGAAAAACCATATTGCTTCTACACTTCAGCGGCTGCAGTGAATCCACAGGCAAAGGCTTGCTAAGGGTGACTGTGTCGCAAACCCACATCCAGGTCTAGATGTGAGAACACCTGTCTTTCACATAGAGCTCTTCTTGCTAAACACCCAGCTTTAGGCATGAATAACTCCGTTCCTAGTACGTGTGTAAAACATTTGCAGTTGAAAATTAATCAAATACTAGCATTTGTTATGTGTAAAGCAGGTATTTTTAAAGACATTTACGAGCTTTAAAAAGTTAAACATCTATCGTTGCCAGAAACAAACCAAATATTACCTAAAATTTAAAGGCAAAGAATCAAAATGTCAAGTGATTTTTCCAAGGATGGACTCATGACTCTGAAGTAAACCTCAGACACCGAATTTAATTTTCCAACCTTTAAAGTCTGTACTTCAAGTAACACTCACAAGTGTCATACAACTTATTCATTCAAACACAGCATTAGATGTTATTGTCTTAGGTTGAACCAAGGTGAGCAAGGAAAAGTCATTCCAAGATCTTACGGTTAAATTTTTACAGCATTCAGTCACAGGTAACTTGCAGAACTGTGCTTGAAATACAAAACTTGCAATTCAGAGGGGAGGTTCCCGAAGAAGCAATCCTGGATTTATGATATTTAGACATGTTCCTGTGATAATCCACAGTCTGATAAAAAATACTGTTGCTAAAGTTACATGTGACTCTGCAATCTTAAACAACACCCTTGTTATCTTTTCTCCCTTTGCTCAGTTTCTGAAAAAAGGTAAGTAGCGATGACTCAGAATAAACACTGAAAACACATCAATGTATTCTCCCTACTGATTTCCAGCACTTACAATAGCGTTATTTCTAAAATAGGTGGGGTTTTCCCTTCACATAGCAAAATTAGCCCTATCAGCAGTATGCCTGCTGCCTATGGAATCGGGGTTTGTCTGACTCACAAGTAGTACTCAGAAAGTAATTTTCTCAAATTTGAATGTCATTTGACCGCTTCAAGATCTTCCACTCCTCTAGAAATTTAAAAGACAGATTTTCATACTTTTTAGAAGATAATGCTACCCTGCAGGAGTCATGAGTATAACTGGCATCTATCAACATCATACTTAATATTGCATAAGAAGTGCTCCATCCTGCAAGAGGACACAGGCAAACCCAAGGGAAGTGAAGATTTAATTTAAATAGACAACTTCGAAACTTTTGCCTGAAGAACACAAGTGACAAATGTTGGATTTCCAAGGCAACCAAAGCATTTGCTCTGGACATCACAACCCATTCACTGGAACTATAAAGAGGTTTTCCACCTTCTGTAAGGATATTTTCAAAGAGAAAAATCTATGAAGAGCAGAATAGTCAAGTGTTGAGTTTCTTTAAGAAAGTTAAAACCAAACTTTTTTGATTGCAAAAGTTTGAAACTTGCACGCAATAGAATGAATAAAATTGAATTATTTTCCTTAAATGACCAATTTAGAAAAAGTTCTCCCTGCCTCTGAATTACTCTTCTATAAAATAGTTTTCCAATGAGTACATCGTTCTCAAAAGAAATCCTAGTTAACCCTACACTTACCATCCCAGTGTCTGATCATCCTAGTCTAACAAAGCCCAAAGTTTCTACCAGGAAATACTGCCGGGAGGGAGGAGAGATGAAACGCTGAGGTGTCCCATGCCTGATTAGAGACAAGTCGGTGCCGTCAGCCCTGGCCCACATACCTACACCCAGGGACCCCTGGAAAAGCAGTGGTAGGCTATGGCTGGAGATGCCCAGCACCCACAGTCCAGGCGAAGCCCACCTGAGGAAGCAAATTCAGAGGTCTACAGCTATAGGAAATGCTCTGCTGGGCCAAGCGAAGCCTGCAGGCACAAGAGAGCCAGCCAGGCCTCCCAAACACACAAGCACTATGCTAGATTTCCATCATCCCTTATACAGCAACTCAAAAGTCTATCGCGAGTAAGTTTTAGATGCTTTTGCTTTGGGAGGTTAATGCTGAGTAAGATTTACCAGGTAGCTGTGAAAAGGAACTCCCACTTTCAGCTTCATTTTTGATGATCTATTCCGATTCTGTTCTGTTATCAGAGGTCTATTTTGCAAACAAACAGGAAAATCCCTACTCAAAGTTACAGCCACAAATCAGATTGCTTGGCCTGCAGCTTTTTATAGTTTTCTGTATTTACGAAATTAAATCACTTACTATAGTCAAACATCCCTACGATTCCAGGTATATGGAATTAAAAAATTATCGAAAGATTACAAAAAATACTATACGTTTCTTCCACCAGTTAATAAGAATCTGCCTAAAGTGTTAAAATGCAATGTGAAAGATATTCAATATTCCAAGTCAGAACAGTTATGCAAAAACTTACTCAACCAGGAGAGGACCACAGCTACCCGGTTTTGTTAATGATTTAAAAAATACAGCATTTATCACTGTGTCATGAAATGACACTTTTTTTTTTTAATATGAAGTGGTCATGAACCCCAGCATTGTCTTTTGATGACTCATCCTTAATTGATATTATCTTGGTTTAGCTCGGGTTTGCAGGAGATGATAATAAAAATTGATTATCAGTGCTGTCAGATATCTAGATTTGTTATGCACTCAGAACAAGCTAATCATCCAGGACAGGAACAGAAAGAAAGCAAACAAGGACACCACATGTAAAAGCTGGTTGTATCAGTCTGTGGAGTTTCGCTATTAAATTTATCCGAGTTAGAGTATCACTTCGGAAGCTCATGTTTCTGCGTGTATGTGAGTGCTTGTGGACATATATAGGTAGACATGAAATGCACACAATCACCACATAAAGTTCTATTTCTCTATTTATGGGTTGGGCTTTTAAACAAAGTTTTTATTGAATTCCTCTAAGAGATGTTCTAACCATGCTATGTTTCATTTTATCAGTAATATGCTTTCTAGGTTAAAAATCAAATTTTATATGCATAGCTAGGATGCCTCAAACTAATTTAAAATTGTTTGAAATTAATGGCGAACTTAAAATTACATCCTGAGATTCTTTACTGTCATTTTTCTCACTTATTTTGTCCTTCAGTGACTCACAAGTAATTGTTTGTGTGGGAAGATAAAACAAATGCCTTTTCCACAGTGCAGAGCATATGGCTCATGGATTACAGATATGTACAGATAGAAGTTTTACACTGATTCTAGCTTTTACTGAACAACTTAACTGTTCTTCAAGCTTTATGTATGCCATCTATTCTATTTGACTTAACACTGAGGAATGCAAACATCTTGGTAAGTCTGGTTGCCAAAATAACACCAAAAAAGTGCATCTATATTTTCCTCTGAACTATCTTGCGTTAAATAGAAACTAAGAGAAAACCCAAATGGCATTTTTGTTTGGACTTAACAACGAAACATTTTGTTTGAATATATCATTACACTTTAGTTTCAGAGACCTCCTCAGATATCAAAGAGAAAAAAAAAAAAAAAAAAAAAAAGCCCCAAACCCAAACAATTCATAGTGGACTTCATACTTTTTCTATTTATGCTATTCCACTTTGCACAACTGTAGCAGAAAAGAGACTAGAATGAGATGTCCCGCCGGCCTGGGAAAGGTGCCTTAAAGTTTAAACTATTTTTTATGACACGGCATACTTCAATACTTTTAAAAAGTTGAAACAGCATCACAAAAAGATGGACTTTTAACACCATTCTTCTGCGATGTAGGTTATTTTCAAGGTACTTTAAAATTTCAGACCCAAAGCTTCATTCTCTGTATAAACTACACAGGGTACAATAGAACATGGAGACTGGGCAAAAATCTATGAAGTGAAATTTGCAACCCTTCACAAATATCTAAAAAGATGTAACGTATTAAAAAAATCAGTCCATTAAAAGCTTTTAAGTTGGAAACTTTCTTTTGCTTGTAATTTTTTATAAACAAGTAATCAATCCATAGCATAATTACTGCAATGCCATGTTGTTTACAGCTTTGGGGAAACTAAGTTATTTTCAGTTGCCTTATTTGGTGTGTGAAAGTTTGTGTGAGTCGCACACAGAAATGAGTTCAATGTGCGGACATCTGCATTTAAATTACTTTCCTCAACAACCTCTACATTTCCTGCATCTCAAAAACAAAGCTGTATGGAATTTAAAAAAAAACCCCAAAACCAAGGAAAAAATCCAAAATAACTAAATTAATTCCTTTAAATGTGTTGTAGAACTCAGACTGCCTTAAAAGGTGCTTTCATATTTCAAAGAGCAACTTCAATAATCAAAACAAAACATTTGCAATTGCCAGTTTATGCAAAGAATGTGCCACTTTTAAACAAGTGAAATTTATTTTGATGTCCTGTAGTAGAGTTCATACCCATTTTTTTTGTCTCATTATTTTTCCCCAATGCTCCTCAGGTCTTGACTTAGTGTGTGGGTGGAGGAATCCATCCATTTTGCCTACAACGTAGCACTTGAGCCTCAGGCTGCAAAACTGCAAACTTTATGTCAGCTGCCAATGCCATGCAACAGCACGGAGTTATTAGTGGTTTTCTTCTGTCTTCTCTGACATCATCAACATATTTCAAATATCATTTTGCACAAATACTTAAGTAAAGAGTGTCAGATCTTAATGTGGGTGTGTTTGGGGGTTTTTTTAAGCTAACTTTTGATGGACATTACATTACATTACAATGACATGTTTTGATCTGTACAAAAGAAATGGTTTGGCAACATCCCCACAAACATACAATTAAGGGCAGTTTTGTAAGCTCCCTGTAGTCTATCTTCATTATAAAATATGAGACCAATTCTGAATTATTTGGAAGCATGGTTTTGCTTAAGCCAAAGTCTGAACTGCCTCAAACTAATCAGTACTTGAATATTTTCAATATGACCACAATGCAATAAACATGACGAGGAAATTAAATTCAATTTTATCTAGCAAATAGTATCTCACTACTTGAAGAACCTGCAGGAAAATGTCATTTTTCTAAAAGCAATCAAATTGGTACGTACTGAAGTTCAACAGAGATAAAGAACAGGACAGTCAGAAACTCAAAGCTGCCCAATAAACTCTGAGACAGGAAACATTAAAGTAAATGATAACTTAAAAAAATCCTTAGTTTATCTTACCACTTCGTAATCCTCACTGCCAAAAAGGTACATAGCTACACCTTCACAGCCTGACACTAGACATCCAGAGCACCCAAAGCGCCTAAAGCAAGATCTTCAAGTGCATCTCCAACTCGTGTGTCTCAGCCAGGCAGGCTCCACAGCTGCCTGACAGTCCCAGCGCTCCTTTCCCACGATCAGACTGCTCTTGAAGTATTGCTCTCGGGCACGAAAACAAAACCTCTTGCTGCAAGGGGCCGAGGGACCGACGGTCCGGCAAACCGCTCCGAAGACGGAACTCCCCAACACGAGGGAAGCGGCGGCGGCGGCGGCGGCGGCGGCGAACCCGCGCCCAGCCGGAGCGCGCTGCGGGCAGCGCCGGGCTGCCAGCGCCGAGCGGGGCCGGGCGCTCATTCAGGCTCCTGCTCCTCGTCACATGTCGCTGGCGCTGCCCTGATTGGCTGCGGGGAAAAGCAGGGTCGGGAAAAGGCGAGTGGGAGCCCGGTGACCTGTGGTTTGGGATGGGAGAGCCCGGGAACATCGCCGGGGCAGCGTTTCTGGAGCGGGCGCGGGTGCTCGGCTGTATTCGTCAATGAGAGGCAGAGGGAGCAAACGCTGCAGTCGGGTGAAGCGCTCGGTGTGAGCGAACACAACCAGTTTAACTTGGAGGAGCTCAGAAGCAGGCAGTTCACAATCTGGATTACCACAGCTCATCTAAATTTATCCCTCACTCCTCTGATAGTTCTGCTTTCTCACTATATCTATGAAAAAAAAAAAAAAAGAAAAATCAGCCCAGGAGGGTTTTCTGTTGCTATGTTTTGCTCCATTCATGGCTTTCTTCTGGTGATTAATCCCAGACTGCTCTGCTAGCAAAACAGAGTGCAACTTTATAATGCAATGGCACTTAGGTAACACAAAAGTTATAGCAGCTACCTGCACAGCATAGGACACAGAACCAGTGTATCACACCGTGCCATGACAGAAGAGCCTGAGGGCCCACTTTGCTTCCAGTCCAGGTAGATCAGGCAAGAAAGAGTAAAAACAGCCAAAGAGCAGGGTAATAAAAGACTTCAGAGACTGACTCACTGACGGCATTCCCAATCTAATATTAAAAGAGGGCTTTAAAAATCCATCCCATTAAAGATGGTTTAGGAATATAGCAAAAAGTAAACCAGGCATACAGAAATATTGCCCTCTGGGAAATGCTTCATAAATGGGGAAGAGGCCACCACTTGGCATCTGGTGACACAACCCTTATCAAAACAGCACTAGGAAACCCATCCTTTCTCTGCTTGGTCCTCTAAACTCTTTACAGTTCTTATTGCTGCTATCACTATATCCCATAATGAGAACTATACATAAGCTCTAGGAAAAAATATGGAATCTGAAATGTCTGATGGAGGAAATGTGCGGGTGTTTGCTTGTCCATCTATATCTATAATCATGTTAATACAATATACACAATGTATCATGGCAAGATACAATGAACACATATAGCACTGAAAAAGTTTGTGCTCCTGAACTTCCTTCTCTTCCACAGAGGAAAGAGGACAAGACCCCTTTCTTAACAAAAACACCGAATGAAGCAGTTCAAATAAATTGTAAACATCCTCCCTGTTTCTCCCCCCACCTCGCCCGCCCTTATTTTAAACAGCTCTTGTCTTGACTGCCTTAGTTTCTTCACATGAGTTAGTAGGATATTCTTCTCTCAAGCTGCCGCCTTCGTTGAAACAGACCTTTGGGCCTCTGTTGACCTCATGTGATGAGTCTGGATTTTTTAAGTTCTTGTATGTATTCACAAGCAGAGTTAAAACCAAGTTACATACTCTTGGAAAGAGCAAATTAGAAATCAGATGACATTAATTTTACTTCCAACCATACGTTTACAAAACAGCAATAGTTCAATCTGTCAGGCAAACTGGTCACTTCACATTTTATCAATTGCAAATTATGCTTCAAACAAGTAATATCATAATATTGTGCTCCCTGAAAGTAAAAAAAACCATGCACCATTCCTGCACGGAGGTAGATAACAGACATAAAACACTACTAGTGGAATGTATGAATCGCTTGTCCAAGGTGGTTGCCACTATTGATGCTGAACAAGTGCGGTTACTTAGACTTATTAGTTTTAAAGTAATTGCCTAAGCTGTACTGCACAGCTTTTTTAGCATGAAACCACACCTGTCAATACTAGGCAAAGCTAGTGTCATCACCCATTACTTCACTTGTCTGATACAGCTCTTATAAGCAACTGAAATTTGGGCACCGTAACTTGATTGCTCCCTTCTTGGATATGGCTCTCACAACTATATTTGGGGGGGGGTGGGGGTGGAAATCAGTAGTAATGTCACAACTGTTCCTTCCAGCAAGAATAAGGAAAACATAGCTTTCTGTGTATTAAAAATGATGGTCTTCTTTTTTTTTTTTTTAGATAGTTTCATCAGCTCCTGCACATCGGGCATGGATATGAAATCAGGGAGGATTGCAGTTCACATATAATCAACAGAGACTTAGGGCATTATTCAGACTGTCACCATAAGTGACTTACATGTCACAAGTAATTCTCACTACAGACAGTACAAGCAGCCAGAGTCTGGCAGCTTGGACAGTAAATAAGCTGAATTGCTCATTGCTCTCTTGAATTGAAACATCATGACAGGTACCCAAGACTGTCTCAGGACTCCATAAAGCAAATCTGTATATAGCTTTTACGGTTCAAGAGTTAAAGTCTGCAAAAAACGCCACCCCTGTTGAAGGCATTTAAACTTAGCACAGCACTTCCAGATGACCTGTGCTCCACTGCCAGCTCAGAGACAGTGGTGGGTTTTCTCTATGCTTTCTTCCCCCAGTGGCTCCGTGTAGTGTGGGACTGGCCAGCACAGGGTGGACAGTCTCAACGGCACTGACCCTTGCAGTGAGGCACTATAGACAAGAATCTCATGATCCACATAGTAAGCATAGAAGTGGAAATGGGAGAGAGAAGTAGATTGGAAAAAGGAACCTGGCAGCAATGGGACTGGAGAGGTGGTGGAAATGGGAAGGGCAGAAAACAAGAGTGCAGAACAAGGAAGGAAGCAGTGTGACTGTGTGACCTACAGGGAGAAGATGCTAAAAGCCAGGCCAGAAGGCAGAAATTAAGATTAGGCAAGAAAACATTCATGGTAAGCAGGGAACACAATAGGAATGAAAAGACCTGACTAGACCCTGGCTACCTGACCAGCCTAAAGCTAGGAGGTAACCAGGGAAGAGGGAACAGTGAGGAGCAGGGCAGAGATGTTGAGATGGGATGCCTGGGCAGAACTGGCTGATCAAACAAATAGGGGCTACTGAAAAACAGGTAGGGTGGAGACTTCAGCATGAGATAAGGATTAGGATAGCAACAGAACTGGAATAAAGGCAAAAAGCTTCAAAACCACAGCAATGCCTTTGTAAAAAAGAAGGTGGAAACAAAGCTAAGGGTGGAATCGCTCCTCTCCTCCACTGGTACTTTCCAGCAGGATGTGTTCTTGAAGATCTATGACAGAAAGCTACACAGGTACCCGAACCCAACTTGATGATGACTGAGCCTTAAGAACCAGCCCTCAGACTAAAGAAAAACAAACTGCCTAGAGGCTTACTCATGAGAGTCAAGACTACTGTTGGAAATGATGAGTAAATCAAAAGAATAAAAGAAATCCCTTCTTTAGCTTTCTAATGTACACAAGTACTTTTAGAGTAGCCCTTGATCATCTGTAGACTCCAGGACAGCAACAGCAATATTAAACATCTGTCAACAGAGGGAAGCAGGTACAAATGCATATGTGTCAATATGTGTGGACTTTGTTTGCTCTAATTGTTTCTCTAAATTTTATTCCTTTCATAAAAATCTATTACTGTGTGTAATACCAGATGGGAGGGAGTAAAGAAGACAGAGCCAGACTCTTCTCAGTGGCTCCCAGTGAAAAGGCAAGAAGCAATGAGTGCAGATTGAAATACAGGAAATTCCATTTGAACAGAAGGATTTGTTGTTGTTGGGGTTTGTTTTGTTGCCCTTTTTTTTTTTAATTTTTTTTTTTTATTTTAATGTGAGGGTGCCTGAGCTCTGGCACAGGTTGTCCAGGGAGGTTGTGGAGTCTCCATCTTTGGAGATATCCAAAAGCCACCTGGACACAGTCCTGGACAAACAGCTCTAGGTGGCCTTGCTCGGAGCAGATGACTGCACTAGCTGCAGAGGCACCTTCCTACCTCAACCACTCTGTGAAACCATAAGAAATTCATATAGAAATATCTGATTCACATTGATATTTTAGTGATTCCATCTCTCCACTTTAATTTTCAAAGATTAAGCATAATGACATTTCGAATTGTCTGGAGGATAGCATTTAACTCTGGTATTTAAACTCTGACCCATGCCTTTTAACCATAGCTATGAATTGTCTACACTATAAAAGACTTTGTATATCATACTACTTCCACACAGTGCCTTTCAGAAAACAAACAGAAAAAAATGCTGACACGGTTGTCAAGGTTAATAGATTGAACAGACCTTCCTTGATAAACAAGAATCTTTCGACTTGCATACAACAGTAACAATTTTATCTTCAGGAACTCTCATGGAAAGCAATTGACTCTCTCTTACCTAATTCAGATTCAAATCTCAGTGAGGAATCTCAACAGTTTGTAACTCTCTTTTGCACAGCTAGCAATAAGAATTGTAAATGCTAGTATTTCATTCTTAAGGGAATTTCAGCAATGCTACTATCTTCATTTTTCATTTTACCTGTGGCAAAAAAAAAAACCCTCTGAAGAACTTGTCACCTTTCATATTAGGGACCAAAGAACAAGAGATATTTCACTTTAATTACCTACCACCCCAAACAGCGTCTCTCACACCAGCACTAAATAATTGCGAAGCAGTGTTACTTAAATGGGAAAATTATGATTAGCAAGTAATTTTTCAGTTTTTCCTATGAATTTGAGCTCTCCCATTTACTTTCTCCCATGGTGGTTAGGATGATTGTGGGCACCACACTTCCAGCAGCATAAACTGTGGCTTGCTTACACCTCCAGGAGTGTTATTACCCTGACAGCGCTACAGGAAGGATTTGAACCCCAGGCCTTCTTGTTCCTCTGAAGGTCAACGCATTCTGAAGGATGATGGGTCTTTTCCAATTTGTCTCATTGCCATTATTACTCTCTGAATGCAGGTTAGTAACTGCAATGTCTCGGTAGTTAAGAACAAGCGGGAAATAAGAGTCTGTGTTCTAAGAAACATCCAAGTATTTTATGAAAACGATAGGGCTGTCTCAGCAAGACAGACTGAAAACAAGTTAACCCAGAAGATTTAACAGTTTGATCAGAGCACCATGCTGCTCATATACTTTCAGGATAGATAATTAAGTCAGTTTGAGTTTCCCGGACTCCTGCTAAGCAACCCTATCTGTATGTTGTGGGGAGGGAAGGAGGGGATGGAGGGGCCAGGACACAGTTTGGACCTCCTCCTGCACTTCTTTTGAATGACTCCTTCACTTCTTTTTAAACCACTCTCCAAAAAACAGCATGTTTTGGATCAAGTTAAAAGAAGGGGGGGTTGTTTGTTTGGTTTAACTTTCATATCAGCAGAAGTGTTGGGCAGCATCCCAGAACACGGTGCAGATTCCCAGCCATCAAGATGCTCCACGTTCATCTCCAGCAGACTCTCTGTTTCTTTTCTGAAAGTATTTGGTTTACATCTAGCCATAAAATCAAAGTCCATCTCCTTACATAAAATTCCATACATCATGTAAGATGTTTGTAATTCTCCTTTAGAGATGGTTACATCTGAAAGAGGGTTGATAAGTTACATTTTATTCTATGAGATTTAATTTAGGTATATAATATACCAACATCAACTAATTCAACGTGCAATAATGATACACTTCCTTAAGATTAATGTCATATCTTAAGTCTCAAAAACAAGCTTAAAATGAATGAATAATAAAATAAAATCTGAAAGTATGCCCATGGAACTACTGGAATGCTATTCAAATTTTATTTTTAAACACTAAAGCTGCTTATCATTTGCAGATTGTTATTGGTTATTATGGTTACCATTCCCTAACACAATCCAATCTGCCTGCAGTTTTCTATTTCAGGATACAGCAGTGATAACATTAACAGCAGACTAAACTTCTCAACTTGCAAACATACATACATTAGGGGCACAGGCTATCTCCTGCATTGAAAGATAATGCAAGTATGTTCTCAAAGTGCCATCGAAATAAGAAGCTGCCATTCTTCTTTCAGTCAGATGTTAAAACATTTAACGGAACTCACAGTGAGTATCAGGAACAGAGCGCAAGTTTGAAACCGTTTGTATTATGGATCCTCTGCATCACTCAGGTATTGGAGAGGTGATATAAATCCTACAGAGTTGGAAGATCTGCCCACAGGTGATTGTTCTCAAGCATGGGCAAGATATTTTTATTTTCATTTTTGAAATTTAATGCAGAGTCATGGGGAACATTGTCTTCTCATAGCCTTGCAGCAGTGAAGCACAGAGAATGGGGATACAGACAGAAAGAACAAGTCAAGTCCTCAGCATGCTGTTGCTGATCTAGGATGTTCACACAAGCTGCTTGCAAACAGTTCTGAAACAGCTGTAAATTCTCTCAGAGCTTTGGGAAAAAAAAGTCTTCAACAACCACATTTAAAGACTTAATAACCTGATAATTAAAACAGAGATAATGTCAATTTTGCTATATTTATTAATTGCAAGAAGGGAAGTCTATATGCTTTTGAGCACAAGAATGTCAATAATAGAACCAGTCTTCTCAGATAACACTAAGATCTTGAAGTACAAGATATAAAACTTAAACAACCCTGGAAAAACAGCCTGTGGTGGCTATAGTTCCTTAAAAATACAGCTTTCCACTGAAAAGTTAATAATTTAACTCTACAATGGCACCACTACATGCTGCTACACTGAATGCTTCATTAAATAAACACTGGGATTTAATCTCAGTGAAAGGCTTTTAACTCTCACACTCAGCACGTCTGCTTCTGGCTGCACTGAAATGTTTCAAGTACCACAAGCAGCTCGATGATTGCCAGATGCTGATCGCTCAGAGCTGGTGACTGAGGAGTAACTTTGGCTTGTAGCTGCACACAGGAAATACCATGAACTAGCAGGGATATTAACCACCTTTGGCCACTCCAACGTCCTGAATATGTGCTCAAGTTACATGTTGTCCTCTGGGTAATGTTGCTGAGTAATTCCCATACTCAGGACATTGACTTATCAACTGATACTTCACAGAGGAGAGATACAATCCCTTGGTCCTTTAAAACTGTTTTCTTTTTTTGAAATGAGGTAATAATTCAAGTACCAAGTCCGACCATATCTCAAAATCACATCTATAAAAGTGATGTCTAGAAAGACAGGGAAGTCTGGGTTATTTGTTGAGCTTATCCTTGATGTTGAAAGAGACAGGTCACCTTGACTGAGAGAAAGGGATGCTTACTGAGTTTGTCTTGGTATTAAGAGTCATTGAATGGAAGATGCTAATGGCAGGTGCTAATGAAAAATGCTAATCACAAGTGCCTTTAGCCTTGGGCATAGAACTGATAGTAGAAAGCACTGACTACTTGAACTGACTGTGAATTTACTTCATTAACATACTAAAATACCCTCCCTTGGCTAGAAGGGCCCGCTGCTCATGAAAGCCTCCGACCCTCTGAGCATGAGTAGAAAAAGGAGATGTGCTACCACTTTAAATGGAAGTGAAGGACTGGTTAGCCAATAACATAGACAAGTGATATCAATATTCATAGAGATAAGGTGATTTTGCATTCTTTGGTCTATAAAAGAAATCCTGTGCTAAAGGGAAGGGGTGCTGGCTCCGTGGATTTACCACCTAGCATGTATCTCTATGCAATAAAACAAGTATTCCGAGTCTGTGTGTGGATTGGCTCATTGCACACCAGGTGAAAGAACATTTTTGGGACAACAAAAGTGCTTGTAAAACTTGAGCTACTGATAACTCCAAATTAAGTTCTCATTTCAGAAACAAAAGTGCATCTGATCAGCAGAGCCAGAACAGCAGTCCACAGGAGGCATTTTGGCACACTGTGCCTTTGTTCACTCCTTTTTGGCACAAGCCATCATTCCACAATTCCATCAATTTAATTGATTCTCACCAAATGTTGTTGTTTCTTTGGCCTCCTCACTTCTTCAAATCTCAGTTCCCATTTCTGATTTTTACTAGGTTTGAAAATTCTAATATTTCTGATGTTCACATCTTTGGCCATCCTAAAATCTTAATTAATTGTGTTTAATTTTTGATGAAGAGTGGTGTGTACAATTTAAAAAGCTCCAGTGAAATGAGTTCTGGTGAAATGTGAAAGTTGGAAAATTTGTCTCTGCAGAATGAATTCTGTATCACTTGAGAAACATTTCAGAGCTCAGAATAGGAATTAAGTGGAATTTAGGCAGCCCCTGTGCTGTTGTAATGGTCTCTCTCACCTATGAGGATGGGTGTCACCCTGGCGCTGCAGAAACATACTGCAGTTTAAGGAGCAAAGAGCCAGATGTGTAACCCTAGTTAATAACTCTCAATGTGTTGTGCTGAAAACACGGTCAGAAGAACTAGTATATTAGCTAAGCAGAGTCAGTAGTTCGTAATGTAGTGGATGAAATACGTAATTCTCTGTTCCTTACCAAGGATTAATGCAACATGTTATGGTAACATTTTCAGAACTGCCCTGATGAAGCATGAAGGTAAAATACTTTTAGTCAATCTTCCTTGTCCACTAAAATTAACAGAATTTTATTAGCAAAGAGTAAGACGCGAATATTTAGGGCAGGGTGAAAAGGTCTTCCCTCTCTTACACTGAAATGATACATATTATTTCCCAGTTACATCCTCCTAGACTGGCATAAAAATGTGATTTTTCAATTACGTTTTTCTGTTTGGTACATTTTTTCCCCTCCCTCTTGCTACCATTCACAATCAGTATCCATAAAAAGAATGCTCTAAGCAGCCTAGTTCCCCAGTGCTGACCATACTGAAAGCTCATGTATCAAACCAAAGACCATACCTCAAACCACATTTGTATGTCAGGCTTGCCTTCTCTGTCCAAGACTGCAGGACTCTGATGCTCCAGGAAAGGCACTCCAGCATTTTCTACCTCTCAGAGTTTTAAAGGTGAACCTGTTTGTGTGATTCAGCAGTCACCCCCACTACCTTTCTCAGGTTCAAATCCATGATACTAAGGTGAGGTTTTCTGACGTTACCGAGAAACAACTCCTAAGTACAAAAAATTTACTAGACAATGGATTTACCATGATGAAAAAAGTCAATAATGTAAGAATTCTGACCAAATCCATAACTGTTGATCTTATTATGGTAGTGACCTATAGAAAGACTACTTTGAATTCCAAGGTACAAGAATTTCTCCTCTCCTAAATTCATAAAATGGAACCTAAGTTATATAGCAAGTTGTGCGTAACATAAATGGAATAATGGACTTACACTAAACCAGCTTTAATGAAGAAAGTTACTTTTAAAATTTAAGAAGAAAATTATTCTCTCAAGCAGTTTAGTTCAGACACCTTAAGCTTCTCCTAAAATGAAAGACTTTTGCCATTATGATGCTAGTTGCTTTGTTTAAGTCCATACAACGTCTAATGAAGCTGGGAGATCCAAGTAAAAGCACAGCGACAGAAGCAGATCACATTTTCTTGACAGAGAATACTCAGCCAGAAAATATCATGATGTTCTGGGAAACTCACTGATTTGCTTTGAATTTGGCACAAAGTTATCAAAGTGCTTAGTCTGAAAACAACTCTTCCAGCATTCCACTGTAGCATAAGCTATTGAAACTATTATATAGTTAAGCATTAACTTTTTTTTTTTTTTTTTTAACATACCAAAGTGACCCTGATTCCAAGATGAACTGGAAATCTTGCTGAAAAGCGGTATTAAAAAACTTCAAACATTACTTTTTCCAATGCCTTATATATATTCATTTACTAGTTTCTAGAGAGCAGATACTGAAGAGATTTCTCTTTCCAGTAGTACTATGATTTGAAAACATTTGTTTCACTGTTACGTTATTAAAATATGCATATCTTTCTTGCCTTTTATTATCATGTAATGATATTGTATATGTGAATGTGACATGAAAAGAAACAACCAGAAACTTTCAAATAAAAACCAGTCACTGAATAGTGCTTAAAGAAACAAGCAAAATCATAGAATAGTTTGGGTTGGAAGGGACCTTTAAAGGTCATCTAATCAAACCGCCCATCACAAGGTTCTTAATAAGAGGGGAAAAATGAAAGCCCAAGCATGTCTGGGTCACACAGATTTTCAATAAAACTCTATCCGGGTGAACTCAGCTGCTGAACTGTGTGCTTACAAGACTCTGCTGAATTGCACAGAAACAGTAATACATACCGGACTGAGGACTTTGTCAAACCGAGAAGACACTAAGTTACATTATAACTATTGCAACTGTGAGCCAGTCTTTCTACTGACATCCTTTGATCAGCATGAGTGAGACTTAGCATTTATACTTAGAATTGCTAGCAGAGCTTTAAAATAGTATTTTTTCCCCCGATACTAATATTCTACCAATACCATTAGCTAACAAGCTAATAATTTTAAAGGGATGAATATTCTAAATTGTCAATCTGTCAGCATCCTTTCAGCACCCTCAAAACATTCAGAAAAAAATTATAGCCACTAAAATGCTGCAAAATGCAATGTATCATTAATGATGAACTGAAGAAAAACAAGTTGTTTTGTGAACAGCAGAAGTAATGAAGCCTGATTTCCCACACACACCTCCACAATACCTTCAGCTCTCTCTCATCTTCCCTACATACCACATGCTCTGTACCCTCAGTTCCCCTCCCCAAACTTCCCTTCCCTTCCCCCTGGTTGCTGGTTGAGCAACAGGCAGCATTTGTTTCAGCTGCTCCGGAGTTAAAGTTGTGCTCATCTCTTTGCTGGATGCTATCTTTTGGATTCCAGAGGAGCTTGGAGAGTGCCTTCATTCTCACACACTGGCATGTCAAGCAAATGGCTTTAACAGCTCCATTCAGCCTCCGAGAAGGTCTGTTATAACCACTCAGTATTTGAGACCTCTGCAGGACTGATTTAAATTGGCCATTGGATTGAAGTTACTGAGAAGCACAACTAACAGATGGAAAGTGGGATTGCATAAATCTTGTCTTAGGAAATCAACCTAAAAAATCAGAGCTGTTATACAAAGACTGTCCATACGTTTTAATACTCAGAAGCTTGTTTAAATATAAGATGATGGCACGAGCAGCAATGTAAACATTTAGTCTGTCAGTCAGTATGGAGAATTTTCAAACTATCTTTTTTCACAGAACATTGGTTGCTGTCATTAAGCAGTTGCAAGTCCTATATAAACCGCAGGCTTTCATGTGGTGTACGTGCAGCACCAGCGGTGCGTAGAAATTTGCCAAGAAATACTGTACGTATAACAAAGGGCTTTAGTGATCAGTAATTAAAAAACTGCAGAAAGTCATACGTGTGTATGTACTTAGAAAACCTATTTTTAAAGTTATAACATCTTCTGTATTTTGGCCCATAGCAATAAATAAATAAATAAAATAAATAAAGCAGCCCTGTGGTTTAATAGCCTACAAAATGGATATCTGAATGCAATGGAAGTTTCAAGGCACTTTACCTCCCCTCCTTTTACATTCTTTTTATGCTGCACATCTACACTATCCATCCCGGGAAGCAAATAGCAGAATTCGCCCTTTCAAGTTTATGAATTCCCAGGCTCGTTCACGGCAATTTGAAAACTGAATAAAAAATAGCAGCAGCAATTATATATTCCACTGATGCTAAAAACATAAATTCAGGAAAATCTGGCAGGATGTCACTTCTCTGCAGAGTGGGTGAGGTAAGGACAAAATGACAGCCTTAGGAGACCGTAAGGAATTACTGCGCTTGATGCGCTTACACTTTTTGGCAGTTACCGAAGTTTCCATACTGAAGAATTTCTATGTCACAAGGACTGAGTTGGTGGTGAAAATGTGTCACTGGTTATGCAATAAGTATCAGTTAATTTCATCCTACTTGGATACTTCAGCGGTCAACTTGCTACAAGGGACGTCATAAGATTTGGCAATTGTGAAAAAAGTACCCATTAAATGGTTATCTGAATTTCTGCTCAGTTATGCAGTTTGTATCCACTTTTGATGCAACATCTGTCATTGAGAGACTATAATCAATAGTCAACTTACCTAATTGTACATGCCAAGAAATATGAAAGTTCTCAAGCTATATCTCTTTATTAATCTTCCACATCTTCCCACAACTTTCCTCTCAGCTACTTAAACTATATCTTTTTCAATTAGGTAATGTTTGAGGACTACTACTGCTAAAACCAAGCTCATTTGCAAGCACAGCACCCTGTAAAATGCTTCTGAACAAGAATTGACTACAGCCAAAATTCACATTAGCTAAGCCAAAGGTCTTCTTGCCCTCATGACATCTAGAAGTTAGGACAGAAACTGGGGAAACGTAAAGAACAGTCATGAACCCATCACTTTAGAAAGAAAGGTTGACCAAATGTTCAGAAAAACACATAATGTACATGGCTGAATCCCTTCAGCCAAATTTTGTTCCCTTTCGTCTGTGTTCCGCTTTATCTATCCTGCTTTGTTGCCACTTCTCAGTGCACAAGGGCTGCGCATCACAGCGCCACTCCCTGTGATCCCCCTACCCTGTCAAATAGTAACTTCTTCCTCTGTCCACCAGGACTTCTATGACTATGCCAAATACAGTTTCAACTTCTCCATGGTGTTGTATGAGGGAAAAGCTTCATTTTTCTCTATAGCCCAGATAAATCAAACTCACCTTCCCCTTGATGACATTGTTTGATGACCAGTACACAGAAAGATGAAAATGTTGCATGGAAATGTGGACATTATTTGTGCTGAGTTCTAATATCATAGAAATAGATTGGCTTGGGTTAGAGGGGACCTTAAAGATCATCTAGTTCCAACCCCACTGGCATTGGCAAGGACACCTTCCACTAGACCAGGTTGCTCAAAGCCCTGTCCAACCTGGCCTTGAACGCTTCCAGGGATGGGGCATCCACAACTTCTCTGGGCAACGTGTTCCAGTGCCTCACCACCCTCATAGTGAAGAGCTTCCTCCTTACAGTTAATCTAAAACTACCCTCTTCAGGGAGCTTCTCTTTAGGAAAACAATATTTTCCAATTGTTTGGGTTTGTTTATTTTTTTTCATTTTGCATGCTTTTCCAGCTAGAAAAGTTATTCTCCAATTTTTCCCCATTTATAATTGTATTGGGATTGTCAGAGAACCCCAAAGCACATTGATTGATCAGAACTCTTAAGAACTGCTTGGAAAAGATGTATATTAAGGATTTAAGCTTTTCGCTTTGTTAATTATGTAAGAAAAGGCTAAAGGCAGCTATAGCTGTGGTTGGACTTGATGATCTTAAGGGTCTTTTCCAAACCAAATAATTCTGTGATGCTACTTAGTAGCTGATTTCTACTGTTTTGAACATCCATGCTGAAAACAAGTCCAGTGGAGTTGTATATGGTAGCTGGACATTTTCCGGCTTCATGACATACTTTCTGTAAGACACATGGTTGCATTATTCCCCCCACATACATAGGAGCACATACTCCCAATGTGAGTAAAGAAAGGTTGTCCTCAAGAGGAGGATAGAATGGATGTTAGCAGTACCTACTCAGCTTCCTATCTGGTGATCTCTAAAATAATCCAGGAATAGGGATGATCCAAAACCGATCTCCTTCTAGAAGCAAGCTGTGGAGCAGCCATTACACAAGACATCATCACTGGGTTTTCTCAGAATAACTCTGGAATGCTATGGAAATGTGGACATTCTAACAGCACAGAAACACAGAGTCACAGAATGGTTTGGGTTAGAGGGGACCTTAAAGATCATCTAGTTCCAACCCACCTGCCATGAGCAGGGACACCTTTTGCAAGTTTGTCAAACATTTGTCTTAAGTTTATGCCTATGTTACTTTTATTATTTTAATCTCCATCCTTTGGTTTTTTTACAGTGTAAAAAAAGCAAACAAAGCACATCCAATTATAACTTTTTTTAAAAAAATATTTGTCTTCTATTTATATTTTATTTCACAAGCACAGCTGTAGTGGGATGTCTGCTCCTACAGGTCCACGGCAGCAGGATACACATACCTGGTTAAATGCTGCCAAACCAAAACTCATGAGCATGTTGCAACCTAACCCAAACCAAACATAGTAAGAGTGTAACGTTTGTCTGTAAAGAGAATGTACTTCAAACTGCTGCCAGCAGAGCGTCTCATTGCTCTCGTATTGAGGAGAAAACAATTCAGCACAATCCCCCAAAACACGGAACAAACAGCAAGCCACTTCATTTTAACTGTTTTAAATAGAGTTATAGACAGAACCACCCTCAGCCACAGCCACCTGTGCGTGCTTTCCCTTCCCCTCAACCCTAGTTTTTTGCAGTTTTTCAATGTGCCAGCAGGTTAGTATATCTTTAAAAAGACAGCTCAAAAGTATAGTTTGGATTTCCACAAAAAGGCTGGCGCATTTTTCAACAACATTTGAGCTTGCCTAGACAAGAGCAAAGTGAAACGGTTTAACTGTAATTAAGTTAGCTTGCAAGCCAGCCTGTACATTGCATTGTAAAATTAAAGGGCTCCCGAGCAGCTGGCCTGCACTCCTTCAACATATGCTTACCCCAGGAGTAATATGCTTAGTTTGAGGAGACATCAGGCGTCTGTCAAGCATGTCAGCCTTGCTCCAAGCGGCCCAGCCCTTCCAGCAGCAGCAACACTTCTTACAGGAGCAAAACCTCCGATGCAAAGCAGTGCACCAGCAAAGACTTCAGCAAATCAGCCTGCATTAACCATTATTTAGAGTTCCTTGTCCATCTAAGGCCTGGTTTAAAGTGCCCAGGTTTTGCCTATATGGAGCGATACTGTTTGCTGGTGATTTCTCTCAGCTGTTGATCTGATTCAGTCCCTATGTTAGGTTACAGCTCAGCAGAGAACCCGTCACCATCAATTACCAAGGAGGAGTGGGAGGGCTCTGCACTCCCGGTGACGTCAGCCGCTGTAGGAATGAAGTCTGCACGCTTGCTGGAGTAACATAACATTTTATTAATCTCAGATGCATGCCTTGCAGCACGCATGGCCTCCTGTTAACATAGAACAACTGGCTATGCAGCCAGAAACAAATCATGGGAAGTATCTGAACACAAATACTGGATAATTGAACTTCTTGGTGTTTGTGGATATGGATTTTTTTTTCTTTTTTTCTTTTTTCTTTCCCTTCTGAATAGAGATACTAGGCACTGGAATCTCAAGTCAGAAATCTCAATCCCAGTTGAAAATGTCCCCTGTAAAAGGAAAATTATACTTGCCCATAATTAAGGTAGAAGATCCATTACAGTAAAAATTGTACCAACTGGTACAACATGATAAATTATGGTAAAAGATACATTCAAATGAACCTTAATCATGGTCCTCTACAAAAACTACCATCCTAAAAAAAAGCTAATTAGACACATCAGCATAGCAGTAGTTCCACGCATTAGCCAGTCCACTAAAATCATTAGGAAAACTCATAGCTATAATATTATTGGCCCTAATGAGTTTACGAGTTTGCAAGATTAGGATCTACTGGCTTAAAATAAGAGTATAGGTTAAATATCAATAAGAAGAATGAAGGATACATGTCTTTATTGCTCAGAGGCTTCTGGAGGTGTAGCAAAGAGAAGTAAGGAGCAGGCAGCAACAGGCAGGGAATGGTATGAACAGAGAAAGAGCTGTGGAGAAGCAGCTTTCTGCTCCTGCTACCACTGACTTAAATGATGAGGCAGCGACTCCTGAGAGTAGCAACAGGTACAAATAATTTTTTTTGCTCCAGCTGCTCAGTGATCTAGGCAATCTTCTCCTCTATTTACGCCTTGAGACTGGTCTTTAATAGGCACACTAGACAACCAAAGCCCCATGAAGTCAAAACTCTTGGTCCACAAGAGCTGAAATCATCACTTATTTCCAGAGGCCAAATGCTTAAGACTGACTTTGTAAGTAGGCTCTGTAGAGTTGAGAGTAGTGGGAGAAGGAAGAGCAGAACCCTCCTATATTCTCAAAATAAGAATCAAAACAGATTACTCTTTTTTTTTTTTTTTTTAAAAAATAAAGACTTCAGACTGGTTTCCATTTATATTAATTGGTTTCTACACGTATTTTCACACAGCCACTTCTAAGGTGTACCAAGGTCAATACAAGGCTATGCACTTCCCTCCCCCGTCTACTTAAAATGCGGTTTCTTCTTTATATTAGCTGCATACCATATTGTTAACAAGTCTAACTCACTGAAACTAGAGGTGACTTTTGGTTTACATGTGATCAGGTTTGCTCTTTTGCTTTTTTTCTGCAAGGGGAGGCTGGGAATGCAGGATTGCTAAAATTTTACCACTGTTTCAGAAATCATTATTTATTATTTCAGTTCAGATGCCAAAATAGAATTAAGTAGAAACCTCGCATAAGTTTTTGATGATAGCCAAATATTTCTTTCACATGAAATACATATTTCTATTTACGTGAAATAGATTCAGCAAAGAAAAATACACAGGACATTGACAAGCTCTGGGATGCATTATGAAACTGGAAATGTTGAAAGGACTACTGTTTTCAGAGGAAGCAAGCAGTAAACAAGCAAATACAATTTTAGAAGGCTGTGAGAAGTACAGCAATTTCTGATGCAATACTGTACTCTTTTTTTTTTTTTTTTTGTTACAGTACAATTACTGAGCTAGCTTTTTGGCAAAATTATCATCCTCAAAAAGTTTCATACATGCTGTAGGACACAAATACCTTGGGGCAAATCAGAACTATTCTGAAGAATACACAATCAATAGTCTCAGCTGGAATATTACAATTAAGACAGAGCAGCTCTAATTCCAGAGGCTTATTTTCTGCCCTTCAGCAGATTTTACAGAATACTGAAGCTTGCAAGACCAGGCTCTCTTCATGGCAAATTCTGGCATCACAATATTGAAACAAAAGAATGTTGTACTGGAAAGCACAGTAATAAGATGATTTAAACTGCAGAAACAGCAATAGAGAAATTCCCTGGTACCAATCTTAAAGTTTCTAAAGCTCCCTAAATCTTCCTGCCATAGAATAGAAACCACTCTAGTACTTTTTCTTTCTTTTCCTTTTCTTTTTTTAACTTCTGAGCAGCACACAGTCACAGAACTAGTGTCTAGTAAGTGCTAAATGACTTCTACCCTTTTTCACCCAAGAGGGTGATAAGAAGTACTAGGTCTGCTAAAAGCTGTCTGCTATGCGTATCCTGACAAATTAATTAAGGTGACTTTGAACAAAAGTGACCTTCAGCCACTTACAGAAAATTATAAGGTCTTTACTAAGAGAACAGGAGCACTGACTACTATTTTCATTCGTTCTTTAATTTTGTATAGCACTAATGGAGAAGTAGATTTAACATTAAATATTAATACTTTATATTTAAAACAGTGTTTTCATTAGACGGCTCTATCAATTCTAAACATAACCTTATCAAACAGCTTCTCCTGGAGAAACTGGCTGCTCATGGCATGGATTTGTGTACTCTTCACTGGATAAAAAACTGACTGGCTGGCCGAGCCCAAAGAGTGGTGGAGAATGGAGTTAAATCCAGCTGGCAGCCAGCCACAAGTGGTGTTCCCCAGGGCTCAGTATTGGGGCCTGTCCTCTTCAACATCTTTATCAACGATCTGGATGAGGGGATCGAGGACACTTTCATTAAGTTTGCAGATGACACCAAGTTAGGCAGGAATGTTGATCTGCTTGAAGGTACGGAGGCTCTACAGAGGGATCTGGACAAAATGGATCAATGGGCTGAGGCCAATGGTATGAGGTTCACCAAGGCCAAGTGCTGGATCCTGCCCTCGGGCCAAAACAACCCTCTGCAATGCTACAGGCTTGGGGAAGAGTGGCTGGAAAGCTGCTCAGTGGAAAAGGACCTGGGGGTGTTGTTTGACAGCCGGCTGAATATGAGCCAGCAGTGTGTCCAGGTGGCCAAGAAGGGCAATGGTATCCTGGCTTGTGTCAGCAGCAGTGTGGCCAGCAGGAGTAGGGAAGTGATTGTCTCCCTGTACTTGGCACTGGTGAGGCTGCACCTCGAATACTGTGTCCAGTTTTGGGCCCCTCACTCCAAGAAGGATGTTGAGGTGCTGGAGTGCGTCCAGAGAACGGCAACGAAGCTGGTGAATGGTCTAGAGAACAAGTCCCGTGAGGAGCGGCTGAGAGATCTGGGGTTGTTTAGCTTGGAGAAAAGGAGGCTGAGCAGAGACCTTCTCGCTCTCTACAACTACCTGAAAGGAGGTTGTACCAAGGTTGGAGTCATTCTCTTCTCCCAAGTAACAAGGAATAGAACAAGATAGAAGGGCCTCAAGTTGTGCCAGGGGAGGTTTAGGTTGGATATTAGGAAAAATGTCTTTACAGAAAGGGTTGTGCAGCATTGGAACAGGCTGCCCAGGGAGATGGTGGAGTGACCATCCCTGGAGTTATTCAAAAGGCATGTCAATGTAGTGCTGAGGGACATGGCTTAGTGGTGACCTGGCAGTGCTGGGTTAGCAGTTAGGCTTGATGATCTTAAAAGTCTGTTTCAACCAAAACGATTCTGTGAAATTTTACTATGATTGGACTATAAATGCCGTTAAGCACTTAAGAGAATAGAAGCAGCGATTGACTACTCATTCTCAGTAACATACTAATATTGCTTGTGAATGCTGAGGTTTTTTGGGCTTTGGTTTTGGGTTTTTAGTTTAGCAAATCAAGGTATCTGGACTCTGCTTCTTTCCACATTCCAACTTGAAAATGGATGTCTGTCTAAAAAAGTTCTTGACAAACCAGATTATAAATGAGTTGTTAGAATTCATAGCAGTTGATATCTCAGAAATAATGAAAGCTTAGACATACAAGTATTTTTTCCCCTCACCAAGTTATTGTTCATCAGCTGATGCATATGTGGACATGGGGGCATTCCTAGCAGATGGCAAACAAATTTAGGCTGTTTATTGTAATTCTGCCTCATTACGGATTATGTTATTTGTCATTTTTTGATGCATGATCAGGTAATACATGGTAACTTGTCCATCCACAAGTCTAAATCTAATATACGTTAGCTATATATCCTCATATATATATATATATATGAGGATTCTTCTGTTTCTCATTTCCTTCCCATTTTAAAGGCGGATTCCGAGTTTGTTTTTCTTCAGTTACCTGAGATATCAAATTTACTCTTATTCAGTAATCAGGTATTTCACCAGTCTTACACAGTTTCTCAGAAGATAACTTCATGTTTCTGCAATTCCTCAGCCAACTCTTTAGGTACCCTTGTATCCCATACAAAGAACTGAGGTTGAGTTATGTATGATCCAAGCTGTTCCTTTTTCCTATTTGAAAGTGAATATTTATCCCTTCGCCATTCATAGAAGATACATATGTTAATAGCTCTTCTCACCCGGCAAGAGTTAACTTTAGAAGATTTTTCTTTTCCTTTCCCCTTTGAGAGGACTCAAAGTCTTCCCAAAAGACATCAAGGTATTAAAATCCCTCATTTATTTAACACGGCAAGACAGCAGAACTCTATATATGCCTACACAAAGTTGATAGATACAAATTTTGACAACTGCAAAATTTTTGTTGGGAAGACAGATGATGAATTAGTCAAAGCTCACACATAGTCAACAATTCAGTAGCAAACAGTCCCAAACCCAGATTTCCTAAATTGCTGCAACAGCCTTTCTGTAGAAAGCACTCAAAACCAGTCTGTCAGCAGGAGACCGCTCAGTTCCCTTGCTCATGTCAAAGCTCATGAAGGTTTCCGAGGTTCATCATTCCTTCTCAGATCTTTACCAAAGAGCCAGCCTGCTTGCTGTTTTGCACGCTAACTGAACAGGGCCACTCACACAGCAGAGTCCCAAGTGAGATGCTGAGGGTGGCTGGTCAGTAAGATGAAATAGCTAAAGGGAACAAAAGCAGAGGAGAGGATGCTGGCAGTGATAGGGCAAAAGCCTCCACCACCCAAACCTCACTGCAAAGCATTACAAGGTAACCTACCAAGGACCTAATTCCCTTTGTGAATTTAATTTCTATTTTGTAATGCATAGCAATAGCTATGTGATGTAATGCTGTATCAGTTTCAAAGCAGAAAAGACATCTACTTCAAGACAAGTATCTCACACTCAAAACATTAATAATTAACCACCCACACACAAACACTCAAGTGAATAGAAAAAATGACAGCTTTAATACACATACAGTTGTGCTTAGCATTTAAGTGAAGTCTTTTTTTTTTGTTAAAGATTATTCATGTCACATATTTCCCCTTCAAAGTACAAATTTAACTCCAGCCACAGTGAATAAGGCGTACTCTTCCATCCATACATTTTGATTTTATACCCTCAATGGCTACAGACAATGTAACTGCTTACTGAAGTCTCTTTCAATGTTAATTCTCCTGAAAATGTTCTTACTGGCGTGATCTGAAGCTCCCAAGGCTCTCTTCGGTTGGCTTTAGGTTAGGCCCTTCCACAACTGTAACATCTGGGGCCCACTTCTACTACGCAAGTTCCAACAGAAACAAACTCTGCATGTATAAATTCATTTCTATCTAACAAATGCCTGTATGTTGGAAAAGCAGAACTGATACACAATTAATTCTGTTCCATTGAATGTACAGGTCAATACATATTCACCCAGAAAGGAAATAAATAAACAATGCAATTTTATATGATATACACCCTTAATTTATTCCAATCTGGCTTTTTTTTTTTTAAAAAAACTTCTGTGCTTTGCAAATGCATGTCCAACTCTGCACAGGGGATAAAAACCAGAGCAGACCATTATTGCCACAGCTGGAACTACTGGAAGGGAGAAGGTCCAGGGTCAGTACTCTTCTACATTATTTTTAAACAAAGTATATAAAGTATTACATATACTAATCAGTGATCTTACTCAAGAGGCAGCAAAGCAATTTAATACTACAGCAGAAAAGATGCAAAGTACCATTGCATAGCCCACAGGAAGCAATTGTCAATATGTGAGTGAATGCGTATCTGTTTATGTGGAACTCCACAGTGAAGTTTGGAAGGGATTGCAGTGAGTTAGTGAAAACTCCCCGTACAATAGCCCATTAGGCTATATGTAATGAAGAAGTAGGATGGACTGTTATAATCTACTTTCTTCTTAAGCATAATTTTTCCACATTGAAGAGCAATTATGATTTCTTGTTAAGACTTTTTTCCTACCAACAATAAAATCATGCAAGGATATCCATCCCTGTAATTGCACAAACAATAAAATATTAACAGGATTATCACTAAACCCTTGTGAAGAATTCAGTATTACTACTATAGGAAAAGTCTTGCTGAAATAAATAGATGAGCCAGAACTACTATCCAGTAATGTGCACTGGTTTACAGGGAATTAAGAGAATGGTATTCAGATTACAGCCGCTAAGATTATACCAAAAATAGGTCAGCACAACAGTTCATTAAAAGAACTAAAAATAAGTTTTTTTAAAATTTTTTTTTTGCAATGTCTATCAAGGCAATAAGAGTGGATTATTTATACTCTCATCTATCATGTTTCATGTTCTCTGTTGAAGAAACATTTATCACAGCCTACATATATTTGAGATTATCTTTCTCCACTGATAGAAGTTATACTTTATTAGGCCGGCAATGCAGAATTTTCAGTGGATCACAGCAGAGTCTCCACCCATGAATCAGAAAGGCACCAGACTTTGCAGTTCACAGTTCAACACTACTTATCTGGATTAGGAAAGCAATTACTTTCCAAATAAGACATGTAAATAGGCTCAAGAAAAAAATGTAACTCAGCAAAAAAACATACTAACTTACTCTTTTTAATAATAACAAACATTGTAATGACTTTTTTTTCTTTCTTATAGGCAGGGAAAGAATGACAGAAACCATATTCATACCAGGGTTAAACTACAACATAATACACACAGAGCCTACTTTGAAAGAAGATTAGCAATACTGCAAAATGAAGCAATTAAGCATTTGGTGAATTTCAATTGAATTTCCTTGTACTCACCTACATAATCGTATTCTGCTATCCAGAGGGCTTCTACATTTTTCAGCACGCAAATAGATGAATGTTTACTGAGCTGCTACATTATTTTTTTTTTTTCTATTTTTTTTCCTGAGTGTTTGGGTCACTAGCATTTTCTACAGGTTCAAAAAGAATTTATCTTCAGAATAGGAAGCACAATAAGATGAAGAAGGCTTTTTTTCCCACTTTACAGATGAAAGCTGAGGCAGGCAGAATATGGGCAGAAGCAGCCACTAGTTCTGAAGGCCATGGTATCTCCTCAACATTTGAAATGGGAGCATGTGCTATTTTGTCACCTGTAGCACCAAAATTTGGTGTGTTAAGAGAAAGCCTCCTGCTCCCAGTACTAGCACCTTGCCAAGTAGCTGACAACGGTAAGAGATCCACTTGCAAGGCTACATACCTTTGCAAGACACAGAGAATATCTGTCATGCACTCACAAGACGACCAAAAAGAAGAAAGCATTTTTAAAGTAGAAGGAAGGTGCCAATTCATGTGTACATCAGAATTCAAGTGCAGATGAACCCATTAACATAGAAGCATCCCTCCTGCAGCATTTTGAGCTCAAAGATGAGTCCTCAGGAAAGAACCTGACCCATCCCAACTACCCCAGCATAAGTTCAGAAACCATACTTGTGTTGAGAAATAACTTATAGAGCAAATGACAGAACTGTACCCAAAAAGCCAGTAGACAATTTCTTGGAATACAAATCCATTGAAAGCCAGTGAACAAACATTAAATAAACCTTAGATATAGCACCACTGATGCAGTTCATGTGCCACACTTTGCAGAGGATAAACTGTTTTGTAAAGGGTATCACTTCACACTTGCTTTGTGCTTATTTTTCTCCTTCTGCTAATGGCTGCTACTGGAAACAGCTAGATAAATCTTTGGTCTAACCTTGTACAGCTTGTTTTATGTCAAGTGCTAAATTAACAGGTGAGAGAAAGAAAGAGAGTAGAGAAGGAGATGCAAACTGAGTGCTTTAACTTTCACAGTCAGCTTAAAGGCTGATATGAAACGTAACTCCCAGGAAACGCTGTGGTGCTAAGCTGCCTCTAAGGCTTCATGGCTGAGAGATGACTCTGCAATATCGTCCAGGGAAGGAGGTTGGTGTTACATAGACTTAAAGTTCCCTTTTCATTGTTTTTATGTTTTTCTTTTTTAATTCTGGTTCTGGTTTTTTTGTGATCAAGGACTTAGCTTTCCCTCTAGTAAAATAAAAAGCAACCTCTTGTTATGTTAAAGTACATATCCTCCAGAAACATCACACCCAAATGTGGGCTACTGTGCAACTCTGTGCAAGCAGATGCACATTCAATAACTGCTGTGCATACTACGTAGGTCAGCATGGATGTTAGTCCTGTCAAGTACCAGGTTATGGGAAGGGATTTTCCCTAGAGCATTAAACAGTGCTTTCAGCCATGAACTAGGCAGCAGAGGGACAGCCCATGACAGCAGGAACTGCCCAAAAGCTTACATTATCTCTGCAAAAAGAGACTTCAGCTGATAGTGTTGTTTTATTTTCCTCTCTAATAAAATTCAGTCTATTTCTTTCCCATGATTACCTCCTTAACATTCCCAAGAGCCAAGGACATGATATATCCTGCTCTTAAACCTGATTTTGCCCATAACCAGAGGTTACAGTAGACATTGTGCTTCTTATTTAACTTTGCTGTATAACCAATGTCAGCATTTTGTTTGAAAAATTTCATTTTCAACACAGAACATATTTGTGAAAGTACTATTTTTCAAAAGCAGAAGAATATGAGAACAATGTAACCAAAAGCGACTTAATATTGTTTAACAGACAGTGTAATACCATTGATTGCATTTCAGACCAGCTGTACGGTAAAAAAAAATAAAATTGCCCTGCAAACAGTTACTGCTCTGTGAATTACCAAGCATAACATGACTTACAAATGATTGCTAAAATGTAATCTTGGTCATGTAAATGACCATCTTTCCTAAAAGGGCAAAAGCGGAAATTCTTTTTCAGTAAACATGGAGGCACCTCCATGGGTTGAAGGGAGATCAGGATTCTTCCTCCTGGCTCATTTGGCTCCTGGTCCACCCCAAGCAGTTAGCAGAGCAATCACTGCAGGGTCTCAGAAGATAAACCAGTGTCTGCTAGCATGGGATGCTACTCCTGGCTTCTCTTACTGGAGTCTAATGCATCAAACATTCCTGGACCATCCTCCTGAACCAAAGCCAACTGGCTTGGAGTTGCCCAAGTCCATAGTATTAAACTAACTCTTCCCCTTCAAAAGAGGACGGCTGAATCCAAACCACCTGTGCTGTCTCACAGGCGATACCAAAGAGCTGCCTGGAAGACTGTTAGTCTCAGCCAAACGTCCACCAGGGACCACTCTGACAACTCTACAGAGTCGCACTCCTTTGCCAGGAAGGCTTTGATGCTCCTCAGCTCCTTCATAGAGGAACAGCCTTAGCTCTAGACAGCTTCAAGAACTCCTACAGGCACAGTCAGGTCCCATTTATGAACACAAACGTAAAGTGCACTCAGGCAATTGTTTCACCATCATTTCTAAGTCAACTCACCTGCTCATCTGCTCATCTGGAGTTTTCTTTCAATCCGGCACCATACAGCATAAACACAGACAGACACTGTGCTGCTAAACCTCTTTGGTCTCTTTCCAGAGACTCCCCTATGTCCCTGCCTGGTGGGACAGGCAGCTGGCCCACCCTGGTGGGACATCCAGCCAAACCCCCAGCAGGCAGGGCCAGGCCACCAGCTGCCTGAGCAGCACGGAGCATCTCAAATGGCTCTTACAGGCTTTGAGACTCTGTAAAATTTAAGCAATGCTAGTATTGGATTACTTCTGTTCTGAATCTTCTTCCTTTTTCGCTTTAACTCACTCATTTCCATAAAGCTTTGGTAAAGCGAGGACAAGGAGATTGAGAAAACGAAACTGTCTGGATGCAGCACTGTCATTTAAATGCCTCGATAGGTTAATGCAGATGATGTTTGTTTAAAGCCTAGGTTACGTATCCATCCACCACACTTCCAGGCATTTTACATGTCGATTTAGGATGGCTGATGGCATCCATTAAAAAAACCCGCACATTTATCTCCCTACAACTTGGGTTACTTCTATAAATCTCTTTAAGGCAAATTTTCACTGATACTGACTCATGCCAACCACCATTTCCCTTCTCAGGACCTTTCCACACCAAATTCCATTACATTTTAGAGACAGATAATACTCAGATTAGCATAGCATAATACAAATAAAAGTGCATGTTCACTTTGGATCACCTGGAGACAACTTCAAACTTGATGGCTTTCCATGACTTTGCTTTCTCCAGTACAGCTGCAGAGAGAACGGGTTTGAGTGGATTTTTTGTTTCGGTTTGGTTTTTATCCTTGGATGATAAAAGGTTTCAGGGTCGCAGCAAGTCAGACATACTAAATCTGTGAGCTTCAGCTCCAGAGACTGGTCAGAAACAGAAAGTAATCAGAGATGGGAATTAAGAGAATGATTTTTTTGTCCCAGATCTGGGGAATGCCACAGGATTGCTGGGCATTATTTAGACAAGAGGCTGCTGGAAAGAAGCTTCTAGAAAAAAACCCACAATATAAACCAAAACAGAACACAAAACTCCCGTTTGCTATTTCTGATACATAAGAGATATTTTGGGATTAGCTCATGATGTAGAGAGGTGAAAACATTGTAGAACAGAAAGAATGCAAATTATAAAAGCAATTAGGCTGCTTGTATAACAGAACTAAAAGAAGGGAAAGGGATTAAGGAAGAAAAGAGAATGAAGCAAAACACAAGGATTTTCTAAAAGAGCGTACTCTACTACAGGAACAATTTTGAATCTCATGCATGGCTGCAGCATGCTTAGAGCTGTCCTGCCCATCCAAAACCCTCTGCCTACCCCGCAGCTCAGGCTGAGAGGGAGGAGGGACATCTCTTTTCCAGTTCTTGAACGGTAAAGAAACATGGAATTAATCTTTCACACCTCTTCCTGAAATTATTAGAAACTGAAATAATCTTCTAGACTAAATTTTTAATTATTACATATTTTGTTTCATTAACAGTACCCAGAAGTCAGAGATGAAGCACTCTTCATCAGGCTGTGTGTCTTTCATGTACCATGCAAATGTTGTTGGCAACACAGAAGAACCAAGGTTTACACAGGTTTGTGGTGCCTGACAACACTGAGCCCTGAGTCACAGACACAAAACCAGTATTCAGGTTTATGTGATTATGTGATTATTTGAATCCCAGATGCCACTTCAGTACATCTTAAAACAGTAAGATCTCAACCATATCACCTTAAAGGAACACCTATGAAACAGATGAATTTTTAAGAGTGCAATTATTCAGATTGCTTCTCTTTTAAATTACAACTGCCTATTTCTATATCATCCTTTTTTTTCAACCATAGCTGTTACTCAAGCTGACTTAAAAGCTCACCTTCAACTCTGGATCAAATCTTTTCTGTGTGTTTTCTCTGCCTCCATCTTCCATCATCACTCACTTATACACATCATCATTCTCTTCTCCCTCTATATCACATGATGTTCTCACCTCATTTTTACTTTTTTTTCTAATTAATATGATTTTCCTTCCAATAGTCCTTTAATCTATTCTTCTTCAGCTTATTCTGTTGTTTTCCTATATAGGCACTCTCTGAAAAACAAACAAAACCCTGCAAGGAAACCCCTGCCCCATATCCTACTTTCTTAAAACACCGAGGAAAACATAATTTAATCAAACAGCAGCAGAACTTTTGTTTTAAATACCTGAAACCTGTCCTGAGATCTGTCAGAAAATAGTTTCCTTAAAAAACCAAAATCTTCAACCTTTTTTCTTTATGAAATCCATAGAGCTAAATTAAGAACCATTACTTGCAAAATTATTAGTAAATGTATTAGATCAGCCTTGATAAATATGAATTTGCCATGGAGAACATAAATCATTCAAGTACTTGGTAAAGTCGAGTTGTTCGGAAAGTGCTACACTTCTAGTATTTTTGGTTTAAAGCTGCTTTACAGGACATTTTGTGACAGATAGGTTTTGATGGAGGCTTTAGAGCCCCCCTCTCTCCTTGGTTATGTATTTCTCATCTCCCGACAAGTTTGCACATCAGTTTGGGTGAGAAATAGCACACAAGAGAATGGGAAGACCCAGGTATTGGTTTGCTACTGCCAAGCCTGGTATGGTCATGAAACAGGTCATATCATAGCTGTAAAACTACCAGGGTTAATTAATTCTTTAAACCAGGACAGAAAGGTATTCTTCCCTGTAAACAATGTAATTTCAATTTTCCCCCTTTGCATGGTGGGCTTAATTAAAAGAAGCAGAATGCTGCAATTCTGTTCATAAACAAACAAACAAAAATCACTGGGTTTATTGATCCACTGAGGGAAATTCCCATAGAGAACAGAAACAGTAGCTCTTCACTACATTTGTTATTTTTACATTTTACTCCTTATCATGCTGTGAGAGGAAGTTCAAGCGCAGTTGCATTTAAAATAATGATTTTGACCCAGAACTTACTCCCCTGCACAACCCATCCACCTTCCCAGCAAAAGCCGTGGATATGGATTTCAAAGGGAGGGTTTGACTGCAGCTCCTCAGCCTCTCCTTCAGCAAACCATCTCCAGTAAGCAGAGGTGACACAAGGCACACGTTTGTCCTGTCACCGCTCTCTGTATGAGAGGAGTCTCCTGCCCACTCCTGCCAGTGTGCCTCACAGTGATTGTTCCTTCCTAAGGAGATTTAGGCAGTTTGCGTCAATCAAGGATTTAACAAGAGACATAAATACCATCCCCTCTTAACATAAACAAACAGCTGCCAGCACCTTCCTCGATGAGCTGAGGGTGCATGGGCGGCTGGCAAGAATCATGAAAGTTAGTCATTTTTTGATGACTTTCAAACATACTACCTAATCTTATCATTTAATGATAGGACTGATTTTAAAGGTCCTCATTTTTCTGCAGTAGTAAAAAAATACTTAAGAATACTGTAAAGGCAGATATAAATAAAATGGGAATTCTTAAGAATAATAATATTAAATGTCCAGAATTACATACAGACTACAAAAACCATTAACAGAGCAAGCACAGGCAATCATCAAATATTTTTCCAACTGCCTAAATGAGGACACACATAGAAGTCAAATAATGAATTATTGTATAACGTGTACTCCTTGGGCCATGAATTAGATTCTGTCTGTAACAGAATGACAGCAGAAAGAAGTCACAAGGCTTCAAGCCTTCTCAGGTCTTCTTTTTGCAGTAAATTGAATAATAATAATTTTTTTTTAAAAGTTGAAATTTATTGTTTCAAATTGCAATATCAACACAAAACATGGTTGATTTTGCAAGCAACAGTTTCTGCTTTTTAAGGCTCGCCATGTTCACCATGTCCTTACAAACCAGACAGTTGCATAACAGAATTATGACTTCTTTAAAAACTGGCCCAATCTTTCCCACAATGAACTTCAGGAAATTAGCATCAAATTAGCAGTTTGCCAGAAACCCGTAAGAAGGCAAATGAGGAAACATCCCTGCCCTGCAAATGATCTGCCGCTCAGTGGCTTGGCAATAGGGCTGGATGCATTTCTCCTCCTCACTCTCTTCCACACTTTTCACCACCAGCACACATGTGCAATTTTTTTCCAGGCAGAAATAAAGGGACCAAAATACAGCTCACATATTGTCTTGTTTCCTTATAAAGTAATTTAAATCTGAGTACTTCTTCTATGCCATAGATTCTCCATTCAATAAACTGTTTGTTAGCTCCCACCAACTGACTGACAATCGGTCACAGTCATCCTTTTAGTGACAGTTCCAAAAGTTCACAATGTTAGAAGCTTATTGCAATTATAGCACCTCTTAGCATTTGAACTTTTGATCCAATTTCTTAAAAATAGCAAAGACTCCCAGATCAAAAGAACATTATTGAAAAATAACAGTATTAATGCTATTAAATCAGCTCCAGTTTCTTCTAGCCTCTCGAAGCAGAAGGCAGCGTGCTGCGTATTCTACTGTACATTCAGACCCACTTGAAATTCAAAGCTGTGTCTTCGAATATTTCATTCTGATACGGTTAACTAGAAATTTGGGAAGAATGCAAAGCCCCATGCTAACACTTTGGTGTAAAGCTTTTCCACCTTTACTTCCCATGTTCTTCTGCTGACAGGTTTTTGGGAGTTAAATCCAAAAGTTTTGCCACGAGTTTCTTTCTTTCTATGCCCCTGCAGAAGCAGGGATGGTTGTGGGACCAGGCGAACTGCCTGACATGCCCAGCCCCTCTTCTTCACTCTGTGGCTTCCTTAGGAGCCTTAGTGATTTTCTGGAATACCTCTGTAAACAGTAGTCAATTATTGCCTAAGGATGTTTTTAGAAACCTTCAAAACTCAAGGTCCTGCTCAGAGGGTAATATTGCACGGTTTTCTTAGACAAAATTAATATCAAGTGTATTTCTCTTGAAAGCAAGGTCTTAAACGTATACTAAATTTCTGAAAACAAAGCAGACAGTGTGACTATGTAGAACAATTTTGACAACAATGTCAACACATTAATGGATTATCTTTTTTTTTTTTTTTTTTTTTACTTTTAATTAAAAGACGCATGAGCCCAATCCTACCCGGGAAAAAATAAACTTACCACAGAGATTTAAAAATAAAATGGCAATTGCTGGGACAGTTCTTGTCCTCACTTATGCTCACACAACCCTAATTAAGACCAGGCAGAATTTGGCCCGCTGTGCAAGCCCCGTCTAATCCCCGCACTGTAGTCTGCCACGCCAGGTTATTCTTTGAAGCACTCCCCAGTAAGCCAGGTAATTCTAAAAACGACATTTCAATGCCACTGAATCAGTTTGCCTAGTGCTAAGCCTCTTCCACTTGACTGTACTTGTACTACAACACAGAAATGGTGGCAATGATATCTTTTCGAGGAAGAAAGAAAAAATTTTGATGACTATTTTGGCCTGTAGAATGGGACACTCATTTGGAAATACTCGAGTCTTTGCAAGGGTAGCATCATCCTTCATTTATTGTGTATCTGCAAGGTACATTACAAATTACAAAATGCAAGCAGAACATTTAGAGAGTATCAGAGAGCCAGAGTACTATCTAATGCGTAAGTTAAAAATAAAAACCCCATTTGTTTAGTGTCTTAGGACTGCATTAAAAATGAGACACTGGAGCAGCAAGAGCAGAGCAGCTGTTTTTACAATTTTTAGCTCCTGGCTCCCAGAAAAAGTGCCTGTGAGGGCAAGTGAACACAGGAAGAAGTGATGGACTAAGCATCCCAGAGGCTGCTGGAGTGGAGCTAGGGAAAGTTTATATTAGGTCACGGCATTGTCCCAAGGCTGATGGCTCAAGGCCATTTGCACCTCCTCTCCTGAGCCACACTTACAGCTCATTATCTGTAACCTAGGATATAAGATTGAAGGTTTAGCAGAGGAAACGAAGCTTTATAATATAAATAAAACCAGATCTTGCAGACAAATAGGTCTTCTCCACTAAATGGAAACCAGTTTTATAAATATTTAGAAGTTTGGCTCTTTGCTGGGCTGACACTATGTGTGCAATAAAGGGCAATGATGCCACCTCTGGGAAGAACTCCAAACTCAGTTCCTGATTTCCCATTTATGCCATGTAAGAGTTAAATAGGGCCAGCTTCTGAGCCAGGTCTAGGGTTTCATGCTCTTTGGCAGCCTGGCTTTATCAGCTCCACGTTCACATCCACCTGCCTATGCAGGTAAGGAAGAGCTCACCTGGCTGTGCTCACTACTTCTTCATAGCTCTGTAAAATGGGCAGCTCAGAGCAGGGCTGAAAGGAGCTGCTGCTCTGCCTGATGTTGAAGCCAGGAACACTGTATTATGCAGATAAATACACCTATACAAACTCAGACTTTCCAGAGCAGTTTTCAGCTCAGTGCTCTGCGGCCCATGGCTGTATCAACATGGACACTTCATTTCAGCATGCCTTTTTGCTCTGAAATACATTTGATGATTCCATCTTTTCTCATGTCAAGCTACACATAAAAGAGAAAATCAGAAGCTCAACACAAAATGGGCATCCCAAACTATAGCTTTTATACAGGCTGAAACCTTCCTGGTGCAGTATAAAAGACATTATGGAATGTTTTAATGTTAGCATAATCCTAATATTTATTATACAGCATTTTTAGTTTGAATTATCCCAACCTTGAAGAAAGCATAATTCACAGACAATGCTGGAGAATTGACCTGTACCATCTCCCACCACAACAGGTGGTGCTAATTACATTTGGGCACAGTTATATTGAGCATTCAGAACAACGCACAAGGAGATATCACAGCATTGCTGCTCCCCTTGACTACCTTCTGGAGTTACGGGCACTTCAGGCCATTTCATAGAATCATAGAAAGTTTTTTCTTGGAAGGGACCTTTAAAGCTCATCTAGTCTAACCCCCCTGCAGTGAACAGGTTGCTCAGAGCCCCATCCAAACAATCATTTCCAGGGATGGGGCTTCTACCACCTCTCTGAGCAACCTGTGCCAGTGTTTCACCACCTTCATTGTAAAAAATTTGTTCATTATACCTAGTCTAAATCTACCCTTTTTTAGTTTAAAACCATCACCCCTTGTCCTGTCACAACAGACCTTGCTAAAAAGACTGTTCCCATCCTTTTTAAAGCCCCCTTTCAGTACTGTAAGGCTGCAGTAAGGTCTCCTTGGAGCCTTCTCTTCTCCAGGCTGAACAACTCCAACTCTCTCAGCCTGTCCTCATAGCAGAGGTGCTCCAGCCCTCTGATCATTTTAGTGTCCCTCCTCTGGACACACTCCAACAGGTTCATGTTCTTCTTGTGCTGAGGACTCCAGAGCTGGACACAGTACTCCAGGTGGGGTCTCACCATAGTGGACTAGAGGGGCAGGATCTCCTCCCTTGATGCGCTAGCCACGCTTCTTCTGATGCCGCCCAGGATATTGATGGCTTCCTGGGATGCGAGCTGACATTGTCAGCTCTTGTCCAGACTTTCATCCATCAGCACCCCCAAGTCCTTCTCCACAGGGCTGCTCTCAATCACATCATCCCCTCAGCCTGTATCAATACCAGAGATTGTCCTGACTCAGGTGCAGGACCTTACACTTGGCCCTGTTAAACCTCATGAGGTTCACCTGGGCCCACTTGTCCAGCGTGTCCAGGTCGCTCTGGATGGTGTCCCATTGAGTGGATCCACATCCAGCTGTGCCAGGTGGGTTAAGCCCATGCCAAAGTACCACATGCTTATGACGGACAGGAAGCACCAGTTCGAGAAAAGGATCTGGCAAGGGTAGAGGTCAAACCCAGTGTTTCAATCCTGAAAGGTCTGTCCTACAAGGCTTTGAAATTTCATATGGGAAAGAAGCATCTTACTCGAGGCAAACAAGAGCTCAGCTCCAATGTTAAGATCTCAGAATATCACCCCCTTGTTCCCCTGCCAGACTTCAGCTGGCAGCTTCAGAGGGTGTGCAAATAGGAGTGAGCTACTGCAGCAAAACATGTGCAAGATTGAGACCCAAATACATAACAAGTTTATCAGAATAAAAATAATGATCATGTAGCTGTCTGAAAAGTAGGGAAAATCAGCAGATTCCAAGCACCTGGTCTGTCAGACTAAAAAGCAGGAAAGCAATACTGAAGATCACGTCCTATTACTCCTAGTTAGAGCTGCTTAAATAATTCATTTTGGGGAGCGGGGCCAAATAAGTGTCTTGTAACATTATGTGATGTCTTGTACAACACTAGAAATACAACAAATTAATTTTTTTCCAGTTTACTTTTACTGAAATGCAAGTACAAAATAAATCATTTGGGAGTAGAAAAATTAATATTTAAAAACCTGATGTCTAATTCAGGACTTGGTTTGAAGAAATGTCTGTATTAAGATTGTATGTTACAAGTACCACCTGTTGTCAGAAAATTTTACTTATTTGGGCCAGGGTAACGAACTGTGCTATGAATTCATTGATGATTTCCCCTTGCATTTCAGTAACAGTTACATATCTCCCATCTGCCAGACTGCTGAGATTTCGGTTTCAGCTCTCATAATATACACTCACTACCACAGTTAATATTGATTGGTAATCAAACAGAAAAGCACCTGAAGCAAAGAAACATGACAGAAATAACCCTTTTCTTCCCACCAGGCAAGAACTGAGACATGCTAATAGGGCAGTATGTTGACCACTTATGTTTGCCCTGTACATAATAAAGAACTTCAGCAACCACATTGAATAGACATTTTTCATCAGCACTTTTGTTTTTCAAATGGAAGTTTTTTGTTGTATGCAAAATTGCATTAAGCATGCAAAATTATTTATTCAGTGATTTGCATAAACATCTTTCATGGTATGCACAAAACCTGACAGCTGTGATTTGCTATGCCCATGCATAAATAATAACAAAATTGGCCCAAAGACTTTTATTTCGCATTTTAAATGTGGCCTAACAGGTTAAAGGAAAAGGTTATAATTTCTAGAAACAGTGCAAAAATGCTTAGCCCAGACCAAGTAAGAAAACAATAGAAAAGAAAACAGGAATAAGAAATAAAAAATTATGCAATCCCTAAAGGTCAGGAGATTTGTATCCTATTGACCTCAATGCTGAATGGGACAAAATATAGTTACAAGGGCTAAATCAATAGATATTTCTTTTAAATGATAAAGAATATTTTTAACTGTTTTAAGAACTTATTATTTCAGACATCCAATATTTGTATATTTGGAGAATACCCAAATATTTAAAATATCCACATTTAAAAAATTAATTAAAAATTAAAATTTAAAAAACTTTAAAATACTTTTAGAACTCTACAGTAATGAAAGTATTTTAAAACACCTCAGTTAATCTATTCTACAATTAAAGTATAAAATATTTGAGAAGTCTACAAGGAGTAGCCACTGGTCAGATTTACTGAAGATTTATTATTTGCTTCCTTCCATAACCATTTCTATATATTAAAAATGTGTGTAAAGGTAATTTTTGTTAGTCTAGGTGTGCCGATGGAAAGGCAGGTTCATTGTCTGAGGGGATGATTTTCTTCACATGTAACCAACATTTAGAAGGTGGGAAGCTACGGAAGAAAACAACTTGTATGACCTTTGCCTTCTCGTACTTTCAGGTTTAGACCATTTAAATACTTCAGTCAAAGTATCCTCTTTAAACAGTACAGGCTTTATTTAGACAATAAGCTGCTCAAGTCAGGTTTATCATTTGACTTCAGCATGATATGCACATTGGTTACAGCTGAAAATCAAAACTACTTTTGGACTAAGTTCTACAAAACAATACTGTAACATGAATATAGAAGTCATAATTAATATAATGGAAATAATTCAATATTAAATCTTAAATATTTAGAATTAGAAGGAATTAAGTCAAGACAAATTTAAAAAAAAAAAAACAGATAAAAATCTTAACAGAAATATAACCAGCAAAATATGTTCCTTCTTATCCCATGGAAATAACTAAAAATTTTGTAAATTTATCAGTTTTAAAGGTTAACCACCCCCATTCCAGTTTTTTCATTCGTTTTTATTTATGGCTTTTACAAAATGACTTAGCTTTTTTTTTTTTTTAACTTATGAAAGTATAAATCAGGACATCTTTTGGATAGCAGTCTCTTGAGTTTCTAAATATTTGCTTAGCTAGTTGCTTAGTAGGAAAGTAGCAGAAATTATGTTACTATCCTTACGCTAAAAAAAGTTTAACAGCTTTTGAGATTAAGCATAATGTGGTCTTGACAGTAGTTCGCTCTCTTGCACCAGAAGGCATATAGCATAGCACAGGAAAAGAGCCTTGAGGCATTAGTGTAATCCACCAAGGTTAAAGTAGGAAAGCTACAATTATTTAATACATTTCGAGCCCATAGTACAGTAAATGGTCTGTTGCTAGGAAGCAATCCCAGCTAAAAATACAGCTCTTTTTAATATGCTGACTCTATGGCTAAAAAATGCCATAATCATGTCTCACTGAAGGTATTTCTCACTCCCTTCCTCTCGTTCAATAGAATTCCCAGTTCACATTCACGGACATATGAAGCTGAAGTGCTTCTGAGCCTGAAGGTTCTGTTTGAACAGGAAAAGGCAAGCAAAAAAGATGGATGATCTGTACTAACATCTTGTCAGGAGTGCCCACATCAGGGGAACCATAGAAATAAGTAAAGACCCTTCAAAATGATCAGATTTAAAGTTCAGAACCCCACTTCAGCCACGGATTGGCCATGCACGAAGGAAGACTTTCCCCATCAGGCACCCCAGACCCCAGGGCCAGGCTGACTTCCCGGGGAGTTCCCCTGGGGGGAACTGAGGGGATGCAGTAAGCAGTCCCAAACCCCACCCTATACGCTATGATAATTTCCCATGAATAACCGGCATTTTTCCCTGTTCTGTGAAAACAAATTTAAAGCTCATTTATAGCTGTAAACAGAAAAAGCAATGCTTATTCATGCAAATTAAAAGTTAAAAACCCCAGAAACAGAAAGCAGAATTTGGCAGTAACCGTGCTGAGGAGTTGCACTCATTTAGCTAGACAACTGACCAGTTCTCTAGTAACAGTGGATCAGTAAGTTCAGTACCATTAAGGCTCAGAACACACCAGAACATGGCTTGTAAGGGATGAAAGTGCCATGAATAACTTGAAAAATGGAAACCCAGTCCTTACAGGTGACTCTGGATATTGTTGCACATGCTGCAACAGATCCACTTAGTCACAACTCAGAGGATTAACAATATATTAATGGAAAAATAAAATAAATAACCCTAAGCACAGAATTACAAAGGCATAATGAATTACCATAAACAACTTGAAAACTTTGATCACAGAATATTACACCTGTCTATTCTACAGTAAATCTTTACTGAATGCATTCTTTCAGTAAATTGTGACACAAAACCTGTTTCTAGTAGCTATGTAGTGTCCCTGAAAATGAATGTACAAGTAGAAATTGATAATGTCCTTAAAAGAGCCAGTAAATAATGTATAATAATTCTTTTCAATTACTAGATAAATTTCCTAGTAATAATTACTGGGTTTGATGAATTGTTTTATAATTCAACTTCGTTTTTTACATTTTCACTCTACAGTCCTTTATCCTTTCTAGGTGGTTTTCTGCTAGAAAGGAAGATAGATTGGTTTTGACTGCAGAAGTACTTCATTTACTTTACTACTCTAACCCAAGCAACTGCAGTTTAACAGGCCGGGTTAAGGAGGAAAGGTTCAGAACATTGGTATACTCTTTTTTTTCACCTTAAACTAACTTATATCAGGAATCAGTCACTCTCTCAAAGAGTGTGGAATCAAACCAAGGTCCTGTTGCATTCCTGAGTCTTAAATGTTAAGCCCTGACTCTAAACATTTGCTACTCTCCTTGGTTTCTTTTCTGGATACGCTGGAGGATGCAGAGCAGAGCTGGAACATCTCTGATGGCTTTGCAAGGCCCCAGCTCACAAATGGGCCAAATCCTCATATGAGAAATGGCCCACCACAGATGCTCAGAGTTAGCTCAAACAAGTTTAACATAAAATTCCAAAGATTTCAGCACTTCTGTATGTCCTCTACCTTCTGGATAAACTTTCTTCACTTTCATGGCCATTTTCTCTTTTCAGATTTTTAACAGGTTTATTATTTTTTCATCAAACTCCTTTTCTTCTGCCTCAAGTAGAGAACAGCCTGGCCACCCTCTTAAATGAGAACCAAGTTTGTCCTCATCCAACAAGTAGATAAATATCTCTGTTATGTTCATAAACATTATGTTTAGAATCATGAACTTATCAGTTAGTAAACAGCCCTTTGCATCAGTGAGGTACAAAACTCTCCCTTTACTCCACAATGACTACTTGGCTTCTTTAGGGAGGATTTTTTTTCTCTTTGGACTTTGTATTCTCTGTCACTTTGTACATTATAGCCACACAACATGTGAACATCTAACTAGGCTAATTTTTGTGTAGTTTGATACAAGCGCATGGCTGCTACCAGGAATAATAGAAATCAATCACTTTGGAAGCACAATGGTTTTGAATGGCTTTTCCTCAACCTCCTACTTCTAGTCAGGCACACCCATACGAGAATAATCCCATCAGAATGAATGCATTAAGTAGTTAATTATGGGTACACGCGAAGTCTGGTTTTTTAAAGCTCTGATTTCAGTGAGAAGCACTAAAGCAGTTTTTGCTGTCTGAACATGAAGAATTATCTACAGATTTTTTACAAATTACATAGTCTGGCAAGTCTAGAAAATTTCAACGAAAACTGTGATTTTAACAATGCCATTAAGTCTCTTGTTAATGATGGATGGACACTAAAACATAACATACCTCAGAGATATTTTACCCTTTGTTTCCAAATATGCTTACCTTACAGCCATTGTTAATATTTATATTCTATGTGCATTATACCTGAAATAATTTTAGAAAGTTAACTCTCCTCTTTTTCACACCATAGTAATACTTGGCCTTGAATCTCCACTAGTTCAATTGCTTATGCAGACTTAGAACTGTAATACCACTCGATGTAGCAACAATACAACGGTTAATGTAAGTATCCAACAGCTACAAAGTCACAAATCTAAAACCCACCAGTAAACATCAGCACACTACTATATATCAAGAATAAATCAGCTACTAGCACTTGAAGAAGAGCCTGAGTTCAAAGACCACCACACAACATTATAATTAATGACTCTGGAATGACTCAGTTATTGCTATAGAGCTTTTTAAATCCTTTTCCTTAAAAATGCAGTATTTACAACAGAGAGTTTACACCGTCACTAGGAGAACTCCAGTTCCCTGAGCCAACGCGTTCATTCCTCATGATGTAACATGCAGCATGAGGAGTTCCTTGAAAACTGTATACAAGAATATAATAGTAGTTTCCATTAGTGTGGGAACATACCACATTTCTCATAGGATTCAAAGTATTTCCCTTAGCAACAATAAATCTACAGAAAAAGATACAAGGGAGTAGTAAAAGCACTAGTTAAAAGTGAAAATAAATCCTTAATTCACTATCATGAGCTAGGCTAGCACCGTTCAAGTCGTAAATATGCAGAAATTACTCTAGTAGTTTAGACCAAGTAGGTTTTGGATTTTAACTTAAGTGATTTTTTTAATCATTATTATTATTTTTAAATGGGGCAATGTACATGCACATTTTTAAGATTTATTTTAGTTACAAACACAATTTCAAACAAAGTACTTTAAAAACAAACCAGATACTTTGTCCCTTGGAAGAAGTCACCTACGAAATATCTCTTAAAATAGTCTCTTTCAGATTTATCAAGATGTTAAGGGAAATTTACAGGAAAGGCTGCAATTCAAAAGCCATTTCTTCATGAGTGCTTCAATCACCTACAAAAATAGTTCCAATTTAACCACACATGCTTACTTGGATCTGATCACTCAGCACATCGTCCTCCCACTAGCAGTTCAGATTTAGAGAGGTACCAGTGCCTCATTTACCCATTAATACATGAACCCTTTTCTGTGATCACCAAGGTGGTCACACATGTAACACAGTGTGTAGGTAGCCCTTTCAGTAAGGTGGTATAAGACCATATTACCTGGGCAATGCCATCAGACATACTAAATTGGGACCTATTGGGAAAAAAGTGATTAGGGGAGGGCTATTTATTTGGGTGAGAATGAGGGTGGGAAAGAGGAAGAACTTGGGAATCGAGAACACAAAATAAGGGTCAACAGATCAAGCAGCCCCAGACCTGCAGGTCAGGTCCTCCCACAGACAGGTTAGAAATCACAGTGCTGTGTTCAACAGCCATGCTGGCTATGAACAGGAACTGGCTTTGCTTCAGACAGACAAATATCTCCCCTCCTCACACCAACCTCACTCTAGCCACGAACACCAGCTAAACACTACCCTTGGGTTTCCTTCCAAACCCTGCAGACCAGGACTCTCTGGTTCCACTGCGCCAGTCACAGGCACAGGAACTGTAGCCCTGGCGGCTGATACTGGATCTCTGGATCTGCTGATATAAAATAAACTTGCTATTGGTCTTGGAAAGGTAGGATGTTGGTTTTATTCATTTAAAAAGACTGCCCATCCAGCAGCATACAGAGGTAGTTGACTGATCATGTAAGATCATCTGATGGAGAAAACCAGACCAAATAATGCATGCATTGCAGGACAGCCCACGTTCCCTCTCATCCCTAACACAGGCTGAAATGCCTCCCTAATGCAGCCTGAAATGTCTGCTCTGGTGACAGTGTAGAAAGATGTTGTGTGACTGATGTTATTTTACTCATCAAAAATACAGGATAATAACACCTAGCATTGCCCTTGCACTGTTAAACAGCACAGTTTATATCAGAGCAGATTTCATCATCATGGCTTGGCTTCGCGGACGAAGATTTGGGAAGGGCTTTAAATGTGAGTACACCCTTCAAGCCTGCGTGGTGGATTTTTTAGGTGAGGCGCAGCGTGCGCGAGACTGGCCCCACCCTTTACACCTGAGGTTCATCTGCCAGGGCCTAGCGAGCTTGGACGGTGACAGCGAAGTCCTCAGGTCGTAGGTTTGGTTAGAGTATCCTTCTCTTAGATGGATGGCCTTACAGGGCTAAACGAGCTCCATCTGCCCGGGTTTGGAGTTAGAGTTGTCCTTCTCCTAGGATGGTTGCCCGAAGGCTAGTGAGCCCATCCTGCCCGTGGACACACTTTGTCTGACCCTTCAGTTGAGACCTGTCTGGCTTGGGAGACCCTACCGGAGGCATATGCCACCACCAGCATAGCTCTCAACTTCACAAGGGCATGCAAGCTCTTTCCCCACGGCAAGGGGGTGCCCGTGAAAGAGCAGAGCAGATTTACTGACTTCAAACAAACATTCAGATGATTTCTTACCCTTATATGACAACACTAAGCACGTGACAGAGCTGATGACATTTGAAATTATACTTGAGAGTACAGTTTGTTCAGAAGAGTCAGAAAGTCACTTAAGAGATTTTGCTCTATCTTTGTGTCACTTTGCCAGGAACTAAAGAGCACAGCCCTGTTCTCCCTCCTGCCACTTTGTTGGCTGTAGCACTGAGAACACTTAGAAATTTCTGGCAGTCCAACACTTTTCAACTTACTCTTCATATCAAAGTTTGTAGGAGAACTTAATTAAGTTTATGAGCTTTTGTAAGTGACCTTGCAAAAGCTCAATTGTCAGCATCAAAATAGCTGGCATATTGCTTGTTTAATTTCTGTTTACAATGGGAAAAATCTCCTAACACAAGGCTCCATGATCTTGAAAAACATTTTACAATAAAAAAACCAAGAATATATCAAAATTTTAAAATAGAAAATTATGTAAGTAAAACTAATTGTAGATATTAATACTACATTCATTAATGATACATTAATATTACACTAATACTTTTTAACAGTTGGAAATATTTTTGAAATCGAATGTTTTGTTTATTTTTCATGGAAGAATACAATTTATCAGTTGCTGAACTGCAAAGCTGATTTAGCTGGCGAAGGGTGGTTATATTTCTTCTTCCCCTACAGAAATCTGCTCAAACCCCCATGTTACTTTAAGAGGAAATTAATGCCTGTTCTAATGTTATATTTTGCCTCTTTAGCTTTTTTCTCTATCAATTGACTCCAAAGAGTATCATGGTGTATTAATGCCTTCCAAGTATGGCATTCCACACTTTTATGCACCAAGGACTTACACATTCCTGTTTTGTCAGTGTTCAGAAAGAGACTCAAGTCATAAAATAAAACCTCAATTTCCTTAAAATATAAAGTAAGGTAAAAGTTAGAAAAAAGTACACTCTTTCCTAAGTGATCAACTAAACAGAACCAAAAAATTAGTTGTCTAGTCTGTGAGAAACAAGTCATGGTATATGATCAACTACTGAGTCTGCAAACCAAGGTTTTCCTCAGAAGCCATTGAATCTGGAAGTTGTACCATGATGCTTCTCCTACACATCCATCTGTCTGAATCAAAGCAGAGTGATTAACCGCTGCTCTAATTTATGACAACCAATAAAGGCCACGATTATGCTGAGACATTCCAGTAACATCCTATTTTCACCAACAGGCAGGAACAGCTCTAGGATTAGATTGAGATGATGGTTTATAAAGAGGAAGCAGTTTGTCAGAAGATGTCATCTCTGATCCATGCCTTCTAATAATAAATAAAGCGGTAGACATCAACAGCTGAGATAACATTACTAAGATTTCCCTGTTCCCTTTGTGCTTTTGGGATTTTATCCTGTTTTTCTTGATGTCTTCAGACATTCTTGTGTCTTTAGGGAGGAACTTCAAGGACAACTGAATGTCCCTTAGTCCCGAATGGCCCTTGTTAGCCAAAGAAAGGGTAACTCAGAACTTTGGGTGCTTACAGCTTAACAACAGGAAATCACATTCAGAAGTGCAGCAATGAAAAAAATCTGTAAAATAATATCTTGCATATTAGTGCACTCAAAGGACCCAACACAGATATACACTCTTTTTTTTAGTAACAGCATCCTCTCCTTAGTCTTAGAGAGATTATGTTCTTTAAATGTCTCTCTCTCGTTTACTAGTCTTTAATATTATTTTACAATATTATTCATACTCACAATTAGAGTACCTAGTGGACTAGACAGTGCTTTATGTATTTATGTCCTTCTCTTTTGTTTATTGTCTCTGACAGTGCGTATGAACTCTTTACTCAACATAGAGTAGATGCAGAGGGAAAACTGACAGTAAAATCTCAAAATTACTGGAAGACACAAGGGAAATAATATCAAAAAGTGCATTTCACTCTTTGCTTCAGACTAGATTTCAAACTGGAAGCAAGTCTTCCAGTGGAAGAAAAAGCCCACAAGACAGGAAAGTACTGAACACAGATGAGCCCTGCAATAAAATAATTCACACGTGAAGAATATGGTATTGGTATGAAATGCTGAATATTGAAAAACTGAGGTGTTGTTTGCAAAACACCTCCTATTATTTTCTAAAAATATTGACGTTAACAAGATATTATTGCAGTCAAAGAACTGTATTACAGTTACTGTATTACAGTCAAAGTACCTGTTGAAGTTTATCAAATTAAATTTACTTAATAAATTCTTGCAGAGTTGGTTATGAATATTTTGCATTCAAGAACCAGGTTCTATAACATGGGAGAAGGGTCATGGAATGGAATTTGCCCTGAAGAGCAGGCAAGGACATGCTGAAAATAGGGCAAGAATTCAATATGCTGTATCCAATAGAACTGAATCTATTATAGTAGCCAGATATTTATATACCAAAGCCAACATGAATTGAAGGAAATTAGGAGGCAAAACCAGCAAGAAGTCAGACATAAAGACAATCCATTATGCCACTGCAGAGAAGGTACCATTGATGGGCTCCAAGCACAGGTCTGGATTTTTGAATTCTTGAAAACTAAAGCTCCTACAGCAGTATTTATTTTTGGGGGGTTTTTTGTTTGGTTTTTTCCCCCTGAGTAAATTATGTTGAATCTCTCATGCCTTTTCAATCTCTTCTCTCATTTCCAAGATATTTTCACTTTTGATTGAAAGCATTTAGGGAACATATGTAATGGAAAACAGACAGATCTTCATTGCTAATGCATATCTTGGAAATGTAACATACGCTTCCACATACGTAACTTTTTTTGCAGACTATTTGTATATATAGTTTGTTCTGTGTGACACATCTTTGCATATCATTGTCCAGATTTATCTAGTCTACAGATCAGCTGCTCTATGCTGTGTTAACAACTGATGGTGATGTTTTAATTCTACAGAAAATGTCTTACTAACACCTCTCACTGACATCTCAAAAGGCAACTAATAAACACTTCCTAGTAACTAGATAAGTATATCCCTGATGACCATTTAAAGAAACTATGGTAACTGTATTGCTGATTTTTTTTTATTCTGGTAATTTTTTATCATAGTTCTTTCTACCTCAATAAATAATAAAAATGCATGCTTTACTTGGTTTAGTTTTCTGCACAGTATTATTCAGATTGACTCTAAATACTCAAAACCGATTGCCACATGGGAAATCCTGTTCTTAGTTTCTTTCAAGAACAGGCTACCTAATGAAAATGTAACTTATGAAGGCTTTCAAAGTAATCAGTAGTCTTACGAATTCAGTATAAAATAGTTAATGGTAAGATATAAATATCCTCTTATGAATGTGTATAAATAGCAAGAAATAAACAGATCGAAAAAGCTTGAGCATATAATTACTAAATTTCCATGAAATCATGATTAACTGAATCCAAAACTTTATGACTAAAATAGGAACACATTTCTTGAATATTTACTTCTCATGAGCCTTTCATATTATATGAATAATATTTGTTCAGCATCACACATTACTTGAAGGACAGTATAACTTCATAGTATAAAATGAGTGCAGGATATTATAAAATCTATTCACAAGCAGAATTCCAGCTGAAATTTGGCAGCTGTGATGAGCACAAGTTTTTTAAAAGGTAGCAAGATGAATCCAAACAGAAAATTACACAGCATTAACATACGGTGCTAGTGTGTTCTACACAATGTGACATTTCTGTATCATCTATAACATTAATCAAACATGAAAGGGTTAAAACTTCCCAATCTTTCTTAGTTTTTATCGAGTCTTCCTAGCAGTATGTTCTTAGCCCTAAACGTCCACTAGCTGCTCTCTTATCTCCCTATTTCCCTTGGCTACCATATTTTTAGGAATAATCCTCCCGTTAATGCACTGATGATTTGAGGGAAAAACCCATAAATGCTCATGCTGTTACATGTTTAAATTTCTCAAGCATCACTGGAGAAATAAACCATTTACACTTTATACACACTGGGCCTATTTATGCCTCTAGAAATGCAAGATGTATTCGGCAATTTGTCATAAATCGCAACCTCAGTCAGCTTTCATCTTTGCCATTCAAATATTGCAAATTTACATTGCAAGCTTCTTGAACTTTAGTACTAGCAAAAACCTTAGAAAAGAGAAAGGGAAGTGACAATAGAAAAAACTAATCCACTGGAGTATACAGCTGGCATTCCTGTATCCAGATTTTAATGTCAAAGGCCATTGGAAGGCCATTAAAATCTGGCCTTCGTGCAGTACGAATGCTGCTAAGAAAAACAAGCATAATTTCCCGTAATCCACAGATGCTTTTGTAATTTTACCTTCTATTTCATCTCAGACAACATTACCTTCAAAGTCAGGTTTGTATTTCTTCCTATGCTCTCGTCTATCCCAGAATAAACTGAAGGTCTCTAAAAATTTCTCTTTGTCAAGACAGTTCAAGGCAACTCAGACCGATTGCGACTGTGTCAACTAGGAAATTCTTCTGCCTTTTTATTAACTCTTTATAGTGCAAAAACCCTACCTTGCACATCTTAAGAAGAAGAAAACACATTCTTCTTACCCTTCCCTTTATATCTGTGTGGTTATAAAAGTCTGTAGAGTTTAGAAGTAGCAGTTAGACAACTGTGGTAAATGCTTATGTATGTTATTAGATTGTATGAAGAAAAGGTACTCTAGGAAAGTTAATTTTTCATTAATGTCTGACATCAGTCAACAACTTTCTACCTTTAACATAAATTGTCCTCCAGCCTCTTTAAAACTGCTGCCTTGTAGTCACAAACTTAGCACACTGCACATAAAAATGAAGTGCTAAAATTAATGATAGATTTTAATTTGGAATGTATCATTAATCTATCTTTCAAATGTGATTGCTTAGTTTTAAAGATCAAGATATCTGCAGTGTTATCAATAGGGATGTATCGCACACATCCAGACCAGACTCCCAGTGCCAGCAGACTGAATGCAATCACACCCTTGCACAGGCTGCTACTGGCCCGCAGAAACTGCCATCAGTGCAATATTTGCCTGTACAGCCCAGCTGCTGTGAGGATGTAGGCAGAATCCTGATTCCCCTGATTCAAGGCAAAACTTTCAGAATTTCAAGGGAAGCAAGTCCTCTAGCTTAGAGCAGACTACTTGTAGTTCTGCATGCCCTCATGACCTTTCTGCTAATTGGATTATGCATGTAGCTCCAGCCAAGTTCAGTGGAAATTACACTGATGAATAAGTACAAGAAAAACCAGAGAGGGGATAATATGTAATTAAGCTTTTGCCTTTTCTTCCCTAGAGCTTTGAATCCCCCAACCTTTCTGTAGCTCACCACTTGAGTCCTGTGTAAGCAAAGGGAGACACACACAGCCACAGGAGCTTCCCACAGGTTTGTCACTGAAGGATGGAGACAACCCAGGCTGCCTTTATTAATAGAAAAATCCTGGGCTGCCAGCGGAGAGAGCCAAAGTCCTCATCAGACCTTCACCGAGGAAGCTTGCTTTATCACCCATGAATGCTAAGAGCTGTCTCCAGTAGAAACTAAGGACTTGATAACAACCAGAAAGAAGGAAAATGACAATGTCACTTCAGTCCATGATTATTTGACAGAGTGTGTATCACATTAGCACACCTTAGACCATGCTGAGACAGAACCAAAGAGGCACCCTATTGATTTACTGAGAAGAAACACCACTTCATAAGCAATGTAACAAACAAGAAATATAGTTCTTTCTCTTTTTTCCTTTTTTTTTTTTTTTTGCCACTAATGGTGTATTTCAGCCAAAAATACCTACAGCTGCTTCAGCTATGTCAATCTTTAAATGGCAAGAGCCATAACTTATCAAAGGATGAAGTCCTCCATGCAAGCCAGAGCTGGTTAATCAATTGCCTTTTGTGCCATAGCCTATCCAGTTATTGCATGGATACATCTTTAGCCCACAGAGATACTGTTGCAGTCAGCCTGCTCCCTACTTAGATCTTCCATCAGATCCTTGCCTACCCTTGTTTAATAACATCTTAAAAGGGCCCTATGAAGTGAGCAATAGCTTTACTATTGTTCCACAGATAGGTGACATTTCCACAGATAGGTGACATTTCCATCTTTAATATTTCCTGACTTAATCCACTTTTGCAGCCTCTTCACAATATCCATACTAATCCAAACTGGACTAATAGCATGCCTGTAAAGACCGAGTGCTTCTCTCCAAGCTTTCCTCTCTTCCATGTACCTTGAGAATCTCAAGCAAAAAGAACTCATCCAAGGGACCCTTTTGTACCCTCTGTTAGAAACAGCAAATTTCATTTTCATTATTACCGTCTTTCATGTTTAAGGGCAAACCCATGCTCAGATAATTTTCCAACTATTTTCAATAGTTGGAAAAACATTTTCAATATTGTCTATTCTTCAAATAAATTGATTAATTTCCTGTTTGCAAACTGACCCCAAATGCAGACATACAAATAGAATTCTTTAAGTAGCTACACCTTCCTTTTGGTGTTTCAGCATTCGTTTAATCCTTCCTTTCTAATACATTCTATTTCATGAAATTTCCAAATCAATATAACAGAATTATTCTTTACATTTTCCACAGATCTCCAGTCCTCTCTTGAAATGTTCTGAGCTACAACAAACATAATTCACTACTTGCATCCTACCTTTCCTCGTTCATCCCCCACTTTCTGTACCATTGTAACACTATGTGTACCACCATGTGACTTCATAAGTAATAAAGTGACATAGAAATATCTTTTATTAGCTCAGGTAATTCATAAGGAGTTGTAATTTAGATGATTACATAAAAGTCTTCCTCCTCTGTAAATAACACTCCTTTGAATTTGAGTGGTACTGTATGACAGAGAGTGTTAATAAGTAAAGGGACAGAGATAATGGATACTTTGCAATCGAGAAGATTTATCTCTTAAATACCAACAATGACAACTCAATTTAAATATTAACAAAAGAAGAAACATATTGTGTATGCACTCATAAGCATCATAACAGCAATGCAGCAAATTTCCTACCCATCCAAACCCGTCTTTCTGGGAAGAAAAGTTACTCTGTCAAAGTGGCACATAGACTTTGTTCTTTTTCTGCAGTGGGTGCCACAATCTACAACTACTGACAGCAGAGCATGGCAGGAGGCTCCACAGCTTTCAACTGAAGAACTATAATTTATTTTTGGCTATCTGTAGCTCAATGACCTTTCTGATCAGTAGGCTGCCTTGGCACGAAGTCAAGGTTTTCAGCCCTCCAGCAGGGCTTGTATGGCTCCGAAGACCAGAGGACATTTGAACAGGAAAAAAGGGCTGTATCTGGAACTTTGTAAGATCATGCTACCCTTGAAAATTATATCCAGTAGAAAACTAAATGTCTTTCACAGAATACTCCTCTAATATACTCCTTCAATATACCAGTATAAGACATTGACCAAATAGTTTACAGGAAATATAGGGAAGAAATCTTTCATTAACAGGCATAGAACAGTATTTTGAAGACCTTATGATACTTCAAACTTACAAGTTGAGCTTAAGCTCAAATCTCACCATCACCTGCTGCTTAGGTAAAAAACAGTTTAAAAAAAAAACCTCACCATGTCCCATAGCCATATTTATTGCAATCTACTGGCTTTTTCACAGGTATAGCTCTTACGTACAGTTATCACAGAGCTCAGCGACACAATTGCTTTTATCTACATAAATAACAAACAATAAAATTGCTTATATAGGACAATAAAAATGAAATTAAGTTCATGTCAATAGGAGTCAATTTAGCATAATGATTCCATTAGGGATAATTAAATGGATGCATTTTGCAAATCAGATATTAAAATAACCCAAGGCATTAGATGACAATCAGATTTTACTAAGTCTAGGTCAGCCTTAGTTCTTCCCATCAACTTTCAGGAACATTCACGCATGGCAGCACCAACAGCATTTAGAGAGAAAAGGGAAAATACTCTCTACATAATTTAAAACTAAATTAAACTGCAGCTCCTCAATGACCATTTCATTCACTTAAAAAACCCACACACCTTGGGAGGTGGGTGCCTCAAGAATGCAGGCACAAAAGCCAAAGCTGTAATTCACATGTCTGGAAACCCTGGAGCCTGTATCAAAGTCATGCAGATTTATCAAATGATATCTGAAGAGCTTTCCAGCAAGAAACAACCCACTAGACGTTGTCGATCCCTCAGCTCTTGAAAGACATGAGAAATTAACTGTTCAGCCTTATGATTTCTGAGGTAAGGGTCCTTGCAGCAGTCAGGGGTCTGTCAGACACACTGGTGCAAAATACTGGCAGAAGTCCAAGAAGCTGCCTAGGTTTTAAACATTGCAGCATATTTTTTTTTTTCCCCCCACAGGTGAAGGCACCCAGGCAGGCACTTCAAGCCATAAAAGGGAAATATGAATTGTGCATCCTCAATGCAATAGCTGCTCTAACTTCTATTTTTTTTTTTTCCCCATTTAAAATCCTGATCACAAAATTAGCTTCATTCTTAGTATGGAAATGATACCTTCCATCACTTAGTAGTGAATAACTTTTATACTATATTGCCAAAGATGGATGAAGTGTTTAAACACTCCCCTTCCCCACAAGAAAACCAAAGGGAAAGAGGTGAATGCAAGAGTTACATAAAACTATCTTCATCTTTTTATACAACTATGAATTTCTTTCTTTCGCTCTCTGTGTCTCAAACAGATATCCAGTCACAACTGTAAATTACTCATAGAACATATTTACTTCAAAATTAAGCCAGAAATCCTCACAAATAACTTTTGCAGTTTTACTATTTTTGACGCAGAAAAGTGTTACATGAAGTAGAAGTAATCCCAAAAGCTATAATGGTTTGGATGCTACATCTGTTTCTTTACATAGCACACAGTTGCCATCATGTAAGTTGCCTTTTTTTACATTGGAATTTTCAAATCAGTTTCTAGTTTATACATTTCACAGGTTTAGTGAAACAATTAAAGGTCAGTGATGTCTGCAACATAGGGCTGTGCCATGACAGAAAAACACTGTATCAATCACTCAATTGAAATGATTACCGAAATTTAATATTTTCATGACACCATATATCCATTTCCTTTTGTAAGCAAACTGGTAGTGACAGCATGGAGAAGAAGAGAGGTCTTCTTTATTTTATTCTTGGTGTTTTTTATTCCACAAGTGCAAAACTATGGGTAAGAGTTTCATTCTCCAACATAATCACCAGAAACAGATATTTTAAGTACCTAAACCTGGAGACAATCACAGCTGCAAACATACGAGATTTCTACCTCCAGGAAGCCACACTGTGTATGTGAGCAGTTTATCCCTCAGTACCTAAGTTGAGGGATAGAAACATCTATCAACTACACATATAAACAAGCTTAGCTCGCTTCATGAACATACATTAATTTCTAAGTAATCTGAATCTTAACACATTTTCATAACTATTAAATACTGAGCAGTCACAGGGGAGGGAAGGTATCTGTGTCCTCATGTCTGGCAGTGATGTCCGTTATTACCGAACAACCCCAGTGCTGTAGACAAGGCAATGCTATTACAGGCAACACAGCTGACACAAGATTTGGGATTCAGTGAGGTCACTGAAGAAGCCCTAAAGCCTTCTACTGAGCAGTTGCCAGCACATCTAGGTTTCTGCATGGAACCCGGGTTTGATATTCTGCTTGTTCAATAGAGCAGGCTGTGTGCTGGCAGTGTTATATAACCATACGCGATGGGGGTTAGAAAGGAGCACTCTTCTTACTCTGGAATTACATTTCATGACTTACTTTATTCCCCAACAGGGAATCCTAGTTTCTGATGCAGAAATAAATATCAGGTCAAAATAACAACGTATTTTCTTAGTAAAAATGAAGAAAGTCAACAGGAAAGACACTGAATGTGGACTCCTTTGTCCCACTGTGTATTACAACTTATTACAACATACTGAAACAACTCATGGGTTGTTTTTAATAATGTTTAAAGATGTGGATCATACTACACATAAGAATACCTACTGTCACAAATCACTAAAATATACTAAAATAGAAATTAAAATATAACTAAACCCATTAATCCCCTCCAAATCTTTACACCTTACCCTTAAGGCCTTGATCCTGTACCATGAAAGCCACATCAATTTTGCAATTGATTTAAAAGTACATAGCACAAACCCTATACTAGCATAGATGAAAAGTATATATCAAAACCAAGTAACTCAAAAATCTGTAATTTTTAAATTTCCAACTTTAGTTCCTTCAAAATACCACTGTTCCAAATAATGTGGTTTTTATTTTTCTTAATTCTTAGGAATAATTTAAATAATTATGATAATTAATCACATTTTTTTTCATCTACTTTACACCTGAGTCTATTAGAGAAGCATATGCACATATGTCTGAAAAAATGCAGATTTACAGAAACTTTGTTTATATTCTTGTACTTACCCAGGACACATTTTTAGCCTTGGGTGTTTTTGGCATGGCAACATGCAAGGCTGAGATGACCAATAACAGTCCCACCAGCATGGAAAGTCAGATGGAGGTGTAGTCCAGGTGCCTCTGTTACCCCAGGGTGTACAATCCTTTAGCCTGGCTGACACAGGCACACTGAGCATGTGGTCAGGTAACAATAAAGAAAGTCATTTTACTTCCTGGTGTACAATCCAGTCAAACAGAGTCAAATCTTTGTGAAATATTTCTCTTCAACAGCAGCTGGCTATATTTCTGTATATCCATGAAATCCAAAGTTGGCTCTTCTCTTGGAAAAGCTGAAACCAAAAGTTGAAAGGACCCACTCTCACAGACGCTTTTCCCTTGCAATGGAAAACGTAGAGCCCAGTTACCCACGGAGCTTCTACCCAAGCACTGAGCTTAACGGAGAATGAAGCCCAACGTGAAGCCACTCGCTTTCAGAGGATGTGGAAGAGACGCCCAGTTGCTGGCCGCACTGTTTAACTGCTGCTATGCCTGCATATTTCACAACTCCAGGATCTTTGGAGTAATAAATATAATTAGGATCTCAATGTCAATAAATAATGCATGACAACCGGTCACACAGGTACCTGTTGTGCCGTGCGTGCCCGTGGCGTGGTGGCTGCTGCTCCAGCTCTGCAGAGGGCACCTGTTGTCCTGGCACCCTGCCGCAGCACTGGGCACACCTGCCAGCACAGACACGTGTCCCAGAAGGGGAAGCAAAAGCAGAAAATCACTGCCCCTGCTTGTTTCTCTTTGTTCCTCTGCCCTTCTATTCCTTTACTTTTCCCTCCTGTCAATCTAGATTACCAGAGCAGATCCAGGCTAAATTTTGCAACTATCAGTAGTGATTAGAGTGAGTTGATTGAAATCGGATTATACAGGAAGACCTCTGCCTCCTCACTCAGCACGCAGGCCAGTACCATTTGCAAAATACTTACGCTTCACCGCACTGTGTGAAGCATTTGGAGCAGTCCATTTTGAGAGAAACAGTGCAGTGAAAACAAGCCAGACTGTGCTGCCTTGAAAAAAATAAAAGGGAAGGGGATCCTGTTCTCAATAGCTGGAAAAATTTACAGGAAAATGTTTCAAACCCTTTCCAGATGTAAGAGTTCGCTGGATACTCATAGATTCACCAGAAAGCATGGTCTATCAAAGAGTGGCAGTATGTACTTATAGCGCTCTGCGTACCTGATTGGTACTGCTCGAATACGGATCCAGTACAAGCGTGACTGCATTGTGTCTGGGCATCTAACGTGTGAGAAGCATCATCCTACTCTGGGGTAACACCTGTAAATCCTACCGCTGGTATCTATGCAACTCACAATCAAATTCAAACGAGTTTTTTTTCAAAGCATATCAAGTGATCTGCCTGAACCATTTTCAAATATATATATTCATTTAATACAATCACAAGCTATCAAGTAAAAAGGTAGGACATATTATAAAATTATAGTCTCATCATAAAACTGTGGCATTGAATCTTGAAAAGAAAAAAACCAAAAATTAAAATATAAAAGGAAACTGCTGGAACAGAGCAAGGGGGCAAGATGATAAAAACCCAACAAATGTACAAAATTCAGTTAAGTCTCGCTGACAAACACTGTAAATGTGACACACAGATGCAGTTTGCATTACAACGTATTATTTTTCTAGGACTTCTTAAATAATAACTTAATATTATTATCTACTCATGGTACAAACCTAGATTATGTTCCAAGCCTCATCTGTCACTTTACACTCATTATTTAATGTATTTCTATAAATGCAATGAGCTTGTGATTCCACAAATTCAATTTGTAGATGGTCCATAATTTGTTTGCAGGTATTAAAGTAATACTAACGTCTTTTCCAAGATGATGGCATAGACTTTTTACTTTGTTAAAAGAAACTCTAGAAATTGTTTACCCTGATGGGGACAGACAGAAAAGCAAAATACATGTATTTTCCAGAGGAAATAACCATCTGATTTAAAAATAATTAGTCTTCTGCAGATTTGTAGTTCACACTGAAGGCAACTAGAACAAGTTTGGTATGCTCTACTTTGCTTATGCTAGAATAAAGTCTTGTACGCACACTTGTTTTTAATAGATCCCCTATTTTTTATAAGTCCACTCAATTTCATGAAGCACTACCCGTTACTGGCTCATCGGCTTCTTTAACTAGAAGAATCTGTAGACCTGGATTTGCATCTAGGAAATCAGCAGCTGATAAATTCTAGAAACTGATGAAGTACAACCATGTTTTGAGACGGTATGAACTACTGGGTAGTTTAACAGCAGGTTTTTCATTTATGAGAAACATCATTATCCTACTGTAGGTGATCAAATATAATCCAGTAGGCAGAAATCCTGCCAGAGTTAAGGAAACTGTAATTCACTTCTGAAAAAAAAATAATTGCAAAGAATGCAACTATCACTTGCCAGCAAGCCATTAACCAATTACTCATGATATATCAGGTGAACAGATGCACAATGGCAAACAGAAGCTCAGGATTTATGCAGTTCCCCTACAACGATTTTCCCCTGTCTGGACAAGCTGTTGCATCACCAGGAGAAGGTTCATTCAAATATCTGCTATGCCAAGTGCTGACTGAAACAAGCCAGAGGAAACACCTCTGGTTCAGACCTAATGACAGAAATATTTCATGTTTTATCTTTTCATAGAGAAAAGATAAATATTCCTCGTCTTGAGGAAGAAACTATGAATTTTAAAAACTGACAGCAAAAGGCAGAAAAAGTAAAAATTCTCCAAGGTAGCAGTGTAATTAAGATGGCCAAAAAGATGACCAAATAAAGGCCTCCCTTTTAAAAATAATTAAAAAAAAAATTAAAAAAAAGAAAGAAAGAAAAGACAAATGCAACAGATGGCAATGCACAAGCAATAGTTTTCAAGGTATAAAATGCCATCGAACAAACCCTGTGATTGAAAACTATCTGGAGACAATAAACTACAAGCCAATCTTGAACACTTTAGCGCTTCATACTGATTGGAGCTGCCTTCCACTGATCACTGACACATAATCAGGAAAAGCTTTTCAGGTCACGCTTTTGTTCCCACTGAGAGGCATCTACGTAAATGCATGGGATTTGACTTCAACAATGAGGACTACAGCATTTTTATCATGTCTTTCCTTTTTATTAAAACATTCCTAATCTCATATGTGCTCCTCACCAAAGACAAAAGAGTGTGTTTGTTATGAATAACTGTGTGCTATAGATCTCTCTGTACTTTCTCTTAGTATCAATGGAATAGATTCCTGATAAAATTTAAATTACTTGTGTGAGATGAATACATTGTTTCATCTCATATGGCTTTGTCAGCAGTAGGAAACTGCCTCTGACATTCTTTTTTCATAGTGACAAAATTTCTCTTACATAAATATTTATAGTATGCATGCATACTTATTGATACATATGTAACACAGGCAAATATCACAACAAAAATTCCAAAATACTCTGATATAATTTTATTATTTCCCTCTATCTGATTTATCATAAAATGATAAGACAGAGGCTAGTAATAAAGTAAAAAAAGCTCACAAAAATCATTAGTTCTGGGAGGAACAAAACAGATGAAAATGACAGAAATAAATGCAATGGAGATGTCAATGCCATTCTGCAACAAGTTAGTTCTTAACACGGAAAAATAATCAGAAGCTAATTTGCTTTCCACTGATTGAGAATCAAATAGATACATTAAACAGTCAAAACATTTCATTATTATGTCATTATTCTTTGTAACTCCCCCATACCCAATGGCGCAAAACTAGTAAGTTGATGTCAGCAGGAGAAACATGAAGCACCCTACACAGACTTGAACCTCTGTTTTTTGCAATCTTTGCTGAATCCGCACTACAGTCAATACATAATTGATACAGGAACTGGGCTGAGAAAAGTCTGCCTACACCTGACTCCTAGGAAGAGGAGGCCCTGAAGAGTACAAATCCTGTATTACTTCTGGAAGAAACGGCACAAACCAGTCTACATAAACTAAAAGAAACATTAACTTATAACAGGTTATGTAACATAAATGAGGCTGCTGCTGAGGTAATCAGTTCTACTTCATAAAATTAGCTGCAAATAAATTAAAAAGTAAGAATTTCTGGGCTTCTCAGAATGCTAAAGATAGGCACTTGCATGTTGCATACATGCACAGACAGAAACACCACAAACATACATTTGTGCGCTTATCAAGGCATAAACTTCTACTTCGCCATTGAATTTTCACTGTTTCTACAGTTTTAATGTATCATACATGTATCTCCAATGAAACAATCTGAGCTCATAAGTCCACTTATGATGCCAACTTACAGACATGAAGTGAGTCACCACCAGCATAGCAGAAAGCCAGCATGTGGTTTCCAAACTTCCAAGTACAATATATGGACATATGTCATCCATACCAGTATATAGTAAGCAATGTACTAAGTACCTGTTGTGACACACGTCACGATCTCAACCAGGATCTCATCCAGGTCCCACAGCATATAGGCAATAGCATTCTCTGGAAAAACACTCTCCACAAAGCTACACTCAATTTTTAAATGATTTGGATTCAAATAAAACTGTGGATGATTGCCTCCAATAAGAACGCTGAGGTCCTGTATTTGCCACATGATGGCACTCAAGATGATCTGCTCCATAACCTTCCCCAACACCAAGGTCAGACTGACAGGCATGTACTTCCCCAGATCCTTCTTCCAGCCCCTCTTGTACATGGGTGTCACATTTGCTGACCTCCAGTCAGCTGGGACCTACTTGGTTAGCCAGGACTGCTGATCAATGATGGAAAGTGGCTTGGTGAGCACTTCCACCAGCTCCCTCACTAACCTTGGGTGGATCCCATCTGGCCCCATAGACTTGTGTGCATTTAAGTGGTGCAACAGGTCACTGACAATTTCTCTATGGGTTGTGGGGGCTTCATTCTGCTCCCCTCTCCTGTCTTCCAGCTCACAGGGCTGGGCACTCAGAGAACAACTGGTCTTACTAGGAAAGACTGAGGCAAAGGCGGCATTCAGTACCTCAGCCTTTTCCTCACAATGTTTCTCCCCCCCATCCAATAAAAAATGGAGATTCTCCTTACCCCTCCTTTTGCTGTTAATGTATTTATAGAAACATTTTTTATTGTCTTTTATGGTTGTAGCCAGATTAAGTTTTAGCTGGGCTTTAGCCTTTCTAATTTTCTTCCTGCAAAGCCTCACAAAATCTTTCTAGTCTTATGTTAAGCAGTTACTAGAAACCATTCTGTTTCAAATATAATGTCTAGACATATTAAGGAAAATATAATATTTCATAGAGAAATTGTCTTTATTCCATTCTGAGAGTGTATATCGTTTGTTACATTAGTACCTAATGCAAATGTATCCTACAGTACTGTCACTCATGTAGAAGAGATTAGATCAGATCTTACCCTATATACTGCACTAATAAACATAAACTTGGTCTCATACAAACAAGCTGGAAAACAGCTGGCTTTTGAGTTCTCTCCTCCTTAATATTAACTCAGTTCATAGCATTTTAGAGCAGCAGCTGCTGATGGCTTGCCAGACATGTGCTCAAGTAAAATGAACTAAATTTATTCCCTTACACAGAAGGATTTAGAAATAATGAATTTTACTAAAGCAGCTAATTTAGTGCCAATGGGATGCATTAGAAATTCCTACTGCAAAAAAAAAAAACAACAAACAAACCAAACCAAACTACTTAAAAGACAATAAATGTTGAAAATTTAGATGCTAACAAGACTAGAAAGTCCAGAAATCAGCCTAGTTATATATAGGACCTACGGTGTAATCTTTAATTTCAGAGGACACAAATCTCATTGTAGAAAACCGAAGGTCCTCATCAGATGAACAATAAACCTGAAATGACAGACACATTCTGCACGTGTTCATCATACCTAACGTCCTTTCTGAGCTTGCATTTCTTGTACAGTAACTGCAACATCTGATAGTTTTCCCATATTTTCAGAAGATGCTTATGAGGGAAGATGTTAATATTATTCTCATTTGATAGCTGAAATATCAATTCCAGATAAGTCTATTAGTTAATGAGGACTCTAGTCGGAGACAGTTCTGGTCTGATCCTTTCAAGAATTTAATATTCTGTAATAGTTTCTGCATTTAGAGCACACTTGTGGACTTCTGCTGTATTGCATACTCAGCAGTTCCGCAAATAAATCTTCATCAATTCTGAGATCACAGAGTTGTTTTAAGCCAGGTAATCCCAAATGGTGGTACATAAGGCATTTAGAGAATGATCTGATTTAAGCAAAATGTCAAGCCTTGCCAAAAGCCAAACAAGCACCAAATCCATTTCTGTCTTATTCATAAAACTATCCTCTCTCTTCCTGTCCTACATTCACTTACCGAGCTCCTACTTCAGCAACAAAGTGATGCCTCACATCAAGAAAATTTATTATGTTTTTTTCTGAGTATCAGCCATCCAGTGATCAATACAGCTGTGATCTTAAGAAAGAGAGAATGTTGTTCTTGCCCTCTAAATACCACATTGCAGTGTATACATACAATTCCAGAGTGTTTCAGGATTCTGACTTCCTATCTCAACACTTTATAATGCAGAGGTTTTTGGGTTTTAATAGGTTTTAATAAAAGTCCCAGCACCATCACTATCAGAAAAAAACCCCCACATATGGCTGCATGGAATGATTCTGATTGCAACAAGGTTCATGGTATTGCCCCTAACCGCCCTCAGTTCAGAGCTGCGGCTAAAAGATGCATATTGGCAGAGCCACTTTAGTTTGGCTCCTCAAAATGAGGAATTGATGTATCTGTTTTCTAGATATAAAACAGAAATAATGACATAACCTTGCAAATAAATGCTCTAACATTATAGAAGACCGCACTTCATATATGTAACACAGGAATCTGTGACGTGAGCTGCCAAACCGTATTTGATATTCTTTACATAAGACAGGCCCTCAAAAAGGATGAGGCACATGGCCTTTGCTTGCTCATACCAGAAAGATACTGCAGCTTAGACACTGCTCCCTCCTCCTGCTGTCTCCTCCTCTGACTCCCAGCCTCACTGTCCCTCCCATCAGTTCCAGCCACCAATGCCGCCACCACCCTGCTTGGACAGCCAAGCACAGGAAAGCAGCAGACCGTCTGCTCCAGGCAGATCCCCACAGCCTACTCCAAATCACACTTGTCACCAGTGTTTCTCAAAGGACCAGCTTATTTCCTCTAACCTAATTCTAAAAAACCTTTTCTGGAATAGAGACCACAGTTGTAAAAATCCTCCAAGTTGCATGGTTCCAGAGCCGGTGTGTACAGGATGAAAGGAGGGGTCAGGTAGCAAGGCAAGAAGGCTGCCGCCGTGCCAGTAACAGCCCCGCGGGCAGGGAAGAAAATGGGATGGATTTACAAGGAGCCAGAATCCCCCTAACTACAAAGCTGTGAAACCAACCAAAATTGAGACAAATCAAAGTTTGATTTAAAAATAATTCTGTAGCAGTTGTCACAAGGTGTCCTGCTTTTGCTGGGACAGACCCCCAGGCCTGCCACGGTCTGCAGGGCACGGGCGGTTTCAGATCAGCCGGGGCAGCTGACCTGAGTTGGCTACAGGTGTATCCCAGACCAGAAAGATAACGCTCATTGCAAAGGGGGAAGTTTGCTGAGGAGAGGGGTGTTTCTTGCTTGCTCTTCTCCTGAGGACTAGTTTCCTGTCTGTTGTGACCACTGTGCGTGTGCTGGGCTGAGTATAACTTTGTGTACTTTATATTTGCATTGGTGTTAGTTTGACTGTTGCATTAAACCTTTTATTTCAACTTATGGGTCTCCTCTCCTTTTGCCGATCCCCCTTCTTCGCTGGGAAGGGGTCATCAGGTAAAAAAGCAACAGCTATTGTTTAGCCCTGGATACAGGCTAAATATAGACATCATCTACATTTAATCATCATTTTCATTCATTCATATTTTCATTTCAATCATTCGTATTTTCACAATATATTATCTGATATACTGCCACTGACTCAGGGATTATGTTTCTCGGAACAGGAAGAAATTCTATGGATATTAATAACATGCAATACCTATTTCAAGTAGTTAATTTCTATAGTAGGAAAGACAATAAACTTCTTTCCATGCCTGTCCTACTCAGCAGTACAAACACCAAAGATAAGAAAGATAAAGGTTTCATAAGAATGCTGAAAAGTGTGGGGGAAAAAAATACCACTGAAAGAAACGGAATGGAAAATGATGCTTTAGAGGCACCAAAAAGTTCACATTGGATATTTATAAGTAGAAAATTAATGACATGCTCACGGCAAAGGAAAGCTCAAAGAGTATGTAAATGTAATATTTCAGTGGTATTTTGGTCCATTGCACATAAGTAATAATGGAAGTACTAAAAATACTCTAAGAACTGAGATTTAATACTTCGAGTCACAAAGAAAAATAATCAAAAGCATCAATCAATAATCAACATTAAGCCAAATCAAACCTTTCTGTGAGAGAGAAAAAAAAGACTACATGTTAAAGGTATCGTTTAGTAAGGTAATATACTAATTCTACTCTTTCACGGGCACCCCCTTGCCGTGGGGAAAGAGCTTGCGTGCCCTTGTGAAGTTGAGAGCTATGCTGGGGGTGGCATATGCCTCCGGTAGGGTCTCCCAAGCCAGACAGGTCTCAACTGAAGGGTCAGACAAAGTGTGTCCACGGGCAGGATGGGCTCACTAGCCTTCGGGCAACCATCCTAGGAGAAGGACAACTCTAACTCCAAACCCGGGCAGATGGAGCTCGTTTAGCCCTGTAAGGCCATCCATCTAAGAGAAGGATACTCTAACCAAACCTACGACCTGAGGACTTCGCTGTCACCGTCCAAGCTCGCTAGGCCCTGGCAGATGAACCTCAGGTGTAAAGGGTGGGGCCAGTCTCGCGCACGCTGCGCCTCACCTAAAAAATCCACCGCGCAGGCTTGAAGGGTGTACTCACATTTAAAGCCCTTCCCAAATCTTCGTCCGCGAAGCCAAGCCATGATGATGATGATGATGATACTAATTCTAAGACTATTTTGATAAAATTTCTCAAGCCTTGGTGAGCAACAGGAATTCTGGTATTTATGATTTCTCCAAAATCTATTAATTTTTTCTACATGCCTGAAAAGTTTTGCATAAGTCTTATATAAGGAAAACAAAAGTACAGTGAGTACACTATGAAACCTCCTAACCCTACCCTCTTGTATGTATGCCTCATCCAAATGTATTTACATTAAATAAATGCTTTTCCCTGCATTTCTTAATTTGAATAGTTGGGCAATATCCCTTTCAGGGACTTACTGGCATAATGACTTGAATATTTTCCTTTTTAGTTTTCTGTTCTTTGTCTTACGACTACTCCAACAGTTCCTTCAGAAACAGCTCCCCCCCAAAAAAAGTTAAGATGACTCATTTGCAATATTTTATACAATAAAACAACCAGAACATTGTACACGCATAAGCAAAGCCATGAAAGAGCATAAAGGTGCTTAGGGAAACAAAAATTTATTTTAACTTCTTCTGCACTTCTCACACTAACTAAATAAACCATCAGATACTGCTTTCCTGTGGCCGCCTCTTGCATTGATTGATTGAAAATTCACTGACTGATAAGCCAAATACCCTAGACTAAAGCACTAACAGAGATTATAAAACCTTCAGTTACACATTCAGTGTTTGAAAAGGACAGGATGCTGAATTTATTCAATGGTCAATTGCTTTTTGGTTTTGGTTTTTTGGTATCAGATACAGCGTAGGCGAATTCAGCCTTCTACCATTGGTAGACTTATCTTCTCTGTTATTATTAGACAACATCATCAAGCCCAAATTGCTAAAAATAAGCAATGAAGTGATAATCAAAATCACTACTAGAATTGTGCAAGCCTTTCAGAGAGACAGTTTCATTTTAAACTTACAAAGTATTGTATTTTAATCAATGAAATCATCAGTAAATAGCCAGTACAAATCAGAATCTGTTCTATCATGTCACATCGTTCCTCAGGGACAAGCAACAGACTGTGAAGCAAGGGTTTCAAAACAAAAATGCTCTGAAGCATGCTCTTAAAAACAAAGATGAAAATAATTGCCATCTTGAAGACTGCGCATCAAGGAAAACATGGGCTTTTACAGCCCTTTTTGGATTTTTTATATTTTCTATAAACAAAATTCTGTGATGGATCTGTACCTCTGCTTCTCGTGTTTTAGCATCTATGAGCAGAGAAGACAGCAATTGTGGTGTGGGCAGCCAGTCCAGGACGGATCAAGGGAAAACACTTGGCTCTCGTTTATAGTATCTTTGTAGTTAAGTCAACGAGAGGCTCTGAGGAGAAAAGGCAGAAATGGGGGACAAAGAAAAGATAATTAAAGTTAGGCTTGTCCAGGTAATATGTATGTATTACATGCATAGATTATCCTCCTGCGCTGCCCAACACAATCCAATATAAACAAAGGTATTGTACTGGAAAAAGGCCACAAATTACATCACCTTTCATGAACCGAATTAAACGTGCCAGCAGCAGAGCAAGCTCAGGAGCACATCTCGGGCCCTGGCGGATGAAAGCGATGGGGACTAGCACATGGCAGAATGATGTTCAGCAATTTACGGTGCCTGTTAACAGGAGTGTTGGGTTGCAAGTGGTGTTAGAGAGCGGTCTCCTGAGCTGAAAGGAGAGCAGTGGGACAGACCACCTCTGCAAACCAAAAGGGGGATGAAAAAATGGAGATACTCTTACAAAGTCCATAACCTAACACAAACATCTCTACCTCAGCCTGATTCACAATATGTAACACCGGGGCTGCGATATCTCTTAAATTTAGGCTAGTGATGAGGCAGCATCACTGCAGTCTCCTCCTGCACAGGGATGATGCTGCCAGGCCTCAGCACTGGGCAGGCAGGAGGCAGGCAGCGACCGCAGTGGCAATGGCCTCTGGCGGGGTCTCTCCTCTGCCCTCCTTCGCAGCAAAGCACAGCCGCCACCAAAGTCTCGAAACTTCATTTTTGACAAAATATGTGAATCCTGATATTCATTCACATTGATCTCTGAGACTTTAGAGCAAGGCGCGTTTGGAGACGGGTTAACCTCGCGCAGCAGGCGCCCGCAGGGTCCTACACACTCTTCTCAGTGCCACTCAGGTCCCTGCTGCTGGGCTGACCAGATGTCCTGCTCCAAGAGGCTTGGCGGCTGAAAATGGTACTGGTCATACCTCCTCCAGCTTGCTGGAGTCTGGAGCAAGTTTTGGCAAGCAACGCTCCACCAACATTCCCTCAAACAGGCCTTAAATTCGTCTAATTCGCTTGCCTTGGGCAAGAGACTTTACCCTCCTGAGTTGCGAACAACTGGCACGTTTTACTTTCTCATCCCAGTTCTTACTGGGATATGTAAACAATTCTCCAGTCTAGAAGGAAGGATTTTCTTAAAATCAGCTTTTCCTGGGTCCTAACATTCACTGTGGCTGGCCAACCCTCCTGACTGGACAAGCTGATCTGTAGTGTTATGATAATGATGCCATATTGCAGCTATTCAGTTTGAGAGGTACACCGAGGAATCTCTGAAGTTCAAACCAAAAAAGTTCATCTATTGAAATCACGGTAAGAGTTCTGTATTTACTTCCATATTTCAGTTCCTTATATTAATTCTTTTACTAAGAATTGTCTATCTAATTTGCTACATCAAATCAAGGAACCAAAATGTAATAATTTATTTTAAAAAATAACTTTTCCACCTTCTAGATCAGAAATCCACGTTTTGTGATGACAAAGTGACAGAGAAGTTACTTGCAATTTCCGATTCATACAACTTTGTATTTGCAGAGCACCCCAGAAACTCATTGCATACACAAAGAAAGAATACAACCTCTAAAGAAATTACTTCAAATGCAAGTTTTATTTCATGTATAATTTGTCCTTTTTTATCATGCTTTCAATTTTGCAGCATAAACATACAGAAATTAAACGGAACCCACAGGCACACAAACACGTGACCATCATTTAATAAGCAAATCGCTTTGCATCTCACTGACCTTGGCAGTTTTACAAAAATTTAATTTCCAGCTGGTTGAACTGTTCTTGAACAGCTTTTTTTTTTTCTTTTTACTTTTTTTTTCTTTACTGCAGTAGTCACAAACTGGCTTTTCTGTATCATCTACCATTTGTGTTCTCTGACTAAACATAATTTTTTCTAGAATATATATGACTTCCCAAATGCAAAACATCGACACTTTTTCTCTGGTACTTTTACAATATCTAGGAAAACAAAGATTTTTTTTTTTCTGCCTATAATCATGCCAGTTCTCAAAGGGTACAGAAAGTATTTCTGTTCAGTGTTCCTGTGACAGAGTCTCACAATAACAACTGTTACTGAGAGGAAGCTTTGCACATGAAGGCGGAGATACTTCCTTTGAAACCAGCCAGAGCTCAGCCATGAGTGACTGCAGAGAGTTCACAGAATAAAAAACACCTCTGCAATCTCTGCCTGTACCACAGGTAAATATCACTACTTCTGGAAAGAGGTTTTATCTTCTCTGTTCTGTCTCCTTCAATTTCTCTATTTCAAGAAAAAGTTATTTCAATTAATGTCTGAGGTTTTTCAATCTACAGTACTTTGGCATTTTTCTTTAAAATTCACACGGATCACTTAATCCATCTCAGAAATGTAGCTATGACTGGGGTCAATTCTTAACCATAAGTACCAGTAATAGCATAAAAACATTATGAAACGATGCTGTATCTCTTTGAATCGAAAGCAATTTCAAAAATTGGGAGAACATTTGGCCTAAACACCACATATGCAAATACAAACCTGGAGGACGGGTCTTCCGCACAAAGTCCTGTGTCCACAGCTGTCAGGAGCTCGGCAATGGCGAGGTTGAACAAGGTCACTGCACTTTGGACCAGGAGAGATTTGATGTGCAGTCCTCCAGCTTTCCTAAGAAGTCAATTTTGTGTGTGTGTGTGGTGGCATGTTTGTTTTTTTAAAATCTTTTTAAGAAATCCCACTCCGTATGGACATGAGGGTGTATCCCTACAGATCATAAAAAGGAAAACAGTTTTAAAATATTTTTTGGCAAGCTCACTGGAGACCTGCTCAAACATTGCTATCTTGGTTCCCACCAGTGACTGGAACACACAGGCTCACCTGACCCTGAGAGACTCTTTTCTAAGGCAGATCTTATAACCTTTGGACACCCTGAAGGATGCATAGGACAAACAGAATATTTCTTAAAATATGCAGTGAATACATTGGGATGCTTGACTCATGATAGGCTTGGATGAAGTGTATTATTACCCAGGTGCTTTCCAACATCTAACACAAGCCAGGTTAAGATATAAACAAAAAGAAAAACATTTCCTTACAACTTCCAAAGAAGTCAACAGAAAAAAAAAATTCTTATGAAGACAAAAGCGAGGAAGCTAAATCCTTCCAGAAAACTTTCTACAGACTTTTCTGTGTTTCTGCTGCTTTTTCCCTCTTTCGGCATCCCTTAGCCCTGAGGCTGCAACCCTTATTGAACACCTCATTTGGTGAAGAACTTAGCATTTTATAACTAGTCTGATAATTGAAGTCGCCCTCGATGTTTGTCACTGATACTTATTTTCTCCTGATTTACAAAACTGCATGGTCGCTCCTCCTGTCAAAACAAATACTGTTTTGTTTCCTCAGAGATGAAAGTATCTCCTTCTTGGACCAGTTATCATCTCACGTACTTGCCTGGTTTAATGAAAGTTTCTTTGCCTCAGTCAGGGTAACATTCCTTTCATTTTCCTGCCCTTTGCTGACTTGTTATGCCTGTTGTCTTCTGCTAAGGTTTGTATTGTAACCTATACATAACCTACAGAAATATGTTAGTCCAAGTATACGTTGACTATTACTAAAATATAAATAGGTTTAACGGATTATGGCACATGATCAAACATGACAGCACATTAATGACTTCCAGCAGTCATTAGACAACATAGTTTAATAACTAAAATTTGTAAAAATTCAGCCATCCATATTACTTGAATTATGGTACTGTGTTTGCAGATATATGTGCAAAAACATATATCTTTAATTAAATGTGTGCACTTGTTTATAACAACATTAACCATTTCCTCCATAAGAAAAGGTTCCGCATATGTGACTCCTCTCCACCTAGTTTTTCTATACACATGGTATACCTCCTCCAGGTCAGCTGAATTCTTCTTTTTGACATCCTCTCTAAATTTCTCTCTCTTTTCTCAAATTCTTTCAGTTTGAATAGTTTATTATTCCACGGAAACACACTCTAGATGAAATTCACTTCTAGCCTCGCATCTGGACTTCTGCGGATAAGTTCTTGTAGTACAATGATAAACAAACATTGGCATATCTCAGGTATGTTTTACCAAAAGCTGGAAAACTCAAGGTACAGGAATTGCACTGACAACATAACTGCTAAACAGTATTTTTCTTTTCTAAAAATCTGTATTTGTAACAATGTTTCATCACTTGTTATTTTAATATTATTATGTGGTGATAGAGATTCTACAAAATGGATAATAATGCATTGCCACATTTCTTTCTGCTCACAAGACAGATAGGGTAGCATCAGTTCAATGCATACAATCTTAAAGCAATTGTATGACTAAATCTTTCCTTCCTTAGCTGCTGGTGACCAGGAACCAGTGTCTTATATTTATTTAATGGTGCTGGTTTTGTGTAGAGACATGCTATTTCAGCACACTTTCAATATTCTGGGAGAAAAAGAGGACTAAAACCCATGAGATTAACTGTACTACACCATTTTTTCTTTCTTCTGTCAACCTTTTTACTCTATTTGATTCTGATAAGGCAGACAATTAATCAAACTAGATTATCTTCCGAATCTTTTACATGACCTGCAGCGGGCCAAGTCTTGCATGTAAATACTGCTCTTATAAATAGTGAAATATCCAGTTTCAGTAAAATGTGTGGCTTCTAGATTAATTCAATAAAAACAATATGAAGAGAATATTATGTAATAATTTATCTCACATTTACAACTGGGAAGATGAGTTAAACAGACCCACTTATTTCAAAGTCAGGTAAAACCAGAGAAACCTTGAAAAAGTTTTCTAAGCAAATTACTGAAAAAAACCCAGATAATCACAAAATATGGGGAAAGCATTATTAAAGAAAGCTATTTTAACTGGCATAGTTTCTGGAAAAAACAAGTGGAAATAGAAAAGCAATGAATGAAGCAAGGTGTTTCTAATGAGAATAGAGGTCTCGATGCCTTGTATAAATAGACCAAGTACTGTGCACAAACTGCTAAACAGAAAAGATTATAAAATGTGAAGATGGTGAGTGTTATTGCTGACAGTTGGGTTATAAACTCTGAAATAGACTTTACAGAGAGGATAGAAATAGACTTTACAGATGAAGCATCTGACTGCATTTCACCAGATGTAAAATAAATAGGTCACTATTCCCATAAAGATAATAATTTTTACTGCTCTATAACAGATCAAAGTTTGCAAACACTACCTTCAAATTATTTACTTCCAGAAGAAACACAAAACTGAAGAGCGTTCCTTCTTTCGCATCATGCTTCTAATGCCACACAGTGTGCTCCTAGCCACACGTGTCCGCTTGAACATAGATGCAAGATTGCAAGTACGTGTTGCAGCAGTTTCTTCAGCTGCTAAACAAGTAGCATTTCAGCCAAGTGAAGCAGCAGAGTGGTTCCATCTAGAGGAAGTGCGTGTAAAAACTACTCATTCCTGATGACTAGCTATTTTTTAAAAAAGAATAGGCATAAACCATTAATACTTAGTATAAAAAGCCTGCTACCTGGTGTCATAGCTCTATGAATAATCTGTTTCTTATAGCAGTGCATGCTTGGTTGAACTGGACAGAAAAGATAATGTTGTAACCATCAGAGTTATTAACAACTACATTCTGGACAGTCCTGGCAATATCTGCACCCATGAATAATGTTAAAGAAGGTGTGACTAGGAATGACATATAAAAGAGCTCCATCAGTGAAGTTGTTCACAGGGATGTAAAGGTGTAAATTATATGTTCAAACCAATGCAAACCAAAACACCTCCTCGACTCTCAGCCCTAATTTCATTTTGTCTTGCCTTGACTTCAAAAACTTTTTAAGGACTCTACAAAAGCCAAAACCTTCTTTTTCTTCTAAAGGCACGCTAACCCCTTACTTAAACAAAATGGGTTCTTTCAGCTCTTTTAGGATGAATGAAAGAACTGACCTTTCAGTAATCTTGTTTGACCTCTTCTGGCCTACCTTGATCTTGACCCTCTGTTTCTTATTTCATTCACTAACCAACAACTCCCTTTTCCTTCAACATTCCTGCTGGAAGCAGATGTTTAATCACACCAGAACCATTGCAAGACTTTTTCCAAAAGAGTTTCTGCTCATTGAAGCACTCTTGCTATATTGAGCACTTCAATAAATCTATCTTTTCAGTTCAAATCTAAAAGTATTTTTCATTTTTCTCTCATTTCTCTTTTAGTAAGTTATTAATTTTGATAATCTGGTTTAGTATAAAGATAGTAGGAAATACATTAAACATAGCAATCTTCCTCAGAGAAGTCAGGAGACTCAATTAGTACTGTAAGACAGCCAGTTCATTTATCATGACTTCACAGTGTCATAAAATTGTCATGGAATGCCAACTCATCAGAAAATATATTAGAATTGCCAAGAATACTTAAATTTTTCCTCCACCACTGAAGTCATTAAGCATTATACCCAAAGACATTATATTCAAGAGCAGCAGAAATGTTGAAGGGAAAAAATATACTAAGGAGAGAACACAAAAACCAAATGAATAAAAGACTAAGAAGAAAGGAGAAAAACATTTTTACAAAGCAAGGATAGCAAAGCTCACTGTGTATGAAGTAGGGGAAAAGGCAGAGGGTAAAAAGACTGTGAGTTGGAAAGACATGAAGGATGGAAATGGGTTATATTTTACTTGTAACAATCTCTTAAGTTAGTTTCAAGTGTTTATCTTTAACAAATACTCTTGTTTTTTTCTTCCAGGTTTCATAGAAAATATTATACTTTTGCTCTCATACTTATGCAGCAGGATTCTCTTTCCATCAAAAAATCGCAGCTTTGTGGAAAGGAAGCACTCATTCCACATGATTTATCCCCAGCCACAAGATGAATCACTGGTGGGTCTGGAGGCAGAGGTTACAAGTCCTCATTCCCACTTACTAGCTCCAAGAGATTAATAATGGAACATACAGTGCTCTAAGTAAGTGACTTACTGCAAATTTGCGATTTATTTTCAAGAATATAATACAGGATTCAGAAAGTGCACAGGCTTTTTAAGAACAACTTATTTAAAATACAGATTCAAAAAACTAATGTTAAAATAATAAGCATAAAACCAAAGTCAAGGGTGCTACTGGTATAGGAGGAGCAGACTATGAGGGAAGCAGATTGGTTTCATAAATCTGAGCTTTTCTTGCCAGAAACAATGCAAATAATGTCACTACTTTGAGGCACCCAAACTAGTAGAGGGTAACAAAACAATGCCCCCTTTTAGCAATTAGTGATAATATCACCAAAGGAAATATGAGTTCAGCCTTAACAGATGAGGATAGAGGAAAATAACGAAATGGGATTATCTAATTATTTATTACAGTATATTTAAAATTGTGATATTGCTGCTGACTTGAAATTTTAAATATTTGAAATCTATTATTCAGGCAGCTATATTTCATACAAAATGAAACGGAGCAGGCCCTTATTGCACATATTGTCACAATATTTTATCCACTAGTGATATTGTTATATACTTCTGAATGCACAATAAGCTATAAATGTTCCATTTAATTCTTCTAAATGTAAGGAAGTTTTTCAAAAGAAGCCTCTTTTGCTAGTTAATTAAATTCAAAGGTTGTACCAAGGGAATGAAGCAAGAAGAATGAATTTAAAGGAGGAAGACAAGAAAATATATTCTTTTGTTGCTTTAAATGGAGGCTTTGTAGTCCAAACTCTATGTAGTAGAATGGAATGCAATCATTTAAGTGCAGTCACAGGAGTGAAAAATAAGAAATTATGACTACCTAATAGGGGAAAAAACCTGAAAGGAAAAAACCAAAACAGTTGGAGCAAATGTGTGGAGTTTCCCTTGGAAGGACTGGAGCTGCAATGGAAACAGGTTAGCTTCAGGAATACTCCCCAACATAATGAATATAGACTATTAGGCAATTGTAGCACAGTAAATGCAGATAAAAGGGATTTATTTCCCTCTAATTTGGGCACTGCAAATTTTGCCCTGATTTGGCTGGTATACAACAACTGACAAGAGTTGGGACTGAGGTCACTTTCCCTTTAAATATTGCCACACTAGCTTATTCCACTTTATTCACTTACTGTTTTCTTCCCATATTAACAAAGCAAAGTATTAGAAAAGTAGGGTACGGAAAAAATGCAAAAGAACTTCCAATATATATTTAAAACACAGAAACTATCCCCCAAAACCAGAGATTATGAGTTGCTCTCTAACAGTTTTACGTCAGTCATACTCGCCCAGTACTGAGGTCAGTCCAGTCACCTAAAATAGTCAAAGGATTATTTTTGCTAGTCCAGCCACCTCCTTTAAGGTGTAAACTCACCGAGTTTATGCTAAAACATGTCATTCAATTCTCATCATCAGAAAACCACAACTTTTTCAGGCTTTCTTTCCTCCTGTTTTTCTGCCTAGAATACATGAAGAGGAGAATAGTGTAGGTAAATCCTGATAATAATGGTTCGTCAACAGCTGCCTTAGCCTGCAACTTCTACTTGAGAACAGCTGAAACTTCCATTCCAGCAGCAATGGAGAAAAGCATAGGGATAGATGAAAGGCTAGTGTTGATGGTTCAGGAGTATTAAGGGTCACAGAAATAGCCCTGGAAGGTGCAGTCCTGGGAAGGGAAAATACAAGGCTGGGACCAATGTCAACAGAGGGAAAAGAAGTTTGTGAATGTGAAGCAAGATTTCTGCATGTCAAAACCAGAGAAGAGTGGTGAAGAGGAAAAAAAAGTAGCTGTATCTGGAAAAAAATAACCTTATAAATCAGCAGTGATGAAGAGATAACGGAGGTAGTGAGCAAAAGGAACAAGGAGAAGGATAGCATCTGCAATGATAACAAATGGTCTGGTGAGAAACGTGATTAAGTGATAGATAAAAAAGATTACAGTCTCAAGAAGAACCAACAGAAAACCCTAGTCCAAATCTAACAGCACCAAAAAGAGAACACTCCCTCAGGAGGTGTGAGATGTCCTCCAGACACAGGGACAAAAGGCCTGCCATCTGGACCCTGCTCGCTACTGCAGGAAAGCTCTCCAATTACAGCCCCCACCATTAGAAAAGCAGCATCTTGAAACAAAACCATACCAAGGTCTTTAATTACATTAAACTGAAATACACAGTGCAAGCAAAACCATAAATTTCACTATTAATTCCTAAATACAGTTTATATTATTTTGGAAAGCACATTTTTAAGTTTGTTATTTTTTATGTCGAATTCTAATAGTCCTTTGATAAGGATTAGAGTCAGAGTAATGAATACTTGCCTCCCAGACATCATCTCCATGCTTTATCAAATTTGTTACATATCTGAGAAAAATCTTTAAAACATTAGCTCAGACTTATTCTGAATAGTCCTTTCAGCTAAGAAAAATGTCATTTGATAATTCTAAAAAAAGAAAAGGGGGGGCAAAAATTCAAAAAGTCAACACGATAAGTTTTCAAACTACTAAATAAATATTAAATACAGCATTGGGAAATACAGACAACTATAGACTTCAAGTATTACTAAAATTACAACAGATTACAGCCTATGGCTTCCCTATCCAGATTATCATATGATGGAACTCCCTGGCTACATTCACCGACTCCTTGTGCAGCTGTAAAAGGGGCAAAAAACACTCTGCAAACACACCTGCACGCGGACACACCAGAAAGCTTTGCAGTACACTATACTCCGAAGTAGAACAATGTGCTCAAAGCACTTCAACTTGCTGTCCTGTATGCTCCAGTAGGAGGTACAGATTCACAGAATCGTTTTTGATTGAAAGAGATCTTTAAGATCATCAAGTCCAGCCATTCACCGTGCACTGTGAAATCATCACTAAATCATGTGCCTGAGAATGACATCAACACATCTTTTAAATACATGCAGGGATGGTGACTCCACCATCTCCCTGGGAGCCTGTTCCAATGCTGCACAACACTTTCTGTAAAGACGTTTCTCCTAATATCCAACCTAAACCTCTCCTGGCACAACATGAGGCCATTTCCTCTTGTCCTATTGCTTGTTACTTGGGAGAAGAGAATGACCCCAACCTCACTACAACCTCCTTTCAGGTAGTTGTAGAGAGTGATAAGGTCTCCGCTCAGCCTCCAATTCTCTAACCTAAGCAACATCAGTTCCCTCAGCCGCTCCTCATAAGACTTGTGCTCTACACCCTTCTCCAGCTTTGTTGTCCTTCTCTGGACATGCTCCAGCATCTCAATGTCCTTCTTGGAGTGAGGGACCCAAAACTGGACACAGTATTCAAGGTGCAGCCTCACCAGTGCCAAGTACAGGGAGACAATCACTCCCCAGTCCTGCTGGCCACACTATTAGTTATACAAGCCAGGACACCATTGGCCTTCTTGGCCACTTGGGCACACTGCTGGCTCGTATTCAGCTGGCTGTCAAACAACACCCCCAGGTCCTTTTCCAGGGGGAAAGCTTGAGCAGCTTTCCAGACACTCTTCCCCAAGCCTGTAACGTTACAGGGGGTTGTTCAGACCCAAGGGCAGGATCCAGCACTCAGCCTTGGTGAACCTCATACCATTGGCCTCAGCCCATTGATCCATTTTGTCCAGATCCCTCTGTAGAGCCTCCGTACCTTCAAGCAGATCAACATTCCTGCCTAACTTGGAGTCATCTGCAAACTTAATGAAAGTGTCCTCGATCCCCTCATCCAGATCGTTGATAAAGATGTCAAAGAGAACAGGTCACAGCACCGAGCCCTGGGGAACACCACTTGTGACTGGCAGCCAACTGGATTCAACTGCATTCCCCACCACTCTTTGGGACCACCCATCCAGGCAGGTTTTTATCTGGCAAACACTACACAAATCCAAGCCATGAACAGCCAGTTTCTCCAGGACAATGCTGTCAGAAACAGTCTCAAAAGCTTTACTAAAGTCTACGCAGACAACATCCACAGCCCCTTCCCTCGTCCACTAAGTAGACCTTGTCATAGAAGGAGATCAAGTTGGTTAAACAGGACCTGCTTTCACAAACCCATGTTGACTGGGCCTGATCACCTGATTGTCCTGTATTTGCCACATGATGGCACTCAAGATGATCTGCTCCATAACCTTCCCCAACACCAAGGTCAGACTGACAGGCATGTACTTCCCCAGATCCTTCTTCCAGCCCCTCTTGTACACGGGTGTCATATTTGCTGACCTCCAGTCAGCTGGGACCTACTTGGTTAGCCAGGACTGCTGATCAATGATGGAAAGTGGCTTGGTGAGCACTTCCACCAGCTCCCTCACTAACCTTGGGTGGATCCCATCTGGCCCCATAGACTTGTGTGCATTTAAGTGGTGCAACAGGTCACTGACAATTTCCCCATGGCTTATGGGGGCTTTATTCTGCTCCCCTCTCCTGTCTTCCAGCTCACAGGGCTGGGCACTCAGAGAACAACTGGTGTTACTAGGAAAGACGGAGGCAAAGGCGGCATTCAGTACCTCAGCCTTTTCCTCATTCTTGATCACAATGTCCCCCCCCCCCCATCCAATAAAAGATGGAGATTCTCCTTGGTCTTCCCTTTGTTGTTAATGTATTTACAGAAACATTTTCTATTGTCTTTTACAGATGTAACAAGATAAAGTTCTTGCTGGGCTTCAGCCTTTGTAATTTTTTCCCTGCACAGCCTCGCAAAATCCTTGTAGTCTTCCTGAGTGGCCCCTTCTTCCATAGGCCAATGACTTTCTTTTTCTTCCTGAGTTCCAGCCAAAGCTCTCTGGTCAGCCATGCCTGTTTTCTTCCTCGCCAGCTCATCTTACAGCACACTGGGTTGGCCTTCTCCAGCGCCTTAAAGATTTCTTTCTTGAAGAATGTTCAGCCTTCCTGAACTTTTTTGTCCGTCAGGACTGCCTCCCAAGGGACTCTGTCAACCAGTCTCCTAAAGAGGTCAAAGTCTGCCCTCTGGGAGTCCAAGGTGGCAGTTCTTCTAACCCCTCTCCTGAAAACTCTACTATCTCATGATCACTATGTCCAAGACAGCCTCCAACCTTCACATCATCCACAAGTTCTTCTTTGTTGAGAAACAGGTCTAGCAGAGAGCCTTCCCTAGTTGGCTCCCTCACCGTCTGTGCCAGGACGTTGTCTTCCACACACTTCAGGAACCTCCTGGACTGTTTCCTCTCTGCTGTATTGTATTTCCAGCAGATACCTTGTAATTTGAAGTCCCCCATGAGAACAAGGGCTAGTTTTTTTTAAGCCTTCTCCCAGCTGCTTTATAGAATATTTCATCTACCATCTCATCCTGGTTTGGTGGTCTATAAGAGACTCCCACCATGGTATCTGTCTGGTTGGCCTTCCCCCTGATTTTTACCCATAAATACTCAACCCTACCATAACCACCATTATGCTCAAGATAACAAAAACACTCCTTAACATACAGGGCCACTCCATCACCTCTCCTTCCTGGCCTATCCTTTCTGAAGAGTCTATAGCGATCCAATGCAGCCCTCCAGTGCTTCCAGCTATGCATTAGGTCACTTCCAAGTTCACCATCTTGAACAGTATTTCAAGAAACTATATGGAGTCTCCTCCTGTACCCATCATTGCTTTAACTTGCCATGGATTAAAAGTTCAGAGACAACCCCTATTAAGTGACCATAAAAGCTTTTTTTTTTTTTTCAGTTTGGCACGTATGTTGCACCACTGCAAGTGAGACCACTCACAGCAGTAAGAGGAAACAGTACGTACAGTCAGGCAAGGTGGTTGACAACTAATTGCTCTTGTTCAGAAACATGCAGACTCTGGAAGGATCTTGGATGCTGTGTTCAAACAGCCTTCATTTCCAAACCCTTCCAGGGAGAACAGCAGATTGCTGAAGACAGAGCAAGATTTCTGAGTGACTTCTATCAGATTGCAACTTCTCCTGAAGGCTGTACCAATAGGTAGACTGGACTAAATTTTGAAAGCTGAAATATACTGGTCTGTCTTCAGGCTCTGGTGCTGTTAGATGTTCTGTGACGTGCTGGCAGTAAGAGTTCTGAAAACATTTTTGGGCAACATGCTATTAGTACTAAGGTTTTAGACTCCACATTCCAGAAAGAGATGAAATTGCCCACTTGAACTTCACACAGCTGCTCCACCACACTACTCCAAATGGATCCCATTCAACAAATGGCATGACCCCATCTCACAGACATGACTAAAGCTGAAGAAGTTATTTGGAATTATCTCCAGCTTTTGCCATGAAAACGTCCAATATAAAGGCCCTTATTTCTAGAATTTAGTATCAGTATGCAGTCATAATGTCCATATGACATACCCTGCCATTAGGAGCCACGGATTATGCCACACCATATTAAAACCTATCTTATTAAATGGCCATGCTGAAGGAAGAGTCAGCATTGTGTGTTCAATAGCAGCAAAACCTAGGGAGAAGGTAAAGAGGGATACAACCCATCCAGGCCTTCAGTTTTATCCCTGCACACAGATGCAGGTCTTATCTCTGTGCATGACAGTCTAACACGCAGGAGATCGTAGAAAGGAACAACATAAGAATACAACCTTCTTCTCCACCAATAACACTCCTTTTCCAAAGAAACAATGTGAGTTCACATAACTAATTGCAGTCATCTGTCTATTCCTGACCCAAAAGACCAAAGGGATTGATTATGCTTAAGGTCTGCACAACTTTTAGGACCTGGACCAGAAAGAATGGTATTGGTTGCAAAACCATAGTCAGTAGGATTTGGTCATATGATTTTGGATACATAAAGTACAATTCCCCCCAAAATAACAAATACAACGTTGAAGTTGGACCATTCCCCACTACAATTCACAAGCAACTTAAGAACTGTAAACTAACAACCCAGAATAAAAGTATGATGTTTGTCCCCAGTGAGTCAGATGTTAATAAAAAGGGTCATATCTTGGCTCACTTTAATTTCAGTGCTTTCATCCCAAAAGAGTCACACAGTACAACCTCAATTAGCCCAATGCCATGGGGAGTACCAAAAAAATTCAATAATAACAGGTTTGGATAATCAAGGATTCAAACAACAGAAAGAATTTTCATAGTAATTAAATTATTTCAGAATATGGTCGTCTTTCACGTAATGGGGTTCGGACCAAAAAGATCAAGGGCAAACTCCATTCCACTTAATCTGACTCAGAATACCACAAGGCCCAGCAGTATTGCACAATACCCTTTACAGAACAAGCATCCCAAAGTAAGATGCAAGCCTTAGTACTTTATAAGACATTCACTAAGCATCTTTCTGTCCATTACCCACAAACATCCAAAAAATGACGAAGTTCATAGCGTTTAATGTGTTTACTCTCAGACTAAACCCAAGTAGATGTCATGGTGGTTCACAAATGAATATTCTGACACTTCCAGGCTGTGGAATGTACTTTGCAAACAGGCAAATATTTTATTCTGTCTAGATGATAATATTATACACAGTGGCTGATGCATACTGTTAAGTAACAATAACAAGGAGAAATGAAAGGGGGTGTGATGCATCTCAAGAGGTCATTATTTTCACGTACCTTAAACTCCACTGGCATGAGAAAGCTAAGAAATTAGAAGTGCTTCCAACATATTCATATTTCAATTTCTACATAACAGTGGGAATTGCTACATATCAAATAAGTATTTGCACAACAGATGTTGAAGTTTTGAATTGATGGGTTTTGCATAGTTTATGCAAAATACTGTACTGTACAAGTTCTATCATTGAGCAAACATCTCATCGGAATCTCCATGTTTCTCTCTGCCTGTATCTTACAGAACAGCACCAACTGTTGCACCAGTGAGAACAAAATACATCCAAAGACAAATTAGCTGTGCAAAACAACTATGACTACACTCAGATTTCTAATTGTTTACATCTCCGTAATATATTCTGGAGAGGTTTGTTTTCTGTTAAATAATCAATCCCCTACACAAACTTTGGCTTAGCTAACACCTGTTCATGTCCTTGCTTTTTCTGTCATAATTTTTAAAGCGTTGTGTAAAAAAGCATTCTATGACACAGAGAAACACGCAGCATTCCTGACAACAGAACTATTTCTGTTGATAGATTTGCTCTTTTCTTGTGCAACAAGCTACAAGCTGCTTGTTCAAATACTCAGCAATTTCAATTTGCAGCTTAGCCAGATTGTTTCAACCTGCTGTTTTTTATCACATCTATCTGACAACTGAACAGCAGAATAGAAAAGGAATGTTAAAACCTAAGTTAATTACTTAGGAGATTGTCACGTCAGCTGTGCATAGTTCATTCGTATTTCAGCCAATAGCCAATCTTTTTCATTACTAAGACTCAAGCTTTGGCACTGGCCTTGTGGAATTTATTAGGAGACAGCCATTTTGCAATAGAGAGCAGCCTTATCTTACCAGAGTATTGCAATACCTGTTCTGGAAAGCAAACAAAACACACAAACCATCAGGCCATGCTTCTGCCACTTTTTTCAAAAGAACTACCTCGCAAGATTATTTTTATGTTCCTCAGGGTCTTTCAAATAATTTTTGAGCCAGTCCATAACTGCTTATAATTTCAGTTGTTTTTCAGTTATCATATATGGATAAATAGAGATGTCCCTTTCTAATGACTCCAGTTACGCAGAGCTACTAGCAAGAAAAAATACACAATTTAAAACATCAAGTCAGAAGGGTCAGACTTCCAGTTTTTTACCACTGCAGGTTATGTCGAAATAAGATATACACTTGACATGAACAAGTTCTGAAAAAATACATGACAGGAAACTCATACCTGTTAAAATGATCCCTGTATCTCTGTGCTGTAAAAACTTATTTCACAAATACTTAGTGCTCCGGTTGTCACTCAGATATACATTAAAATACCTTCCTGGGCCACAGACACCATCTAATATATTAGGAGTTGAACATACAAGTTAGCATCATTCTAATACAAACAAAAACTTACATAGGAAACCCGTACTCGCCGTCGGTGCACGAGCCCACAGCACTGCATGAAGAGGACAGCAGACAACAGTGTATACTTTCACCAAGCTTCGGTCATTCCTGTCTCCTCCGAGACACTGTCCATCTCTCCTCACTTTTCAGCCCCAGGTGCAAGGAAACAGGTAGAAAAACAGTCACCCTCCAGCTTCCAAGGTGTTCTTTTAAATTATCTTGAAGACAGATGAAACTTACTTTCTCTGAGTAAATCAATCTCTTCTGTTTCAGATGATTTAAAAAAAAAAAAAAAAAAAGGGCAGGAAAAAAAAAGCCCAACAACAAAACCCCAGAGGCACGTCTTTATTTCCTCAGCATCCCGTTATTACAAAGCAAATTCCATATTCATATATATCTTTTACTACACGTGGTGTAAGGTTTGTTTCAACCATCCTGAACTTAGGAAAGACAGAGACGTAACAGAATCTTTATATCTCAGACTACTGCAATACCCGGCTTTCCAAAGGTCTCTTGCTGCTGCTGCTGCTGCCGCTGCTGCTGTTGTTATTGCTGCTGCTGCTGTTACAGGTTTCTTCCCAATGCACAAACCAGCAAGAGCATCCTTGCTTCAGCATTGCCTCTGTTCTATCTTGGGTATATCTGACTTGTTATTAACCCTTCCCAACAGCCTGAAAAAATGACGGTCTAGATTTCATTTACTCTGGATTCTCAAGACTACAGAACCACCCTCCAAACAGTCAGATGCTTTGTCTGGCAATACGTGTTTCACATGAATTGTAGGCAGGACTGCTGAGTGGCCGTACTACCTGACTTGCATCAGAGGCACAGTCTCCTCAACTGATACTGTTTACAAAAAGAACGTGAGAGAACATCAAAACTCAAAATACATACTCGGACTTTGGGATCAACATCTTTTTTTTTTTTTTTTACCTAAAACACTGAGAGAGCTAATTAAGTACTTGGATAATTAAGACTTATGGATAATGATTTTGAAAAGATAATTTAATGAAAAATTATCATCCTTAAAGCAATAAGGGGTCACTTCTGAAATAAGGTCAGGTTAAATTAACCTGTTCATGACCACAGTTCATCACTCTTCTGGGAGAGACTTAATATTCCAATACTGAAAAAGCTTAAAAGCTACATTATATCTTAAAATTAAATCGTTCAGTACTTTATGACCGTGGCCTAAGAGTCTCAAATGTCTCCAGTACTGTACATATCCAGTCAGATGAATACATGATCCATTTTTTTAAACACTGAGGCAAACTTAACTCTTACACCACCAGCATTTTGATAAAAAATAGGATACACATTATGCTTAAAATAGTAAAATAAGAGGACCAAGACATTATTTTTAAAAGGTAAAGATAAAGGCACTTTTCTTTTTAATTTCATGACTGAGTTTATTATTAAAATCAGCAATGAAAAAAATTAGAGATTGTATGAGGTATTTCTACCCAGTCTTTATGTAGGCTGTGTGATGATGGCTAATGAAAGGTTTAAATCTTCTCAAGACGGCAAAGAAAAAGAAGGTCGTGCTCCCCAGAGGCTAGTTTGGCTTCCAAACAAAATGGTATCAGGTACTCAAACTGGACCAATGGTCAGGAGAGAATTTTATTTCAGTGGAAGATAATGAAGATCTGCTCTTCCTGAGAACCCGGAAGCTCTCTGACCATGATAAAATCATGTAATTAAGAGAATTAACATTTAGAAGCCTAAAGTCTGGCAACTAAAACTCAGTTTAGGCACCTAACTCCTGCCAATTTCAAGTACATTTTTTTCACGTGCAATCCCCCTTAAAAAAACCAACAGTCTGTGGTGTTAAGCATCTATGTGTCTTTGGGGATCAAAATGCATATTTAGCCATTCAAATATCACTAGCTTGACTGGTCTGGAGGTTTTTTTGGTAGTTTTTTGCCAGACCATCTAACAACCAATGGTTCCTATGGACACCATTGGGTTGACTGGTCTTTCTAAGCCAAATGTACTTTTGGTGTAAAGCCACAATTGTTGGTGAAGACGTATTGCTGATAAGTCACCTCAGCTGGACCTGCAGATCCTCTCAGCATCTTAAAAAAAATATAAGACTAATATAATTTAAAACAGGAAATCATGGATGTAAGGAACTAATCTATACACCTAAATCTAAGTTAGCTTTATTTTACCTCCTACTACACAGTCAGATAGGTAATAATTTATCTTTAGCAAAAAGACAGAAGTTGGTCCTTGACAATGACAGATATGGAAGTGTCCTTGTAATAATTTCACAGCCCAAAAGCAGTATACTGGAACAATAAACAATGCAGACCATTCATCTCTTCAGATCAGGACTGTTTAGTTATTCTAACAAAACCATTAATAAATAGAGCAATAATGACAACTAGTGGGAAGAAAAAAGCATTTCGAAGTCAGGACATATTGAACATTACCATAAAAATGAATCACTTGTTCAAAACAGCTAATCAAATAAAGCTAGGAAGAATGATACAGCTGTTGCATACATACATACATCAAGGAACAATCAGTTCTCTATATTCTCTCCTTATAATGACTACTTTCTGTTCTTAGGGAAGAGTCATACCACAGTATGAAAGCCATGCTTCAGCTATATGTTATATATTTAACTTTTTTTTAAGATTTGTGAAATTTATTTGGAAATAATGAATAATACTGGTTTCGCATAAGTGTTTCTTGCACTGGTAAAGCAAAAAAATATGAAAAAGTAGCAATTAATTTTAGAAGTTTCAATTTCTTCTGAAGAACATAAGCATATATATATTTTTAACACTTTCTAAAACTCATCAAGAAGACCCATAGCAACCATGAGCATCCCTCACAAAACCAATATCACAACTCTCACTCAAATTAGCGTGCATCTATTGTCACAGACAAAGATTTCACAATCCAACCATAAAAATCCATCCTTTCAAAATAGGGAAGAAAATTGTTTGACTGTCTCTCTCCCCACCTACTCCCGAATTACTGTGGGATTAAATTAAAGTAAAATACTTTGTCATGACCATACGTCAAACAATTACTGAAGACATTTTTTTCAACATGATTCTAAGTTGCTTCTCATGGAGGAGTGGGAGAGGGATGACTACTTTGGGGGTAGAAGGGACACAACTATCTCCAAGTTAAACTTATCTGTAATTGAAATCCAGTAAAATTTTATGTTTAGCAAATATGACTTCGTTTACAGTCCCTGTAGGACAATGCAGTGAATACAGAATAAGACCATCTACATCTTCCGTTAAATTTTCCTCAGCAGACACACTGAATTTTACTTTCAAGTTCCTTGTTCGCATTACCACAGTTATGACGTCTAGTGGTGTTTATTGCATTTAAAGAAACAATGATGACTATTCAGGCAGCAAATTTTATCACTTCCTGTACATTCTGGGTGAACTTAGTCTTCAGGCAAACTGTAACAATCTAATGATTCTTGGCAACTCTGCAATCAAACCCCTCCTTAACATAGTTACTCTAATAAAAAAAACCTCCATGCTACTTTAAATTGAAGGTGTAGCAAGGCACTTAACCCAAGAAAAACTAAAAATAAGAAAACCTCATTAAAAGACATAATACTACCAAGCCAGTGAAAGGTATTTTTTCCATACTCTAATATTGAAAAAAAATAGCTCTATGAACATAGCAATTCTTCTCTATCTTGTGATATAGTTTTGAAATTAACTTTTAGTTAATTGTCATTAAGACAATACTAAGGTTAATGTTCTCAGTGAATAATTTCATTTTTGCACACAGGGTAAAACGACAGCATGTTCAAAAAAGGAGCTTATGAGATACATATAAAAAACTATTGAAAAAATTGGGAAAGACACCAGGAAGCAGGAAGAAACAGTGACACAGTGGTGACAAATATACCAACAGGTATAGTAAGTCATCAGTGAGGTTGATTTTCAAATATTTAGAGGCAGCTTCTCCAATATTGAAGCAGCATGGAAGAAAGGACGCAAGTTTTTATCTGAAAAGGCTGGCATGAAAGGTTGAGTAGGAATGAACCCTTAGAGGGTAAATGAGTGATACAGCTATTTGTATTCTCCTTAAGTGCTTCATTTCACAGCTTATATAAAATGAAAGGAGGAAAAAGAGGCTGTTATCATTTACTTTGATTGGCTTCCTCAGCTAACCAGCACTACGTGGCAAAGCCTCTGCCAGCTCACAGCCACTCAAAGCTCACAGCCAGACCTTCCATAATCTGATCAAGTGACTGTCCAGAGCTAATGAGATGGATCTGAAGTGTTCGATGCCAGCAAGCTCAAGGCACAGCTGCCCCAACTACCTCAAACAGCATCACATCCATTCCAAATGAGAGTAATGATGGAATAAAACTATGCTGAACCCTTTCTTCTGGATGAAAAAACCCACAAGACATAACCCCCCTCAAAACAATTTACAGAAACATGACTGTTCACCCTATGCTACTTTCAGGATCCTTTACAAGTTCCATTAAATTAGTATTTTGATTTTTCCACAAAATCACAGAACGGTTGAGGTGGAAAAGCACCGCTGGAGATCATTGAGTCCAACCGTGTGCCCAGCTAGAGCTGGTTTCTCAGCGCCATGTCCAGGAGGGTTTAATTATCTCCAAGGATGGAGACTCCATAACCTCTCTGAGCAAGCTGTTAAACCTGCTTGACCATCCCCAAAGAAAAACACTTTTTTGTATGTTTAATTAGAATTGCCTATATTTCAATTTGTGCCTGTTGCCTCTTGGCCTGTCATGGGGCACCGAGAAGAATCTAGCTCCATCTTCTTTACTCCTTTCATTTAGGTATTTATACAGTTGGAGAGGATCCTCCAGAGCCTTCCCTTCTCGAGCTGAACAGTCCCAGCCAGCCCTCTCAGCCTGTCCTCATATGACACATGCTCCAAGCCCTTTATCAAGTTTGTGGCCTTTGGCTGGACTCGCTTTAGAATGTCCCTGTCTCTCTTGTCCTAGGGAGCCCAGAACTGGACCAAGCACTCCAGATGTCTCACCACAGCTGAGCAGAGGGCAAGGAACACCTCCCTTGGCTTGCTGGCAGTGCTGTTCCTAACAGAGTCCAGGAGGCTGCTGGCCTTTGCTGCAAGGACACGTTGCTAGCTCATGTTCACTGGGAGTCCACCAGGACCCCCAGGGCCTTTTCTACAAAGCTGCTTTCTAGCTGATCAGTCCCAGTCTATGCTGGTCTATGGGGTTACTCTTTCCCAGGAGCATGTCTTTGCAACTCCCTTTGCTGAACTTTATGAGGTTCCTGTCAGACTATTTCTCCAGCTTGCTGACGTCCACCTGGATGGCAGCACAACTCTGCTGTATCACCCACTCCTCCCAGTTGGTTTTTTTGTTTGTTTGTTTGTCTGTTTGTAGCACTTGCAAACTTGATGTGGGTACACTCAGTTGTCCAGACTGTTAATGAAGAGGTTAAACTGTATAGGCATTACCCCTCGGGCACAAAGCTAGTGACTGGTCACCATCTGGGCAGGACTTCATGCCACTGATCACAACCCATCATGCCCAGCAGTTGTGACAGATTTCAGTCCACTTCACCATCCGCTTATTTGGCCCATCATTTTGTCTATGAGGATGTTCTGGGCAACAGCTTGGAAAACCTTGCCAGAGGCAAACTAAACAACAACCACGCTTCTCCCCTTGTCTTCCAAGCCAATCACCTCATCGTAAAAGGCTGTGAAGCTGGTCAAGACTGATTTGCCCTTTGTAAATCCATGCTGACTACTTCCAGTCACCCTCTTGTCCTTCATATGTTTAATAATGGTTTCCCAAGAGGATTTGCTCCATCACCTTCACAGGAATCGAGGTAAGGCTGATCAGCTGGTAGTTCTCTAAATCCACCTTCTCAACATTCATGAAGACTGTGGTTATATTTGCTTTCTTCCAGTTCTCACAACCCTTCCCCAATCACCATGACCCTTTAAAGATTATTAAGAGCTATTTTTCCAGGCCGTCAGCTTAGTGGTATGGATACTCAGCGTAAACCACTGTTCCTCAGAAAGGCCTCTCCCCCAAAAATTTATACATAAAAATATTTAGCTCTGAATTTCTCAGTTGCATCATAACAACTTCATTTTAAGTACTTGAATGGATTACTAAATTTACATCAAAATGTTTAATTTGCTCCTAACTGCAAACTTTCTTCTAAAGCTTTCCAGGCTCATTTCTGAGTAGTTTATCTGAGTCAGCATTTATGAAATAATGTATTATTTTTAGTTAAAGGTTTTTGGCATATTATTCAGTTGTTAAATAGCTTAATTTACTCTGTACCATTTAACATTCTTTCCATGCAGCACTTCAGAGAAACTCATTTGAGATATTTTAAGCCAATCAGTTATCTACAAATAAAGCATTTTAAGCATCAATGTAAAACTGTATGAGGATTCTATGGTGACAGAGAAATTAGACAAAAACATTTCAGACTTTTTGGCAGAATGAGCTGTTTCTAAGTCTCCTTGTTTTATGAACTGTAGAGAAAGTGATGAAGTCACTCCCCCTCAAAAATCAAAACCAAAACAAAAACTTACTTTCCTTAGGAAGGCAGTGGTAAAATCCTTTATGAGATTTTCAGGAACAGTCCAACTTTTACAAAGCATTTGCTGTGTCTTACGCAATACATTACACACACACAGCAAAAAAAGTATGAAAAATCTGGCTTCCAGAAAGTGCTGGAAATAACCTTAAGAATATGAATTCTCTCCAGTGTTGTCGTCTTTCTGCACATGCCAGTTTACTGATCATGTGCTATACTCAATTCCTCCCCAGGCTTTTCAAGAACCTACTTTTATCGATGTCCAACTCTTCAACTGCTTGAAAGGCTACAATAATGTTCTCTTTAGTCAGCTGCTTTATTAGTCATATTCCAAATAGATGGCTCTACTGTATCTTCCATATATAATCTGTATTCTCCAGGAAAAATCTACGTAATTAAATTTAATATACAAAATATATGCAATACTAACTCAAGACTTCTGCATTCAGTTAACATTCTTAAATAACAGTTCGCTGATTTAATCATTGACAATGAGCTTTTGCCAACTATGGCTCCCACCTTCCTGTCTTCCATCAGAAATGAATATTGTTGACTTTCTGTTAATGTTGTAAATGTCCTCTTCTCTGCCAGCCCTTCTCTGGAAAAGAATATTAGCGCTAGGGAGTCTTCATTGTCATTAAGTGGGCTTCATGCTGGCTGGCTTATTTCAGAGCTACACTGCTCAATTTTTAATTTATTTTTTCTTATAAAGCTGCTGAAGTTGCAGACAACTATTTCTCAATGTAGACAGAAAAAGAGCAAAACCCTTTTAAGCTGAAATATTTTGATTTAGGGATCTATAACTACGTTAATTTTTCTAGTTAGCATGTATTAATTAATTAGCAATTCTTAAAATCTTCTTGTTTGCATCATCTATGCATAATAATTTCTTGGCAAAAACAAGTTAAAACTTTTTAAAATTATATCTGAATAAGGCAGTCCCTCATTGTTATAATAGTTGATCCTGAAAGGGACAATATATGTGAACTTTACTGTGCCAGTTAATCTAGAGAGGTAATGTAAACTGCCATTTTTATGAGACCTCATAAAGACAACAGGTTCTTTCATACCCTCTCTAAATAGCAGTATTTTTAACTACAGTTGGAGATAGACTACTGTGCTAGGTGAACCACCACTCTGATCCAGGAGGACATTTTATGTGATCTGCTATCCAAGCCATCTAGTCATCTTTAAAGGGATTTCCACTCACAGACACATGCTGTCTTCTTCAGGCCTGTTAAGCTTCTTTATGCCTTGTTGTTCCCTTTGCCTGAAGTTTATTCTGTCTCTTGTTACCCAGAAACATCAACTGTATTTCAGCTTCTTTTCTTGTATTTCTCTACTTATATCCATCAACCTCTGTGTTGGCAGACTGCTTTTCAAATTTTCCTGTCAGGTATTTGAACACATCATGTTTCTATGTGGTATCCTCTCTTCTTTCCTTCAATTTGTCTACAGTTCTACTGTTTCCACCTGAGAACTCTCAGGTGTGTTCTGCCACCGGTTCAGGTCATACCATGCATACACAGATGTTATCAGAAATCTCATTAGTAATGCACGTTTGGCAACTTCTACACTTAGTCATCTGTTTTCTCCTTCAATATGAAGGTCATCTCTAACGTCATCTCAGATGTTATCAGCACCTCTCCCTAATCCCCAGCTCAGAAGTCAAAGACTTGTTTCTTTCTCATTAAAGACAAACTGTGTACCATCTCCCCCTTTTCTGATAACATGAATGCTATGACAACATTACAGAATCACACAATCATTTAGTTGGATGAGACCTTTAAGGTCATTGAGTCCAACTGTTCACTTTGCACTACTAGGGTCCCTAAACCACGTTCCTCACGGACATTAACGAGACATTGACATTAACAAGATGTTCATGCTGTTTTAGTTTCTTATTATATGCAGAATGCTCTCCAGGCCATATTTTGATCAAGATGTATGATGGCCTTCCCCATACGTTTTCAGATGAGGTTTCTTAGGGAACAAAGCCTTATGTAATTGTGTGATCCTTCCTTTCACCCAGCAGATCTTCCTCCCTTTCACCACCTCATCAGTTTCTGCACCTGTCAGTCAATTCAATTCAAATAGTGGAAGTTTCAAGGATATTTTGTTTCCTCAGGCTTGGTGAGTATGAGAAGATGGATAAAATAAGATGCACCCAAACTCTGATAATTACAAAATCATACTAAAATATAAACAAGCATCAAATTCTCTGTCAGGCCAATTATACTATATTGTGGCTACACGTGAATGAAATCATCACACATATAACTTTGAATCAGTCACAGTGCATGCTGTCACCTGCCTAGAAAGAATTACTGTCACTGGGATAAATAAAAGAGAAAAAGGACTCGTTACAAAAGGAAATCAAGCTTCTGTAGCTCTGTTGCTCAGCGAACAGCTATACTTTTCTTTTGGAACCTAAAAAAGATTGAAAGGAGGAAACACCTGTCTAAGAAATAACTTGCTGCAATGGCAATCATAACATTTTCCAACATTAAATATCAATATTAATTTCAAACGCCTATGCTATGGATAAAGATGCTTTTTTCCTGTTGAAAGAATTATTTTTCCCTCAATACCTCTCTTTGAGTTTAGTAAAAATGTATTAAACAAAGTCAGCTTGAAGCATTTGAGGAAGAAAAAAAAAATGATAATGCTTCTACATTAAAAAAAGAGAGGAAGAGAAAAAAAAAAAAGATTACATATAAATTATAAATTAGGGAGTTGCCTTGCCTATGGCTTGGTGTAGCCCAGAGAAGAGATGGCAGCTGGACCACTGTCCAGAGGTTTTAGTTTTCATCATTGCCCTATGCATTTCTTGGCTACTGCAGTTGTTCATAGCATGTATGCCATCACAGGGCAAGGAAGACTGAGGAAATACCTGTTGCAGAGTTTCTATTTTAATTGCATTTACAGAAATAAAGGCACTACAACATGCCAAATTACGATTTAGGGACATTTTAGTCACATTTCTTTTTGATCTGGTTTTCATCAGAACTAGGAGCAAGTGGAAGGAAAGAAAACAATACTTATACAGTCTTTATTACCCCTAATATGGACTCAGCAGCTTGCAAAGGTGCCTATAAAGTATACTAGAAGCAAAAGCACTGTAAATGCAGGTTTCTCCTTTCTCTACATTGTAGGGACATTATCTGAAGAAGGATGATTTATTTTACACATGCTACAAGGATATTAGAAGAAAAACAGACTGCAGTAAATACAAGCAGCAACCTAAAATTATATCTTTTCATGAGAGATTTTAACAGGGCTTACAGTTTGATTCTGAGAAGACTACTTTCATGAAGAAAAAAAGAAAATAATTGTCTAGTATTAAACTCTCACATACTTGCAGTCACTCATTTACTAAGCTTTTAAACAATATTAGAAGATGAAGTGCTTATTTTTATAAGCATATTATGAGTTGCTTCAGTCGCATCGGGAAATTATGCCAACTTAAGAATCATAGAATATTCAATGCAAAGGAAAAAATCTAGCAGGTTTGGATTTGTGGGGTTTTGTGTTTTTTTGGTTTTTGTTTGGTTGTTTTTTTTTTTAACAAAATCAAGAAAATTAACTGTTTTGTTTTATTATAGCCACTAGGTGGCAAAGTTGGCCAAAGAACAATTACCAGTAATTAAATAATTTGACACTTGACTTTGCATCTTTCTATTTGAATGTAAAAGGGCTTATTAAAAATTGCCACACAAAATAAGTGTAAATAATAAAAATTCAGTAACCAGAAACCTATTTAATAATATTTACAGATAATGTCATAAAATTGCTCCATCTCTCTATTAAAATTCTTAAAATACTGAACGTAAAATATTTTTAGCAAATGTTCTTAAAATCACATGGAGAAATTACTGCATTGGGCAACAAAAAAAATACTGAATACAGATTTTAAGTTTAGAAAAGGATACCTATGAACACATACACTATCTTCTGAACTGACACCAGGCACAATAATGCTGTCTTTTGACTACAGAGGACACAGTAGTCCTTATGTTACTTGACATAGAAGCTGCAAGCTGCTTTTCTTCCTCTCAAATAAGCACAGCCAAACTCTCCATATGGTTGAATTCCAGCAAGTACTTTAGAAAGACAGCCAGTCTTTTAACCTTTTCTTGTAGTACTTCCTTCTCCTTAACTTTTTCGTTCTAGTTCTTATTTTTCCTCTTTATTTCAGCACATCTGCTTGTTGAATCATGCTTCAAGTTAAATTGCAATCTATCTATTATAGACATTTACAATGTGTGTATAATTGTCCAATGTACCTGAATTAGTGGTATCTGCAACACAGGTAATGGTGGCACAAAATACACTACATTAGTTGACGCAGAAACTCACTGCAAATATACTGCAGAGCAAACCCCATCTGACTCATAAGGGCACATGTTAAAGAAAGGAGTTTGGAACAGCTTTCCTGTCCCACAGTCCCCGTAGAACTACTAAGCCATCACTTAATAAAAATCTACTCTGAATACTAGTATCTCCCTCTTCCAAAAAAATTCATGGACCAGGAGTATGAAGTGCCCAAACAGAGGAGGATCCTGGCTTCTTTTCTTATATTTCATGGGACAAATCTGGCTAGCTCCAAGACAGAGGCATGGTGAACTCCACAGAAAAAGGCTTTTGACTTGACTAAACCACCTGCCCTGTCAGAAAATTATAAACATACTGTATCCAGTGGGTGTGCTAGTGGTAAGCTCTTGTCATATCCAGCTCAAGCTCCTTAAAAGCCACTGGGGCTACGGCATCACATCATCAAGGGAGGGAGACTGGAGAGAAGGAGAAATGTGAGCATAAAAGGGGAGCCAAACACTGCAGACACCAAATGCTTGATAGTTTTGATCATATTCTTTACAGTAAAGGGGGAAGAGCTAGTGCTGAGTATCAAAACTATTTAGTTTGCATTTTTTTTAAGTGAAAGTCAACAAAAAATTGTCTCACTCAGAATGAGGAGGAAAGAAAACAAAATAAACCAGACCCAGAAGGAGTCATTCCAAAGCAATGTGCACTGCCCATTTGGAAAGCTACCAGCTACACGCAGTAGATGTGGAATGTATTTTTACCCAGTAGCATCCATTCCCATTCCTAGATGTGTGTCATTTAACACGCCAGTAGTTCACAGTGATGCAGCAATAACATCTATGAGCTTCTGTGAAACAGCAGAGGTTAAAACAGACAGCCAGAACCACACTGAGTTTGAGTCCTACCTTGACCCCAGCTCAAACTGTTAAGTTTTTAACCCAAACTGCTGTAACTTTCTGTCCAGAGGACACTGCAACGAGGGAGGAGGGGAGGGACACAGAGGAAAAAAAGACAAGCCACCTGCTAAGCACATTTGAGCAGTCCAGTTTCTGGAGCACACAAGGGGGAGAGAAAGGTACTCTCACAGCTGGCTACCTTTGATTTTCAGCCCCCAAAAAGCAGGACTCTGCTGACAGGTCACTTGGAAGCACCTTACAATGATGTCTACAACGATGGCTCAGCCTGAGTGAAGTCTCAAGAGGGCTCCAAACTTCTCATTCATAACATCTCTAAGAGGCGTAGAGCTCACCACGTTTCTAACAGGGCATAATCTTGCAAATCTTCTCCCCAAAAGAAAGTCTTCTTCCCTAGAGAAACATAGCCTCATCAAGAACAGACATGGACATACTAGAGTGAGACCAGCCAAAGGCCATCAAGGTGATGAAGGGCTTGAAGCATCTGGCATGAAAGGAAGCTGGTCATGTCCAGCATGGAGAAGAGAAGGTTCAGGGAGATCTTATCCATATGTAAGCATACCCAAAAGGAAGGCATAAAGAGCCAGACTACTCAGTGGTGGCCCCCAACAGGACAAGAGGCAATGGGCACAAATTGAATTCCAATTAAATATTAGAAAACTATTTTTTACAGTGAGGGTGGTCAAGCATTCTAACAGGTTGGCCAGAGAGATCACGCAGTCTTCGTCCTTGGATATACTCAAAACCCTCCTGGACACAACCCTGAGCAACCAGCTCCAGCTGAGCCTGTGCTAAGCAGGGGGTTGGACTTGATGATCTCCATCCCACCTCAACCATTCTGTGATTCTACAAACACTAAATACATAAAATTCTGCAGAATTTTGCCCAAATTTAACTTGCAGCAGTATTGTTGCTTAAAGAACTTAAAATCCTCGTTTCTTAAACTACTTAATGCTCAGTATTTAGAAAACAATGGGAAAGTAAGGCACTACTACTTACACATTTTAAATGATAAACTAGGGCGTAACCAGTTTAATATTTATTGAAAAGAAGCCTGTTTTTCTCCTAACTGAAGAAGAAGTGTATTCAAAAGACAATTACACAATGCTTTACAATTGTTTTCTCAAGCTTTTATAGCTATCAGGATGACACTGGAAATTTACAAGGATGTTGCTACGAAAGAGTAAACATAAGCTACAACATTAACAAAAAAACCCCAAACCGACAACAGAACTTTCCCTTTACGGTAGTTTCAGTATCTTCCAAACCCTTCTTCAGGTGTTCCCTCCATAATTACCAGACTTGTTAGACTCTTGGAAAACAGCTGTCTAATATATTTCTACTGAATTGTGCTGGTTTTGACAGGCAAATCACAACATAAGGAACAGAGAAGTTCAAATCCAACGCAAAACTTGGTTCTTAAGAGGTTCAGAGTAATCAGTGAAAATACCTGATAGTTCTTTCTTACAAAACAAAAAAACCCCAACTTTTCGGTTTCTTAATGTTTATCACTACATATTTTAAACAAACTTTTTCTAGGAAAATAAACACAATCCAGTATGGTAAAAGCAGTTGATGCAATATTAAGTAGATTTTCTGCATATGATGAGCAATATTTCACTATTTCCAACTGAAGTAAGCAAATAATAGCCTTGTAGTCTGGTTTCCTATTATAATAAAACTTATTTTTCCTTCTATGCACTGGCCTCATTTGCCAGTTCTCTCTAAATATTGATGTCCTCCATATTTGCTTAAATAAGTAGCTAAATCAAAAAACCCTGTAGATTCTGTAGGAAGCACTGAGGGATAAACCCTGTCACCATTACACAGAAGACACAAAGGGTCACAATTTTGAGACAAAAAGCCTTAGAAACTAAGGCTAAATAGATTTGAATAGATTTTAAAATAGCAAAATAAATCTTTTATTATTAAAACTTTTTCAGCACACTTCATTAAAGTCATTCAAAACATTCTTCTCCAACCTGACCCAAGACCTCAAAAGAATGTTTGAGGTATGCAATGGTAAGTGATACAAAACACGTATTACTAACACATTTGCGGCACTTGCCTTTGCTGGTCTCCGTGGGGATGAGGGTTTCCTGACTCCTGGTTCTGGGAGCAGCTGCCATATTCCAGACCACAAAAGCCCAGGAACCCTTAAGCTCAAAGGCTGGGACTGGGGGGTAGGAGGCAAAGGGAGGCAGCAAACCACAAAGTACACCTGTGCCACACATCAGGCTCTGCCAAATCAAAGACTTTTCCTGAGTCTGCATTTTCTAAACAAAACTCAATTGAACCAAGAGAGCCCAAGCCTGCCCCATAGCAATCACATGCAATGAAAACCATGACAGCTACATAGATGAAACTGTCACAACAGTGGTGTCGAGTATGCTTCTTTGGGGTTGGCAATGTTCTCACAGTTCCCTGGACCTCACTGGAGCCTCTGGTGGATAAAGGTTTGGGGGGCAGACAAAAAGGGAGAGAGACAGATACCCTGCTGACAGTGACCTATGAGCAATTTTAAGGGACAATTGGGTGAAAAGAAGAAGGAAAAGAGGCAGTGCTCGGAGCATGGTAGTACGCAACAGCAAAGTTTGGACCAGTTTCATAGTGAAGCAGAGTAACCTGGGCAACTCAGATGGAAACAGATTTTTTTATTATTATTTGTTTTTAATAAAGACTTTCAAATATTTCTCCTCCTTTTATTTTGCACTTCCAAAGCAACTCAAACCAAGCACCTTGGAGCTCTTCAGTGTCCAAAAAAGGCTGCAGCATGTGAATGAACAAGAATTTCCAGATGGCACGTCTCATGAACTCGAATAAGACATCCCTGGGGTATTAAGTAATGAAATTTCTACTTCCTTCAGCTACTTACTGCCTGGAAGAATTCAGATGGTACCAAAGCATTTCACTAGAAATGAAAACATGTTAAACCTCACAGTTCTACTTCACTTGAAACTTGATGTGGTGTCAGGAAGCCCCTTGTCTACTGAGACAGACTGTGTACATGGTAACTTAATTCTGACTAATCTTGGCTTCTCTGTTTGGGTGGTATATTGTTTTGATAACAGAGTGATCAGGAGTTCAAACAGACTGGAATGAGGGATGAGTAGCACAACAAGGAGTGCAGGTTTCATAGCTATGTAATGCATACATGATAACACACACTATTGTGAAATGCAGCATGGCGCAGCTATAAATTTTTTTTTTCCTCAGAGAGGAATAATTAAGTCAAAACGTGTTACTAGTTGCAAATGGAAGTATGATATAGAAAGCAAATTTTAGTGCAATGTGCTGCTAATATCTTTACATTCCCTTGTAGATGTCATTTTGATTCCTGAAATAAGGATAATTCTAGACATGATGTAATGACTAAAATAACAGAAAAACAGCAGTTCCTTTCTGAGAAGGAAAAAGAGCAAATAGATGAAAAGATTAAGAAGTCAAAAGATATCCTGCAAGAAATTAATTTCTGGACTGTTACAGATTAAGAAAGTAAATTCAGTTTCAGTAAAAAGAAAAAAATCAGATTCTTTACACAGTTCAGGAAATATAATATTAAGAACTATAAACTTTTCATTTGATCTATAATGAAATGTTTAGTTTCTGTATTCTTAAACAGTTTTTTTCTTTTTATTTTTTTTTTTTGGGGGGGTGGGGTGGGGGTGGGGGCAGGGTGTGGGGGTGGAGAAAACAAAGTAAGCCTTGAGAAGAAAAACATTGTTTCAAAGCTAGAACCTAAAATCCCTTTCACCAATTTACTAATTCGTAATGTAACTTAATATCCTGCAGGGCTCTGCTGGCAGCCAGCCCAATGCTTTCCCACTGCCCACTGCCTCCTCCCCAGGGAAAGTCAGGGAATCGGCATCAGCATCGCTCACAGATGAACAAACACAGGCCCCTTCCTGCACCCTCCAGCAGTCCAGCCTGGATGGGAAGTGGCCGCTGGGGTGACAGGAGAGAGAGGGACAGGAGACATCTCCTCCCAACCATGCGCTGCCCAGCACAGTCCCAGGCACTGCTGCATCCCTGCTCAAGTCTGTAGGAGGAGTACCTGGAGCAGATGGCCCAGTTTACCGCACTTTAAATTATCTCTGGAAAGAAAGCTTGTGGTGGCCCTGGAATGTCTGATTTTAACCTATGCAACACCACCACTGAGTTTGGTCACGAATGGTGGAAAAAATGGCACAGAGAGGCCAGCATACCCTTTCACGCTACCATGGCATACACGAGTGCTGGGAAAGCAGAGCTGGTACTTCAGTCTTGGTTTCATGAAAGTCAAAAGAGAACAAATCTTTATGCAAAAACATGTCCTGCTATCCCCTCCAGTCTCTCACCTACTCTTCACAATGCATAAAAATCTTAACTGCTGCTAATTCAGGAGTGTCTCTCCTTATTTAAGGACAATCTCTTCCATAAATGTAAGCTACGGCTCTTTTAAAAAGCAATACAGTACTTCTGCTCCTTTCATCACAGCTTACCAGGGCACTACAAGCAGTTACATAAATCTTGCTTTCTTCCATCCCTTGACATCATTCATCCTTTTTAGGACTCTTCCTCTTACAAAAGAGCTTATTGTCATAGTTAGTCTTGCCAGAATTTCCTTTAAATATTGCAGAGGGCAAAAGTTAGGTATCACCTAAATGCATGCAATACTTAAGATAATTTGGAAATAGAACTAAAAGCAAAATAGGACTAAAAGACAAAAATAACTTTCCATGACCAATCTTATACCCTCACTGCTTTTCCACAGAGGATTCAAAGTGCAGTTTACCTAACTTACAAAATGATTGATTTAGACTGTATCTGCATACTGTTTGGTTACAATAGAGGGAATAAATTGTATTAACAAAGAGTGCAGCTGGATTCGGATCAGTTGTAAATGTGTTCCTGCACAGCATCAGGTATACTAAGTCTTGTCACTTGGTAACAGGCTAAGCACCACTATCTTACACCAAATGCTTAGTCCTGGGCAGGTACCAATTTGGTTTCATTCACAGAATGAAATGAGTCAAAACGATTCACCCCAAATTCTCTTTGTCAAGGATCATAGACACAGGGAAGTTTGGACATCTTATGCTTAGCCAGGCTCTCCAGCTTGTCCACAGTGTGCCACCGGTGCTCAACAAGTTAGTGAGCTTATTTTTGAGAAATCAGACATTAAAAAAACTATTCAGAAGGGGAATTAATAAAATATTTTAAAACTTTTTATTTTTATACCAGTGATTGAAACCAGTTCTGAATTTACAGCTATTTCTCCTTTGAAACACAGCTGTGGTTCCTAAAGGGACTACTAATAATCCCCATAAAAATTATGTTTTACATACCTACCTGTTCTCATAATTGTTTTATAGGGAGCAAATTCCAAAAAGACTAAAGGAAAACAAAGTTACAAGCTCAAATCTATACATTAATATACACTGGGACCAATGCTGTTCAGTATCTTCATCAATGAAATAGTGGGATCCAGTGCACCCTCAGCAAGTTTGCAGACAACACCAAGCTGAGTGGTGCAGTTGACATGTTTGAGGGACGGGATGTCATCCAGAGAGACCTGGACACGCTGGACAAGTGGGCCCAGGTGAACCTCATGAGGTTTAACAGGGCCAAGTCTAAGGTCCTGCACCTGAGTCAGGACAATCTCTGGTATTGATACAGGCTGGGGGATGATGTGATTGAGAGCAGCCCTGTGGAGTAGGACTTAGGGTGCTGGTGGATGAAAGTCTGGACATGGGCCAACAATGTGAGCTCACATCCCAGGAAGCCATCAATATCCTGGGCGGCATCAGAAGAAGCGTGGCTAGCGCATCAAGGGAGGAGATCCTGCCCCTCTAGTCTACTGTGGTGAGACCCCACCTGGAGTACTGTGTCCAGCTCTGGAGTCCTCAGCACAAGAAGAACATGAACCTGTTGCAGTGTGTCCAGAGGAGGGCCACTAAAATGATCAGAGGGCTGGAGCACCTCTGCTATGAGGACAGGCTGAGAGAGTTGGAGTTGTTCAGCCTGGAGAAGAGAAGGCTCCAAGGAGATCTTACTGCAGCCTTGCAGTACTGAAAGTGGGCTTATGAGAAAGATGGGGACAGTCTTTTTAGTAAGGTCTGTTGTGACAGGACAAGGGGTGATGGTTTTAAACTAAAAGAGGAGAGATTTAGACTAGATAAAACGAACAAATTTTTTACAATGAGGGTGGTGAAACATTGGCACAGGTTGCCCAGCGAGGTGGCAGTTGGACCACCCCTGAGGACATTTAAGGTCAGGTTGGATGTGGCTCTGAGCAACTTGATCTGGTTGAGGATGTTCCTGCTCACTGCAGGAGGGATTGGACTACATGACCTTTGAAGGTCCTTTCCAACCCAAAGCATTCTATGATATACTCCCAGATCTTTAAATAAGTAAGCAGGGTAAATAGGAGACAGGAAGAAAGAATCCAACACATCTTTAGTGTTTTGAGCAGCTTAACATCTTTGCAGGATAGGTGAAAGAGGATGAGCCTCATACACACTAAGTTGTCTCTTCCCTCAGCAGAATTAAAGACAGAAGTGAACATTAGTGAAGTGGCAAAGAGTTCCACACTTTGGAGAGATTCAGCTCATAAAAAACACAGACATTTCTCAACAGAGTCCTGCATCTTAGAATAACCAAGAACATTCCTCACCATCAATGACTCAGAGAAATGGGTGTCTTTTACACCATTCACAGATGTCATGCTGTTGGCATTGCATTCTTCATAAGGATAGCAACCTTTCAGCGCCACAGCAACTTTCAAACTCAGGCTTATCTTTTCAGTATCCAACCACCTTGACAAACAAACTCAGAACTGCAATTTCAGTCCTGAAGCATTTTTTTGCTTTTCTCCTTTCCCCTTCAGATGGCACAAGGCTTTTTCTTCCATCAAGGGAAATTACAGTTGCAGACATTAACTCTATTCACAGTACAGGAAATCATTTTATACAGCTGCTGCCACATGCACAATAGGCATGGAATAGGTTCGGCATCAAACAAAGGAGACGGCAGTTTTCTCTTGAATGAAGAAATTAGTTGTCAAACACGTTTATGGACTTACTGTTTGAATGTATACTGTGATACAGCAAATTGTGGTGATTTAATTGTCGCTAGGAATCTCAACAGTATATTCATTATTTTTGTTAAAATACAGCGAAGCAAGTTTTGCTTCCTGCAAGTTTGTTTTGTAATTTTGTTTTCTGTGCCATATCTTACACAAAAAAATTGTAAAATCTGAGCAATGGTGAGGATGCCAAAGTTAGCCCAAAGTGGCTCCTGAATTCTGGAAGAAAACAAGTAAGGCTATTTTGCCTTTTCCTTTTTTTTTAAGTTATGTGCATATTTTTCCATTTTCTTTCGTAAAAAAAGAAAAAAATCTTATTTTAATCTTGTCTACTTTTCAGCACCTAGAATGTGAACTCAAACAGAGCAAAACCTGTGTTCGAAAGAGATTACCATGTAACTTTTAGAAGTATCATAAAAGGGGAAGAGAAGTGTGAGGGAGAAGTAAGATATTCATAAAAACCAACCAGAACTCTATCACTAATAATACATAAAACAGACTAGTCAACAAACCAACAGAAAGGCAGTTTTGTTAATATTCATAGCATGCTGAGCCATTAAAGTCAAATCCACACTCAGAAAAAAAGATGATGGATTTAGATCTACAACCATTTTCAGCAAAGAAGCAATAAACATGTAATTTCAGAAGCAGCTTCATTCCACTTTGACTCAACTCTTCTCAACAGAGCAATTTTCATTTCTAGAAATACAAGTATATGCAATAAGCATGCCACAGCTGGTTTTCTACTGAAACAAACGCAAAAGAAACCTACCTCCATGGTTAATCATAACACACCACTACATCAAGCACCAAATGTCTCTTAAAAAGAAATTCCTGCACTACTCGCAATATTTTGCCTAAGGTGAAAAGTGACCTAAAACCAAAACCCACAAATCATCCAGGGATGATTTTGTGCTTTTGCTTTCAAGTCTAACTGTTTTTTAAGGATAAAAAAGAAAAAAGACCAAACCGAAAGTCTATTTCCATGCTAATTTGCAATCAGACACTAGATGTCTCTCCCTGAAACAGCAGCAATAACCTCTTGCTCCTCTTCTTACCTTACAGTGACATCCCACAGCCCTACTCCAACTTTATGACAATATTCTCAGGGTTTTTACAAGCAAGTACAGCTCATCACAGTTGAAGAGCTCATCTTCAGTTGAAGAGGGATTAAGAGATTTAGAAAGACAGTTAGAAATGCAGCAGCCTTCTTCAGGGGAAAAAGGAAAGTTCTGTAGGAAGTAACGTTGCATATAAGCTATAATGACTATGCTTTTAACAAAACTTTTAATGAATTTTTTGTCATTTACACATTTTTGCAAGTCATTTAAGAATCAAAATAGTACAAACAGGCTCAACGTATAAGACATAAATGGAAAACACTTCATCAGACTGTCCAGTTGCTAAATAACCATAAAAATTAAAACTATACTCGAAATTATCAAGACTTGCCTAAAATAATGTAGTCAAATGCACCCCGGTCAATAACTGAAATTTATTTATAACACCACAGTACAAGCAACATTTCCTCCTCAAGACCACATTAGATGTGACTTGGTAATAAACTGTGACCACTAATAGTTACTATGATTCTTCTGTTTTGCTTAGGTAACAGTGATTCTAAGAAGCAAGTCAACCTTGTCTTGCAAAATAAAACCTGAAAGTTTTAAGAACAATTTCTAGATTACATTTTACACCACACCAGATGAACATGCCCTAATTTAAACTTCCTTCAAAAAACAAACAAACAAACAAATACCAAGACTGCTGTGCTGTAACCTTTATAGCCAGCATTTTGGTGAGAAGACCACAAACAGGTGCATAGTCCCACATATGAAAAAAATGTTCCTATGTGTTCATGCATCCATCTGCATACATACCTTCAATGCCATCCACATGGATGAATATTTTAAGACAAAGATTGATTTTGGAAACAGTCCAAACCATAAACACAGCACAGCAGCCTTGATAGTGTCTTTTAAAATGCAACCTCCTAAAATGAAAAATTAATACACCCTGATGTTTCCAGATGTCAGATTCTCATTCCGTCTTGGCTGACTAGGCTCCATTATCTAGATTAGCATTTTTCCACTTTCATTAGCTCATGCACAATGTAACAACAAAAAGAATGAATGAGATAGAACAAAAAACTATTCCACCCTTCTGAGTATTTCAGCAACAGTTTCAGATAGATTTTGTCAAAACTCTAGTGTCTTGGGTGTATCTACTTTACTGTTACAGGGTCTGCAGTACAGTATTGGCTCTTTAATGGCATTTATCCTCTCCTTTGTAAATATTATTACAACTGTGACAATCCATATTATTAGAATACGACAGGGCCCAAACCCATAACCATACAGATTGTGCCAGAAGGTTTCTGTTCTCACAGCAAAGCATGTATGGGAAATAAAAACGCTACAAGTGCCATTTGTATACGTGTGTGTTGGAGAGGGTGCAATTTAGAAGCCAGTTCCCACAACATGATAAATGTTTCTCAAAGAATCAAGAATTGTGTTTTACACTCATAGCTATGTGATTCCAAAGTTTCTTCAAGATGCAGAAAATTGTATTTTTTTGTAAACAAAGGCATGAGACCTAAACCAGAAGTTTCAATTACTTAATTTTGAGCTCAGTCACAAGAACAAAGAGAAAGAGAAGTGATAAAAAAAAAAAGAAACCACACAGTAGAAAGTGTACATGCCATGACTATCCTGATTCAGCTGCTCAGATGGTAACAGGCATATGTGCTACTCAACTTCAGCACTGCAAATTGGATTAAGAAAAAAAATCAAGTCAACACATTTAACTCCACATATTTATTATGCAAATGCCTTGAAAAAATTTCAACCAAGATGAGCTGTGAGGCAATTAGCTAGACTGAAGAGCAATTGTCATTTAACCTATACCAGGCTTAACTCTGAATACTTAACCACAATCAATGGAGTTATACTAACATGTAAATAGCACATAATACATAAAATGGCAGAGGGATTCATATGCTTGCAAAGGTTTATCTTCTTACACTTCTGAAGAGCACATGTAATTTCCCCGTAACCCCTCTTAACAGAACAAGAATGTCTCTTTATTCCCCTTTATTGGCAGTTAAATTACATTAAAGAACATTTCACATCCGAAAAGAGACTATCATTAAGTTTTCCTGTCTCAAAAGGAGTTCCACTTAATGACTCAAAGTCTCTCCCTTGAAACAACTCTACCTAAGCCATATACAGATGCATCTTGATGGTACCATTTTCCTGTCTTACAGACCGAACTGCAGAGCAGGGGGTTGATGAAGCTTCAGGACATAACTAACATCAACAAAACACTTCTTGGTATTCATTCTTGAAATGGTGCAGGGAAAGCAGAATGAGGATCTTGGAACCGTTCTGGGTGGCTAGACTTGGGAACAAAAGAAATCCCCATGAAACTCGCTTTACTTGCACGGAACATGTTGCTGAGAAGCACACCAGCACTTCAGACTGAGGTGCTGTGCCAGCCCACCACAACGGCAGCAATCTGGCTCCTAACCTCAACATGGCACAAAATCCCCTCAGGGCTGGTTAACCCCAGAAGGGAGGCAAAGAGCCTCACACTCCTGTGGCAAGGACTCCTCCTGATGCCTCCGATGTAGGGCAAGCTTTGTTATTTTTATGCTGCACTGATGTCTCCATTGTGGGGTGTGAGCAAAATAAATCAAGCAGAAGATACTACTAAACTAAGCCAGATGGCAACAATCTGATCTTCACCTCAGAGTAACGACAAGATCATCATCTTCACCAAGGACTCGTTCATGCCATCCTTAGAGTATTTCTTGAAAACTTAATTTTTGAAATCTGATACAAACTCTTTTTAAAATTATTTTTAGATGCAAGGACAACTGCAACATGGCAGTGTTACACATTACCCTATGCTGGTTTTATGTCAGGATAGCAGAAGGGTGAAGGTTGGAGGCCAGGACAGTTGCACTCCAGCTTATTCACACTTGGCGATCCTGATTGCTGCTGCCTTCAGGAACCAAGGGAAGGCTACAGCTGCAACAGGCAACTACAGATTGCAAAACCAGCCTCTTTGGCTGGCGTAGCGGCTGCACCAGGGCTCCCTGGAGACTCAAGGTCTCCGCCTTCAGAGGTTCTGGGTCCCTTGTATACACTCGTCCTCACTTAGGGAGTGTGCTATGGCAAGAAAACCAATTCTGCCTAACAGTGAGATATGAGAGTTATTTCACTCTAATATTAAGCACTTAAAGAAAGCTGTATCTGCAGAATTCATTAAACTAACCTTGCAACTAATTTCTGCCCAACTGTTGTATCTAACGGTGGTAGAAAGCATTAATTAGCGTGTCACTTTATCAGCCATTAGAGAATATTGATTGCAAGTTAACTACTACATGGAGTATCACCAAAAAAAAATATCTAAATGACACTTTACACATAGCAGCTCTCTGCACACCATAGCAACCCAAAGAGATTGAAGTAAAATGATCTGGTTTCTATAGCAACTATCACACAGACCATCTGTAATCAAAAGGAATTCTAGCAAGAGAAACAAAATGGGGGATTTTGCATACTGGAAGACTATTCATGTATTTTAAATACATCGCTTCTTAATGTTCAACTCTAGTGTTAAAATACTATTTAAGTGCAAGAAATCTACATAAGCTTTTGAAAAAAAAAATTATTTAATAGAATAATAGTTAAAGTTCACAAGCTCTATCTCCCTAACTACAAAAGACACCCTTATAAAAAAGCCAATATTTTTCAGACACCAATCATATATGACCCTCAAGATCCATAATCCATGTGCTCATCAAGTATTTCATTACTATCTTATTTTCAAACTCAAATACTGTAAGAGGGCTACTAGCATAATACTTCTTACTATCTATTATACAGAACTGCTTTTAGAAAGATATTATTTCAGAGAGAAACATTTAACCATCCTGTGTCTAAAATATAATGATTTATCCAGCTTTTGGAAAAAAAAAAAACAAAAAAAAACCCACCAAAAAAATTGGGATGTGAGAGAACAACAAAGGCAAAATAACACAAACCCCTCTATAACCAGAGAGGCATTTGGGCCAAGCAGTTCATGTGCTGAATAGAACAATATTATATTAAGGTGCACCAGACACAAATGGAAGGTAAATTCAATGCTAGTGATCAAGGCACTTTCTTCTTTATCTTCCAGTATTTTAAATCCTGAGAAAATAAAAGGGACCATTATAACTGGATGGGGAAATACTTTTGTACTAAACGTAATTTTTGGTGGAAATTAACAGGTTATAAACAGGCTTTTAATAAATTACAGAACCAAGAAATAGTGAACACAAATTATTATAAATATCACTCCATTTCTTTTGCTTGGGAAAATGCTGATTTGAGAACATCAATCATGCACATGCTGAAGGCAGGCATTACAGCCTCCTGGGTTAATGCAATGCAGAAAGGGGGCAATCTGGAATAGTCACAAAACCACTTTTCTCTTCAGCACAGGGAAAGGGCATTAAGGAACTATCATGGTGATCCTATGCTCTCAGATGTTTATTTGTCTCTAGACCTTGCGTGAGAGCTGCTTAAACCCACTTCCTCACCATTAGGATGGACTAAAACACAGATGCTCAGATCATGTGGTCAGAACACAGATGCTACCTGGATAGTGTGTATGTCCCCCTGCTCACTTCCCGGGGACAGGGCAGCAGGGTGGCTGGACAGCAGTGCTGGTGACTGCTCCAGCATGCACCGTCCTTTTCTGTTCTGCCTGAGGCATCAAGATGAGAAGAAACAGAAGCCTCTGGACAAGATGGCAGCAGAGAGCGAAGAATGACGGCCAAATACTCACCAAGACTGCAAAACTACTCTCTAGCCATAACAAACAGCACTGATAAAAGCACACATGCTGGATGCAATTGCTGTGGCAATGGCTGCATATTCTCTGTCACCATCCTTCCCACGCTTTAGACATGGAAGAGTACAGCCCACCTAGGGGGTTGTGTAGTTGGTCCTTCAGGTAGCACAAAAGCCACCATACGAAAGACCAGTGTCTGGTCTTCTCACACCATATGAAAAAGAAACATGGCCTAACCCAAACAGCAAAGTGCAATGGGAATAAAACAACTGAATTAGGAGATTTTAATCATTAAGATGCTTTTATTTTTACAGAGACATAGGTTGCATTGGCACTCAAAGCCGTAAGTTACTTGACTGAGTGTAGCTATAACAGAATTCAGAATGAGTCTTGTAAGAAGAGTACGATCTAGTGCTAAAGAGCATTTTTCATGTTATAGACCTTCAAAATCCCTTTATGAAGATGTCTATATTAGTTTCGATGTGAGAGTAATCTCATCACTCAAGCGACCCATAATTATTCTAAAAAATAACCAAGAGCTGTAGTCAGTGTATACTCTTCTTTCACAGATTCAGGCAAAATAAAATAGATCTAAAGCATTGTTTTCATAATTTTGCCCACAGACCTATTTGGTGAGTTTATCACATTACCAATGTCAGTGAACAATGAAATAAGTGTTAAGATGCTCTACATCCTTTCCGGTAATACATATGTGTAAGGTGACAGTTTTCAAAAACAAAACCTCTGGCTTCAAAAGTACCTTGTACTACTAAAAATCCTTATTCTTTTTTAGCCAAAAGTCAAGGCAACACCCTATCTTTCAATAGCTTTGCACAGTGGGCAAGGAATTGAAACCTCTAACTAAAAAAGACCCTTTATTTAACCCTGACAATTAACAAGTTTTATATAACGTACTAGTGCTTACATAAAGAAGCGGAGAGGTTGTGTGATGCTCAAGAGGAAGCCTTGCAATGGGTTATCTAAGGAAGTCATTAACACCCACAGGAGATTATATTCTTGGCTATGTCTCCATTAGCAATTATGCAGCACAACAGGAGTCATTCAGTAGACGGACAGAAGAAATTGGTGCCAAGGCCCCTCTAGGCCTCCACTATATGCAGAAAGGTTTTTATTTCAGACAAGATTTAGTCTGGTCCCCTGGACAAAATGTTTCCAGCACAAATATGGTTGAACAATTGGTTTGCACTCTTCCGGATCTATAAACGATTGGGGTATATTTCGGGCACACCTTCAGCTTCCACTTTCCAGTTCTTAAGTATTCTCATTATATAAAGAAAGAAGACTCTGACATCTTGCAGTAAACTAGAGCTCACTCGTGTCTCTTTAATATCATGCAAAATTTTCGGCACAAAGTCAAGGAAATGTGTGAGTTTTATTCAGTTTTGATCTTTAGATGTGTTCAAACCTCACAGTGAAAGTGGGAACATGAAAGAAAATAGGTCATGTTTGGAGATAATGACAGTTGGGGGAAAAAAAATACAAAACAAAAAAACAACCCCAAAACCAAAACACACACACTTAAACCAACCCTCTTAAAAATATATGAAAACATTCCATAAATGTTTAGTAACAAAATAGTGTTTGATTCTATTTGCTTTACATTTTCTAAATTTTTCTCTTACCAAGTTAATGAACATTAATACTAACTAGATCCTCAGACACTCACAGTACAGCAGAACTTCTTCCCTGAAATTGTATAACTAACATACAATTTATTAATTGCCTTAGTGCTGTATCTATGAAAAATGTATGTGCATCACCAGAGAAATTAAAATCTAGGAAAATTTTTTAAAAAAATCATTAATTTTAAACAAAAAAATAATCCTGTTGGAATAGAGATATCCTTCCAGCATAGGATGGTCAAGTGTAAGATGGAACCAAACCTATTATGATTCAAAAGTTTGTCTTCATTTCTGACATCTATGAAACTGTAGCATTGGACATAATCCTTTTAAGTGACACTGCAAAAGGTCAGAACAATTCCCCTAACCTTGTCAAGGCTGGCAAGATTGATACTTGTTTTAGGTAAACTTAGCATCCATGTCATGTGTATTGGACTAAATATAAAATCCAGAGAGCAAGGGGAACAAACATATATTTAGAAATTAAAAATGGAATTTCATTTTCCAGAGCAACAAATGAGCAACAGTTCTGTATCCAAGAATATAATTCAGTAAATATTAACCAGTTCACTGTCATCCAATTGTTCTTACAATTTATCTGGAACTTGCATATAAGTGTGTGGAAACTGGGTGAAAACATTAACCTCCTTGCCGGCCTACCCTTCATAACTACAGTAGAATGTCTTCAGAGTTGCTTTTATTCTCTAACTCTTTGAATGCCAAAACCATCTCAGCAAGCATACAAAAAATTAGTCATTGTGCGTCATCTTCTTCCTAAATACCCTAAATAACTATTTAACACTGGCTTCTGCATATTAAAATCTCTATTTTAATTCAACAAAATTGATTTACATAACAGAAAATACTATTTTCAATATTTATTAAGAAAGTTTCTTGTCTTTAACTTTTAGTTGCAAAATTTAGGAGACACAGAACACATTTGCACTGTAGTCAAAATCAGTTTTCCTTTCATCAGAGCATCAATCAGTCAATATGACAAATAATTTTCTATAATCATCCTTGAAACAGTGATTTAGTATGCTATATGTACTTGTTGCAGCCTAATTCAAATAGAACCAAATAACAGCCATGCTTTTGTTTATTCACTGTACTGAGAAACTTTATGAAGTATTAAACAGTGAAGGACAAATCAGAATTGTGGAAGCACATTTTCATGTATTTGTGTCCTTAAGCTTAGATATCCTGTAAGCTGGCAGCAGCACTAGAAGCATGAAAAAACATAACATTTGGGGTCACGGTGATAATATGTTCTGAATATTACAATTATATTCAGCAAAAGATTTATTCTCAGAGGATATATGAAAACAGAAAAAGAGGAATCCATTACGCACACTCACATGCTGCTGGCCCGTACATGCAGCAGAATACATATTAGGCAAAGAATACACGCGTACTGGCAGGAACCTCAGCTCTACCACATTCATCTCTGAGCTACTCTAATGCAAAAATGACAAAAGATAAACATCCATGTTCGGAGACCTAAGCCTGATTGCTGAGCAGGAAAAAAAGACAAACTTAGTTCACAAAGAAACTATGCAATTTACCATTTTAAAATGTTTTGACGTTAAGTGCATAAACAACATCCCCCTGTAATAATTACAGGCACAGTACCTTTGCCATTAAAAGATACATATATTACATATTATGCTTTTCTAACAATGATTTATATCTTAGAAACTATAGATGACTGTATTTTCTGTTTCCCTAAATACATGTTGATGAGATACAACAAAAACAAATTACCCAAATAGGACATTACTCTTGTTGGAAGAAAAACATTATAACATATTCTGAAACAAAGCTATAGTACTTCTACTTTGAATACTATTACCTTCTGAACCTTTTTAATTATTATTACTTATAATATATGATAGGCAGTTTTAATGCTACTTTATTCTGTAAGGAACTTACAAAGCAAGGGCAGTAACACTCATGAAGAGCTATCCCTTGTGTGATAAACATGGGGGCACATAGCTGTGTTTCAGCAGTGATCATGAACAGAGAAAGAATTACAGAAACAGCTGGTTTCTAGCAGCCTTTCTAAAATATGTCCCTATGCACACTCGTCTGAATTGTATTTTGCATTTACAGTATGATTTGCCTAGTTATTAATGAAGTGGTGTCAACTTCTTGTCCTCCCTTGCCTGATTCATCCATCACTATCTTTGATTAATGCAATTAACCCTGATGACCATATTTGCAGTCACAAAAATAATTCAAATTAACCACAGTGACAAAAACACTTTAAAAACCTCCAAAAATATTTGTAGCGTCTGTCTTCCCTGTTTATGTGGGATTGGTTTGTTTGTTTGTTTGTTTGGGGGTTGTATGATAATTTATCCTGTGTATAATCTTTCTAATGTGTTGGTGATAAAGAAAAAAAAATGTACCTAACTATATATTCAACACACAAATCCATCATGCTCACACATCTGGAATACTACTTCCCTGTAACGTCTTTCTGCCTTCTTATCGACTTTCAATAACACTTTTAAGCACCTTTTATCACTTTCAGCAGGATTCCCAGAAGATGCCAAGTGCAGCGTGTAGCTCAACTACACGGAGTTTACACTTGAATGTGTAGTATTTAACAAGAAATTAAATGTGGATTCTGGTGAATTAATTGGCATTCACAGAATAGCCTGTGTTAAATTTCATTGCCCATTTTTAAATGTGCTTTTTTTTTAGTGTGTTTTTTTAATATATGAGTACAAGATCTCCAGAAGCTAATCAGTACTAAGGACACTGATTTTTACAATCTGATTATTTGAACTGCAGAAGCAATTGCTGGCAGCCATTTTGTAGACCACCAAAGTGGCGTGCTTTGCCAATAAGTGAGGCAATTTATTAATAACACCGCAAAAAACACCCTAGAGATCAGAAATTCAGTCTTGTTTCTTGCAATGTAGGTCTAATGCTATCACATGCCAGCTGTGAAAACTCCCCATGAAGGTCTGACAGCCTTCAATTCAATCTCCTTCAGCGGTAAAGACATACTTCTCCGAAGACGGTTTGTCATTAAACTCTTTGGGTAAAACAGGATTCTTGTGGCTATATTTTGAAGGGTCAGTACAAAAAACAACATTAAATTTGCTGTATTAATAAACTAGAAAAATATAAGTTGTCTCTCCAACCAGTTATTGTTAGCAGTAGGTGTAAAAACTTAGCCTAAAATATCGTGCCAGTAACAAACACCAGAGTCTGGTTTGATAGACACTACATAGACATAAACGATACAATGCTGGCCTTCATGGACTTAAAACTATTCCTCATACTTCTGCAGAGAAGGACGTGAAATCTGCATGGGACCTTCACAACTACCAAGTAAAACAGAGCAGAAATGAAAAGCATTTGGACGTTAGTGGATCACAGAAGGTTGGAGGAGGGGGTACAACTAACTCAATTTTCATACCATTAAGAGAAACATTCTTCAGAATAAATAAAATACGCCAATGACCAGCTTTTATGGCAATTTCCTTCATTTTTGTAATAAGTCAAACCTACCACAACACCAACTGTCTTCAGTAATACAAAGTAATTTTGTACTTTCAAACCAAACATTCGAGCTTCACAGTCAAAAGCTCCATGGGCCGGTATCTTAATCTTGTCAAGTCCCACCTTTATATAACCATAACAAATCTCCTGTTATGTCAGACTTGAGAGACACTATTAGAAAGTTTATTTGAACAGTGCTTGGACACCAGCAAAATATTTATAACAGCTTTGTAGAGCAAATTCAATGGGCAAATCATCTAAAGAGGACACACCAGTTAACTTCTATATTTATATCAAAATGCATTATTATTTAGAAGCTATTGATCAAAAAAAGCAACAGAAAGTAACACAGAAAAAGTCAAGTAATCTAGCCTGATAACTTTTTTAAAACTTCCTCTGAAAAATGCCATTGAAGGCTATCTAATATTTTTATCTGTCTCTTCTTTATATACTTGTTTACAAACATTTCTGCCAGAGCATTTTAATGAAAATATTACTTTGATAAAAAATATCAAATACACAATTATTAAATAGTGTTTCTTGAAATTCAACCACTGTCATAAAAATATTCAACAAAATTAATATCTTCTCATTGCCATTCCCTTCTTGCATTTTACAGTCTGGTGACTTCCTATACAGCAGAGGATGGGGTCTAAAGTGCTCAGTAACAGTAGAGATGTCAGTTTGCTCATGTTTCCCCACAGCAAGCAATGGCAAGAAAGACTAGATACTACCGCTCTGGCTAGCCATATGTAACTATCAGTAGAAATCTATACCTCTTCCTAGTATCACATGAATAATGCATTAGCTGCCAACGATGTAGGATTTATCTTCAAAAATAAAGATCACTTGTCATATGGTACCCAAAGTAATGCAACATTAGGTTTCTTCAGCTTTTCTAGACATACTTGCTTAGTGCTTCTAGCTATGACTATCTCCTGTTAGAAATTTTTTATTGTGAAAAACTAGGATAGTACAGTCATTTTTTAAATCTAAATTTAAAAAAAGGGGGAAGTTTGGTGTTTAGTACTCTGACAAAAAAACACTCGAGGAGAAAGTAAAGTGCAAAAAACTACATTTCAGTATAAATATGCAGCCCAGATCCATGACATATCCAATATGTAATCATAAGAATGGCTAGATGGGATCACTCCGGTTCAGTGGCAGCCTAAAACAGCAGAAACTACTACATTTGTCTGTTTTATGCATTTCCCCATCACAACATCGCATTAGATGTCGATTCCCTGAGTCCTCTCATGTGCCAAATCCCCATTCTTGGCAGCACCACAGTGCTCCCAGTTTCTGCCGATATCCTCTCCCACCTCTGCAAGGGCGAGCTTCAGAGGACAGCAGCTATCCTGAAGCTACACATGTGCTTGTTGCACCATGATGAGCTTCACATTTACTGACCATCCAGCTATTGCCATATAGAGTGGGCAAAGGCCAGCTTTCACCCATCTGTCCACTGTAGAACCATCCATTACTGTCTGCTTCACAGCCCCCCTATGTTTTTCATAAAGTCAGCATAAAATTAACATCTTTGGGATCTCCATTGCTCTGCCAAATTTGATTAAATAAGCCAATGAGCTTGCAAGAAAAGGGTAATCAACAAAAAAGACTTTTCACTGGAAGGTTGATCTGAAAGCTCTAGGATGCAATAAACAATGACGGAGATGTCTCACATATGTGGAACTTGGCCTGATTAAATTAAGTTAAATTTAAATTTAAGTTAATTTAAGTTACTTAAGTTTAAGCCAAACACACAGATCTATTTAAAAAGGGGGTCTAGGTAATAGCAGAGTACCTAGGAAAGCAGCACGCTAGAAAGGATTGTGAACAATACTGTTTAACACGAAGTCCCTCTGCAGGTCTGTAGCCTAGCACGTCAACCGGATCTTTGAACAAATACAGAAATGTCCAGAGAGAGCAGGTAGGTGGTGTTACGGTATTAGTAAGATTATCACTGGGATAATATGTGCAGGACAGGGGTCTGCACATCTTTCATGCTGCCGCTGAAAACACAGAAGTGCTAGAAAAATTACTTCAAGCATGTTAAAGCAGTTGAGTCTGTTTATTGCAGTGAGAAAGTTAAGAGGTGACTTGAACAAGGATTACATGTAATCCAGAGCAGGAAAGGCTTCTAACCGTAAACACGTCTTTAATCTAGTAGAAAATGTCACAACAAAAGCAAAGGATTAGAAACTAAAGCTAGACAAATTAGGTGAGGGTAACTGCATTTTGAACAGTCATTAAAGGTAGATGGCACAAATTTTAAAAAAACAGGAAAGGCTGATGGGAGGGGAGCCTGGGAGGAGAACAAAGTGGGTAAAATGGTTTTTTCAGCATTAAAATAAACAGAAGAAACTTGCAATTATCACTGTTAACCCCATGAATACTGAACTGTAGAGAAACACTTTGATGTCCTTAAGTAATTTAGATAATGTAAGGCCTCAATTAGTGTTACTTGAGATACAATAATAAACCTGATTTGCAAGGCTATGATCTCTAAAAAAGCCTTTTATAAACTAAGCTCAAACTCATGCTTTCTTCTCCTCCGTGTTACTGAATTATGAAACCTTCTCGTTTTCAACTAGAATCTGAAATCACGCATATAATTCAAGTTTGTGTTTTGGATCATTTGGCATTTAATGCTGTGTGCCATTTTCCACTCCTTGGTTTGCTGAAGTGAGGTTGCTGGGTTTTCAGCTACCTGTCCCTCTGAAACTGATCTGCTCTTCTCTGTTTTCACACTTCACAAGGCCCCCTGAGTCACCACTTGTATTTGCCTAAGTTACAGCTCCTCATTACAAGCAATGATTCATAATTCTCCAGCCGCTCATGCAGGTTTCACATAGGGACTTGGGCAGACTGTGGTTAGAAAAGGCTTCAGCACAGTACGGTAAGTCATGCAGTGAACTTGCTTCACTTCTTTTAGCACCATCTTGCTGACTACAACCCAGCTTGAAAGAAGCAGCAGTTTCCTGGTGGAATATTAGGCTTCAATACCAACAGCTTACTCGGGTTCAAACACAGAAGGTAATGTGCCAATAAACTATGGACCACCTTGAACAAGCCAAACTCATTTCCATTTGCTGGCTTGAGATTTGGCATGTTACACATAAATAAAACAGGACACATCCAGGACAGGCCAACAATATACGGCAGCATCTCCTGTCCAAGCGAACCCTGTTCCAACCAGTTGAAGTAATCATTGATGCAGATTAGAGAAAAACCAAAAACCACCAGAGCTATCTCAGGTACAATTAAAAGAATTAATGCGAAATTCAGAAAGCATTAGTCAGTCTGACAAAATTTGGACATTAATCCCCTTAAGGGAAGCAAGGCATCACCATGGACATTGCAAATTCTGACAAATAAGATGCTACTGAGAATAGAGAACAGAAATCGAGCTACTTCAAATGCAAGATATCCATCACTACTTTTTTTTTTTATTATTATTCCTCTGAGAATACTATCAATCTAAATCGCTCTTGATCACAAACAGAAACAAGAGCCGCATATTCTTTGGGAAAGAACAACATCCACTCATTGTAATGTATTCTGAACATATGTGAAGATGACGTGCAGCTGTGCTCCCCGAAGAAGGCATGATGTAACAAATGTTGGGAATGAGCCAATGTTGCAGACTCCAGGTCCTTTTAGGGTTGCTTTCTGTTTGCATCCAAAGAAAGCACCCCAGAAGGCATTAGTGGTATGAATGCATATGTTATACCAAGAAGCCAGTCTGAGGTAAACTGTTAGTTTCTTTATGCTATTAGACTAACTTGGAGCAACCAATTAAGTTATTCTCATGGAGAAAGGGAGGAAAGGAAGCAGTGCAGAATGGGAAACCCCAACCAGGGCAGTGCAGAGTAACACCTTGAATGTAATGCCAAACCAGCAGCATCCCAATAGACAATAGTGTCATAGCAGACCCAGTCAGGAAGTCTCCCATCCTTTTCTGGGTTACCCAGAAAGTCTAATATTAGGCTAAGCATTTCATTTCTTAGGTAAGCACACACACACTTTACAGGGACAAACGCAGCCTTTGCAGGAGACAACCTTCCTCCATACCCAGTTCAGTCTGGGATCCTGTAACAGTACATGTTTCTGCTGTTATTAGGAGCAGCCATTTGCCACTAAGGATTCCCCATTTGTAGGCTAAGACTGATAAGAAATGATGGCTTTCTTATCTGTATGATGATGCTGGGCTGGCCACTGCCTATCCTGGATTGGTTCTAGAGATAAGAAACAAGAATTTCCTAGTCCATTAGACTGGCATTTCTTATAAGGACTACTTTCACTATAAAGAGAGAATAATAGCGGAATAACTGAATCATTACAAAATTATGCCTGGAAAGAAGGAGAGGGAGGAAGAGAGAGAGAGGGAGGGAGGGAGACAAAGACACTCAAGATCCATAAATCTCTTAGAAGTCCCTGAATATAAAGGCTGGGGAATTAATTCCATTTGTACTCGTGTGTTAGAAAACAAACTGTATTTAGTCCAGGCATCTAATGAAATTGCAGGTTGTAACTCCTGTTTACTTTCTGTCACCAGGCAGAAGCTGCCGTATCTCGAGTTGAAAAGTTCATAAACTAAACATTATTTTAAAAGTTCAAGAACTACACACACATCATTATATAATGCAAGTACTTAGTTTTCAGAATACACTGAAAGTTTGTATCTTGACATTCCTAAAAAGGCAGAAATATTTTCAGAAGCATAGATTGAGCATTTTGTATCATAAGTAACAATAGCATTCTTTAGCTCCTTATAAATGGCTCTTTGCTTTTATTTAACTCATATTAAAACACAAATGGAAATCACTTCTAAACTTATTTACTTTTAGTTCTAAGTATTAAGACTAAGAAATTTCCTAAGAGAGGACAGATTTTCTAATTAATCCCTTTTTTTTTAGCTAAATTAAAGGTTCACTAAAGAGTTTAAAGAAACGTTGGGATGTACTTTAGATGAATTTTAAAAAGAATAAAAAGAACTCCTGTACATGTGCCAAGATATTTGCAACTTTATCAATGTGATTAATAGTTTCATTTTGAAAGGGGCCGTGTACACATACAAGGCCATAACGTATGAGGTCCTGCACACACAATCAACAACAGCAAAAAGAACTTGGGAAACATTACAGAGCTAAACAGCAAGAACTGTTCCCAAAGATTAGAAAAGAAAAAAGGAGGGCTATGCCAAAATGAGTGCTTTTACGGAGATGTATTTCTATGTTCTGAAATGATGTTCAACAGCGTCAGAGCAAAGTAATAAGCTATGCCAGATTAAATCACAAGGTTTTGAAAGTAGCCCTTGTCCTCTCCTGACTCGCATACTTGAAGACGTGCATCAGAGACAATTTCCTGTCAATTCAGCTTTACAAACTGGCCTGAGGAGCGCAGGACACATGTAATGGGATCACAACTGCTTATTAATCAAGCATACTCTTACACTCAGCAATGATAAGTGCAAACATGTGGCAGCATGTGGCATATGTTATAGCAAAACCCAGAGCTCTAACTAGGGCACATGTAATTCTGTGGATTACAGCAAGAGAAATTTGGTGAAAACTGCAAAATTGGTCAAAATGTATGGTAGGGTGAGAAACTGATGTCAACAACAGCAAAACTAGATGGCAGTTATATTATAATAATGACCAAATACTGTCACATTTCATTACTAATGCTTTATAGAAATATTACCTGCATAAAAAGATCTAAAAGGTGCACTGTTAAAGTGGAACTTATGGAATTCCTTCACACCTTACAGAAGGACTAATATTCTCATTCAGTAAATAATCAAGGTATTTGACACATGGGAAAATCAAAGATTAAAGGCTAAGATTTATATTGAAGTCTGCTCATACCAAAAAATAATTTTTAGAAGTAGAAAGAAAGCCCTGTTTCGGCAGCATTTATTCTTCAAAATTTTAGTACCTACCTGAGTTTTTGCATGTCACATTAAGATGACTATCACACCACCCAGACCCTTCTTTTCTCTCAAGCTCAAACCCTTGACAAGAAAAAACCCTCTCAACCTCAGAAGTTAAGATTTTTCTGACAGAGTCAAGGCACTCTGTAAAAAACGTTTTCAGATTTCTGATTTGTTATAATGTCAGACACTTGATAATTTTCTTGTTGTATTATTAAGTATTTTTGCATGCAGAAACAACAGTCATCTTTTCATGCTGACAAGGAATTCCTCCTAACATTTCTTGATTGAGAGTTTTTCGAAAGAACAACACTGGAGATAGAAGCAGTCAATCTGTCAGTGCCAACTTCTTACAACAATATGCTATTTTTAACAAAAGTTTCTTTGGGACAGACTTCTCAAATTCATAATAGGACTTCAGGTGAAAATTTCAATTTAAAAAAACCCCAAAACACTCAACACGAAACAAGTATTTAAGGAACAGAAAGATACCCATGTTGGATGTAAATAGCCAGACTGAGATCCGACTTCTGGTAGATTTGGACTACTGGCTTGGAGTTAAAAATACGGACCTGGTAGCCTGCTGGGTAGGACACTCACCTGGAGTGTTTCAGCTGCCTGCTGCAGTGAGTGCTGAACAGTTCACACAAGTGGCATACTTTGCAAAGAAACATTAAGAGGAGAAAATTTCTGGGCAAGAACACAGTCCAGTGTTTAAGACATGCCTGCTTCCTGCAACACAGAAGAGCAAGGACTTGTGCTGCAGTGAAGGATCAGATCACCAGAACTGTTCATCAAAGCTTGTCTCTCATTTGTGACATCTTTTTTTTTTCCCTTGTTATGAACAATGATGAAAAATATTTTAAGTTTGTTCCAATGTAGAAAGGTTGTTTTATATCTGCTCTACTTGAAGGCCCCAATACACATCAATCTCCTTGAACTGTGTGATGGTACCATGGAGTGCAATTTTCTGCAGAGAAACACTATCACAAAGAAACCAAAGACTGTTGCAGATAGAAACAATCATATTTTTAGCCTCATTCTGGACAGAGGCCAGTAATTTCAAATTGCACACAAAAGTCTACATCATATTAGGACAGCTTCAATTTATTCACTGTGGATAATGCCCAGCGTTACACCTAGAAGTTAACTATGTAGGTCAGCTTGCAATAGATACTCTCATTCCACTTAATGCACCTGAAGATGACAGCAGCATACAGAAACTTCTGCCTAGCTAAGGCAAAAAAAGGTCTGCATGGCAAAACCAAAAGTCCTGCACTACAGACCTTGCCGGGGCTTCACAGACCCCTACCTCTGCAGAAACAGGCTGAATCTGTAAGACCCAAGCAAGCCTTCTCAAGCATAATTGAGAAAATGGTAAGTTTATAATTGCTAACAAATGCATTACTGTATCCACAAAAACTCCCCAAACCTTTAACCTATAGTATTCCTGTGCTGTACCTGCCCAGTCTCAGGTTTTGTGTCCTGTGTTGCTTCAGCAGGAGCAGATTCCTGCAAGTCCTCAGGTTCAAGGCCTTGAATTTCTTCCACAGGAATTGTTTCCAGCTCATCCTTGGGTCTAAGACTTAGAATGTCCTCTGCAAAGTCTGAAATATTTGATTTCTGCAGGCTGCCAGGTGTTGGGCCCTGTGTCTGGTCTTCAAGAGCCATTTCCATCGCTCGCCCTGGTGCAGGGAAAGGAAGAGCGCTCCTTGCAGAAGCAACCTGGTAATGATAGCATCAGCACTGGCAGGGGAAGATTACAGACACCTGAACCCTGCTCCCAACAAGTAAACAAAACAAGACACACATCCGTCTAATAGTCATATTTTAAAATACCCAGTCTAAGCAATCTTTTACTCTGCTCATGAGCTGTATCTATTAAAGATTAGATTTCATTTTACTTAAAAGAATTATTTTAAAAGTGAGTTATGGGTAAAAAAAATAGGTTGGTGAGTCCTATGAAAACAGAGCTCTAGGCATTGCAATGGTGAGATAGAGGCGAAATTGATGCAAATTATTCAGGATTACAGAGCTTCAGCTTACTGATACCTGTGTGCTCCAAGGAGTTTTTTTAACGCTTCCAGTAATCAGTCCTAGAGTTCAAAGTAACCCCAAAACGGGGCTAGGAACAGAACTGGGAACTAACTTCAAGGTCAGGCTGGACAGGGCTCTGAGCAACTTGGTCTAGTTGAAGATGTCCCTGCTCACTGCAGTGGTGATTGGACTAGATGACCTTTAAAGGTCCCTTCCAACCCAAACTGTTCTATGATTCTGTGAAACACTTTGCACCAGTCTGACGGACCCGCAACAGCTTTGGAGTTCTCAGGCTCAAACATGAGTAACATGAAGGAGAGTCACCCAGCTGGTGTTCAATGTGGTGTTACAATACAAGATGCTGTAGCAGGAATTTGCTAAGTCGATTTATTCAATTTAAGTAGAAGACACTGCAAGTTTCTGCTAAGGGGAATTACCTATCAAAAATATGTGACCAAATATGTAATATTAGAAAAGAAGGGAAAGGGCAAATGGAAAAGGCAAAGGGCAAAACCTGGCTACATCTCCAATCAGTTGGATGTATTTCACAGAATCATCTGGTTGGAAGAGACCTTTAAGACCATCGAGTCCAACCGTTCATCCTGCTCTGCCAGGGTCCCTAAACCATGTCCCTATTTAATTAGCATTTTTCTGAACTATATGAATCACAATAAAAAACCACATAATTTGACTCTCTAGGAAAAAAAATAAAAAGTCCTTTTTTGTCACATCTCTTACGCTAAAAGCATATCTATAAAAAACTTAAGTTACACAGATGAGCTCTCATTATGAAAGTATTATGACAATTTAATAGAGGCAGTACTATCAGTTATTAGTGATGAAATATTTCCCTATAGGGTTAATCAGAATAGGAAGTATCTGGTAGCTTATTAAACAATGCACATCGACTAACAGTAAAATAAGACGACGTAATTTTTTTTAATTCTTAATAGTCAAATGAAACAACAAGCTAACATGGGTTAAATCTAGTCAGTCCACGGTTATTTCTTGAAAACAACAGGCACATGTCTTGTCATCTGTCACAAATTGTCCAGACAGTTACATATCTCAGAATCTGTATGAAAAAAGTAGGATAATTCCTTATCTGCAAGAACCAAGAAAAAAATGTCACCTGGTCCCATAAACCATAATGAAAAAAAAAAAAAAACACCAAAACATACTTCTGGTGATTCTTCCCATATCTAGAAACAGATACCTCTCATGTTAACTTGACAATACCAAGAAAACTTAAAACTCCTCATCCTTTTTTATTTTATTCCAGTTCATACCCAATTTTGCTTACTTTTGGAAGCAACCACATACACTTTAGAAAGGAAAACACAGATTTTTGCATAATACATTATACATAATACATCTTGATCTCAGCAAAGAGAACATTTTATATTCTTGTAGAGTTTGGCTTCCTTTAAGTAATAACAAGACTATAAATATAAAAGCATCATGACTAGAGCTAGCCTGTATATCTAAAATCCCCACAAAAGTAAGAATAAAAATGAAATATGTTTAACAATCACCCTCACAAAGTAGTGGAAGCCTTCAGCAGTCTACCATGACAGCCAGCATCATTAGATAGGAGTGGGAAGTCCAAGTTACCCCACAGGTTGAATAAAATGAAAGATCTAGCATAAGCTTTGCATAAAGAACAGAAAAAAAAAATGCCTCAAGAATTAAAGATATACTAAATTTAGTTATAGGGCAAAAAAACCTCAGTAACATTAATTTGATCAATATTTTGTGAATAGCTGTATGTTGTCAACTAAAGAAAGAGATGGACACCACAATTTGGTATGCCGACACCAAGGGGAAGACCTGGGGCACAGCAGCTGTGGGGCCAAGTGTAAAGCTTCATGTAGAACTGCTGGAGAGAGCTGCTAGATAAAACTTTTTTTTTAGATAAGTTTTCCTGAAGCTTTTTAACAAGCATATATTTATTCATTAATAAAAAATAATTTTTAATACACGAAATTTCAGATTTTCTTCAGTGAATGACAAGACACTTGTGGCACTACTGTTCTTAACACAGTAGCTAGATTTTAAGTCACAGGATAAAAATCAAATAACAATGGCCTAAAACATTAGAAAATTAAATAGGTCTAAAAAAAAAAATATTAACAGTAGAATGTAATAGTTTGCAAACTGCTGCCTCTATATCCCCTCCATTTAATGGCTTACAGCCCCTGCAGAACTGTGAAACCAGTCATTGCATGGCATCCGCTGCATCTGCTTCAAGGAGGTAAGAGCATTTCCTCCAAGATACAGCAACACTCATTTGGGGCCATTAAGTCTGCCTTTGCAATACTCTCCTACAACTTTTGTACCAGGGCACTATTTCAGAATCTCTGATATAAGTAATTCAGAAATATGTAGAAAAAAGATATAAAGTCTAAAGTCTAAAAAGATAGAAAGCGAGGGCAGTGAATCTTTGAGGCATTTTTTTCCTCCCCAAAATAATCCATTATTTACATCCCAGATGACAACTCCAAGAGGGAAAAATGGCTGTGACAAATCATGCCTCTTTAATCCTTACATTTCTGGGAAGATAAGTGTATTAAATATTCAATGCTCCTGTCAGGTGTTCGAGCACTTCATATTTTTCCCTTCCTCCCTGCTCATTTAACACAATTAACAGGGTCACATGTAGAAGAGGGCCTCCACTTGCCTTTCACACAGTAGACACCACAGCCTGACTCACGTGCCTTGTACGTATGCAGATAGAGGCTAGGAACAAAACACTGCTGTTTGCTCTTCAAGCTGGAAAAACAGAACGCAGCATACCTTTTCTTTGTTTGGATACACATCCACAACTTGCTATTCACAGAGCTGGCCCACGCTTGTAGGACACCAAAGAAATGGCACGAGAGGCTGCACTGCTCCCATATTTGCGATTCCCACCCCAAATTACCCTTCTCTTTGCCTGTTTGTGTCACTGCTCAAGGACAAGGCCCTCAACAGCCCCTGGGGAAACCAGGGTGCAGGTGGGACACAAGGAGATGCTCAGGGGTCCTGCTCCTGACATGCACTCCGTCCTCAATCCGTGCCTACTCGTGGCTGCTGCTTCCCACTTTCTTCTCACAGGTCAGTCTGGAGGTTGCCCTCCTGGCAGTGGAAACTCATCCCACAGCTCGCACGCTGTGAAACCCATCCCCAGTACTGAAGCACCTGCCTCAGGACCTCACCAAATTTTAATCATGTTCTGACTTCCTCTCAGTCCTCTAAATTTTCCTTGCTCCCAAATGTATGGCAGGTGCCTATTGCCTCGCCTAAATCTGCTTCAATATCAAAGGGTATTTAATTCACATTTTAATCATCCGGGTAATAATATTTTGCTTTTTATTTTTTTTTAAAGGACTCGTAAGATATTTGGAACAAAAGGTGTTATATAAATACAGCCTGAAAGACTTCATAACTGAAGAAACACAAAGACAAATTCCAATACTATAAGTATTACTATATAACCATACAGCTTGTAAGAAAAAAAAAAAGGGAACTAAAAGGTCCAAGATGTACTTTCCAAAAAACTTTTAAAACAATCTATTCTAATTCACGTCAATATTTCAGAGAACAGTGGCAGTGGGGGTCTGACACATTCTAGAAAGATTATATACTCTATTTTACTGCCTGCAGTACACAGAGGATGTTACTAATTACAGTTAAAAAAGAAATTTCTATGGAAATTTAAAAACAATGAAGCTTAGAAAAAAACTTTCTAATAAAATTTTCCTGGTTTAATCCTGAGAACTTCTACTAGAATTCAGTCACAGACCAACACTATGTCTTAAGCTGTGAAAAAGTATAAAGGTTTGGACAGAATAATAAAAAAGAAAAAAGGTGACTATTTTTGCATTTATCTTAGCCTAGAGGTTAAGAATTCCAGACAGAGAATGGAGACAGGCTGCAGAGGAGATATCCAAGGTTGTCTGCGGATTTTAGGTATCTAAAAATTCATTAGTTAGAGGTAATTACGTACTGTTGCTCACTTGCTCATTTGAATTCTGTATCTCGAACCAAGATGTGAAAAAACACTATCTATTTGATGGGATTGCATATAGGCATGCTCTCCAACCTAAACTGGACATCAAAATTTGAAGTTATAGAAAGTTAAAGAAATATTTCTTAAATTGGTGTTTCTGTGCCTGGTCTCTTACTTGCAATAAACAGAGAGTCCCTGGAATGCATACAATGTTGAACACAACAGATATTGTTTACATGAGGAAAAAAAAAAAAAAAAAAAAAAAAAATCACTGCGATTCGGGCAATATCGCCCTCCAGAAACTGGGGCAAATTCATACATCGGGTGCCCTGAACTTTCATTACAAGAGAACTATTTTTATGCCTTCTGGAGAAAAAGAAAATAAAACACACATAGAACATGCTACGGCTAACTTAAAAAAAAAGCAAAGCTCTTTACTTTAGCTTGCACATGCACCTCATCGTGCTAACTTCTTACAGCAGGAAAAAAACCCAAATACAATCAAGGAGTTTGGCTTAAGCTGAGAGCTGCCCATACATTTTACCACAGTCTGAACCTTTATCCTTGGTATGATATTTTAACAACTCAAAAGTTGTTGCTCCCAGAAATATACAAATGCTGCAAACTCTAACATTCAACGTGAAGGACGTTTTAACTGACACCAAGCTTTTACTCCAGACAGAGAAGCTTCAAGGTCATGTGGAGGTATGGCTGCTCAGACCCCAAAAAACAGGCTGCTACTAAGCCAAGCCTAATATTACTGTCTTTGAAGTGCGAGGTTTGACGCTTGACGATGGTAAATTGTTTTTCACTGGACTCTCCACTTGTTTTGATTCCTACTTTTTGTTTGTCATTTCTGCAGTAGGCACATTCCATTATAAATAATATTGGGAATGAATGAAGGTGCACATTACCTTAAGTTTCTCCTCACTTTCAGAATTTTTTATGCTACAAAAGTAGACTGTATGGACCCTTCATTAGCACTTTTTGGTTTGCATTTTTTTGGAGGGGGAGAGAGGCAGGGAGACATGAGACACTATATTCCAAGGCAAAGTAGAAAGAAATAGTCAGGGAAACAAGGTAATCAATTTAGTCCTCAGAATTTTAAAAGTAGCTCGCTAGCTGTGCTCTGCATTAAAATTCTTGTCTAAATGAGAATCGTAAAACTACAGGGGAGCAAGGCTATATGAGATTTTCTATTTGTTTTATTATTCTGTATAACTTTATGGACTACCACTACATAAAATAAAAGCTTTAAAATAGTTTTCAAACCAATCTCTTGCTGAATCAGGTGGCTGTCACCAATTTCCAAGCTTTATATTGAAAAAGAAAGAAAAATGTCACTGCTCAGAAAAGCATCAAGGTTGATATTAATGACAATGAGCAGTGTGACTAAGAGAATTAAACTGCAGCCTTTTAAAACTCTTGATCCAATGCTCCCCGAGGTCTGAGTTCCAAGACTTCACTTTTTGGATTCTGTAAAGGAGTCTTTGTATTGAATTTTCATTTGCTAGAAAATTACACCTAAGATTGTTACATGCAGACCATGGCATTATCAATAACATAAAGCTCATCGTGTACCATATGAACAATAGGCTTTTTCACTGTAATATTTCTTGGGAATTACAGTAACAGATTAATGAGGTGTGCAAATGTTTTATCAACTCAGTCTCCAGAGCAATGAGTCACACCTAAATACAGAACAGCAATAAAATTAAAAACAGCTTATGTGCTGCTGTATACTACACCCCATAAGTATAGACCATATGACTTCAGTAGAGTAGAACTACTCTACTGAAAAGGTTCCATAGAAAAAAGAAAGCTGCATAGATGCACAAAACACTGTAGCAATGTATGCTGAATCTGTGCTGAGTAGCTAAAGAGGTGCTAATAATACTAAACAGCTGCAGAAACATCAGCTGAGGAGAAAGTCTGACTGTCGGATACAGGTATGAGCAAAAGAGACTATTCACAGCAACCAACCACAGGCAGCTAAATCAGAAAGCTGGTTTCCTGATACTCCCCCTGTACTCAGTGGGACTACAATTACCCTCTTCTGGAGAGGAGTTCAGAGCAGAAGACTAATTTAGGCAATACAAATCAAATTCTGGAAGAGCTGGTCTGTCTCCATAGTCACGAAGCATGCACAGGAATGCTGCTAGCTCAGGTGAGAGCTCAAACGGCACTTTCTGCCTTGGCTGATACCAACATCCCCTGGAGGCATACGAAATGTGCAAAGCCACAGTGAGGTTTGACCTTTTACCAGGTTCTCTTTTTCTCCTAGAAAAACAATATAAAAGCAAGAAAAAAAAATATTCTAAAATAGAATAGTACAAATTGTACCCTGTCTTCTCACAAAAAACAGAAAAGTTTGCAAAGTTAATAGTAATTAATAGATACTCTCTTCGATGGTAAGGATGCACCATCTAAGGAAGAAGCCACATTTATCCAAATACCTCAGTCACCCTCATTTATGGTGCCTAGAGACCTAACAAACAACAGACTGCTAGCAACCAGATAAATCAGTTCTATTCAGAAATCCCTAGCATACTCTATACAGCTAATGGGTGGTATAAAATGTTTCCGGGCAGAAACATTTTGTGGGAAAATGTCTCTTCGTTCACCCTGGTATTCCGGGTTTTCTCCTTACAAAGTCTGGGAATTATTCTCTGCACTGATATATTAACTTGATTTCTATTTCTGTCTGTTTCCAGGCCTATCTCATACTGAGCCATCTGCTTACCTCAAAACTTCCAATGCATTTTTTGTCAAAAAACTCTTTCAAAACAGGATTTGGTCTATCCTTTTAGTAGCTAGGACACTATGCCAATGAGACAGGTGTGAACCTGTGGGAGGAATGTCCTGCAGTCCCAGGGAGAGAACAGTCCAGCCACTGCCCAAACTCAGAATCTTCTGAGAACTCACAGGAGGGTGGGTCTCCTTTGCAAACTCACAAGGAAACTACAGGGAAACTATACATAGGAGTGAGAAAAAACTCAATGTCAATGGTGTCCACACACACTGCTGCTTGCCACAGTGCAGGTAGGATGTGCTTCAGACCCAAGGGCTTCCCACAGTTTGGGCAAAACCAGAGGGACTAAAGTGTCCAAGTATGGTGGTTTTTGGCATTACAGGGACTTCAAACACACTCTTCAGCCCTGGGCTGTAGTGTATATAGAATACATCGAGTGACTAGTCCTATAGTCCCTCCGTGGCTAAGAATCAGTATGCAGCACATGACCTAAAACAGCGTGCCATCAATGCACAGGCCATCTGTGGCCAGAAAGTAGACCTGCTGGGATACAGCGTCATAAAATCCCAGAGTTGTTTTGGTTGGAAGAGACGTTTAAGATCATCAACTCCGAATGTTCAGCTTGCACCGCCAAGTTACCACTAAATCATGTCCCTCAGCACCACATCTACATATCTTTTAAATACCTCCAGGGATGGGATCTCCACCACTGCCCTGGGCAGCCTGTTCCAATGCTGCACAAACCTTTCTGTAAAGACATTTTTCCTAATACCAACCTAAACCTCCCCTGGAAGAACTTGAGGCCATTTCCTCTTGTTCTATTGCTTGTTACTTGGGAGAAGAGAATGACCCCCACCATGCCTCAACCTCCTTTCAGGTAGATGTAGAGTGTGACAAGGTCTCCCCTCAGCCTCCTTTTCTCCAGGCTAAACAACCCCAGTTCCCCCAGCTGCTCCTCATAAGACTTGTGCTCTGCACCCTTCGCCAGCTTCATTGCCCTTCTTTGGACATGCTCGAGTACCTCAATGTCCTTTTTGTAGTAAGGGACCCAAAACTGAACACAGTATTCGAGGTGCAGCCTCACCAATGCTGAGCAGAGAGTTAAAATCCCTTCCCTAGTTCTGCTGGACGTCCTGTTTCTGATACAAGCCAGGATGCTGTTGGCCTTCTTGGCCACCTGGACACACTGCTGGCTCATATTCAACCCGCTGTGAACCACATCCCCAGGTCATTTTCCAGCGAGTAGCTTTCCAGACACTCTGCCCCAAGCCTGTAACATTACAGGAGGTTGTTGTGACCCAAGGGCAAGACCTGACACTTGGCCTTGGTGAACCTCATACCATTGGCCTCAGCCCATCAATTCAGCCTGTCCAGATCCCACTGTGGAGCCTCCCTACATTCAAGCAGGTCAACACTCCCACTTAACTTGGTGGTGTCTGAAAACTTACTGAGGGTGAACTCAATCCCCTCATCCAGATCATTGATAAAGATGTTAAAGAGAACAGGCCCCAACACTGAGCCCTGGGGAACAATGACTTGTGACTGGCCGCCAACTGGATTCAACTCCAATTCTCCACCACTCTTCGGGCCCACTCATCCAGCCAGGTTTTTATCCAGCAAACAGTACACTCATCCAAGCCATGAGCAACCAGTTTCTCCAGGAAAATGCTGTCAGAAACAGTCTCAAAAGCTTTACTAAAGTCTATGTAGACAACATCCACAGCCCCTTCCCTCGTCCACTAAGCAGGTCATAGAAGGAGATCAAGTTAGTCAAGCAGGACCTGCCTTTCATAAACTCATGCTGACTGGGCCTGATCACCTGGTTGTCCTGTACGTTCCGTATGATGGCACTTAAGGTGATCTGCTCCATAACCTTCTCCAGCAGCAAGGTCAGATTGACAAATCTGTACTTGCCTGGCTTCTCCTTCTGGCCCTTCGTGCAGAAGGGTGTCACATTTACTAACCTCCAGTCGACTGTGGCCTCCCCAGTTAGCCAGGACTGCTGACCAACGATGGAATCCAGACCCTTCCCCTTACAGCAAGCCGAGCAGCCTGTGCAGCCTCACTGCCCCAGCAAGCCAGCCCAAGAGCAGAGTCTGGCAGCTGCCAGCATTGGTGAATTAATCTTTAGCAGCTCACCCACTTGTCTGAGGGGTATCTCCTTGCCCCAGCGGCTGGCAAACACTCACCAGCCAACTGTAAAACAATGAGAAGCACTTTCCCAAGTTGGCAGAGATGAACTTATACACATTTCAGATTTTAATAGTGTTCTGGTTTGGGGATTACTTATGTAATAAAACCAATGATGTATTTTGAAACAAATCCTGTCTTAGCGGAAACATAATGGCTATTGTTATTCCAAATCTTGAGTAACCATTAAGATACCACTTTCACAGAAAAATGTAATGATGTACACACAGTTAAACAGACTTCAAAGGAAGGTCCATTAGTACAAATAAGACCAAGTTAAGGTCCTGTTCCATAGCTGTCAGAATCACAGCGGTGAGACCTTTCAAAATGCCTTATAAAGCGAAAAACCCCTTAGCGATACTCAGAGTAAGCAGAGGTAAATGTTTGCCAGATTAACTGCAAGTTGCAGCTGCTTGACTTCAAGTATGTGTTCTGCAAAGACCATGAATAATACCAGTCTTACAAATACAGTCAGCTTTTCTAACACGAAAAATAAAATCTTACGTGTGCTGCCAAGAAAGTCTGCCCAGAAACTTTCTAAGTTTTATATAAGCTAGGAATAGGATTCCCCCAAGTCCAATGTCTACCAAATAGTCAGGCAATAAGAGGAAGGCATTCAATGTCCAAATAAAGACCTCTCCTTTTCCAATGCATAAATTGATCCAGAATTTTAAGCTAACAGACCACAAATTTCCCAATGATGGAAAATTAAAACTACCTTAGAAGCATCAGAGTTAATTTCATCTGGCCAAGGTCTGTCTTTTCTTGCAATTGGCCTGCAGAACCAACAGAACTGGAAAGCCTTAACAGGTTAGTGTTTTACAGCACAAAAATTGGAAAAATGGAGCAGATCAATGCCACCTTCTCATCAACATGCTTCAGTCTTTAGTCAGGAACACAGTGCAGGCAAATCCAGTTCAGAGCGACCTCAAGGGAACCATGACACAGGACTGATTCCCTTCCCAACCACAGCTGGGAGGGGAAGCTCTGCAATTCTGCTCTCCAGAGGTGATAAGAGCACAAAAGAAGTAAAGATCTGCCAAAATTATAATACCTCAGACCCTACCTGTTCCCACGGATTAACTTTCCCTCTTTTATTTAATGAAGCAAATACTGCAGCAGTGGGTGTCACTATTATTTCATCTCTGTTTCCTCTGGTGATTAGCAACTCTTAGCTAAATATGTCACCCACAAGCGCTTTACTGCATCAACAATGAAACATCCATAGCTACAGTTACGAGCAGGGGATGAAGTACCAAAGATACAGATTCTTCAGTGCTTTTCAGCTCCATTTACCATCTCTGGAAGAAAGAACTAATAGGACATTCACCAAAGCATATAAAGTTGATGCATGCTAGAAATAAGCCCTAGATTTAGCTGACCTCACTTTGCAAGAAAGTACAGGATGTAGGATAACAAAAAGTGCATGACATCGCATGTCAAAGGAGACCAGAGGGTTTTCTGAGTATCGTGTAAGGATTTAGCTCTGGACTGATGTGATGAATCTTGCCAAGACAGAAAGCACGTTTCTGATAGAAATATGAATACCAGATCACATGCCAAAATCTGAAGTTGTGTTAAACTGGATTTCACCACATTGACTCTCAGGCATATAAAAACAACCAAATTAAGTAAGTGTAGTATACTTCAGACTGCCAGGAGTTTGGTTACTATATATATATAGATAGATAGAGATACATACATATAAAATAGGTTATAAATTATATATATCTTTATATATATAACTCCACAGAAAAGAAAACCCTTTTTACTTAAAATGTTCATGATCAAACTATAAGTATTTGAGATTTCTAGAACTACCAACACTTGCAAGTACACAGTCCTGCCAGATTCAGAGGAAGCTTCTAGGTTCCAGAGAAAGAACTGTTAAGTGCAACTGCAACCACAGAGTTTTAATTTGTCACAAAGTTTCAAATCTTCTTTGGTCTGAGATGAATGCTATTAATTTTTTTTATTCTTCTGGAATGAGTAAGTGTTCACATTAAAAATCTCTCTTGGTATCATAGGGTAATTATTTACGACATCAGCCTTTGAGACATGAGTCCTTCAAAAAGCATGGAAGACGACAGGTAGAAATAGTCAGGGTGCATGTAAATTGTCCCAGTGTGATTATAACACATATTCATCAGACTGAGATGATGACAGATGAAGAACGCCAATTGCAAAAATAAGGGAGATAGTTCCTCTGAAACAGCGATCTAAAAGCTGTTGATGACACCAAGGCAGTTATTTCTCTCTTTCCTAAAATCACTACTTCCTTCTAAAAAACACTGCCAAGTTCCAAAAGCGAAAAAAATGTGACCTGCTAAGGATATATAACTATTGAGTAATAATACAGCTCCATCCTTTTTAGAAATGGAGTTTAGACTTTGATAGAGTAAAGAATAAGTTCATAAATCATTAGACTGATGCAAAGGGCTCGCAAGCACTCTGCATCCATTCACCTGTGTCTTAAATCTTTTCAGTACCACATTCTTGAAGATTGCTTTCACAAAACTTGCTACTCATCACGACCGTGAGTCAATCAGTTAACATGGGACATATATATCAAGCAGATTTATAGAAACCTTAGATGTAAATTTTTAAAAAAATATTGTTTTCATCATTCAAGAGCAGTCAACCAAAAAAACTTTAATAAATTCTTATAAATTAGGGAATATTTCTCTTCAGAGGTTTATAATAAATCTGACTGTGGTTCATAAACAGTTAATGGGAATTATTTGCATCTAAAGGAAACTACATTTAGGAGATATGATACAGGCACTGTACAGAACATGCTTCGCTTCTCAATCCTTTGTTACATTTTTAAGTTGTGTCTTAGATAATTCTTTTTGAAGTGTGCCACCAGAAATCCTAGCTGTGAGTGGGAATAAAAGAATCCAGCCCCACTGGAAGAAAGATGATGTTTCTTGGCTCCTTTTCAAGACAGAATAACTCACAAAATTTGTTCATAGGGTTTCTGCAAGATTTATGATAGCTGTGTCTATGTGACAAGCTGTTCAGGCAGATACATAAAACCATACAGCTGACCAAAGATGAAGAAATACAAAAGATCCTACTAGGTTGAGACTCAAGCATGACTGGAAAAGGAAAGCTGTTGTCCTGTTGGGAAGGAAAAAAAAAAAGTCTTACTTTGGACTCCTCTAAATTCATCTTCTTCACAGGTAGCCTCCTAACAAGAGCTGCTGGTTCATGAAGAAGTTCAGGAATTTGTAGACTTGGAGCTGAAGATAATACTTTTCATTACATGTTACAGTTTAGATCATCTGCATCTCTCAGTGAAAACCTTGGATGCAGACCCGTATGAACCCCAAGCTTTGATATGGGCCTGGTGATCACACGTTTTCTGGACATGTGGAGTTCCCCTGCAGAGTTGCCATTCACTAGCACTGCTTCCTCATCTGCATCCAAGCCCAAGAGATTTAGTCACTCGGGTTGCAGAAAGAGCGTGTTTTGTGGTAAACAGAAAAGTTTCAATACAGAAGCTTTAATACAGCATTAATAAATCATCTAGCTAGTTTAACCGGGGATTTTAGGAAACAGATGCAAACAGAAAGAGGCATTAGAGCATCATAAAACGGGTATTAGCAGATTAACAGAGTAGAAGAAGGGAGAACCTAATCTGTGGCTGGCTGGTTGGTGCAAGCCCTCCTCACACCCACTGTCTATCACAAGAGCACTCTAGCAGTGATTGGCTTCAACTGCCATATCTAGCCAGAGCTGCACTTCTGAAAGAATGGCAGAGCATGCACTTTAAAAATTAAATACAGACGTAAATGGTGGTTCAAATAAGAACTGCATACTGTCAATGGTATAGGTGTTCTTGAAGTTCAAACACTACCTATGGGAGGTAATCCCAAAATTTTCTAAACATCTGCTGACAGAGTGTTATAACCCTCAGGAGGTTTCTCTTCAAAACCCTCGGCAATGTTTTACCTAACAATGCAAATTCAAGTTATTTTAAATTGCATGCAGTCTTTCTAAAATAAATAAATATCACACGTACACTGAACACTGTGCAAAATATTTAAGTACTGGTCTAAGTAGCTCTTGCTTATGAGCAATTAATCGAATGAAATTAGAAAAACCTTACAGAGTTAAGGTTCATGGTTTGGCTTCGCGGACGAAGATTTGGGAAGGGCTTTAAACGTGAGTACACCCTTCAAGGCTGCGCGGTGGATTTTTTAGGTGAGGCGCAGCGTGCGCGAGACTGGCCCCACCCTTTACACCTGAGGTTCATCTGCCAGGGCCTAGCGAGCTTGGATGGTGACAGCCAAGTCCTCAGGTCGTAGGTTTGGTTAGAGTATCCTTCTCTTAGATGGATGGCCTTACAGGGCTAAACGAGCTCCATCTGCCCGGGTTTGGAGTTAGAGTTGTCCTTCTCCTAGGATGGTTGCCCGAAGGCTAGTGAGCCCATCCTGCCCGTGGACACACTTTGTCTGACCCTTCAGCTGAGACCTGTCTGGCTTGGGAGACCCTACCGGAGGCATATGCCACCACCAGCATAGCTCTCAACTTCACAAGGGCACGCAAGCTCTTTCCCCACGGCAAGGGGGTGCCCGTGAAAGAGAGAGTTAAGGTATTTCCACAGGAAAAGCACACAGCACACTGCCAATTTCCAACGAATTACTGCTTCTTAGGCCTCAAACTGATGCTGTCTCTCTTCCACTTGGCTGTGTCATCTCATTCAGAGACTTTATCTCAACACCACACTTTATCACAATGCTTATTTATTATGTAAGGTGTTGACACATTTTCTACATCCAGATTTCAAAGTATCCTAACAGCATAGTTGGTCAAATCTATTAATGTGCTTTCATTTCTTTGACATGTCTGTAACAGCATTTTAAATACTGTTCACTTTTCTCAGATAATAACAGCAACATGAAGATTTTGTAAATTTTACCCTTTTGATATCTTCAAACTTCTGATGGATTTTGAGCAAACATTATTTCTCCTAAATGTAGGAAATTTTATTTTAACATATCATTTTAGCATCTCATTTCCATTTCAGTATAAATGGCAGATGATGGATAAATCGTAGCCGTGTTGGAAAGATATGTGTAAAACCAACCAACTTGTGATTATACTCTATTACTAACTGTTTCTACAGCAACAACAGCGCCTGCCTTCAGCTCAGTCCCTCCAAAAGCAGGATCTGATAAAAAGACCTTTGAGAACAACTGATCAACCATAGCTTAAAGCTGTATTTCTAACATAAAAGAAATAGCATCTCATGCTAATTCAGCATAAAAGCGCCACTGCTCCTAAAATAAATTGTAAATCTTCTAAGGAATTTACCATAAAGCTTTTTTTTCCGGATATTGAATTGCATAGTGACATCTATGTGAGCACAATTAGTGTGCATTTTTTTCATTGATGGTGAATAACATTTTAGTTCCCAAATATGACTGGCCTGAAAAATAGGACCTGAAACAGTCCTAGGTGTATGAAAAACTGGAAACCTACCTCTGCCAAAGGAGGTAATTAGTAATCCTATTGAGGTGCATAGCGTTAATTCTAAGCTCCACATAAATCTGTGGTCTCCTATATGATAAATGATTGTCATCAGACTGTTTACTTGTAGGATAATCAAGTCTTGGGTAGGAAGGAGAACTGATTCTTGCAAACAAGTGGGGAGCTGAAGGAGGGAAGGACAGGTGAGGTGACAAGGAAGAAATAAATCTATATATGACTTTGAAAACTTCTATTGTCTCTAATAGTATTTTTGAGTTTTCAGGTGTTTTGCAGATTGAACCACAAAGTATTTCTGAAGTCTGGGAAGGCTGTTACAGGAACTAAAATATTATTCACCATCAGTGAAAAAAATGCACACTAATTGTGCTCACATAGATGTCACTATGCAATTCAATATCCGGAAAAAAAAGCTTTATGGTAAATTCCTTAGAAGATTTACAATTTATTTTAGGAGCAGTGGCGCACTAAGCTTTCAATGAACCTGATCTTCCAGCAAAGAAAAGTCTAAGTGAGATCACATGAAAACAGCAACAAGCAAACCTACAGGAACATATAGTCAGTGTTGGAAATACTATCTAAACACACAGCCCAAGAGAACATAGCTCTCTGCTGCAACTGCCCATAAAACTGGCAACTTCGTGACTAACTGGAAAGAAATGGCACTTGTACATGTTGCAACGTATCTACTTAGTGAGGTATGAAACCAAACACTCGTGTTTGAGCAGGAATATTCTGGTTGGGCTATCAGGAAAGACAAAAGATTCAGTAGATCCCTCCAGCTGATTGCAAAGTGTCTTTCTTTACTCCCTAAGCTCTGCCAGGGACTCAGAACAGCCCAGCTCCATCCTGGAGAGAAACTGAAGCAGCTTGCTGCACATTGGCCAAGAGGAGATTATTTTTCCTTGAGACCGCTTGCAGTTTGGAGCGGAAGATGACATTTGCTTTACAGAGGACCAAACTGTTCCTTTGTGCTAGGCATTCATTCCCCATCAAAACCATACAGCATAAATGCAAAGCCTGAAAATCAATGCAATATTTAAGATGACAAAAACCGCTTCAGATTTAGTTTTCTGCAAAAGGAACTAAGTCAGCAGCTATGTTTATGGTGCATTTATATATAATTGCAAACTTGGATTTTGCAAGTGACTTAAAACATCTTATTTCTAAAAATAAACCCCAAACATATTTTAAGGTCTTGTTAAAAAAAACAAAAACAAAAAAAACCCCAAAACAAACCCTAAAACAAATCCACAACAACTAAACAGGCCTGTAAGAAAAAGTTGTGAAAATAATGCATTTATCTTTGCAAATAATTTTTGACAGTTTTTGCATTAGCCATAATTAAATACATGCATTGGAAATCTTGTCCCATTGCAGATAGTTTGTACGTCTGTGCATACTGTAACTAGAAGACATCTATGATAGCATATAATAAACCTTGCCTCTCACCACAATGTTCAAAATTATTATTTTTAGTAAGACAATGTTGCAGACAAAAACCAGAAACCACAGTGAATTTCCTGGGAGAAGGTAAAGGGACAAAATAAAACAATTGATTCTCATTCAATCCTATTCCTAACTTTGATCTTAACTGTTTACAACTGTGTAGTTTTTTTCTTGGAGCTCCTGCTATACCTCAGCCAAAAGACCAGCAAATACAGGCAATGAGGTTCTCAGCGCAGTTATAAGGCTTTGAGGCTCACGCAGAGCACACTCTCATCACCACAAAAGCGCAAGACAGACATCAATTGCCAGCCATGAAGATATTTGGTCACAGAGAAAGCCTAAAAACGCAGTTAGGTTTAAGCCTTTCTGCTCAGTCCCTGTGCCATGCACTATGATGGAAGAGTCTCCAACTGTATATTTAGCAAAGTTGCAAAGGTTATGTTTTACCTTCATCAGTTGCCTAACTAACTGCTTAAAACTCCCTCACACCTTTGATTGCCTGAGTAGCCAAGACCTTGCCTCCTCCTACTCCTACGCAGCCTGGATGCAACCCTGTCACCTGCAAAAATCCCACGTGGCTCAGGGATGTACAAGTCCTGTCACATCCTTTGAACACCCTGTGACAAAGGGATGTATCTGATGCTGCCAAACTTCAGTGCAGGCTTTGGTAGTTCCTGGGCAGCTGGAAAGCCCCATTTCTCCTCTCCCTGATAGACCTAGAGGAGAAGCATACACAAGACAGCAGCAATGGGAGTGCCAAAGGAGAAGGTCCAGCAGCTGCCACCAGCAGGGATGCCACTTCCTACCTCAGGGGTCGCATCTCCCATGTCCTCTCACAGAAGGCCACATATGTCCTCTCAGACATCTTGCAACACCCACCAATCATCTTAGCAAGCTCAAAAGCAACGCTGGTAATCATCTCTGCAGCCATCAGATATGAGCCCCATCTTCAAAATTTCCACTGCTTCTTGGAAAAGGATGTGTTGACTTCAGCTCCATGAAAAGTAACATCAAACATGTACACCCATTCAAGGCTATGATGAGGGCTCCTATCTTTCAGTTTTTAATAAAGTAGTTTATTTAATTGTTCCCCCTTGTAATTTTCTCACAGCCTGCTACAAGAGCAAATGGATGAGTAAGGAGAGCTTTACGATGTTTTGCCTGTTTGTTTTGGTTAGAGGGTGTGTGGGTTTTTTTAAAACACATGGCAGCATTTTGATTTCTATTCTTAGAAACCATTGAGGCAAAAAAGGGCCCGTGAAAGAACTGAAGTCCACAAATGAACTTCCTTTCTGCTGGGTTTTTCTCAGCCATCTCCCCTCCAGTCATGCGTGCCAAAATCCCATGCTTTATAGGGGCATCTGTTCTATACTCTCCAGGCCAAAAAAGGAGACTTTTCAAACCCTTACTACATCTGAGGAAATCTATAGCTCAATGAGCCTAATGCAATTTTCCCATGTCTACAGAGCCTAAAGTGCAGCTCCACAACTGCCACCAGAAAAGAAAGTCCCTTTCTGCTCCCTCCACCCTTCTTTCCTCCAGCCACAATTCACTGCCAATCCAGGCCTCTTCTAAAAGCTGTCCTCCTCCCACTCCCCAGCAACCATTTCTTACCACATAACTGAGGAACTAAGATATCAGCCATGAATGAAACTCCACATCAACAGCTGAACTGACATATTCTTATGAATTCCTACACTGCTCTAAGTGCTTCACCCACTCTTCTGCTGTGAACTTGATATACTTCATACAATAAAAAAATACAGAAAAAAATAGTCGCTTTCCCATACTAGTACTACTCCTAGAAACATCATCTAATTTTGTATCATAACAAACACGAACTCACTCAATTTGACTAAAAACTGATTAACATTACTTGATACAAACAGCACATCACCTTGAAACTACATTGCCTGCCCGTGACGGAAGGTCACGCTGGCCTTAACAGCAAAGTTTGGTGACTCCCACTAATGCCAGACACAGAAGTACAGACACCATACTCCATATACCAACCTCAGTGTAAGGTGGCTTTATCTAAGTGCAATACATTTCCTTAAAAAATTAGAATTTACACTTAAAATAGAGGATACCACAATTCCTTCAAATTAAAAACCCATGAAATAATGGTTTTAATATGTTTCAAATAAGCAGATGTTCTAGTACATATCACTTACACAAAGCTTCAATGCAACCACAATAACGGGAACAGGCCACATGCATCACTGCTGAGGCTTTCAGCAAAATCAGCAGAATCAAACGAGAAAAAACCTGAACCTAACAAATATGCCCAGACATGAGCATCAGAAACAAGAGATGAGAAAATTAAGCCGAGCAGCAGGTATACATTTTCATGTATAAGTGTTTGCACAACACCTTTAAAAATTTCTGTTGTTCCTTGTTTTCTTATGTGTAAAAGCTAAAGACAAGCCTGAAAAGCAACTTTTCTCTCTGCAAGCCAAACATGTCTCATAATTAGAGGCACACAAAGAATTTCAGAATAAATTAATTTGCAAATGAGCACTTTTTACAATTACTTATGAGATTTTCTAGCTAGCCACAATCTTGTTCACACGTAGTCTTCAAAAAGCCAGAATAGTCCTAGCAGAGGAAGCATACACAGGTTTTCAGCATAAGATTGTTAGTACTGAACACGAAGACCAAAGCCACTATCTGTGCCTACTCCACACCAGCTCTTTGCGGCTCAGCCTGTAAATGCAGCCTCACTGGCAGGCTGTGTGTATGAGCTGAATACACAAGCTCTTCCCCTCATGAAAAGGGAAAATATCAAAGCTAAGATCTATATCTGGGAAAAAACAAAACAAAACAAAGAAACAAGCCAACAACAACACCCTCCATCCCATCCCACCCCACCCCCCCCACCAATTAAAAGAAGAGGAATACACTTCTGACAAGGCCCAGTTTTCTGGGTAACTCAAGATTAAGAGGCATGTTTATAAGCAAAACTAAGTCAATATTTTCAAATTATTTTAAAGTGCAAATCTTGGGTTTACCATTCATAAAATTCAATAGGTAATTACACAGCTAGGCAAACATCCTTAGAGGAAAGTAGAAGAATAATGAACTCCCTACATAATTATTTATAGCTGTATTTTTGAGTGAACACATTGTAACAGGCATCAAGCCAATATTTAAAGACAAAAAACCCCCAGATTTGTAAAACATTAAATATTTCAGTAAGCAAGTCCATGGTCCACAGTCTATTTCACAATCTAATCTGCCTTTGCAAGATGTAAAAATCCCAACAACTTAGACCGCCTCTGTGATTAATCATTAGGATTTAAAATAAAACCTCGACAAAGACAGGTCCACAAGCGCAACCACAAAATATGTAATGCTATCAGAACATGCGATTTGCTTAAAATGATGTTGCTGGGAATGCCTTAGTGTTGTCTGCAAAATATTTTTTCTGATCCGTGTTTTGAAAAACCCCTTGGGACCAAAATCATTACCTCACATCAGTCAAAAGGGCAGCAAGTAGGGATCAGAATCCGATTTAGTCTTTCATAGCTAACCCTAAGAACAAGCTGCTTATCATTCGAAAGCTCAAAAAAGATGATGAAAACTATAACACAATGTTCTCTAACTCCCTAAAGACAACTGATTAAAGTCAGTTAGGAGCTGATTGGTGTGCAATGATGCTTCTGCTCTCCAAATACACTGCTTAATTGCCAATATAACTTAACAACACAACAAAGGGGGAAAAAATTCTTCCCTCTCCTGATACTGAAAAGTCAAGCAGTAGCTGCTGGCAAGTGAAAGGAAGGCCAAGTTGTTGTTATTTATTTAAGCTCCAATATCATCAGTAATATTCTGGAGACAAAACTAAACGAACAATTTCTTGTGACAAACAAACACAATATGATCCAAAACATTCTCCTAAAATCTCATTTTACAGTGACACAAGTGAAAAACAGAAATAAAAATCTATACCAAATGCTACAATTCTCAGTACAGAGGAATTTTATCTGGATTGAAAGAACATTTTCTTAAATTTGTATTACATACATATAAATGCTCTTGCTTCAGTTTAATGCTTCCTTTATATACATTAGATACAATACTGGATAGATTGCTCTGTTTCAGCACTCTGAAAAACAGATTTAAATGGAAAAGATCATTGTGCACAGGGCTGTACAGAGTGCATTTAATTCTCCTTATACAACAGCAGGAATTCTCAAGCAATCTGAACAAAATGTTACTTTGTTCTCTCTCATTCAAATAAAACTAAATTGAGATTATTTTTACTACTGTGGCATTTGGTATGCATTGCAGGAAACTTGCGAGGTACCTATTGGACCGGAGGTGCATATGTCCTTAAGGAAATAGTAAAACGCAGACATAATAAAGCTTTGTCAATGTAAGTAATAGATACGAACTCCCTCCCTCCTGCATCAGCTTTAAGTTAAATGGCCAGTGGCTCTGTGGATTCAAATGACTGAATCCTCTATCCTTGCTCTTGCACAATACCTCCACTGCCTTCCACGTGCATAACATTTCTTTAGGACTAGACCTATTTGTCTTCTTTTATCCAGCACCACTGTACTTCTCCATTAGGAAATGTCCACTTTCCATTGATGCTTACAACAAGAACCTGGACGCCTCTCACAGCTCTCCTAATTTAAGGACAGGCCAGCTAAATATGACGCAAAAGTACCTTCCAAACATTCTTTCTTCTTTATGAGGAACGTAGGCAGACATTAGCAATAAACGCTCAGGACAATCCCAGGATTCCTTCCTGAGTGCAGAAGGGAGTGCTTGTAGAGATATACATAAAACTTGCAGGAAAAGTTAAGAAATAAACGTGAAAGGAGACAGGAGGGGGGCGGGGGTTGGGGGGGGGGAGGTGGGAGGGCAGGAAGAAAGTCAGAGGGAAAAAAGGCAGCCATAGGCATCACAAACACTGCTGAAACAAATAGGTTGTGTGTATCCTATGTCTAGATCAAAACCACTGCCAACAAACCCCACAAACACCCTTCCAAGCAAAAGTCGACCTCCTGGCTTTAAGATAGCTCTAAAACAAAATAACAGAAAATAAATGGGTACATCATTGATTCTACTGAGTCTCAATTCATTTGTCTGCTTTGCTTTTCTGCAGCTTTTACCCATCTCAGAAGAAACACCAAATTCTTGAAGTCACTTTTTCTCCTGCAAATAAATGGTTATGGCAAAACAATTATGTTCATTTATACCACATAAAATATCCTCCAAGAAAGATGGAGACAAGCAATATGCAGCACTGAGGTAGTTTCTGAGAAGGGCACATCAGCTGAGCCTGCAGAAAGCAACTACACCTATTCTGTTTAGCAGCTGGGGAACTGGGCACCCTGGTCACACTGGTGGCAATTCTTCCTTGGTGCCTGAGAAAAGGAATCTGTCCCAAGAGGAGAATCAGAGCAGGGAAGCCTGCTGAAGATGCAATCCAAGCTCTGAATTAAACCTCTCAGCAGCAACTATAAAGAGACATACATCTCCTACATCTGCTATAACTCGAACAGCTCTGAGTGTACCTTACTTACTAGGAATGTTTTGTGACTATTTTCTTTTATTCAATTTATTTTGGACAGTGGCACATAACATATATTTATCAATTAACATCCCTTCGTTATCTTCAGCGACAATGCCATCTCAAAACTGAGTGTCACTTCAGTAATCTGTTAAATCTCTGGATTTTCACAAAAGCCTATTTCACCTTTTAGTCATTTGCATTCTGTCACTTGAGTAACCACTAAATTTGGATTTATTTCAAGGAAATACATAAATCTTTTCTGGAAAAATCTACACTTGAGGTAGTCACATTCTATGTTCCTTTTACAGCCCTGGGAAAGATACAGTCACTTTTAGACCGTAGTTCACCAAGCCTGTTTTATATATCTGTTTTGAACATTTGATAAATCATGCTCCACAGTCTAGAGAGAAAACCAGACCTCCACTGACTACAGAAGTCAACCTCAACATCTATCTGTAGTCTGATAATCCACCTCCTTGTGCTACATTCTCTTTGCCCTGCTCCCCCTCATGGCAGCAAGAAGAGATACCCGAGACCAACCTCAGGCTTCATTAAGGTAATCAAGAGAGACAAAGAACCATGTGCAGCCCGTGTAAAATAAACACTCATACTCTGCTAAAAATGTTAGCAGGCTGAATTCAACATCTACAAGAAGATAAGGAAAACCGCAATACAGATTTCCTTACAAAGATTCCTTGGAATTAGGAGATCCTCTTTCCGCTCCCAAATACTACTTGGACTGCTTTTTACAGAGTATTTTTAAACAGGATAAACAATGTATTTTAATGAATTTTTTTTTAATAATCCAGGATTTCCACCTTGTTTTGTTTACTGCCTCTGAAAAACTCCCATGATCAATTAATATTTCATGCCTATGTACACTGAAATGTAATACAGACCTGACTTTATCAAATCCACAGCCTATCAAAAATGTGCTAACAGGGTCACAGCAAAGAAAAGTAGAAGAATTTTGCAAACAGAAGATGAGTAGCGGTGTAACAAATGCAACAGCAGTGGAGCCATTAAATGTTTTGAGATGGAGGAATGTGCAAGACAAGATGGTAGAGAAGGACGTCTAGTACCTGATTATGGCAAAACCAAAAACTCTGCAATGAAATCTCCCAAATTCCAGAACTCTTTTGAAAAAGATGGCAAAGTCTGCATTTGCAAAACCGCAGCTTAAGTCAGCAGGGCACGAAGAACTGGATTTCAGACTCTGCACAGGCGCAGTCACTGTGATGCTCTGGGTACACTTCATGCTCTTCAAGTTGTTGTCAACTGTAAGCACATCAAAACACACTCCCCTTCCACAAAAGGACAGCTTCAGTAGCACCATTCCACAGCCAAAGACCACACTGGGATTTGGATACCCTTCCCCGCACTTTTTGTCACCTTTCTTGACTAGATTGAGCTGTCCCCCAAGCACACACACAGGTCTGGATCCCCTTGAGGTTCCACTTGAGGGAGAGTCCTTTAAGGGAGAGACGCATAGGCACAGGTCATGGGAGCTGACGGCATCACTCCCTCCTCTACAGACCTTTCAGCATCCGTGCGATGGGGATATATGCTGCCAGGGATTTCCCCTCCAACCTATGCCTCAAAATAACACCAGGATGTGGGAGGAAAGCATCTAACTTAACACTGCCTCGCACACCACTATTTTAAGCAGGAAACCCCTGAGGATTGGTAGGGTTTTGATGCTTTCTCCCAAATGTTTCCACTTTAGGCTCTCTCATCAGACTCCGCCTCCTCCTCCAGCTTTAATCACCTGACAGCATTAGAATAACAAAAATAATGAGAACTACTATACATGGAAATTAATGAGAAATGAAAAAGTCTTCTTCTGCCAAGACCAAAACAATAGCAACCACATATTTTTCATTGTGCCAGCAGAGATTTCTGCTATTTCTCAGGCTACAGTATGACTCTTTGATTTGACAATTTACCAAAAAAATAAATTAAACATCAGCAAGTCATCCAGTCTTCTAAAAGCTGAAAAACACATACCTGGCGTACAAAACTGTTAGAGGTAGTGTCAGAAGATGTACTCCCATCTGATCCTTTAAATCGGTTTTTTCTTCTTGCCCCTTTACCGTAAGACTGTTAAAAAAAAAAAAAAAAAAGAGGAACTGCATTCGTTTGTGTTGCACAGAAATCTTTCATACAAGCATCACCAACGTCTCCTAGGCTAGCAGGGACTCAGATGATCAGCTTCATGCGAACTAATAAGCACATAGTAAGTAACTGATGGGAAATGTGTGCAAGTGCTCACCAACACAACTCGGCTTGGCCAGTTGAGCTCTGAATGTTTCGGGGTTTTTTCACATTCAGGTTTGGAGAGCATTTATAGACTTGTATAGTTTTAGTATTATTCACCCAAGTCACAATGATTAAAGAGTAAGGTTTGTTTTGCACCTAGTTTAAATAACAAGTAGGAAAGGAGTAACTGGAGCAGTCTCCAGTACATCACAGCTATAAACCAAGTCAGTTGAGGGAACAGGAAACAGCAAAAAGTGACCAACAACTTGTTGATTCAGATACAATCTTACAACCAAGACAGAACTTACAACATTTTTTTTAAAAAAAGTTGAAGTAAGTAAAAAGCGTGTAACAGTAAAAAAGGACCAAACGTGATAGGAAAGGGGATAATATGCAACTAAAAAGCAAGGCATTGTTTTTATCTACTAGGAAATCAAAAAGGCACCAGGAGAAATCAATAGTCAGCTGAAGCAAAAATCGTTAAATTGGTTTAGAAACACAGCAAATGGCCTGATTCCCCAAAAAAGCTATTTGTTCTGTGCAATGAATATGGACCATCAATAAATATCATAAAACAATTTTCAAAAACATAAGAATTTAATACTGTGCTATTTGAAACCACTTCTTCTTGTGGTAATTGTTAACTGTTCCATGACACCATCTCAGACCCTGTCCAGAGCATCCCTCCCAGGTACAGCAAAATGTCACAGATTTATTCTGCACAACCACATTAAGAGACAGTCCTTCCTATCTATCTAGTCACATTGCTTAAATTCATCTAAACTTACATCAAAATCATGTCTTGACTACATCAAATATTATTTTCTTTGCAGTTGATACATGCAATATTTTTTCTCACTGATCATGCTGCTGTAAAGGTCATTTTACCAATCCATCTCTCTGGATCACACCTCCTGTCTTCAAATACCTCCCCACCACTCCTTGCAATAAACACTCTTTGTCTTCACTTCCAAGGTCTGCCTTGGCATATTCCCAATATTTCTTCTCATCTCGAATTCAGCACTGAACTTTCAAGTTCCAAAATAACTCAGGAAAAAAGAAAAAACCCAAACAAAAAGAAACTAACAAACACAAATCATCCTCCATCACCTATATGCTATATTTTCAGAGAGTAATTTCATAATCTTCCTCATACTATCTCACAATCCTTCTCCCAAGAACAAAAATTCCTTCTCATTGTTCTCCTTAAAATATACAACAACAACATACCCTACTGATAATAAGGTACTTGTGTGCTGCTATCTCAAAATATTACACTAATATATTACTTATCCACTATTACTTCCTAGGATTCAAAGTCCATGTATCCACATCTGGCTGTTGACTTTGGCCATAAGCCCCTGTCAATCCTGGGTTTAGGCACAACGAGAAAATTATGAACAGCTTACTGGAGAACATGGCTGTGCATGAGTTACAACATAACACTCCTGATCCTGGGATAAAACTCTGCCTGCGTTCATAAGGTGTGTCCTTACTGGGCCTGGGCAATCTTCAGAGCACCACAACGAGCTTCGGGCCTGAGTCCCATCAGTTCTCTCAGTAGGGAAGGGTGGGCTCCAGCGTAGGCTTGCAGGCAAACTTAAGATCTCATACTGCCATATTTAAAATCATGATTTCAAAATCAGAGCTGTAGCCCTCAGCAGTAACACATACCGTAAGTATGATGAAATCTTCTTGCAATCTAAAACTGAGGAGGATGACAGAGAGCCACAACTAACTTCAGATCATTTGTCAAATGTAACTTGCCACCATGAGATGCAAGAGAATAATCTCAGGCTGTACGTGGACCATAAGTGTTGATTCTGGTCAAGTTCAGAGCACTGATCGAAATCTAGTATTATACCAATCTTCTAGAACGAATGACTCAAGTTACAATAGATATGTCAGCCTGACACTGATTCTCAGCAAAAATAATTTAATATCCGTTATGTCACCAAACTAACAAAGACTTAGGAGAAAAGCAATTATTTTCCCCCAAAATATAGATTAATGGGAAAGATATTTTGCCAAAACCTTATGATTTTTACAAAACTGTAAAAAAGCCATGTAATAAGTTTCTGAAAGGCACAAGAACTCATACCGCATATGTTGTTTAGAGCAGAACTATATAAAAATCCACATGCTACACATTATGGGGATAAAAATCTGACTTTCTGATGAGTCTAGAACTGTAACCCAGTTCATCACAAAATGTAAACTGAAAACTGATTGAGGAATAACTTTGCATGGTTGCATTTCTAAAAGCAATCTTTGACAATGGAACTTTTTGATAATAGAAAGGTCGTCATAGATCTGTAAGAATAAAAAGTAGATTGAAACCACAGTTACCAGCAAATTATTCATTTTCCAGTTACTGTTAGAATAGACAGTTCTATGAGAACCACCTTTTTCCATCCAATATAATACAATACAGTATAATATTCCACATAATATACTATACTATAATATACATAATATAAAAGTAAGGTACTTAAAATACATTAAAAGTATCTTTGACATCAGTAGTCTTCAAATAAAAAAACACCTTTCAATCAAAATTTACCTCTTAAAAATGGTTCACATGGAGCTAAGTGACAGTAGGTACCAGCCAACATTCTGACCCTCTTTTCTCCAATTTTTGTGGAAGAATATGGAAATATACTTATAAAACATAAAGAATTTAAAACATTCACATAGCAGCACAAGTGTATAAAGTATCCATATAAATATCACACTACCTAGACAATTTCATAAATATAGTACTTTGTAAACCCCAAGAGACACTAGAAAAAAAATGTACACATATCCTCTTTCACAGTCATGTTTTCTTTTTATTTGTACCCATCTTCTAAAATAATTTTATTTGCAGAATCATGGTGTTCATTTTTATAACACAAAAAATTACTACAAAGGCAGAAGAGGGACTGTGCCTAGAGTGATGAAGATAAAACAAATAAGAGCAGAATAAAAACCATTTACAAGCACAGATAAAATGCACACTTCTCTACCTGTATAGGAACACCTGAAAGCATTTATTTTGGGCAACATCACACAGCAAATCCAGCTCAAACTGAAACTTACCTGAATTTTTCAGTTTGTTTGTTTGGGTCTTTTTGCTGTACAGTTCCAGTCTTACATAGTGAAAACTATTCAGGAGCACAAGCTAAATACTAACTTCAAACACAAAACAACAGCTGACACCATGGCAGGCCATGGCTATGCAGTGCAGGTAAAGTCCGTTTTACAGCTGTTTCTGTGCACAGACCAACTCTGAATCAGAGGAAATGGGGACAATTTTGGCACGTGGGAAAAGTGGGATATGATGATTTTTCTCATTATTTTAAAGGATGTTAATCTGGGATTATATTTGTCTTCCAGGCCTTTCAAGCTTATTCCCACAGTCAGAAACGCCTGAAACTTTCTTCAAAAAATGAATTAAGTCTTCCATAAACAAAATAGATTCTTAAATATTTTAAAAATTGATTAAATACCTCTGTCATGTGGAGAATCATGAATACTCATCCTGTCATATTCATTACGTTTTGCTTCTTTGAGTGTATTTTTTCCACAAAAGCATAATGTAAGAACAAGACTTTTGTACAAAATAATAATAATAATTAAAAAAAAAAAAGTACCAGTTACTTTCAACTTTGGAAAACAAAAAAGAATTTTTTTTTCACAATGAACTCAACATGTTACTGTGATTTTCATATTAAAATTAGCTGCCTTATCTGTGGTCTATGGAGCAGTTGGCTGCAATTAGGTAGCTAAAAATAAAGGGCTGAATCATGACGTGCGGACGCTGGCCAGTAAAAGCAGCAACATGGGGCAGTCTTTCTCAACCTAAACGGTAGTTCTACCTAACAGAACAACCATAGGGGACCAAAATTCTCTGCACCCCGTGTACGGTGCCCAACAGTAACAATCTTGAAACATAGCATAACCAGGTGCCTATGGTGCACCATCATTTGCCCCAGCTGATTTTAATACAACTGACTCCAGCACTGCGAACAAGTCTGTTTACATAAAACATTTCCTGAAAGGAACATTCCCTCTGGATTTCAGCAGAACATCTTACACAAATAAAGTTATGTATACACGTAAGTGTTTACAAGATGAAAACTGTACCTTGGTTTAGTAGTCGGATGTGTGAAGTTCTTTTAAAATTGGGTGAGTTGCCAGGGACAAGAAACACAACACACACATTTATGTTCTACAGCTTCTTAAAATACCTGGCAGACAATGTGAAACCTTAAAAAAATCCAAAGAAAGCCCTACCAAAGTGATCTCATAAAAAAACATTTCATCAGCAAAGTCCTAATAAAGCAAAGACTGCTTTCCAACTCGGATCTGAAAGTACACTGTGCAACCTTTATTCAGCCCATCTAATCAAACAAAATAGAGGAATAATATGAAGCATTAGAGACATGCATAGCAGTTTACTGAAAATTAAGAGTTTCATATACAATTACTAACTATTGCAAATAGAAGAGATCAATGTCACTCAGAAAAACCCTTTAATTTTAATGAGGTTCTGCCTGAACACATGAAAAGCACACACCCGTAAGATTTAATCCACTACTACACACAATAAGCAGAAGGTGTGGTTTAACCCTGTAGGCAAAACCCTATCATCTAGAAGAGGGAACATAAAATATTTAAAATTAAATATTTAAAATAAAATAAAATATTTAAAATAAAATAAAATATTTAAAATTACCAACTATCTACAACCAGGGAACTGATCTTCCGTAAAGGTCTTAAAATGCACTTCCAGTGGTATTTTACATCAAAGCAGAGAAAAGCAGTACACACAGGGTTGAGTCTGACCCTTTACTATTTATAATGAGTAAAATAGCACCAGTCATTGAGACTGATACCATGGTTAGTGGCAAACATAAACCCTTAAAAGCTATCCTTCTGGTCTCCTTCAAAAAATAAAGAAGAGATGTAGAAGATTAGGCAGCAGAGTCACTGATGTGGAGTCAGGTCTTGAAACAGAAGTAATGATGCAAGAAAGAAACTGGAGAGAACAAAACCAGCAAATAAAATTTCAGAGCTAGAACGAGGCTTCATGGTCTCAGATGATCAATTACAAGGACCAAAAGAATACCTAAAGGTAAAGGAAATGATCGACCCCCTGAAGGATTAGAGAAATTCTAGAAAAGTCATAAATTAAAGAGTGCACTAAGCATTTTTCTTTTCCATGCAAAAGCTTTAAAAGGTATTTTAAAATGTCCATTTCCCAGGCAGAGAATAGCATGCCAGGACAGTGCAGAACATGTACATCTAGCTCCATCCACTTCTTAGAAAAACAAGCAATTGCCTCTTTAATCAATTTCTTACAACCAGGCAACAGAATGTTCCTGTAGGTCAGACCTCCTGAGCCCTCCCTGGTCAATGGACAGGCTTGCCACCACTCAGAAATGATACCCTCCCACTAGTGGGTGGTGCAGCCTCCAGCATCAGCTGCATAACCATAAACCCTCACACTTGCACTCAAACATCACAAACTGTGCAACTTTGGATATAAATGGTCAGCTACAGAAAGAGACATGAATATTTCTGATCTTTGCACCACAAATCACAATAATCTCTTAACTGAGGCGTGGTCAGCCTTCTCACAGTACAGCCAAGGGCTGGAAGACATATGCAGATCTTGCTGACAAGCTTTCCAGCACTTCACAGCTTCATTCCATGATAGGAACAGGGGCAATGCATCAGTACTGGACATAGCAATATACCCTGGCTTCCCTCTGTCTCAGAAGACTGGGCTTCAAGTCACCACGATCAACACCAGTGCAGCCCTGTTACATACTTTCCATGATGAAGCTGCCTGAGGAGTACAGACTAATGTCCCCATAGCAGAGAAGAATCTCAAGGTTAGGTCTCAAAACACCATTTGCTATCAGGACACAATTCAGAAAAGACGAGACTTCCCTTCAAGAATCTTACCAAAGTGAGAATCTACAGCCATCAAAGTAAGGATCTACAGTCATCAGTGAGGATCTACAGTCATCAAGTTCACACAAGCTACAATGACAAGTCTGCTCAGTTCATTACACAGTCCTTCCAAAAAATCTTCCCCTAGAGCAAAAAAAAAAAAAAATCCTTGCAAACCAAAAAACCAAACAACCCACAAATTATTTATTTACCCAAACTTTCATACATATCCAAAAATAAGTATTTCATAGATGCTCCATTTTCCCCCATTAAAAAAAAAAAAAAATGATTTCTGCTTAGAAATCGGTAACAGGGTTAAACCTTTGAGGCTCTTCTCTACTGGCCTCTGATAAAGCCTTACCAGTACCGCAGCGAAAAACAGCCCAATTCTCACCAGTTCTTACACTTCTAAGCCGTATCCCAGTGCTCTCACCCTGGCCTCAAACCAGGTCATCTGGCAGTTTCCACCTGCCAGACAAGAAGTAGGGGATTTGGCCTGCTCTCCTTCTCCCCAGTGGCTTGGGAACCCACCTCAGTGCAAATCTGCTGCACATCTCACTGTAACACCAGCGATGAAGACGTCTGCTCCCAACTCAGCAAAAAAGGAGCACGCAATGGCAGAAGGTGTTGAAGCTCATGCCCAAATGCCACTGTGCCTCCAACAGCCTTTTAAGATTGGCAACTGCAGTTGTAGTCCACATGCCTGCTCCTCCCCACCTGCTCTCCAAGGATTTCTGTATTTCTCTTAGAGAAGCAAACAGAAAAAGAGGTCTAACTCTACAACAGAAAGATATTTGCAGGGAGCAACAGCCAACTACAGAGAAGCTTCCCTCTGCTAAGGGTCTGCTGCCCTGCCGACAAAGACAAAAGCAAGTCCATGGAGGGCAGGGAGGGTGACATTGGTTGCTTTGTGTCATTTTGAAACTTTTCTATCCTGGCACGTGAAAGAACTGAGTAAAACAAGCAGAAGAAAAGTAACTGAGACTTCAGAGAAGCCAGCCTTGGAAGAGTACAGCAATTTTTCATCAAGACAACTTGAAATTATCAACTTAGAGACAAAACAAGAGAAAAACGGAGGTTGTCTCTAGAAGATGGTTACCAGATACACAAATAAGTTAGGACTGAAACTGCTGAATTGTTTCAGAGGGATTTTAAACTGTAGGAAAATATAAAAAAAAAATTATTATAGCCTATAGAGGCTCATGACGTGTAATACCCAAGTGGCAAATAAATGTCTCTGGAAGAGATGAGCAAGTAAGATCACCTATTACCGACAGAGTTCAGTACAATGCACAGTAGATCCAAAGTGCAGAAGAGAATCATCAGAAAAGTAACAAGTGAAACCTGAAGGGCTTTCTTCAGTGAAGGACTATTAAAATTTATTTTTGTCAGTAAGGAGTTCAACACTGAAAGGAGGTTACCACATCAGGAGAGAAAACACTACCTCTAGCTGAGCAGCATGAGAAAGTCCAATGAATGGAGTTGGATTTCATCTCTTCTTCATTTGCATATACTTCACTGAGCTGCTGCCACTGTGGATCTGGCTTCTAGGGATGCTGCCAGAAGAGAGTAAAACCTTCCATACCTCTATAATGAATGGTTATTGTCACTCCCCTAAGTAAGCTGAGATATAAATTTGGTTTGTTTATGGCTAACAAAGTATTCTTGCAAGTCAGTACTGGAAATACACTATTGCAAAATGTTTATGTGAAGAATAGGTAAACACCGTATGAACTGTGATAAATCAACTCAGCTGAAAGAGAGCAGCAGAGGGCAGTGTGATCAATCTGCTGAGGATAAATCTCTGGCTATTCTTTCCATTCCTCATTACCACAGAACAGGCAGCGAAAGGATGGTGCTATGCAACTGAAAACATAGCTGGAGATCCAGGAAGGACCACAGTCAGTGCTAAGGCCAAATAAGTAAGCTGATATTCCAGAGTCACCACACACACATTACTCTCAAATTCACCCCATGCCTGCAGTTTACCTTCAGCAATGCAACCCAACCAGCCAGAGCCAAGCACTCCGAGGCTGATGGAGCCTTTAAACTTGGAAGGAGGAAGCACTTAACAGTATCAGGGCACAGAGGAAATATAAATGCAAGTGAAAGTGCTGAAGAAAACAATCAAGAATATAATCGTTTTCATTTAAAATGTGTCAGGTTGTTAGGACCTGCATTGACAGATGATGGATAAGAAGGCAAGAAAAAGAAAAGGAGGAAAATAATAATGTGAAATAGGGAAGACATCATCCAGAGTAAGACACCTCCTCCCTCCACAAGGTAGTCTGAGGCTGCTTGATACAAGGCTTCATTGTATTTTCTCTGAAACACCTCGTATAATTTACTGATCTGATTTGCTATGACTGTTCCTATGACACAACACAGAAGCTTTATGATGAGAAAATAGCAAAAGAAATGGAATCTAATGGTTTCTGGGGACTGAGGGACTTCGAAGCAGGATCAGAAAAAAATTACATGGGAGGGAGGGAAGGAAAAGAGGAGAGGCCAAGAGTTACCATGAAAGGCATTAATATGCTATGTTGTATTATAAACAAATCGGCATAGCATCTGGGTTAATTGAAATTATTAAACTGAATATTCTACAAAATCAACTTCCTAAAATTAAGGGGTTCTTGAAATAAAGAATTAAAGAGACGAGTGCGGCTGATTTTTTTAAAAACGGGTACTGATTGTCAAACACGTGCATTTGAACAGAGTTTTCTTGGTTTGTGATTTCAGAAAATCAAATCCTGATTTTATCCCAAAACTAAACTAAAAGTACCACTTTGCACTGACATATACCTGCACATTGTGAAGAACTCCACAGTATAACTGTTAGGATGTGCATTCATCTGGATAAAACTGGACATCTGAAACTATACTGCAACCCCATCTGGACGAGGATCACACTGAGTACCTAGAACTATGGTTTTTACAGTAATACAGACCTGAAAGCCACAGAATTATAGGTAATACAGAACAATACCTTGTTCCCATTGCAAAGAACTTCCCAGGGAGAGTACAGAATAACCATCACAATCAACACCTAAAGGGATTTTGTTTTGTTTGCAGATCTCGTTAGGAAAATGCGTTATGAAAACAAGGAATAGATTTTACACAGAGGCTATCTAGGAATATTTCGCATATTTAACTACCTTTTAAGAGTAATTACATCCAGACTGTTAACTACATCCACTCCTCTGCCAAGTGGTGACAAGCTTGTCCAAAACGGATGGACAGGCATGATTCAAGGTATCGATCATGATGTACAGCCAGATTAAAAGAAATCCTCAGCTTTGCAAAAGTAAATTCTTGCATAAAAGACATTTTGAGGCTGGGTACAAGTCTACAAAGGCTCTTCCATCATATTTTGCTAAATCATAATTTCCAGAAGTAGCACTTCAGAGAGAATACTTTGAGGAGTGCTATCACTCCATAAGCTCGCATGTTGTTTGTTCTTTTTTTCCTGACACATTACTTGGCATGAAATGTTTCTAGGATTGATACTCAAGTACCTTAGTGAAAAAGATAGCAGTGGGCATAACTGAAGTACCTGTAGGCAATCTACTTGATGATTCACATGTTCTCATTAAGCCTCTCCTCACTGTGAGTATGCTCTAAAGCAGCAAGATCTTAAAATATTAATTTTTTTCAAATCACGTTAATGGAGCAACAATTCAAGTCTGAATAATTGTCTCTAAATGCAGCGCATGCTAAGGAATTAACTAACATTATTATTCAGACAAAGGGCTCTTTTGCCTCCATAAACTTATTTCCTTTACACCACAGGCTTATATATGACGCGAATTTGTATATATGGAGAAGATATAATTGCCTAATGACTTTAATTCTGAAAACCAAAAAATATTCCCTGAACTAAAAAGCTGTATTATTTCTATCCTAAAAAGTGGATCTTTTTGGCTGTCAGTGTTCAGAAACCAATTTTATAAAGTGAATATGAGTACTTTACCTGAAACATAAATAATGTGGATGTTAGCAAACTATCCTTCCACTCTAAACAGAGGTTCTTTATGCCTAGTTAAAATGAGGGGTGAAAATCAATTTTATGATCAGTATTTGACATTTGTCCATAGCAGAGAGGCACCATATGATTCGACAGTTGCTGATTCTGTGCTTGGGGCTGAAAAGATCTAAAAAGGAGGGGGATTTGTAGGTCAGAAATTAGTTCCCTTGCCACTGCTTCAGGAGAAGATGGCAAAGCATATGGCCCTACTGAAACGTCTGTTCTGCACTTGGAAGCTGCAGTCAAATTCACATCCAAAGAAACACTTTTAGTTTAACCTAGTCTCTCCTTCAGTGCCTGGATTTTGTTCTGCTGTCACTGGTCCCCAGCAAGTAAAGATCAATTAGTCTTTTGACAGACTGGCAGCATTTTCCTGTGGCAATTGAGTACTTCTGTGATGAAACTGGACTACGTTCTCAAAGAAAATAAAGCTTCAGAAACAGCTTTGGCAGAAGCAATAAAAACTGCTACTCCAAAAGGAAAAAAACTCTGTCCTAACAAGAACATGGATGTTTGTAATTTAAAATGCACGCAATCAGATTTTACCACCCTTTTAGTGGGTTTAAAAATAGCACCATAAGTCTTTGTAGCCAACTATTGCAAACTCAGAGATATTACGCAACATTCGTATATTAAACAGGAACCACCTTTCACAACATAAAGTCTTTACCAAACGTATAAACATCCATACACTGCCTCCCGCTCTTCATCCATCCATCTGAACGCAGTGCACATGGACCAAGTTGTTAAAATTTCAGATATGACCGTACAACCACCTTCTGCACGACAATTGAGCAGCCTAAATCTGCATCGTGCTCAGTACCTTCAGCCTCCTCAAAATTCCTGCTCAACAACAAGCATGAATCGCCTTCCCCCATCAACACCGACTATTACCAGCCTGTGTAACAGATGAGGAAGGTTTCGGCAGTGCGTGATAAGCATCAGGTACAGATACAACAGGTTACAGGAGCAGGGGAAAACAGCCGTAATCTCTGAGTAATACACGCACTGGAAGAGCACCTTAATAGCAACGTATTGTTACATATCCACCCTTTCACTCAGGAAGATTCTATGGCACAGAGCATCCCAGTGTGCGTGCGAATTAAATGACATTTGGGGGTGGGGGCGAGGACAGGGGTTTCAGGCGTCTTGGGAGAGCCGTCAAACTTTTCTAACGGCGGGGAGCCGAAGTTGAAGGACAGGGAGCTCCGGCAGCCCCGCCGCTCCCCTCTCCACCTCTCCCAGGCTGCCGCCCGCTGCCTCAGGGCGAAGCCCTTCGAGCCCGGCCTGGCCGCACCGCCCCCCGCCCCGCTACCCGCCGCAGCCCCGGGTCGCCAGTCGAACCTTGCCGCCCCCGCGGTACCTGCGCTGTCGCCGCGGCGGGCAGGGGGTTGTCCAGCAGCTCCATCTGCACCTCCTGCGCCGGGCTGGGAGGCGATTTGGACATGTCGCTCTGGACCATTGGCGAGGAGAGCGGGCGGCTGAGCGCCGAGCCCCTCAGCGGGGCAGAGCCGAGCCGAGCCGAGCCGGGGCAGCGGGGCGCCCCTCAACGCCCGGCCATGCCGGGGGAGGGGGCGGGCGGACGCGGGCGGCGGCGCGGCCCTGCCTGCTGCCGGCGGGGAGCGCGCAGCGCAGCGTAGCGCCGGGGGACGGGGCACCGCCGCCGCTGGGCGCGGGGGGAGGGCAGGGGGCGGTGCGTGGGGAAGAGGGAAAGTGACAGCGAGCATCTCCCTCCCGGCAGCTACCGGGCGGCGGGCGCGGGGTGGCGCCTCCCCACCGGGCGCCTCGGGGCGGGGGCGGCCGAGGGCTGCGCGGCCGCGGCGGAGGGGCGAGCGAGAAAGTTGATGCTGTGGGTGCGGAGGGGTGGTCAGGCCCTGCTTTTCCCGCCGCTCGTCCGGGCCGTGGGAGGATGGGTCGGCCGGTGAGTGTGCGCCGGGGCCGAGGGCGGGAGGGGATCGCTCCCGTCTGCCGACAGTAAGTTATTTTGCAAACGGCTCTTCCCCCCGGTCAGACAACTCCGTGGCGTGTGGAGTGCCGATTCCCGGGCGCAGGTTGGGCAGGAGCGGTGGGAGAGAGAGGCGCGCCTCTGCCCCTTAGCCAGCCCTCTCCGTCCAGGCAGGTACGCCCGGGAGAGAGAGGGAAGGCAGGGAGCACCCCTCCGTCAGCCCTGCGGTGCTGCCCCTCCCTGACCTTATGGCATGGCGTGTCTCAAGGGGTGTTTCGATTGTTACGGGGTCATGGGGTATGGTTGGTCTTGGTGAACAAACCTGCACATTCAAAGAGAAAGTTCCATAGGTCTGCCTTGATGCACAGGTTTCTTCCTGTACTTCTTGGAGATTCCCATGCACCTATCAACAAGGGATGAGTAATTTCTAGCTAGCAGGTGAGATGAAGCCCACAGTCTATTTTTATACAACCGACAGCATCACAGTTTCACTCATGTTATCAGGTACCCCACAGGAGCCTTTTGAAAAAACCATGCTCAAAACCTGACCCAGGAAAACCACCCTCCACCCTTGACGTGATCTATCATTCATTTCTTGGAAAAAAAATAACCAAATAAACCAACAAACAAAAAAAACCCTTTATAACTGTCCTGGAAGAGACTGAACCCTCTGACCACATAAGCGCACGATGCACTGATACATGTAGTGAGAGAAGATTTTGTAGAGTAAGATATGTTATCTCTTGTCTTCGGATTGAACTTGGCTGCGCTCCATGCAGCACGAGAGGGAAACTTGTGTTTTCAGTATCACTTTGTGATTATTTGTGAAATCTCTTATTAGTTGATTGTAAATAGTGGAAAATCAGTAGAGAAACTCTGAATGGCCTAACATCATGTACTTAAAATCGCAACCATTACTAAGAGCAGTATAATAGTCACATACAGGAAAAGAAACAGCGAACCAAAACCAGCACAGCCAGTTCAGTTTCAAGAAGTACTTTCAAACTTTCTCCCAATTTCATGGTTGCTTTATCACATTTTTCATAACAGCTAATAAATTTCCTCTCTGAATTAGCTTACTTAATCCTACAGATTTTCTCATATTGAATAGTGTAGATATCCTGCAGGAACTACCCATTTTTTTTGTGAAGGAATTGGCTTTCTCTTCAAGTGGCAATGGTCTGAGGTTTGAAGAAGCTTGAAAACTTGCACTTATCCAAAGTTTCACATTTCATTTTGAAAAACTGTCATATTCTTCAAAAATAATTTCCAGAATTTTGTTGAAGTTGTTGTCTATGGCAAAACAGAACCTTAATTTGAAGTGAAAAGAATGTCTTTTATGTGCTTACATTTTATTCTAATAGTTCAATAGAGATGCTGAATAATCGTGAAACTATAAAGATGCCGAAGCCTGGACTGCTTCCAGATATTCTCTTAGTGGCTATAACCGAAAAGATATTTTCTCTTTACACATTTGGTGGGAAGAATGCATACTTCACCTTCTAATACCGGCCTTGAAGTAGTTATTTCTCTGTCACTTCCAAATCAGATTGTTTTAATGGAATTACTTTTTGTGACCATCATCATAATTAAGGAAGGATAATGCATAAGTAAAGATTTACTAAAGAACCTAAACACATTATTCCTGTTAATGATTGCTAAGTGGGGTGTCATTATCGGAAGATGTTGGCTTTGACTTCTAACATCTTTATGGCTTTGAAGCCATATCCTTCTGTTTCAAAACATTCTCTATGAAAGGCACTAGATCTATCCTGATTCAGTACTTTTGCTTGGTAAATTTCACCTATTCTCTCTTAGGCAGAGAAGGGAGTGGAAGTTATTTAATCATGTAACAGTGGTCCTTCATACCACTCTCTGAATTTTGCACTTTGTTATAGGTATGTGAATAACATAGCTTTTTTTTTTTCCAAATATACCATTCTTCTTTAAAGCAGTAGAGATCATTTTAGAAGCATTACAGCTTCAAAACCATAAATTGTGCATCTGTGTTGAAAAGGTATTTCTACCCCCTCATAAATTAGAGCTTGAATATATCAAGTGAAGTTTCATTGTGTTTGCTGAGTCTTACATCTTTTATGATTATTTTTCTTCTTCCCTTTATAAAAAGATAAGGATAGTGATTTTGCTTGTTTATATTACACACGTACAAAGGCTGCAGAAAGCAGAGACTCAGGAAAGAATTTTTTAAGGCACAAATAAACAAAAGGAAGCTCACTGACTAAAAAAATGGTTAAATATAAAATAGTGTGTTGTACAGTTTTCTCTAAAAAAACCCCACAGCAACCCCCACACACGCACACTAATTACCTCCAAATTTCTACTAAGTTTATCTTGATTTTCTTCCTCAGGAAAAAGTATTCTTCCTAAGTGTTCTTTAGTAGCAATTATCGTTCATTGCCTTGATGTAATGAGTGGCAAGATTAGCCTCAAAAGATAATTGCAAGTATCTTAATCTGTTATACTTCTTTTGTTTAGCAGTTGAACAGAGTTCTCTAACCTTGAAATGTACAGTGAAAATCCTTCAGCTGAACACATAGTGATGCAGTCATCCTTCTGCATGCTGTTTTTGGCCACATCTGCTCCAGGATAAGGGTCAATGTGTAAAAACAATATGCAGAGATTCCAAATCGCTCATTCTTTCTCAAGGGGAAAACAACCTGCTATGCCTAATCACTTCTCAGCATAAAACCACTCTGCTGCATTTTTGTACACTTTTATCTGCAATGGAGAGATGTTGTGCATGCTTATTTGGATTTTTCTAAACATGTAAATGTTAGAAGACCAGGGGAAAAGATGAGCTGGTTGTTGGGTTTTGAGGGTTTTTTGTTAAAAACAAAACCAAAAAACCCTACCCCAAAACCTTGGGCTGACAAATAAGATAACCTGATTTGGGTGCCAGAAATAGGGGGGTTTGTGGTATGAGAGATTAGATGTTCTTCCAGAGCAAGGAGCATTGTATTACTTTGCATGTTTAATGGTCCTTTACCACCAATATAAGAATGTGGTGTCAGCATTGTGTCCTAACCTTTGCACATGTGTCCAGTGAGCACAGGATTACGTAGTCTATAACCGTCACCTGAATGTGCAAAAATAGACCTAGGACGGTTGGCTATTATTTGCACAAATGCAGCTAAAATCTAATAACTTAGGCCCAAGGGAGATCATTAAAAATTTGCATAAATACAGGCCAGCAAGCTTACAATGACTCTTAGGAAACTACTGAAATGCTTCTAAATCAGAATATGTTTAAAGCCTTGATACAGCAAATATCTTTAGGAATATCAGTTAAAAAGAAGCGCTGGCCATCTATTACTCTGTGCCACCTCCAGCTTAAAATGCATTATTGGAGCTAGAAATTCAATATTGTGAAAACAAGAATTCAATCAGTTACCTGGATGTAATATCTCAGAACGGACATAGTTCATCTTCTTCTCCAGTGATAAACTGGAAGCTGGCTGTCACAAGTGCAAACTGCAGAGATTCCTCTTATTTTTGTAGTTTATCTTTCACACGACAAGTCTGGACAAAACCACTCCAGACAGGCTCACTTATGAATTTATTATCAGTCTGTATCAGAGCACAACACCGCCTGGCTGGATTTAATGAACTGATCTGTTCTTCCAGCTCGCATTTATTATGCTCTATTCTTTAGGATAGAAGTGCCATGCAGCAAAGCCTTGATTGATATTGTTATGATCTATTTGGGGGGAGACAGGACTGGAAGGAGCAAGGTTTCTGTGTGATGGAAGATATGAGCAAGATACAAACACCGGCAAAAGCACTCCTAATGGCCAGCAAGGCTCGCAATGCTTGCAGAAGCCACAGCACCTACTAAGCACATTTTTTCAGCCCTTTGCAAAACGTGACCAAAAAAGGCACGCTCCCGCTCGCAAGCTGTTCACTTTGCGAGAGGCAATTTTGCTGTCGATGGGTTGTATACAAAGTTCATGTTTGATTAAGCACGTCGGCAGAAGTTGCTGGTTTGAGTTGGTGTTTTCTTTCCCTTATCTTTGCCCTCCTGTCATAACTGAGACCACATATCTCCTTTTGTATCCCCAGTCCTTACCAACTATGGTGTTCCTATTTATAGTGTTATTGCTCTCATCTTATTAAATACTTGAAGGACAAGAGCACAAAAAGCCTTTATAGCACTCTCACCCACAAACACGCTCAGGCCATGTTTGTTACTGACATGAGAGACAGCTTTTAACGGACTGCACGGCCTGTGTCCAAGGTCGGCACCCAAGCTCTTCTCAGCTCCTTGAGGTTGTCCTTTTACACTTCATTAAGCCCTGTGCTAGCTTTGGGCTTTTCTGCTTTAGAGAAGACATATATTTTTCTGCTCAACAATCACTTATTTGTGGCACCGAAGCAAAACTTCATTCACAAGAAATGGTGTAAGAACAAACAATGACAACCTCTAATCTGTATGAGGATTACAAAACCATCAACATCAACATGGTTGACAGTTAACTCATCATTACCAAGGTTGTTGGCAGAGTTAATACGCCTAAGAGTTTACAAATTCTTTGCCAATTTATACATGCACAGATCTGAAGCACAGATCACTGATGGCACAGCTCCACATTACCAACAAGTTGGTTTTAACAATGAGCATTTGCCAGACGACGTTTCCCTTCCTCCTCGCCTTGGCTGCACTAACCTGATCCTCCGTTGCACACCACTTGTGCTTCTCTGAGAACGAGGGACTCTGTTCAAGGATTATAAGTAAAATGTAGCAGAAAATTAATTACCTTACCATAGGGTTAATCCTCTGCTGCTTTATCTCCATGAGCCATCTTACCATACCAAGTGCAACTTCGAGGGTGAAAAGAGGAGACAGCAAGAATACACAGCTTAGAGCAGGGTTGCAGGAATTCCTTCCTGGCAGCACACCAGCCAGCTTAGCTATAAACATCAAACTGCAAACAGGGTCAGTTTTGAAAGCATTACTGCAGAATAATGTTGGTTTGTCTTCTGAAAAGCAATTTTTGGTAAGTACTTGTAGTTTATGCAGCAAAAAGACGGTGAGGGAACACAAGTCTTCAAGCTTTTCTTTGCCCCTCCATTTTCTCCTTTACTACTAAGCCTCTTCTGCTCAACTGACCCCCAATCTTTACCAGACTTGAAGTTCTCATTTTGTAAGAAAGCAATTTTCAATAAAGCTTTAGCAGCCTTCAAGTCTCATAAGAAAAATTATTCTGAAAAATAAGATATCAGCAGTCCCATTAATACCGTGATGTAAATTCTGTTAGCCACAGTCAGTTAATTGCCCTCAAAACCATCTTATCCATTTCCAGAGTAAAATTCTGAGAGAAACATTTGTCCACCTGAAACATGAAACAGTGCATAAGACTTCACCAATCTCCTCTGATTCTGTGCTACACTACATTTTATTAAGATAACTGTCTTTGAAGTGTCCTTTGAAAACATAAGAACCAAGTTTGTGCTGAGATTATAGTTTTTTATTGTAACATGGCAATGGTATCCCCTATGACTTTTGTAGAAAAAAATGACGGAAGTCTGAATAACACATTTTGTTCTTAGTTATGTGCAAAGAAGAAAACTGTGGCAAGCATCAGTCAGATTTACTCTACATTTTGTAGCTAAATGTGTACTTTAATATTGCTTTGAAACCATGTATTTTAAAATACTCTCTCAAGTACCTTCTATTACATGTTTCTCAAATCTGGATGGCTTCTTTATATCATTAGATGCCCAGAATATAAATACCTTTACAATTTTGCCCTGCTCTATTTTGTAGTGAAAATAGCTTGAAATAGACATAAGATCTTTTGTTCGCATGATGGAATTACACTGATAAAAATAATAGGAAAGGATCAAATTTTAAAATGGCGTATCTATTAAAAGCCAACAACTAATGTATTGGTGTCCAAGCTTGTGACAGCCAGGACATTAAAAACCAAGCAATGCCGTGCTACCCCTGCTGAGTAGTGCAGGAACTGCTACTCCTAGTGAAAGCCATGGTGAAACACATCCACATTCATTCTTGGATTAGTTTCCTGAATGGATATTTCTGGAAAAGGCAGCAAAGAACAATAATGACGAAGCATTGTTCTTTCAAGGGGGGAATGTCAGGCCATCAATGATCTCACAATGCGTCCCATGAAAAAAACAAACCTTTATTTTTGCTTAAAACAATCCCTTATTAGGAAATCTGAACAGGACTTGCTCTTCCTTATGGCCTTTATAAAATTCTATGGTCACTAAAGACGTGTTAGTGACAGACTGAATTAGCTTCAGTGGGCCATCTGAAGTCCACCCAGGTGAATTCAATAGGCAGAGGCAGCTCCGTGGCAACAAATACTAAAGCAGCAGCCTGTTAGCCAGAGCGCTAATTCAGAGCATATTCTAGCATAACAGGAAGAAAAATACATTTCAGAGAGTGATAATGAACAAAGCCTTAAAAGTTTTCCTCCTCAAGAATGGAAGTGGATAGTGGTCTTAGTCGTTTTTCAGTACATTAAATGTTTTTCCTGAGAACAAAATTAATTCAGGATGAGATTTTACAGCCTTTGGGCATATTCAAATCAGTTGTTTTGGTTTGGTTTGGTTTGGTTTGGTTTGGTTTTTAAATGTCGTCAGTGTGCATCTGTTTGTTCACTCACACCTCAAGAAGTTCTGAATCAGGAATTACTCTAAGAACAGGAATATCGAAGCAATTTATTGCTAGCCTAGTGCCTGTGGACTGTTTCTGTATAAGGAATCAGAGGACAGAAAAATTATTTTTGAGTGTCATATTAAAAAATGAACCTGTAAAGTAAAATACATCTTAATTTTTTAAAGTTGATACTCAGATTACCCGTCCACAAAAAATAAATGTCTTCTAAATCCTTTGTTGCAGCTTTCACAGTAACATACGTTAATCTATGTTCCCCCATGACTGAATGACTATAGAGCTCAAAAAAGCAGAGAAACTCCATCATCAAAGACTCTTACTTTCTTCTAACCACATGGTTTTAGTGAGATGGATATATTTCAGACCCTCAAAATAACTAGTGAGAGACAATTTTAAAGCACAGCTTGCTTAAGTGATGCTTGATATTGATACTATGTTAAATTAACTTAGTTTTAGAGTTACATGAAGACATATGTGGAGGTTGCTGAAGTCTATGGTAGTTTCCAAATTAATATCAGTGTCTTCCTAGCTGAGCCATCTCTCAGCAGAATCACCTTTTCGTTTGCTGACATCCAGATTTGGCTACAGAAGTTGGGGGGACAATTTAGTCATGTTCTAGTGTTAAGAAAAGCAAATTTGGGTGCAACCCTGAATGAAGCCCAGCCCTTGCTATTGCTCCTACTGACTGCAGTGCAATTTTTCATGCCTACCTGAAGACAGAAGCATCAAAAAAGAGAACAATCCATGTCCATCTATTACTTAAGCCTGTTTTCCTAGGTTTGTGAATAAGCTATATATAAAGACACCAAAAGGAGTCCCGCAAATCATTCATGTAAGTAGCTTCATAGAACCTTTCATGAGCTACGAAGTGCTCTACACTAGTTTTTATATGGATGCCAGAATCCCAAACAATAAGTTTTCTTTTGCACTGGATATATTTCAGTATGGCTTATAAACACTAACACAATTCTTACTTCATGCAAGTATTCCAAAGCACTTTATAAAAACTAATTCAATATTCACTGCAGTAAATATTTTTGTATCTTCCGAATGCAACTCATAGCAAAAACCATTGTTTTGTTTCTACAGGCTGATGTAAAACATTTAAAACAGATCAAACATATGAAAAAAGCCAACACTGTGTATCAGAGTACGTTTCCTAACAACAGAATAATACATAGGTGAATGGCAACTTGCATAAGTAGTATGGCCAATGCCCTAAGAATTAGCAGTGTCAATCTCATGATTAACTTCTCAGGGATTGCAGTTTGGTTTACTATGAGATTCTTTTGTTTCAGAAAAATATCTACTGCATGCTTTTACCAAAACCAATACTGTTTTATTCAGTTTTGCTATATATGTTACCCAGCATAAAGGAAACAATGACAGTAAACACAGTGAGATTGGCAGGACCAAGATTTTAGCTGTTTGCAGCCAAACTATTGTTCATGAATCAACTCCTGAACTCCTGCTGTTCCAAATCCAGTATGGTAATTTAAAACAAGACTAATTCTCGGTTCTCAGTCGTATGTTGAGTGCAATAGTTATCCAACCAGTAAAATAGCCATTTGGCCATTCTTTTTGCTGAGACAGCCATGTTCGAAAGCAGCAAAGCGGCCAGCTGAAGGTGGTCACCCATTCAGCCATTGCAACTTGCTGTGTATCTCCTTCAGGAAGAAGCATTAGTTTGACTGCAGTGTTTGTTCAGTCACTCGAGTAAACTAGAAGGGCTTTTACTTAGGAACTTTTTTCAGTGTAAGTATATCAGATAATCTCCTTTTTTCGCCCCTTAAATAAACAAGGTTAAAGTTGTAATAAGGGCTTTTACATGCCTTTCTTACCAACTAGCAATGCAAACAGAATGTACACCGAAGTATCAAGCAGAACATGAAGATCATGCAGAAGAAACTTCTTACATTCTTCTTGCTCTGAGACTTCAGAAACTGGAGATTAGGTGCTCCTCATAATGTGCTGCTGTCAAAACACATGCTGCTTTATCCACGCTGCACCCTCAGCTCACTGTGTAGCTCACTGAGTCTGCTTTGTTTTTCTTGGATTGCACTTACACTCTTGTGCAATAACAGTCTATAAACTCTATTTAATTAGCAATCACGTTGCTGTTTGCAACTGCAATGAGAGTTTATTTACCCCTATCTACTATAGTGTTTATATTTGCGTAGCTACATTCTGTGTGTTGTAAGAAAATTCACCAGTCTTCTACATTCACGACCATGCTTCAACTAGAAAGGGAAAACCAGCTTCAGGATAGGTGTCTCTCATGCACACCAAGTGTGTGTTCCAGTACATTTAATGCTTTCATTATTCTGAATGTATGATAGAATTAGTTATTTTGCTAATTGTCTTGCACTATATAATTTAAACACAATGGTTTTGGTTTGGTTGGTTTGGGGTTTTTTAAAAATATTTTTACATATAATATTGATTAGAATTAATAGGATAATGAGCCAGTGAAATTATAATCTACAAATCAGGCAAAAGAAGTACATGACAGTTAAATGTTTCCAGGGTGAGACTATTCTGGCTTTTTAACCAAAATAGACATTGGATAAATTGAAATGTCCTTTAAGAACAGGAATCAAATCTTGGGATATTCCCATCCTATTAGAATATTTAGATTAGAAATGAAATATTTTAAAAACTAATTAGAGTAAAAACTAATATTTACTCTTCCCCTTATTCCTAGTCCCAGGAAACCTTGTTTTCATTATGGTTACAGGAACCTCCTGAGAGATAAATAATGTGGATATTATCATACTTACAGGTGATTCTTAGAGAAAAAAGATACTTAGTCTTTGCTCACAGGTGCTACTCGAAAAAGGAATATGGTGTCCATTAAGATGAGTGCCTCTGAGATCACTTGGCCCTCCAGCAGAGCTTGTCACGTTTGCTCTCTACTGCTGCGGAACCTCAATTCAGATCACATTTTATGAGAGCAACCCTATTTTTAGATCAGAGCTTACATTTTAGAAGTAGCTTAAATTTCAGAGATAGTACATAGCATCTTTTAGAGGAAATCCAATCTGATTGTCAAATCAAATAAAAAAACTCCAAACAGAAAAATATGACAAAAAGTATTGAAAACACAAGTGATAAACTGATACCACAAATGGTAAAGTAGATATTACACACCTAAAAATGTCATTTTTTTGGGGGTGGGGGTGGTGTAATAAAGTAGATATCATATTATAACCCAAAACATCCTTAAAAACATAAACCAAACTTCTTTCAGCACAGTTAGTGTATGTTCAGTTGGTCTATGCATATACATATTTTTAACGATGAGCAATGTAAATATTAAAAAGATAGATTGCTTGTAAATGTAACATACAAGTAGAAAAATTATAAACTCAAAATGTTATAAAAATAGTTCTTTTAAGAAAAAACTTTTAAAAATTTATTCTTTATCCAGAAGGTAAAACGATGTATTGCAACCAACCGGTGCAAAGGAACATTCAACATTCACTAAAATTTCTTACTAAACATATGCTTCAGTAAGGAAAGGACTTAAGAATAAACTTAGGTAACAACTACAATGTTATGAAAAGGTAGTTTGATTATATTTGCAGAGCTGAGAGTTAGAAGTAGCATCAAGTTACATTCAAAATTAATGATCAGATTAAGAACCGTATGTAACAGGTGTATAGGATCAGTCTATTATAAAACACCTTACCCCCAAAACCAAAATCAAGTCTGTCAAGGTTTAGTATCTTAAAATTGCTTGCTGACTAACTGCTGTCATCACCCAAGCATCTTTAGAACAATTACTTAAGAACTGTATTTGTCATTTGTACAAAACAGGACTAGATTTGACTTGCCAACTTTATTGACAAAAACATATATTAGACCCCACTGGTAACTGTTAGCCCAGGTTCATCTGTCTGTGATCCATGGGCAAGTTTGATAAGAGAAAAGGAAAAAGAAAGAAAAAAATGCTGATAAACTAAAAATAATAAAGCCCTGCAAGACCTGAAATGTGAAAGCACAAACAGAAGTGTTATCTGATGAACAGGTATTGTTTTCTGTAGAATATAAATCCTTTCTGAACAGTTTTAGTCTTGACTTAGTCATCCAGGCTAGCAATAGGAAAACCACGTTGTTGCCATGGACAGGCTGTGGACTCTCCCAAGCTGTCTGATTTCACCGGTATTGAAGCAGTACTGTAAGTCCTCAGAAAGCGTGAAGCCCTGAGGCTGTGCTGCCATACAGGTACGATCAGCACCCTTTATCATTTGTTAGGTATTTTGGATAGGTGCAACACGATCTTTGAAATTGTTTGTACCTTTGTCAGTAAGAAATTGCAGGTCTCCATGGGACCTATGATTAACAAGTACCAGCCTTGTCAAGAGGCATTTTCATAGCCTCTATATCAATTTATATTGCTCTCTGTAAAAATACCCCAAGATGTTGCTAATACCATGAATAATTGTTTCTACAGATAGATTGCATCTTCTCATTTCTAGCAAAAAAAGAATGAATTGTTAAATATTTGTCAGTCAGTGGCTTTGCTGAGAGCAAATTGCTGCACACTGGAAATCCAAATTATTTCATCACCTTCTCGCCTGCTTCAAAATTATCTTGAAACACCAGTGCTGATCCACAAAGATTTATAAAGCCAAGGGTAAATCAAAGCCTGCTGTGGAACAACCGTTGGTCTGTGACAACATAGTTTAGCAAAATGTGTATTGGTGTCTCGCAGCACATCCCTGGGTCACCAGAAGTCTGAGCTGCAAATGGCTGAAGTCAGCCAGCATAGATAACAGGAAAGCAGTGGCGTCCAGTGAGGGCTGTAAATTCAGCTTGACCGAGCTGGTAGTACTCAAGTGGCTGGCACGTGCTGCGCTCTGTCCTGCTACAAGCTTGCTTCTTCTGTGCCGGCCACCTATTGTAAAACTAGCTCTGATTTATGGCTGCAGCCTGTATGATACTTGGCTATGGTGAGATACATGCTGAAACTCACAAGTAAGCTAAGCACAGGGGTTACACCACGTTCCGGGTGTTTATTTTCCTTATTATTTTAGAAGGGAGATGGTTTAATTGAAGATTGCTCTGTGCGGCTATGACTACATACATGGAAACTATGAGGCCAAAATGCTCAAAGAAAAACACAGGAGGATTTCATGAATGGGAAGTGATGCTTGGCCATTCTCTGGATACTGTGAGTCTCACACGCAACGTCTGTTAACACTAATCCCCGTGCATTTAGAGCAAAACAGATTAGATTCCTGTGGTGGTATATTCCAGATTGCACTATAATAAAGAGAAAAAATACAGACTTCTCGTATTTCCTGTAGCCTAAAAGTGTGTGCAGTAAAACCAGTTCATGCAAAAAGCCGTGTAACTACAGCCCTTGAAGCCCTCCAAGAAATAACATACTATGCCAAAAAGGCAACTACCACATATACCACAAAACATGGACATCAGGATTGACTGGACTGATGATAAAGTTCCTGGAACATCTGGTAATTAATCATAGTTTGGAATGATTTTAAAATGTTAGCTTATATGATTATTTCCCTTTCAGTTTAGTAAGTTTGTATACACCAAGAGACCTTTTCTTCTACAGATCTTCAGTTGCTTATGAAGTTTAACAGAAAAACATGTTAAGAGCTGTACATCCCACTTAGAAAAAGGTCAAAATGTCAAAAAGCTACACTGTGCTGATAGGTACCATGGAAAAAGTTTTAACTATAAGGGGAGCAGAAACAAAAACCAAAGTTCATTGGCACAGAATAGGTATGATTCTCCATTTCAGAGTTTGAAACCTGACGGCTGCTTATATGTAGCGACTAGGTTGGCGTATTGAGTACCAACCAATCAAATATCTGTATTTTTGAAACAGAGTTTGATTCAATAGCCATCATACAGAGTGAAAATATAATTTGTTACCTAATAAATCTGATCACTTTTTTGAGGCTAAAATTCCTCCGTCTGCTTTCTGGTGGCTCCTACCTTTTCACCAAAGCAGCAGCTGCTCTGTTACTCCATGTTGTTCCATGCCCTTGTGTTCTGATACTCATTCTGACTTCGTGTTTTTAATGCACTTCTTCCTGAGGACTTTATTACTAGTGCCTTAAAGAATTTGCATCATGGTTATCTTAAGCATATATGGCTTCTAATAGTCATGGAACCTTCTCAGATTAACAGTGGTGCTGTGAACACATGTCCATCAGCACTAGTTGCTGAGAATACTGCTAGTAAAAATACTACGTATGATAATATTTCCAAAAATAATATTTCACCAGTGTTACTTGTGAGCTACAAAAATCTCCTGAGAGACTTGTAAACACCATACCCATGTTACCAATGGTGCTGACAGACGATCACACCACGCTGTACCAGGTCTAGGCATAACTTCTTGGAAAGGCCGTATTTTGTTTCAGCTCCAAAAATGAAAATCAAGTCTAATAAAAGATATCTTATCCAGCCTAGTATGAAAATAATAATAATTAAAAATAAAAAATTTCTATGACATCAGGTGTCCTAGAATGACTACACCTTTACCAGCAGGCCAGCCAAATAACATCCTGTTGGGATAACTTGTTTGTTATTTTGATTGATATACTCTTGTAGGAGAGCTCTGAATTGAGGCAGAGACCATGCAAGCTCTAGCTGTTTTAATAATAATTTAAACCAAGCGATTATTCTTGACAAAACTCTTCTTAAATATTTCATATGGATGAACAATTTTGGAATTATTATTGTAAATCTTTAAGAGAAAAGGGAAACATTAACAATATAAATACACACTCTCATTTATAAACAGTCATCTCCTTTACAGTCCATAGGGAGCATTGTAAGCTACTATAGAATGCATGCTTTAAATCTATGCTAGCGTAATTGTCTTTAAAGTGATGAGTCATTTGGATTCCAGCTAAGACAGTTCCATTTGTAGAGCTGCCTGCTGGGGTAATGAGATAGCATACAGACACAAGCTACCCTTTGGCCCTGTGATTTTATCAGGGTTTAGCAGTTTTTAAGTGCTCTTGTCACATTTCATATTAGCATGAGTGCAAGAAGGGTTGCTGAAATTAGGACAGGTTCCCCAAGCATTGCCAGACAAGTCACTCCAGAGAGGAGATCAGATTTTTCTAGTTCAATTGTTCCAGTGCTCTGGGCTTCTATCAGTATTAAAACTGCCATAAGATGAAACTGGTTTATTGCAGTTCTCTAATTTTACTAGAACTATTGCTCGTCAGAGAATTTATAACTCTGACTGCTATTAGATAGCGCTTGTTGCATACGAGCCTGAAGACCAGTTTGGAATATCAGGTGGACATTCCTTCCCTACATGGATGCAATAATGCCATACTGTAATACTGAAGAATAAAAATTTGGGTCATAATCAGCAAACCCAAGCAACATATTTATCTAACTGCCACCTTGACACAACTGCCCTGTACAGTCACAGCTGGTAGAAATTTGAGACCTGGGGAAGTAATATAGCAGTGCTTTACCTGGTCCTGGGCAGGGAACTCCAAGCAAATCCACTGCTCTCACCCTGATATTCTTTTACTCTACAGGCTACTGAAAAAAAGCGGGGAAAGCTATAGCTACATTTACTGCCATCTTTTCCATTTCTCAATAGTAACTTCACGTGAGTGCAACTTAGCTTACTTTGCTTGTGATCCTCTTTAATAAACAAACAAACAAACAAACAAACAAATAAATAACTCACTTCAAAATTTTGTACCAGCTACTGTTTAAAATACCCAAACCCTTAAAATGAGATCTATTCAGACAGGTATTATTATTTCCTTACAAAATATCCTCGCTTGAATAGACCTGAAACACCCACCTAAGCTTCTGAACCTCTGTAAAATCTTGGGTAGAAAACAAGTTCATGGGATAATAATGTGTTTTCCACGGCACCTTCCAGATTTTCTCTTCCATTATGTTAAAAGCCTCAGACAATTTGATCTTGGTAGGAATTCCCAAATGAGAAGCACAAACACAGTTAAAAGAGAGGAATGCTTTAAACTGAGGAAAGCTAAATGCTACTTTGACATTTTTGAAGGTTTGAAGCCTTTTTCTCATTTGGTCTTGGCACAGTGCTTTATTTAAAAAAAAAGTAAATAATTATTGCAAAACCTGCTTTCATATATCCAAAAATTTCAAGGATGACATCCAAATGTCTTGTCAATTCAACGGGGGAGCCCAAATAGAAACAGCCCTTCTTTGTTGTGATATCCAGCGCGTAATAACAGAGTAAACTCTCATGCCAGAAAATAGTTATTAATTTTCTTTTCTACTATCTTGGATCTGGACCACACCACAAATAAGTGGTTAGTATGAAGTATACAGTATTCCTAAGAATGCATTTACTACCACTTTCATTATCTCCAGATTTTTTTCAGACCATGTATGTGTTCTGAGGACAAACGTGATATACAGGTAGGGGTCACTTCACTAAAAATATTAGTATTTTCATATGATTTATGATAGGAACTGTTATTTGTTATGATTTTATGAGCAATATGTATCTGACCCAGAAAGAATTACAGCATTTAGATAACAGAGACTAGTTTCTCTAGAGAAGCCATATCACCAACTTTTGGTTTATGTTGTTAATAACTAAAAGCTGTCAAGAATCAATATCTAAAAAATTCCATGGTGAAATCAGATTGGATTACAAGCCAATGAGTTTATAATGGATTTTATGCTAAACCCACTAACCTTTGTTGTGAAAAGAGTAGGAATTATACTTCTCAAGGAAATAGCATTTTAACGATTTCACATTAAACAAATCCCTTGATAAATATACTTGGGATTAGATATTTTTGAAACATAGCATTCCTTGGGTGAATTGGAGTTGTTTGTAATTCCATAGCTGTTTACGGCACAAGAAAGATATTATCTTTCATTTTACCACTGTAAAATATGAGCCTTAAGGTGAATAAAAGAGCTTTTACTGGAGCAACTGAATGTTGAACATTTTTGAAAAAAGTCAACAGGAGCAAATATTGCTACATTAAACCAACTGACTATCCTCCATTTCATTTTGTAGCACCTTTGTGAAGTGCTGACTAGTTGCAGGTACCTGACAGACCTTTGAGAAAGCATATGATCAAAGTACTAAAAGTACTTGAAACAGCACAGAAGTGTATGTTTGTGAACTTCCAAAAAACTCATTTCACTTTTAAAGAAATAATTTAATTCTGTTTTTCTACAGAGGAAATATTGAGCGGGTAACTACATTTACAACTATAAATGCTGATAATTTTTTGATGGCAAGAAATAAGCAATTAAATTTTTTTGTGGAATGATAAACATATGAACTTGCTGCTACGCTTAGAAAGAGGCAACATTTTCGCTTTATCTTTTAAAGTCATCTTACCATTTCATTAGTCTCATAATTTTCTAGATCAAAGCAAAACATCTTTCTCTTTTTCCTGCCTGTGTATCTATCAGATTAACCAGAGACATACAGGTCAGCTGAGAGGATGGGAGACTAAGAGCACTCCATAATGCAAAAGCCATCTAAACTTAGTGTTTGCTCCTCAGCCTACAAAATGCAAACACTTATAGCATCAATACAACACTAATCTTCACCACAGGTTCAGCAAAATCTTGTTCTTGCTACCATATTTTAGATGGCATTTCCCCGTTAGCCAGACTAGATGAGCCCAATTTGATCTTTTTATTTCGATTTTGAATTTTGAGAATTGGAGTGTTGATTTGGGTACTGTCATGTTTGAATAGTGTTGTAGAAGCTTGACTTTTAAACAAACTTTCCTGAGTAGGAAGATTGTAGCTTGGAGTCGCTTGTTGGAACTCAAACTGCTGTTAAAGCCTTGAATGTCAGGGTGAGCTACATCCTACAGTGATTCTTTTAGCTTACTTTTCAGGGGCTGTTTCCTCTCTTAACTAAATTTGCCAGAGTTAGGGATAACTAAGTTGTAATGCCCCTTATGAAAAGACTAGACTAGGTAGAGGAGCACTAGCCCAATGACTGCATTCACAGAGAACAGCAAGCTAAACTCAGCAGTTACAACATGGGCTGAAGAAGCCAGTGGGTCAAAACATGATGACACACTTCACTCTCAGCTTGTGGAGGTGAGAGAGACATCGTACATTCAGGAGACAATGAAGCTGTTGATTGTGGGACAACTGTTTTCTTATGTACAGTCTATCTTATTCAACACCTTCTAGTCTTCTCATGTCCCGTATTTCACCTGATTACTGTTTATCTTCTATTCTGATGAAATACTAGGTAAGGCAAAAAACCTGCTTTCATTCTGTCCCAAATGTCTGTGGTCTTCTGAAGGAATCACAGTTAGTTCTGCATATTATCCATTTGTACTACACCAATTCTTTTAGATGGGTACAGATTTTTCTTCTTATATTTGGATCCTAGAGGACACCAGGCAAGCCCTCAAGTCTGTCAGCTGGTATTTCTGTTAAAATGACCCCTTTGAGACCCTGTCGGGATGCAAAACTGCTTTGTGTAGATGAATTTCAATGACTTCAAGCAGGAGTCAGGCCTGAAACTGCTATAGAAATTAGGCAGGGGCTCTGAAAACTATTCTAATCAAAGGAGCTATAAAATTTGTATTGTATTAAATTATACAATTAAAATGCATTGAGATCCCCTTTGAGATATATTTGGTTCATTATTGTAGTTCACTCATGTTTAATTTCTTCCTGGTTTCTCTCAAGACAATCTCTGAAATGTAAGGGACTATTGCTTTAACTGAGGATGCATTCACTCAAATAAAGTGACATCTGAGTAACTTTGCATTTTAAAGCTTATGTTTCAGAGTTACGAACAACTTTGGAAAGACAAGAAGTGCTACCCAAATAGAAAATTTTATCTGATGGGCACATTTTGGAATTAACGAAAGAGTGGAAAGCTCATAGTACAGTCAGAACTGCACAGTGCAGGAAACTGAAGAAGTTTATTGATAGCAATTAAACTGTTAACTTATGAAAATAAGTGATTATTCTTTGAATTTCAGATTTCCAAACAAGCTTATTAATGTAACGATGTTTGAGTACTTTACATATTCACATTGCTTTGGCAGAAATAGAGATGGCTGGAGATGATAGGTAGTAAGTAGAGTTTGCAATTTTTTTTTTTATTTTTCAGAAATGCTTACTTATTTAAACTTTTAGGCATAAAAACCTGTAGCTCTAATACTCTTTGTATAACATTAACTGTAATAATTTGCAGGGGTCTGGACTGGCTGGGAGTGTTAGACAGGATAAAATGACTATGCAGTAATTATCTCTCATACTCCTCCCTCCTGTAGCAGTATTTTAACAGTGAATATTGTACGTACACTGTAAGGGTACTATAAGGCTGGATGGAAAGGAAAAAGTCAGAGTGAAGTTGCTATGTCATATCCTTGGACCAAAAGCTGGAGAGGTTTGTTTTCCCTCTGTACGTCCCTCTAGAGCCCAAAGACTATTTAAGATGTTTGGAGCTGGAGTTTTAGCAGAACCCAAGCATCTAGTTTAAAAGTTGCAATCCTGGAGCATCTATTCATTTGATGCATAATTTTTAGAGGCACATTGAGTAGTGCCCATTTGATTTGTAAACTCCCTAAAATTCAGTTTCTGTCACAGTCCTAGCAAATCAGGATGTATCTCTCAAGGACTCAGGATCTAGAAATTAAGCATTTTCTAGGGCCCAGTCAAGACATGTTTCAAAATTGCCTAATGTGTGAACTAGCCTCTGAAACAAAAAAAGTATGTTCACTGGTTTTCCAGAGATGGTTGAGGAAGAAACACATATCCCTATCCTTATGCAAGATACCTGATGCGTTGAGAACTTTGCTGGGGATATTGGGGTTGTGCTGCCATTCAGAGGGATCCTGACAGGCTGGAGAAATGGGCAAACAGGAATCTCATGAAGTTCAACAAATGTAAAAGCCAAGTCCTGCCCCAGAGGAGGAATAACCCCATGCAACAATACAGGATAGAGACCAGCTGGAAAGCAACTTTGCAGAAAAGGCTCTGGGAATGCTGGTGGACAATCTGGGTGTGAGCCAGCAACCTGTCCTTGCAGCACATAAGGTCAAAAGCCTCCTGGGCTTAATTAGCAGAGCATTGTCAGCAGGCTGGGGAGGTGACCCTTTCTCTCTACTTAGCCCTGGTGAGACACATTCAGAGTGCTGGGCCCAGTGCTGCGCTCCCCCGGATGGAGAGACATGGACATTTAAGGTCAACAAAGATCCACAAAGATGGTTAAGGGCTTGGAGCATTTGCTGCATGAGGAGAAGTTGAGAGAGCTGGAACTGTTCAGCCTGGAGAAGAGAAGGCTAGGGGACATCTTACGCATGTGTATGGATACCTGATGTAAAACAGTAAAGAAGATGGAGACAGACTTCTCAGTGTTATCTAGTGATGGGACAAGAGGTGATGTCCACAAATTGAAATACAAGAAATTCTACTTAAACATAAGAAATTTTTTTTTTTTACTGCAAGGGTGACCAAATACCTGCACAGGTTGGCCAGACAGGTTGTGCAGTCTCCCTGAGATTCTCAAAACCTAGCAGGACATGGCTGTGGACAATCTTCTCTGCTCTGAGCAAGGCTGGCTGGACTAAATGTTCACTAGAGGTTTCTTCCCATGTCAGCTCTTCTGTGATTCTGTTACTCTCCAGACTGGTGATCAGTTTACCACTTGTGGACTCCAGTCTTTTCTCCAAGGACAGTTTCTGTATTTACATTTCATAGGCCCCGGAGAAAATGCAAGAGCAGTCTCTGGTATTGAGACTAGCCAGTTTTGGACTAGCTTTTGAGTGTTCTCATTTGCTATGCCATTTTATAAAATTTGGCAGAACAGCTTCCTTCAGAAAATCTCTAAAAGAGGAGTGATCAGGTTCAGATCTCAAAGGCCTCAAAACTGTAGGGAGAAAGTTGGAATTAAGATATTTTGCTACCTTTTGCATTAGCCATCCCTAGAAATGGCTGGTTTCTGTTGGGGCTTTTCACTGATGATCCTGTTCTGTTCTACTGTCCTTGCGCTCTCTTCCAAAGTCTAGTGCAGAGATAAGACCATAAACCTAAGAAAGTGTCTTTTGTGGTATCTACCTACTGATAGACAAATTGACAAAGTTACTAAGCCCTAGGGGTTACTTAAAGTACCCACAGATGCTGCTTAAAACTGTTAGGAAATCCCTGGGTTTTGAAGTTTCCTCTGAACTCTTGCAGGAGTCTTTCTATTTTCTTCCCTTTCTGCAGAGCTCAGCTGATGGGATAATGTAATAGACAAGGCATGGCAAAATCTCATTTGGGAAGGAACTCTCTTCTTCATTAGATTTTCCCTGAGAGAGCTTGATCAGATATTTTCTCATTTAAGTAGCTAATGTGAAACACTGTATGATCAGAGTGAAAACAGTAGATGTAGGCAACAGGCAGAATTAAAGAGAAGCAACTTTGTGCCAAAAGAGATATCAAAGACATATCGAACACTGTGTCTTCCCTGTCACTGCATGGCGTTTTGTTCTTTTTTTGTTCTTATCTTCAGAAAGCCAGAAATCACAAGGACCCTTTCACTCCGTGAGCTGCAGTACCATATCATGTAGAAGTTCACTTTCAACTCTTTTTTTTTTTTCCCCCCCTTGGAGCAGGTTAATTATGGTAGAAGTATATGCAGCAGCTTATCTGTCACCAGAAAACAATAACGTAAGGCAGCCAGAAATGTAGTAGTAGACTTACTGGAAGGCTGTTACATGATAAGTTTAAACTTAACAAATTGAATTTGCTTCTCTTTTGTTAAAAATCAGTTCCACAATGGATTAGCTAATGAAATGTCATTGCAGTGACTGAAGGATGTTATCCAGATCTAGGTTTGTTGAGTACGTTTGTAGAAGAGATGTTTATATCTCACATTTTAAATAGACATAGGGGATAAATGAACATGCAGTGTGTTTTTCATCAAACATACTGCCTAAGAACTTTCAGTACTTGAGAAACAGTGCTGTTTGCCGGCTGTATTTCAGATGATCTCCTTATCATGTAGATCTCAGCAAGAAAGGCACTGTGCAGATTGGTGTATTTTGTTACAAAGAATGCAAAAGCCCATGTTTTCTTTTGTTTTAAGTAGTATAAAGCAGAAAATATTGCTTTCAGTAAAGTTTCACTGCTATAAAACTAACCTGAGAATTCAGAAGTGGTTTATGTGTTTACACGCTATGAAGTAAGTCTCGCTGATTATAAAGAGCGGTGAAATGGGGAGAAAGGAGAGGAAGGAAACAAAAAAACCCACTTCACTCAAGTGAAGTACATTATCTACTTCTAAAAAACACAGCTCCATGAAGGAGAATCAAGGGCGAGAATGAAGAGTTAATTAAGTGGAATCCACCCTAAGAATTTTAATGGCGTATTAAAATATTACATGCTAGAAAAGTATTTACAACAGTCATGTGCTTTCTTAGTCCACCCTAATAATGCCAGAAATGCTATGCCAGAGAGTCAGCTACTCTGTTGTCTAGACAAATGGCATACTCTTGCTAATTTCAAGTACAAAAAGCCAAATGAAAAAGTAAGCTTTTTGGTAGTAGGAAATGGTAGAAAATGGACTATGCTCTCACAAGCTTTTTTCTTTCTCATTACTTGGGATGGAATTGAAATCTTGCACATGAAATTACACTGAATTCCTCAATTATAAATATATATTTTCCAAACTATACGGCTATGAACATATGGATCGTATTTTCAATGCATATCTCAAGTTTAAGCATTATTAAAAGTCATCTGTTTTGTAATATTTAAGCTATTTCCAGTTAAGGCTTGACTTCTTAGACACGATATTTTCCAGCAACATTTGCAGAGAATTGTGTGGGTTTTGTGTTTACCAATGAGAATGAATTATAATGAGGAGGGGATAATATTCTTTACATATTTGTTGTTTGTTTTGGCATTTACACAGTCATGCACAAGAACTTTCCCCTGGACACCTTCTTGTTCTGGCTTGCCTGTTATCTATCTGTTTTGCCCTGTTGTGCAGAGTGATGCAATTTAGAATGCATTGCCACTTTTAATTTCTTTTCATTTCTTTTACAGAAGAGGCCTTATTCTCCATTGAATCTTTTCTTCTGAAGCCTTGTGCAAAGTGCGCAAAAAATTACCATCATGTCCTGGAGTGTGACAGAATTATTCTAATACTCACGGGACTCCTCCTGTGGATAGTACCTGGGAAAAGAATTACATTCATATAGCTGTAGCTGTAGCTTGGTTGCGGATGTCATGTTTTCTGAATGCTGCTATGCTGTCCTGGGCATACTAAACTACTAGATGTATGTTGTCAACTTACATCTTTCTAAACTTGCTGGCAATTAGAGCTACTTCCTATGAGCTGCTGTACTATGTATATAGATGACTTTTTCTTCTATACTTAAGAAGTGCGATACCCACCCACTTCTGGATTGGGAAGGCAGCCATAAAGTAGCTGTACTTTTGCTCCAGAGCTTATACTAAACCTTTGCACAAGATCATGAAGATGGCCTTTGAAGTCCTTATATTATGGTGCACTACCAGTTGCTGGTGATAGAACTGCGCAAGACCACCAAGACAACACCAACTCACTTCAGCTCGGAATACAAAAGAATGGCTTATGTTTGTGTTCAGTACCCATAGCAGTGTCTCTTGAATAAGAAGAATCAAATTGCTAGTACCACAGTGTAGATAATAATATCTCTTATTGAGTGGTTCTCAGTGAAATTTCCAATGCTCTGTTGCCCTCTCTGAGTCACAAAGAGTTGCAACACATTGCTCCAAACCCATCAGTATGGATGGTGAAAGAGAACAGGTAAAAGCCCATACCATGGGTTAAGATATTTGCATAGTGCAGACAAGCAGGTGGCAGGACAAATGCTAAAAATCCTTTTTAGAAAAGCCAAAACCAGTTTTTGTGTGAGGTGGTGTGCTGGTGGATGCCATATCCGGTATGCAATGACAAGGATACCTGGGATGCTCTGAAACAATTGTCAGGCCTGAGATATGGTTGCTGCTCACCCACCATGTACCCTAGTGAGGACAGCCTGAGCATCTACCCAACAGACCAGTGCAGATGTTGTCCTGGTGCCTTCCCTGCATTATGAGAGTTCATGAAGAGAGAGCAGAGTTTGGCATGGTCTTAAATTAAAACTGGAATGTGTCATAATAATAAACTAGTCTATTCCCCTATGCATAGCTCTTGTCATCTTTCTGGGATAGGTCAAGTTGATTCCTGCTGGCCCCTGGGAAAAGCATGAGGGAGGGTTACCCAGACAGCTGCAGTGGGACAAAATGATGTCACACGCAGACACGTCTATAGACTGGATTAGTGGTTGGTTGGCATTATCTTGGGCCAAGATGTAGATGGTTGCTAGGTGGATTTAGGTTGGTGGGTAATCCTGTATTTAATGCTTTCTGGCAATGTCAGAGCTAAGACCCTGGAGAGGAGGGACTGCCACATAGCTCTCCATTTGGATGCCCTGCAGCTGTAATGTGAAAGAGGACCACCCTGGTGGTGGCCTTGTCCTTTATTTATGAGAGTATCATAGAGATTTCTCTGCAGAGAAGTGGCATTCCCTTGGGTCACCCTGACTGCTGGGGTCCTGTGGATTATTGCACTGTGGGAGCTTGCACTCACTGGTTATCAGCCAGATCACTTTCACGATATCCTTCACACCCAAAGCCAAGACAACATGAACTGTCTGAGAATTTGCCCTGAAGAGAGCTCCTGTAGGATGATACAGAGGCAGTTATAAAAGCTTTGATCCTTCTGCTACAGCTGTTGAAGTGCTGCACTGAAGTATGCCCCTCTGGACTGCCCCTGCCTGCTCCATCTCCTGTCCTCTCTGCAAAAGGAAGCGGCACCAGGCCTCTGCGATTCCTGCCCCCCCCTGCACCAGGATGCTGTTCTGCGCTGCTGCCAATGAGAGCTTGGCAGCAACTTCAATGAAACCAGACATCTATGCAGGGTCTCCCATTGTGCTTGTCCGGTTATCAGAGACATAAAAGGAAGAAAGCACTTCTTACATTCCCCTACATGACTCAGAGCAAGAGCTCTGCATGTGGATTTTTTGTTCTTTTGGGGAGAAGGCAACGAAGGTGGGTCTAGTAAAATAAACTGCAGGACCTTTTGTTTTGCTTAAAGCCATTGTGTAACTATTGCTTGTATTTTCTGTAGTCACATTCCTACAGCTACGCTCACAATAGAAGGCCGCTTATTTTTAATATGAAAGGAAGACTTGACAAAAGGTTACAGAAAACAAAAGAAGTTAACAACATAGATAAAGAACGCCCTTCTTATAAAATTATCAGCCCTAATCCTTACTTCGACATAAACCTGGCTTTGGTTTCTAGCTGCATGCTAAAAATTGTTACAATGATAATATACTTTCTCAAATGCAATGGCAAGGTGAAAGAAAAACAGTCCAAATATACATATCAAAACTAACCATGTTTTCTTATATGAAAAAGGTACTTTTTGTCTCTGGAGAAATGCCACATTCATGCCTAAAGTATAAAATGCAGTGACAGAATAGATGGCAGTATTTAAAACATGCAGATGAGCTCCAGAAACTTCTAAGGGCATTAGCAAAGAAGGTACTATTTATCTTAGGAGTCACTGGGTAATGTGTAACATATACAGAAAAGAGAGGTACAAGGTCAGCTTTCTTATGCTTAGCAGTTTAGTTCCCTGGTAGTTTGGATTTGGAAGTATTTTGTATGAGGCCCTCTGCCATTTAACTTCCAGGAAAAAATACTGTAGAAATAAATTCTTTCAACCTTTCCTTTTCTCTTTCATTTATTGTGTAGGAAAACAAGATAGTCTCCATCTTTTTTTCATCCTGAGAGTACTGAAAAATAAGAATAACCACCTTCTTCCAGGAAAATTCGTGTATCTATAGATTCATGTATTTTAGTGTTTCAAAGGAACATTATGATTATCTAGTCAGAACTTCCCTACAGGCTGTAAAACCTCACCAAGTAATCTCTTCATCAAGCACATAACATCTGTCTGAGTAATTGCATACCTCTTAGAGAGAGATACCTAGTCATGATTTAAGGGCTGCAAGTGATAAAGTTCTTGCAGTCCTTACTCAGGATTTGACTCAATGAAAACATTGGCATATAGTGCTCTCTGTCTGTTAGGTTTGGAGGAACAGAAAAAAATACCTGGCTTTAAATAGAGTCTTGTTTGAAATCTGTATGAAAAAAACTCTAGAGGATTTAAAACAAACAAAAAGAGAATGCACCATAAGAATACTGTGCACCACCTTCTCTTTTGTAAGGACAGAAACCCATATTCTTGCATCCTCGGGATTTTCAGAGAACATTGACAGAAGAGATGAATCCCGCAGGTGGTTCTCTTTGGGTTTAAACTGATTTACTTTTCTAATTCAGTGACCTATGGGAACAGTTTCCAGCCCTCTGTACGATGCATTGTTCCTAATACACCGTTTAGTCTTGTTTTATGTGTGGTAATACTCCACCTTCAGTATCTCTTTAAAGATGCTATAATCTTGAGAGAATTACAGCAGCGGAACCAACTTTAAATAGCGAGCTAAGTTCTCTCATAAGTGCCAAAGGAATTCAAACTTCCATATGCTAACAAGACTTCAGATATTCAGACTCGACACCAGGGCAAAATGGTGTCTGAACTGCTCACTTACTGGCAAGTACCACAAAAGCATACAAACTCTGTGGCAGAAATGATGACTAACTGGCATTTTTATCAACATATTTTGCCTGCGGTGGAAGCTGTATAAATATACTTGGTTCTTAAATGTGATCAAGAAACCTGATAAATATATATAGCCAAAAGATGGCATTTTCTGAACAGATGTGGATACAATAATGTTCACAGATCGTGTCAGGATGTGAACCTATGCTTGTATGCAACTTTAAAGTACACATCTGCCCTCCTTCAGACACATTAAAAAATAGTAAAAAAATATTTCAGAATACAATAACATTGCCAAAACATAACTATATTGGTAATCTTGTTTTCTGTGGTAGTGAACATTACACACATAAAAACATTCAACTATGGTAGCTCTTCTCTTTGAAATAACAAGTGTTTCCAATATTCATTTACACCATCTGATACAAGAATAGATTATGTTATGTCCAGTGCTGTCCTGCTGTTGCTTGAATTGGCTGTCGCAGCTGAAGGTCAAGGAGTGACTCAGTGCCAATAAAAACAGATGAAATAGTGGGGAACCACTTTTAAAAAATCTTACCTTGTTAAAAGCAAGCACAAACTCCTGAAAAATGTAAGCTTTGAAAAGAGAAGCATCAGTCATGGCTTCTCAGGTCATCTTTCAAAGTTAAATCAACAGAAAAAGCAGTCTTAATATTTGCTAACATAAAGAAAACCAGCTAGGATTTTACTTTGGGTTTTAAAACAGCTCAGTTCATTTCCCTAGTCAGACAGAGACTTCCTGTGTGATCTTGGATAAATTGTTTGGGAGAAGGTTTTTGAAGGTATGTAAATGCCTAGCTGTACATTTAGATGTGCATTGGGGTATTTGCTCATAAGTAACAGGCACTGAAAATAAGTGCATATCTACCTTTAAAGCGATCTTTATGTGTTTTTTCCAAACGGTAAGTCTGTGGATGACTAGGGGTTCACAACCCCATGAATCTGAACTACCATAAACAATTAAATTCAGAATTACTTTCACTTTACATTTAGTTGATAAGGTAGTATGATGCTCATGAAGCCTTTGAGAACTGACAGTTCTGATAGACTACTCAAGGAGAGTAGACTTTGTTCCCCTCTGTAATACCAGAATAATTGTGCGTTCACTAGGAGCTGTCAAATAAAAACAGGACACATTGTGAGACAGTCATGTTGGGTCACCATGTAGCCATATTTTAAGCTTGAGTTAAGAAAAGGAAAATAAGATATCCACTTGCTGCATAAAGAATGCATGTTTGTTCTGTAACTTGCTCTCCCCATTTCCACAGTTCATCAGAGGAGGAAGAAAGAACGTATCTCAATTCTCATACAAAAATAAAAATTGGGTAGGGGGGCAGTCCCTGCGCCAAAACTTGATAGAATGTTAGTAGCAGAAATCTTACAGCCAAGTGTTGCTCAGTACCTCTTGGAAGTTGATGAGGACCTCAGAATCAGGGCAGAATTTTATATATATCAGTATTCTCCAATACTAAATTATATGAGTCATCTCAACTGATGCAGAATTCCCTTGAAATCAAGAGGACTAATTACACAAAAATCACTCAAGATAGAATGAGTTGCAGTGAGGCCCTAAGAAAGCACAGCTACATGCACTTCAGAGAATTGAAAAAAGCCTTTCCACAACGCACAACGCATATGTATGAATAACCTAATTGCTGATTGGAAGGCACTACTGGTGTTTATTAAACATGATGGCTCAGAAGCAACATCTGGCTCAAGGAATCCCTTGATTCGAGAAGCCTGGAAGGGATATCAGGGAGAAAAAATTAAACATATTTCTTATAATCCCTCATAAGTATTTGCTATGAACAACCATTGCAAGAGGCAGGATAATTCAGAAGGTGATTATTCTGACAGTTACTATAGTCTAATGCTTGACAGTCACAGATTCCATCACGCATATGAGAAACTATATTAGAGTCCGAAAAGGGCATTCTCAGATTTCTAGATCATAAGCTTCAACATATACACTTGTCATTTTTTTTACCTGCCACAGTGGACCATTAAGATACGACTGCTGAGGATCTTTGTGTGGACAAAGTAGTGCAGATATTATGAGAGTGCCATGTGCCATTTAACAGTTCCGTTTTGCTGTACTTTTTACTTTTATAGAGATATATTTATTCCTTGTACTAAGAGGCAAAAAACCATTTCTGCTTCAAATTATTCAACCATGGTTAGTCCACTTTAATTATTGCATATAAAAGTGTTTTATTCTTTTCTTCAATTGGACGGGCAGAGATCACTTAGAGCATTCAACTGGAACAGTCTCAACAAAAACTAATCAAAAGCTCCTCTGAGTTTGAGCGTGGGATCTGGTAAACTCAGTAACAAATAAAACATAATTCTAAACATTCATGTTTAAAAAAAATTTACAAAATCTGAACAATAAGTTAATAAATTGAAACAGTTATCTACTGTTCAGATATAAAATCCCAGCAACTTAATTTATATATCACTATAGCAGACATGACAAAATTGTGAATAATGCTATCCACTGTCATAAGTGGTACTTCAAGATTTTCAACAGAAAACTTATATTTTAATTTTCTGTTCATATATAGCCAAAAGTAATAGACAAAGCCAGCCTAATAGTAATCCAAGGTTCTGTAGGAGGAACATCAACCAGGGTCGCCGTGTCTGAATATGAGTCATTTCAGGAAGCTAAAAAAAGAATAAGACACCAGAATGAGAGCCAGATATATTAATCTCTGGGAAAAACAGTCTTATGGGAAAACAAGGCAATCTTCATTAAAAAAACTTTCAAAATGCTGAGTTTCTGAATATAGCTAATAATCTGTAGCGTGTTCTGTACATTGCAACAACATCGATCTTGACAGTGAAATATTTAAATTAATCAAAGTCTAACCATTTTGGTTCTTTTACTAGCATCGACAAGAATTATAAATGAGATTCCAAAATTCGTTAACTTCTCAATAGTTTTTAGTAATTTTATACAGCTGTCTGTAAGGAAATGCTTATTTAGTAAAATTAGTTATTCCCTTCTGTGGGAATAAACTAGCTTTGTTTTTTGTTTCAGTACTATATATAGGGTCAGTCCTGCTCTTACTGAAATAACTGGCAACACTCCTATTTACTTGGGCTTCAGTAATGTACAAGTAGAAAACAGGGCTTTTTAAATATGCTTGAAAAAATTACGTTTAGTATTTTTCTCTGTGAGTTTTAAATCAAGTAAAGGAAAAGCAGCTGTTTATAATCCTTTTAAAAGCTATTTATATTGACTTCTGTCCTACATGGTGTCTTTTATTGAAGTTTTAAACAAAATCTGTGTCTCAACAGAGGCTGTGCAAATGATGCCTCAGGCTCAGACTCTCTTAGTATTTATGCTTTATGTATTATAAACACCAGTGTAGACACTAATGACTGCTGATACTTTCACATAGACTTTGGAAGTAAATATAGAGCAATGGCCTCGTACTGACCTTCATGTTTGGTTGGGGTTTTTTTGTCTATGTGTTGTGAACTTCAAAATGAGAGTGAGTGGTCCTGGCAGTCTCCCGTCATCCCTTCCTGCTCCACTCACAGCCTGCGCTTAAATGAAGCTGCTTCCTTGCTTTGCACTTTAGAGCCTCCTCATGGCAGCTGTAACACCATCAGCCACTGGGAGACAGTGGAGTGGTGCTGACCAAGGAGGCTAACAGCGTACGTTTACATCTATTTGTTATGCTTGTCCTTCCCTTTGTCAGGAGGAGGTCTCTGGGCCTCCTTCTCCTGCACCATTCTTTGTCTGGAAGTTGGCATGGACCCAAAAGAAAACTATAGTCTAAAATCAGCCTCCACTTTCAAGTTTTGCATAAAAATAACAGGCAAACCCAAACGTCCTGAATCTTCATAATAGCTAGGCAGTGGTCTAAATTATGGTACAAATTCACATCTTAGATATTCATGTAGTTATATTTAATTTGTATTTAAGGATCATCAGAAACTTTTAATCTAAAGCAAATGTAAACACCTCAAAGTTCTGATGTAAATCAAAATCTGAACTGACAGCTTGTAAGTGTTCAGAGCATGTGGTTTTTGTTGTATATGTAAGTAAAAACTGTTAATTAAGGCTTAGGCCTGAATTCAAGGTTCCAGTCTAGACCTTTGGTCTTTCTTATTTATCCTTATAATCAGCCTATTTTATCCTCTTCCCCAGCACCTGAGTGAACAAGTTCTCTAAATTTAGAGAAACTTTCCCCCCTCCCACTGCAAAAGCTAGTATTTTCTCTCATTGCCAGTTTATGAGTTACACACATGCACAGTAGGTTCCTAAGAAAGTTTTAAAAAAGAATGCTCAGCAGTTAGGACCCTTACGATGTCCAGTGCAGATGTGTGCTCCCTCCACCTAACCTACATGCATGTTATCAAGTGCACAGACCATTTCTATAGCTTTAACTGGTGTGACATCCCTGCTTATCTCTGAAAATCAGAGCTGATTGCTGACACGCTGTCAGCTATGGTTCCCCAACTCTCTCTGTACACAGCTGTGTGTGGTACAGTAGAGAAAAGCTTGTTGTTTAGGAAGCCTAAGCCTATTCAACTGGCATATGCAAAACATTTAACAAATTAAGGGTAGATAGCTTAACATCTAAGCTTTTGGATGCCATCCCACTTGCTAATGCTTGAAGTCTGTTGGAGGCAAAAGAGCTCCTGTTAAATGAGGGACCACTCTATTCCCACTCCAGCTCGTGTTATCATGAGCACACAGAAGATACCAAGTATTAGCATACTTGAAGCAGCATGCTGAAAGAAGGCATGAGGGGCTCTCAACCTTGTGCTGGCTAAACAAGAGTTGTACCACGCTGAGGCATATATGGCGTGACTCTGCACTGCGACAGCCCAATAAGTCACTTTAAAAATATTCCTTTATCTCCAAAATCAAAAAGATTTTTAAGGTTAGTCAGAGAAAACATCAGTTAGTTAGCCTTAGGGAGGTTGACTAGCTCCTATTTCTTGATATCCTTATTGTCTGCCTTGCATCTATCTCCCCCCTTTCAGATTAGACAGTAAGTCTTTCTGGTCAGGAACTATATAAACCAATATGATCTGTACAATCATTCAGAAATGACATCCCAGTCTGTGCGGTTCAATACAATAGATGTGATTTCATTAACATTTATCCATAATGATTACTTCATAGATACTTATTTAAGAGGTTGATACAGGCTTTTGAAGTTTGTTTCCCAAGAAGAAAAGGTGACATGTTTTGTCAAAGAAACAATTCCCTAGGAGTGAGTTGCTTTATTGCATCCCATATAGTGGTGTCTCTAGCTTCAATGTGGATTAAAGGTATGTTAAAGAAAAGCTATGTTATTAATTAAAATATCTTTGGAAATAGTGCAAAGTTGTGACTGTATTTGTGACCTCTAAACAGATATCAAGTACCAAAAATCTCACTATACTGCTTATAAAAAGCCATTTTTCAAGGGATTTAATTTGGTTAAATAACAACTAAATCCACAGTATTACAGGAGTTTACTCACACGCATATCTTGAAGCAACAGTTTACACTGTAATATTACACCTGTGCATACACATTTGCAAGACAAAATACTTCTCCCTTCCACCTTCCCCAATTACTGGGAAGATGAAGTTTTGCAGAATTTCTCTGAAAAATGAAGAAGGATATAAAAAATTTTATCTTTTATCCTTTGCCTCAGATTTCTAAAATGATTAGTCTACCATGCTTGTTAATGGAACTAGAATCCCATTTGTAGAAATTAAAAACATTTAATTGACCACAAAAGTAGTTTTGTGGAACCTTGACTGTGGCAGCAGTCTCACAGTGCTGTCCCGTCAATGAACCTCTGCCTCATACCCCTCGATGTTCCTCAATGCACAATCCCGTGAGGCTGTTCAGTTTTACTGAACTGCTGCTCCGACAAGCACATGCATATGTGAAAGCCCGTAATACAAATACTGAAAATTATAGTTAAGCTTTGTACACCATTATTTGTACACCATTGGCAGGAACCCTGAGGATTGGTGTTTGTAGATGAGAATGCAGCAGAAAATAGAAGTTATTTCTCTGCAGATAGTTGAAAAATACACAAAGCATGTCTGTTTTTCTTTTGAGATGTACTATACCAACATAGAAAACTTTTCAGATCTATAGATTCCTGCAGTGCTACAGGAATATTTTTTGAATAAAATAATCCCTGTGATTATTTTATTCAAAACACTTGCACTTCTGAACAATATAAGCGAGCAACCCAATGGCAGATCTTTTGACAAAATGCAGAGAAAGGCTGATTGGAATCCTATTAAGAAAAGGGAGGTGAGAGAAGTAAGATCCTCTCCCTTCTTTCCCCTCTTCACATCAAGAACAAGATTATAGTGACAAGCTGAGAACAAGTGAGAACGTGTCCCTGACTGCCTGGAACTGTGTCATCTCTCAGGATTTACAGCTGGCACATTGCTTTGAAGGCTCAGTGAAAAACATGGTGTTGTTCTAGGAACTTGTGGATCCCTGATGGATGCTGATCCTACACTGAAGGAAAAATATGCCTAAATCATTCTCAGCCACATTAGTAAAACCTTGCCTGTTGAGTAGGTAGCCAGCCTCACTTCCAAATTTCTCTGTGTCAGAACAAGCTACAACTTGGCATCAAAGTGTTCTTGTCTGTTATTTACCACCTTAGTCAGGACTGTTGACAAATCCTCAATCCTTAGGCAGTTCCCTTAGAAGCTCTTAGGAACATTTTCTGTTCACTTTACATTTGCTCAGTAGCAAAAATAGATGAAAATACATCCAAGTCTAAGATCAATTATGACAAGTAGATTTTAAATAGGTTATAATACTGGCATGCCATATCAGGATTAAAGTATTATGCTTGAATCTGGTAAATGGTATCTCAGGCAGGAGGTGGGGCATGGTAGTGAACACAACAGAGAGACAGCCAGGCTTGGGAAAAACACTAATAGTTTATGAAGAGACAGACCTCTTTTTTTTTTCCTGCTGAAAATATTCCATCTTTGTCCAGAAGCTTGCAAGAAACTACATTAACACACGATGGTTAGAGACACATGACAAAGCTGGCAAGGCAATTAAGTTCTGCATTTTAACTAGTCTAACGGTTAGCCATCTTTTCAATAAATGAGGTGGCCTGAAGCACCTGATTCCACTACATTTTACCACAGTCCTTAGACCTTCCTCCTACTGTATATTTTCACACTTTATTTTTCCATAGTCAGATCATTGCTATTGAACAGGAACTATGAAAAAATTGAGGCAATCATCTGATGGGTTTTTAATTGCTTAGGAGCTCATCCAAACCTCTCTGAGATAGAAGAGCTGGCCAGGAAGAGAGAGGATAAGCATCCTGCATTTTAGCACAGGAACAGCAAATTCATATTGAAACAATGTATGAAAAATATCTAAAGAAAAAGCCAGCAAAAAGAAAAAAGTAACCAACTTCTTCGGGATTTTAAGAAACCCTGCAGGTTCAAAAGTTTCTTTATGTCACACTAAGTAACTCTACCAGTCCTAAAAAATACATTATTTACCCCTTTAAAAGTCCTTAAAGCCTTTCTCATGTATTACCCTTTTAATGGCCCTTATTTCACCTTTTTATTGCTAATTACTCCTAGAGGCAGTGGCACCACACAAAACCAGACTATTGTTCTAAGCACTGTGCACACAGAGGACAGACAACATGCTCTTCCCAAGAAGCCTATCAACTCCTTTTCCCTCCAAGTTCATCCACCTGCATTTGTCTGACACTTATCTGCGATGTGGTTACATTAAAAGGAAAAGATAACAATAGACTGAAGTTCTCACCATTTCTGCTAAAGATAAATACAAGAACATTCCAGCTGTAACAGTAAAAATCCAGTTTTGAATGCGTGGGTCAGTTGATATGGAAAGGCCAATATAGAGTCCTAAGAATGCTGTCAGTGCGCTTATAAAATTCATCAAAATTGCAATCTTCGTGGGGAGCCCCGTACTTAGCAGTACAGCAAAATCTCCTGCAAAGACAAAAAGACAGAAAACTTACTATTTAGCTGATAAATGTATTTGTAAGACTCTTGGTAATAAAACATGAAGGAAAATAATTAAGATATGCACTCAATATCTTAATATTAAGATATTAGGGACTTGAATGATGGAGGATTGACCTTAGATTTCAGTAAAATTAGTTATAAATTAATCCTCGGGTGGGGGGAAACAACAAAAACCCCACCCATATTGACTCGTATTTGTTTAGCTGTTCTTAAAAGATAGCATACAGTATGGTTTTCTGTTAGTTCTTGATATTCTGTGACACTTCCAACTCGGATACATGGAAAAGTGAAGTCACATGCTTTCTCAGAGTTTCTAAATCTTTCTCGACTGGGAACTTACCACTCCAAATCATGCAAGTATATTTGCAGTGTGATCTTTGAGTCTTTCACAGGTGCTGTAAGTCAGAAAAACCTATGCCAGTCTGATTTCAGTTTGAGTTTAATTCTACTGATTTCAGATCTAATTAACTTTGGTAAATTGTATATCAGAATCCCATCACAGATTTTTCTTCTGAAATAAAGGATTTCATAACAGGTCCACAGTAAAAGGTTTTTAAAATTCTTTTCTGTGAGTATAGAAATGCTACTTTGACACTGGGGCACTACTGTTCCAGAATTAAGGTCTGTCTTTGGAGTTCAGTATTTTGGTCATTTCTTTGCTATGCAAACAAAAGTTACCAGTTTCACAGCGATACCCCTCCCCACCTTTTTCTTTGAGGAAGTTTTCTACAGAGACTGCACATGAAATCTTCAATCTTTTAAGAATAGAAATGAGAATCTGCAGTTCTCATCTCCATCTTGCCAGCTTATATATGTTTATCAACCAATGTCAGGAACAGCTTCAGCCATACTGAAAGATTTACCACATGGAGACAAATGAGGGCAGTGTTCAACAAAACGATCTTCCTGTCCTGTTTGCTAGTAAAATGGGTCATATATCTCTTTCTCTTATATTGGTATTCTTGATTAGCAGCAGGAATGAAGGTAGCATCAGGAATACATTGTTAAATGGCTCTGCTGTATATTAAAACTCTTGGATAGCCCATTGTGTCAGGTATGTCCATATTGCACACATGGCTCTTGCCCACAGCTTGCTATATTTTGTGTCTGTACGTTTGAGAATAATGGGTTGCTTATGACCTGATGGCATTTACATTTGGAATGTAAATAGGATGGCATCCAATAACAAGGGCAGAAGCCTCTCCTCCTTTTAGTGAAGGGGAAAAAGAAAACAGCCACTTTATATATCCATCTCACACGTTAATGTTATAGTTCATGATGTTATAAGCAAGAAGAAATCCCACTAATTCATACAGGAAAGAATTCTCTGGGAAACCTGGAACTACAGAGCCAATCAGTAAAAATACACATATATATCTTACCCATTTCATGAGGAATTTCATGGCATAAAATAGCAATAGTCGTTGTCACACCTGTTTCTGTTGAGGATGAGAATGCTGCTCCTATTACCAAGCCATCAGCAAAATTGTGAAGACTGTCACCCACCAGAATCATTATTGCTAACAAGCTAATTTTCTGACCTAGGAAAAAATGAACAAACAACAAAAAACTCAGAAGTTTTAACACAAACAGATACTGTAATTTTTGCTATGTTACAAATTATTTGGGGGTTTTCCCATACCACCTTATGAAAAGGCATAATAACCAGAGTCTATCTGTTTTGTCCTTATAATTATACTTCTTTCAATATGATTGAAATGAAAAAGTAGGTTGTAGAAAAAATAAGAGATGCAAATACTAGGAAGTAGCTTTTTTATTTTTACTGGGTCAACTATTAAACAAAAACTTAGAGTTCGGTTTGACTCAGGTCTCATGATACGTCCTAAAGGTTTCCATTAATCTTTCCGTGGTTGCTGAAATCCACACAAGTTTTCTTGCATTCTAGATGGTATTTTTTCCTCTAAAATGTGGGTGTTTTTCCACTGTCACTCATGGAATTGCACAGCTATAATGAAGACAAGTATTAAGTCTCATGCAGCTGATCATTTTAATATTGTAAAGCGTGTTACTACTGAGTAATATTTTCAGGGCCTGTTTTTTTATGAGATTGTATTACAGTCAAAGATGGAGATGAAAGGCAACAAGATATCATTATTAGTACATCTTTACAGCATGCTCATTTCCAGCTTTTGTTTCCAATCAATTAATGGCCATTGTGCTCATAGTACTCCTGTCTGCAGCATCACTCATGGATGCAGCTGGCTGTTTTTCTTTCCCATATTGTTCTGCGACCTTGCTGTAGTGTGGAACAGTACATTAGATGTTCATGATCAGGCATATGACTTGAGAGAAAAGGTGCTACTGGGGATAAAAGTACTGAATTCAAGCTAGGGAAATAGGGACAGTCTCTCTGTCCAGCCTGTAAACCAGAGGAGGGATTTTTATCTCTTCAAGCAACAATGAGGCTCCATACATAGGCTCAAGGTCTAGGCTTAGCAACATATAATTAGCTCTCCTATCCTGTACTTTGTTCCATCCGTTTTACCTACAATCCTACAAGCAGGACCTTCTAATGCCTCTCAGGCAGCTCACCCAGCTTCCCTCCACACCGTGTGGACAGAGCACTTTGCAAAGGGCTCCTTTTAGGCCTGAAGAAGCAGGGTTATGATTTGGGCCCTAAACACCATGTATTTTCCCAGCCTTTGTTGGCCCCACACAGGCATAATATGACAGTCTAAAGAGCTAAGGTGAAGCTGCACAGAACTGCCTGGATATACTTATTACGAAGTTTCACTTCAGTAATGTTTTTCCAGAGATGACCATTTTATAGTGATTGGGGAGATGTTTTTCTTACAGAAACTGGCTGGAACTGAAGACTTCAGACTGTTACCAAAAAAAAAAAAAAAAAACACACAGCACGTAAAAGCCTAACAACTGTATTCAGAAAATCCTCCCTCGTTGCCTGGGAGCTCTGCGGGTTCAGAAAAATTGGCAGGCTCGGAAGATTTTCCTGCCAGTTTACAGAGCCAGACGTGGATGTCCCCAGTTTGCACAGCTCTTTCTAAACACTATGGGCAGTTTATAATCAATAGTGCAGAGCATGAATTACATAGAAAGAATAGAGTGCTGCATTACATTAAGTTTGTGATTTGTAATAAGCAGTGGTGAGGACAAAATCATGGCCTGCCCTGAGATATTACTAGTCTGCTATATTCAAGAATCTGATTGTTGAAGAAAAGATACTATGGTTACTGGAACCCATTCCAGCATGTTGTCTGCCACATAACATAGGGATTGGGTTAACATTACAAGGCAATTGCAAATGTAAGCTTTGTGAACTTACTTGTCTGAAAGCTAAGAGGATGCATATATAAACAAATCTGAATGTTTATCTTAATTCACTTTTAGCCTATTTTAAAGCAACTTTGTTACTAGCAATTATCTCACTGCATTATATTGCTGGAACAGTAACGATGAACTATTAACTTATTACCCTATTTCTACAAACCCTCTTCTTTTTAAACAATCCTACGTTTATTTTTGACAATTTTCTCTGCTTAAATAGGAGATCGGAATTCATAGTGAATTCTATTCCATAATTTTCATAAAGCTAATGTGTGCAGGACTCCCACAATAGATTAAGCTTTTCAAGCTTTGAATTAGAGTTTAAACCAAACATTTATCCATAATTAGATATTTTTTCCAATGTTTTCATTACTTATACAGCAAAAATATTTCTAGTTATTGTAAAGTCTCACAGAGTATACCAAATATAAAATGTTTGATCTTTTCAGATATTGATAGAAAAAGTGTGGATAAATGAGAGTGTCAGTGAGACATATTTTTCTTCCAGTAGTTTCTTACTTTATGAGTTACTCACTGGCTATCTAAGGTTATTGACTCCTCTCGCAGTCCTACTTGACGTGTTTACAGTGAAGTCTGGCATTTCTGGAGATGTCAAGCTTCTGTCTTAGAGATGCAGATTCCATTCCATTTGGGGAAAAAAAAAAAACCACCTAAACTACCTAAAAGTTCATCTACCCAGGCATTTTTATGCATTTAGCTATTCATAAGAACCATAACAATACAAACTTTTGAAAACATGTACTCTTAAAAAAACCCCTAAAACAAAACACCCACCCCCTCCCCAATATGGTTTCACTTACTGATTACTAATGTACAGGTAAAACTGAGGTATGAGGAAAAAATGGAACCAAACAAAGAACATTACTCAGAAACTATCCCAAATTTAGTTATTTGGAACAATTAACATTGAGATTACTAGAAAATTGTTTGTGCTTAGCAGGTAGTGATGTCTGAACACAATGGAAGCACCTAGAGATGGACTAGATAGTCACACTGAAATTGGCACAGGTGAGACTGAAGAAATGGAAAGCCAGATTTCAAATGCCTCAGAAATGGAAATGAAGTCCACAAGAACAGAGAAGAATATTAAAAACCTAGAAGAAGATAATGACATTGTTAAATAAATCAAACCGATGATCTGAGATCTGAGATCACAAAATACAGGGTAGTTGATTATAGTAAATAAACTGCTTTCAATTAAAATGTTATTCCTTCAGTTGAACGACTGCAACTCTAATAAATTCAGTAAGGTCACACAAGTGCAGTCAAAGGCAGAGTTTGGTTTATGCTCAATTTTCCCGGTTTTTGGACTAAGGAGCAACAAAACAGAGAAAATAGGAATTACTTTGAAGCTCTCTGAAGAAAACAGATTATCCTAAAACTGAGAGCCACCATGAACCGGTAATTCCATACATGTAATAAATCATTATTGGTCTAAAGAGGCTATTGCTTTACCATGTAAGAGAAGAAGGAAGCAGAATTATATTAATACAGTGAGCCAACAAAATAATTGTTTCACTACCTTCAGAAATAAAAGCCCAAGCAAAGTTTACAATTATAAAAATCTGTTTTGTATTAAATTTTGAATATTTCCCTTTAAGCAAAGGCTTTAGAAAAATGGTTTGCAACAGTGAGTAAACAAACACTAAAGCATGGACCGTATAAGATTAATAAACTTCACAATTACAGGGTTGGCAGCTGAAAAGGTCTTTAAGCAGAGATTATGTAGCCAAGCACCATCAGATGTGGTGATGTAGCACACAGCAAAGGCAGAGCTAAGCCAGCTTCACACTTTCAATTCCATCTTAGGTCTGAAGGCTTTTCCTGTTACTTCTCTAGTCTTTTTGTTGATACTAACTTTTTTTGTTGATCGCCTTACTCTCTGGAGGAACTTCAGCAGACTCAGAATCTTCTGGGCTTCTCTAGTTAAAAGCAAAGATAATGGATCAGTGTAAGGAGCTCTTTTGGCTGCTGCTATAAATACAGGAAAATATCAAGTTAAAGCTTTTTGAATTACCAGTAGTCACTGTTATTTGTATAGATATCACTAGAATCATTTATTGAGCACCGGCAGGGTGACTGGTACAGCAGAAACGTGTTAAAAAGGAAATGGCCCTTGCCCTTGCAACTTAATTCAGGTAGAAAGACAGACTTTGATACTAATTGCTCTTGCAACCCAAGAAAAACATTTCTGCCTGAATGCACAGAAATCTGAGCCAAATGCAGAACTAAAAAGGACATTATAATTCAAATTGTATCTTTCAATTTTGTCATGACCAGATGATTATAGTTTTCTGCTAGATAGGGTGTCTATAGGATTTCCAAGGAAAAATGGATAAACACCAGAGTCTCTTTGCAGTTCATGTTTTTCACAGTTACTTTTGTGAAAACACAAGACTAAAAAAGATGATCATAGGTAGGTCTCACACCCTTTCAAAATACAAGTTTTATTTCTTTAGGGTGGTACATCCTCCAGTGCTTTGCCTCTTGGCCTTTAGTTAGGGCTTTGTCCCAGCACCAGGCATCACTGGCTGGGCATAGCAGCACATGTACCCACTCCACTGCAATGAGTGAAATTTATCCTTATTTCAAGTGAAGAAAGAGAGAGTATCTTTGTCTTTACCTTAGAGTGTTAAATTGATGCACCAGCCCTAATGTTTAATTAACAGAAACTGCAACCATGGTGAGAGAAGGGAGAACACGAAGAATCCCTCTCTCCCCCTGCCTCCCCGGGCCTTTTCCTTCTGACCAGAGAAATTATTAGAAATTTGTGCGAGGGTGAGAGAAGCCAAAAAAACTTGCTTGCTTGAAACGAGAAAACATGATTTTATAATCACTATCTTTTTTTTTTTTTTTTTTTTGGGGGGGGGTGGGGGTGGGGGTGGGGAGGGTGAGAGGCCAAAAGGCATATTAAACCTATTATGGCAGTCAGAGAAGGCTCAACGGCAGCACAAAAGAGTGCTTTGTTAGGGACAGCAGCTACCACTCTAAAAACTATAGCAGAGATGTGTACTGGCTGCAAAACAGGATCTATTTCTTGGCTGGTATTAGCTTGGTTGTGATGTGGGATATGTGCTGTAGAACCATGAGGATGAAAGACAAATGATTTTGTTTGTAAATTTCACATTTTAAAGAAAAAACCAAAAGTCTTTAATTCCCATGATTACAGCCAGTCATATGAATTCCAGTAATTGTTCCACTTCTCTTATAATATTTATTCACATGCCACTTTGTTGAACTCCGAGTCAAAACTGCAAGACTAATCACTGACCTGAAGGCTTTAGAAAACTTTTCTTAGTCACCAGTGTTTGTCTTACTATTACTCGGATGATTCTGAAAAATTGGCTGCTCTTGTACAAACCAGCTAAGCCAGGCTAGTTCATGTGATCTATACATAATTTTAGGGGGATCTTGCAGCTGAGAGGAATTACAAGGTCTTCATTATCATAAACAGGAAGCTACGACATGGCTCACAAATTAGTAAACATTCACATTCTTCACTCGTCTTCACTCTGCATTCAACTGAGAGTTTCCTAACTGTGTTTGAGAGATGAGCAGTGGCTGATGAGGCTCATACCCATCACAACTGCTTTAGTAAAATGGAGTTCACATTATAGAAGATCTCTGGAGATTCTGATTTAAATAACCAGGAACCTATATATCTCGATACTACATATACACTGAAGAGATTTGATGAAAAAAAAAAAAGAGAAAACAGGTTAAAAGTTATGAGTCAATTTAGTTTGCAAAGATATATCTCTCTGGATACTCTCCACAGACCAATAGAAAATTATGTAACTTCTTTTAGGAAAGCACCATTCCCAGACACGAAGCTAATGTTACTCCTCAGATCTGTGGAAAAATGCCCCCAACAGTCCAAGGTTTCATCTGTTCACTAATCATGCACTTAATTCCCATGGGAGATTCTGCCCTTACACAAGAAAAATTTTTAAAAAGAAGGGAGAAGGAAAATCTTCAAAAATTTTATCAACAGAAGGTAGTACAGGAAGGATATTATTACATCAATCTGATACACACTTAAGAAAAATTATTGTAAAAATCTGTGATTGAAATCTCTGTAAAAGCTCATTATAAACTTCCAAATCTAGAGACTCCTGACAATCATGTCATGTAATAAAGGAAAAATCAATAAAGACTGAAAAATAATACTGATTTATTACATTAGTTTGGTTCATTTTTTTGAGGAACAGAGAAAGAAGGATATAAAATTAGGGAAGTGTGTCATATTGGTAACCTACCAACTGTATGGTTGAAGTAGATTTGCCTCTGCCTGAATGTTCATTTAATTCAGATTCCACTGGAAGATCATGGGAATGTCCCCAGTGCCCATTAACTAAAGAAAGACCCTGCTGAATGAAGATGCTTTGCAATTAGTTCTGAAACCAAATGAACACAGGTGCAGTCTTTCTCAGCCTTTTGTGAAAGTTTAGTCTTTATAGATTTTTTTTTTTTTCCAAAACAAAACCTACTGAAAAAGATTGCTGGCTGGCATCATTTCCTGATGCTTATTTGGTTAAAAAAAACCCTGAAGAGTGAATCAGATAAATCAGTGACAAACATAATGTTTTGATAAAACTTATTTTGTTTTAAAACTGAAGATTAAAATATGAAGCTGAGATGGGTATAAAAACTAACTTTGAGAATTCACCTAGTTCTCAATAGAACAAGTTTAAAAATGTGTGGGATGATAATAAAGCCCTTCTCTTCAAATAAGTAATGAAAAGGATGACTTTTTACCAAACAAACAAATTATCACCATCATCAGCATGTTCTCATTCTGTTAATCTCACATAACACAGCGGACTCAAAGACAGTGGGGATATGCACTCAGCTCTACACATCTAAATCAGGACAGTCATTAAACACTCCCTGTAAAATAGAACAAGCAAAGTCTTAGCCTTCTTAAGTGACGTTAAGATAGCCTCCCATGCTGAGAAAAGTAATGAACCATCACTTTCTGTGTGACATTATATCCTTGTGCATAATCATATTTTCAGGCAGCAGCCACACTGAAATAAAATAACAGAATTACTAGAAGCATGGCAGTGAGCAAGGAGATATTATTCATATAAGATTGGGTTGTACCATCTGCAACATACATACTAGATTTTCAGAACTATTGTGTAAGGGGTCAAAACCAATTTGGAAATTTTAAGATACCAAGATGGGCTTATATCTATGTCTTCCACCTCTTGAAACAGAGCCTAGAGTAAACAACTGCCACTGCTATTACATATGGATACCTACTCTTCACCTGCTACAGTGCTAGTCATGAAAGTATGCTTATGGAACACACTCAATTAACTGTTTCCTTCTTCAGTTATAAATATATGGAACACATTCATTAAGTATACAAAATCCACAGAGCAAAGCAAAACAGAAATTGAAGATCAATCTGGAAGGAGCACTTCGGGAAGCAATTTTTAATACTTCATTTAACTCATACAAATGATAATTATTTTATGCAATGATTTTAATGTTTTGTACACTGTAAAATATCAAAATAAAAGAGATTTTTTAAAGAATAAATTGTACAAAGCTTTACCTGGTCACGTGGTGTTACCAAAAGAAAGAAACACTTTTCTATCAGAAAAAATCCATGAATTCCTCCAATTATTCCCAAAAGTTTCCAAATATGTTCCTTCCCCTCATAGAAATGTTCTACCTCTTGTGCTTCATGTTTGTGTAATCCAAGAGTCTAAAAAAAAGAGATAAAAAAAATTAAAATGGCAATGTTGTAATTTTTGCTGGAGTAACCCATGTGTTAATTCAATTTATTCTCAAAATTTTCTTTTGCCATCTCTTTCAAATTTAAATTGTGCTTTGAGCTGATCAGCTGAATAGCAGATGGATAGAATAAATTATTAGGATCCTCTGCTACACTTCGTCATCTCTCAATGGCAAAAGTAACATTATTTTTAGAGACAGTTTTATGAAATTGCTCTTACTATACATATATGTATATGTATTTGGTATATTTTGTTTGGAGTATATTGATCTTTAAAGTCTAAAAATGTTCTTGCATCATCTTTAGATGTAAACTTCATATTGAAAATAATCCATAAAGCTTTCTGCTGGTGGGTGTGTTTCCATTTTTTCCCCAGTGGCACAGCATGGCATCCCTCCTTTGCTCTGAAAGTGGGCACTTATAAGACTACTGGATACATCACTTAAAACTGGTAAAGGAGAATACTTGCACACTCAAGAGGTGTTTCTTAAAGAAACACATTTGTCTGAGATTCACTGAGAATTGCCTTCCTTAAACCACTCTCCCAGTTCTGCTTCCAGAGATGATGTATTGAGGATGAGGAATATTTTGACCAGAATCTCAAGTGATGGTCTCTTTCAATGACCAGTTGAAGTCTAGTCATAATAGTTGTATCATATCAGAGGAGAAAATTTGGTTCTGTTTTACACACCATCCAATTATTAAAATTTATTTTATTAATTTAGGAAAAATGCATAGCACCCATTTTACTTAGAGTTCTAGGCAGCAGGATTAATTAGGTTGATAGCTCCTGGTTCTCTGGAATAACTTGTGGAGGGTACTATGGATGTTTTGTACAACCTTTGAATAATTTCTCCTAAAATGCATTACAGAATCTGCCCCATTCAAGAACTTAATACACATCTAGAAACGTGGCTTGCACAGGACTCCTGGGTCTTCTGAAGTAATTTTGTCAAAATAGGAACCTTATTTTCTCTGAATTCATCATTTATTGATTTCTACTTCTTAGTACTTGGAATCTCTCTCTGAACTACAAAGTGCAAATGTAATTGGAATGTTAGGTTGTTAGTTCACAGGTTTCACAGAAAGTATTATTTTTGAAAAGATAAGCATTACCCAGGTTTAAATGAAACTTTTCTCTGCATTTGTGTTGCATGTACATGCATATGTGTCAACATTTTGAAAATACAAATTGTGTATTTCCTACCTGAGGGATAAGATGTAGCAATGCATCTCCAGAAAGGGTTCCAACAGCCAAACCGACAAACAGCTGTAAAATGAGTGTATAGATTTCTTGACAGGAGTTAAATAAAATGAGGGTTGTACCGAACATAGATCCAACAGTAATAAGTAAAACAGCAACAGTGCTGTAACCATATTCTGTAGGGAAAAACAAATGAAACAAAACGAGGACTCCCTTAATCATTCAGTATTTGTTTTTGTGTTTGAGTATTTGTTTTGTATTCGTATTTGGTTTTGAGCCTATGTTTTGCCACGTCTGTGTACAAGCACACAGAGAAGAAGTGATTCATTGTGCCACGTAGATTTTTCTAGTCATGCGTGATAGACATGACAGAACTGGAAGCCTGGGAGACATTCAGTTTTTCAGGCTTTACAGGTAATGCAGTCTAATGCTTTCAAATTTCATACTTTAGAGAGCTAAACAGACTGTGACTGTGCAGATTAGAGCAGCACAGTGAATGCCAGTCTGCATTTGTTTCCTCACTTAACAGATTTATACTTGCTAGTCTATGTCCTCACATGCCACACCTGTGTATCTGTACAGTCAACGCCACATTATTAACCAAATCGTATTCAGTAAACAAACCAAGGCGTAAAACCTCAGATGACTGTGCGCATCCAATTTAGGTTCTAAGCTTGAACTTTTTGATCCAAATTATGTTTACAAATGTGCTGTGGACATACACTCCTTCAGTTACTACATCAGGACCACCAAACTAGTTTTCCCAGGTTACTAGGGTTTTTGGAAGGTTTTTGGAGGATGCTCACGTCCAACCTTTTGCACAGTGTGAATCCTGATTAATCTGTACAAAAGTCTTATGATGGAAATAAAACACTGATGAGAAACAGACAGAAAGGCACTAATGCCAAAATACTCAAAAGTGTCACTTAATGTTTCACACTTTAATAGCACTGCAAGTTCTCAGCACCTCATAAAATCAGACAGTAAATTTCACAGACTGCACATCCAAATACAAGGGTATTATTTACATATTTATACAAGGTCAGGCCTTGGTGACTTACCCAAAACAGCACTGTGTGTCAGTAAAATATAACTGAGAATAAAATTAATAAGCCTATGCTCAGGTCACTAGTTCACACATAGGTCAAACGTGAAGTCCTTTGTTTGTCTCAAGCCAGCAGAGCCATGTGGTCATGAAAAGCTTCTTTGCCAAAAAGCACAGGGGAAGGGCTGCAGAAAGGGCTCTTATTAATTCCATTCTGTGTTTGAATAGTTCAGCTGTTCTCACCTACGCAGATCTCTCAGCTTTACGAGATCACTAAAATGTCATTGACTGGGCTGATGGCCTTAGACTTGGGAGAATCTCACTCAACTGTGAATTTGCCATGAGTCTTGTATATGACCTGGGTAAGTTCCTTTCTTTCTTTGTCCCTTGATTCCCCATCTGAAAAATGGGCATAGAAAAGATAAAAGCAGTAAAGCCTGCAAGGTGTTCCGGTAATGAGAAGCGAGATAACATAATAAAAGACTGTTGCCTTTCTGGGGAGCTATAATGATTCTTCCTATTCTATATGTTTCTTTCTCCCATAGCCATTCTTGTGATATCCACGAGTGTCCTTCCATGCCCTTAACTAACATGTTTTTTTAATTCACACTCATAGTTAATTAATCTGTGCACCATGGAATGATAGGTCAGCTCATTTCCACAAGCTGCTTAATGTGTGTAGTTTAAAGTACAGACAGATTTAGAGGTGGAAAGTGCTGTTCCATGAGGATCATCAGCCAGCAGGATGTGGGGAAAGCTTATTAGCTCCTAAAAGATCTTGTTATCTAGAGCTGGCCATGTAGATATTAGGATAAAGGTACTGAAGGCATTGATTTGTAGCCTGAAAGTGCTGCTCTAGATGCAAGTGATCATGGTTAGATGTCCATTCCTTTTTGCTCATTCCTGGCTCCCAAATCCCCCACCAGAAATTAGTGCCTGCTGTAATACACCAGCTTACCTAGGTTTGTAACCACTTCCCAGGTATCACTGGTTTAAAGTAAAAACAAAACCAGGACACCATTAAGAAGCCCTTAGGTCAGATCAAATTCAAATATTTTTTCTATAGGATGGACTAGAGATTGGTTACATGAGGAGTTGAATCAGCAGAACAGGTAGGGCAGAAATCCCTGGAAGCAGTGGCATGCAAGGGCTACGACTGCAACTGGAAAAGATCTGTTCTTGTTCTAGCTCTATCACACAAGTCCTGCTGCCCGTGTGACTGATCTTCTGGTTGTTTTCCTTCCCACAGTAGTATCCCCAAAGCTTCTCTGCTGTAAAATATCACAATATGAATACATGGCAACACTCACACAGAACTTCTCTGTATCATTTGCCACATCATGGTATAAAATGCCAGCTAACATAACCTTGGGGCTATATATAAGAGCAGTGTAATGATTCCAGTATAAACCTGGTGGAAATTTCACAAAATAGGTCATCACTGCTCAGCAACCCACTGATAAGGACCTATCATGGCTCACCTGCTGCCTACATCAAATAGTCCTCTAAGAAATGAAGAAAATAAAGCTTAAAATCTTACAAGTCGAAATAGAATTTTGAAAATATAAAATTGAGACCATTGAATCCCCTCACTTCTCGATATAGTACTGTTATCTGACATGTATGCTATGAAACTACAGAGTGCATAAATCTTATCATGTTTTTGTTTAAGATTAATGAATGAAAGGTTTACAGAAGTTAAGCCCCTACTCCCTTTATGTGAATTTCCCCAGTATTTTACTGAAAACAACAGAACTCACTTTCCAAAGTTGTTGGTGGAAGCTTTATCTGCCTGGAGTCAGGAAGCTGACATGAACAACTTAACAGTTGCTGAATGATAGCTGGACTGATTTGCTTGAAGTGGTCCTTAGAAATGGAGGAAGAACTGTTTTTTAAAAATATCTTCACAAGTTCATTGGCAGAGAAACAAACCTACGCAGAAAAGTATATACAGTTACTGAATATGTTGCATATACCTGCATTTAATGCTGAGGTTAAATATGGAATCTTAGAAGAACAGAGGGTTATACAGCCTAGAAAAAAATTGTTCTCCATATAGTCTTTTCTGGTTAAATTACTTTAATTACTTCAATTAATTCTAATTCTTCTTTGATTTTTTCCATTAAAACTTGTTACTACTATATATTTCAGAAAGACCAGAATCTTTAGGATGAAGTAGCACAAGTTCTATTGAAGTGTGTTAATATCATGAGGATCTGACACAATAATATCTCTAAATATTTCATTGTCATATGTGCTAACAAAAATATTATCATACTGACACAAATCATATTCTTAGCTATTAAAGTAAGATTGCATTAATAGCAATAATATTGCTATTAACATAAGATACTGCCTATTCAAGGCAATACTGAAATTTTCCCTTGTGCTGCATCTTGAGTAAAATATGGAACTAGGTTGTTTTTTTTCTTTTAACAATGGCATGTCATGTTAGGGACAGTAAATGAGATGTTACTTAGTCTAAATTTGGTCTAAGTATTACTTAATAATTGTATTATTAGAGATACTTCACAATTTCAACCGCTTTTTGTTCTTGTTAGAAACGTCTCTATCAAAAAAGGGAACTGTCCTTGGAAACATTTATATTTTGAAAAGTTTTCATGAAAAATTACTTTTTTCATCTCCAGAATGAAACTTTTAGTAAGGATTTGAGCAGTTAGCATTAGTACAGTTCTAGTGGCAATCTCTGTAAGAACTTCTGAAAGGAAGTCCAGATCAAATATGCTATCTTACTTAAAGGAATAATCTTAATTTCTTAATCTCATCTGATTAGTTGTGATTCAATTAAAAAAAATAAATATTTGTTTCTTTCTTTTAAATTATTCTGCATCTGAGAATCAGGGATTCCTAAATATTCTTTTCTAATCATTGAAGCTTAAGTTTCTTTTGAAAGAAAATTGCTATTTAAATAAAACAGTCGTAATTATCATTATTTTTAAATAACCCGATTAAAACCCAACACCTTCCTGCCTTTGTTCATGCATTAGTAAAGTAAAATATTCCTTGTAGCTCACAAAGAAACTGAATGAATTGAGCACTGACACATTTATTCTGAATGCCACATTCAAGTCTTCAGGCTAACAGGTGGTGTTGCCACCTGGATCTAGTCTCTTCTGCCTCCAAGCAAAAGGAGATCATGAAGACAATTCAGGAGCTACCATATTGGGAAAGACCTTCGGTTTTCCTGATCTAGGCAATGGTTCTGATTCTAGAAGTAGGGAACACCAACAAGTGGTATCAAGTTGGAAGTCTAGCTTGTGGCTGGTTATGAACAGCATTCTGCACTGCTCAGAACAGGGACTGATACTATATAACTCCTTCACGAATGTCCTGTGTGATGGAACAGAGTGCACTGTATCACACTCACAGATGAAATCCAACTGGGAGAAGCAGACAACATGCCGATGGGCATGGCTGCTATTTAGAGGTGCTTTGACAAGGCAAAGAAATGGGCTGACAAGACCTTCATGAAGATAATCAAAGACAAATTTACTGTGCTTCAAACAGAATAACCCCATGCATCAATAAAAGCTGGGGAAAACTGACTGGAAGATAGCTTTACAAAAAAAGCCCATGGGGTCCTCACAGGCAACTTGAACACGAGTCACTAGTGTGCCCTTGTGGCAATGAAGGCTAACTGCATACTGGGCTGCATGAGTAAGAGTGGGGAAAGATTATTGCCCTCCACTCAGGACATATGAGTCCATATTTGGACTATGTCCAGTCTAATAACAAGCAGTACAAGAAAGACAAATTGGGGGAAGCCCAATGGAGGGCCACACAAATGGCTAGGGAACTGCAGCATGTGATGTGCAGGGAGAGGCTGAGGGAACTGGGTTTGTTCAGTTGGGAGAAGAGAAAGGTTGGGGTGTATCTTAAGCCTTCAACTGTCTAAAGGGGTTATAAGCGAAAATAGAGCCAGAGTTCTCTCAGAGGTGTACAGCAGAAGAATGAGAGGCAAAAGGTATTAGTTGCAGCAGGGATAATTCCAATTTACTATAATAAAAATAAAAATCAAAATGAGGGCAATAAAGCACTGGTACAGGTTTCCCAGAAAGACTGTGGAATCTCAGTGTTTGGAGACATTCCGAATTCAACTGGACTCAGCCCTGTGAAACTTGATCTGATCTTGATGTTGGCCCTGTTCTGTGAAGTAGAATAAACAAGATGAGGTCCGGCATTACTATGAACCTATATTTTAATGTGATTTTATTATCAGAAAATTTAAATTAAAAAGGAAGATTTTATCTGGAATATAAACTCTCTACCCACACATTAATAAAATAATTTTTAAAGCTTATTTAGTAAAATGGTCTTGTACGACTTGAGGCACGAAGGCCTGCATCTTTACCAGTTGCAAGCTCTCGCCTTTTAAGCTTTTTAACATAGGGAGGCAGAGTACTAAGTTTCCATTAGTAAAGCAACTGTGTGCGTGCTCCTGGAGGATGATAATGATAAAACAAGTAAATCAAATTTGCATATCCTCATATGAAAAACTGGATGGATGGAAGATTTTGGTTTCCAAAGTGTTTCTTTAATGAGGAATAATAAAGTAATACACAGATATTGTGACACAGTTTAATGGAACTCAATATTACTGCTCGTATTAGATCATCTGCTACTTGTTTTATATGCATTTTTTAAATCAGTAGCAACAGTGATGACTTAAAAAGAAAGCAGTGACTCTTCTTCTGTGCTAATGTTTCAAAATATAATTCCTATCTAAAAATCAGATTACACATCTTAATGTAGGTAGCAAACATAAATGAGTCAATGTGTTATATGTAGCAGCATCTGTTACTCATGGAGCACAATGGCTATCAGGGGTATGTGCAGAAAGCAGGAGACAAAATCAGCAACGCAACACTGAAACACAAAGCCTTCTGATAGAATGATATGTCAAAGAAAATAGATATAGCTAGAAAGAAGAGGAATGGAATTTAAAAAAGAAACTAGGAATTAACACAGAAAAGAAATTCTCTTCTCTCCAGATGTTTCTTTGTGATTTTTTCTTCATCTATACAGAATATTTGGCTCTCAGTTAGACTCCCAAGCCTCAGATAACTTCCTGCACGCTTATCTTTTGAGTTACAGTCAGTTTCAGAAGCTCAACAAATCAAAACCTGTGTTTTATAAATTCTTGTATTGCTGGAGAACAACTTCACTGCTTGTACAGATAGTATCACTACTGATTTATGTCCTTTGGAATTTAAAATTAACATGAAACACATTTAAATGATCTTAATTTTAAATTATTTTGAAATTCCATTAAATGCCTCATGCAGATCAGCATAATTCTCTTTTGTGGTCAGCGGGAAAGAAATAATCATATTGATAGACTATATATTCCAAACGCAATAAAATTACGCAGATGAATATCTATCAGAATGGCATTTAACCAGATGCGACTTGTCTCAGTTCCACATCATAAAATGACCACACAGCAAAAGTCAGTTGCACATCACTTATTCTCCTAAATGGAGGAGAAGCATTGTCTTTGAGTTGACTTAAATTGTAAATAACTGAAAACATTTCAAAAATAAACACTTCATTGAAGTATATATTTTAAATGTATATGCCAAAATACATACAAAGTATATACTCTGAGGTCTCCTTTTTTGTTTAAGAAATGTCTTTCAGTCTAAAAGATGGAAGTTAGTTCCCATCTTAATCATTGTTACAAACAAAATTAATTTATTTTAAAATATTTAGGATAAGGATAAAATCACCTGTAATGAGCTACTCTCCTTCAAAGCCCTCAAAGAGGATACTGGGTAGTAGCTAAAGTTTAGTCTTACAGACTCTGTGCTTTCCAAAGGAGGCCTCTGGACTTCATAGATAGCTATTAAAAGTGTTTGGAAATGACCAATCTTCAGCTTACAGAAGCCTTTTAAAAATGACTTACACATAAACCTTAATTTACTTTTTTTCCCCTAGTACAGAAAAACACTTCCTTCTTCAAGGTCACTTGAGAAGCTAGAAGCTCAGCAACATAAGAGCACAAGAAATCTCTAATAAATGCGTGAAAACATTGGAGCCATCGTACTACAGTTCTCTCTGTCTTGAAGAAACACCTGATTCCACGTAACACCAACTGTTCTGTCAGCCCTCCCAGCTACTTTAATCACACATTTAATATCCACATAGTTCTTCCCTCAAGTAATAGTTAACTAAATGTAACTATATTAAAAAACTATACAAAAATATTTTACCAGTATTCACATGACTTTTTGAAACTAGTATATTTTACGACAGAAATAATGTAGTGTTTGCAAACAAATTTGAAATTTTATTACTGAAGTTATGTGCCCAATAATATAATAACACAAAAATAAATTAACCTGGTCCCAATCTGTGTTCCTTTCTTGTTCTTCAAAATAACCTCTCAGATAGTCTTCTTTTGTATGGTTTCCTTTGACTGGAATATTTCTGGTTCCAATATCTCTGACTGCCGTACTATAACCTCTTCTTTTGTGACTGTGGAATTGTCCATTTACAGTGCACGTCTTTTTGGCTGTAAGCACATTTAGTAGTTGCTCTAGTTCTAGCAATTCATTAGAAAACAGATATGTTACCATGGGAAAACACAGATTTAAAAAGATACAACCAAAAGTAATTGTTAAAATTTTGTTAGTTTTAATATTAGTTCAACTCATTTCAATACTTTCTTTTCTCTCTTCAGTTTGGTACTGAGGTAATTTCTGCTTAACATCTGTAGAAGTTCAAGACACTTGTATACTCAGCCTTTCCTTCATTACAGTACCACACTTAACATGTTTTGCCTACGACTCAGAGGAAAACAGATGTGACTGAAAGGCAACTCATCTTACATTTCATCATTGATCTCTGCCTAAGTTATCTGCAAATTACTGCTAAATAGCTTCACCATTCTTCAGATTTTCCCGTGCGAACGGAACACCATGCCAAAACACCATGGCTAGGTATTCAGAGAGTCCAGAAAGACCAGGAAGACAGACCCTTTATGGGCTGTCCTGAAAGCAAACTTCAGGATACTATGCTGCCCTTGGCACTTAAGTAGTGGAACACAGGACAGTGGATTTTCTCTCTCCTTTGGTTAATCTGGAAGCATGTCTGTTTACAGCACTAAAGTGGGAAGGATAGAGCCAGCATCCCTGATCCAAACCCGAGACAATGTAGGGATGTATCCCATGACACAGCTTGAGGGGAATGGGTGTGCCTACTGATGAAATGCTTGGTTATTTGAGCGAGCGTGCTCTATCCTGTCTGACTTATCACCTTCCTTCACTCTTGCATTATCAAGATGGAGCCGTAGTGATAGTTTCTGTAAACCTCAGTTGGAAACTGAGGAAACAAAAGCAGTCCACAAATTAATTTCAAAGGATTTTAGATCAATGAGATTAAGAATATTGCCACATGGTAATCCTTTATTTTTTAATGTTGTTATTCAGAAAAATCAAATGGTATAATCTTAATGGTAATCTTATAAAAAGTCTTGTGTTAAGATGTTTGTCTACATTCTTTGTATTGAGCAAACACATCTGAACGGAGCTGAAGCTAGATGTTTTCTAAATGTAGTCAACTCTAATTTTCCTTTTTTCCATGCTGCCAGTTCCTTGCTCTTTCCTGCAGTTACTATTAAGAACATAAATAAATTTTAAAGGGACAATTTAATTTGCTTAGGCTTAAAATACATTTACACTGTAAAAAACTGGTTAAGAATTTTTTTGTTTGTTTGTTTCTCTGAATGACACTGTAGCTCCAGCAACCATAAAGTCTTGCTATTGTCTTTGCTGGGGCCTGGATTTCACCACATAAAGCTCTTTAGTAGTACTGTGCCCATATGGCTCCATCCATTCTTGTGAGTAAATCATTTTAGAAGATCTGGCTTGGCAATTTTAAGGAAGGGGTTTGCTACAAAACCAGTTTATGCAAGTACAATCCAGGAGTCCAAGTTTAGGGCTGAGTATTTTGGTTTTTTTCTATTATTATTTACTTCTGTGATTCACTGTATGTCTGTGTAACCTAAGAGAGACAAAAATGTTTTTACATATGCTTAATTCAACTTTTTAAGCTGTTTAATGCGTACTTAATGTAACTTTAAAAAAGTGCTTTGAAAAGCTTGTAAAGTGTGGCTATTAGCAGTTACCACAAACAAGGGAAAAACGAAGTCTTATAATAACCTTGTAAATCCATGGTAGGCCCCTGAGTTGATGGTTTAGCTTCTTAAACTGCTAAGCATGAAAAACCTTTTACAGAAATTAAGTTCTGTAACAGTTCTCTCAGCAGCTGCTGAGAGCTCCACGCTTGTGTTTTCTATTTTTATTTATTTTTAGATCACTCAGAACTCTTCTATACTTCTATTTATTTATGGTTAAATAGCATTTCTGATATGTCTAGCATCAGAGCTCTTTAGGAAAATCATGTTAGCATATTCCAGACTCACTGACTGGGTACTAAGATCAGAAGTTGGGTAGGGAAGCACAAACTATAAAGCGGTTTTCAGGTACAGCAGGCGGGTATCAAAGAGCAATTGGTTAAAACTGAGTGGTCTGAGTCTATTTCATCTCTTCTGGAAGCACATCTACACTGAGGTGTGAGTGACTAAAGTGTCTCATCTGGCTACTGTGCATGAATTATCCCATCTAATCCTAAATGAGTCTTGCAATGTATAAAGAGCTGCATAAAGAAGCAATGTAAATGAGGACTCACTGAACTCTGCCCTCACAGCTAAATTGCCACTCTCAGGGCTCTCTTGGGTAGTGAGACTGTGCTGAGCAATTAAGTAACAAATTAATGTGATGGTACACTTTTCATAATCTCAGTAACATTTTGTTTTATCCCACTCAGAGAATTATCAAAATCATCAAAAGGATTTAAATTTAAAAACCCTGTTTTTAAATTTAGAAGAGACTAAATTAAAGCTAAATGAAGAGACTAAAATGAAATGGCATTTAGATCTAAAATTAAGTGCAAAGTCCTTTAGGCATTTAAAGAGAGTTTACATGACATGCGTGTTGCAAAAGGAGCTAGAGATGAATAAATAGCTTACCTGTCACTTGGAGCTCAGTGGTACTATTCAGAGAATTGAAAATATATTTTATAAAGAACTCTGGGGAGGGCAAACTTGCTTTTCCCATACAGACTCCTTGAAGAGCCAGAGTAATGATTGAAGCAGCCAGGCGTGGAAGAGTGTTTTCATCAGCACCATCTTTGTCCATTATATCAGCATTTTTCTCCAGAGTACTCACATCAACACACTGAAATCAGGAGAAAAACAGCATGAAGACAGCCCTGGTCACCTGGTCACCCCCATTTAAATAATTAAGAGTGACAGGAGGAGAGACTGGAGAGAACACTTTCACAGACAGCCAAAGCAGAAAAAAATACTAAGATTAAAGCTGCAATTGACAGCAGGACAGCACATGTGAAACAAAGGTCATTTTCAGAACAGGCATAGAATAAAAAAGCCTCAAGTTTTACTCAGTGTTTGACAGTGAAGAAGCACAATCCTTCATTCAGGTTATTTTTGCCTAGTGTTATTTTCATGTTGTTTCTATTATTCCTGTGTCCTCCTTAATTGCATCTACATCTGCTTCCAGAAAGTGGAAGAAAAGGGAGGAATTTTGGTTAAGGCACGAGAAATTGCCTCAGATAATACAGACTTTAGCTCCTTTTCTCAAACTTCAGAAAGAATTCTCTTAATGTTTTTAGTTACCTATCTATTACATTGAATCAATCATTTGTTATGGGGACGTTATCTGGGGAGAATATGGAAAGACATAATTCTGCATATAAAGGGTAAACTTCCCTGCTGGGTGACCAAACACGAGCAGTGGACAGTTGTGTCCACCCGTGTGTGCGTTTGTGTGCAGGTCTTAAGTGAACGAGCAGGATGCAGCTCTCTGTTACCTGGAAACTTATCCCTGTTTTCTTCCATTTCTACCTTTCGTGTTTATTTTCACTGCAAACAGTTGGAGATCGAGAGAAGCAAAAATAAATAAATAAAATTGGAAAAAATTATTTAAGTTAATTTGTTGCTAACCCACATTAACTAAATTGAAAAGTCAGATGAGCCAGAAAAGCAATAATTTACACATACTCATCTCTCTCACTATATGCCTGAAACGCTGCAGAGAGGAGGACGGCATTTCTTTTCCTGTGCATCCATTACATATTTAAATTTCCAGGACCCCAAATTTCATCTCTCATTTCAAATAATATATTAAGTGCTGTGACTGAGAAAAGGACATTCTCTGTGAAATCAAAACATATAAAGAGCCACTGAAAATGCTTTTCTTCTATTACTGCCCTGCATCATTGGCCCTTTTCCATAACTCAAGCGTTGTGATTCTGAGCATTAAATAGTCTATAATGTTTTGAGTACCTTTCCTAAAAAAACCCCTTTTTTCCCTCACATCAGTGAGCGGTGAAGCCTCAGTTACTAAACAGGCTTGACAACTGATTATATTGCCAGCATAAACAAACAGACCACACAGTAAAGCACTTTATAGATTGCTATTCTGTCTTGACATGCCAAATACCCACTGATGCCTCTTTATGGTTGCCCAGATACCATTGGATTTCTTGAAAATCGGCACGTTTACCAAGACTCAGAACCAAAAGTACTGGTCAATGAATAATTTATGATGGGAAACGATCACACAAAGAATACAGAAAGGGCTACTGGAGGCCCTTAACATTCTGCTGCACAGCCAGGAGTCCTAGTCATCTTCTGTTTGTGTAGGAAACTCTACTACAGTATGGTGTCAGTTAAGATCTAATGAAATAAAAAAGAAAAGGGCAAATTCAAACTTCGCAATAAAACAAATTTAACTGTACATTATGAAGAGATCTAAGGGGCTTCTCATAGGATGTCAATCTGTACTTTAGGAGTTATCTAATCTGGCAAAAACATTATTGCCCATTACAAGGAAAACAGTTTTTCTTTAGATTGTTAACACTAGAATATTATTCTATTATTTTATAGACTTTTAGCTGAGATTAGGAATAACAAACAGCAGTGAGAAAACTTGCTGCATGTTTCCTGACTTCAAAAGGATGGTTTTAGCTGAATATACTCTAATACGCTTTTTTTTTTTTTTTAACTTTAAATTTAAGCTTATCTGTATCAGTCTTTCTACAAGGCATATTCTGGCAAATATATGTGTCCAAACTGAAGGAAACCAGTATATCCTTGGACAGATTCCTTATTCCACCCTGCTTTGGATGAACATGGAAGTGCAGGGCCTGGCAGGGATTTCATCACAGCAAAATGATTCATCATTTCAGTTTTGGAGCTGTTCTGCTTTATACCATTTAATTACAATCACTGCTAGTATATCTATACTAATAAATGCAAGAGATGAGAAAGTATTTTCTGTCCTTGAAGCCAAGTGGAAGATCTTGCACCTACACAGCTATGCTCTCTTCCATCTGCCCTAAGTAGAGCAACTGCATCTAAATTACCTATTGGGAATGGTCCCTAACATGCATTATTTCCCCAACCATGTCTCAGTAGACTCTGTGAAAGTGCTAGGTAGCACATAACAAAAGCAAGTCAAGGAGAAGGCTTATATTAAAGACCAATGTTCAGCCCATGCTATCACATTTTTAGCAGTTTTCTGGAGAACCGTGATACTGACACAGTGTCTGAAATAGCTTAAAGACATTCTATCAGTAATAAATATGAAGTTATTTTTACTTATGTTTTCTTTACCTGGGTTTCAGAAGTTTTAAAATGTTGCCTTACTACAGCCAAAATATCTTCAGTTTCATTCTGTGAAAAATAGTAACAGTCTTCATCATGTCTTAAACTAAGCATACTCTGTAGATAAAATTTATAATCCTTATTATTCAAGCTAAGTTCTGAAGAACACACATCTCTATGATGAAGAATGTAGTAAAGAAGAATAAGAGAAATTCTCTCAAATACTTCTTCGCTGAGATGGTCTTCTAAATCTCCACCAGCTATTAGTAACAGAGCATCTGGTTCAAGGCACTGTGAAAAAATAAAAATAAATGGAAATTTAACTCAAGTAATTACATTACAAGTCATGGGCAAATATAATTAGAGAGGAGAACAGGAAAATTCAACTCTTATATTTTATAAGGGTTTGAACCTAAACCTACACAGATGCAGGCTAGTGGAATGGCAGGAGAAGGGTGCAAGTAATTCATTGCAGTTCTACAGGTGCTAGATCACACCGAGTTTTTTTTCAGATCTGCTTCTGCTTTCAAGAAATGTCAAGTATCCCAGGGATTTACTTTAAGATTTTATTTTAAGATTTACTTTAAGATTTTACTTTAAGATTTACTACAAACGAGGACAATCTCTGATGAATCATTGTAGAGAGTTGAAAAGTCTTCACTGGCTTCCAAAAATTATCTGGTTATAAATATATAAGGGTTAAAGCTATTCATATTTTCCCCTGCGCATTATATATGTGTTTATATTATAAGACAAAGACTGTATCTGGACTGTAGTTAATTTACAGTATGTGAGCAGAAGCTATATCATATTCAATGCACTGTTAAGAGACTTAATTGACCCTGCAATCATACAGCTATTTTTATTTTTTCTCAATGAATTCTGTTAACTGGAATAATTTGGTCCAGTGCAGAGAGCTAGCACAAGGCCTCAACACTATTTTATTCCTCCAAATACATTTCAAGAAGGACTGAAATGATATACTCACTCTGTGCAGGTTTTGTATCTGAGCACAGATTTTTTTGATACATACACGCACACACACATATATATAAACCCCTCCATTTTTCTAGTTACAAAGACAATTCCTAGAAACTTTTGCCAGCTCAAGCAAAAGTTAGTCTTTACAATTAGACCAGAAGACTAATAGAGCTCTATGTCGGGCTATGGGAAATAAGATACTAAATTCAAGAATAAAAAAATCTTTCTTAAAGAGATCCTGTACCTATTGTCATTCCTTGTGTAGCTGGTTTTTTCCAACTGGCTCCTTTCCAAGCATGTGATAGGCGTGTTAGCTAATCTCAACTATTATGGTAGAGCAGCCGGACTGTACATTTCAGAGAAGAAATTACAACGCATGAAGGAACCATGGAAGGATTAAAACTTCACTCTAATAAATTAATGAATCCAGACAGAACCTAGTTTGTCAGACTAAATTGTGGCTACAAGTACAATGTGTTGGTCCGTGTGGCTTACCTTCTAGGTTACTTCGTTTTCCTACACACAAGCTGAGTAGAATCAAATACACATTGTCATGTTCAGAAGCCAGCTCCTTGGAGGAATTGAGAGAGCTGCTACTTTTTAATAGAAAAAATTCTAACAAAAATTCTCATAAATACTCTATCTAAAAGAAAGAGAACTGTGGATGGTAATTGCCAAATTAAATATTTATACTCATAAATAAACTAGATTACAGTATGATCCACTGTGCCCTGCCTACATTTTCTATCAAGATCTATAATTCTAACTTTTTCTAATGCATGTCTCAGCATTAGTATTTGGGCTAGGAGGAATATTCTGTCTTCTGTCCCAAAAGACCTCTAGTTAGTCAACCAGCCTTTTTAAACACTCAGTAGTAATAAAATAAACATATTGCATGTAGTGGAAGATATTCAAAGGCTTCTATAACATTTCAAATCCCAGTGAGGATAAATTGTAATCAGTGATGTTGTTGTTTACTCTTGCAAGGAAGATGACTGGAAAAGAAATTGCTAATTGGAAGGAAGCAGGTGCCTTTTAAAAGATGCAGCTACTCCATAGCCCATGAGTAGCTGTATGAGTAGCCCATGGAAAGTGACCCTTGAAGAGGTAGCGAGAGGATATAAATTAGTTCATCACTGATCATTTTGCTGTTACTAATATTAACCATCTGCATGGCCTTTGTTTAGCAGTGCTTATTTGCTATAAAAAAGAGGCCAATTTTGAACCTGGGCACTGAACTCTGAGTTTCTTTTGTTTAAGAGGCCAGAAGTTAGAAAAGATTATCTTACCACTGCAAGAAATAGATGACTTTTGTGTGCTTAAGAGATAAAGCGGTGTCAGATGCCAATCAATAGCTGCTAGCCCCTGCCCAAAGAGTCTTGGGGCCAATACATAACAAAAAACCAAAAAAGGGTATAAAAAAAGTGTTAAATTTCACTGGTTTTAAATACCCATTGGAGATATTATTAGGAAAAAAAAAACCCCAAACAAAAAACTAACCAACCAAACAAAAAACCAACCAAACAAACAAAAAACCAAACCCAAACCAAAACTCTGAGAACAAAGTCACATGAAAGGCTGGACCAAATGATCTTTTCAGGTCCCTTCCAGTCTGGGCTGTTCTGTGATCCTGAGACTGAAATCCTGGATTTAGAAGGGAAAGCTGAGTCTGAAATCAGCTAGTTATTCCCAGCAAGTACGGGAAAGAAAAGGTTAAGCTAAGGTGGGGCATTTTGTTTCAAATGTTTACAATCTTGAAGGATAGTGCTTGCACAGTTTTTGCTGTCTTGGTTTACCAAATGTTAAATCATCTTGGGAGATTTCAGCACAGTGCCACGTGGTCTGCATGTGACTGAAGATGACACCTCTCTCATGTGTTTTCTATAGACAACAGTGTTCATGCAGCACTGGCAGTGCAGGTGTGTGCGGTGTTACTGACAGAGCGACACTGGGACGTACAGGAAATGGTGAAAGTCCTCAAATTCCTCCTACAGGAATTTTCCAAGATGAAGCCTAAACAGAGTGGAAGTACTTACCAAAGTAAGCCCCAGCTAAGTTTCCCTTAGATTTCTTCTGCCCAAGGACACAGTGGACATGCCCTCCACAAATACATCACAAATACAAGAACAAATACGGCAATCCAGAGAAGCAAAAGAAAGAGGGAGAACAAGAAGGCCTAGACCCCGGTTTTGTGAAGTTTAGGAGGACTCTACGCCCATTACTGTTTAATACAGTCTCAGCTTTCCATCTGGGTCAATATCTGGTACATATCAATCGCCCATACGTGTAGAGAGAAAAAACGCATAACCTCCTTCATAAAAATTATTCATTTAGGGAAAAACAGGCACCTACATTATTTATGTATTAAATTTCACATTGAGGCTCATACAAAAAATGGGAGCATTTGCAGAAAGGGCTAATTAAGTGAATAGTTGTCTGCCGCACGGGAGAAAAAGATCTCCATTTCATTGGCTTGGCAGATTGCCAAGAATAGTATATTGTGAAAGCATTCACCTTTATGACCATCCTCATAATTCTGATATAAAGTGACACTTTGCTGTACATAGGTCACTGAACAATACCAGAGCTAGAGAAACGTTAATCAAAGCCAAGACTGACCAAGCCCTTTGTAGTCCCTTTCAGCTAAGTTATTCACTTACCACTGTCTCCATTCTACCAGAACCTATGATCTTATTACACTTATTCCTTCTTTGTCAAATTGGGAATCAGTTCTGAAAATATTCTCAAGTCAACTAGACAACCAAACATTCTGTGAAACTGTACCCTGGACTATTTCATTTCACTTTGGATTTATAGATTCATTGTTCTGTCTAAGATTTTCCTTGACCTGAAGTGCTTACCAAAACCCTCGCCTAAATGTTGAATATTTCAGTGAAGTGGCACATAAATCTGAGACAATCCTGTCTGGATTTTATTTTTCTGAACTACAATCCAGACCAAAGGGGGAAAAAAAAAAAAAAAAAGGTCAGAATTGGTCCCCGGTTTTTACCTATGTCTTTCCACAATGGAAATCCTTTGTGTCCCAAATTCAACCTCATGTTTTTAGAGCTAGATCTGGGTAAAGTAGAAAAATCTTTGTTGGAAAATAAACACTTGACAACTTTAAAAGGAAAATTATTACTGTTACGCAACAGAAGCACGGCATTTTTAAGGGATGCCTTTCATGTTTGGAATATCTCTCCATGAGCTCAACAACAAATATTAGTAACTCAGAAAGAGACGATTAAAGCAGGAACAATTTTTACTGCAATAACAAGCCCTTTACATCTTTAGGTTTTGTATTCAGGAGAATATCATTCTAATAAATAATTTTAGAACTCACTGACGATCCTGTAAAGATATCCCTCATTAATTGAAGCACTAACCAGATTACAATCGTCTTGCATGCCATAAATCCGCTGTGGGCACTCAGCTCTCTCCAGTAACATTTTGACCAGTTCTCGTGAGTGGTTCACATGGAGCTCAGTGTTGTCAGCTGAAAGAACGCGTAAAACTTCCATCAGATAGCCTTGTCTGGGAGCATAGCTGCCATCCTGCCCATGCTCTTCCCCAGGCTGTCCTTCAGCAATGAGCACGCTGAATACGAAAGCAGAACATACCACCCCAAGAGCTGGATGCTTGGTCAGAAAACACATCTCCTCTTCCTGCAGTGCGTGATCTGCACTGAATGTTGGATTGTTGTTTTGCACTTCACAGCTTAAACTTGAGACCTGAGGAATCTGAATGGCAAAAGGGGAGAAAAAAAACCCCAACCTTTTAATTACTGTGAATGCAATATGTTTGAAAGGATTTATTAATTGGTTGGCTAAGCTGATTTGCAGTGACAAGCTGTTTTTGAACAACAGGAAGCCTGTAAGGGCTTTACAGCTCTGAACAGCAGAAAACTAAGACAACCATGGCCTTAAAACTTCTGTAGAATTACCAACAAGAGGTTGACGCAAAGTGCCCTTTCCTCTGCATGAAAGTAAATTGTATGGTTTTCATTTCAGTGTTATGTTACTGCATACACTAATAATCCTTTTCAGTAAGAACAGGAAAATACCATAGCTTTCACTTTTGTTCCATTATGAAACAGGTTTTTAGTAGCAAAAATAACTGTAAATAAAGATTATTAGTCTAATTCTGATATGAATGTGCAGTAATTATGTTACATGGCAATGATACAGAGCAGGTTTTATTTTCAAAACACTTTACTAACGTTACCGAATTCCAGCTATACAACACAAAACAAGAATGAATAGAGTGTACTTAAAAATCAGTGATATTTTATGATTGGATGAAAGACTTACAAAACTGAGGTCGTAATTTTCTTCATCAGTGAATAAACCAGACAAACACACCAGAAGCAACAAGTTTAACTTGTTAACTCTAGATGCGAAAGACATTTTGTACTGTAAACTCTTGTCACTTTCCTTCCTCATACATCACTGCCTCTGCTTTAACAATAATCTATCTCAATATCAAAGTGCAAGAAACATAAAAGTGTTGCACTTCTTTTCCACAAAGAGGTTTTAATGTTATTGATAGGCAGATGCTGGCAGTGACATATATTTTCAGACGATAATGCACATGTATTAAATAGCCACACATACGTTCAGCTTCTTTTAACTGCAATATGATACACGTGTGTCTTATTTTAAAGGAAACTCTGCTAACAAAGTATTTAAAATGAAAAAAGAACTGCTGAATTCAAATTGCAAATCACTCAGACAAAGGTTAGTATGTTTTTAGAAGTTAGGAGATCTTTTGGTGTTTAGATGTATTTTACTGTTAGCAGTTAGGACTATGTATCACCGTTATGAGGATGCACTCATTTCTAAACATTATTTCCTTACCTTCTGAAGGGAAGAAGAATGCTTGTGTATCTAGCCTTGTGGCCTTCTGAATCCTCAGAAGTATTTAGCTGCTGGAAGTCCAATGTTTTTAAAATTCCTTGATGGTGCTCTGGAAGCTGGAAAGGATTAGTTTATTGCTGCCTTGAAAAGTTTTTGGTTGCTATGGAGATTGCTGCTCTTAAGGTAACAATGGAGGTGGATAGGAAGTAGTACATGTTCTTCTTGGCAAGTTCTAAGCATCATTTCATTGAATGTATTTCACATATTTTAGTAGTTATTCTATGTAAACAGTCTCTATTTTAGCAGTGCAAGACGTAGAAAATTTATTGAAGAATGTATTTCATTACAATGGATAAAACATGCAAGCATTCTAACTGTTCTCTACATTACTACATTAAATGATCAATTTTACAATGAACACAAATTTGTTTTTTTCATGGAAACATTACTTCTTTTTGCAAATATGAGAACAGAATAGAAATAGAAATCTTTGCAAACACCTCCATAGCAAAATGGTATTTTTCTTTGGGAAAGATTGTCCATAGAGAACAGGCTCTTTCATCCCCACTTATTCTGTGCCACATTTCCACCAATTAAAAAAGCTGGGATAGCTCAGATTGTGGTGAAAAAAATTTATTCTAACCACTCGCATTTTCCAGAGAGATGCTGGTACAAAGTAGACGTTTATGTCACCATCCCATTACAATATTATTTCACTGGAAGTAAGTGAAAACTGTCATGGCTGACAGAATTCCACAGCAAAAGGTACACCACTGGTATTATTCTCCCACCTTCCAAACCTCCAGAGCATTAATGAAGAATTAGCATCTCAGTTGTCTCAACAAATCCCATGAAGTAGTAAGCCTGCATTACTAGAAACGTCATAATTCTCTTTAAAGCTAGTTTGACAAAAAATCCTGGGATCTAAAATGCTAGTATATGCTTCCTACAAGGTAGTGAGCTCAAAGGGAACAGATTGATTTCAGTAAGGCTGAACACTGGCAACAGATACTGACGATAAAAAAAATACTAAACCGACAACAACAGTTTGAGAGAAGTGCAAAACATAAACAAATGTTCTCAAAAGTATCAAGGACATGGAAGTACGTGCAAACTCCTGTGTGATCAAGGCTGAGCATTTTAAAAATAAGTCCCACTATTAGATACTCAAGGACAAAAGAACTCCTCAGATTTGTATCAAATGATCTCTTATTTTACTTCATAAATTACAAAAGATATTTATCAAACTAACGTTGCCAAATATACAACTTTATGAAACAAGAATTACATAAATTTTAATCTCAAAAATTTATTTTGATATGAATGACTGAAAAGCAGAAACACATGATAATACACAGATCCTCTAGGTTTTATATAATTTGCTCTGTGAAACAAAGCTAACTACATCCAGATTTGTTCCACTAATAAAAATAATTCCTCAGATAATGAGGGAATAGCTTCCAGCATTTAATTCCGCAGATTGCTCAATCTCCAAACAAACATAGAATAGGCTTATCTATATATAATTTGGTGGTTTGTATATAATTACAAATTGAAACTAAGAATTCATTCCATTCAGCTAAAGTGTATGGAGGGTGAACTGTTTCAATTTATTGTGAGAATCTAACATTTAAAAACACTTTTGATAATTTATAACTATTGAAAGCTGCTGAGAGAAGATTTCCATAATAATACTGGCTATATCTTACATTAACATTTGTATTACAGAGTGATGGTAAAAAAGGGAAATACTCAGTGTCTTAAAAAGCAACAGATAATAATTTGTGCAAAGTACTATGGCTGATTTCAAAGGAGAGTTCACTTCCCCTTTTAAGACTAAGTGATGCAAACCTCTTCTGGCTTGTAAATGAGTTTCTCAGTGATGGCAAAATCACTGGTGGTGACTCAAGCCTCAGCCTCTGCTTTTACCCCGACAGCAGAGCACTACCCTTGCTTTCAGTCATGCCACTGCCACCAAAGAATTTTTCTGTCTACACAGGGCTGGGATTACTACTTTGGAAGCAACTGCTAGTACCAACAGTTAAGCTCTTTTTTCAAACTCTTCTGCATTACTCCCCAACTATGTACCCATCCTGATTCTGTGCCAACTGATAAAATGGGACAGTGATAATAACAGAGCTGTGTAGTTAGAGGCCTATTAGAAGTTTTCTGAGATACAAAGACAGAAAAAAATCACTTGGTGGTTAAAGAAATCACAGTTTAATGTCTTAAAACTTCCCAAAGCTCCTATCACTGTTATTCTTCTCTCATGTTATAAGTCTCTTCCATTTTGGCTCAAATTCAATTGCATGTCTTTTGGTGATTTTTAATAAAGGAGAAAAAATAGTCCATGTACAATGCTCATAAGCCAGTGACTCTCTGCTTGCTGTAGAATGGGTAATACGCGTAGAAGAAAGAGCCCTCGAAAGAATTGCTGGAGAACTGGGGTAACTCAAATTGAAATAGTTCACCGTTCTAAGGTGACAACAGACTGTATATAGCAAAACCAGAGTTATGATGAACTTCCTGTTTAAATAAGCAAATGAAACTTTTTTTTTTTTCAGTTCCATTCTACACTTAGTTAAGGACCTTGGCATGATTATGCAAGGATCTGAGCTCAAGAATTTGCAGAGATAATCCATCATTTTTAATCAGTCTGAACATTTACCATGGAGGGCTACTTCCAAGAGAGTAACTGACTGCCGACAGGCATAGGTACATGTCCCAGGAAAATAAGTAACAGAAGAAATAAGATAAAAAGATGAGTGATAAAAATGGCAACTTCTCATAAGTCTTTTTTTCATTTCGTGATTGGATTCATTATCTCAGACAACTGAATATCAAATTCTCTGCACATACAAATGCAATCTTTTACGACTTAGAAAGCTCATATAGTAACATCCTAACTTCCATTCTTAATGAATTGGAGTGAAGGCAATTTCCAAATGGCAAAACCAGACACAGAACATGATAAGCACATGCAGCATGCCCTCTTTGGTTACAGGATTTTAATTTATTTATTTGGTTTTAATTTTAAGTGAACCAGTAAGACATACAGCAGCTTATCTTGTTTCTCCCACCTACACACCTGCTGCAAGAACAAAAGCAAGTTGCCCATTCACAAATGCCATGAATAACTTTACTCTGCAATTCACTGTTTTTCAAGGTGGTGAATAGGAATAGGAAAACTCTTTAGAGAACTCATTCTGAGATGACAAGGACATTCCTATGAGCTCTACAAACCTGACAAATGGCTTAATTGTATTTGTACAGCACAATGGGAGAGGATGTAGGCATCGTTCTAGCAAGACCCCTGCTGAACTTCACAGCTTACTGAGAAATGCAGCTATATAACTCTTATTCCTTAAATACTGTATAACTTGTTCTGAGGGACTAAGCAAATGCATTTTTTCCCTTCTACTAATCGCAGCAATTATGGCAAATAGAAGAAAATCCTGTGGTACTGCAGATTTTCTCCTGTTATTAATGTGACGTGTGCATGTTGCTATAATTACAGTCATAGGCAGCATATTGACATATGAAAGGACTTAATTTGCCTGTAATTTGTGTAGAATTTCAATATATAAAGCATCTTTGCCAATGAATTAATGCCACAGTGCTGTAATAAAAAAAGTCAGTGCTTTAAAATTACCACAGTCTATTCAGCTTCATTGACCTCACATCAATCCTAACAATATCACATATATTAAGATCGCCAATGAATTAAAATAAATGTATGCTATTGAAATTATTTGAGTTACATATATTAACATAGATTTATATATATTAATATATGTCTCTGGAACAAGCCTTGTATTGGTTCAGGATTGCAAAATTCATCTGTTTGTCAGCAGAAAGTTTCCTAAGACCTGGAAATCTAGTTGCATTAAAACCGAAAAGAAAGAACTCATGGATTACTTCCACTCTAGACAAGGAAAGCCTCTTATCTTTTAAGAAGTGTACATTCAGAAGTGCCTTCTCACATATTACAAAATTAATCTGTGGCATTTATTGTCTGAAGATATTCCTAGCCTGAAAGCTTATATGGGTTAACAAAAAGAAAGTGTTCCTTTACGTGTGATCTAAAAACTCATTAATTACCCCCATCTTACTACAGACTTCTCCCTCACAGAACCTCTCCATTGCTGAAAAAATGGATGGGATGCAGGGATGACCCTTCAATTCAACAGCAACATCAATGATAATCAAGTACTTAATCACAGTAGGAGATAAGAGTATCTTGGGTGAGAAAAAGAGTGGGCTTCAGGAGGATGTATATGAAGTTGCTCATTTTAAGTTAAAAAACATATAGGGGAAAAATGGTTTTGTGTTCATCCTAAGGAGCTTTAGCAGCCTAACTTTACTGAAGGTATGTAAACATTAATGTATAGCTATTAGGACCTCAAGTCAGCTTCAGCTATCTCACCTCCTTTTACACTAAATAGATGCAGAAATCAGTTACTAAGCTTTTCACTGCCTATTGCTTGGTTATGTCCTGGAGCGTTATTATTGTTTGTTTCTGCTTCTTTAGGTTTCCAGAGACCGCTGGGCTCAACAAAACATGAGCTGATTTTACTAAATATGTCTCAGCCAGTCCAAAGCATTTACAATCCAATTACAAGTTAAATGATAAATTTAAATATCCCAAATGAAATATTATGTAATATTATAGCATAAAACACTAAGTAATATTTTAATGGAAAATAAATCAAGGTTTCTAAATTGAAAAAGAACCTTTTGACAGTTGATGCTATTCACCTTGTAGGAAACTGATTTACGTATGCCACTTCTTCAGCCATTGACTTCTGACCCAACATATTGGAATGGTCCTTTCCTGCTGGATAGTCATCATCTTATGCTTGAAAACCACTCAGAAGTCTCTTTATGTAATTTTTCTTACTTCATTAAATACTTATAAATAATTTTTACTATTAGAGAAATTAAGATAGCAAGTGCTTACTCACATTGCTTTTTGTTTTTCAAACTATGACTCAATGTTCAGTTGTCCTAAAGGAATTCTCCTCACAGTAGGGAAGAGTCATTGCAAGCAAACGCCATGGTAATTGTTGCCTGAGAGAAGACTGATGTTTCTCAAGGCCTTCCAGTCTACCTAAAAACAAAGAAAAAAATCTAAGTTTCTGGATCATGAGTACAAAACAGGGTGAGGGGAGGGAAGACAGTTTCTTTTCCTCCCTTTGTCTTAGATTCAGAAAGTTTGTAGCTGGCACCAGTACTAACAATAACTTACAGAATATTTGAATGATTCAATGGGCTTAAGGCAAAAGTTGTTGAAGCAATAAAGGTGAAAAGAAAAAAGGAAAATCCTAAAATGGAAGGTCATTAAAAGAACCATTATTGATAAAAAACTATTAAATTTAACCAAATACAAGCTTCATCACATTTCAGTGAACTCAGTTTCCACCTTTATTAAAACTACTGACCAACTAGATCTCCCCCATGTAACCCAGTATTATATCCACTGTTCAAAGGTTTCATAACAAGAGCAGTGAGAGGGGAGTTGTCATAAGAAATGCTTGTACTTTATGAAAGGAAGTTTTTTAATTTTAAAGGTTGTTAATCTATATATAACCATAGATAACCTAAATACCAGTATTGACAATGAATGCACATATGTAACCCGTAGATTATAAGTGCTTACTTTTTCCTAGCCTATGAGAACACATACAGAAAATACAAAATTAACTACTATTTTAACTTTGCAGATACAGTTTGATTTAATACACCATATATTCTTGTATCATTGTTCTATCCAATGTAGGAACAATTCTCCTTTTATCTTCAAGAGGACACACTGTTCATTTTGCTCAGTGGAGGCCGTAAAATTCTTTGTATCACTAGTTCCTGGAACAGAATTGCTATACTTTAATAATACTTCACTGAATTTAGCATCTGTTTGCCATTGGTTGTGTGGTTTGTGTTTAGTTTTGGAATAAAACAAATAGTGGGTTCAGTGTGTATTATACTAAGAAACACCAGAATAACTTACCATACTGAGGTGAGATATTGGTATCTTCATTGGTTTCCTCTCCTGTAAATAAATATTCAAAGCAGTTTATGAAGTGTACAGGAGAGCTTCTCATGATGGGCAACAATAGCACTCATCGACATAAGCAGTTTTTATTATGTCTCCATGTTTATTATGTCTGTATACAAATGAGTACAAGGATTATGATGGAGCACAAGGAGTATGTTTCATACAAGGAGTGTGAAACTAATTTAAAGAATATTGAAGAAGAATAAAGTAACCTAGGTCAAATTCACTAAGATTACTCTGTTTCTTATGTAAACAAAGCAAGTTTTTCTTCATTTACTGAATTCACCTTATGAGTATGTGTGATTATAAACATAATCATTATTCCCAATGAAGTATCCTTAAAATAATATTCTAATGTTCACATCTTTCCTCAAAATATTAATTAGGCTATGTGCATGAAAAGATTACATTTGTCTCCTTTACGACTGCACAGTCTACTTGTGTCACAACTCCTGTCGATGAGTGGTGCATGCAGGTCTTAACTTGTTATCACCCTGTAATATGTGCTTATTATGTACTGTTATGTTTCACATCACTTCCAAAACTCCAAGATTCAAATTCTTTCTGCATGAAACCTGAATATACCCCGTAGCATCCTGACTCAATGTCATCAGCAAACTTTAGGCCAAAAAAACCCCTAAGAAAGTATAAGAAAAGTCTAAATACTTGAATCTTGGAATATCTCGCTATCAACCTCGTATCAGGTCAATCAATCCCTTTTCAAAGCAACATCCAACATTCTAGATTTTTACCCACCATCAATTTTTCCATCTCCAGTTTAATAAGTAATTTCCTAGTTGGTATCACAGCAAGTATTTATACACAAGTGTTATAGTGAATTCCTGACATATCTGATCTACTGCATCTGCTTAATCTAGAATGAGTCATTTCAATATAAACAAACAAAAAATTTACCTTCCTAGTAGTTTATTAATTAGTTCACCTTTGCCAACTTTTGAATGAAAACAGTGGTTTATTTTTAGCTACAAACATTTATTTTCATAAAAGTAGATATTAACAAAATACAGAATGAGTCCTTTATATTTGCGCAGATGCATTGAATAAATTAGAAAATTGAAAATACTAAAGTACTGAATGGTGGAAATATGGAACATATTGAAAATAAAACCAATATAGATGTAGATTATAAGAAAAGATTTAACTTAACATGCAATGATACTGCATCACAACACTTGGCAATAGAAACACTTTATCAGGTTTTTTCAATCTCTTTTACTGTACTCAGACTGTTTCTAAGCAAGTAAATATTTGTATCTGTTCTGGCAAATTCAGCTGGAAGTTAGTAAAAATACATACATAATCAACCAAGTCTGAAATTGAAGTTTGCTCCTAATCCAAAACAAAGGCACAGAGTAGATTATAATTTATGAAGACAGTTTTAATTCCCACTAAACTGCTGTTTCTTAAGAACTAAAAAGCTGTTAATTTAATGTCCTTCAACATCTGAAGATAACAGCAGTGGCATAACCAGAGCTCCATCCCATTCTCAAATGCCTTTTCTGTTTTCTACTTGTTTTATCTAAGTTATACAAAAAGCTCATTGACCATACTTATAAATTATATAGATGTTATCAGTTAATATCAGTGCAAACACCATGGAGGACTGTGAGTTGAAAAGTACATTTCAAGCATGAACCTTAGAGTCCTCCTTTGTTAATCATCTCTAAAACCTCAGCTCATTGCCTGAACACTCTGCCATCTCCAGAAAACGAATGAAGCTACAGTACAGTTTTTGGCATTAAGGTTATTCTTATATCACAAACAATAATGGGGAGCTCACTTCACATACTAGTGAAGACAAATGTAGGGATCCTAGCCATGATGACAATTAGTAGGAATAAACAAATAAATAGTGGTAACGCAGATACATTTTGGAACTAATACAGAATGATGGGTTTCAGGGCTGAAGCCCATCTCTGTCAGGTACTGGAAGAGAATTTTCTCTAAAGCAGCTGGTGGTATGATAGGTATCGCACCAGTAGGTCCTGAATTTCATCAGGCATGGAAAGCTTTATAATACTCAGCTGCAAATGCTCAAGCACAAGTCATTGTGATGTTGATTGGTATTTTAAGCTTTAATTATCAATTTTGAACTGTTACCACTCAGACATTCTATGGCTAATTAGTACCTGTAATTTCTCTCGCACATTGTTCCAAGAACAGCTTGCCTGAATTTTTTATTTAGTTCTAATTTTAACCTCCTATATAGGAAACAGTAACAGTCTGTATTAAAGTTGTCTTTTCATCAATACAGCAACTGAAGATTTAAAGTAAATAACTCTTCCAATTTTTTAACATTTGTGCCCACAAACTACTAGTTTATGTTGAAGATGCTCCATACTGTATAACTTCCACTCTCCATTTACTGAAAACCGCTCTTTGAAAACAAGTTTTACTGAAAACATGTCTTTTAGAAAACTCAAGATAAGATAAGCTAGAAGTTTCCTTCACATAGCTCAAACAAGAAATTACTTCCTTCTTAGTTTTGCATATATAACTTGTATTCAGCTACATGGAAGGATTTCAGCCAATTATTTACCATGTTATGAGGTCAGGGATCCAGGGCATCACCCCTCATCTTGTCAGTGTGTCTCCAACTTTTTTTTTGAGGTTGGGAGCCTTCCTTATATTGCTAATTTTCTCATATGGACTACAATGCTTCCAGAATTTTTTCAGGTGGATTTTCTATCTTCTCTATAAATTTTGCCCTTAGTAGTTTCTTTTTTTGTTGTTTCTTTTTTTAGTGCTGAGAGAAATGTTGAATAGGTGACAATTTGCTTTCAAGTCTTTTTATTAACTTGCCATTCATGATTAGTTTAATTGAATCAATATTGCTTTATGGAATCCCACAAAATAATTTTTTTTTTAAATTGCAGAGTGGTTCAGCATGTGATTCCTTCACGGAAGCCTAGGCTTTTGCACTGTTACCTCTGTCAGGCAAGTTTATAGTCTTATGAAAAACCTATCA